>OY728163.1:511521151-513019151 GCA_963277665.1 Viscum album | reverse complement strand
TTTAATAGAAATCAAAAGTGAAATATCTTATTTAAATTCTAAAAAAAACACATATCATTAAAATTTAAAAACCAAATTTGGATAAAAAACATTACCTGCGGAGGACTCGACCGCGGGTAACGGGGTCTGACTCGATTGCGGATCCATGACGGCCCAGTGACTTGACGACAGAGGTTCGACAGCCGGACTCAAAAGGAGCGGAATCGTTGGACGAAGCGTGGAGGGTTCTACACGGCGAGGCACAATGGACCGGAATGGTCCAACGGAGGAAGGAGGACTTGCCGGAGGGATGCAACGGGGCCGCGAGGGGACGGCGGCGGCGGGGCTGTCCAAAGGTGTAGAGCGGGCAGGGGTGGGGTTGTCGGGTCGCGGGGGTGTCGGGGTCACGGGGGCGCAGCGCGGAGGCAAGGCGGTGGGGGTCGCCGGGGTGCAGCGCGGGCAGGGGGTGTCGGGGTCACGGGGGCGCAGTGTGGAGGCAAGGCAGTGGGGGTTGCCGGGGTTGCCGGTGGCGCAGCACGGAGGCAAGGGGGTGGGGATCGTCGGGGGTTGGGGTCGCCGGGGGTTGCCGAGGTCACCGGGAGGTCGGGGGTCGGGGTCGACGGGGGTCGGGGTCGCCGAGGGTCGGGGAGGGGTCGCCGGGGGTCGGGGAGGGTCGACGAGGGTCAGGGAGGGTCGCCGGGGGTCGGGAAGGGGTCGTCGGGGGTCGGCCTTGCCGGGGGTCAGGGTCGCCGGGTCGAGGGGTCGGGGTCGCGGGGGTCGGGGTCGTGGGGTCGGGGAAGGGGGGTCGGGGGGTCGGGGAGGGGAGGGAGGGGAAAATAGGGTATTTTTAGGAAGTAAAGTGCAGCGGCCGCCATTTGGCGGCCGCTGTTGATAGTATTAACGGCCACCAAATGGCGGCCGCTATAGGTGCCCCGTCTCGAAAACCAGAAATTCTAGTAGTGTGGATACTACACCAAAGAGGAGATACTTCTATTGTGGGAGAAAAGGTCACATCATGGATTGTCAAGAATATCAGAGTTGAAGGAATCAAGCTAGAATCAAAGAGAGAATTAATCTAAGGGAGAAAATAAAAGGATTGGTTTGGTGGAAGACATTCAGGATGAAGAGCATGAGAAGTTTCTGAGGTGGTGTCGGGCGATCGTCATTGCGGTGTTGGTTTGCTTTTTTTTCTTTGTTTTTTTGATCCTGTGTTTTTGGTTGATTGGTTGTTTATGCGGGCTATGATCTGCGGCAGGCTCGTGTTTCTCTTGCAGTGTCGTCGGTTGCGGCAACGGTGTGGACGTGATGCTACAAGAACCCATGACATTGTCGGAAGGCTGGTTCGTAGTGATGACTGCTACTGGTGTTTTTTGTCTTAGTATGGAATGTTGGATGTGTTTGTGTGGTTGGATTGTGTCCGAAGTTGGGAAGGTTGTGCAACCGGACTTGACTACATGGAATGAGCTCCAGAGGAGGATTCAGAACTGGCGGTCCATCTTTACAGTGCTTGTCGGATTTGGTTGTTTGAGAGGGTATGGCGTCAGCCATCAGATCGGGTTTGTGCTTTGACACAAGACACTTGATTGTCAAACAGCCTTGCAATGGTGGAGTGCTTCATCGTGACCAAATGCTGGGGAGGGGCAACTTCGTGTTTTCATTCTGATTTTACTCTTTTTCCTTCGGGTGTGATTTGTTATATGTCCATGAAGTCTGTTTGGGTTCCCCCCTTCTTCCCTTAAAAGGGGGTTTTCTCATATAATAAAAAAATTCAAGGCCTTCAGGCCGTTGGAAGAACACACATTTCATGAGGCTTTCTAAAAAGGATGACCCAAGGGATCTTAAAGAATTGTGTGGAAGGTGAAAAAAAGTTGGTCACAGACCTACAAAATGCATGATAGTTCTTCCAGAACAAGAGGACATTATATGAAAGAAATTTGAAAGACCATTGAAGTCAGGTGGAAATATTGAATATACACAAAAGGATACTTGTGATTTACTAGCCACTGTGAAAAAGGAAGTTCTACACAAGGTAAAAGCTAAAGGTAACAAGAATTCAATGTTGTCCAAGGAGGTTAAAAAATGAAAAACTAAAAGAGAAGCAAGCAAGAAGACTTCTCTCAAAGCTGTAGATGAAAAGAAAAGTGTATCTTGGTTGAGAAGCAACTCTCAACCTTATTTCTCTCACTAATATGAAAAGGATTCACCTTATTCCCATATTTTTTTTATTCATTTATTTGTTTCTATGTGCAGGGAATTGAAGGTGATGCATAAAAGGGGAGAAAGGAATATGGTGATAGCCTTATAACATGGTAATTTAACCATCTTGGAGTGCTTGATGACGCCTTGAAACATTCCAAGTGTTATCAGAAGAATATGTTTGGAGTTCATTTTGAATAAGACATAAAGAATGTTGGAGTAAATCCCTTGAGGGGGAGTGAAAAAGATGAACAAGTTGTTAGAATGTCATTATTTCATGAGAATTTGGGATTTTTGGACAATGTTGGAGATGAGGTATAATAATCACTTTTCTCATCCTTGTTCTTGATTGAATCATTTCTTATTTTAATGGGAAAATGTGTTGACTTGGAAAGTGGTAGATACATTCTTTCACTTGAATGTGCTTGTTGAAGATGAGTTTGGGTGTTTATTTGTAAAAATTCTTGAACAGCCTCTAGTAAGAGATATCTGAGATTGATATCACATATTGAATAGTCTATGGATAGCTTTGATGTCTAGGTTAATCACTCTTGTTTTTTACATTGAGTTGGCTCAAGTAGACCTATAGTTGATTAATTGATGACTCGTTGCTAAGTAAAATGTGATTCAATCTTTCTCTCAAGAGGATCCCGTTTTACTAAGGGGGGACGTGAGATTTTAGGAAAGCGTTATTGTAATGGTGTAGCCTGATCTTTTTTGATGCAGTTGGGAACTGCTAGCGGCCCAAAACGCACACCAGACCGTAACTCCCGTGGTTCGACCTCTACAATGAGGTTGCTGGAGGTTACAGGGGCAGCGCGCCCCTACTCAAGGGTTCGGGGGGGGGGGGGGGGGTTAAAGGCCCCCGACCCAAATTTTTGAGCACTGTAACAACTCTGAACAATTGTAGCTTTGTTGAATGGTGACACCAACAGGGCAATGTAGCAGTGTGAACTTCGACATAGTACTGTATCAGCATGTGATTGGTGACAATGACAGGTCATTATAGCTTTGTGAGCTTCGACATAGTACTGTATCAGCATGTGATTGGTGACAATGATAGGTCATTATAGCTTTGTGAGCTTCCAGCCATCGGTTATGATTGCACGATGTGCGATTGGTGGCATTGTAGCTATGCGGGTTGATGTAGCATTGTGTTTCTTTATAAGCTCATTCGAGTTAGGGTTTTTGTATATGTGATGCTCTGAATATTTTTGCGGAAAATATTGGGAGCAATAAAGCGAAAAACAGACCACAGAAGAGTAAAAGTGAAAAAATAGAAGAACGAGAACACCGAGATTTACATGGTTCGAGAACATCCACAGAGTGGTAAAATTTTACTAAGGGGGGACATGAAACCCTAACCCATGAAACCATAACCCATGAAAAGCTAACTCATGAAACCCTAACCCGAAATGGGCTAATAAGGAGGACGAAGCACTATTCCACCAACCATAATCCGAAGGTTGGTGGAATAGTGGTTCATCCTTTACATTAGCCCATTTTTAGGCTAATTTTTTTGTGTGTGAGGACAAATGACTATTCCACCAACCCTAACAGATACAAAATACAAGGAAAAGGGGATGCTTCAGTCTGGGGTCTTGGGTTTGGGTCTTCAGGTCATGTATTGGCTTTATGTTGTGACACGTGCCTGTCGTGGGGTGTGACAAAAACAAATATTACCTAAGCTAAAATGCAGTAGAGTGGTTAGTCTAGGTTGTCTCCAGAGAGGAGTACACAACAATTAAGCTGTCACCTTAAAATAAGAGAAAAAAGTGAGAATATTTTTAGAAATTGATTGATTTTGAAAAGACAAGAGTGAAACTTAACCAAGGAAAGAGGTTTAAGAAAAGGATTGAGAACAAATTGATAAAACAAATAATTAAAACTATTATATGAGAAGGGTGATTAGGTTAGAGTTGGTTCTCCATTTGTAATACTATCATAGTTCCAATTTATCCAATTCTCTTCTGTTAAATCGTTAAGAGTGAGAATCCACAATCATTTCTTCTCACTCCCTTGGTCAATTAGAAATGTGAGAATAAACCTTACTAAAATCTTAGGTTGGTCTACTCTCCTTCCAATGTGTAATAGAGTTTTAGAAAATACCCCCAATTATCTTAGGCAATTCCCAATCGGGTCTTGTTTATCCCAAGTAATCAAGAACATTCACTACTCATCACACACGTACCGGTGATCACCGAGTACTTCGCCACTAAGTCTTGGTCTATTCCACCGTTTATAAACCAGAACCTAGTGGAGGGAGATATTGATCATTGACCAAATATAAATGAACAACAGAATCTAAAATCAGATACAATCGTACATGATAATAAAAAATGTTATAGGAAATTGAAACTGATTCACAGAAGAGAAGAGGATTTTAAAACATTAAGAGAAGGAACTCATGAAATACAACATGGAAAACCTCTCCTTCCCTAATCACACAGAAGTTTACCCCACCATGGTAAGGGTAATTGTGACTAAGAGGAAAGAAGAATTCATTACAAAACTAAGAATAACAAAAGAGAGAAAACAAAGAACAGAAAATTTGATGCTCCAGATTCTGTCCTCCGGAAGTTTTCCTTTGTTCTGCCCACCATCCGGCCGAAACTCTCAGAGGTCCATTCTTATAGAATGTTTCAAATGAAGTTGGATATCTACCCTCAAAATTTGAGAGTCATTGGACAGGTGTAAAGAAAGATATGGCTGAATCAATGACAATTACTTTTCTGGCCGTCAAACACTGTTTCACCCACTCCACTTGGACGTGCCAAAATGATGCATTAATGAGCTCAATAATTTATGAAATTTAATGTGAACCGTTTTTTTTTTTTGAAGTCCTCTGTCGACACCAGCTGGAAGCACCTCATTCTAAGGTCGGATGAAGGAGATATTCCATATTTAATGCAGTGGGGTCCATTCTGCCTGCCAAACTGATTTCTCTACTTGATTGAATTTTCTGTACCATTGGGTTTCGAATTGGGTCTTGGTCCAGAAGGAACATTTGAAGCCCACAAGCATAGGAATCCTACAAAAAAGGATTCACTTAAATTGGACCCATATTATAAAAGTTATGCCCAAAAAACATAAGCTATATAAAACTGCCAATTTTACAGAATTACCCCATTTTCACATTTAAGCCCAAAATACACCAAAAACACATAAATGATGCAAATACATTCACATTGAATAATTGGGAGGTATTAAATCATTGAAAAACATATAAATAATAATGAAAATATTAACTCTAACATGTTGTTGGGCCTACGGCCTATGTATTAGTCATGTGCCACTGGACTTTTGGGTCAGGTGAGGGTTCTCTCAATCCAATTAAAAAGAGGACTATCCAGAAATTAAAAAAAAAAATCTAATTCCTCTGGGCCATTAGCAACCGTCAAAGCCCTTGGAGATAGTCTAAATAGAAATACAGAGACTAGCATGCATGTTGATATAATTGATTATCTTATGGCTATCTAAGACTCTCATTGAGGAAGAAGATTGGTCCATTTGATGTAGTGACATCCCATAGCAAATTGGTAATCTTGTTCTGAAGTGAGTTGAGAGGACCCATTGTACACTAGTGGGAGTCGGTATAAAGAACCAATTGGGAGACTGTAAACTAGCGGGAGCCATTGTAAAGAACTTGTCAGAAGACAATAATGACTTTTCAGCAGAGAGCCTATTGTATTCACTTGTATAATATAATGAATATTTGTATCTCGAACTCAACCCGAGCACAACGAGTAGATTCTCACATTGGTGTTGAACCTTGTAAAACCTTGGGTGCCGTAAAGTTATTTTATTCAGTTTCATTAGATAAGGGTGAGAATTTAAAGAGAGAGTTAATCAAAACTTTAATTAGACATAAAGGTTAGTTTCTAAGAAAAATAAATTGTAAAAAGGGGAATCACTTATTCATCCCCCTTCTCAGTGATACATTATCTCATACTTGGGAACTTCACTTCTATTTACATATTTTATATATTCTACCCCATTCCTTATCAAATAATTCATAGTTTAAATTTAAAAATATTATAAAAAAATAGGGAAGAATAAAGGGAAAATAAGATTAAATAAGAAAAAAATAGTGGCAATGCTCCATAAAGATTCAAGTTCTTGTTAGAGAAGGAATGACAGAAGATAAAGAAATGTGAATGGAACCATAGAGCTACAATACCAAGATCATGCATATATCCAAATTTATATTCATGGGTACTAGGGTCTTTGACAATGATCTATTCAAGGCGTAGAATTGCCTTTCCCTTACCTTTCCTTTTCAGGCTGTAGAATTGCCTCTACAATTACTGTTACTAATGGCTCAAAAATCCCAATTATTGGATTTGGCACATGTCTGTTGACCCCATTTATTCACCTCACATTGGTCACTCATGTTCCTCAAAGTCCATTTAATATTATCTCCATCAGCAAACTCACCACATACTTAAATTGTGTTGCGATTTTTATCTCATCTGATGTTGTTTTTCAGGAGTGTAAGACCAATCGGGAACTCGGTCGAGGTTATATTCGGAATGGGGTTTACATGTTTGAAACCACACCATCTCTTGCTTGCTCATCCACCTTGGCTCATGCTCTTGTCCTACATTCTCGCCTTGGTCATCCACCGGCTTCCACCCTACATAAACTTTGTCCTCAATTCTGATCTCATCTATCCTTCCATTGTGAATCCTGTAAGTTTTCCAAATATCATCAGGCGACGTATGTTCCTCGACCGGAACCACATGCAGTCATTCTGATGTCTGGGGTTCCTAGTCAGTTTGGGTACATTTATTATATCACCTTTATTGATGACTACTCCCGCATGACCTGGCTTTACCTACTTCGTGATCGGTCTAAAGTTTTTTCTACCTTTCATACCTTTTATAATGAAATTCATACTCAATTATCCACCTCTTAAATGTCTCTGCTCCGACAATGGACGAGATTATTTATCCACTTCCTTTCAGCAGTCTCTCAAGAATAAAGGCATCATTCATCAGACCTCCTTTTCTAAAACACCTCAGTAGAATGGAGTGCCCGAGCGGAAACATTGTCATATTCTGAAGATTGTTTGTTCCCTCCTCTTCCACATGAAGGTGCCTCTCCTTTTTTGGTATGATTCCATCTTGACTGCTACTTACCTCCTAAATCGTCTTCATTATTCTATCCTTTAGGGGGAGACTCCCTTTCAGACTTTCTTCTCCTCTCTCCCTCCTCACTCACTTCCTCTCCATGTGTTTGGGTGTTTGTGTTATGTTCGAGAAACTCTCCCCAACCTCTATAAACTTTCTCTCAAATCCCTCTGGTTTATTTTTCTCAGCTATTCCCGCACTCAGCATGGATATTGATGCTTCTCTATTGACTTATGACACTATATCATCTATACCGATGTGTCATTTATTGAGAGCTCTCATTTCACTTCTCCCTCTCCTCATACAGACACTACCATCGATGAGTGACTTCCTCTCATCATTCACCCTCCTCTGATGTCTCCCCCTACTGGTCATCTATACCGATTGTTTCCACTTCGTCCGATGCTTCTGCCACAGCACCAGACGACTTTCCTATTGCACTACAGAAAGGTACTTGCTTTTGCCAGAATACTCCTCTTTTTTCCTCTTCATACAAAGGTTTGTCAGCACTGGAGACGATATCTATCTCCCATACGGTTGGAAATTCCAAATCCCACTCGGGGTGGCTACAGGCGATGCGGGATGAACTACAGGCTCTGGATAACAACCATATGTGGGATCTGGTCCCCCTCCCTGTAGGCAAACAGGAAGTCGAATGAAAATGGATTTATATGATTCGTCTTAATGTCGATGGCACTCTCCATCGACTCAAATCCCACCTTGTGGCGAAGGGATTTGCTCAGACATATGGCATCGACTACTTTGAGACCTTCTCTCTGGTTGCCAAGATGGCCTTTGTCCGCCTATCTATATCTATAGCTGCTCATCATCACTGGCCGCTTCATCAACTAGATGTCAAGAATGTCTTTATCCATGGCTTTCTGGAAGAAGAAATCTACTAGTAGCAACCCCCTAGATTCCGGGCCTCTGGAGCCAACTCTCATGTCTGTCACCTCTACAGATTCTTGGTTATAGGTTCTTGGAAATTAAAAGAAGTACTTTATACATAATATATTTCCCAAAATCATGAATTTGGAAAAGTCCTCGAAGTCCATTAAGATGCATAACATATTTAATATTTTACATAAGATATTTTTCACCTAGAAAAGTATAAAATGGAAAAGGCATGGAATGCGTAGGATATTTTGTATGCATAAGAAATTTATTGAAGATAACACTTAAAATTGGAAAAGGAAATTATCTTATGCAATAAGTAAGAGACTTTTGAGCATGCGTAACATATTGTCTGGTATATAAAAAATCCAGAGGCATGTGTAAGATATTTTCCATAAAACATTGGAGAATTCATCCAAGTAAAAAACCTTACGTGATATGTAAGAGTAATAAAATCTTATGTAAGAGCCATCAGTTTGAGGAAATGTGAAAAAGGGGAGAACTACATTGTGGTACGTAAGAATAATAATTTACACAAAGGTATTTGGAGGGCACACTGTGATATGTAAGAAATTATATTTATTGTATAAGATTTATCGGTTAGAAAAATGCAAGGATCACGAGATTTCCAGAAGTTAACAATAATGGTTCGGAATTTAAGACGGTCTTAAGGTATGGCATGCGCGTCGCAACGCGTGCAAATTTGCAATATTTATTTACCTACTAACTACTGTAGAAGTGGCGAGCAGGGTCGAACCACAGAGAGAATGTGAGTAGACAATAGAAATGTCCTTTTGGAGGAATGTTCAGGCGGATGGGCTTTAATTGTGTGATTAACAACTAAGTTCTAAAAACTAAATGACTATTTTAAAAATGACTAATTAAATTAACTAAACTATCTAAGTGAATTAAGCTATGAAAGAAACTGGCAGAGATGGAAGTGTCAGAGTCGTGACGTCCGTTCAAGTGCATGCAATGTCAATTATTTAGTCCCCTCATTTGAATATTTATTTATTCAATTATCACCGATTCCAAATTTAATCAAAATACTATCTGGTCTCGTTCTCTGATGTTAGACAATATTTTAATGTTTACACAAATTATCCGTCATTTCGTTCTCTATCCTGACGAATAATTTGTGCATCATTAAAGCACTGAATCACTTGGTGAAATACAACGACCCGTTTCTCACAAAGTCGAAGTATCTACCTGCGTTGGGTTCGCTCACATGAGATTACTTATTAGGTATCACTCATGCAAGTTTGAAGGAGAGCGCACACAAAATATTAATTTTTCAATTAATATATTTATTTATTCAAAATTCGATCGCGCGCTTGATCAAATTCCGGATAAATAAATTCTCGGATGAACTCCCGTTCGTGATTACTTATTAGGTATCACACGAACGGGCACCAAAGCATGTGTGCAGGGCCCAAATGACAATTAATTTAAACGCAGATATAATTAATTAAATAAACAACCAATTAAAATTAATTTAAAAGGCAATCAAACGTAGAAATAAATTAAAGACATGCATTCACCATCACTTTCGTCACAACTCCGACACAAAGAATCAGCCCGCCATCACGACGACAAAGCAGCACATAAAATAACAAACAGAAATCACCGTGCTCATGTCGTCGTAATTGTCACTATAAGATGCCGTCAACGATCGCAAAACAATAACCATCGCTCCGCTCCGTGCAGTCGCTGACGCCGCACCCGAATCAAACCACCACGTCGCTGAAAAATATGTTTTGATCTGCGCTCGCTCTCGCCGTGCGACGTGAATCTTCGGAGGCCAAGAAAATCGCTGCGCACGTCGATGAGAGCTCCCGGCTGCTTGGTGTACCTCAAATCGACGACGGCGGACCGATATCGGTGCAAAATCTCATCCGCACCTTCACCGCACCCGAAGGGCTGAAGAAGAAAAGAAAATGATAAAAAAAAATAAGAAGATAGAATGAAAGAAGAGGATAAAAATAAGAATGAAAGAAAAAAATAGAGAATAGAAAAGAAAGAAAAAGAGAAGAATAAGAAAGAAAGAATAATAAAAGAAATATAAAAAGAGAAGTAAAATGAGAAGATTGATAAAAAGATAAGAGATGGTGGCGTCGGGGAGCCGAAGGGCTGGCGGGGTGCGGGTTCGTGGGGAGTTGGCGGCGGCGAATGGAGAAGCCCGGAGGGGGAGCGCGGCAGGGTGACGGAGGTCGAGCGCCGTCGGCTGGTGAGGGAGACGGACGGCGAGGGCGGCTGGCGAGGGCTGGTGACGGACGGCGAGAGGAGGCCGGGCGTGTGGAGATGGGTAGTGGGGTCCCGGCCGGGAGGCTGGGGTGCGGCGGGTAGAGGAGATCGGAGGCAGGGATAGGGGCCGTCGGTTTGTGGTGCTGGGAATGGAAGGGAGAGGCGCCGGCTTCCAGCAGGATCCCCGGGAGAGTGGGATCGGCGGGTCCAGGGGGAGAAATAAGGGGAGA
Organism: Viscum album; assembly: GCA_963277665.1. Taxonomy (NCBI): domain Eukaryota; kingdom Viridiplantae; phylum Streptophyta; class Magnoliopsida; order Santalales; family Viscaceae; genus Viscum; species Viscum album. The sequence goes on along the minus strand of OY728163.1, from coordinate 513,008,476 downwards.
CGTGGGGAGTGATTGGAGAGAGAAGGTGTGGAATGGGTCAAAAAAGAAAGAGGGGGAAAACTTGGGGCGTGGGAATTAGGGGGGGAATAAAAAATTCAAATTCAATTAAATTTAAAATAAAACTAATTATCTAGAAGGGTTAAATAATAATAATAATAAATTAGTATAAATAGAATTATATAAATATTTATATTTATAATTAATTAATAAACTAAAAGTAATATTAAAATAAAACAAAATATGAAATGTTAATAAAATAAAATTCTAAAAAATGAAAATAAATAACTAATATTAATATAATACTAACTAAAAACTATAAAAACAACTAAACTATTAAAAATACTACAAAAAGAACCTAAGAACACAAGAAGCGGTTATCAAATTAATTAAAACTAAATGAAAATAGAAAAAAAATGTCAGTAACATCCATGTACATCAAGGTACAATATCATTGTGTCGTCCTAAACGACATGGACAGATCAAAGTGCAAAGATTTTTGGTAATTTTAAATGTGATGATGTTATATTGAACTTCAAGATAAAATATCATGATGCTTTCAAGAGTCATGATTCAAGCCAAGATTAATGAAGATGATAAATAAAGTAGAAGGTTGAGCTATGTTGATGGTTTCCACGCCTTGAAGAATGAGATCATGCCGGTAAGAAACATGAGGATGAAATACCAGCAGAACCTGGTTTTATGAATTGAGTTGCAACCACATTGTGAAGAGATAATTATGATGAAAGGAGCTATAGAACGAGAATCCTGAATTATACTCATGTGGTGACATAAGATTCCACATCGCAAGCATTCTGTTTAAGAGAAAAGTGAGAATTCCCTAATACTGTAAGAAGAAAGGTTGCACCGCAATTGTATGTGCTTGTTCATGCATATGTATAAAATATATGTGAATTTTATGAAAGTTTTGAAGGATAATCCTAAGTCCCATGGAAGATTAAATGGTAATATCTTTGACTTCATTGAATGCGAACAAAAAGGTAGAGGATATTATTGACAGACTTAAATGTGAAGAACACAATGCCAAAATTTGGGGGGGTCTATATTAAAATATAGAAATATTATTCGCATGGTTCTGTGAAGATATAAAAAGAAGAGAGTGAAAAGTTGTGACGAGAATTTGATATTGAATTCCTTGAGAAAACATTGAGTATCAAAGTGAGAAGCCGATTGGCAGTTGTAACCCCCCCCCCCCACCCATATTGTAAGGAGAAGTGAGAATACATATGACATGTATACACAACTGTAGCCGAGTGGTGAAGGATCCTGCTTGGCATCCAAAAGTCTTTGGTTCAAATATAGGCAGAGTGGATTTTCTGAATTACTCTAGAAGATACTACAACAGGCAATGTATCAATTACTGTATCAGACACTATATCAATTACTGTAGTAGTAGAACTATTCACCCGAATTGGGTTTTTTTTTTAGAAAGATGAGCACAGAGCTCTAAAATTGAAAAATCAAGCAGTTACACAATTCGAAAGGAGGGTATTTTACATTTATCACGAATCAGAAAATGCATCAAGTCACTAGGCACGGTGGGCAGTCGCATGCATTGTTCTTCCAAGATACCCTTATTTGCAAGGCCATCCGCAAGATAGTTCCCTTCCCTGAACGTGTGTGTGACATTGTAGTTTATATTGGCAAGTTTGTCCAGGCAGTTGACCCATTTACCAGTTAATTTCCATGAGAGATGATGTTGGCTCGTCCAAATCGCTTGAACAAGCACCGCTGAATCGCACTCTAACCAAATATTGTTCCAATTATTTTGATGGACCATATCAACCGCTCTAATTAGTGCCATCATTTCAGCTTCCAATGCAGTGGCCTGTCCACATGGGCCATAACAACACTCCAATGCATCCCCCTGATAGTCCCTGAAAATAATCCCAAAACTTGACGGTTCCGGATTCCCCCTGGAGGCCCCATCCGTATTGCATTTGATCCATCCCTTAAATGGAGAGGACCAAGCAACCTCCATTGTTCCCCTTGTCTTAGGGAAAGACCCTGCAACCTTCAATCTTCTTAGAACCATGAGGTCCCTCACCGAATTGCAGCAATGGTCACTGACCCACGTACAGGCCATTCTGATTTCCGCTGCAATATCTGCCAGCACCAAGGCTTCATGGTATTTCACCCTTCGATGCACAATGTTGTTGCGAGCTTTCCAAATCGAGTGAATCACTTCAGTGCAAGCAATCCGAAGAAGAGTTTTGAGCTGCTTTGATTGTTGTACATTAAACAGCATCGGCAAGAAATCCAGAATTGAGGAAGCGCTTGGAGGATGAAGCTCGAATGTGTTGAGAACAGATTTCCATAGTGAAGAAGTCGTATTACATGACAGAAATAAATGATCAACATCCTCGCGATGTTGATGACAGAAAGCACATCTCGAACAAAGATAAACCCCCTTCCTTTGGACAGCTTCATCCACTGGAATTCTGCTGTGAAAAAGCCTCCAAAGCAGCGTCAATCTAGATGGACGCAGCCATGTTTTGTTCAAGTCACCAATCCATTTGTCCTCTCCCAGCATTAGATGCTTATAAAAAGATTTTGAATCCAGCACACCATTCGACGAGCCCTCCCATAGCAGCATGTCCTCTTGACTAATAAAATCATAGTCATTGATAATGGATATAACCTCTTCAGGAAGGTCCTCAATATGCTCAAACTGATTTTTGATGGAAGCATTGTGTTCAATCTGCTGTTCCTCAGCATTTACATGCTCAATAAGTGGGCTGCCAGTCCAGTTAGCAGTCCAAAATTGAAGTGCAGAATTTCTGCTGACCACCCATCGAGAACGCTGCATAATGATGTGAAAAACTGAACGCAAGCCAGGCCAAATTGAAGAGTCAAGATATCCATGTTTCCCTGCAATGAGTCTTGACAAAATTCTGCTTCTTAAAAAATCCTGAGAAGTAGATTTTTTATGAACCAGGTGCCAAAGAAATTTGGCCTGCAATGCTTGGTTGAAGCAGAAAATATTCTTGATACCCAGCCCTCCTTTTCTGATAGGCATGCAGCATTCCGTCCAGTTAACAGTGATAAGTTTCCTTTCCGACACATTTCCGCTCCAAACAAAGTTCCTCATCATTGTATTAAGAGTTCTGACAATAGAGGCCGGCATCATATAAACCATGCAGGGGTACACCAGCTGTGAAATGACAACATGTCTGACAAGACACACACGTCCAGCCATGGAAAGAGACTTTCCCTTCCAAGAAGAAAGACTTTTTCTCACTTTAGTGAGGACCTGCGAGAAATGTGATGCTCTTGGTTTCCCCCAGAAAATTGGGACTCCAAGATAAACAAACGGGAGAGATCCTTCCCTAAGTCCAAGCATGTTGATGAGTTGATGCTTCCGAGCCACTGGAAATCTTTTGCCAAAAAAGATGGACTTGCACCAATTAATCTCCTGACCAGAGACACTCTCATAATGCTGGAGAGCTCGCTTAAGATTATTCATGTTTCTCCTATCACCCTGAGTGAAAACCACAATATCATCAGCAAAAAACAAGTGGGAAGGGGCAAAAATACCTCTAGTCGCTCTCAACGTAGTGAGCTCCCCCTTGTCCACCATATCAGTGAGGAGCCTGCTCAGATAATCTTCAGCAAGTGCAAAAATAATGGCAGAGAGGGGGTCTCCCTGTCGCACGCCCCTCGAACAAGTGAAGTAACCCTCTGGCAACCCATTGATCAAAATGGAAATTCACGCCGACTCCATCAGCTTTGCAATCCATTGAACAAACACTGCACTGAAGCCAAATCGGTGAAGAACTTGCTTAATGAAACCCCAGTCCATCGTATCAAAAGCCTTTCGGATGTCAAGCTTCAAAGCCACATTTCCTCCCCTTGATGTCTTCCTGAGAAGATTAAAGCACTCTGAAGCAGTGAGCAGGCAATCTTGTATGTTTCTGCCTTTAACAAAACCAAACTGATTCCATGAGATGGTTTTCTCACTAACACGACTGAGCCTGGTGGCAATAATCTTTGTGATGATCTTATGAATAGTGTTAACCAGCGCAACTGGTCTGAATTGTCCAATTTCGCTTGCATTCTCCACCTTAGGGATGAGGGCAATGAATTGGGCATTAAATCCCGAAGGTAGTGACCCACCTTTAAAGAACTGAACAAGCGCACACACCTCATTTTTAATAATTTCCCAATAGGCTTGAAAGAAAAAATTGGTGAAGCCATCAGGAGAGTTGTCTTTCTTGAGACCAAACACTGCCTCTTTGATTTCAAAATCCATTGGGAGTGCTGTAAGAAATCTGTTATCCTCCTCAGTGATCAGACTAGGGATAATGTTGTCTCGAACCGGTTCATTCCGAGCTGCACCATTAAAGAGCTCTTTGTAGAAAGAAACAATATGATTTGCAAGGTCTTGCCTGGTCTCCAGAATTCTGTCACCCTCCTTAATAAGAGCAAGGGGTCTATTCACTCTTCTGACCCTTTGTAGAGCATTGAAGAACTTTGTATTTCTATCCCCCTCATTGAGCCACCTAACTTTGAAGATATCCTTGTGAATGTTGTCTCTGATTCTTACCAGATTTTTCAAATTGGTTGACAGATCTGCCTCCGGTTGCAAGTCACCCGAAAAATTAGATTTAGTATTCCTTTCCTGTATGTTATGCAGCTGACATTCAAGCGCCTCAATTTCAGCATCCAGAGAGCTGAAATTGGCTTTTGTGTTGGATTGGTGTTGCCCGACCGACACCGACAGGCACCGACCGACACCGACAGGCACTGTAGCGGAGCTGACCGACCGACACCGACAGGCACTGTAGCGGTGTGGACTTCGGGGTCAACTTTGCTGTAGCGCTTTTGACAAAGCCAGCCGCCGTTCACTGTAGCGACGCGGACCACTTTTTCGAATAGTGATCGTCTTCTCCATTTGTTTTATAGCCCATTTCGGGCTAGGGTTTTTGTGGTTGGAAATCCTCTGTAATTTCTGTGCTCCCGAATCATAGTGAAAATCTGCCTCTCCCGTGGACGTAGGGATTTTTCCCGAACCACGTAAATCGTCGTGTTCTTTGTTGCTTTCCTTTCTTTCGTTTTCTCGTTTTCTGTCGTTCTGTCTCCCGGTGATTCCGCAACACTTTGCTCCACTCCCTCAGCTTAATCTTAATCATTCTGAATTTTGGGATGCAAGACAGATGACTTCCCTGACTGTATGCAGAATTCCACACTTCTCCAATAATTTTTGAGCATTCTGGCATTGAGACCCATGCACTATTAAATCTGAAGGGGAGCGGCTGTCCTCTCTCACTCCCAAGCAGACTCACCAGGAGAGGATGATGATCAGAATTTAATTTGGCAAGAGTGACACACGTTGCTGACTTCCATGCACCAAGCAAAGCATGATTCACAAAAGCCCGATCAATCCTGCTAGCCCTCATACCACTGACATAGTTCCTGTACCAGGTAAACCCAGCACCAATAAGATTAATTTCCACCAGGTCGGTTCTCTCTATGCATTCTCTGAACTCTCTTATAGAGGTGTTATAAGTCGTCGGGCCTATTTTCTCATTCGCATGCAGTATGGCATTAAAATCACCCATAATAATCCAAGAATCTGATAAACTGCTCTCCAGATTCTGAAGCTTCGCCCAAATTTTCGGCACTGTAGCAATGCTGACCACTGTAGCGGAGCTGACCGACCGACACCGACAGGCACTGTAGCGGTGTGGACTTCGGGGTCAACTTTGCTGTAGCGCTTTTGACAAAGCCAGCCGCCGTTCACTGTAGCGACGCGGACCACTTTTTCGAATAGTGATCGTCTTCTCCATTTGTTTTATAGCCCATTTCGGGCTAGGGTTTTTGTGGTTGGAAATCCTCTGTAATTTCTGTGCTCCCGAATCATAGTGAAAATCTGCCTCTCCCGTGGACGTAGGGATTTTTCCCGAACCACGTAAATCGTCGTGTTCTTTGTTGCTTTCCTTTCTTTCGTTTTCTCGTTTTCTGTCGTTCTGTCTCCCGGTGATTCCGCAACACTTTGCTCCACTCCCTCAGCTTAATCTTAATCATTCTGAATTTTGGGATGCAAGACAGATGACTTCCCTGACTGTATGCAGAATTCCACACTTCTCCAATAATTTTTGAGCATTCTGGCATTGAGACCCATGCACTATTAAATCTGAAGGGGAGCGGCTGTCCTCTCTCACTCCCAAGCAGACTCACCAGGAGAGGATGATGATCAGAATTTAATTTGGCAAGAGTGACACACGTTGCTGACTTCCATGCACCAAGCAAAGCATGATTCACAAAAGCCCGATCAATCCTGCTAGCCCTCATACCACTGACATAGTTCCTGTACCAGGTAAACCCAGCACCAATAAGATTAATTTCCACCAGGTCGGTTCTCTCTATGCATTCTCTGAACTCTCTTATAGAGGTGTTATAAGTCGTCGGGCCTATTTTCTCATTCGCATGCAGTATGGCATTAAAATCACCCATAATAATCCAAGAATCTGATATACTGCTCTCCAGATTCTGAAGCTTCGCCCAAATTTTCGGCACTGTAGCAATGCTGACCACTGTAGCGGAGCTGACCGACCGACACCGACAGGCACTGTAGCGGTGTGGACTTCGGGGTCAACTTTGCTGTAGCGCTTTTGACAAAGCCAGCCGCCGTTCACTGTAGCGACGCGGACCACTTTTTCGAATAGTGATCGTCTTCTCCATTTGTTTTATAGCCCATTTCGGGCTAGGGTTTTTGTGGTTGGAAATCCTCTGTAATTTCTGTGCTCCCGAATCATAGTGAAAATCTGCCTCTCCCGTGGACGTAGGGATTTTTCCCGAACCACGTAAATCGTCGTGTTCTTTGTTGCTTTCCTTTCTTTCGTTTTCTCGTTTTCTGTCGTTCTGTCTCCCGGTGATTCCGCAACACTTTGCTCCACTCCCTCAGCTTAATCTTAATCATTCTGAATTTTGGGATGCAAGACAGATGACTTCCCTGACTGTATGCAGAATTCCACACTTCTCCAATAATTTTTGAGCATTCTGGCATTGAGACCCATGCACTATTAAATCTGAAGGGGAGCGGCTGTCCTCTCTCACTCCCAAGCAGACTCACCAGGAGAGGATGATGATCAGAATTTAATTTGGCAAGAGTGACACACGTTGCTGACTTCCATGCACCAAGCAAAGCATGATTCACAAAAGCCCGATCAATCCTGCTAGCCCTCATACCACTGACATAGTTCCTGTACCAGGTAAACCCAGCACCAATAAGATTAATTTCCACCAGGTCGGTTCTCTCTATGCATTCTCTGAACTCTCTTATAGAGGTGTTATAAGTCGTCGGGCCTATTTTCTCATTCGCATGCAGTATGGCATTAAAATCACCCATAATAATCCAAGAATCTGATAAACTGCTCTCCAGATTCTGAAGCTTCGCCCAAATTTTCGGCACTGTAGCAATGCTGACCACTGTAGCGGAGCTGACCGACCGACACCGACAGGCACTGTAGCGGTGTGGACTTCGGGGTCAACTTTGCTGTAGCGCTTTTGACAAAGCCAGCCGCCGTTCACTGTAGCGACGCGGACCACTTTTTCGAATAGTGATCGTCTTCTCCATTTGTTTTATAGCCCATTTCGGGCTAGGGTTTTTGTGGTTGGAAATCCTCTGTAATTTCTGTGCTCCCGAATCATAGTGAAAATCTGCCTCTCCCGTGGACGTAGGGATTTTTCCCGAACCACGTAAATCGTCGTGTTCTTTGTTGCTTTCCTTTCTTTCGTTTTCTCGTTTTCTGTCGTTCTGTCTCCCGGTGATTCCGCAACACTTTGCTCCACTCCCTCAGCTTAATCTTAATCATTCTGAATTTTGGGATGCAAGACAGATGACTTCCCTGACTGTATGCAGAATTCCACACTTCTCCAATAATTTTTGAGCATTCTGGCATTGAGACCCATGCACTATTAAATCTGAAGGGGAGCGGCTGTCCTCTCTCACTCCCAAGCAGACTCACCAGGAGAGGATGATGATCAGAATTTAATTTGGCAAGAGTGACACACGTTGCTGACTTCCATGCACCAAGCAAAGCATGATTCACAAAAGCCCGATCAATCCTGCTAGCCCTCATACCACTGACATAGTTCCTGTACCAGGTAAACCCAGCACCAATAAGATTAATTTCCACCAGGTCGGTTCTCTCTATGCATTCTCTGAACTCTCTTATAGAGGTGTTATAAGTCGTCGGGCCTATTTTCTCATTCGCATGCAGTATGGCATTAAAATCACCCATAATAATCCAAGAATCTGATAAACTGCTCTCCAGATTCTGAAGCTTCGCCCAAATTTTCGGCACTGTAGCAATGCTGACCACTGTAGCGGAGCTGACCGACCGACACCGACAGGCACTGTAGCGGTGTGGACTTCGGGGTCAACTTTGCTGTAGCGCTTTTGACAAAGCCAGCCGCCGTTCACTGTAGCGACGCGGACCACTTTTTCGAATAGTGATCGTCTTCTCCATTTGTTTTATAGCCCATTTCGGGCTAGGGTTTTTGTGGTTGGAAATCCTCTGTAATTTCTGTGCTCCCGAATCATAGTGAAAATCTGCCTCTCCCGTGGACGTAGGGATTTTTCCCGAACCACGTAAATCGTCGTGTTCTTTGTTGCTTTCCTTTCTTTCGTTTTCTCGTTTTCTGTCGTTCTGTCTCCCGGTGATTCCGCAACACTTTGCTCCACTCCCTCAGCTTAATCTTAATCATTCTGAATTTTGGGATGCAAGACAGATGACTTCCCTGACTGTATGCAGAATTCCACACTTCTCCAATAATTTTTGAGCATTCTGGCATTGAGACCCATGCACTATTAAATCTGAAGGGGAGCGGCTGTCCTCTCTCACTCCCAAGCAGACTCACCAGGAGAGGATGATGATCAGAATTTAATTTGGCAAGAGTGACACACGTTGCTGACTTCCATGCACCAAGCAAAGCATGATTCACAAAAGCCCGATCAATCCTGCTAGCCCTCATACCACTGACATAGTTCCTGTACCAGGTAAACCCAGCACCAATAAGATTAATTTCCACCAGGTCGGTTCTCTCTATGCATTCTCTGAACTCTCTTATAGAGGTGTTATAAGTCGTCGGGCCTATTTTCTCATTCGCATGCAGTATGGCATTAAAATCACCCATAATAATCCAAGAATCTGATATACTGCTCTCCAGATTCTGAAGCTTCGCCCAAATTTTCGGCACTGTAGCAATGCTGACCACTGTAGCGGAGCTGACCGACCGACACCGACAGGCACTGTAGCGGTGTGGACTTCGGGGTCAACTTTGCTGTAGCGCTTTTGACAAAGCCAGCCGCCGTTCACTGTAGCGACGCGGACCACTTTTTCGAATAGTGATCGTCTTCTCCATTTGTTTTATAGCCCATTTCGGGCTAGGGTTTTTGTGGTTGGAAATCCTCTGTAATTTCTGTGCTCCCGAATCATAGTGAAAATCTGCCTCTCCCGTGGACGTAGGGATTTTTCCCGAACCACGTAAATCGTCGTGTTCTTTGTTGCTTTCCTTTCTTTCGTTTTCTCGTTTTCTGTCGTTCTGTCTCCCGGTGATTCCGCAACACTTTGCTCCACTCCCTCAGCTTAATCTTAATCATTCTGAATTTTGGGATGCAAGACAGATGACTTCCCTGACTGTATGCAGAATTCCACACTTCTCCAATAATTTTTGAGCATTCTGGCATTGAGACCCATGCACTATTAAATCTGAAGGGGAGCGGCTGTCCTCTCTCACTCCCAAGCAGACTCACCAGGAGAGGATGATGATCAGAATTTAATTTGGCAAGAGTGACACACGTTGCTGACTTCCATGCACCAAGCAAAGCATGATTCACAAAAGCCCGATCAATCCTGCTAGCCCTCATACCACTGACATAGTTCCTGTACCAGGTAAACCCAGCACCAATAAGATTAATTTCCACCAGGTCGGTTCTCTCTATGCATTCTCTGAACTCTCTTATAGAGGTGTTATAAGTCGTCGGGCCTATTTTCTCATTCGCATGCAGTATGGCATTAAAATCACCCATAATAATCCAAGAATCTGATACACTGCTCTCCAGATTCTGAAGCTTCGCCCAAATTTTCGGCACTGTAGCAATGCTGACCACTGTAGCGGAGCTGGCCGACCGACACCGACAGGCACTGTAGCGGTGTGGACTTCGGGGTCAACTTTGCTGTAACGCTTTTGACAAAGCCAGCCGTCGTTCACTGTAGCGACGCGGACCACTTTTTCGAATAGTGATCGTCTTCTCCATTTGTTTTATAGCCCATTTCGGGCTAGGGTTTTTGTGGTTGGAAATCCTCTGTAATTTCTGTGCTCCCGAATCATAGTGAAAATCTGCCTCTCCCGTGGACGTAGGGATTTTTCCCGAACCACGTAAATCGTCGTGTTCTTTGTTGCTTTCCTTTCTTTCGTTTTCTCGTTTTCTGTCGTTCTGTCTCCCGGTGATTCCGCAACACTTTGCTCCACTCCCTCAGCTTAATCTTAATCATTCTGAATTTTGGGATGCAAGACAGATGACTTCCCTGACTGTATGCAGAATTCCACACTTCTCCAATAATTTTTGAGCATTCTGGCATTGAGACCCATGCACTATTAAATCTGAAGGGGAGCGGCTGTCCTCTCTCACTCCCAAGCAGACTCACCAGGAGAGGATGATGATCAGAATTTAATTTGGCAAGAGTGACACACGTTGCTGACTTCCATGCACCAAGCAAAGCATGATTCACAAAAGCCCGATCAATCCTGCTAGCCCTCATACCACTGACATAGTTCCTGTACCAGGTAAACCCAGCACCAATAAGATTAATTTCCACCAGGTCGGTTCTCTCTATGCATTCTCTGAACTCTCTTATAGAGGTGTTATAAGTCGTCGGGCCTATTTTCTCATTCGCATGCAGTATGGCATTAAAATCACCCATAATAATCCAAGAATCTGATATACTGCTCTCCAGATTCTGAAGCTTCGCCCAAATTTTCGGCACTGTAGCAATGCTGACCACTGTAGCGGAGCTGACCGACCGACACCGACAGGCACTGTAGCGGTGTGGACTTCGGGGTCAACTTTGCTGTAGCGCTTTTGACAAAGCCAGCCGCCGTTCACTGTAGCGACGCGGACCACTTTTTCGAATAGTGATCGTCTTCTCCATTTGTTTTATAGCCCATTTCGGGCTAGGGTTTTTGTGGTTGGAAATCCTCTGTAATTTCTGTGCTCCCGAATCATAGTGAAAATCTGCCTCTCCCGTGGACGTAGGGATTTTTCCCGAACCACGTAAATCGTCGTGTTCTTTGTTGCTTTCCTTTCTTTCGTTTTCTCGTTTTCTGTCGTTCTGTCTCCCGGTGATTCCGCAACACTTTGCTCCACTCCCTCAGCTTAATCTTAATCATTCTGAATTTTGGGATGCAAGACAGATGACTTCCCTGACTGTATGCAGAATTCCACACTTCTCCAATAATTTTTGAGCATTCTGGCATTGAGACCCATGCACTATTAAATCTGAAGGGGAGCGGCTGTCCTCTCTCACTCCCAAGCAGACTCACCAGGAGAGGATGATGATCAGAATTTAATTTGGCAAGAGTGACACACGTTGCTGACTTCCATGCACCAAGCAAAGCATGATTCACAAAAGCCCGATCAATCCTGCTAGCCCTCATACCACTGACATAGTTCCTGTACCAGGTAAACCCAGCACCAATAAGATTAATTTCCACCAGGTCGGTTCTCTCTATGCATTCTCTGAACTCTCTTATAGAGGTGTTATAAGTCGTCGGGCCTATTTTCTCATTCGCATGCAGTATGGCATTAAAATCACCCATAATAATCCAAGAATCTGATATACTGCTCTCCAGATTCTGAAGCTTCGCCCAAATTTCCGGCACTGTAGCAATGCTGACCACTGTAGCGGAGCTGGCCGACCGACACCGACAGGCACTGTAGCGGTGTGGACTTCGGGGTCAACTTTGCTGTAGCGCTTTTGACAAAGCCAGCCGCCGTTCACTGTAGCGACGCGGACCACTTTTTCGAATAGTGATCGTCTTCTCCATTTGTTTTATAGCCCATTTCGGGCTAGGGTTTTTGCGGTTGGAAATCCTCTGTAATTTCTGTGCTCCCGAATCATAGTGAAAATCTGCCTCTCCCGTGGACGTAGGGATTTTTCCCGAACCACGTAAATCGTCGTGTTCTTTGTTGCTTTCCTTTCTTTCGTTTTCTCGTTTTCTGTCGTTCTGTCTCCCGGTGATTCCGCAACACTTTGCTCCACTCCCTCAGCTTAATCTTAATCATTCTGAATTTTGGGATGCAAGACAGATGACTTCCCTGACTGTATGCAGAATTCCACACTTCTCCAATAATTTTTGAGCATTCTGGCATTGAGACCCATGCACTATTAAATCTGAAGGGGAGCGGCTGTCCTCTCTCACTCCCAAGCAGACTCACCAGGAGAGGATGATGATCAGAATTTAATTTGGCAAGAGTGACACACGTTGCTGACTTCCATGCACCAAGCAAAGCATGATTCACAAAAGCCCGATCAATCCTGCTAGCCCTCATACCACTGACATAGTTCCTGTACCAGGTAAACCCAGCACCAATAAGATTAATTTCCACCAGGTCGGTTCTCTCTATGCATTCTCTGAACTCTCTTATAGAGGTGTTATAAGTCGTCGGGCCTATTTTCTCATTCGCATGCAGTATGGCATTAAAATCACCCATAATAATCCAAGAATCTGATATACTGCTCTCCAGATTCTGAAGCTTCGCCCAAATTTTCGGCACTGTAGCAATGCTGACCACTGTAGCGGAGCTGACCGACCGACACCGACAGGCACTGTAGCGGTGTGGACTTCGGGGTCAACTTTGCTGTAGCGCTTTTGACAAAGCCAGCCGCCGTTCACTGTAGCGACGCGGACCACTTTTTCGAATAGTGATCGTCTTCTCCATTTGTTTTATAGCCCATTTCGGGCTAGGGTTTTTGCGGTTGGAAATCCTCTGTAATTTCTCTGCTCCCGAATCATAGTGAAAATCTGCCTCTCCCGTGGACGTAGGGATTTTTCCCGAACCACGTAAATCGTCGTGTTCTTTGTTGCTTTCCTTTCTTTCGTTTTCTCGTTTTCTGTCGTTCTGTCTCCCGGTGATTCCGCAACACTTTGCTCCACTCCCTCAGCTTAATCTTAATCATTCTGAATTTTGGGATGCAAGACAGATGACTTCCCTGACTGTATGCAGAATTCCACACTTCTCCAATAATTTTTGAGCATTCTGGCATTGAGACCCATGCACTATTAAATCTGAAGGGGAGCGGCTGTCCTCTCTCACTCCCAAGCAGACTCACCAGGAGAGGATGATGATCAGAATTTAATTTGGCAAGAGTGACACACGTTGCTGACTTCCATGCACCAAGCAAAGCATGATTCACAAAAGCCCGATCAATCCTGCTAGCCCTCATACCACTGACATAGTTCCTGTACCAGGTAAACCCAGCACCAATAAGATTAATTTCCACCAGGTCGGTTCTCTCTATGCATTCTCTGAACTCTCTTATAGAGGTGTTATAAGTCGTCGGGCCTATTTTCTCATTCGCATGCAGTATGGCATTAAAATCACCCATAATAATCCAAGAATCTGATATACTGCTCTCCAGATTCTGAAGCTTCGCCCAAATTTTCGGCACTGTAGCAATGCTGACCACTGTAGCGGAGCTGGCCGACCGACACCGACAGGCACTGTAGCGGTGTGGACTTCGGGGTCAACTTTGCTGTAGCGCTTTTGACAAAGCCAGCCGCCGTTCACTGTAGCGACGCGGACCACTTTTTCGAATAGTGATCGTCTTCTCCATTTGTTTTATAGCCCATTTCGGGCTAGGGTTTTTGTGGTTGGAAATCCTCTGTAATTTCTGTGCTCCCGAATCATAGTGAAAATCTGCCTCTCCCGTGGACGTAGGGATTTTTCCCGAACCACGTAAATCGTCGTGTTCTTTGTTGCTTTCCTTTCTTTCGTTTTCTCGTTTTCTGTCGTTCTGTCTCCCGGTGATTCCGCAACACTTTGCTCCACTCCCTCAGCTTAATCTTAATCATTCTGAATTTTGGGATGCAAGACAGATGACTTCCCTGACTGTATGCAGAATTCCACACTTCTCCAATAATTTTTGAGCATTCTGGCATTGAGACCCATGCACTATTAAATCTGAAGGGGAGCGGCTGTCCTCTCTCACTCCCAAGCAGACTCACCAGGAGAGGATGATGATCAGAATTTAATTTGGCAAGAGTGACACACGTTGCTGACTTCCATGCACCAAGCAAAGCATGATTCACAAAAGCCCGATCAATCCTGCTAGCCCTCATACCACTGACATAGTTCCTGTACCAGGTAAACCCAGCACCAATAAGATTAATTTCCACCAGGTCGGTTCTCTCTATGCATTCTCTGAACTCTCTTATAGAGGTGTTATAAGTCGTCGGGCCTATTTTCTCATTCGCATGCAGTATGGCATTAAAATCACCCATAATAATCCAAGAATCTGATATACTGCTCTCCAGATTCTGAAGCTTCGCCCAAATTTTCGGCACTGTAGCAATGCTGACCACTGTAGCGGAGCTGACCGACCGACACCGACAGGCACTGTAGCGGTGTGGACTTCGGGGTCAACTTTGCTGTAGCGCTTTTGACAAAGCCAGCCGCCGTTCACTGTAGCGACGCGGACCACTTTTTCGAATAGTGATCGTCTTCTCCATTTGTTTTATAGCCCATTTCGGGCTAGGGTTTTTGTGGTTGGAAATCCTCTGTAATTTCTGTGCTCCCGAATCATAGTGAAAATCTGCCTCTCCCGTGGACGTAGGGATTTTTCCCGAACCACGTAAATCGTCGTGTTCTTTGTTGCTTTCCTTTCTTTCGTTTTCTCGTTTTCTGTCGTTCTGTCTCCCGGTGATTCCGCAACACTTTGCTCCACTCCCTCAGCTTAATCTTAATCATTCTGAATTTTGGGATGCAAGACAGATGACTTCCCTGACTGTATGCAGAATTCCACACTTCTCCAATAATTTTTGAGCATTCTGGCATTGAGACCCATGCACTATTAAATCTGAAGGGGAGCGGCTGTCCTCTCTCACTCCCAAGCAGACTCACCAGGAGAGGATGATGATCAGAATTTAATTTGGCAAGAGTGACACACGTTGCTGACTTCCATGCACCAAGCAAAGCATGATTCACAAAAGCCCGATCAATCCTGCTAGCCCTCATACCACTGACATAGTTCCTGTACCAGGTAAACCCAGCACCAATAAGATTAATTTCCACCAGGTCGGTTCTCTCTATGCATTCTCTGAACTCTCTTATAGAGGTGTTATAAGTCGTCGGGCCTATTTTCTCATTCGCATGCAGTATGGCATTAAAATCACCCATAATAATCCAAGAATCTGATATACTGCTCTCCAGATTCTGAAGCTTCGCCCAAATTTTCGGCACTGTAGCAATGCTGACCACTGTAGCGGAGCTGACCGACCGACACCGACAGGCACTGTAGCGGTGTGGACTTCGGGGTCAACTTTGCTGTAGCGCTTTTGACAAAGCCAGCCGCCGTTCACTGTAGCGACGCGGACCACTTTTTCGAATAGTGATCGTCTTCTCCATTTGTTTTATAGCCCATTTCGGGCTAGGGTTTTTGTGGTTGGAAATCCTCTGTAATTTCTGTGCTCCCGAATCATAGTGAAAATCTGCCTCTCCCGTGGACGTAGGGATTTTTCCCGAACCACGTAAATCGTCGTGTTCTTTGTTGCTTTCCTTTCTTTCGTTTTCTCGTTTTCTGTCGTTCTGTCTCCCGGTGATTCCGCAACACTTTGCTCCACTCCCTCAGCTTAATCTTAATCATTCTGAATTTTGGGATGCAAGACAGATGACTTCCCTGACTGTATGCAGAATTCCACACTTCTCCAATAATTTTTGAGCATTCTGGCATTGAGACCCATGCACTATTAAATCTGAAGGGGAGCGGCTGTCCTCTCTCACTCCCAAGCAGACTCACCAGGAGAGGATGATGATCAGAATTTAATTTGGCAAGAGTGACACACGTTGCTGACTTCCATGCACCAAGCAAAGCATGATTCACAAAAGCCCGATCAATCCTGCTAGCCCTCATACCACTGACATAGTTCCTGTACCAGGTAAACCCAGCACCAATAAGATTAATTTCCACCAGGTCGGTTCTCTCTATGCATTCTCTGAACTCTCTTATAGAGGTGTTATAAGTCGTCGGGCCTATTTTCTCATTCGCATGCAGTATGGCATTAAAATCACCCATAATAATCCAAGAATCTGATATACTGCTCTCCAGATTCTGAAGCTTCGCCCAAATTTTCGGCACTGTAGCAATGCTGACCACTGTAGCGGAGCTGACCGACCGACACCGACAGGCACTGTAGCGGTGTGGACTTCGGGGTCAACTTTGCTGTAGCGCTTTTGACAAAGCCAGCCGCCGTTCACTGTAGCGACGCGGACCACTTTTTCGAATAGTGATCGTCTTCTCCATTTGTTTTATAGCCCATTTCGGGCTAGGGTTTTTGTGGTTGGAAATCCTCTGTAATTTCTGTGCTCCCGAATCATAGTGAAAATCTGCCTCTCCCGTGGACGTAGGGATTTTTCCCGAACCACGTAAATCGTCGTGTTCTTTGTTGCTTTCCTTTCTTTCGTTTTCTCGTTTTCTGTCGTTCTGTCTCCCGGTGATTCCGCAACACTTTGCTCCACTCCCTCAGCTTAATCTTAATCATTCTGAATTTTGGGATGCAAGACAGATGACTTCCCTGACTGTATGCAGAATTCCACACTTCTCCAATAATTTTTGAGCATTCTGGCATTGAGACCCATGCACTATTAAATCTGAAGGGGAGCGGCTGTCCTCTCTCACTCCCAAGCAGACTCACCAGGAGAGGATGATGATCAGAATTTAATTTGGCAAGAGTGACACACGTTGCTGACTTCCATGCACCAAGCAAAGCATGATTCACAAAAGCCCGATCAATCCTGCTAGCCCTCATACCACTGACATAGTTCCTGTACCAGGTAAACCCAGCACCAATAAGATTAATTTCCACCAGGTCGGTTCTCTCTATGCATTCTCTGAACTCTCTTATAGAGGTGTTATAAGTCGTCGGGCCTATTTTCTCATTCGCATGCAGTATGGCATTAAAATCACCCATAATAATCCAAGAATCTGATATACTGCTCTCCAGATTCTGAAGCTTCGCCCAAATTTTCGGCACTGTAGCAATGCTGACCACTGTAGCGGAGCTGACCGACCGACACCGACAGGCACTGTAGCGGTGTGGACTTCGGGGTCAACTTTGCTGTAGCGCTTTTGACAAAGCCAGCCGCCGTTCACTGTAGCGACGCGGACCACTTTTTCGAATAGTGATCGTCTTCTCCATTTGTTTTATAGCCCATTTCGGGCTAGGGTTTTTGTGGTTGGAAATCCTCTGTAATTTCTGTGCTCCCGAATCATAGTGAAAATCTGCCTCTCCCGTGGACGTAGGGATTTTTCCCGAACCACGTAAATCGTCGTGTTCTTTGTTGCTTTCCTTTCTTTCGTTTTCTCGTTTTCTGTCGTTCTGTCTCCCGGTGATTCCGCAACACTTTGCTCCACTCCCTCAGCTTAATCTTAATCATTCTGAATTTTGGGATGCAAGACAGATGACTTCCCTGACTGTATGCAGAATTCCACACTTCTCCAATAATTTTTGAGCATTCTGGCATTGAGACCCATGCACTATTAAATCTGAAGGGGAGCGGCTGTCCTCTCTCACTCCCAAGCAGACTCACCAGGAGAGGATGATGATCAGAATTTAATTTGGCAAGAGTGACACACGTTGCTGACTTCCATGCACCAAGCAAAGCATGATTCACAAAAGCCCGATCAATCCTGCTAGCCCTCATACCACTGACATAGTTCCTGTACCAGGTAAACCCAGCACCAATAAGATTAATTTCCACCAGGTCGGTTCTCTCTATGCATTCTCTGAACTCTCTTATAGAGGTGTTATAAGTCGTCGGGCCTATTTTCTCATTCGCATGCAGTATGGCATTAAAATCACCCATAATAATCCAAGAATCTGATATACTGCTCTCCAGATTCTGAAGCTTCGCCCAAATTTTCGGCACTGTAGCAATGCTGACCACTGTAGCGGAGCTGACCGACCGACACCGACAGGCACTGTAGCGGTGTGGACTTCGGGGTCAACTTTGCTGTAGCGCTTTTGACAAAGCCAGCCGCCGTTCACTGTAGCGACGCGGACCACTTTTTCGAATAGTGATCGTCTTCTCCATTTGTTTTATAGCCCATTTCGGGCTAGGGTTTTTGTGGTTGGAAATCCTCTGTAATTTCTGTGCTCCCGAATCATAGTGAAAATCTGCCTCTCCCGTGGACGTAGGGATTTTTCCCGAACCACGTAAATCGTCGTGTTCTTTGTTGCTTTCCTTTCTTTCGTTTTCTCGTTTTCTGTCGTTCTGTCTCCCGGTGATTCCGCAACACTTTGCTCCACTCCCTCAGCTTAATCTTAATCATTCTGAATTTTGGGATGCAAGACAGATGACTTCCCTGACTGTATGCAGAATTCCACACTTCTCCAATAATTTTTGAGCATTCTGGCATTGAGACCCATGCACTATTAAATCTGAAGGGGAGCGGCTGTCCTCTCTCACTCCCAAGCAGACTCACCAGGAGAGGATGATGATCAGAATTTAATTTGGCAAGAGTGACACACGTTGCTGACTTCCATGCACCAAGCAAAGCATGATTCACAAAAGCCCGATCAATCCTGCTAGCCCTCATACCACTGACATAGTTCCTGTACCAGGTAAACCCAGCACCAATAAGATTAATTTCCACCAGGTCGGTTCTCTCTATGCATTCTCTGAACTCTCTTATAGAGGTGTTATAAGTCGTCGGGCCTATTTTCTCATTCGCATGCAGTATGGCATTAAAATCACCCATAATAATCCAAGAATCTGATATACTGCTCTCCAGATTCTGAAGCTTCGCCCAAATTTTCGGCACTGTAGCAATGCTGACCACTGTAGCGGAGCTGACCGACCGACACCGACAGGCACTGTAGCGGTGTGGACTTCGGGGTCAACTTTGCTGTAGCGCTTTTGACAAAGCCAGCCGCCGTTCACTGTAGCGACGCGGACCACTTTTTCGAATAGTGATCGTCTTCTCCATTTGTTTTATAGCCCATTTCGGGCTAGGGTTTTTGTGGTTGGAAATCCTCTGTAATTTCTGTGCTCCCGAATCATAGTGAAAATCTGCCTCTCCCGTGGACGTAGGGATTTTTCCCGAACCACGTAAATCGTCGTGTTCTTTGTTGCTTTCCTTTCTTTCGTTTTCTCGTTTTCTGTCGTTCTGTCTCCCGGTGATTCCGCAACACTTTGCTCCACTCCCTCAGCTTAATCTTAATCATTCTGAATTTTGGGATGCAAGACAGATGACTTCCCTGACTGTATGCAGAATTCCACACTTCTCCAATAATTTTTGAGCATTCTGGCATTGAGACCCATGCACTATTAAATCTGAAGGGGAGCGGCTGTCCTCTCTCACTCCCAAGCAGACTCACCAGGAGAGGATGATGATCAGAATTTAATTTGGCAAGAGTGACACACGTTGCTGACTTCCATGCACCAAGCAAAGCATGATTCACAAAAGCCCGATCAATCCTGCTAGCCCTCATACCACTGACATAGTTCCTGTACCAGGTAAACCCAGCACCAATAAGATTAATTTCCACCAGGTCGGTTCTCTCTATGCATTCTCTGAACTCTCTTATAGAGGTGTTATAAGTCGTCGGGCCTATTTTCTCATTCGCATGCAGTATGGCATTAAAATCACCCATAATAATCCAAGAATCTGATATACTGCTCTCCAGATTCTGAAGCTTCGCCCAAATTTTCGGCACTGTAGCAATGCTGACCACTGTAGCGGAGCTGACCGACCGACACCGACAGGCACTGTAGCGGTGTGGACTTCGGGGTCAACTTTGCTGTAGCGCTTTTGACAAAGCCAGCCGCCGTTCACTGTAGCGACGCGGACCACTTTTTCGAATAGTGATCGTCTTCTCCATTTGTTTTATAGCCCATTTCGGGCTAGGGTTTTTGTGGTTGGAAATCCTCTGTAATTTCTGTGCTCCCGAATCATAGTGAAAATCTGCCTCTCCCGTGGACGTAGGGATTTTTCCCGAACCACGTAAATCGTCGTGTTCTTTGTTGCTTTCCTTTCTTTCGTTTTCTCGTTTTCTGTCGTTCTGTCTCCCGGTGATTCCGCAACACTTTGCTCCACTCCCTCAGCTTAATCTTAATCATTCTGAATTTTGGGATGCAAGACAGATGACTTCCCTGACTGTATGCAGAATTCCACACTTCTCCAATAATTTTTGAGCATTCTGGCATTGAGACCCATGCACTATTAAATCTGAAGGGGAGCGGCTGTCCTCTCTCACTCCCAAGCAGACTCACCAGGAGAGGATGATGATCAGAATTTAATTTGGCAAGAGTGACACACGTTGCTGACTTCCATGCACCAAGCAAAGCATGATTCACAAAAGCCCGATCAATCCTGCTAGCCCTCATACCACTGACATAGTTCCTGTACCAGGTAAACCCAGCACCAATAAGATTAATTTCCACCAGGTCGGTTCTCTCTATGCATTCTCTGAACTCTCTTATAGAGGTGTTATAAGTCGTCGGGCCTATTTTCTCATTCGCATGCAGTATGGCATTAAAATCACCCATAATAATCCAAGAATCTGATATACTGCTCTCCAGATTCTGAAGCTTCGCCCAAATTTTCGGCACTGTAGCAATGCTGACCACTGTAGCGGAGCTGGCCGACCGACACCGACAGGCACTGTAGCGGTGTGGACTTCGGGGTCAACTTTGCTGTAGCGCTTTTGACAAAGCCAGCCGCCGTTCACTGTAGCGACGCGGACCACTTTTTCGAATAGTGATCGTCTTCTCCATTTGTTTTATAGCCCATTTCGGGCTAGGGTTTTTGTGGTTGGAAATCCTCTGTAATTTCTGTGCTCCCGAATCATAGTGAAAATCTGCCTCTCCCGTGGACGTAGGGATTTTTCCCGAACCACGTAAATCGTCGTGTTCTTTGTTGCTTTCCTTTCTTTCGTTTTCTCGTTTTCTGTCGTTCTGTCTCCCGGTGATTCCGCAACACTTTGCTCCACTCCCTCAGCTTAATCTTAATCATTCTGAATTTTGGGATGCAAGACAGATGACTTCCCTGACTGTATGCAGAATTCCACACTTCTCCAATAATTTTTGAGCATTCTGGCATTGAGACCCATGCACTATTAAATCTGAAGGGGAGCGGCTGTCCTCTCTCACTCCCAAGCAGACTCACCAGGAGAGGATGATGATCAGAATTTAATTTGGCAAGAGTGACACACGTTGCTGACTTCCATGCACCAAGCAAAGCATGATTCACAAAAGCCCGATCAATCCTGCTAGCCCTCATACCACTGACATAGTTCCTGTACCAGGTAAACCCAGCACCAATAAGATTAATTTCCACCAGGTCGGTTCTCTCTATGCATTCTCTGAACTCTCTTATAGAGGTGTTATAAGTCGTCGGGCCTATTTTCTCATTCGCATGCAGTATGGCATTAAAATCACCCATAATAATCCAAGAATCTGATATACTGCTCTCCAGATTCTGAAGCTTCGCCCAAATTTTCGGCACTGTAGCAATGCTGACCACTGTAGCGGAGCTGGCCGACCGACACCGACAGGCACTGTAGCGGTGTGGACTTCGGGGTCAACTTTGCTGTAGCGCTTTTGACAAAGCCAGCCGCCGTTCACTGTAGCGACGCGGACCACTTTTTCGAATAGTGATCGTCTTCTCCATTTGTTTTATAGCCCATTTCGGGCTAGGGTTTTTGTGGTTGGAAATCCTCTGTAATTTCTGTGCTCCCGAATCATAGTGAAAATCTGCCTCTCCCGTGGACGTAGGGATTTTTCCCGAACCACGTAAATCGTCGTGTTCTTTGTTGCTTTCCTTTCTTTCGTTTTCTCGTTTTCTGTCGTTCTGTCTCCCGGTGATTCCGCAACACTTTGCTCCACTCCCTCAGCTTAATCTTAATCATTCTGAATTTTGGGATGCAAGACAGATGACTTCCCTGACTGTATGCAGAATTCCACACTTCTCCAATAATTTTTGAGCATTCTGGCATTGAGACCCATGCACTATTAAATCTGAAGGGGAGCGGCTGTCCTCTCTCACTCCCAAGCAGACTCACCAGGAGAGGATGATGATCAGAATTTAATTTGGCAAGAGTGACACACGTTGCTGACTTCCATGCACCAAGCAAAGCATGATTCACAAAAGCCCGATCAATCCTGCTAGCCCTCATACCACTGACATAGTTCCTGTACCAGGTAAACCCAGCACCAATAAGATTAATTTCCACCAGGTCGGTTCTCTCTATGCATTCTCTGAACTCTCTTATAGAGGTGTTATAAGTCGTCGGGCCTATTTTCTCATTCGCATGCAGTATGGCATTAAAATCACCCATAATAATCCAAGAATCTGATATACTGCTCTCCAGATTCTGAAGCTTCGCCCAAATTTTCGGCACTGTAGCAATGCTGACCACTGTAGCGGAGCTGACCGACCGACACCGACAGGCACTGTAGCGGTGTGGACTTCGGGGTCAACTTTGCTGTAGCGCTTTTGACAAAGCCAGCCGCCGTTCACTGTAGCGACGCGGACCACTTTTTCGAATAGTGATCGTCTTCTCCATTTGTTTTATAGCCCATTTCGGGCTAGGGTTTTTGCGGTTGGAAATCCTCTGTAATTTCTCTGCTCCCGAATCATAGTGAAAATCTGCCTCTCCCGTGGACGTAGGGATTTTTCCCGAACCACGTAAATCGTCGTGTTCTTTGTTGCTTTCCTTTCTTTCGTTTTCTCGTTTTCTGTCGTTCTGTCTCCCGGTGATTCCGCAACACTTTGCTCCACTCCCTCAGCTTAATCTTAATCATTCTGAATTTTGGGATGCAAGACAGATGACTTCCCTGACTGTATGCAGAATTCCACACTTCTCCAATAATTTTTGAGCATTCTGGCATTGAGACCCATGCACTATTAAATCTGAAGGGGAGCGGCTGTCCTCTCTCACTCCCAAGCAGACTCACCAGGAGAGGATGATGATCAGAATTTAATTTGGCAAGAGTGACACACGTTGCTGACTTCCATGCACCAAGCAAAGCATGATTCACAAAAGCCCGATCAATCCTGCTAGCCCTCATACCACTGACATAGTTCCTGTACCAGGTAAACCCAGCACCAATAAGATTAATTTCCACCAGGTCGGTTCTCTCTATGCATTCTCTGAACTCTCTTATAGAGGTGTTATAAGTCGTCGGGCCTATTTTCTCATTCGCATGCAGTATGGCATTAAAATCACCCATAATAATCCAAGAATCTGATATACTGCTCTCCAGATTCTGAAGCTTCGCCCAAATTTTCGGCACTGTAGCAATGCTGACCACTGTAGCGGAGCTGGCCGACCGACACCGACAGGCACTGTAGCGGTGTGGACTTCGGGGTCAACTTTGCTGTAGCGCTTTTGACAAAGCCAGCCGCCGTTCACTGTAGCGACGCGGACCACTTTTTCGAATAGTGATCGTCTTCTCCATTTGTTTTATAGCCCATTTCGGGCTAGGGTTTTTGTGGTTGGAAATCCTCTGTAATTTCTGTGCTCCCGAATCATAGTGAAAATCTGTCTCTCCCGTGGACGTAGGGATTTTTCCCGAACCACGTAAATCGTCGTGTTCTTTGTTGCTTTCCTTTCTTTCGTTTTCTCGTTTTCTGTCGTTCTGTCTCCCGGTGATTCCGCAACACTTTGCTCCACTCCCTCAGCTTAATCTTAATCATTCTGAATTTTGGGATGCAAGACAGATGACTTCCCTGACTGTATGCAGAATTCCACACTTCTCCAATAATTTTTGAGCATTCTGGCATTGAGACCCATGCACTATTAAATCTGAAGGGGAGCGGCTGTCCTCTCTCACTCCCAAGCAGACTCACCAGGAGAGGATGATGATCAGAATTTAATTTGGCAAGAGTGACACACGTTGCTGACTTCCATGCACCAAGCAAAGCATGATTCACAAAAGCCCGATCAATCCTGCTAGCCCTCATACCACTGACATAGTTCCTGTACCAGGTAAACCCAGCACCAATAAGATTAATTTCCACCAGGTCGGTTCTCTCTATGCATTCTCTGAACTCTCTTATAGAGGTGTTATAAGTCGTCGGGCCTATTTTCTCATTCGCATGCAGTATGGCATTAAAATCACCCATAATAATCCAAGAATCTGATACACTGCTCTCCAGATTCTGAAGCTTCGCCCAAATTTTCGGCACTGTAGCAATGCTGACCACTGTAGCGGAGCTGGCCGACCGACACCGACAGGCACTGTAGCGGTGTGGACTTCGGGGTCAACTTTGCTGTATCGCTTTTGACAAAGCCAGCCGCCGTTCACTGTAGCGACGCGGACCACTTTTTCGAATAGTGATCGTCTTCTCCATTTGTTTTATAGCCCATTTCGGGCTAGGGTTTTTGTGGTTGGAAATCCTCTGTAATTTCTGTGCTCCCGAATCATAGTGAAAATCTGCCTCTCCCGTGGACGTAGGGATTTTTCCCGAACCACGTAAATCGTCGTGTTCTTTGTTGCTTTCCTTTCTTTCGTTTTCTCGTTTTCTGTCGTTCTGTCTCCCGGTGATTCCGCAACACTTTGCTCCACTCCCTCAGCTTAATCTTAATCATTCTGAATTTTGGGATGCAAGACAGATGACTTCCCTGACTGTATGCAGAATTCCACACTTCTCCAATAATTTTTGAGCATTCTGGCATTGAGACCCATGCACTATTAAATCTGAAGGGGAGCGGCTGTCCTCTCTCACTCCCAAGCAGACTCACCAGGAGAGGATGATGATCAGAATTTAATTTGGCAAGAGTGACACACGTTGCTGACTTCCATGCACCAAGCAAAGCATGATTCACAAAAGCCCGATCAATCCTGCTAGCCCTCATACCACTGACATAGTTCCTGTACCAGGTAAACCCAGCACCAATAAGATTAATTTCCACCAGGTCGGTTCTCTCTATGCATTCTCTGAACTCTCTTATAGAGGTGTTATAAGTCGTCGGGCCTATTTTCTCATTCGCATGCAGTATGGCATTAAAATCACCCATAATAATCCAAGAATCTGATATACTGCTCTCCAGATTCTGAAGCTTCGCCCAAATTTTCGGCACTGTAGCAATGCTGACCACTGTAGCGGAGCTGACCGACCGACACCGACAGGCACTGTAGCGGTGTGGACTTCGGGGTCAACTTTGCTGTAGCGCTTTTGACAAAGCCAGCCGCCGTTCACTGTAGCGACGCGGACCACTTTTTCGAATAGTGATCGTCTTCTCCATTTGTTTTATAGCCCATTTCGGGCTAGGGTTTTTGTGGTTGGAAATCCTCTGTAATTTCTGTGCTCCCGAATCATAGTGAAAATCTGCCTCTCCCGTGGACGTAGGGATTTTTCCCGAACCACGTAAATCGTCGTGTTCTTTGTTGCTTTCCTTTCTTTCGTTTTCTCGTTTTCTGTCGTTCTGTCTCCCGGTGATTCCGCAACACTTTGCTCCACTCCCTCAGCTTAATCTTAATCATTCTGAATTTTGGGATGCAAGACAGATGACTTCCCTGACTGTATGCAGAATTCCACACTTCTCCAATAATTTTTGAGCATTCTGGCATTGAGACCCATGCACTATTAAATCTGAAGGGGAGCGGCTGTCCTCTCTCACTCCCAAGCAGACTCACCAGGAGAGGATGATGATCAGAATTTAATTTGGCAAGAGTGACACACGTTGCTGACTTCCATGCACCAAGCAAAGCATGATTCACAAAAGCCCGATCAATCCTGCTAGCCCTCATACCACTGACATAGTTCCTGTACCAGGTAAACCCAGCACCAATAAGATTAATTTCCACCAGGTCGGTTCTCTCTATGCATTCTCTGAACTCTCTTATAGAGGTGTTATAAGTCGTCGGGCCTATTTTCTCATTCGCATGCAGTATGGCATTAAAATCACCCATAATAATCCAAGAATCTGATATACTGCTCTCCAGATTCTGAAGCTTCGCCCACAATAGCCTCCTGTCCACATAATAGTTCGAGCCATAAATAACCGAGCAGAAGAGTTGGTTTCCACTTTCTTTCAAGCTGCAAGTGATAATTTGATTGTCCTCATCAACAATCCTCGAAGAATCCACCCTACTATGTGTAAGTAACCAAATTCTATCAGGATTTGAAACAGCCCGGGTAGTCCCTAAAAGACTGTATCCTCTACTGCTGAACAGATTTCCCAAATTTCTAGAATTAATCTTGGGCTCTGAAATTCCAATTACATCAGGGTTGTACCTTCCAATAAGCAGCCTAAAGGAACTTTCAGTGTCCGGGTTGGCTATTCCCTGACAGTTCCAGAAGAGGAATTTCATTTGGACATTGGTTTGGAGGTCATCCCTCCTTGTTTCTCAATTAACCTTGATGATCTTCTGGGTGTTTTGTCCTGAACCATGATAGCATCTACTCCCTGCTTCCTGTTCTCCATGTCAGGCCTAGCCTGAGAATCCTCTTGGAGCTCCTGCATGCTAAATTTTTCCGGTTCATCCTTTCTGGAGTTGTCCCTCCATGCATGTTCCTGTTCTGCCCTCACCTCAACCTGAGAAATGTTGGCATGCATCGCTGTTTCGCACTCAATTAACCCCAGCCTCCCCCCAATTTCAGAGTCAATTAATTTGAAAATAAAGTCCACAGTTTGATAACTATATACTGTATCCACCACCTCAAAAGATACTTCATGCATCTGCTCGGTGATGTCAACCCTGTTGGATTGGTGTTGCCCGATCCGGTTGGGCCAAATGCTTGTGGCCCGCAACTGTCGCGGGTCGAGCTCCGCGGTGAGCACGTTGGGGGTTGCAAGGGGCAACGCGTCCCTGCTCCGGGGGCCAAAGGCCCCCGGCCCAATTTTTTCGGGACTGTAGCAATGCTGACCACTGTAACGGAGCTGACCGACCGACACCGACAGGCACTGTAGCGGTGCGGACTTCGGGGTCAACTTCACTGTAGCGCTTTTGACTTCCAGCCGGCAGACACTGTAGCACTTTTGACAAAGTGAGCCGCCGATCACTGTTGCAACGCGGACTACTATTCGGAACAGTGGACCGTCTTCTTCATATGTAGCCCATTTCGGGCTAGGGTTTTTCTACTGAAATCCTCTGTAATTTCGTGCTCCCGAATCATAGTGAAATTCTGCCTCTCCCGTGGACGTAAGGATTTTTCCCGAACCACGTAAATCGTTGTGTCCTTTGCTTTCTTTCTTTTCGTTTTTCCTCGTTTCTGTCATTGTGTCTCTCGGCGATTCCACAACAAACCCAGGTATTGTCCTTGCCCACAATGTCTGGCTCGATAAGCCTCTCATTGCCTGTATTTTGAGCATTCTCTTCTTCAACCATGTCTTCCCATGAAGGTCCAGACTCAATTGGTTTGTATCTATTCCTTGCCAAAACATGAGCCTTTCCCTTGTTCTTTACCTCCTGCACATCTCTCTTGCTCCGCGGAACCTCCCTCACTACTACAACTTGGCCCTTTATCAGCGCTAAAAACCGGCATTAACAGCGCTAGAAAAGCGTTGTTAATGCCGGCGTAGATAAGGGGGGGTCCCCTTTATCAGTGCTCCGAGAAGCGCTGATATAGGAGACCTTTATCAGCGCTAAAAAAAAGCACTGATAAAGGGTGTCCTTTATCAGCGCTCCTCTAGCGCTGTTAAATGTGTCCTTTATCAGCGCTCAAAAAAGCGCCGATAAAGACACCATCGCCTGCACCAAAAAAACAGAACCTGCACACCAGAATACCTGCACAATACCTGCACAATGCAGCACATGCACACCTGCACGCCATAGCACCCGCACATAATATTTTGACCGACAACGGTATATACATTTACTTAACATCATTGTTAAACCCTCTTTTGTATTATTATGGGTATTTCCGAGTCCCACATCGGAATACTCCCTTGTACATTCCGCATTTTCATTCTATAAAAGAAGAGCCCCACCTCACCTTGAAGGTAAGTGGGTTTCCCCATTCTACATGGTATCAGAGGGATTTTTATCCCGAACCCTCCCTCCTCTGCGGCTTCCCGGCGTCCTCCCGGCCCCGCCTCTCTCCCTGCTGCCCTAGCCATTCCCGGCAGGCCCCCCCACCTATCCCGGCGCAGCTCTCTCACCCGGCTCCTCTCCGGCCTGACCATTCCCGGCGGCCCTCCCTCCATGCGGCCCTCCATCCTCCCGACGGCTGCCCTCCATCCTCCCGGCGGCCCTCCTGCCTGTCGCGGCTCCCCTGCGTCTCCCTTCCCGCCCTCGACGCTTCCCGCCCCCGACGCATCGCCCTCGCCGGCTTCGCCCCGCACGCCTCGCCCCGGCGCATCCCGCCCTCGGCACCCTGCCCAGGCGCTTCACCCTCGGCCTCGCCCCGGCGCCCTCGCCCTCGATCCAGCGACGCCCCTCCCGGCCGGCCCCGCCGTGCGCGCGCCTCCTGCGCGGCTCGTCCCTCCGCCGTGTGCACGCCTCCTGTCTGGCGTCTCTCCCGGCTCCCGACTCCCGCGTCGCCCTCCTGCTTGGCGCGGCTCCCCGGCGGCCCTTCTGCCAGGCGCGGCTCCCGGCTCCCCGCGTCGCCCTCCCGCCGGCTCCCCGCGCCCCGCCTCCCGCTGCTCCCCGCGCCTCCGGCTCCTCCCGGCCACCCTCGCCCCGCGACTCCCGCGCCTCCCGCGCGCTCCAGCTACTCTCGCCCCGCGGCTCCCCTCACCCAGCGTGCCCTCGTCCCGGCACCCTAGTCCCGGCGCCCCCAGTTTCGCCCCGGCAGCCTCTCCTGGAAGCGCGCCCTCGTCCCAGCAGCGCGCCCTCGATCCGGTGGCCCTTCCTGCACGCGCACGTCCTGCGCCCGATCATCCCACCAGCCCGCTGCATCAACTGCCCGTCGCTTCCATGGCAGAATCCTCGGGACGTGGTCGTGCTTCAAGTCGTCCACGTCCCTTCTGTCAACATTGTGGCAAGTTTGGCAACCTGATCGTCCGATGTTGGGTCCTGCATGGACGGCCATCTCAGCACCCGCGGCAGGGACAGCCCGCGGTCCAGGCCGTGTCCTCGACTGTCGCCTCTCTTTCCCCGTCTCTGGCCCTTTCTATGGCCGACCTCCGGCGGCCTCCCACTCTTCCGGCCTCTGTCCGACCCAGTCCCTCCTCGGCGTCTCTGGCCCGTACTGTTCACCCCACTGCCCTTATCAGTCATTGCTCCCCTGCATGGCTGCTTGACTCAGATGCCTCTGACCACCTCACCGGTGATGCTGGTATGTTGACGTCTTACTGCACATATGCCGGTTCTTCAGCCATCACCGTCACTGATGGGTCCACTATCCCCATAGCGAGCTTCGGCGCATGCTCCCTGACTCCATCGATACACCTACCCTCTGTGGCACATGTGCCCCGCAGTCCCTTTAATCTGCTTTCCATCAGTAAACTGACTAAGGATTATAACTGTGCGGCCATATTTACCTCTTCTGGTGTTGTGTTTCAGGAGCAGACTACGAACCGAGAACTTGGTCGAGGACGGCTTCGAGACGGGGTCTACATGTTCGAGGGGCCAGCACCCATTGCTTGCACGTCTACCTCTTCTCGGGCACTTGATCTTCATTCCCGATTAGGGCACCCGCCTGCATCCACCATTCATCAGATATTTCCGGACTTCAGTAGGACTCCTACTTTTCATTGGGAGTCATGCTCTTTTGCAAAACATCATCGTTCTTCCTACATTCCTCGCACGGATACACGGGCCTCCCACCCCTTTGCTCTGGTTCATTCCGATGTTTGGGGCCCGTGTACCGTTCCGAGTCACTTGGGTTATAAATACTATATATCCTTCATTGATGACTATTCGCGAATGACGTGGTTTTACCTTCTTCGAGAACGCTCCGAAGTGTTTTCCACCTTCCAAACCTTTTTTAATGAAATTAAGAATCGTTTTTCTATCTCAGTCAAATGTCTCCGCTTGGATAATGGGCGCGAGTATCTCTCCACTTCCTTTCGGCAGTTTCTCCGAACGAATGGCATCATTCATCAGACCTCCTGTCCTGATACACCCCAGCAGAACGGCGTGGCCGAGCGGAAACACAGACATATTCTAGAGACTACCCGTGCCCTCATCTTCCACCGACAGGTGCCTCTGCTCTTTTGGGGCGATGCCATTCTCACTGCTACCTACCTCCTCAATCGCCTTCCTTCTTCTATCCTTAAGGGGGAGACTCCCTTTCGGGCTCTTTTCCCCACTCTCCCTCTTCATTCCCTCCCTCTTCGAGTGTTTGGCTGCTTGTGTTATGTTCGTGACATTCGCCCTGGCCGCACCAAACTCTCTCCCAAATCTCTCCGCTGCATATTCCTCGGTTATTCCCGCACTCAGCGCGGATACCGCTGCTTCTCCCCGGACCTTCGCCGGTATTTCATCTCCGCAGATGTCTCCTTTGTGGAAAGTTCTTCATTCTCCTTTCCCTCTCCTCCTCCTGACTCTGTCATTGATGACTGTCTTCCCCTCATCATCCAGCCTCTTCCGGATTTGCCTCCTACCTCTCCTCCTTCTAACCCTGTCCTCGATGATTGTCCTCCTCTCCTCCTCCATCCTCCACCGGCGTCAACCCCTATTGACACCCATTTTGGTCAGGTCTGCTCCCGCCGTCCTTCGACTGTATTCCCCGTTCCGGCCAGTGACACTAATGCTCCCGCTTCATCCGCTGCTCCTGCTCCACCACCCGCGGACTTTCCCATTGCCCTACGGAAAGGTACTCGCTCCTGCCAGAGTACTCCTCTATTTGCATCTTCTTACAGGGGTATGTCCGCTCTGGAGACGGTTTCTATACCTCGCACAGTTGGTGAGGCCAAATCTCACCCCAGGTGGCTCGCAGCCATGCGGGATGAATTGCAGGCTCTGGAGGAAAACCATACTTGGGATCTTGTCCCCCTTCCAGCAGGCAAACAGGCAGTGGGCAGCAAATGGATTTACACAGTCAGGCTGAATCCCGATGGTACTCTCCATCGCCTCAAAGCCCGCCTTGTGGCCAAAGGCTTTGCTCAGACATACGGTGTTGACTACTTTGATACCTTCTCACCGGTTGCCAAGATGGCCTCTGTCCGGCTATTCATCTCTCTCGTCGCCCATCATCAGTGGCCTCTTCATCAATTGGATGTCAAAAATGCATTCCTCCATGGCTTCCTTGAGGAAGAAATCTATCTACAGCAGCCCCTCGGATTTTGTGCCGCCGGCGCTAAATCTCGTGTCTGCCGTCTCCGCCGCTCTCTTTACGGCCTCAAGCAGTCTCCCCGTGCTTGGTTTGGCCGCTTTAGCACGGTCGTCAGCGACTTTGGGCTTTCCCGCATTATGAAAGACCACACTGTCTTCTACAGGACGACTCCACATGGCTGCATCTTATTGGTCGTCTATGTGGATGATATCGTCATCACCGGCAGCGACTCTGTGGGTATCACCCATCTCAAGGCCCATCTTCACCAGCACTTCCACACTAAGGATCTTGGTCCTCTCACATACTTCCTCGGCATCGAGGTTTCCTACTCCTCGGCCACCATCTCCCTCTGCCAACGGAAGTATGCATTGGATATATTGCAGGATGCTGGGTTGACTCAGGCCACTGCGGTCGATACTCCTCTGGAGCCTGGCGAACGGTCTCTTTATGCCTCCTCGGCTCTATACCCACATCCCGAGCGGTACCGTCGATTGGTGGGCAAACTCAATTATCTCACCATGACTCGACCCGACATTTCCTGTGCGGTAGCCAAAGTGAGTCAATTTATGGAGCATCCAACCACATCTCAGTGGGATGCTGTCATTCGCATCGCCAAGTACATCAAACGGGATCCTGCCCGTGGTCTTCACTACTCCCAGCATCCTCATCAGCATATTGAGGCCTTTTGCGATGCTGATTACGCTGGCTGCCTTGCCACTCGGAAATCTACCTCTGGGTTCGCCATTTTCTTGGCAGGCAACCTCATTTCATGGCGCAGCAAGAAACAGACGGTCGTCTCTCGCTCCAGTGCCGAGTCTGAGTACCGTGCCATGGCCACCGTCACTACCGAGATCTTTTGGCTTCGGCAACTCCTCCAGGAGCTTGGCTTTCCTCAGCAGACTTCTGCTCACATATGGTGTGACAATCAGGCAGTCACTAAAATTGCTTCGAATCCCGTCTTCCATGAACGCACGAAGCATATTGAGGTGGACTGTCACTTTCTTCGCCACCACCTGGAGCACAACCATGTCAGCTTTAGCCACATTCCGACGGCAGACCAGCTTGCTGACATCTTCACCAAAGGCCTCCCTGGTGCTCGTCTTGCCTCGCTCAGTTCCAAGCTGGGGATCCACCACATCTGACACCCAGCTTGAGGGGGAGTATTTATGGGTCTTGTGTGGTGTCATCTTATTCTTTTTTGTGGGACTCGTTGTCCAAGCTAGGTCTGTCCAGCTTGAGGGGGAGTGTTAAACCCTCTTTTGTATTATTATGGGTATTTCCGAGTCTCACATCGGAATACTCCCTCGTACATTCCGCATTTTCATTCTATAAAAGAAGAGCCCCACCTCACCTTGAAGGTAAGTGGGTTTCCCCATTCTACAATCATGAATACAAAAAAACACATTGCTATATACATTTCAAACATTGTTTTACATGGTTACAATTACAATTATTCAACAACAGTTATAAACATTCATGTTTCATCCTTTGATATCCGTGATCCGCTCTCGACGGTATTTGTTGTCGAACAAAGTATCCGAACTCTAAGGAAAAAAATTCACCTATATAAGAAAACAAATATTATGTTAGTAATGCAATAATTACAGAAATTAAAACAGTAATATGAAAGAATACATTAATATGGAAATGTGAAACTAAAATATGAAATTTTAAACTCAAATGTTTTCATTTTCATAACAATGAAAGGGAATAATGTAAAATCAATATGTTTTTGATTGATTTATCTCATTTAATAAATACTGATTCTTTATCTAATTAAAGGTTTACCGGTCACACTGTGCGTCGGATTGACGTGCGGTCGATTCGTACACGTCACAAATGATTCATGGATCGTTGTCCTAAAGTTTCAAAACAATCCGAACGCGTTTGCTCGGTATTCCGTATGTCAGTAGTGTTGTTTTCCAAAGTTTATCTCAATTTGAAACTGATATCAGACACTTTTAGTCATACCAGTCACACCGTACGTCGGATTGAGGTGCGGTCGATTCGTACACGTCACAAATGACTCGTGGATCGTTGTCTTCAAGTTTCAAAACAATCCGAACGCGTTTGCTCGGTATTCCGTATGTCAATAGTGTTGTTTTCCAAAGTTTATCTCAATTTGAAACTGATATCAGACACTTTTAGCCATACCGGTCACACCCTGCGTCGGATTGAGGTGTGGTCGATTCGTACACGTCACAAATGACTCGTGGATCGTTGTCCTAAAGTATCAAAACAATCCGAACGCGTTTGCTCGGTTTGCCGTATGTCAGTAGTGTTGTTTTCTAAAATTTATGTCATTTTCAAACTGATATCAGACACTTTTAGTCATACCGGTCACACCGTGCGTCGAATTGAGGTGCGGTTGATTCGTACACGTCACAAATGACTCGTGGATCGTTGTCCTAAAGTATCAAAATAATCTGAACGTGTTTGCTCGGTTTTCCGTATGTCAGTAGTGTTGTTTTCTAAAGTTTATGTCATTTTCAAACTGATATCAGACACTTTTAACCATACCGGTCACACCGTGGGTCGGATTGAGGTGCGGTCGATTTGTACACGTCACAAATGACTCCTGGATCATTATCCTAATGTTTCAAAACAATCCGAACGTATTTGCTCGGTATTCCGTATGTCAGTAGTGTTGTTTTCCAAAGTTTATCTCAATTTGAAACTGATATCAGACACTTTTAGCCATACCGGTCACACCGTGCTTCGGATTGAGGTGCGGTCGATTCGTACACGTCACAAATGATGCGTGGATCGTTGTCTTCAAATTTCAAAACAATCCGAATGCGCTTGCTCGGTATTCCGTATGTCATTAGTGTTGTTTTCCAAAGTTTATCTCAATTTGAAACTGATATCAGACACTTTTAGCCATACCGGTCACATCGTGCGTCGGATTGAGGTGCGGTCGATTCGTACACGTCACAAATGACTCGTGGATCGTTGTCCTAAAGTATCAAAACAATCCGAACGCGTTTGCTCGGTTTGCCGTATGTCAGTAGTGTTGTTTTCTATAGTTTATGTCATTTTCAAACTGATATCAGACACTTTTAGCCATACCGGTCACACCGTGCGTCGGATTGAGGTGCGGTCGATTCGTACACGTCACAAATGACTCGTGGATCGTTGTCCTAAAGTTTCAAAACAATCCGAACGTGTTTGCTCGGTATTCCGTATGTCATTAGTGTTGTTTTCCAAAGTTTATCTCAATTTGAAACTGATATCAGACACTTTTAGCCATACCGGTCACACCGTGCGTCAGATTGAGGTGCGGTCGATTCGTACACGTCACAAATGACTCATGGATCGTTGTCCTAAAGTTTCAAAACAATCCGAACTCGTTTGCTCGGTATTCCGTATGTCAGTAGTGTTGTTTTCCAAAGTTTATCTCAATTTGAAACTGATATCAGACACTTTTAGCTTTACCGGTCACACTGTGCGTCGGATTGAGGTGCGGTCGATTCGTACACGTCACAAATGACTCGTGGATCGTTGTCTTCAAGTTTCAAAACAATCCGAACGCGTTTGCTCGGTATTCTGTATGTCAGTAGTATTGTTTTCCAAAGTTTATCTCAATTTGAAACTGATATCAAACACTTTTAGCCATACCGGTCACACCGTGCGTCGGATTGAGGTGCGGTCGATTCGTACACGTCACAAATGACACGTGGATCGTTGTCTTCAAGTTTCAAAACAATCCAAACACGTTTGCTCGGTATTCCGTATGTCAGTAGTGTTGTTTTCCAAAGTTTATCTCAATTTGAAACTGATATCAGACACTTTTAACCATACCGGTCACACCGTGCGTCGGATTGAGTTGCGGTCGATTCGTACACGTCACAAATGACTCGTGGATCGTTGTCCTGAAGTATCAAAACAATCCGAACGCGTTTGCTCGATTTGTCGTATGTTAGTAGTGTTGTTTTCTAAAGTTTATGTCATTTTCAAACTGATATCAGACACTTTTAGCCATACCGGTCACACCGTGCGTCGGATTGAGGTGTGGTCGATTCGTACACGTCACAAATGACTCGTGGATCGTTGTCCTAAAGTTTCAAAACAATCCGAACGCGTTTGCTCGGTATTCCGTATGTCATTAGTGTTGTTTTCCAAAGTTTATCTCAATTTGAAACTGATATCAGACACTTTTAGTCATACCGGTCACACCGTGCGTCGGATTGAGGTGCGGTCGATTCGTACACGTCACAAATGACTCATGGATCGTTGTCCTAAAATTTCAAAACAATCTGAACGTGTTTGCTCGGTATTCCGTATGTCACTGGTGTTGTTCTTGAAAGTTTATCTCAATTTGAAACTGATATCAGACACTTTTAGTCATACCGGTCACACCGTGCGTCGGATTGAGGTGTGGTCGATTCGTACACGTCACAAATGATTTATGGATCGTTGTCCTAAAGTTTCAAAACAATCCAAACGTGTTTGCTCGGTATTCCGTATGTCATTAGTGTTGTTTTCTAAAGTTTATGTCATTTTCAAACTGATATCAGACACTTTTAGCCATACCGGTCACACCGTGCGTCGGATTGAGGTGCGGTCGATTCGTACACGTCACAAATGACTCGTGGATCGTTGTCTTCAAGTTTCAAAACAATCCGAACGCGTTTGCTCGGTATTCCGTATGTCAGTAGTGTTGTTTTCCAAAGTTTATCTCAATTTGAAACTGATATCAGACACTTTTAGCCATACCGGTCACACCGTGCGTCGGATTGAGGTGCGGTCGATTCGTACACGTCACAAATGACTCGTGAATCGTTGTCCTGAAATATCAAAACAATCCGAACGCGTTTGCTCGGTTTGCCGTATGTCAGTAGTGTTGTTTTCTAAAGTTTATGTCATTTTCAAACTGATATCAGACACTTTTAGCCATACCGGTCACACTGTGCGTCGGATTGAGGTGCAGTCGATTCGTACACGTCACAAATGACTCGTGGATCGTTGTCCTAAAGTTTCAAAACAATCCAAACGCGTTTGCTCGGTATTCCGTATGTCATTAGTGTTGTTTTCCAAAGTTTAACTCAATTTGAAACTGATATCAGACACTTTTAGTCATACCGGTCATACCGTGCGTCGGATTGAGGTGCGGTCGATTCGTACACGTCACAAATGACTCATGGATCGTTGTCCTAAAATTTCAAAACAATCCGAACGCGTTTGCTCGGTATTCCGTATGTCATTAGTGTTGTTTTTGAAAGTTTATCTCAATTTGAAACTGATATCAGACACTTTTAACCATACCGGTCACACCGTGCGTCGGATTGAGCTGCGGTCGATTCGTACTCGTGACAAATGACTCATGGATCGTTGTCCTAAAGTTTCAAAACAATCCGAACGCGTTTGCTCGGTATTCCGTATGTCAGTAGTGTTGTTTTCTAAAGTTTATGTCATTTTCAAACTGAGTAGTAGGAATTCACTAATCTAAGGATATGAAACATAAGAAAGGGAGATCATAGATGCTCAATAAGTGTAAAGGGAGATATCAATGACCATATAAAGATAACATAAGTATTAGGAATTCACCTTCATTGTCCTATTTGTTTACATTCTTCCATCGGGTGCGCTGCCCATTCGTTTCTAAAGACATTTATATCATCTTCTGAATAGGAGTTTTTGCGACAGTCATAGTAGTACTGAAAAAATATAAATACACAAAGGATTAATAATTATTTTAAATATAGTAATTATTTTCAAAAATACCTCTTCAGGGATGCTAGTTTGTTCATGAAATATGATCTCTTTCATAAATTTACAAACATAATAACCGCAGTCCTTGTCGTTTGTTTCAGACACTGCAGAAACATCGAGAAAAATAAGTAATTTGTTTTGATGTGTATTTGGATAGTGAAATATAATTATATATACCCAGATACTTCTCCATTTGTAGATCTTGTGGGCATTGTCGTCCTTATGCCCTGGATTCATTCCAGCTTTTAGACGATATTCATACACCGCCCTATCATAACAAAATCCTCATTAAAAGATAATATAAATTATATAACTAGATATTTAGTTCTAAAATGTTGGATCTAGTGTATTACAAATTGACAATCGCCATCATGTGTGGTCGGTTAGTTGGATATCCTTGCAGTGAATCCAGAAAATAAATCTTCGGAGTATCCAAATTGACTGCAATGAGCATCCAATGTTCCCTAAAAACACAAAAAGAAATAAGTACTGATAGAAATGAAAATATAATTGATATGATTAAAATGTAGAGTTTTACCCCTGCAACGCTGGTATTAAAGAGTCCGTCAGTCGTAATTCTGCTTTGAAACGTTCTGAGCAGATTTGACATTAATTCAGCCTGAAAATTAGAATCTATTTCTTCTCTTTGTGTAGAAATGGTGTGAGGACTAATGAGTTCAAATTTGTATTCATGGGCAAATCTATTCAATTGTTTTTCATATATACGCCTGTGAAAAATATGAGATGTATTTAGCCATAATTATCAAAGTATATCAGCTTCTGTAAAATCAAATCATGAAAACATACCTCATTTATACATTTATAACTGAGGCGCCTAGCCAGTCGTATGTGATGATCTCAGAAACAGCGTCTGCACTAACAAAATCTAATATTTCCTCTCCGTACATATCTTTTTCACAAACAATTGTATGACTCTTGTCGTCTTTCATTTTCGTATCCACATGAGCTTGCAATGATATTAAATGTGGATATAGAACGGGCGGGGTGAACGCACTCTCCGTAGATCGTTTTGATCGGTTGGTTGATCCAATGTTGGAGTCGCTCTTTCGTTTTAGCTTCTCCATTTTGTCCTTCTGTACTAACATTCATCGGTTCAGCCATTTTCTAATTTAATGTTAAAGGTTCTGCTTGAAAAATGAATTGGAAATGAATATCTCCTGGTCGACATGTTTTTTTACAAGATTCGACGGCCATGCAACGAATGTTCCAACAGCTTTTTCCACCGTATGAATGTCGTCATCGTCATTTGGCACGGGTAGCTCGGCGCTCGGCTCATGAGCTACGTTAATCGACACTTTGACATGACCGGTTGGAAGTGGTCTGGAATGTAGCGTGTCATTCTGCATATTGAACACCGTAGCCCTCGCTACAAAGCGATGGGTGGGAGTTGACAGATATAAATCACAGTCATTTTCACCCTGTAGAATATCATTACACGAAAGGTATCAGTGTCTATGTGATTCGCATTTCACAAAAACGAATATTAGAACATTGATTATCTCGGTTAAGTCAGGTCTCTGAGGGGAATGGCTCGCCTCAAAGCCGGTGAGGGGTGGATCTTCTCGCGCGGGTTGTTCTTGAGTTGTTTGTTCTCTTCGCCTCTCCTCCATCAAACTCTTTAGCATCTCTCCCTGAGTTTGGAATAGATCTTCAAGGGTAGTTACTCTATCTCTCATTACATGCAATTCTTTAGTTTGTTCATCCTCTTGTTTTTTTTCCTGAAAATATGCCCGGGGTGACACCCAAAACCCACACCTCTGACGCGGCCATACTGTTCTGGCTGTTTCAAGGCCGTTGAAAGTATGTCTGCATCCGGTGCGGGTGTTGTTGATTCCTGTGACTATGTCAAATAGAAAATATGGAAAAATAAGTAAGCATCGTTATGTAATAGTGATTTAAAGCAAAACAAGTTTATATTATGTCATACTTACACATGTTTCTCACACTTTTTGTGTGTTTTCATCTATCAGTTTCCCCTCTTTATTAACACGAGCCTCCTTCCATAGCACATGGCGTGGAATGGAAGTGACTTGAGATTTTGCTTCATCAATCTGCATATAAACAGAGAAACATGGTTACAGTGTTGTTTTATGTCACATAAAATTATTACAGTACTTTTAAAATACGTACCAATTGTTTTTCAATTGAAGCGTACCCCAGCCTTGCTTTACGGTAGGGGTACGCTGGTTTTGCTGCCCGTTCTTTATTTTTAGCACTCAGTTGTTGTTTCATAAATAAAAACTTGTCAATCAACGTGATGAATACAAGCAACATTACACAACGTGTAACCAAACACAATGTATCGGTAAACTAATGTTTTCCACACCAGACAAGTATTCGGTACAGAATTCAACGACTTCCTCAACAATATATCGCTCTGCAATACAACCCTCTGGCCGACTTCGATTTTTGACATACCCTTTCAAAATCTTCATATACCGTTCAATGGGGTACATCCATCTGTAATATACAGGACCACATAGTCGAATCTCCCTCACCAAGTGGACCATCAAATGAACCATCATATCAAAAAATGAAGGCGGGAAGAACATTTCTAATTCACATAATATGACGGCAATTTCTTTTTCTATAGCTGGCAATTTCGCCGGGTCTATAACTTTGCTGCATATAGCTTTGAAGAAGAAACACAGTTTCGTTAATGTATGGAGGACATTCTTGGGCAAAATGCAACGTAAAGCATGCTGCGGAATCACCGGAAGAAACAACGACAGAAACGAGGAAAAAAAAACGAACAGAAAGAAAGCACAGGACACGACGATTTACGTGGTTCGGGAAAAATCCCTACGTCCACGGGAGAGGCAGAATTTCACTACTAGTTCGGGAGCACGAAATTACAGAGGATTTCAAGACATAAAACCCTAGCCCGAAATGGGCTACATATGAAGAAGACGGTCCACTGTTCCAAAAAGTAGTCCGCGTTGCAACAGTGATCGGCGGCTCACTTTGTCAAAAGTGCTACAGTGTCTGCCGGCTGGAAGTCAAAAGCGCTACAGTGAAGTTGACCTCGAAGTCCGCACCGCTACAGTGTCTGTCGGTGTCGGTCGGTCAGCTCCGCTACAGTGGTCAGCATTGCTACAGTCCCGAAAAAATTGGACCGGGGGCCTTTGGCCCCCGGAGCAGGGACGCGTTGCCCCCTACAACCCCCAACGTGTTCACCGCGGAGCTCGACCCGCGACAGTTGCGGGCCACAAGCATTCGGCCCAACCAGATCGGGCAACACCAATCCAACAATCTCCCACTTGTAGCCTGATCCGCTGCACTGCTATGCTTCGATGCAACTGATGAAGACAACTTACTTAATCTAAGTTCTTCCTCTTCTTCACTCACCAGCACCGTGCTTTCACAAATTCATGAAATACAAACTGTTTTCCTCTTCTGCTCCCATCAAGTCCTCCATCATTCTGCCTCTCATCCTCCGTTCATCAGTGGAGAGCAACAGAGGCACAGCAGTGCCTCAACTTCTGTATCACCATAGACTTTGTCAACATGTCTGCCGGATTGTTGGTTCCACAGATCTTCTGCAAGGTCAGCAACCCATCCTGTATCAAACCTCTAATGAAATGGTACTTCAACTGAATGTGCTTCGTCCAGGCATGAAACACTGGGTTCTTGGCAAGATGTATAGCACTCTGACTGTCACAGTGCAATACATTCGCCTCTTGCTTTCTTCCCAATTCATCCAAGAAGTTCTTCAGCCAAACCATCTCTTTCCCAGCTTCTGTTACAGCAATGTATTCTGCCTCTGTGGTGGATAAAGCCACCACCTTCTGCAATTGTGATATCCAACTTACCGCAGTTCCTCCACAGGTGAAAACATAACCCGTGGTACTCCTCCTGCTGTCGACATCGCCTCCAAGGTCAGTATCCACATACCCCTGCAATGAAGTTCCTTTCCCAAAGCACAGAGATACCTCCTTACTGCCCTTCAAATACCTCAGTATCCACTTCACAGCTTCCCAATGTTGTTTTCTAGGGTTAGCCATATACCTGCTCACAACTCCCACTGCATGAGCGATGTCAGGTCGAGTACAGACCATAGCATACATCAGGCTTCCAACAGCTGATGCGTATGGAACTTTTGCCATGTACTCCACCTCTTCTGCCGTCTTCGGTGATTGCTCCTTTGATAGTTTGAAGTGGCTCGCCAGGGGAATAGAGACTGTCTTTGCTTCCAGCATGCTGAATCTTCTCAGAACCTTCCCAATGTAATCAACCTGTGACAACATTAAAGTTCCAGCTGTGCGGTCTCTCTTGATCTTCATTCCCAGAATCTTGCCAGCTTCTCCAAGATCCTTCATTTCAAACTCCTCAGTCAACTGCCCTTTCAGCTCATTAATCCTCTGCATACATGATCCTGCAATGAGCATGTCATCCACATACAGAAGCAATATAATATATTCATCACTGAAAGACTTGATGTAGCAACACTGATCCATGTCACATCGTTTATATTCATTTTTAGACATAAATGAATCAAACTTCTTGTTCCACTGCCTGGGTGTCTGCTTCAATCCATATAAGCTCTTCTGGAGTTCGCACACCAGGTCTTCCTTTCCAGACACTACATATCCCTCTGGTTGCTGCATGTAGATGTCCTCCTCCAGATCT
Organism: Viscum album; assembly: GCA_963277665.1. NCBI lineage: Eukaryota > Viridiplantae > Streptophyta > Magnoliopsida > Santalales > Viscaceae > Viscum > Viscum album. The sequence goes on along the minus strand of OY728163.1, from coordinate 512,966,699 downwards.
CCATGAAGGAAAGCAGTCTTGACATCAAGCTGCTCAAGGTGGTAAGCTTCACTACTGGTGAGAATATTTCTGTGAAATCCACTCCCTCCTTCTGTTGGAAGCCTTTCACCACCAGCCTTGCCTTGAACCTCCTCTTGCCATCATGTTCTTCTTTGACCCGGTAGACCCACTTATTCTGCAATGCTTTCTTTCCTCTTGGCAGAGGTGTCAGCTCCCAAGTGTTGTTCTCATGCAATGAGGAAATCTCCTCCTTCATAGCCAGCTCCCACTTGCTCGACTCCTTCAGCTGCATTGCTTCTTCAAAGCATTCTGGTTCTCCACCGTCAGTCAATAACAGATAATGCAATGATGGTGAATACCTCTGCACGGGCCTTCTCACCCTTGATGATCTCCTAAACTCCACTGGAGTAGTAGGTTCCACCGGTTCGGATCTCTCAAGCTCAGCCACACCTTCAAGCTCCACTTGCTTTTTGCATTCTGATTCAATGTTCCCATTTTCATCTTCAACTGCATGGCGATCTTTGTACATGACACCTTCATTGAATACCACGTTTTGGCTCCTGATGACCATCATGTTGAGATCATCCCAAAAGCGATACCCAAACTCCGCACCACCATAGCCAATAAAGAAACATTTTTTGGACTTGGCATCAAGCTTGTCCCTTGCATTAGCATCAACATGAACATATGCTAAACTGCCAAAGACTCGTAAATGTGAGAGTCTTACCACCTTACCAGACCAGAGTTCCTCGGGTAGACATTCCCTCATTGGCACAGAGGGACTCCTGTTTATGAGATATGCTGCCATATTCACTGCATCAGCCCAAAAGGTCTTGGGTAACCCCGAATGCAGCCTCATGCTCCTGGCACGTTCATTCAGTGTCTTATTCATCCTTTCTGTCACACCGTTCTGTTGTGGTGTTCCTGGGATTGTCTTCTCCCACCGAATTCCATTTTCAGAACAAAATTCTCTGAACTCTTGACTGTCATACTCTCCACCGTTGTCAGACCTCAAACATTTCAACTTTGCTCCTGACTCGTTCTCCACCATGACTTTCCACTTCTGAAATATCTTAAACACATCAGATTTGTTCTTCAGAAAGTAAACTCATACCTTCCTCGTTGAGTCATCGATGAATGTCACATAATATTGTGACCCTCCGAGAGATGGTACTGGTGCAAGCCCCCAAACATCTGTATGCACCAGGTCCAGCTTTCCGGCCTTCGGTGTTCTGCCTCCTTTTGCAAAGGACACATTCTTCTGCTTTCCAAAGATGCAATCTTCACAAAAGCCTACTTCCACCGACTTCAGCTCTGGTAGCAATCCTTTTGTTGCCAGCACCTTCATCCCCTTTTCATTCATGTGGCCGAGTCTGTAGTGCCACAGTTGAGAACCTCCGACAGCTTCGAGTGATGCAACCATGTCCATGCAAGTTTCTGTCATGTTGTACAGGGTGCCATTCTTTGCTCCCCGAGCTATGACCATAGCTCCTCGGGTGATCTTCCATGCACCACCAATGAACGTGGTACTCAACCCTGCATCATCAAGCTGTCCCACAAAAATGAGATTTCTTCTTAAACCAGGGATGTACCTCACGTTTTCAAGAACCAGCAAGCTCCCATTGTTGGTCTTGATCCGTGCATCTCCTTTCCCCACAATCTGCAAGGGCCTTCGGCCCCCAGACCCCCGGAGCAGGGACGCGTTGCCCCCTGCAACCCCCAACGTGCTCACCGCGAAGCTCGACCCGCGACAGTTGCGGGCCACAAGCATTCGGCCCAACCGGATCGGGCAACACCAATCCAACAAAGCAATTGGAATGAGATTTTGCATCAAAACATGACAGTCATGTGATTTCAGACCTTTTAACTTCAAGTCGCTCATTGACACAAGGTTACTGATATTTGACGAATACCCCTCTGGAACCTTTACGTCATTCAAAAAGTTGCAAAACTGATATCTCTCCTGCCTGAAAAGAGTGTAAGCAGCAGGAGGAAGAAATGTTTGTTTTTCACCCTTCACTGATGCCAACTCTTCTCGTATTCACATCTCAATCATGTCCAACCTAGCCTTAATTCCATCTTTTGTTTTGCCAGATGTATTTAGCAACATGCCGATAACACTATCAAATACATTTTTTTCTACATGCATAACATCAAGAAAATGTCTTACATACAGACAATTCCAGTATTGTAATTCAAAAAAAACTGATCTCTTTTTCCAACCGATTTTCGTAAGGTTTTTCGAAGCCGGTTTACCAAAAGTAGTGTCCACATTTTCAACTTTCTCAAACAATTGATCGCCTGTTAGTGGAGACGGTGTTGTACGTTCTTCTGAACTTCCATCGAATGATGTCGTCCAAGAACAGTACTTATGTCGTCGCGGTAAAAATCTGCGATGTCCTAGAAACACAGTTTTCGATAAATGTTTCAACCTAATTGATTGTGTACCTTCTTCGCAAACGGGACAGCCTTGAGTTCCTTTAATGCTATATCCTGACAAATTTCCATAAGCAGGGAAGTCATTTATCGTCCCGTACAACATGACTCTCAAAGTAAAATCTTCCTTTCTGTAAGCATCATACAATGTAACACCTGAATCCCACAATAATTTCAAATCTTCGATCAATGGAGCTAAATAAACATCAATATCATTACCCGGTTGTTTTGATCCTGATATAAGCATAGATAACATGATGTATTTTTGTTTCATGCATAACCACGGTGGTAAGTTATAATTTATCAATATAACCGGCCATGTACTGTGACTGTTGCTTTGAAAACCAAAAGGATTCACTCCATCTGTAGATAACGCAAGACGAAGGTTTCTCGACTCGTTTCCAAATTCAGGATACTCATGTGTCCAAGCTAGGTACACCTAGCTTGAGGGGGAGTGTTTGAGTCTGCATCCCACATCGGACTTGAGGTCCGATGTGGTCTTTAATATTCATTATAAATTAACCCCATGGGCTCCTTTAGAGGGTACACCTTGGGGGTTCGGGTATCCTATTTTATCATCCTACAAAATATGTAAATAAGATGAAGTTAAAATTTCTTATGTGAACCGAACCAATTATGCACTAAAAAAATAGAGGGGACAACATATGACCACCTTGTTAAAATATAATGCAAAGAACATTTTCAGAGTAAAGTCATAAACCGGATCATGTCATCCATGCTAAAGAACGCCTTTGTTCAAGATCAAAATTATACAAGGAAAGACAACATAAAAAAATGATGAATAAGATTTTATAGGAAGACTGCTATGTTGAATTGAAGATCTCTGTTTTTTTGGCAGGGTAGAGACATATCTAACATTGGTAGTTTAATATAGGAAGTGTAGCTCCCTTATTGTGAATTCTGGTGTTTTTATATTGAATTCCCATGTTTTATTAATCTGTCAATTATATTTCTGTTATTTACATGTAAGAAAAAATGTTGGAATTGTTTTTACATGCTCAATTTTATATGTTGGACTCTCCTTGCTCCGAGCTGCTGATTTGGGCCATTGTGCTTAGCCTAGCTGTTATTTTTATCCACCTGCACCTGCTGGCTGTTGATTATTATGGCGGCCTATTTAATCTGTGTCGTCCATCTGTTTAGGCTTATCTGCTGGTGTCGTTTTGTTTTTGTTCGGCCTTGCTCCATGGCACTTGCTGATTGGTTAGGCCGTTTCGAGGCTCTAACAAGTTGTCAGGGAGATTGATGATCCCCTATTGCCTCAACACTTCGGTGGTATGCCTCATTATGTTTCTCCTCTCCCGATTTTTCTCACGTTTCTCCTCTGATGAAACCCTAATCTTGGAGTAAGCTTCTATGGTGATGAAGCCCTGGCTCTAAGCTTGTCGACTTCGGTTTGTACCTCTGGTGCACCACTCCTGGTAGAGTTTTGTGATGACAATCCTTCCCAAGGAAGAAGTGAAACATTCTGACAAACCAAGAAGATCCAGCGAGGTGATACTTTTGTACTCCGAAGTTTGAGACCGTCTGCATCCCTTCAAGCTTAGACGAGCAGCACCGCCAATCGAGAAGCGATCAGAACCCCTTGACAGCTTTAAATCTATCCGGGTTTGTAAGTTCTTCACTCTACTGATTATTATTAAAGAAGTTGTTTGAATCCTTTTGTTCCTGTTTTTATGTCCATCTTTTATTGTCTACTTTATACTGTACCTATTTATTCTTTTGAGCTTAATAAAATGCATATGTGGGTGGTATTCTTGTCATGTTAAATCCTCATGTTCTTCTTTACTGCTTGCATACTGTCGTATTTTGAATGTTCTTTTTCCAACATATTTGAATCTTGTGAACAAAATACCCAAAATGGTCTTTCGGGTTTGTGTGGACTGTCCCTTGCCAGCGCATCTTCTCCCAACAAAGTGGGGTATCAGAGCTGGGTTTACCTTTGTTTTCGAATCTATTTCTTGTTTCAATTTGGTTTCTGTTTTAATTACGCTTTTCAATCTCATCATCTTGATTCACCTCTAAACTTTTCTATTTTTTAATTGAAATCACTGTAACCTAAAATATTATTCGAATTCAACGACCTAATTGTATATTCGTGCATATCCATTGGTCTTGGTTGTTTCTTGGGGGCATACTCTCTCATTGTCCCCCAACAAATTTGTATCCGATATTTTGGATAAACATGACAACAACTAGGTTTGAAATCGAAAAAAATTGATGGTGACAATAATTTCAATTTATAACGGTTTAAGATGAGAGCCCTGCTGGTTCAGCAAGGGTTGATTGATGCCCTGTGTGACCCAAGGAAACCCATTGTTATTGTGTCTAATACTGGACAGACAACAGATATTTTCAAGATGCATCTCCTGAGGTTCTTGTTAAGGTTCATAGTTCTCTGCTTCTTTCTTTAGGTGATAAAGTGTTTAGAGAGGTTGCTTTTGAAATTATTGTTGCTGGTATATGGCTTAAGTTAGAGAAATTGTATATAACATCTTCACTTATTGGTGGACTTTATAATAAACATCGCATGTTTACATTTAAAATAAAATCTAGTATTTCAATTAAAGCCCACTTGGATGAATTCTGCAGATGGGTGAATTCCCCTTACCTCAATGTGAGGTGAGGAGGTTCTTTTATAGATGAGAAAAACAAAATACAGAGAGGGTAAGTCTGATGTGGGACTCAGAAATACCCAATTAAATGAAATGGGGTCCAACACTCCCCCTCAAGCTGGACATGCCCAGATTGGATTGAGTCCCACAAAGAAAAGACGACAAGACAAACTCATACTCCCCCTCAAGCTGGGGCATGGAGGCTGTGAAGCCCCAGCCGAGAAGTGAGAGAGTCAAGGCGAGCCCCTGAGAGACCTTTGGTGAAGAGATCGGCAAGCTGATCTGCCGTCGGTACATGACCAAAGCTGATATGGTGCTGCTCCAGATGGTGGCGGAGGAAGTGGCAGTCCACCTCGATATGCTTAGTCCGTTCATGAAAGACGGGATTCGAGGCAATCTTCGTGGCGGCCTGATTGTCACACCAGATATGAGCAGGGGTGTGTGCCGGGAAGCCAAGCTCATGTAGGAGATGACGAAGCCAGAGGATCTCAGTGGTGACGGTGGTCATGGCGCGGTATTCAGCCTCGGCACTCGATCTGGAGACGACAGTCTGCTTCTTGCTGCGCCAAGAGATGAGGTTACCGGCGAAGAACACGACGAACCCCGAAGTAGACTTGCGGGTCGCAAGGCAACCTGCATAGTCGGCATCACAGAAGGCCTCAACATCCAAGTGAGCATGACGGGAATACTGAAGGCCACGTGCAGGGTCTCGCTTGATGTATTTGGCAATGTGAAGGACAGCATCCCACTGAGATTGGGTTGGATGCTCCATGAACTGGCTGACTTTGCCAACGGCGCAGGCAATGTCGGGTCGCGTCATGGTGAGGTAGTTCAGCTTACCCACCAGACGTCGATAGCGCTCGGGATGAGGAAATGGTGCCGAGTCGGAATGGAGAGTATGTTCGCCAGGCTCAAGTGGGGTGTCCACGGCAGTGGCGGTGCTCAGACCGGCATCCTGCAAGATATCAAGAGCATACCTACGCTGATAGAGAGAGATCGAGTCCTCAGAACGGGAGACCTCGATGCCAAGAAAGTAAGTCAGGGGACCAAGATCTTTGGTATGAAAGTGGTGGTGAAGGTGCGCCTTGAGGCTGGCGATCCCTCTGGAGTCGCTTCCTGTGATGATGATATCATCAACATATACCACGAGCAAGATACAGTCGTGCGGTGTCGTACGGAAGAAGACGGTGTGGTCCTTCAGACTCCGGGAGAGGCCAAAGGCCGTGACGACAGTGCTAAAGCGGCCAAACCAAGCGCAAGGAGACTGCTTGAGGCCATAGAGGGACCGACGGAGGCGGCAGACATGGAAGTCGGCACCAGAGGCAGAAAAACCAGGGGGCTGCTTCAGGTAGACTTCTTCCTCAAGAACGCCATGGAGAAAGGCATTCTTGACATCCAGCTGATGAAGTGGCCAGTGATGATGAGTAGCCAGAGAGATGAACAGGCGGACAGAGGCCATCTTGGCGACCGGAGAGTAGGTCTCAAAGTAGTCGATGCCATATGTCTGAGCAAACCCCTTCGCTACCAGCCGGGCTTTGAGGCGGCAAAGAGAGTCGTCGGGATTGAGACGGATCGTATAAATCCATTTGCTGCCCACTGCATGTTTGCCTGCTGGAAGGGGGACAAGATCCCAAGTATGGTTGTCCTCCAGAGCCTGCAATTCATCCCGCATCGCAGCTAACCACCCGGGTTGAGATTTGGCTTCACCAACCGTGCGAGTGTCACGAACATAACACAAGCAGCCAAACACGCGAAGAGGGAGGGAATGAAGAGGGAGAGTGGGGAAAAGAGCCCGAAAGGGAGTCTCCCCCTTAAGGATAGAAGAATGAAGGCGATTGATGAGGTAGGTAGCAGTGAGAATGGCATCTCCCCAAAAGAGCAGAGGTACCTGTCGGTGGAAGATGAGGGCACGAGCAGTCTCCAGAATATGTCTGTGTTTCCGCTCGGCCACGCCGTTCTGCTGGGGTGTATCAGGACAGGAGGTCTGATGAAGGATACCATTTGCCTGGAGAAACTGCCGAAAGGAAGTGGAGAGATACTCGCGCCCATTATCCGATCGAAGATATTTGACAGAGATAGAAAAACGGTTCTTAATTTCATTGAAAAAGGTTTGGAAGGTGGAAAACACTTCGGAGCGTTCTCGAAGAAGGTAAAGCCACGTCATTCGCGAATAGTCATCAATGAAAGATATATAGTATTTATATCCCAAGTGACTCGGAATGGTACACGGGCCCCAAACATCTGAATGAACCAGATCAAAGGGGTGGGATGCCCGTGTATCCGTGCGAGGAATGTAGGAAGAGCGATGATGTTTCGCAAAAGAACAGGACTCACAATGAAAAGTAGGAGTCTGACGGAAGTCCGGAAACATCTGATGAATGGTGGATGCAGGCGGGTGTCCTAATCGAGAATGAAGATCTAGTGCCCGAGAAGAGGTAGACGTACAAGCAATGGGTGCTGATCCCTCGAACATGTAGACCCCGTCTCGAAGCCGGCCTCGACCAAGTTCCCGGTTCGTAGTCTGCTCCTGAAACACAACACCAGAAGATGTAAATATGGCCGCACAATTATAATCCTTAGTCAGTTTACTGATGGAAAGCAGATTAAAGGGACTGCGGGGCACATGTGTCACAGAGGATAGGTGTATCGATGGAGTAAGGGAGCATGCGCCGAAGCCCGCTATGGGGAGAGTGGAGCCATCAGCGACGGTGATGGCTGAAGAACCGGCATAAGTGCAGTAAGACGTCAGCATACCAGCATCACCGGTGAGGTGGTCAGAGGCACCTGAGTCCAGCAGCCATGCAGGGGAGCAATGGCTGACAAAGGCAGTGGGGACAACAGTACGGGCCAGAGAAGCCGAGGAGGGAGCGGGTCGGACAGAGGTCGGTGGATCATGAGGCCGCCTGAGGTCGGCCATAGAAAGGGCCAGAGACGGGGAAAGAGAGGCGACAGTCGAGGACGCGTCCCGGACCGCGGGCTGCCCCTGCCGCGGGTGCTGAGATGGGCGTCCATGCAGGACCCAACATCGGGCGATCAGGTGGCCAAACTTGCCACAATGTTGACAGAAGGGACGTGGACGACTTGAAGCACGACCACGTCCCAAGGATTCCGCCATGGAAGCGTCGGGAAGCTGATGCAGCGGGCCAGCGGCGGGATGATCTTGCGCAGGACGTGCGCGTGCTGGAAGGGCCGTCGGAACGAGGGCGCTCTGCCGGGACAAGGGCGTGCGGCCGGGACAAGGGCACTCTGCCGGGAGGGTCCGTCGTGACAGAGGCCGAGGGCGCTTGCTAGGGTGAAGGCGGCGGAAAAAGGGGGGGCCGCAGGGCGAGAGCAGCGGGGGCGCGCGGGAGGCGCTTGAGCAGCGGGAGGCGCCGGGCGAGGGTTGCTGGGAGGCGTAGGAGGCGCGGGACGACGGGGAACCGGGACGCCGGAGAGCCGGGAGCCGCGGGAGGGCGTCGCGCCAGGAAGGAGGGTCGTCGGGAGCCGGGAGCCGCCGGGGCTAGTGCGCTGGCGCCAGGGCGAGGTCGAGGCCGGGGCGAGGCCGAGGGCGGGGCGCCGGGGCGAGGCCGAGGGCGAGACGCCTGGGCGGGGCGCCGAGGGTTGGGCTCTGGAGCGAGTCGTCGAGGGCGGGGCGCGAGGGCGCGGCGCCGGGGCGAGGCCGAGGGCGAGACGTCGGGGCGGGGCGCTGAGGGCGGGGCGCCTGGGCGGGGTGCCGAGGGCGGTATGCGCCGGGGCGAAGCCGGCGAGGAGATCGCGCGCCTGGCAGGAGGGCAATGCGGGAGGATGGAGGGCAGCCGGGAGGGAGGGCCGCCTGGAGGGAGCGCCGCTGGAGAGAGGGCCGCCGGGAATGGCCAGGCCGGAGAGGAGCCGGGCGAGAGAGCTGCGCCGGGATAGGAGGGGGGTAGGCCGGGAATGGCTAGGGCAGCAGGGAGAGAGGCGGGGCCGGGAGGACGCCGGGAATCCGCAGAGGAGGGAGGGTTCGGGATAAAAATCCCTCTGATACCATGTAGATTGGTGAATTCCCCTTACCTCAATGTGAGGTGAGGAGGTTCTTTTATAGATGAGAAAAACAAAATACAGAGAGGGTAAGTCCGATGTGGGACTCAGAAATACCCAATTAAATGAAATGAGGTCCAACAAATTCAATAAATTCATGCTAGATTTAGCATTGTTGATGATGAAGATCGAGTCATGATTCTTTTAATTTCTTTAGATAATTCCTACAACACATTAGTAGAGAATGATATATGGTTGTGACACTTTAATCATATAAGAGGTTAAATCCACCCTGCTCTCAAAGGAATTACATTCTAAACCTAGAGTTAAAGGTGAGACAAAGAGTCTTTTTACAAGAGGTAAACCACGGTTCAGAGATAAGAAGAAAGAGTATAATAAGAATAAATGGAAAATCCAAGTCTAAATCTAGGGAAGGACAAATTGTTTGTTTCCACTGTGGTAAGCCCAGACACACTAGACCCGGTTGTAAAAAGTTAAAACAAAACCCTGATACTAAAGAACCTACTAACCAGTCCCTTTTAGTGGATTCTGGTCATGACACTGTTGAAGTGTTGAATGTATCCAGCCAAACACTCACCCATGAGTGGGTCCTAGATTTGGGTTTCTCATTCCATATGTTTCCCTTTAGAGAATCTTTCCTTGATTTGGTGGAAAGGGTAGAAGGAGATATTGTTTTAGGAAATAAAAGGAGATGTCAAGTCATGGGAAGAGGTTTTGTTTTAATATAACTAGATGACCACTCTATCATTACTTTTCTAGATGTTATGTGGGTTTTTGACCTCCATAGAAACCTGATATCCTTTGGAATTCTAGATCAAAAGGGATTCACTTTTAGGTCTGAATCAGGTTGCTTAAAAATCTCCAAAGGCTCTCGAACTATCATCAAGGGTTCCCTTGCCAATGGGATGTATGTCTTGAATGGGAAGAAGTCCAAATGCGACCAATACTGATAACACACTATTATGGCATAGGAGATTGGGGCATGTAAGCTCCAAGGGTCTTGATGAACTTAATAAACAAGAAATGTTAATTGACATTAAACCTAATAACCTTCATTTTTGTGAAAATTGTGTAATGGGTAGAGCTAAGAGAGTCACCTTCAATAGGTCGTGCTTCAAAGTTGGCTGACCCTTAGAATATATTCATTATGATTTATGAGGACCAGCTAGGACTACCTCTCATGGTGGAGACTCCTATTTTGTTACCTTTATTGGTGACTTCTCTAGAAAGGTTTGGATTTACATACTCAAGAAGAAATCTAATGTTTTTAAAAAATTTAAAACCTGGAAAAGCCTTATAGAAAATCAGGTTGGAAAGAAAATTAGAACAATGAGAACTAATAATGTCTTAGAATACCTCTATACTGATTTCATTCAATTCATTCAATCTGAGGGCATTGCAAGACACCAGACTGTTAGGGAAACTCCCCAACAGAATGAAATTGCAGAAAGAATGAATAGAACTGTTCTTGAGAGAGTTTGAAACATGCTTGCATGCTCAGGTCTCCCTAAATCCTTCTGGGTAGAGATTTCCACTACAACTGTGTACCTCATAAATAGGTTCTCATCCTATGCTAATCATTTTAAAGCCCCTGAAGAACTATGGGATAACAAACCACCTTCTTATAATTACCTAAGAGTCTTTGATTGCACTGCATATGCCCATGTCAAGACTCGAAAGCTAAAACACCGAGCTCTAAAGTGTGTTTTTGTGGGAAACCCTGAGGGTGTTAAAGGTTATAAATTGTGGGTTGAAAACTCAATTAAAAAAAATCATAATTAGTAAAGATGTGGTGTTTCATGAATCTTGTCCTCCTAAATCTAAATCAGTCGCACCCAACAGTGATGATGCAGCCATTGATGGGGCTACTGATGCTCAGCCATCAACCCAATTTGAGGCTGCTGAACAACCTCCTCCACCTAATCATCAACCAATGATTCGAACTGAATCTAGCTCTAGTTCTAATTCAGATTCTAAAAATGAACCTCCTAATGACAGTGTTGATTACCAGTTGACCCGTGATAGAGTTAGAAGGGTCCCTAGACCTCATGCTCATTTTAGTCAATATGATACGACTTCTTTTGCCTTTCATGTTGCACAACATCTTATTAATGATGATCGGCAAACTTATAAGAAGTCCCTTAATGACAAAGATTCAAAACATTGGATCTCTTCCATGGATGAAGAAATGCACTCCTTAAATAAAAATCACACTTGGTCTATCATTGATAAACCTCCAAATGCTAAAGTAGTTGGTTTTGAGTGGATTTATAAATGAAAGGAGGACAACACTGATAAAAAGAAAATCAAATTTGAAGTTAGATCAGTCGCCAAGGGATTCATCTAAAGAGAGGGAATAGATTATTCTGAAATATTTTCACCAGTTATAAAACATTATTCTATAAAGCTGTTTTTTTATGCCTATAATGACTTTCACATTGAACAACTAGATGTGAAAATTGTCAATCTTCATGATGACCTTAATGAGAAACTGTATATGAAACCTCCTGATGGTTATTCAAAAGAATTTAAACCTAACCAAATTTTTATTTTTAATAAATATTTGTATGGTTTAAAACAAGCCTCTAGGCAAAGGTATATGAAGTTTGATTCTTTTATGCTTAATAACCATTTTGTTATGAGTCAATATGATGCTTATGTTTATTTCATGTCCATAAAAACAACATGTTTTACCTAATGTTATATGTTGATGACATTCTCATTATATGCAATAACATAAGCTAATTGTTGGAGTTAAACCTCAATTAAAAGGTGTTTTTGAAATAGACTTAGGGGCGGCAAAACAAATACTTGGTGTAGATATTGTTAGGGATAAAACCAATAAAATATTGTATCTTTCTCAGCATTATTATGTTTATTAAAATCCTTAAAAGGTACCTGTTTGAATCACTCAAACCTGTGAATGTGCCATTTGGACAACATTTTAAACTTTCATTAACACAATCACCCACTATTGCTAATGATATAGAGTATATGTCTAAAATATCCTATGCCAACATTGTTGGCAATGTCATGTACCCCATGATATGCACCATACCTAATGTTGCCTTGGCAATTTGCACCCTTAGCAGATTTATGGCCAATCCAGAGAAGCCATAATGGCATGCCCTGAAGTGGCTTCTTCAGTACCTATCATGTACTTCATATTTATCTTTGTGTTATGGTAAAAATGTTGATACTTTTGAAATGATTATTGGATATGTAGATGTTGACCATGCAGGTGATATTGACACCAGAAAGTCCTTAACCGGGTATGTATTTGTGAAAGCCCTATATCCAGAAAATGTAATGAGTAATCTTTGGTTTCTCTTTCAACCACCAAATCAGAATACATTGCACTAACCGAGGCTATCAAGAAAGCCTTTAGCTCAGGGGTTTGGCTTCTGAACTCAAGTTTTATGATTCTGTTATTACAGTATATAATAATAGTGAATCTGCTCAACATTTATCCAAAAATCTAGTATGTCATGGTAAATCAAAACACATAGATATTAGACTACACTTTATTAGAGATGTTCTTGAATCTAGAATTGTATGTGTCAATAAGATACATATTGATAATAACCCTGTTGATGGTTTGACTAAAGTTGTGGTATTATCAAAATTCAAATACTGTTTAGATAGATTGAATTTGGTTCTCATTCAATAATCTTAGGTGCAAGAACATCACCAATTTCAATTGAAAATTGTGAAAATTTGTGAATTCTGGTACTTTCATATTGAATTGTCATGTCTTATTAATCTGCCATTTATATACCCATTATTTACATGCATGAAAAAATTTTGGAATTGTTTTTATACGCTCAATTTTATATGTTAGACTCTCCTTGTGTTGGGCCGCTAATTTGGGTCATTGTGCTCAGCCTAGCTGTTATTTCCATTCACTCGTGCCTGCTATGTCAGCGATCCACCGTGGGTAATCTCCTAATCGTTGATTATTATTGTTGTCTATTTAATCTGCGTCGTCCACCTGTGTAGGCATATCCGTTGGTGGTGTTTTGTTTCTGTTTGGCCTTGCTCTGTGGTGCTTGCTGATTGGTTGGGCCGTTTCGAGGCTCTGCAGTGGGGGGTTGATGACCCACTATTGCCTCACCCCTTCGATGGTATGCCTCATTCTGGTTCCCGCCTGGTTTTTCTTCCGCTTCTCCTCTGATGAAACCCTAATCTTGGAGTAAGCTTTTGTGGTGATGAAGCCCTGGTTCTGAGCCCATCGACTCTGATTTGTACCTTTGGTGCACTGATCATTTTGGTGTTTTGTGACGATGATCATTCCTTGTGAAGAAGTGAGGCTTTCTGAAGAACCAAGAAGATCTGATGAGGTATTGCTTTTGTGCTCCAAAGCTTGAGATCTTCTGCATCCCTTTGAGCTCGGGCAAGCACCACAGGCCACCAAGAAGCGATCAGGACCCCAAACAGCTTTAAATCTATTCGGGTTTGTAAGTCCTTCACTCTTCTGCTTATTATTACATGAGTTGTTTGAAGCCTTTTGTTCCTGTTTTTTTGTTCATCTTTCCTGGACTGATTTATAATGTGCATGTTTCTTCTTTTGAGCTTAATAAAACACGTGTGGGTGGGTGGTGCTCTTGTCGTGCATGTAGGCTCCCAAAGGGACCAAAGCAGTGTCACTACCCCCTCCGCAGAAGGTGTACCCCTCCTAGGTCGGCAATGGGAGAAGAGAGATAGTGACACCTAAGTCTCACCTCCAGTAGGCCCCGGGTTGGCGACTAGCACCGAGAGAATAGTAAACACACGGATGGGAGGCATTACCCACTAAGAGAACGCATGCGAAAGAGAGAGATAAGATAGACACCAACTAACTCCTAATCAGACTCTAATAAAAAAGAAAAATGAAGTGCACACATGTGATGTCACGCAAAAACTACTACAACTGAAAGGAAAACAACAAATACCAAAAGAAAACTAAAGACGGCAGCGACCACGAATCACAAACAGCTTCTGCTAAACCCCAAACAAGTAGTAACCAGCCGGATCTCCAGCCTGCTCCAACTAACCTGAAAAACAGTTTATATATACGTGGGGTGAATATAACAGTATACTCAGTAGGATCCTCCCTGGAGCCTCTTGTGCAAACGGTAAAGAAAGCATGTTAAATCACAGTGAACAACAAGTGAAACTAACTCGTCGCCTAAACAGGTATAATAAGTTCTCAGCTTCACCATGACTACTCCCACCAAGTATCGCATAAAGGAGCATATGATATAATAAAGAATATCAAGGGTACCTCACTACTGTTTCCCCACTGGTTTGCTGCTCTACCCCAACATCGCACGTCCTGAGCATATCTCTCCAAAAAGGCTAGCTCACAGACACCTGGGTGAAGCACCACAATATGCATCTCGTGCTACATACCACCACGTCCACCTAACCAAAATAAACTAGGTAGTTTCCGGGAGCCATCACAGCCCATACGTATATCATACATCGGGTATTATAACTCAAGCCATTACAGCCCATACACCGAGTAAGAATCCTCAAACTATCACAACCTATATATATAATACCTATAGTAATCCTTAGGAAACTATATCCAGAACACATGTGTGTGAAATAACCAAAAGTCATTACAGCCCACTGTTGCACACATATATGGGAGAAACTATCCGCCGTGGATACCGACACAAGTAATTACTAAGAAAAGAGAGTGGGGTCAAAGGAGGTTGCCAGTCATCCATCCTCCCACCGAAATGTTTGGGAAAACACCCCCTAGGGCTCAAAATCCCCGAGGTGTCAGTTGTCCTAACTAACAGGGTGGAGTAGCGTATAAAAATAGAAAAATTACATGATATAATATAGATCACAACCATACTATGGGCATAACCTAATCTCAGACCCAACTGCAACTAATATCTCTTGGACTCCCGGTTGTCACGGCTAAGACCAGATATCCTATAAGCACATGACCATTTAAAGAGCTACATTAAATTACTTTATTCCTTTTCATCAGTTTCACTTTACGTTAATTAATTCATTAGTCATTAATTAACCATTAACATTTTCCACATTACATTACATTAGCATTACAACAAAGTTTCATGCCCTCCAGGCATAAGCAAACCGAGTCCATGGCTTCTCAGAATTATAAGCTCGGCATTGCATCCCAGCAAGCTCCAACCCCATGGGTTAAACAGTTATTCATTTATTAACATTATTACTTTCCATATTACCAGATACTCTAGGAAAACATCCTAAGCTACCCAAACAAGGTAAGCAACCAAGCACATCTATCTTCCTCAAACAGTGAGGAAAGGAAAGAAGATAAACAAACAACCTAACCGTCAGCCAAACAACAGATTCAAACAAGTATTCAGCTTTCATATCAACAGTTAAGCCCAGCTTCGAGCCGTTCTGTCATCTCTGGTGTCCTCCCTGACATCCACATGCATATATCGATGCATCTCACCACTCAAGGTGTCAACTACCGCCACAACAACCGGGCCTCCCCGCCCCTCATACCACAACAGCCCTCCAAGCTCAGCCACCCCAAACTCACATCACAAGCAGCAAAAAAAAAGTAATCGGGCTCTTAACCCTAAAACAAGGCATCCGGCCTTTACACACAACGAGTTCTCACGGCTCCAAAGCACAAGGCACTTGTCCTTTACAAGCAAGCAGGCAACTCATGCCCTACAAAGGCATTATTTTTATCACGCAACTGATTCTTATTCCATCTTGAATTAACTGATTCATTATCACAGGTTCCAACTACGAAAAACCTAAACAACAAGCTATCTCAAGCTATCACAAATTAATTAAACAATTAATTTAACATGTCTTTAATTCTTTTATCAACAAGAATCAACATGCTTCAAATTCATTAAACAATTCAATTGAACATGCATACTTGCATCAATTTGATTATCATCAAATTACAACAACTACTGGGTTCATTGAACATGCCTCTTTGGTCTTTTAGCCAATTAATTATCAATTAATTTCGGCTTTACATTCTTTACCAATTTCACATGCTAGACCAAACACAACAAGCACAAAACAGATATCACACTATCTAGAAAATCAAGAGGCAACCCGTTATCATGGTACAAACATCAACATCATTATGCGATCGATATCAATTCATTAATTTGGTTCAAGTAACTATTATGTTAATTTCATTGTGATCTAGGGGCTAAATCATGCTAACTATACGATTTCACGTAATTAAATAGTTTAGCAACAAATCTCCTACCTCAAAAGGTTGTCAACGTTCTTTGCACGAGAATGGACCATGCAATGGATCTCCGATCACCCCTCCCGCAAGTACTGCATCCATCTGAGGACGTCGCGGCACAATCGCATCAACAACAACCAAGAGAAACCCCATTAGAAACACGGGTAACAAACGTCATAGCACGGCGAGAAGATACAAGAGGAAACGAGATCAAACCGGGAGAAACTGCTAGAAAATGAAGGAAGAACACGCCTTGGACCACCACAGATCACCACAGATCGAAGACGAAAGCCTAAGGATCGATCCCCCTTGAAGGGAATCCAAAACGCTGAAGGACAGGGTTGTCGAACACCTAGAATGAAGAAGAGAGTCGCTGCAACCGTAGGGTTTGTGAAAAAACTGAGCAGCTGAAACATGTAAAAACATACAGTAGCGGTGATTTACACGACGTGTAATCCCCTTTCAAATCGTGTAAATCCTCAGGTTCGGTTCCGCCGAAAAATGCGTCGTCTTTTTATTATTTAACCCCGAAAACTTACACGTCGTGAACCTAACTTACACGACGTGTAATTCTTCCTGTTTCCAGCAATTCGCAGTCAAACTCCTCCAGACTTCCTCTGAGCCTCTTTTGAGCACCTCGGTCTTCATAAACACGCAAAGGGTCGATCCATGCAAATTCAGACCCTTACAAGCACGTTAAATCCTTCTGTTCCTCTATACTTCTTTCTTAATGTCGCATCTTGAATGTTCTATTGTCGTCGGATTCGAATCTTGTGAACAAAATACCCAAACGGTATTTCAGGTTCATGCGGACTATCCCTTGCCAGCGCACCTTCCCCCAACACTTATCTTTTTGTTTCTTCACAAACTCTTCATTTTCCTGCAATAAAGGATAAGATGGGGAGAAACCAGGTGGCTGACAAATATTAAAAATATACCATGTTTTCAAATTTCAAAAGAAACAAAATTAACCGTCCGACAATTTTTGTGCAATACTGAAAAATAACAGTTAATGCACATGGAAACTAGCTCTCACATTTTGGGAAACTGAAAATTATCGAATGGTATGTTCTAAATGGTCAGTATTTTTTTGCATCAAGAAAATGGAATTTTCTAAATATGAACCGCCAAAAATAAGAACCCAAAGTCACAAACTCAACTGTTCTATTTAACCACAAAAGTAGAAAAATGGTAAATGCATGATTTCTTATGGGCACAGACATCCCAAGTAATTCAGTCTTATGGTTATACATTATCTACATGCAGCATTTTGTTCCTAGGTTCTCAATTTGACATAAATATTCTTTTATGAGTTTGAGGTACTATCGGAAGTCACCCAATTAATAGTTCTACTTGACTGAGAAGTACAGAAACTAGACAATGGTAAGGAAGTTAGGACATAGAGGGGAAAAAAAGACGATTCTACTGCAAATAGAGGTAAAATATAAATGTTCTGATATGATATAATGCAACAATTTCATGAACCCTAGGTCTTGCAATGAACAGACCCGTTTCACAAAGGAAAGTAAACAGTAAATATATAAGGAAAATAGGAGATCGTGAGTAAATTTTCCAACAGCGGGTTTTATACAAATGATCCTTCATAGATATCAAATACCAACATCATTTCCATCAAAACAGGGGTTCTTGTCGATTGAAAGGGTTGAGAAACAACAAATATGAATGAAATTACTGGGTTCCACAGAGCATTTTCTAGTAGGACTGGGATTACAACGGCGAAATACCTCAGGAGGCGGCGGAGAGAGTTGCACCGATAGGGTTGGAGGAATCATAGCGAGGCTTTTCGACACCATGAAGGGACAGGTTAAAGTGTTTTGCGTGATAGAGCTTCGTTTTGGAGGAGGGAAATGGTGATAAGTGGGAGGCAACCGCAGTAACGGTGTTGGTGAGATCGACAAGAGGTTTTCTGCTTCGTAAGACTCTCTCACCGTTCATCGCTGCGTATGGTGAGGTTCGCAGTCCATATATCGTGGGAAATTCACTAGTTCCGAAATCACAGTGCTCGTCGTAAGTTTCTCACTCTCCCCCCTCCCTGCCAGTTTCTTTATTTATTTATTTTGGCATTTTTTATATTTGACATTGGAGGTTTATAAGGATAAGTTTTTAAATCATAAATAAAAAATAATTGACATAAAATCACCCATGAATTTAATTTTAGAACTTATTTACTAGCATTTCCAAAACATTCATTTTTCGGAATATCATTTAAATTTTATAGTAAATAAGTTAAAAATGAATTTATTGATAAATCTTCGTTTAATTTGTTGTATTTATTTTATGATTTTTTTTTAAATAAAGACCTTATGTGACCATTTCATTCCAGGTAATCATGAAAATAATTGAAATTTGAAAAAAAACATATCATTTACACCATTCTTTTCTCATTTATGACACTGCCGTGAAGCATGCAATATATTTTACCATGATGATTAATCAACAGTCCCTCATTCGTATTAAAAACATAACATGATGCTATGCTAAAAGTTAAAAATAGAATCTGACAATCATTGTAAAGTGAAATATCTTATCTCAATTTTTTTCAGACAACTAAGATTATTGAATGATCAAATCAATAACAAATTTGGTTCATCCAAAGAATGATCAATTTCTAACATCATATTTTACACCAACAGTTAAAAAAAACATTGGCCTCAATTACAACCAAGACGGGTAATCTTCATCTTTTTATCAGTGACTGGTCATATATATGAATAACAAAATGTGTATGCACTCCAAAATTGAAAAATGAACATGGAGTGAAAATACGAACATGAATATAATATTTTTCATAGATATTCAATCAATGCAAGCAATGTCTACTCTTATGGATCCTTACCTATATTAAATGTTCCAGTGACGCCCTGAGATTTTAGTTTATATTCCTTTAAAAGGATGTTATGTTTGATTTCA
Organism: Viscum album; assembly: GCA_963277665.1. NCBI lineage: Eukaryota > Viridiplantae > Streptophyta > Magnoliopsida > Santalales > Viscaceae > Viscum > Viscum album. The sequence goes on along the minus strand of OY728163.1, from coordinate 512,947,469 downwards.
TGTATTACATGCAATACTGGGCTTAAAAACAAATTGTGATATACTATTAAAATATTATTTAAATATGAGCTTTGTAACCAAGTCGTTAAATTGATGGGTATGAATATGAACAACCACATTATGAAATATATATATAGAAAGTTTTTCTTTGATAAAATGAATAATCATTCGTGTATTGATTATCAAGGTTAGAAAATGAAGATAAAATCATTTGAAGGAAAATGAAATATTTTTCATGTGTGCAACGTATTTTTACAGATTAAACCAATCACTATTGACGAATAAATTCAATGAAATGTGTAGATTATAAATCCAATCAAATGAATTAACATCCGTTTAATTGTGGCTACTAGGCAAAAAATGAGAAAAATGTCATTTTATGTTTTAAAAATACATTTTCTTCAAAAATTGTTTTTATTGAATTTTGTGCATGGATGTTATAATTAATTTATACCACATTTTATAAATTTTAGTTGATAAAATGGGCATCATTTTTTATATCACCATATCAAATATAGATTTGGGTGATTTTTTCGAATTGTTTTGGAATATTGATTTTTAGGTGGAGTGAAAAATGTCGATGTTTATAAAAACTGTCATTTCTATTAAAGTATTCACAAAATCTCATTATATTTTGGATTGTTTTTAAAGTAACATTAGTCCCCTTTGATTAAAAAAATTCAATTAATTCAATGAGAATCAATATTATTCATGATTTTGGTATAAAATCATTTTTAGGTGTAAAATGATCATTTTTCTAAAAATTGTTTTTCATTGCGTTTCGCACACTTATATTAAAATTAATTTTTACAAATTTTGGAAATTAATGTTAGGTCGAAACAACAAAGATGAAGACGGAAGCGGGGGGGGGGGTGAATTGTGTTCCTTTAAAAACTTGATAGAAACTAAGCTTTCCTCTTGAGATTAATGCGATTCTTTCCTTCCCTCTCAAAGACAAGTGAGCAGTGGGAATAAATAAAGGAAATAACACAATGATGTATAGTAGTTCAGGGCACAAAGATCCTTTAGTCCACTCCACCAACGTTCTCTCCACGAGATTGTGGATTTTCACTAGCAAATCATTTTTTCCAGGGACTTCTACAACTGAGTGCAAGTAGTTAACACCTTACAATCAAGACTTTTAAAGGGCTCTTTGGTTCCTTTACAATGAACCAAAATAACCACAACTTAGTATGAGAAGTTGACACTCCACTAATGACTGAGTATGGACAACCAATAATCTAAAACAAATAATAGATTAAGATGTAGATGTTGAAACAGCTTCAATACACAATTGAAGCAACAACAAATAGTTTGTTGAGCCAAGATTGCATTTGTTATCAATAAGTCGATATGTGTTGGTGTATGAAGTGGAGATGCCTGGAGAATTGTTATGGATTCATAGCACTGGATGTCGCGCTTGGAAAATTCTCCTTGAATAAATCTGATGATTGTTTGAAGTGATCTTAAATTATTAACAAATGTGCTGAAGGGGTTTGCACATTGCTACAACAAGTGGAAGTGAAAGATGGCCATGCATGAAGGAATTTATTAACGCATGAGGAATTCATTTGAAGACCATGCGATAATAAATTGCATGATGTGAAGAAGGAAGGATATTACATGAAAGGGAGTTGAGGTGTTTGGATTTCCATGGAATCATATTTATATACTTGGATATTTTTCTAAGTATTTTAATTGGGATTACTTAAAAATAAGGCCAACACCTACTAGACACCAAGGGTTATCCCTCAACTACACTTGGGGGGGCCTGAGGGTTAACCCCCACGGGAAGGCCAACCTAAGGAAGCAGGTAGAGCAGTGAGGGCTATGTATAACCCCTGAGGAGCCAGGCCCATGTGTAAGGCTCATGGTGCACAATCCCATGGGTGCACATAATGTGGGCCAGAAACCTGCCGGGCTGAAGCCCGGGTGTTGGTGTGTGAAGGTGGTATGAGTGTTGAACCCTGCTGTCAGCCCGAGCAAGCGGCGATCACGCTTTATCTTATAAAGCAAAGGGATTTCGTGAGTGGAAGTCGATGTGGGGTGAGTTATGTGCGGGTATTGTTCACCCATTCTTAAAACGCCAGAAATAACATGCATCGTCCAATTAGATTCATCTGAGTCATCCATTCAATCTTGCGTTGTGCGAATTTGAATTAATCGATCCCGCACCTGTTGTTTTAATTCACCCATCATATTTTACCTCTCGGCGAGGTTACTACCCACATGAAGAGGACCCACCACTACAAGTGATCAAGCCTAGACAGTGTGAATGAGTTCGGTCGATCACATCGAGCAAGGCAAGCAACTTCATCTTGCATGCCTTTGAAGAAATGAGTTTGTCGCAAGAACCAGCGACGATCGAGTTATGGTGTCACGTGATGATATTAAGATCATGTGACAGAAGTGTGACAAACAAGATGGCATGAAAACATCCATTGAAGCCATCGTGTGATGATATTTTGATCACGTGAATGAGTGAAGACAATACCTGAAGCATTTGTATGAAATTTACGACTGCATGAAGATCTCATATTTTACCTGTATTATCATTTGGATTGTTTTGAGATGATGTCGCATAAAGGAATCACAAGATACTTACCGAGGTGCCGCATGATCAAGCAAAGCAATCATGCGATCACAGGATCACCTCAACAGTGCTTGGAGAAGTTGAGGATCTCTATATTCATGATCTCCTAAGATCTTTGGTGTGCTTGAAGAAGTCCACACATGACATGAAAATTGGAGGAACTTTCCTCTATAAATATCAAGGATCGTTCGAACGAAGAAGCTACTGTATTTTTGATAAATCGAGGGAAGATGTCGATGCAAAGGAAGTCCCCATGATTCAATCACGCAAAGGAGATTCGGCGTACACTTCTTGTTTTGTGAAGGAGTTCGCGGAAAAACAACTTGTCTCACAAAGCTAGTTGAGAAGGAACCCATATATAACATCTCTTGTCTCTTGAAGAGCTTGAGATAAACCTGTGGACACTATCGGTGTCTTGCGAAGGTCATCTTGAAAAGACAAGGAGCAGTCACGGACACACTCAGTGTCGTGTGAAAGACCATCTGCAAGCCATTCAGGTCTCACGAAGGGGTTAGGGAGAACTTCGCGTGAAGGAGTTTTGCAAGGGGACAATCCATATGCACATGCATGACACTCATGCATAGAACCAAATTAGAAGAATAGATAAATAGACGGTGTGTGTGGGTAGTGTGATTAAAGAAGATCAACTCACATGAACATTGTATTATCATGCGAAGGAGGCAGTGAGGTCGCAAGATCTATACATGCAAAGCATCTTTGATCTTGCAAAGACACTTGGTTAGCCACACTTAAATCACGTGAAGTCACTGAACAGATCACATAGACTTTGATACATCATGCATTTCGCATGACACATTAAATAAGGGAGGTAAAAAAAGTTGCATGCATCCATGCATGCATAATTGAGATACCCAGAATAATTCAGATGTCATGTAATCCATGCATGATGTTTACTTGATTAAAGTGAGTTGACAATTCAAGAAGAAGAAGTTTGAGTTTATGAAAGTTCTTTCTTGCATAAAATATTGAATAATATTGTGTGAACCTCTTACACATAAGAGAGTGAGGTCGGGACTTCATTCAGAAGGAAGCAGAGCCTGAGCATTGTTTCACTGAGGCAAATGGTCATTATAGGTGATAAGAAATTATTAATCAAGGTCAACATACATCTTCAGTTTTTGTCGAAGATACTTGAAGAGTACATGAGAAAGTCAAATATTACAATCTCATAAAGGAATATTTAAGATCATCCTATAGTGGATCAATCCTTTGAACATAAGTGAAGACTTTCAGTTAGTTTCTGGAGTATGTGAAGTCTTCTGGTATGAGTCAGGAGAAAACAGAGTCTCTCGGTTGGAGCCAGAGCAAGAAGTCTTTTGGTTGGATCCAAAAGAAAATAGAGTATCTCATTTGGATATGGAGTAGAAGACTTTAATTTGGATCTTAAATCCACTGTAATCACTTGTTTGATAGTGAAATATAATAGAGAATCCATGTTGGGGGTAATAACCAACCTGAAAAAGAGCATGCCTTTATATCGAATCCTGTAAATACTATGTGCTACTCTTTCAGTTGTTATTACTGCACATGAGGTGAGTTTGATAGATAAAATTGAGTGGATTGAGAACCTTAGCAAGTTCAATAGGTTTAATTGAAAAAGAAAAGGAATTCGTAAAAAGAAACCACTAATTCACCCCACCCATCTTAGTGGTCAATTCAGCTTGGGGCACTACAAGTGGTGTAAAAGGGTAGTTCACCTCTAAAGATCTAAGTGAGTGTTTATGAAGTGTAGATTTTATGATATGAGTGAGCTACCTCATATGAAGAAAAATGAATTTATTCTTGAGAATACTAATTTGAAAATTTCTTCCAAGACACAAAAGAATAGAAAGAAGAGACAGGTGAGAAATCTAAAGAAGAATCTTATAGTACAGACATAGATACCTCTTAATGAAGATAATAAAAATGGTACATTTTGCAATGATTCTTTTGATAATTATTCTTCTAATGAAGCCCACTCAAGCTGTGATGATGATGGAGTACTTAGTAATCTACTCCTTGAATTCAAGGAAAATCTGAAGAAAGTTCCCAAAGAACCTGTAAATAATATTGTTTAAGGTGTCAAGGTTCTTCAAGATGAAAAATTACAGCTATCAGAAAAGGATAATGCTATGGAAGAGGCATTGTATAAAAGAGTTTGTATATTCAACACTATCACAAAACTTGTGAAAGCTAAGGAAAAAATAATTTCACTTTGCAATGAAAGATATGCTGAAAATGTTGAAGAATTGCAAGGAAGTGGTTGCAAGATTTTTTTTTGAGATTGTATTTATAGTATCTTTCTACGCATTTGAAAAATTGTATAAAGTTTTTATAATCATAAAAATTTCTCAATTGGAGGATAGAGATAATAGGTTAAAGGATATTGAAAATTTATTACAAGAATCAAGAAGCATTCTTGAAGAAAAAATTAAGAAACTTACTACACCCTAGGCAAGAAAATCACTACACCCTAGGAAAGATAAGGCTCAGTTTGAAGAAGCACAATAATAACAAGTATCTTGATAGAATACATATCAGGGTGGAAGATCTAGGTTCAGTGGTTGTTTCTGGTGCTATGAAACATATGGGCACAAATCCTACTCTTTCTGGTATAAAATGTCATCGCTAGAAAACATGCATGAATCAAGGGGGAGTCATGGTGAAAAAATGAGAACAGTCTCAGAGAAAAAATGATGTGACCATAAATTCATCCAAGCTGCCAAAAAAACATATATGAGGAATTAAAATAAGTTAGTGTAAGATGTAAAAAAAGGGTCACAAAGTTGAGGATTTCATGATAAGAATGCCGAGAGATATTCCCTGTGATAAGAAAGAGAAGAGACTACAACAGAAAAACAATGGAGAATCATGTGAAAATTATGAGAAGATGGATAATGTCAAGAAAACGTGCCTAATTGTCTGGCCAAATCAATTGAAATTGGATAAACAACTGGAGTAAGCTGAAAAAACTTTCTAAAGCTAAAGGAAATCAAGTATCTATAGTATTTGAGGTGGAAAAATCTATTCCACACAAAGATGGTCACTTGTGTGTAAGGTGTGCTAAATCTGTAAATTCTTCACAAAACTGTATGGAGATTATACCTTATTAGTGGAATATGTTTAAAATTAAAATAAAAGCGTTGAAGACCTCATGTACTCAGATGACTACAATTGAAAATGAGACTTCACACAAAGGAAAACTGGGATTAGGAGAAAATAATGGTCAAGGTTGAGAGATATCTCTCAGCCTAAATGCTACTTCTGGTAAAAAATAAGGTCCCTCCTTATTCCCTTATATATATAAATGATTTTGTATTAACATGTAGGGAATTTAAGGGGATGGATTCATCCCTTAAAGGGAGAATTGATGAGATAAAGCTATTAAATCTTTACTACATAATGAATTTGAAACTTCAAAACAACTTTATGAAATTGGAAGTTGAGGTATGCCAATCACACTTTCATCCATTGTTCTTAATTGTATTAATAATATCAATTAAAGGGGAGTGATTTATTGATGGAAAGATAAGACAAAGGGGGAGATATATATTTTTTCACTTGAAATTTCTAATGTGTTTGTTGAAGTATGCGTGGGATTATCATTACATTGATAAATTTGATTACCTCCAATCCCTTAAATGATAATTGATAATTTCTAAGTACGATTTCACTTGCATGGTGTTTATGGATTTATTAGATAACTTGATTGTATCTCTCTTGTTTTCTACATTGATTTAGCCCATATAGATTTAGAGTTGATTAAACCAAAGGCTCTTTGTGAAAAGAACCATGTAAGATCATTCATCTTTTAGAAGTGATCTTGAAATTCTCATAAGGGAGACAATTATTATTTTAAAAAGAGGGTGAGTTTAGAAGACCCCATTTGTTCTTTGAATATTGATTTTCAATAAGGGGGAGAAAATTTATCACTATATATTTACTTATGATATGTGTTGATATTGGAAAAAATACAAAGGGGGATATTATTGATCCTATATTTCATTTATTATCAATAAGTTAATTTGTGATGGTGTATGAAGTGGAGATTCCTGGATAATTGTTATGGATTCATAGCATTGGATGTCACACTTGGAAAATTATCCCTAAATAAATTTGACGATTGTTTGAAGTGATATTAAATGATTAAAAAATTCATTGAAGGAGGTTGCACATTACAACAACAAGTGGAAGTGAAATATGGTCATGTACGAAGAAATTTATTAATTCATGAATAATTTATTTGAATACCATGAAATAATAAATTGCATGATGCGAAGAAGAAGAAAGGATATTACATGAAAGGGAGTTAAGGTGTTTGGCTTGGCATGGAATTATATTTATAACTTGGATATTTTTCTAAGTATTTTAATGGGGATTACTTAAAAATAAGGCCAACACCTATTAACCACCAAGGGCTATCCCTCAACTACACTTGGGGGGATCAAGGGTCAACCCTGGTGCGTGAGCCTGGAGGCATGTATAATGTGGGCTAGAATCCCACTGGTTCGTATTAGAGTTGGTGTCTTAGAACCAACTATTTGTAATTTTATTACATGAATATTTTATTTATTAAATATTAAATTAAACATCTTATTACATATTGTTCATTGTTCTTCATGAATTTAATGTAATAATGTCTTAAAGTATTTTTCGCATTGATAAGGTTAGAGTAGTTCTCCGCTATAATGAGAACCTCAAAGTGCTATGAAAATATTCTTAATATAGTTATTTGGTTGGATAAAATACTATGATGGGACACATAGTATATAGACTATCAGGTGTGAGCACTCATAAGATGATGAGACTTCTTCTCATAAAGTTCTCACTTTCTAATCTCCAAGATAGAAGATTATGAGAACAAACCCACCAGTAGGAATTCTGCATGTTTTGGTGTCATCAGATATTCCTATCCATGTGTGTTTATAATGATTCTTAGAGTTTAAGATTATCATTATTGCATGTCATGACTCACACACTTAGATTTTCTTACAAAAACCACCACGCCATATATTGGTGGGAAGTAAGGTACGTTGGATGCATCACAAATGACATGTTATTGATAGATAAGTCAATGAAGGATTTTAACCTTACATCTTTATGGAAGTTGATATCTCGACCCTTTGATTGAAATAGAACTATTGCCATAAATTTCACGGTCATTGTGTAATGACGAGTTTATTTCAGAAAGTCAAAAAATGATGTATCGAGCATATAGGTTTATGACACCATCATGCAACCTGCTTGATGAGATATTGTGATAAAGGGATTATAGTACACAATGAGTGTTTGTATGTGGTTGTCATCACTGCAAATTTAAGTTCTTTCTCTTGGGTGTCTTGACCCCTTGTTTGATAGTAATCCTGGAATTTAGGTAAGCCTGTCTAATACCAATGAGAAAGAATCCTAGAGGGTCACACACTAAGTGTTTCTGTTGGTCTCTATTAAATTCTATTTGAATTTAATTAATGGAATAAATACTATTCTCAAGACTGAGGAATAATTTTATTCAAGTTATATTGATCCCATAAATTAAATAAATATTTATTCACTGGATTGTGAATAAAATATATTTATTTATTTTATTGAATATTTAATAAATATTTATTTACTAGTTTTTGAATAAAATATTTATTTAAGTGAATAAAATATTTATTCAGGTGTTCAATAAATGCAAGAGGAGTTCGAATGGACCAAGACCGTGTCCAATGATAAAATAATTATTTACAAGCTGGTAAATATTATTTATCAATTTTGTGCAAGTTGGCACACCACAAAATAATAATATTATTATTATTATTATGTGACATGAGATTTCATGAATGGTTATAATTATATTTAATGGCTATTATGAAATTAAATTTTGTAACCGAAATCCCAGCTCTATAAATAGACAGTTGTGTCTATTGTGTAAATCATTTGAAACCAATTCCAAGTTTGGGAATAGATAATTGTTGTGCACAATGAATTGTCTCTCAAATACTCCTCCTCCATCCCTCTCAAGGATGAGAAACCCAAGAAAAAATTTCTACAAGACCGAAGAATAAGCGATCAAGAACAAACAACACAAGACATTCGATTCACCTCACTAGCACCCGAAGAATGAGTGGCATTGCTCAAAGACCATTAGAGCATGTGTGGATCACTGCTAAAGGGATTATACCTTTGGATCCTCACAAGTGCAATGAAGAAAATCTAGAAGGGCCTTTTTGGATGATCAACAATCATCAACGAAGAAAGTTCCTAAGCCTAGGTATTTATTTCTTCAGATACTAAATAAATTAATTATAAATTTGATGTGTAAGATCCTCACTGTTGTTTTTGGGTGATGATTATTAAAAGAAATTTTAATATATTATCCTCCAATGAAACACTTCTATTTCACCCAGAACCAACAAGTGGTATCAGAGCAGTCATGTTTAAATTTATAATTATTTATTTGATTGTTGATCTATGCACAGTCATGGTTAGATTTTCATTTCATGTTATTAATTCTTTAATCTGATTTGAATTAACATCTTATTGATATATTAATCATGTTCATTCAGTGTTTCATTTTCTCAGAGATTTAAGAACAAATGAATAACGATCGAAGATGCCATCAAGAAGTGCCAAATATTTGGCCGGTATTTCTAGGTTACATGACATGCGTTTGAAGCACACGTTGTATACCCATGTGCATTTTATCTAGATGCACCAAGAAATTAAAAACATGTGGTGCTTTTATTGAACACCATGTGTTGACCAAGACAACCTAACATGCGACAAGAAAATATAGGGTGTGTAGCTGGCATGTACACACTAAGTAGTCTGGCTGAGTTAACATGCCGAAGCCCCAGGCACACAACTAGAAAATCACCCTATTGCCACACATTTATTGCCAAGATTCATTAAAACTATGGCAACATTATATCTATTACCACAATATATTTTTATCCGCAACGATACTCCTATATTGGGTCCACCCTCCTCCCTATCCCTCGCGATCGATCCCACCTCCTCCTTTGCAGATGCTCCCAAAGATCCTCATTATCCGCGGATGCTCCCGGCTGGTGATTCCTAGCCTCCTCAGATCTTCTCCCGATGATCATCCTCCTCCGATGCGGCTCCAGTGTAGCCATTCCACCTCCCTGCCGATGTAGCTTCTACACAGCCTCCCCACCTCCCTAGTGATGCAGCTCCGATGCAGCCTCCCCACCTCTCCACGATCCTCCTCCCTCGATGCCGCTCCAACGCGGCCACCCTACCTCCCCTAAACCTCCACCTCCCCTTAATCACGATTCTGAACCCTCGTCTAACTAGGGTTTCATGTACCTATCATATCTGATATCTCGTAGTACCTCAGCTTCCCAATAGCCGATTCCAGAATGATCTCACAACATCAAGATTTTCGAAAGAAATTTAAGTAATGGTAAGTTTTAAATCGGTCTCCTATTACTTCCATTTTTTCTTACTAATTTTGCATTCCTCTTTTGTAGGAACCTTCCATTGCAAAAAACTTCCTTCTTCCCAATACCTTAATCTCTTGGTAGACCAAATTCCAAAATCAGGAAGTGACTTCTCTATCAATTATAGTTTTTCCTCACCCTAACAACTTCAATTACATTATTTTTTTATCTTTTACTACAATGTAAATTAACCCTAACCCTCATGGTTCTTCATCTTTCCTCACCGTGGTTGGTTTGTGTTTCCACTTCAATAGAAGGTTTGTCCAATACATGCTTAATGAAATTTAAGCTTAATAATTTTGTATTAATATATTAATTTTTCTTCATTTATATCCAACTTGATGTTACATATCTGTATATTACCCATTGCATATCAATCCATCCTTGAATTATACTGAGTTTCTATAAATATACAAGGCACTTTCAATTAATTGAACTTTTAAGATTCTATACACGTATAGTTCATTTTAGATTTAATAATTTTTTAAATTCATATATTAATTTGTCTTACATTGAATACGCTTGTAGTTTCATTTATTTAATATACATGGAGTCTCATTTTTTGCTTATACATACAATTTATGTCTGAATTTGTAGTTTATAATCATTATGCATGAAATTTCAATCACTTAATATACATGATTTTTCTTCATTATCATTAAATACATCATGCACATGTCATTTATATTGCATTTTATATTAATATACATGTCATTTCATGGTGCAGAACACAATTTCCTTTTGCCTGCTTTATCATGATCTGAAATAGATATTTCTATTGTCGTTTATATCACACTTTATATTATAGTTTATATCACCGTTTATATTACAATTTATATTACATTTTATATTTTTCTAAAATTGAATGTTTACATTTCTATTTATATCACCGTCTAAATAAAACTTTTTACCGTGGTTTATATTGAAGCTTAAATTGCATTATCATGTACTGAAATTACAATTACTTTGTTGTTTACATAGTAGTATATATTATAGTTTATATTAATATACTTGTGGCTTTCTGATGTTGAATCAAACTTTCTTTATGCATTATCATATACCGAAAGTAAAGTTTATATTCAATATGAATGAAATTTCATTTACTTAATATACATTCTATTTTTGTAGATACATGAAATATTCTTTACTAAATATGTAATAAATATCATTAACTATGTCTATTTGAAACACAAAATATGAAATTACTTTGAAATTTTGTAATCATGTACAAGTCTTGAAGGTATGTTCACAGACTTCTGGAAATATTTTGACTATTTCTAGGTATTATTGTTATTTATAATCATATTTTCTTATAAATTTTTCATTGTTTTAACCATACTAATTAGTTTTATGGTATATTTTAATTCTTACCAGGTGAATGACGTTATTGGAACATCATGTTACAATAATGGAGTTATAGAATTCATGAGTTCAGTTATCTGGACTGAATGGAACCCTTGTGGTATGAACTTGGGCTTTATAGTTTATTCATTTATTTCAAGAATTGTTCATAACATGTTTACATAAATATATGCAATGTCTTTTTAAAAAATATTATCTCTTTTGTGTAGTTTAATTCTCATATATTTTGATTCCTCTCTATGTAATTTCTTCTACATTCACATACATGAATATAAATTTTATCAACCTTCAATAACATTCATGCATAAATAGAAAATTGATAAACAAAAGTTACACATTAGGATGATATAAAGCATAACAAATAAGCTGATAAATGCAATATAAAAAACCCTCAATACATACACATTTTAAAATTCTGAAATATAGAAGGACTGTAATACATAACAACTAACAACTAATAGATATATATCCTTATACATATTCTTATGTTTTTTCAAATACTTAATTTGATACTAGCACAAATACTATCATACAAATATTTTTTTCATTCTTAAATTTTTCCTCCTTATGCTCCAACTTATTCTTATAAAAATACTAAAAGATACACATTTTTGAAAATAATGTAATTTATACATCCCAACAGATATTAAAAATGCACTTTTTTATAATACTCGTGCTTATGCTTCAATTGAAATATAAGAATACTATAATATATATTGCTGAGCAGGTAATTTTTCATTTTCTTATTCTCATGATTATACAAATATTGAATACATATATACATATGTTTATGCCTATGCCTATGCCTATGCTTATGCTTATGCTCATGCTAATCCTTATACAATTACTGAAATACAAACATTTTGAAGTTGATAGTGAATATGTTTATGCTTATTCTTAAATGCTTGCTGCAATACTATTACATTATCAAATTAATAGTGCGAATTCCTATGATTATGTTTATAGCCATGCTTATAAAAATACTATAATACATACATAATTTCAAATACTATAATATAAAAGTACTATAAAAAATAAAATAATATATAAATCCTAACAAATGAATTTTCTTTGGATTATTCTTATAAAAAAAACTTTATTATTTACATGGCTTGGTCAAAATGTGAATTCTGAGATAAGAAAACAGAAGAAAATACAAGGATTTTTATGGATTAGTCAAAATGTGAGCTTACTCCTTGGGGAAACAACCAGTTATGCACCCTGTGTATAGATCCATCCACTATTAATTTAAGTGGTTACATTGACATAGTCACTCACCATGCGTACATGAAATCCCACCATGTTCTCTAGCATGCCACTAGAGGTTCTCTATACTAACACAATAATATTCCTCCCACTGGTTCTTATTTCTATCTCGCACAACATGGTCCTTCTAATTAGAGTATGACTGCCTCACATAGTCCCTAAAATGAATTATTCCTCAAACCGTTGAGTATGCCTTCACTACCCCTCCTTGGTGTAGAACACATTAACCATGATCATAGGTGAAACACTGTTCATTTGTTTTAGGTTTCCATGATGCACATCATAACCTGAATAGAGTGTCAGATTCTCTCAAATGAGGATAGGTAGGTAGTGGTGGATAAAAGGTATGTCATTGGAATACCAAATTATTTATTTATTTTTCATACTAACCCTAGTATATGGTGAGGAAGATTGATCCCATGGAAAAGGTAAAAAATATTTGAACTAATAAAAAACAACTCAAAATAAAATAAATTCATCACACCTTAATTGAAAGAGATGATGGAAGTACAATGATGAGGTGGAGTTTGATATGTGATCATGTTTGAAATAGTATGAAATGGGTCAACAAGTAGTGAGTAAACTAAGGACCACATGTAGAAATAGTAGTAGCAGTAACATATGGGAAACTAACTAGGGTAAATATCAATTGTCTGATATTGAATTGAATTTACTTCATTTTATTTTTTAAAATGGGTTCAATATAAGCCAAATTCCCAAAAAATTGTGTCAACCCACCCATATCAAAGAGGTTAACAAGAACCTAAATATGTTCTTTATTCTTTCAGCTTACATAACATAACTCAGTTATAAAAGGGAGTGTGAAGACCTTAATAAAATCAATTTATTGATTAATTTGGTGGTATACACTTCCATGATTGGATAACCTCTTTGTCAATTTATTTGGAAAAAAATATATCATTAAAATTTTAACTATCTTCGATTACATAAACTTTTTTTGATCTTGAATGTTTTAGAAATTTATTTATGTTAAGAAAAGAAGAGCAAGAACATAGAAGAAAATAAATGCAAATGTAGTAAAATATAATGAATCAACAATTAAATTTTTCCTAGTTGAATTTTGTAAAGTGACATGTTTGAAATAGTAATTTTCAATAAATAATTCATTAAAATGGGGAATAATAAAGCAAAAAGGTGTTAGAATGAGAAAACCAATCTTCACTAAAGAGTCGATTGTGCTTCCTCTAATGCTTCTTTGCACTTCTGAGATCTCTTTCTATGTATGCCTACTTCACCACCTTCAATATCCCTTTGATCCTATTTAAGAATGAATTTATTCTTCACAATCAAAATTTCTAGGTTCTTTTTTTTATATTGAAAGAATTTTCAACCACCTTACTTTATATTTATACCACCCTAATTTTGTGATTGATTAATGGGGGAGAATTATTTTTCTTTGTTCTAACTGCTGCTGTAGCTATTTTAAATCCCATTAACAAACTCTGAAAACTTACTCTTGTGTATAACTAATATCCTACTAAATAAGAATATATAAACCCTTATTAACCTCATCTAGAATTACTTTTATCCCATTATCTTGAACCTACAAGTAGTGAACATAACTCCTCCTAAATTCATACATATAAATTCACCAAAATGGTTAGTGAATGAAACTTTATCGAACTCCCAAACCCTCAAACCTTTGATGAGGACCATATCAATTCTAGACAATTAATATACCCATATTGGGTTGTCAATCTTATATGATGACACACTTTCATGATCTTCATCATCTACAAATTCACATCCATGAATGAGAAGGTTTAATGATGAAGCATGATCAAATTTCACTTGGTTTACTAGATAAATTTAGTAATAGGTGCGCCTTCATCCACTAGGGATACAAATCTAGTAATAAGAAGTATTGATATCAGTGAAAAAAATCCCACATTGTGGTATTAATTCTACTAAAAACCTAGACTCCTCTGCCACATTAAATTGTACACATTTCATGTATTCATATGTGTACATACAGTTGCAATGTTTGGGAGTAATGAAGTCCCCTATGTCTTCTTCAATTTAGACCAGTGAGAGAAAAAACTAGAGAACACAGACCCTTCAACTCAATATAGAGTGAGTCTTTATTGTAAACTTAGTTTATACACTGCCTAGTCATTGATCCCAGTCAATAGATCATCTGATTAAAATAGGTTCCTCACCTTGACTCATCACTATTACTTTATAACCCAATATCGGTTGACAGTTCATTGAACATGTTCAAGTGACTTCATCACATCTTACCTTTGATTAATCTTTCAGAAACCTCATCTTCTTATGAAGTTCTCCATTGAATCATTCAAAACCATTAATATCTTTATCTAATATAACTTCATCGAAATTGACTAGCCTTGACTTGATGAAAACTCTAAATCTACAATTCATCCCTAATTAATATTGTTTGATGCATTTCTTCACATCAAACCATAGATCATAAATGCTTCAGTCTTGGTTCATCAACCACCTTGAGTTGATCAGTTTCAACCTTGGATTCCTTGGTAAAAAACATAGGTTGTGATCATTTGGAAAGGTGGATGGAAATAAACCTTTGATTATTTGGAAGAACCGTATGAAGGTGAAAAGTGACCTTACAGTTATCTGGGAAACCATACAGTATCAGGAACCACAAAAATATTTTTATATCAACTATATGAAAATAGGCAAAACCTTTGGACATATCCTTACAACATGAATGACGATCCTTATGAAATATTCAGTCGATTTTATGAAATTATACTGGTCGACCTTAGTAACTTCTTCTCAACCTTACAAACTTTTAAAATAACCCTATGAAATATTTCTTGTCATCTTCACCAACTATCAAAAATAACCATATGAAGTGAAAAATATATAACTAAAACCAACACTAAAATTTATCAATTCAAAATAAAAAAAAATTAAAATTCAGTAAATTATAAACCTTAATAGAAGAATAAAACTTGTTCCAAAAATAGATACTAAAAATTTAAACATGAAACCTTTAGATATTACTTGTTAAATCTGAATTTCCATTAAAACCATTTTCAAAATAATATTTATATTTCAACTTATATGGATATTGATATTTTTACAAGATAATCCAATATTGAACAAGAACAAAGTTATGAAATGCATTGATCCCCATACATAAGATTGAATATTCTACCCCCTGTGATAGTACTTAGTTTTCACCAATGTTAGGGAAATGTGAAGGGGGTAGGGAGGGGGGGGAAGTGGGGGTGCAGGTGGGGAGGGGGGAAGTGGGCAGTGGGGGTATAGATGGGGGGGGGTACAGATGGGGGAGGGGGGGGGGGCATTGTGCAGGGGGTAGTGGGGGTGAAGTGGGGGGGGGGGCAGTGTGTAGGGGGTAAAGGTTGGGGGGCAGTTTGTAGGGGGTGGGTAGTGTGCAGGGGGTAGTGGGGGTGAAGGGGGAAGGGGGTAGTGTGCAGGGGGCATGGAGGGAGGTAGGGGTGTGGGGTGTAGGGGGAGGGGGTGTCCAGGAGGTGGGGGGAAGTGGGGGTGCAGGTGGGGGGGGGGGGTAGTGTGCATGGGGTATTGGGGGTGGGGGTGGGGCACTGTGAAGGTGGAAGGGGGTGTGGGGGTGTGTGTGGGGGGGTGAGGGGTCGGTGGGGGGTGAGGGGGTAAAGGTTGGGGGTAGTTGGGGTGAATGGGCGGGGGGGGGGGGGGCAGGGGGTGTAGGGAGGGGGGTGTCTAGGAGGGGCGAGGGGGCAGTGGGGGTGCAGGTGGGGGGGGGGGGTCCAGGAGGTGGGGGTGGGCAGTGGGGGTGCAGGTGGGGAGGGGGGTGTCCAGGAGGTGGGGGTGGGAAGTGGGGGTGCAGGTGGGGGGTGAAGGTTGGGGGTAGTTGGGGGGGGGGCAGTGTGAAGGGGGTAGTGGGGGTGAAGGGGGAGGTGGGGGAGTGTGCATGGGATAGGGAAGGGGGAATGGGTGTGGGGGTTCAGGGGGAGGGGTGTCCAAGAGGGGGGGGATGAAGGTTGGGGGAAGTTGGGGTGAAGGGGGCAGGGGGTGTGGGAGTGCAGGGGGAGGGGGGCTGTCTCGGAGGGGGGGTGTCCAGGGGGCTGGGGGTAGTGTGCAGGGGGCAGGGGGTGCAGGGGGAGGGGGATGTCCAGGAGGGGGGTCGGGGGGGGGGGGGGGTTGTGAATATATGCAGGTGAAAGAGCTCAAAAGAGAGTTTAGCTTCATATTTTTGGCTTCTTTATGGATTTTACTTTTCGGTCATTTGTTGATTTTGATGACTTGTATTGGTATGCAGGATATGGATGCATGCTATACAGAGAACCAATAACAAAATATAGTTTATGAAATTGATTTTCTTCTACGACTTGCAACCAGGATTGACATGAATATAAAATTCAGGAGGTAATGGTTATTTTATACCATTTTTTTCAAGACATTAGTAACTATTTGTTGTGTTTTTAATCAAATTGACTTGGCATACACCATGCTTTCAGAATTGATGATTTTGAGTTTACTCCTGAGTGTGCAATATTCAATCTTATGGACATCACTTTGTATCACAGTTGGATAGTTGATCCCTAGGTATGCACTTTTGCATCATGTAACTTTATATTTTTTTAGAAAAAATATTTTATAAATTCTCTCAGTTTATAGTTTTCGTTTTTCCTTTTTATTCTTGTCTTCTCTTAATATGCCCAGGGGGTGTCTAAGGGGGAGGGGGTGTCCAAGGGGGGTTTCCAGGGGCATGTCTGGGGGGGGGGGGGTGTCTAGGAGGAGGGGGTTTCTAGGGGGGTGTATGGGGGGGGGGGTCCAGGGGGTGTATGGGGGGGGGGTCTAGGGGGGTCCAAGGGGGTGTCTGGGGGGTGTATGGGGGGGGGGGGTGTCTAGGGGGTGTTTGGGGGTGTAAGGGGGTGTGTCTAGGGGGGAGGGGTGTTCAGGGAGGTGCAAGGGGGGTCTGTCCTAGGTGAGAGTGGTGGGTGTGCTGGGGGGTTTGTCCAGGGGGAAGGGAGGGGTTGTTGGGGGAGTGGGGGTGGGGGTGAGGGTGGGAGAGTTTTTTATGAAATTGGAAGGTATATTTCCACAGTTTTAACTATGATAGTAGGTAATACCTACTTCCAGGACAATAGCATCCACAATTTTCCAAAACTGTGGCCATAGGCTATTTCCATAGTTTTTGGGCCTACGGCCACAGTTCCAAACCGCGGCCCTAGGTAAATTTTCTAGTTGTGGTATGTGACTTGGATATATGACAACCAAGGTACATGGAATGTACCTAGATTTACATTCCATGTAGTGTCCCATTAATGGAAAAAATTAAAATTATATTAAATTTGAAAAATTTCAGAATTAAAACCTTATTTTATTGATTGAAAAACTGTTGTGTTTTTGATAATTTAATAATAGTTTTAAAGAATTTTAAATGCTCAAATAATTTACTCTAATAAATATGTCATTAGTGGTTCTGCCATTTATTTTCCATGAATACCAAATTGACAGGTATCTCTAATTAAGTTTGGATGATCATTAAGATGAAATACAATTAATTAATTAATTAATACAAACACTATTATCTTAATAATAAATAATAGGTAAAGAAATGAATGCTATCAAGTAACTTTTTTCATATTTGTTGCATGTATGACCGATCATGAGCTTGACCAAGACCTATCTATGTGTTGGAATTTATTTAATTAAATTTATTGCATGGGTTTTTAATTATTTAATATTAAATTTAAAGATGGTTTGTGAGTCATCCCTCCCTCCATTATTATATAGGATCTGCATCTCCAAGGATATTTATATAATTCCATTTAACTAATCCTTTAGTTCCCCTCACTTTTATGTGAGTAATAAATATTTTTAATTAATGGAGCATCCTAAGGTGTATGAAGATGGTTCAAGACAGAACCATAATGATGTCAACTCAGTGATACATAGGTGAACATGTGGGATGTTGTAGCTCATGCCAAGTCTGAAATAAGGAGTTATTTCCCCTAGGCCATAGGTTGATTTAATGTCTGCTCATTAAATCAACCATTATATAAGCTCATGATCAGGTCATTTAAATAATTAATTATTTTCTATCTAATGCATTAAAATTTTATTTATTGATGCAAGACTAAGATCACATAAATGAATGGATTAATATGAAAATATAGAATTTAAATAAAATTGATCATGTGTAAATGTTTTATCCAAACATGGTTAATTAATTAAGTAAACATATAATTAAATATTAACAAGACATGTAAAGGATAAGACAAGATAAAAATTTATGCATAATAAAATAAAATCCCTCAATCTAATATTAAGTCAGACTAAGACTTCTGTTACTTGATTATGAACAAAACTCAATAGAACTATGTGTTTGACCAACCCTTATTGGGACACTTACTTTTATAAGGAGAGTTCTTATAAAAGTTATGAGTTTACTTAACCATTTTACATCAAGAGGAGTAATCCTTGATAGAATTGGTGTAATTTGGAGGTAAGTGTTTATAAAATCAAAGTCAAGATTTTTGAATTGGGGACTCTACTCAATGAATCAAGGAGCTGCAAGCCCGCAGTTGGCAAAGACTTGCCTACTTAAATACCTTCAAAATAGCTTGACCAACCCTTTTTGGGGTTATGTTAAGGGGAATATAGATCCTTTACACTATAATTTCCTAGCAACTAGACATTCCAAGTTCAATGGTGAGAGCTATTGGGACTTGATAAAATAGTGGGAGATTTAATAAAATTAATTAATTTATTATTTCTTATAAAATTTGTAATAAAAAAACTACTAATAATATTCTCTTTTAATTATAAAATAAATTGAAAATCACATCATCCACACTATCCCTATGGTCAATATTGGATAAATACAATCTACTAAATGGCATTAACTTCCAGGAGTGGTTTAGACACCTTCGGGTAGTTCTATGCCATGAATGGAAATCTTACGTGTTAGAATCCTCAATGCCTGATCCGCCTAATCAAGAGGAAAGTGATGAAGAGTTCCTAGTCTACAAAAAACATATGAATGACATGGTATATGTTCAATGTTTGACGCTTTCATATATGTATAGTGAACTCATGAAGTCTCACGAAAACATGGATGTGTATAGAATGCTTGAGCACCTCCATGGTCTTTACCAGTAGAGATCTAGACATTAATAGTTTGAGATTTCCAAGGAGCTCTTTCATAGTAATCTTAGATAGCGTTCCCTATCTGATTTTCACGTAGTCAAGCTCATTGGCTATATTGAGCGCTTAGAGGTTGCAGGGTTTAAACTCCCAAAAAAACCAGGCATCGATCTCATTCTGGCATCACTCCCTCAGAGCTTATATGATCTTATTGTGAATTTTAATATGAACAACATTGAGAAGTCTATACTAGATCTTCTTATCCTCCTCCACCAAGTAGATAAAGATATGAAGCACAAAAAGCCTTATTTCCTTATGGTGAACAAATGAAAAGGGAAAGCAAATAGATTTATGCCCAAAGATTCTTCACACCATTCCAAGAAGAAGAAGATAAAAGGGGAAGCAAGGGAACAAGATGCTATCTATTTTTTATGTGGAAAGAAGGGACACTGGAAGAAAAACTGCACCCAGCTAAAGAAGAAAGGGGAAGCTTCAGGTGCGTTTTTTATCCAGTGAAATTTATCTATTTCTAAAAATTAGTTATTAGATAAAACTTTTGGTTCTCACATATGTATTCAAATATTGAAACCAAGTAGATTTATAAAAATTGACTGAGGGGAGGTATATCTACGAGCATCTAATGGATCTAAACTTGATGTTGTAGCTATCGGGGGCTACCACATCACATTGATGACCGAAATGATCTTGGTTTTAAAGGGTTGTTATTATGTGACTTCAGTTACCAAAAACATTATTTATGTATCTAGACTAGATACAAATGGTTTCATTTTCAAATTTGAAAATAAATATGATTTATTTTATAATTATAGAATTTGTTATGGTAGTGGAACATTTAGATAATGGTCTTTACGTGTTGGATTACATGAACCAAGTAATGACAATTGATAATGAATTTACTTCACATGAGTCATACCACACCCAACTTTGGCATCACCAGTTAGGTCATGTAAATGAAAAACGCTTGAAAAAATTACATCAAGATGGTTATTTAGATTCTTTAGAACTAAAACCACTTGGTGTATGTCACACATGTTTACACGGAAAAATGAACAAATCCCCATTTAGTGGAAAAGGTGAAAGGGCTAAAATTCTTCTTTAATTAGTTAATACCAATGTGTGTAGACCATTTCATATTGAAGCAAGGGGTGGGTACTCATACTTCATAACTTTTAATGATGATTTTAGTATATATGAATATATTTACTTAATGAGGTATAGGTCAGATTATTTTGATAAACTCAAGGAATACAAGAATGAAGTTGAGAACTAGGTTGGTAGGAAGATTAAGAAACTCCTCTTAGATCATGGTGGAGAATATCTTAATCAAGGATTCATTGATTACTTATGGTAGTTTGGGATCCTATCCCAACTAACTCCTCCTTAAATGCCTCAATGGAATGGTGTAAGAGAAAGGAGGAACCACACCTTGTTAGACATGGTGAGATAAATGATGAGTCATGCGAGTATTCCATTATCCTTTTGGGGATATGCATTAAAAACAGTGGCATATATACTAAACCAAGTACCAACTAAATTGATAAATGTTATTCCATATGAATTTTGGAGTGAAAAAAAACCATGTTATTGAATTTACATGTGCGGGGTAGCAAAGCGTTTGTTAAGGCCTCTTCAGGTAACAAACTTGCACCTTATAGCACAAATTGTACCTTTATAGGATACCCTAAGGAAAAAAGGGGATATTTCCTATATGACCTCTCAGAAAAAAGGTTATAGTGTCAAGACACACTATATTCCTTGAGAGGGAGAAAATTTAAAAAAGAGATAGTGGGAGGGAGATAAACTTCAATGAAGTTGAGGCTCAAGGCACACAAGAGTTGGTACAAGATCAAATTCCAAAAATCCCCTTGGAAGAAGAAAATATTCCGGTGACACAAGTACTACGTAGAAGTAGAAGAGGGGTTAGAGAACCAGAATGGTATAGTTTTCTAGTTACTAAGGATGTTGACACAATATCAGTTGATAATAATGATCCTCTAACCTAAAAGAAAGTAGTAAGTGGCACAAATATTTCCAAGTGGCAAGAAGCAATGAATTATTAAATGGATTCCATGTACCAAAACCAAGTATGGATTTTGGTAGATCCTCTAGTGGATTTAAATCTCATTGGTTGTGTTGGGACCAAGCTGATGATAAAGGTGATGAAGGTTTCAAGAGCTGTATTTTTTTGTCAAGGTTGGTTTTAAAGAAAAGAAATCACTTCAATTTGTTTTGGAAACAATTTTTTTGAAAGAATCAGACTCATGTTTTTAGAAAGTTTGTTCTCAGGATGAGAAGTAAAGAAAGAAACTAGAATGAATGGAAAGTTATGATAATTTTCAATGTAATTATGAAGATTATTTTTGATTAGACACTAAATGAGGATAATATTCATTGTTAATATTTATAATATTCATGTGATTTATTTTTCATAAACACCATTTTAGTGCATTTTACACTTTGAATATCATTTCACATTATGATTGTAATTCTTTCTTAAAATGCACTATTATGTGGTACATTTTTTAACATCATTTAAAGTACCCAATGATTTATCTGATTTTAAGGAATGTAATTATCCGTATTTTAATTTTATATTTTTTGAAATTTATCTACACTTAAATATGAACATATTTCATTCAGGGATCAATGAATAATTCATGGAAGAAGATGGGGATATTTTGTGATGAAAGGAAACAATTCTGAAGAAGTCAGATTGGACACCAGCCCACTGATGAGAATGTGGGGCCCAACATACAGGCAAAATGAATCCCAAATTTCGTGGGATGCTAGAACACATATAGAGGAACAAATACTTCTTCAGAATCAGGTGCTAATTCTGCCTCCATTGTGTCTATTTAGGCGGCCCAAGTTGAAGATAAACTTCTGGGCCAGATTCTGCATCCCAGAAAAAATCCTACCAATATGATCATATCTAGGAATATAAAACTCCAAATGGGACCAAATTTTACAAGTGGTTAGGACGAATCCGGGTATCCATTTTATTATTCTATGTCCCACTCTGATTCAGCCATCTATAAGGTCGTTTAAGCGCGTCTGTTTGGTGGATGAAAGCTGGCTGCCACCTCGGGTCAAGTGTGGGAAAGTCCAAATTCCACAAGCTTTCCACCACCCTAGGCCTACCATAATCAAGTGGGATTCTTTGTACTATTTGAGGATCGACCCAAGGCTCCCAAAATGCCTATTTAAGGAAGTGTTGGTGGAGGAGTTTTTCATCTTTGAGCTTTGTTTTCATCTTAATGTTATGCTGCCAATTTGTCTTTGTAACGTTCTTCATTCACATGTAAGTTGTTTTAATTCATCCTAGTTTCTTAATAAAAGTTCTTCTTCTCCTCTTATTATTTTGTTCTCCATCTAAATTTGATACCATTGTCTCAAGGTGTGAGTTTATTCACACCAAATCTTGTGAAATTATTCACACAACGGTGGAGTGATCATTTTATTTTTATTGTTTTTTTTACTTCTCCATTTCCTCCCTCATGAGTCTACTTTCCACTTCCATTGAAACCATAGAATCAATTGAAGGCTAAACCACTTATGGGTTGATCAGAGGGAGTATAAAGGGACTGGATTGGATTTTATTTATCACCCCATTAATATCTAATCACTTCTTTTAATTGAGATTTTTATTTGATGATTTTTAAACTTCATCATCCTTGTTGAATTTAAGGCCACACACTTCAAGTGCTAATACGAACCTTTAACTTGAAGTACTCAAAACTTTGATCCTTCAAGTGTATAGGTTATTAGTATTAAAGTGTGTTGGTATTAAACCAGAAAGTGAGGATTTTTTTTGATCTTCTTAAATGAACCCATCTCAAATATTAGAAATTGAAATAGTTGAAAAAGAATTTCATCCAATCCACCCCGAGCGATAACCTAGGATAAACTCATTATTTTAAATTGAATTCACTTAAATATATTAGTTATACTTTAAACCCATATAAAATCAACCCAAGTTGGCCACTTAATAGCCAAAAAAATTCCATAGAATGTACGTGTCTATAGGTTTCTTCTTAGGTCTCTGAGGATTCGATAGCCCAAGCTAAACTACAAGGATCATTCTACCTTCATCTCTTGGGTAAATTTGAGCGTGAATAAAATTTTGGCACCGTTGCCGGGGACCCAAGTAAGTAATCTAAACACACATTCTATTCTCCCCCATTTCTTCTTTTCTCTTCCAAATTCTCTTATCTTATCCCTTTATCATTTTTTTTTCTTTTGGCGCATGTCCGCCTACACCCACGATCAATCAAACCATCTAGTTAGGGTGGATAGTCCTGGGGTTGGGGAGTCAAGTACATCAAGGGAACTCTTTCCATTAGATCCTAATCTTCGTAATACTCCAGAGTCCAAAATTGAGCCCATTTCAATGGAAGGTCTTCAAAGAAACCAACTCATAAACCCGGGTGGAAACCAAAATGGAAACCCAAATGAGGCAGCCCCAAACTTAGGGAATGCAGTTGATCAAACCATGAATGACTACATCACACCTTCCTGGACCAATGACCCCTCATGCATTAGACACAACTCCCTAGGAGATTCCAACTACATCTTTAAACCCCATGTCCTAAACCATCTTCCCACATTCCATAGAATGGAGTCCGAGATTCCCTACCTTCACATTATGGAGTTCAATGACATTGTAGAAACCATGTGTCCCACACATCAACTAGAATCAACTAAGATGAGGATATTTACTTTTTCTTTAAAGGATCGATCTAAAAATTGGCTAAACAATTTGAGACCATCATCCATCAACTCTTGGGACCAACTACAAAGAGAATTCTAAAAAAAATACTTTCCCCACTACAAAACAATTGTACTTAAAAAGAGTATCCAAATTTTTTTTGAAAAAGAGGGAGAGTCATTCTATGAAACACGGGAGAGGTTCAAAGACACTCTAAACATGGTTCTACACCATGGTTTTTCTATTCTTGAACAAGTGAGAATTTTCTATGAAGGGTTGGGTCCGGGGAACAAACAATTCATTAACATGATGTGTAATTGAACCTTTAAAAACAAAGCCCCAAATGATGCTTATGAGTATCTAGAAAGACTTGATGAACAAAAACAAACACAAGGAACTTCACCTTATTCTGAAAAGACACAAAGAACTACTATAATTCATACACTTAGAGAAGAGGAAAGCCTTAGGGCTAAACTCGTAGCACTCTCTAGGAAGGTTGAAGAGATAGACCTTAGGAAAGTCCATGAAATCCAAACTGTTGACCCTGTTTGCACAATTTGTGACAAAAATGACCATAAGACAGAAAACTACCCAACCATTCCATCCATCAAGGATGTTCTTTTAGGAGGACCCCCAACGAAAGTAAATGCTTTGAACTTTCAAAAGCCTCAATACCAAAACAACTTCAACCCAAGGTATAATGACCACCCAGGCTTCCACTGGAAAGATAACCAACAACCTTTACAACCACAGGGAAAAAATCCTTACCCCCATTAGAACTACCAAACCCATAACCAGTTCCAAACCCAACCTATCCAATACCAACAGCCACCAGTCCATTTTCAACAAACCATCCCACCTCTAAAATATCCCCCTGGGATAAACCAATCTTCTCAAGCACTAACCCAAACTGTTACACAAATCCTACTAGAACAACTATGAAAACAAATGGGAAGGATGAACTCGGAAGTCTCTTCCCTTAAACAAGAACTTCAAACCATAAAAACTGGAAAGGCACCCATGCCTACTCAGGCGGTGCCATCCTCAACTTCAAGGTGAGAGTCAAGTTGTACTCAAACAAATCATGAACAACTAAAGGTTGTGACTGTTTTAAGAAGTGGGAAATCAATTGAGAAACCTGAACAACTAATTCAGAACCCACCTAAAGATTAAAACTTGGATGAAAATTCAAATGAACCAAATGATCAAACTGAAAAACATGATAAACTTGTCAAAGAAACAACTCTTCAACAAACAACCCCACAACATGCACCATTTCCTCAATGCATGAGGTGGAAAACCAAGCCTGAATTGAGTGAAACATTGAGAGAAATCTTTTCACAAGTCAAGTTGAACATTCCCCTTCTCGATGCCATCCAAACCATACCTGCCTACTCAAAGTACCTTAAGGACTTGTGCACTTTTAAAAGAAAAATTTCACATAAAAACCAAGTCCTTTTGGCTGCTAATGTGAGTACCACCATTCAAGGGACCATTCCTCCTAAGTTGAAAGACCCGGGTTGCCCTTACATCAATGTTGAACTAGGAGAGAGAAAATTTGTCAAGGTCTTGTGTGACCTAGGTGCTAGTGTCAATCTCATACCCTATGCTGTGTACTGCTAGTTAGGCCTAGAAGAACTCCAACCCACATCTGTCACACTTCAACTTGCTGATCGTAGCATTAGGGTTCCAAAGGGGATTTTAAAGAACATTCTAGTAAAGGTTGAAAACTTCATCTACCTTGCCGACTTCATTGTCCTTGACAACCATCCAAACTTAGGAAATAAGGAACAAACCCCAATCATCATTGGTCATCCTTTCCTTGCAACAATCAACTCTGTTATCCGAGTCCGAAATGGGAACATGACCATCACCTTTGGGAACATGAGTCTAGACTTGAACATCTACAATGAAAGCTCACAAATAGGGGATAATGAGGACATTCATGAAGTAAACATGATAGGAAGCATTGATAATGAATCCATAGAACATCAAGGAATATTTGATGGATGTTTAAGTCAGGATGAGATTGATTTCCTTTGTTCACATGAAGGAAGTTTATCTCCTTGGCTTGAATCATTTTCAAATTGATCTTATGATGAAGTCTTAGGTCCAACAATCAGTGAAACCTTTCAAGAAACCACTTTCATGGAGACCACTTCAACTTCCTTCCCCAAATCTGATCAAGTCAATCTAGTAGCTGAAACTTCTACATGTGGGGAATCAATCCTATCTAAAACTCTAGGAAACAAAATTGATATTGATCCAATGTCCCAATCTTATATTGAAATTCTGAACCAAACTGATCTTGAATTGAAGGAACCTCCCGCTGCACTCAAGTATGCCTTCCTAGGGGACAATCAATCACATCCTATTGTCATTTCTTATTCTCTTGAATCCAATCACGAGAGGATGATTCTAGATGTCCTTAAGAAACATAAGAAAACCATTGGATGGACCCTGTCTGATATTCCTGAGATTATCCCATTTATCGGGACTCATAGGATTGTTCTGGAACCTGATTCAAAGCCATGTCGTCAACCTCAATGATGACTCAATCCTAATATCATGGAAGTAGTGAGGAAGGAACTTCTAAAATTGTTAAAAGCTGATATCATCTATCCCATAGCTGAGAGTGAGTGGGTGACACTACGGGAAAAATGGGTATTTGCGACGGGAATAAATCCCGTCGCAAATAGCCCCGTTAAAAACTTATTTGCGTCGGGGGTATTTGCCCGTCGCAAATAAGTAGCATTTTGCGACGGGATTGCTTTACCCGTCGCAAAAGAACTGGCGCGCGTTGCGCGCCAAATCGCGGGAAACATATTTGCGGCGGGGGAATATTCCCGTCGCAAATAACTGGCGACGGTAAAAGGTATTTGCGACGGGAATATTTCCCCGTCGCAAATAGTATGTCGGCAGGTGGTTATTTACGACGGGACCCGTCGCAAATAACTATTTAACCGTTGACCGTAATAAATGATGGCTAAGGTATTTGCGACGGGTACCGTCGCAAATAATACTATTTGCGACGGGAATCCCATCGCAAATGGACCCGTCGCAAATAATCTAACCTATAAATACCCCCATCCGTTTTTTTCAAATCATTCTCAAACTCCATTTTCTTCTTCTCTCAAAGTTTTATTTTTAAAGTTCAGTTTTTCTCAAGTTTAATTTTTTTCTTCGGAGTTGATATTAAAGTTTTGAAGAACGATCAGAGCAGATCAATTTTCAAGGTATTTATGTTCATTTTAATTTAATATTTATTTTTAATTTTTTATTAGTTTTAATTATTCTTAATTAGTTGTAATTTAATTATGTTTACATTGTTTTGTTAGTTAATAAATTTAAATTATTAGTATTGTTCATAGTTAATGGTAATTAGGAATAATTAGTAATAATTTTTAATAATTAAGAATAAATATTAATAATTAGTAATAAATATTAATAATTAGGAATAATAACATTATTATATTATTAGTATATTTTATTATTAATATTAAAATAATATAATTTTTTATATATATACAATTCTCTTTTCATCTGTGTGTTTGCTGTCTCCACATGTATTATTTGTATGTGGAGATAGAAAACACACAGATTAAAGGAGAATTGTATATAAATTAAAATATTATATTATTTTAATATTAATAATAAAATATACTAATAATGTTATTATTCGTAATTATTGGTAATTATTCCTAATTATTGGTAATTATTCATTTAATTACTACTAATTAGGAACAATTACCAATAATTATCAATAATTAAGAATAATTACCAATAATTAGTAATAATTACCAATAATTAGTAATAATTACCAATAATTAGTAATAATTACCAATAATTAGTAATAATTACCAATAATTAGTAATAATTACCAATAATTAGTAATAATTACCAATAATTCGTAATAATTACCAATAATTCGTAATAATTACCAATAATTCGTAATAATTACCAATAATTAGTAATAATTACCAATAATTAGTAATAATTACCAATAATTAGTAATACTTACCAATAATTAGTAATAATTACCAATAATAAGTAATAATTATTAATAATTATCAATAATTAGTAATAATTATTAATAATTATCAATAATTAGTAATAATTACTAATAATTACCACTAATTAGTAATAATTAGGAATAA
This sequence comes from Viscum album, assembly GCA_963277665.1. Lineage (NCBI taxonomy): Eukaryota > Viridiplantae > Streptophyta > Magnoliopsida > Santalales > Viscaceae > Viscum > Viscum album. The sequence continues at coordinate 512,918,813 of OY728163.1, read as the reverse complement.
TTACCAATAATTACCAATAATTACCAATAATTACCAATAATTAGTAATAATTAGTAATAATTAGTAATAATTAGTAATAATTAGGAATAATTAGGAATAATTAGGAATAATTAGTAATAATTACAAATAATTACCAATAATTACCAATAATTAGTAATAATTAGTAATAATTACCAATAATTACTAATAATTAGTAATAATTAGTAATAATTAGTAATAATTAGTAATAATTACCAATAATTAGTAATAATTAGTAATAATTAGTAATAATTATCAATAATTAGTAATAATTAGTAATAATTAGTAATAATTCGTACTAATTACCAATAATTAGTAATAATTAACAATAATTAGGAATAATTACCAATAATTCGTAATAATTACCAAAAATTAGTAATAATTACCAATAATTAGTAATAATTACCAATAATTAGTAATAATTACCAATAATTAGTAATAATTACCAATAATTAGTAATAATTACCAATAATTAGTAATAATTACCAATAATTAGTAATAATTCTTAATAATTAGTAATAATTAACAATAATTAGTAATAATTAACAATAATTAGTAATAATTAACAATAATTAGTAATAATTACCAATAATTAGTAATAATTACCAATAATTACCAATAATTATCAGTAATTACCAATAATTACCAATAATTACTAATAATTAGTAATAATTACCAATAATTAGTATTAATTACCAATAATTACCAATAATTGGTTATAATTACCATTAATTAGTACTAATTAGTACTAATTACCAATAATTAGTAATAATTAGTAATAATTACCAATAATTAGTAATAATTACCAATAATTAGTAATAATTACCAATAATTAGTAATAATTACCAATAATTAGTAATAATTACCAATAATTAGTAATAATTACCAATAATTAGTAATAATTAGTAATAATTAGTAATAATTAGTAATAATTAGTAATAATTAGTAATAATTACCAATAACTCGTAATAATTAACAATAATTAGTAATAATTAACAATAATTAGTAATAATTACCAATAATTAGTAATAATTACCAATACTTAGTAATAATTACCAATAATTACCAATAATTACCAATAATTAGTAATAATTACCAATAATTAGTATTAATTACAAATAATTACCAATAATTGGTAATAATTTGTAATAATTACCAATAATTAGTAATAATTAGTAATAATTAGTAATAATTAGTAATAATTAGTAATAATTACCAATAATTAGTAATAATTAGTAATAATTAGTAATAATTAGTAATAATTAATAATAATTACCAATAATTAGTAATAATTATCAATAATTAGTAATAATTACCAATAATTACCAATAATTAGTATTAATTAGTAATAATTACCAATAATTACCAATAATTATCAATAATTATCAATAATTAGTAATAATTAGTAATAATTAGTAATAATTACCAATAATTAGTAATAATTAGTAATAATTAGTAATAATTAGTAATAATTAGTAATAATTAGTACTAATTACCAATAATTAGTAATAATTAGTAATAATTAACAATAATTAGGAATAATTAGTAATAATTAATAATAATTGCGAATAATTAGTAATAATTACCAATAATTAGTAATAATTAGTAATAATTAGTAATAATTACCAATAATTACCAATAATTAGTAATAATTACCAATAATTAGTATTACTTACCAATAATTACCAATAATTGGTAATAATTAGTAATAATTACCAATAATTAGTAATAATTAGTAATAATTAGTAATAATTAGTAATAATTAGTAATAATTAGTAATAATTACCAATAATTAGTAATAATTAGTAATAATTAGTAATAATTAGTAATAATTACCAATAATTAGTAATAATTTTCAATAATTAGTAATAATTATCAATAATTACCAATAATTAGTATTAATTAGTAATAATTACCAATAATTACCATTAATTACCAATAATTACCAATAATTAGTAATAATTAGTAATAATTAGTAATAATTACCAATAATTAGTAATAATTAGTAATAATTAGTAATAATTAGTACTAATTACCAATAATTAGTAATAATTAACAATAATTAGGAATAATTAGTAATAATTAATAATAATTACGAATAATTAGTAATAATTACCAATAATTAGTAATAATTAGTAATAATTAGTAATAATTACCAATAATTCGTAATAATTAACAATAATTAGTAATAATTAACAATAATTAGTAATAATTACCAATAATTAGTAATAATTACCAATAATTAGTAATAATTACCAATACTTACCAATAATTACCAATAATTACCAATAATTAGTATTAATTATTAATAATTACCAATAATTAGTAATAATTACCAATAATTAGTATTAATTAACAATAATTAGTAATAATTACCAATAATTAGTAATAATTACCAATAATTAGTAATAATTACCAATAATTACCAATAATTACCAATAATTACCAATAATTAGTAATAATTACCAATAATTAGTATTAATTACCAATAATATTAGTACTATGAAAATAATAAAAAATTTATATAATATTAAAATTATCAATATTTGTAACATGTTTTGCTTTATTCTCAACATATTTAATTCTTAAAGGGTCAATTTTTAGGTCTATCTCAATAAAAAGTTTGCGTCAGTCATGTATGATCTAAACTCTATAATTATCCTAGCTTGAGTGTTTTTTCTAACAAATTATTCAAAACCAGTAATGCTTTTATATTTTATAGAGAAATATGGAACAACGAGGTCGTCAACAATCATTATTAGGTGACCGCATATGGATAAATCAACGTAGAAATCCAAATGGTTCTGGTTTAAATCCAGTATATGTAGAGGGTGTGGAGACTTTTTTTATCATTTGTGGCATCAAATCCAGAATTTGTTTCAGAAGGCAAAATAAAATTCCCTTGCAGAAAATGTGCATTGAGAACGTTTGACACGTTTGATAAAGTGGGAGAACATCTCTTGCGTTTTGGTTTTCAACCAGATTATGTTTTTTGGTATCAACACGGTGAACGCAGTTCCAGAGCAGGTGATACCAACTTGATTCCGGATCCATCCCGGTTTCAAGATTTAGTACATGATGTTGCAGGTTCATCTGTTCAACATACAGAAACTTCGGCTGATATAACTTCAAATCCTGAGTTGGCACCGTCTGAATTTTATGAGTTGTTGAAGTCTGCTGAGGATGCATTATATCCTGGCTGCAAGATGAGCAAATTAAAAGCAGTTGCAAAATTTATGGCTATCAAATCAGATAACGGAATGTCAAACACCTGTTTTGACCAGATATTTTCTTTGCTTAAAACACTGTTACCCGAAGGAAATGTTTTACCTGCAAATTACTATGAGAGTAAGAGGTTGGTTCGAAATTTGGGACTTACTTGTCAGAAGATTCATGCATGTTCAAATGACTGCATTTTATATTCTGGGGAAAATGAGTCGTTGGATAGTTGTCCCACATGTGGGCAACTGAGATATAAAGAAGGACAACACGGGAAGTCTGGTTTGATTCCTGTAAAATAGTTGAGATATTTTTCGCTTACATCCAGACTTCAACATTTATTCATGTCTAAGAATACAGCGACAATGATGTCATGGCATAAAGATAATATTTCAACCGATAAAAGCTTGAATCATCCAGCCGATGGTGATTCATGGAAACATTTTGATAGAGTGCATCCATCCTTTGCTTTAGAAGATAGAAATGTTCGACTGGGCCTTTCCACTGATGGTTTCTGTCCGTTTGGATCTTATGGTAGTCAGTATTCATGTTGGCCTGTTTTTTTAACTCCGTACAATTTACCTCCATGGATGTTGATGAAGGAGCCATATATCTTTTCGACTTTACTAATTCCAGGACATCCGAAGAAAAATATTGATGTTTATTTGAAACCATTGATTGATGAATTAAATTTATTGTGGAGTACTGGTGTTAGTACATATGATGTTGCAACGAAACAGAATTTTATACTGAGAGCAGCATTGATGTGGACAATAAGTGACTTCCCGGCTTATGGGATATTATCTGGCTGGAGTACACATGGCCAGAAATCATGTCCTTACTGTATGGGAGAGAACAAATCATTTATGCTCATTCATGGAAAGAAACCTTGTTATTTTGACTGTCCCCGAGCGACGTCCACGTCTTGGGTTTGATCCACGCACACGGAGGTGTGATAACCTGTGTGATAACCTGTGGATTTGACTAAGATTTCATTAATCTATTCACATAATAAATGTTTATTATTTTTACAGTTTTTCTCATATAGCAGTCGGACAGAGCATCGCTATTTTGCGCAACTATTTCTCTCAGCCGTGGACCACATGAGAGTAGATTCCCATTGATGTGCAGCAGGCCATGTTCGGCCATTGGTTGGTACGTACGTAAATAAATAATTTTTATTTTGAAAATTATTTCATTTATAACTTGATATTTTGATTTATTTGTAAGGTTTATGGTATCCGATCGAGGATACCATGCGTGACGCCATCCACGAGGCATGGGAGGTGGCCATGCGTGATCGCCTTCGTCAGTTTTTGCATAATTTAAGAAAAGCTGCCATGAAGAAAGCAGGAGTGTCAGACTTTGACGAGTCATGTAGAGCACACCGACTAGAGTACATTTCATCCCATGTATGGGATGGATTATGTGCGCACTGGTTGAGTGGTGCCTTTCAGAGGAGATCATTGGTGGGGAGGCAGAATCGGGGGAGACAGGAGGTGACTCATCGAGCTGGGAGTCGTTCTTTCAGTACTCATAGACAGCATCTGGTACGTACATTATTTATAAATATTTTATATAACTATAAATATTAACAGTTTATTTTTTATTCTTATAGGCTGTCGAGCACCCCGATATTACGGAGTACGACGTATATCGGAGGATGTATAGTGATCCTGCTACTGGGGAGCTCAGAGGTGATCACCAACATCACATCATGGTCAGTATTATTTGTTTTCAAGTTTAAAAATTAACTGCATATAATATATTCACAATTTTAATTTTAAATTGCAACTACAGGAGTCATATGAGGCCACAGCGTCACAGGCCCGACCTGAGAGTCATGCCGAGTTATCAGATCAGACCACTGGCCGTCAGTTTGATGAGGTGGCATGGATGCAGGCCACCCAATATGCCTTCGAGAAGGGCCGGGTAGTTGGTATCGGCTCTCGACTGACTCCCGGAGATTATTATGGCAGTGCTGCGATGTCGGCGTCCAGCTCGAGAGGAGCTCGTGCATCTTCTTCTACTACACAGTATGAGGATCAGTTGCGATCTCAGACTGCACTGATAGAGAGTCTCCGATAGGAGCAGGAGCAGATGCGTCAGCAGCATGAGGAGGAGCGTCGACGCCAGCAGCAGCTGTACGAGGAGCAGACGAGTCGGTGGCAGCAGCAGCATCAGGAGCAGATGAAGTACATGCGCTGACTCACTCATGTTTTAGGGATGAAGTTTTCTCCACCACCATCTGCAGATCCCCCACCTCCCCCCCTCCTTCAGATTAGAGTTTGTATTTATGTTATAAAATTTGTGAAATCAAAATATGATTTTTTTTCTATTCGTAGTTTCTGTCTCATTATAAAATATTAATAATATTATATTTTTAAATAACAATATTAATATGAATAATAATATTATTTATATTTTATAATATTAAATTATATATATATATTAAAATTTTATAATATTATAATTTAATTATATTTTTTTGTAATACTTGAATTATTTTAATATTTGAATGTAAAATAATTCTATTATTTTTATATTAATTAAAATAACTTATTAATATTTTTTTTATTTATGAATTATAATTCTAATATTATTATATTAATTAAATAATTTATTAATATTCTATTATTTTTTATTTTTGAATTATAATTCTATTATTATTATATTAATTAAAATAATTTATTATTTTTATTTGTGAATTATAATTCTATTATTATATTAATTAAAATCATTTATTAATATTTTATTATTTTTTATTTTTGAATTATAATTGGATTATTATTATATTAATTAAAATAATTTAATAATAATTTATTTTTTTTATTTTTTTTATAGTATTTGCGACAGGATACTATGCCCGTTGCAAATAGTATTATTATTATATGCATTAAAATAATTTATTAATAGTTTTTTATTTTTTTAAAAAATAGTTTTTGCGACGGGCCCGTCGCAAATAGTATTATTATTATATGCATTAAAATAATTTATTAATAGTTTTTTATTTTTTTTAAAAAATAGTTTTTGCGACGGGCCCATTGCAAAAACTATTTGCGACGGGCCCGTCACAACAGGTATTTGCGACGGGACCCATCGCAAAAACTATTTTAAAAGTTTTTTACAAATATACGGAGTACTATTTGCGACGAGAAGAATACCCGTCGCAAAAAACGGCTTTAGCGACGGGCCCGTCGCAAATAAGTGTTGTTGCGATGCCCTTTTTAGCAACGGGCCATTTGCGACGGGCCCTCGTCGCAAAAATCCATTTGCGACGGGATCCCATCGCAAATGACCCATCGCAAATACCTGTTTTTTCTAGTAGTGTGAGCCCAATCCAAGTGGTTCCCAAGAAGGCAGGAATAACAGTGATAACTAATAAGGATGGAGAGATTCTTCCAACTAGGGTGAGTAGTGGATGGAGGGTCTGCATTGACTATAGGAAGCTAAACTCATTCACCAAGAAGGACCATTTCCCCTTACCATTCATTGACCAAGTCTTTGAGAGAGTGGCAGGTCATGCCTTCTACTATTTCTTAGATGGGTACTCGAGGTACAATCAGATTGAGGTATCCCTAGAGGATCAAGGGAAGACTACATTAACCTATCCATTTGGAACCTTTGCCTTCAAACACATGCCCTTTGGTTTATGAAATGCCCCTGGAACCTTCCAGTGGTGCATGATGGGAATCTTCTCAGACATGGTAGGGGATTTTCTAGAGGTCTTCATGGATTACTTATCTATGTTTGGGGATAAATTTGAGGGATGCCTGATGAATGTAGAGAGAGTCTTGTCAAGATGTGAAGAAAATAATCTGGTCCTAAACTGGGAAAAATGCCATTTCATGGTTAAAGAGGGACTAGTTCTAGGCCATTTAGTCTCAGGTAGGAGGATTGAAGTTGATAAAGCCAAGGTTGACATCATTCATCACCTTACATCACCCAAAACTGTCAAGAAAGTGAGGTCTTTCTTAGGTCATGTTGGTTTCTATAGAAGATTCATCAAGGACTTTAGTTTAATCTCCCGTCCCCTTCGTGCTCTCCTAGTAAAGGATGCTCCATTTATTTGGACAGAAAGCTATGAGGGTTCATTATCAACCCTAAAATCCTCTCTCACCTCTCCTCCCATTATGAAATCTCCAAATTGGAACCTTCTTTTCAAACTTATGTGTGATGATAATGACTTTTCTGTAGGAGCTGTGTTAGGTCAACGTTGTGATAAAACTCCTTATGTAATTGTTTATAAAAGAAAATCCTTAAATGATGCCCAAATCAACTACACCACCACTAAAAAGGAGTTACTTTCTATTGTGTTTTTCTTAGAGAAGTTTAGGTCCTACCTATTAGGATCCCCCATCACTATGTTCACTGACCATTCTATACTAAAATACCTCTTCCAAAAACAAGATGCTAAGGCTAGACTGATTAGGTGGGTCCTTCTCTTACAAGAATTTGACCTCACAATCAAGGATAAAAGGGCATTGAAAATGTTTTAGCTGATCAACTCTCTAGGATGGAATTCAAAGACAACTCAAATCACCTTTCTGTGTCTGATTCATTTCCTGATGAACACCTATACTCTCTGAGTGACTACCCTTAGTATGATGACATAGCCAATTTCTTAGTTATAGGAGTCATTCCAAAATTCTTAGGGGCTCAAGCTCGAAGGAAATTCCTTTATGATGTTAGACACTGTGTGTTTGATGATCCATACCTCTATAAGTTCTGCCCTGACCAAGTCATTAGGAGGTGTGTCCCAGAATCTGAACAAGAGTCCATCCTTAAATTCTGTCATAGTGAGGCATGTGGAGGTCACTTTTCCTTTAAGAAAACTTCTGCTAATATTCTTCAGTGTGGTATCTTCTGTACCACCCTCTCAAGGGACTCCTACACATTTTGTCAAAGCTGTCCTAGGTGTCAACAAGTAGGGTCCATCACAAAAAAGAATCAAATGCCACTCACTCCCATCTTAGTGGTTGAAATCTTTGACTATTGGGGAATTGATTTCATGGGTCCCTCCCCAAACTATAGGGTATATCTTTACATTCTCTTAGCTATTGATTATGTCTCAAAATGGGTTGAGGAAATTCCCACAAAATCCAATGATCATCAAATTGTGATTAGATTCCTAAAAGAAAACATCTTCTCTAGATTTGGAATTCCTAGGGCTATAATCAATGATCGAGGAACCCATTTCTGAAACCATCCATTCTATTCACTCATGTCTAAGTATGGTATTTCTCATAAAGTTTCCACTATGTACCATCCTCAAAACAATGGTCAAGCTGAGTTAGAAAATAGAGAGATTAAGAATATTCTTGAAAAAACTGTCAATCCTTCTTTGAAAGATTGGTCTGAGAAACTCTTGGATGCTCTTTGGGCCTATCGAAATGAATATAAACCCATTTTAGGAATGTCCCCATATAGGTTGGTTTATGGTAAATCATTCCATTTTCCAGTGGAGATTGAACATAATGCCTTTTGGGTAATTAAGAAAATGAATTATGACCTCTCATTGGCCGAAACAAAAAGGAAATTAGATCTCAATGAACTTGAGGAACTTAGGATAGAGGCTTATGAAAATTCAAGGATCAATAAATCTAAAGTACAAGCCTACCAATATCAAAATCTTAAAACCAAACACATTGAACCAGGTAAACCTATTCTTTTGTATAGTTCTAAACTTAATTTACACCCAGGAAAGTTGAGGTCTAGATGGTCAGGTCCATACATAGTGCATAAGGTGTACCCCCATGGGGCTGTAGAAATTCAAGATCCCACCAATGATCAAACCTTTAAAGTTAATGGTCATAGAGTCAAACCATTCATAGAACCATTCTAAAAAAATGAAGTTGATGAAAACTTGTGTGAACCAACCTTAGATGAGGAAAATACTTAAATAATTAAGGGTCTAAGTCAAGCTAGCGACATTAAACCAAAGCGCTGCATGGGAGGCAACCAGTGGTTTTCATGTTTCCAATATTTTTTGAATCATATTTATTTTTCAAATAGGATTAAGTAATCATTTTGATATTTAAAAATAAAAAAATATATACTGTTGACATGTTCTTCTATTATGAGTATGGATGGGTACGAAAGGGGAGCACCATATTCATCCGTGTCATGTGGTATGATCTTTGAGTAATACCTTACCTAGAAATTTAAAAAGAAGACAATGTATCATCAGTTAATTTTATTTTTATGTGTTTTTAGGTTAAAATAAAAAAAAAATATTTTAATAGAAAAAAGGACACGTCATAGGTCCTGGGTCAAACCCCGTCACAACCGGCGAAGCCGTGGGGAATCAAACCCGGGACCAAAGGGATACAGGGGCACGCACTCACCACTGACCTACGGGAATTATCAGAGTGACATCGAGATCAAGGGACTCAATTGGAGCAGCAATAACTTCAACTTCAACCACCAGGTGACTTCATTCCATGATCCTCATATTTCAATTTCCTTTTTGAACTTCCCTTATCTTACCATAATCCTTCTAAATTTTCATTTATTCAAACACTGGGGATAGTGTTATTTTAAGTTGTGGGGGATAAAATAAAAAATTATTTTGTGTAAAAAAATGAATGATTTGAATTTTTTTTGTGTAAATGGAAGGAAAAATTCCTTTAACTTTGAACATGGTAATACACATTGCACACTTTGAAACTGAATATCAAATAATTTAGCATGCCCCGATTCTGATTTTAATCCTTGTATAATTTCATGAGCATAGATTTTGGAAAGTGTGGTTGTCCAATGTGATATTTCATCGTTTATATTTTCATCCAAATAAAAAAAAAGATCACAATGCACGTCCTTTGGATAGTGGGGTATTAGTTTGAGTTCATGGGGTCCCCCAAATAAATAGCATAGGTTTGGTGATCATTTTAGTTTTAATATGAGTATTCAATAAAAATGTAAAAAAACAATAAATTTGTGCATAGATCAATGAAATTACCTAATGCGTGGCTTTCGACACTTGGGAATCGTGACTCCATAGTTGTTTGGCCCAGATTTAGTAATTTTATCTCTATTTTTGGTAATTTGAATTTGTTTTTGACTAAGTTAACTCGAGATGATGCCCGAGTATGTGGGATTCAATTGGTTCCCTAAGGTCTTTGAGCCTGGGAGTCATCGGCAAAGTCTCGCTACAGGGGTTGACTCTTTTGAGTGTAATTTCAATTACCATGGAAAAATTGTAAAAAAACAAAAAAAAAACAAACAAAAAAAAAACAAAAAAAATATAATACAAAAAAAATTAAATACTCATCTTAATATTGAAATGTGATTCCACCTAACACCTCCTTCATTTCCCCCTTTAATAATGATTAACCCCCATGTCTATTGTGATACACAACATATCCTCATACTTAATTGATATTGGATGAAATATGACAATGAATTTGAACAAAGGAATGGGCTTGGGATTGGGATCATCTTATGAAACTATCATGTATTAAAATATTTTTATGGGTTTCATGATTGTTTGGTATAAGGGTTTTTGGTGATCATTGTGTATTAAAATGTTTTTGGAAAATGAAATTCAAATTTCATATTGATGAGATATATTTTGCTCGGGAATAGAAAAACTCAAGTTGGGGGGTGTGATTATCCACTAAATGAGGATAATATTCATTGTTAATATTTATAATATTCATGTGATTTATTTTTCATAAACACCATTTTAGTGCATTTTACACTTTGAACATCATTTCACATTATGATTGTAATTCTTTCTTAAAATGCACTATTATGTGGTAAATTTTTTAACATCATTTAAAGTACCCAATGATTCATCTGATTTTAAGGAATGTAATTATGCATATTTTAATTTGATATTTTGTAAAATTGATCTAAAATTCAATATGAACATATTTAATTCAGAGATCAATGAAGAGTTCATGGAATAATATGGGGATATTTTGTGATGAAAGGAAATAATTCTGAAGAAGTCAGATTGGACACCATCCCACTGATGAGAATGTGGGGCCCAACATACAAGCACAATGAATCCAAAATTTCTTGGGATGATATAATAAATATATAGGAACAAATAATTCTTTAGGATCCAGTGCTAATTCGGCCTCCATTGTGGCTATTTAAGCGGGCCAAGGTGAAGATAAAATTCTGGGCCAGATTCTGTGGTCCAGAAAAAAAACCTACCAATATGATTATATCTCAGAATAAAAAACTCCAAATGGGCCCAAATTTTACAAGTGGTTAGGAGAAATCAGGGTATATATTTTCTTATTCTATTTCCCACTCTGATTCGGTCATCTAGAAGGTCATTTAAGCACGTTTGTTCGTTGGATGAAAGCTGGATGCCACCTCAGGTCAAGTGTGGGAAAATCCAAATTTCACAAGCTTTCCACAACCCTAGGCCTACCATAATCAAGTGGGATGTTTTTTACTATTGGATAATCGACCCAAGGCTCCCAAAATGACTATTTAAGGTAGTGGTGGTGGAGGAGTTTTTCATCTTTGAGCTTTGTTTTCATCTTAATGTTATGCTGCCAATTTGTCTTTGTAACGTTCTTCATTCACATGTAAGTTGTTTTAATTCATCCTAGTTTCTTAATAAAAGTTCTTATTCTCCTCTTATTATGTTTTTCTCCATCTCACTTTGATACCGTTGCCTCAAGGTGTAAATTTATTCACACCAAATCTTGTGAAATTATTCACACAACGGTGGAGTGATCATTTTATTTTTATTGTTTTCGTTACTTCTCCATTTCCTCCCTGATGAGTCTACTTTCCACTTCCATTGAAACCATAGAATCAATGAAGGGCTAACCCACTTATGGGTTGATCCAAGGGAGTATCAAGGGGATGGATTGGATGTTATTTATCACCCCATTAATGTCTAATCACTTCTTTTAATTGAGATTTTTATTTGATGATTTTTAAACTCCATTGTCCTTTTTGAATTTAAGGTCACACACTTCAAGTGCTAATACGAACCTTTACCTTGAAGTGCTCAAAAATTTGATCCTTCAAGTGTATAGGTGATTAGTATTAATGTGTGTAGGTATTAAACAAGTAAGTGAGGATGTTGTTTGATCTTCTTAAATGAACCCATCTCAAATATTAGAAATTGAAATAGTTGAAAAAGAATTTCATCCAATCCACCCCGAGGGATAACCTAGGATCAACTCATTATTTTAAATTGAATTCAATTAAATCTGTTAGTTATAATTTAAATCCATATAAAATCAACCCAATTTGGCCACTTTATAGCCAAAAATAGTCCATATAATGTACGTGTCTATAAGTTTCTCCTTAGGTCTCTGAGGATTCGATAACCCAAGCTAAACTACAAGGACCGTTCTACCTTCATCTCTTGGGTAAATTTGAGCGTGAATCACTTTTCTATTTTGGAATTCTCACAAATCATAAGTATGTGGTAAAACTTATGATGCAAGATTGATAAAATAAAGAGGAAAGTAAAAGTGGTGTTTACTATTGAAAAACTGTGAATGGTGGGGACTATTTAAAAGTTGTGAATGGTGGTGACTATTGAAAAGCTGTGAATGATGGTGACTATTGAAAATCTATGAATGGTGGTGAAAATTGAAAAGTTATTAATGGTGTTGACTATTTAAAAGTTGTTAATGGTGGTGACTATTGAAAAGCTACGAATGGTGATGAAGATGGAATAGTCACACCGATGAAATAGTCATGTCGATGAAAAAGTCATGCTGATTAAAGAAGAAAAGATCTGTCAAGCCAACACAGTATTCACTTTTTTTTGCATCGAACTCAGAGTCGTGGCGGTGTAATAGTCGTACCAATGGGAAATTCATGTCGATGAAAGAAGAAAAGATTGTCAAGCCAACACAGTATTCACTTTGTTTTGCATCAAACTCAGAGTCGTGCCGATGGAATAGTCGTGATGATGGAATAGTTGTTCCGATGGAAAAGTCATGCTGATGAAAGAAGAAAATATTGTCAAGTCGATACAATATTCACTTTGTTTTGCATCAGACTCAGAGTCGTGCTGATGGAATAGTCATGCTGATGAAATAGTTGTGCTGATGGAAAATTCATGCTGATGAAAGAAGAAAAGATCTGTCAAGCTAACACAGTATTCACTTTGTTTTTCATCGGACTCAGTGTCATGATAATGGAATAGTCGTGCTGATTGAATAGTCATGCCAATGAAAAATTCATGCCAATGAAAGAAGAAAATATCTTTCAAGATGACACAATATTTACTTTGTTTTGCATCGGACTCAGAGTCATTCCTATGGAATAGTCATGCTGATGGAATAGTCATGCTGATGGAATAGTCGTGCTGATGGAATAGTCATGCCGATGGAAATAGTCATGTTAATGGAAAGAGTCATACTGATAGAAGAGGAAAGAGTTGTGACGATGTAAAAGAGGAAAGAGTCATGCCGACAGAAAGATAAAGTGAAGAGATGATGCATGTCATGCAGATAAGGTAATGACTTTTTTTTACATTAGACTCACGGGTGAAAGTGAAAGAAGAGAGATGGTTCCAATTAAAGACCATCGTACCCAGAAACAATCATACTCAACAATCATACCCACACTTCTGTATTTCTAAAAGAAAAATTGTTTTGGTTTTCTAGAATAAGAAACGGGTATGGCGATACAAATGAAAGATCCAAATATTGAGATGAAGTTTGGAGAAGATTCAAGAATCTTCGAGAAACTTTGATGAAGTCAAAATGTTTCCCATAATTTTAGGGAGAAATTCAAATTTGGGAAAAATTGAGTGAGTGGGAAAAAATTTTGGAATCTCGCCAATTGTCACCTATAAAAGGAGGACGTACTTTGTACTTTATGAAAATGAGAACTGTTCACAGTAGAGGAGAGAGAAGCTCTGGGTTTTAGAGAGAGAAGAAGAGGTTTTGAAGTGGTGTTGATTCTATTTTTCATGAATATTTCATACATGCTTTAAAGTGGTGCCGATTCTATTTGCCTCGACTATTATATACATGTTTTAAAGTGGTGACAATTCTATTTGACTTGAATATTGTATGAAAGTATTTGAGTGGTGCCGATTCTATTCTATTGTATTCAATTTAAAGATTGGACCGAGAAGAATCAGACTAGGAGCATCATACTCAGGGTAATCAGACAGATTATTTTACATAGTCCAAGTGGTTCTTACCTTTCTCCTGGGTTAGTAAAAGAATAATTGTTTTACAATTGAATAAATTTGGTGAATTGGAAAGAATCACAGGTAACATGAGATGTTACAAAACAAATGTATTACCCTATTGTACTAAGAGGGTGCACATTCACTAGTTGTATTATTTCATAGTGCTACACGAGTGAAAGGGTACATCCCACTTGTTGTAATACAAGGATGATTTCTAGAGGATTGCATGATATTGAATCATTTCTAAACCATACCAAGGACATAACTATTCTTATTTAATAGTGAACCTTGTAAATATTTTTTTCCTTTGGTTGTGTGTTGATTTGTTTCCCAGCAAGGAATTAAAATCTTTAACAGGAGGCAAATGTTGTTTCAATTGAAAAGAAACATAAAAGAAAAAGAGTATCACTGATTCACCCCTCCCCCTCTCAGTGATACAATACTCTGACTAGGAAATTTCAATTGGTATTAGAGGGGGTTCCCTTTGCTATTCTTTGCTGATGGAGAATTTGAATTGTGTGAACAATAAAGGTATTCTAGTATTTGATGGAAAGAATTATCATATCTGGAAAGATAAAATGATGCCATATCTTATATCTATCAGTTATGACGTTCTTGAAGCTGCAACAGTTGGGTTTCCTCCCATTGATGGTAGTGCTCCACTTACACCTATTGATAAAAAGTTTTTTGAGAATGATGGAAGGGCCAAGAATGCTATATTATCATCACTTTCTGAAAGTGAATTCTTGAGAGTGAAAGGTGTTGAAATAGCTAAAGGTATCTGGTATAAATTGAAAAACATATAAGAAGTCAATATAAAAGTGAATAAGGAAAAGTTACAAATATAAAGATTGAGGTATGAAGATTTGAAGATGGGTGAGAATGAATTTGTTGGGGAATTATTTACCAGGGTTAATGAAATTGTGAGTACTATCAGATGTCTTGGTGAAAAGATGAAATACTTTACAATTTTTGAAAAGATATTGAGAATCCTAACTGAAAAATTTGATGAAAAAGTTTCTTTATTGGAAGATAGAGATCCTGAAACATTATCACTTGATGATCTACATAACACTCTTATCACTTATGAAATGAGAAGAGATAATTCTATGAATAGAAAAAAGGGTTGATAGAGAAATTTATTTCAAGGCTGTGAAGAAAGAAAAGTCAAAGAATATTGTTATTGAAGATGAAGCTAGGGATTCTGACTCTGAAAATGAGGTAAGTAAAAATATCAACGAAATTCTATCATTGTTTTCTAACAATGTGAAAAGAGGTACATGGAAATACAAAGGAAAAATTCCCTTGAAATGTTTTGAATGTAGAGGTTTTGGTTACTTTGCAGCTAATTGTACTCGAATAAATAAAGAGTAGGATAGTGATATTGAATAAAGAAAGGCAAGAAGATTGTGGAAGAAAAATGGATACAAAGGAAAAGAAAATAAATTCCTCAAATCAAAAAGAATAATTTTCTTTCCAAAGATGATGAAGAATAAGAGAGTGATGCTGAATCTAAAAAACCCATTGAGTATGGTAATGAAAATACTTTTATAGAAACATTAAATGATGAAGAATTTTGAATTAGTAGTTCTAAAGAAGAAGAGACTTAGCTTGAAATGTATTTGAAATAAAAGTTGAAAGAATGTATGAGAAAGATCAGAAGACTTGAAAAGAAAAACAAACATTTGAAAGATGAATGCTCAAGAAACCAAGAATGTTTTTCTGGTGAGAAATAAAAGTTGGTTAAATATATTGATGATTTTAAGAAGTCTTTTAAAGATGAAAATAATTGTAATATGCATTTGGAAGTGAAGCTTAAGGAAAAAGAAGAAGAGTTGGAACTTTTCTAAAAAAAGAAAGAGGAATAATGTGATATTGATAAAAGAAAGAGGAAAGTAAAAGTAGTGGTGACTATTGAAAAGTTGTGAATGGTGGTGACTATTTAAAAGATGTGAATGGTGGTGATTATTGAAAAGCTATGAATGGTGGTGATTATTGAAAAGCTGTGAATGGTGGTGACTATTGAAAATCTATGAATGGTGGTGACGATTGAAAAACTATGAATGCTAGTACCTATTGAAAAGCTGTGAATGGTGGTGACTATTGAAAAGCTATGAATGGTGATGGCTATGGAATAGTCACACTGATGGAATAATCATGTTGATGGAAAAGTCATGCCGATGAAAGAAGAAAAGATTTATCAAGTCAGCACAATATTCACTTTGTTTTGCATCGAACTCAGAGTCGTGCCAATGGAATAGTCATGCAGATGGAATAGTCGTGCTGATGGAAAAGTCATGTCGATGAAAGAAGAAAATATTGTCAACCTGACACAGTATTCACTTTTTTTTACGTCGGACTCAGAGTCGTGATGATAGAATAGTCATGCCAATGGAATAGTCGTGCTGATGGAAAAGTCATGCCAATAAAATAAGAAAAGATTACCAAGCCTACATAGTGTTCACTTTGTTTTGCATCAGACTCAGAGTCATGCTGATGGAATATTCATGTCGATGGAATAGTCATAACGATGGAAAAGTCATGCCAATTAAAGAAGAAAAGATCTGTCAAACCGACATAATATTCAATTTGGTTTGCATTGGACTTAGAGTCATGCCGATGGAATAGGAATTCCAATGGAATAATTGTTCCGATGGAAAAGTCATGTCGATGAAAGAATAAAAGATTTGTCAAGCCGACACAGTATTCACTTTGTTTTCATTGGACTTAGATTTGTGCCGATGGAATAGTCATGCCGATGGAATAGTCATGTCAATAGAATAGTCGTGCTGATGTAATAGTCGTGCCGATGGAATAGTCGTGTCAATGGAATACTCGTTCCGATGGAAATAGCCATGCCGATGGAAAGAGTCGTTCTGATGGAAGAGGAAAGAGTCATACTGATAGAAAAGAGTAAAGAGTCATTCCGATGGAAAGAGAAAGTGAAATTGTGATGTCTGTCATACCGACAGGGCAATGGATTTGTTTTTCATCGGACTCACAGGTGAAAGTGAAAGAAGAGAGATGGTGTCGATTAAAGACCGTCGTACCTAGAAACAATCATACTCAAAAATCGTACCCACATTTCTGGATTTCTAAAAGAAAAATTCTTTTAGGTTTATAGAACAAGAAATTGGTATGGTGATACAAATTAAAGAGCTAAATATTAGGATGAAGTTTGTAGAAGATTCGAGAAGCTTCAATAAACTTTGACGAAGTCAAAATGTATCCCATAATTTCAGGTTGAAATTGAAATTTGGGAAAATTTGAGTGAGTGGGAAAAAATTTTGGATTCCCGCTAATTGTCACCTATAAAAGGAGGATGTAATTTATACTTTTTAATAATGATCACTATTCATAGCAAAGGAGAGAGAAGCTCTGGATTTTAGAGAGAGAAGAAGAGGTTTTGAAGTGGTTTCGATTCTATTTGTCATGACTATTGCATACATGCTTTGAAGTGGTGTTGATTCTATTTGTCTTGACTATTACATACATGTTTTAAGTGGTTTTGATTCTATTTGTCTTGACTATTTCATGAAAGTATTTGAGTGGTGCCAATTCTATTCAATTATATTCAATCTAAAGATTGGACCGAGAAGAATCAGACTGGGAGCATCGTACTCAGGGCAATTAGAGAGATTGTTTTACATAGTCCAAGTGGTTCTTAACTTTATTCTGGGTAAGGAAAAGAAGAATTATTTTACAATTGAATAAATTTGGTGAAATGAAAAGAATCACAGGTAACATGAGATGTTTCAAAATAAATTTATTACACTATTATGCTAAGTGGGTGCACATGCACTAGTTGTATTGTTTCATAGTGCTACACGAGTGAAAGGGTACATCCTACTCATTGTAATCCAAAGATTGATTTCTAGTGAATTTTATGGTATTGGATCATTTCCAAACCATAACAAGGATGTAGCTATTCTTATTGAATAATGAACCTTGTAAATCTTTGTGTTCCTTTGGATGTGTGTTGATTTGTTTCTCAGAAGGGAATTAAAATCTTTAACAGGAGGTGAAGGATGTTTCAATTGAAAATAAAAATAAAAGAAAAAGAGTATCACTGATCCACCCCTCCCCCTTTCAGTGATACAATACTCTGACTGGAACTTTCAGGTTTCAAATGGATATTCAAGAAGAAACTGGACATGGAAGGACAAGTTAGTACCTATAAGGTGCAATTGGTTGTAAAAGGGTTTAAATAGCATCAAGGCATTGACTATGATGAAACATTTTCACCAATTGCAATAATAAAATCCATCAGAATTATACTTTCCATTACGGATTACCATGACTATGAGATTTAGAAAATGGATGTTAAAATAGTCTTCCTTAATGAGAACCTTTAGGAAGATTTCTACATGACACAACCTAAAGGGTTTGTGACTCAAAAATATGCTAATAATATATGAAAGTTTCAAAAATCCATTTATGGATTAATACAAGAATCTAGGTCATGGAACATTTGTTTTGATGAAGCCATACCAGATTTTTTTAGAAATAATGAATGCGAGACTTGTGTCTACTAATGATTAAGTGGGAGTGAAATCATTTTCTTAATAGTATATGTTGATGACATATTATTTATTAGAAATGAAATACCAGTCTTACAGTATATTAATGTGTGGTTGAATATATGATTTTCTATAAAAACCTTGGGTGAGGAAGCATATATTCTTGGGATTAAGATCCATCATGATAGATATAATAGGTTGCTCAACCTAAGTTAATGTAAATACATTGACAAGATACCTAAGAGGTTAAGTATGGAACAATCCAAAAGGGGATTGTTTCCAACATCACATAACATTCATCTTTCCAAGAAAATGTGTCCTCAGACCCATGAGGAAAGAAATAGAATGGAAAGGATTCCATATGCATCAATGATTGGGTTAGTCATGTATTCTATGCTATGTACTAGGCTAGATGTCGCATACGCATTAAGTGCAGTAGGAAGATATCATGCTGATCCAGGTGACCACTATTGGATGGTAGTCAATACTATCCTTTGGTATTTGAGGTGTACTAAGGATATTTTCTTGGTTTATATAGGATATGAGGAACTAGTCATTATAGGATATGCATATTCTAGTTTCCAAACTGATCAAGATGATATGAAGTTAGAAACAGGATACATATTCACTTTGAATGAAGGTACTATGAACTGGAAGAGCTCCAAGAAGGCTATGGTCATAGATTCTATAGTATATTCCCAGTATATTGTAGCTTCTAAGGCATCTAAATAAGAAGTTTGGATGTTCAATTTCATCCAAGATATTTATGTGGTATACAGTAGTACAGATCTCATCACATTTGATTATGATAATACTATAACGGTGGCACTCGCAAAAGATCCAATGTCACATCAGCGGATGAAGCACATACTTTGGAAGTATCACCTCTTGAGGGGTTTTTTCCAGAGAGGCGAGGTTATAGTGAGCAACATTTCCATGGAAGAAAACATGGCATACCCATTGACTAAATCCTTGACTTAGTAGAACTATGATTATCATGTGAGGTCTAGCGGACTAAAAGTCATAGGTAGTTGGCTCTAGTTCAAGTGGGTGTATTAGAGTTAGTGTCCTAGAACTAACTATTTTTACTTTGATTGCATGAATATTTCATGTATTAAATATTATATTAAACATCTTATTATATATTATCCATTGTTCTGCATGACTTGAATGTAATAACGTATTAGAGTATTTGTCGTGTTGATAAGGTTATAGTAGTTCCCCACTATGATGAAAAACTTAAAGTGCTATGAAAATATTCTTAATATAGTTATGTAGTTGGATAACATACTAAGATGAGACACATAGTATATAGACCGTCTCGTGCGAGTACTCGTAAGACAATTAGACTTCTTCTCATGAAGTTTGTACTTGGTAATATCCAAGATGGGAGATTACGAGAACATGACCGCTAATAGGAACTTCACATGTTTTCGTGTCATAAGATATTCCTATCTGTGAGCATGTATAATAGTCCTTAGACTTTAATATTATCATTAATGCATTTCACAACTCATGCACTTAGATTTTCTTATAAAAACCATCACTCCATATATTGGTGGTAAGTAGGGTACGTTGGGTGCATCACAAATGACACGTTATTAATGGATAAGTCAAGGAAGGATTTGTACCTTCCATATTTATGGAAGTTTATATCTCATCCCTTTTATTGAAATAGAACCGTCTCCCTAAATTCCATGGTCATGGTGTAACGATGAGTTTATTTCAGATAGTCAAAGAATGATGTATGGAGCATATAAGTTGATGGCACCGTCATGCAAGCTGCTTGATGGGATATTATGATAAAGGGGTTATATTACAGAGTGAGAATTTGTATGTTGTTGTCATTTTTGAGACTTTAAGCTCTTTATATTGGGTTCCTTGACCCATTACTAGACAATAATCTTGGGCTTTAGACAAGCCCGCCTAATGCCAACAAGAAATAATCCAAGAGGGCCACACACTAAGTGTTTCTGTCAGTCTCGATTAAATTCTATTTGAATTTAATTAATGGAATAAATATTATTCTCAAGACTGAGGAGTAATTTTATTCAAGTTACATTGATCACATAAATTAAATAAATATTTTATTCACCAGATTGTGAATAATATATATATATTTATTTTATTGAATATTTAATAAATATATATTTACTAGTTTGTGAATAAAATATTTATTTAAGAGAATAAAATATTTATTCAGGTGTTCAATAAATGAAAGAGGAGTTTGAACGGATCAAGACCGTGTGCGGTGATAAAATAATTATTTATGAGTTGGTAAATATTATTTATCCCTTTTACATAAGTTGGCACACCAAAAAAAATATTATTATTATGTGGCATGGTATTTCATTAATGGTTATAATTGTATTTAATGGGTGTTATGTAATTAAATTTTGTAACCTAAATCCCACCTATATAAATAGATGTCTATTTCTATTGTGTAAATAATTAGAAACCAATTCTAAGTTTGGGAATAGAGAATTATTGTGCACAATGAATTCTCTCTTGACTCCTCCTCCTCTCTCTCTCTCAAGAACGATAAACCCAAGAGATAATTTCTTCAAGATAGAAGAATAAGCGATAAATAATGAACAACGTAAGACATTAGATTCACCGTGCTCGCACCCAGAGAACGAGTGACATTGCTCAGAGACCATTGCAACATGTGTGGATCAATCCTAGAGGGATTTTACCCTTGGATCCTCATAAGCGCAATGAAGGAAATACAGAAGGGCCTTTTTGGATGATCAACAATCATCAACGAAGAAAATTCCTAAGACTAGGTATTTATTTATTTATATATTAAATAAATTAATTATAAATTTGACATGAAAGATCCTCTCTCTTGGTTTTAGGAAATGTTTATTAAAATAATTTTTAATATATCACCCTCTAATGAAACAATTTTGTTGTGCCCAGAACCAACAGTTCAAAGCCCGAGTGGTTGTGTGAGAAGGTGGTATGGGTGCCGAACCCTATTTTTGGCTTGAGTAAGTGAGGGTCACACTTTAGATTATAAAGCGGACGTATTCTGCAAGTGTAAATCGATGTGGGATGGGTTATGTGCAGGTACTATTCACACAGGCTTAAAATGCCCGAAATAACACGCGTTATCCGATCTGATTCATCTAAGCCATCCATTCAATCCCATGCTACATGAAGTTAAATTAACTCATCCCATTCTACACTATTTTAAACTTCCTACATTCTTCTACCTATTTATGAGGTTACTTTCTACAAGAAGACAACCGACCACCATAAGTGATCAAGCTTGGACAGTGTGAATAAGTCTGGTTGATTGCATTAAGCAAGGTATTCAACTTTATCTTACACACCTTTAAAGAAATGTGGTCATTGAAAGAACTAGTGACGATCGAGTTATGGTGTCACGTTATGATCTTAAGATCACACGACATAAAGGAGATAAATAATATGGCATGAAAATATCCATTGAATCCATCGCGTGATGATCTTTTGATCACCCAAACGAGTGAAGACAATCACTAAAGAATTCACATGAAATTTATGACTACATGAAGATCTCATAATTTACCAATATTATCATTTAGATTATTCTTAGATGATATCGCATGAAGGCATCGTAAGAAGTTATGGTTTCCAGGTTTATGGGTTTATTGTTCTGATCTACGATGTTGCAATTGTGTATGATTTTCGCTTTGAGTGATGCACATGTTGTATTTATTTTATGATTTATTATGGATTAAAGTCACATGAAATTTGGAAAGAGGAAAGTGATTGATTTTAACTCTTGGTTGGAAATGGAAAGAGGCATCTCATGCATCATATTTGGCATATAGAATTCACATGTTATTAGCATGCTAGTGTGTTATTTTACTGATGATAGAGGCCAATTGTTTAAAGCATAAAAATAAACCAAAATAGTGTTTTCTCGTATAGGTTTTTACTGAAATAATAATATATTGATCCTAATTTAATATATATTTTCTTTCTGATGATAGGTGATGTGGATCTATATTGAGATGTTTTATGGTGAGGCTGATGACTCAATCCTCATTTTGTGCTTATATAGTTGGATCAATGAGCACGATGACAATAGTTACCATGACTTTTCTTGCTGAACTAGAACTCGATGGGGTGTTACTATATGTGGATGCCCAGTGAGTGTTAGTTTAGTATCACTTTTACATTGGTATCATTACCTCTATGGAGAAGTTCTTTATGAAGATTCTCAGTGAGTGGTTTGATCTTTTTGGTTAGTTGGTTAGACCTTGTGCCCCTGTTATGAGGCTTGATCAGCAGGACTAAGTGGGAGGCCTTGAGGAACTTAGTTTTGAATCATACCCTTGTAGGTCAATGTTTATTTTGGGTGAGTTAAACCTTTGTCATAGAGGTTGTCCTGGGTTTATGGATTCCTTTTTAGGAAGTGATATTGGTTGTATGCTCATTTTGAGATTGATGCACAGTAGGTGATCAAATTTTGTGATATTGGAATGTTTATGCCACTAGATTTGGACAAAGAAACTGTGGTGATTTGGTATCAATACTGGCTTCAATGGAAATGAATTTTCGGGGTGCCTAGTCCAGTCGAATAGTGTTTCCACTATTGCTAATGTAGTCAGATCATGGGTAAACACTGATGACTGGGATGATGTTTGGTAACAACTAGTCATGGAATAAATCATAGTACGAGTGAGGTGAATGATTTTGAAGAGGAGTTACAAGGTATATTAATGGGGCTGAAATATTTTGTAGCACAATCATCTTATCCATGTGATAGACAACTCACGAGAGTGTGAGTCGGGTGATAAAGGTATACACAGTTTGTGCGTGGTATCATTTAAATCGTAAATTGATGAGTGGATGGGTGTGAGTGAGGATCAATGTTTTACATAATATTCAGGGGCATGGGTTCATGAGAGTTGTGATTAAATGAAAATATTCCTCCATGTTATAGGATACATCAAGAATGAATCATGTGATATGAGGTGGTTGACCAATGGATGGACCTGGACATGGATTTTTGGGAGGCGTAGTGCCAGGTGTTGGTTAAAGGAAAGTGCATCCAATTTTTTATGAGTATGGATTAGAGAGAGAGAGATATGAATCTCTTTTGATGTAATCTTAGTGTACTTCTAGTTAGAGATGATCATGATATATCTTGATATCATCTTGAGTACACTGAGAGAGCATCGACACTAGGTCAGACTTCTTTTCTTTTAAATGTCTTTCCTAGATTGATAAAGAAACCTATTGAGGTTGTGCTTAAGGAGAATTATAAGGTAATAAATATGGTGGGGAGTAAACCATTGAATATTTGGGGTTGTTCACCCTTATTTCATTTGAATTTAGTGTTTGTTGTGGGCTGATGATGTAACGACCCAGACTGTTATAAATAAAATTCTTCTTTTTGATTTATTTAAATGTCTTATTATGTAATGTGGTTATAGAAAACACATGAAATTATTTGATTTTATTATATACTATCACATTTAATTAACCATTAAGAATCATTACTATTGATAATACATCCATTTAACAATGATCACATGATTAGAATAAATATAGGGCTTTAATAAATCTAATTGACACAAACAAAGGAAGTGATGACCTCAACCAGTAGAATTGTACCCTATAAATCCCATTTATCGAAGATTATTAAGGAGATAGAATATTTGGGATTTTACCTTGACCAAGACTAATTTGAGATCCAACAACTTAATCATGAGAACAACCGTTTATGGGATAAGTTCAAGATCATCGAGATCACAACTCAAACCATGTTCACCAAACCGCCCCATCAAGTTCCACCATAGCACACCTTTCTCTTAGAAATTTTGCTGGTGTATTAAAGGTATATGTATCAAGAACCTAGAAATATGAGTATATACTACGTTTTTTATAGAGTAATGAATATATTTTCATCTTATTATTTTTATTTTATAAATTTTTTTATTTTGATACAATAAAACACAAATAGTATTTTTGGGTAATATTAAAATTCAATTATGGAATTTATTTTGATGAGTTAATAGATTTTTGAAATAAAAAATATTTTAATAAAATATTAATATTAAATAATTTTTATTAAATATAAATTATCATATAATTTTTATGAAGTCAAATATAATTTTTATAAGGGTTTTAAAACTATTATTGTAAAAAAACCCAAGATTTCTTAATAAATGTAGATTTTATTTTAAAAGTTAAAAGTTAAAATATTTATAAAATTATTTAGATAAAATTAATATTATTTTGTAATTAGAATTTATAAATTATATAACGGTGAATTTTTCATAAATTTTCAAGATGGTCGAATTTTAAAATAAAAATTAAATACCATATAAATATACTTTGTATATTATGACATTATAATGACCCAAAATTAATATAATAAATACTATAAATGGGATTAAAGACCAAATATATGTTTTATATTTAAAATAATTCAATTTTAAGTTTATTTTATTTATTTTATAAATCCATTATGAATCCTCCAAAACTTATAATATATTTTAAGGTTTTAAAATCCTTTCTTTAAGAGTGTGACTCACCTCCACATAAGTGATGGGAATTATTTTATTAAGTTCTGAACTTGGCCTTATAAAATAATTATAACCACGTCTATTTTGTATAAATAATGGCCAAAAACCATGGTATGGTTTGTGGTTTTGGTTATTTTATTATGTAGAGTCCAAAACCTGAATAATCAAGAAATATCCCACTTTTCCCATATAAACCCACCCAATATCCCATTTATCTTCACTAAAAATCCATGGATCACATCCTTATTCTTCCATCCCCTCTCTAAAGTACTCATAAGGTTCCCTAAATATCTCAAGAAGTTCCTCCCAAGCATTTGGATTCACACACTCAAGTAAGGGGTCCTCACATTCTCTTCTTTATTCAAGTTTATTTATTATCTTATGCCTTCTATTTACAATTTCTTAAGTTGAGAAATGTATTTACACGTACCTATTAATTCCCATTTTATGTCCAAATTATTATAGACCCCTTTCTCTCTCATCAAACCATTTTATTAAATTTTAAGTGACGTCGTTATGTTGTCGAAATTTCACCACGATTTTCCATGCCAAAACAATTGTGTAGTGAATACCATACTCATTTCATATTAAGGGTGTTAAAATTTATACACTTATAATTATTTGAATTGGGACTTAAATGTATTTATTCCACACTCCTTTATCATAGAATAAAATATGATTATGAATGAATCGATGTTTTATGATCTATGTGACACACTTAAGTATGAGAATGAAATAAAAGTGATAGGTGTGCCCAGAATTATATAGTGCTCCAATGCATCGGGTAATGTTTAGTCTCATGATATCATGACCTGAACCATGATAGGGGGTGGAAACAAGCGTCGAAGACACAACAAACTCAGAATGACCTTTTCCTAAGAACCTGTACAGACACATGCAACCAACTCAATGTAAAATAACTGAGGAAAAGGAACAAAAGATACAAAAATGCTATATATAAACCAAAAACATGCATCGACCTATAATCAATACAAGTACATAAAAGTAAACTGAAATGGAAAAGGGAAAAAATACACGCCCAACCAGAAAAGTTTCACAACCTGGCAGTAATTGAGAAGTTAAACAACTATGAGAGCCCCACTCCTAGATCCCAAACTATTACCATCATACACGGTTCAAGCACCCCATTTCCCTAAGCTCCTATGAAGTCACGATCAACCTATCCATTGTCTTCATGAGACATGATACGTGCAGGAAAAATACCATGTAGGGGTGAGTATAAACACACTCAGTAGGATACCCCTAAAAGGCGAAGGGGGAGTGGTAAGAGATACATTGAAGAGGAAAGCAATAGATATGACATGGTACAATAAAATGAGTATAGATCAACCCAATAAGAGAGTGAATTAAGATAATTTAAACATAAGGAGCTATAAACAGTGAGAAGATAAACTTCTCGTCGAGTTTTTTCTACCTATATTATGAGAGTAGACTCGTCCAACCATTAGAAGCTAGACACAAAAAGCACATGGCATACCCCACACATCTTCGCCTCTCCTAGAAGGAGAGTAACCAAAACCCAAGGAGGGGGTACGTAAATAGGATATATATATATATATATATATACTTAATCAAATAAGTCCAAATGATAGATTAAGGGGATCTCCATCACACATATTATCCTAGGAAAAGGGTCATTAATAATTCAAAGAGTAACCACCAATGATGCCCAGCATCCCTCACATATTACCTGAACTCCAAGTCAAAGGGGCTCAATCACCATACCTTGATACTATCTACTTTGGGTGAAATTGTCTCGCCCTCATGGTTTTAGGTCACATCACATGGACGCATCTCAGTGGGAAAAATCGTCCATCTTCCTCAAGAGTCTAAAGGTACGTCAAAGAAAATATCACCACTATGCCATACAATCGATAGGTCATGCCTCAAGGTTGAGGACCCATGCCCAACCCAACTGGAGGGTTACACTCAGAATAGGTCGAGGATCCATGCCTAGCTTGGCTGGAGGGTTCCACTCTAGTGTTGTCGAGTACCCATGCCCAAACCCGTTGGAGGGTTCCACTCTATAATATGTCAAGGATCCATGCCCAACCCAACTAAAGGGTTTCAATGTAGTG
Source organism: Viscum album (assembly GCA_963277665.1). Taxonomy (NCBI): domain Eukaryota; kingdom Viridiplantae; phylum Streptophyta; class Magnoliopsida; order Santalales; family Viscaceae; genus Viscum; species Viscum album. Next base: position 512,891,296 of record OY728163.1, on the reverse strand, counting down.
TCATCGAGGACCCATGCCCATTTTGGCTAGAGGGTTCCACTTTGGTGTCTTCAAGGACCCATGCCCAACCCGACTGGAGGGTTCCACTCAGAAGTAACTATAGAGGAACTACACTAGCCATCTCTACAGGATGGTACCTCTTAGAAAGTAGTGAAGAACTACACTGGTAAACCTTCCTGATCACAAACATCATTGGACATTGCCTAAAAAGGTTTCATGCCCAAAAAATCTTCCATCATAACTCAGAAGCCACTAGGAAGGGTACCATCGTGTTCTACATGAAAAAACACTCAGGATAGGCTAATCACATGACAAAATATGAGTCCAATAGAAGGAGGTTGGGCTTAGCCTGCACCTTGTTGTGTTCTGTGCTGACGACGATCAGCAGTGATCGAGGCTGAGGGTGACAGACGGGAGGCTACTCGGAGCTGGACTAGATGAGATGTACCTCCGGGACGAATTGTTTGAGATTTGTACTTACCCTTCCGGTTTGATTCCCCGGTGGACGATCGAGGATCTATTTTTCCTTTTTTACTTGTACTTGTACTTGCTGTTCAGTTGGGTTTGTATACTGACCCACTTACTTTCAACACATCTTTATTTTCTATATTAGTGCTTGTTAATTCTACTGGTTGTGTTCAGACTGTGTGATATATAGGTTTAAAGTCAATTCCTTCACTTTTTATCAGGGATTCGCCTATGGGGTTAGTTGCCAGCCCCTATCCTGTGGAAGGCGGGCATAAAGTAGTCACAACATGGGCCCCCAAGGATGGGTCGTGAGAAATTGGTATCAGAGGAGTCGGTTCAACCGTAGAACTTGGAATCTAATTCTTTTAAGGACAATAGTGTTAAGTGTTTTGGGTGTGGTAAAATGTTTAGGGAAACTGGTGTTGGTGTGGCGGCTGACGTATCCATACACTAGGGCTCTGACTTCTAATTTCCGACTCAGTGCACGAAAACATTGAATGCCTGTGTGTTTATATTGAAAAGTGTTCTTCATGATTACTTTGTGTTAGCTCACCAGTTATATTATTTTGACCGCGGCACACCAGTTTATTTTTAGGATGTCTTCACTTAGTCAGTCAGCATGGGTTCCGAGTGGAGAGCACAATGGTAGCCCATTGAGCGGTGAGGCCTCAGTGTAGGGCCCCATCACATTAGAGGCACCAGCGGTACCACTAACTGTTGGGATACCATTGAAACCAACCCCATAAGTAGAGGGTGATCGCCGCTTGAGCATGTTGCATGGGTTACTGTGATAGAGGCCTTCGAGGTTTCAAGGTGAGATGGATTTTCAGACAACTGGGTACTGGATGGAGTTTGTAGCATGAGTTTTCCACATTGTTGGGACTCCCGCTGACTTGATGGTTCACCTAGATGTTAGTATCTTTCAGGGAGCAGATGAGAGGTGGTTGATCCTGATGCTCTAGTTTTATGACGAGTCAACCCTCACCTAGGGAAACTTCAATGGTCTTTTCAAGGTGGAGTTTATACCAGCGACTCTACACTCTGTGCGTGCTCAGGAGCTGCTGCACTTACCGCAGGGCATTCCAACAGTATCCGAGTCATCTGTAGAATGCATTAGGAAGATGAAATGGGGGCACAAGTGGGTTAGATCTACTATTAGACGACCCAAATATGTGACATCGTGGGTGCGGGGCACCCGAGTCTGAGGGATCTTTGAATGGAGAAGGGTCTGTTTTTCCTACAGGGAACGGGGTCACGGAGCATGTGACTGTCTGACATTCCGCATGGTTGATCAGCATGTGTTAGAGGAGCCACCAAGACAGAAGAAGTTGTAGGAGCTTAAGCATCAGCTGAGCGGTGGATGAGGCAATGGAGCAGGTCCTTCAGCGGATGGTGTTCAGAGTCATCGAGCACTACTACCACCACCCCTAGACGGTTCACCTCGAGCTCCGGGAGCAGGAGGATAAGAGCAAGACTATCTCTAGGAATAGAGGCCTTTGTTCATGATGCTTCTAGATTCGTTGATGTCGTTGTTTGTGGTTGCTTTGTGTCTTTGTACTTTGAGCTGCAGTAATAAAAGACACTTGTCATTGTGACATTTGTTTTAATGCCTTTTTTCTTTGGTTGATACTAAGAGGTTCTGGTTAAAACTGTTGACTTGACCCTCACATTTGAGGTTCCTACTAGAAGTTACCCAGTGACCACACACTTATGCCGACTGTGTGACTCAGCCCTTGGAGGTGATAGTAACCGTTGGATCTCTTGGTAGTAGCGTCGAGGCCTTACAACATCATCCAAGGCATGAAATAGTACCGTTCATGTTAGGATTGACTATATTAGGCAAACGACATGGTTCATCCAGGGGATGAGACCGTATTTATATTTTTGAAAAATGATAAATCTTAGCAGCTCTTATACGATGTAGGCGAAGAAGGGTGTACTCGAGTTCTTTACAAATGGCAAGTCTCACCCATAGTTCGTTGAGCGAATGGTTTACGATTTACTCTAATCTCAATAGTCACAGGTGTGTCTTATCGTAGAAGGACATGAACCTGAGATAGCAACGTTGTCTTGAGTTCCTCCAGGACTATGACTTTGAGATAGTCTATACTCCTGGGAAGGAGAACGTTATCACAGATTCTCTCAGTAGGAGATCAGGCATTCAGCTGCTAGGAGAGGTGACATGGCAGATGGCCGTGTTGTAGATATCCTTTGTGGATAGGGATGGAGCAACCTATCTATAGTATCAAATAGTCACTCCTCCTCTTCTTCAGCGAGTCAGGAAGGTACAGCGTGGGGATGCTGACTGTGAGACATGACGTGCTCAGATATCCACTGGGCAGGCACCTAATGGATTTTCTGAAGGTGAGGAGCATGTCATACTCTTCAGAGGAAGTACCTTGGTACCAGTTTCACTTCAAGAGGAAATGTTGAGGGAGTTCCACACTTTCCATCTTGTGGTATATCTAGGAGTGGCGAAGATGTATTAGGACCTTCGACGATAGCACTGGTGGCTAGGTATGAAGATGGCAATAGTAGAGTTTGTCTCACAATCCCTCACTTGTCAGCATGTGAAGGCAGAGCACCTGGTACCAGCTGGCTTGGTACAACCCTTAGAGGTACCAGAGTGGAAGTGGGATGGGATATCTGTGGACTTCATGATGGGTCTCCCACGTACATCTAGGAGTCATGATTCGATATGGGTAATCGTAGACCGACACACCAAGTCGGACCACTTCCTACCAATTAGAGAGCAGGGATCAATAGATAGCTTGAGACGCCTCTATGTGCGGGAGGTTGTGCATTTACATAGAGTACCTTATTCTATTATGTCCGACCATGACACACGGTTTACTTCCCGACTATGGAAGGGGTTGTAGGAGGATTTCAGGGCACAGTTTCACTTGAGCACCGCCTTCCATCTTCAGACGGATAGTCAGACTGAGAGGACCATTCAGACCCTCGAGAACATGCTCCATGCATGTTTCCTAGACTTTGGTCGAATCTTGGAGGACCACTTATCATCGGTAGATTTTGTCTACGACAATAGCTATCACTCCACCATCGGTATAGAACCTTTGGAGGCCTTGTATGGTTGACCTTGTAGATTTCCACTGTGCTGGACAGACCCAGGGGAGTCAGCACTAATGGGACTAGAGATGGTACACGCTACCACAGATAAGGTAAAGATCACCTAGGAGTGGATGAAGTCTGCACAGAGCAGGCAAAAGTCGTTTGCTGATAGGAGACAAAGACCTCTGGAGTTTGAGGATGCTGACCACATCTTTCTTTAGGTCTCACCTTGATGAGGTCTACAGAGATTTGGATGAGGCAACAAGTTATCTCCACGATTCATCGGACCATTCCAGGTCCTCAGTAGAGTAGGTGTGGTGGCTTACCTCATGGCTCTTCCACCTCAGTTGCACCAGGAGCATAACGACATTAACATATCTCAACTGAGGAGATACATGCACGACCCATCCCACATCATCAACCATGGTGAGCTGGACATCAATGACGGGGTGAATTTCACATAGGTTCGAGTGGGGATTGATGATCGCTAGGAGAAGTTCCTACATGGACAGTCGATACCTCTGGTGCGCATTCATTGGAAGCACTGGAACCTCCAAGAGAGCACATGGGAGCGGGAGGCTCAGATGCATCCTCAGTATCCCCATTTGTTTCCCTAGTGTGAGTTGTAGCTTATGGGGACATAACCCCATAAGGTGGGGAGAATGTAAAGACCCAAAAAATCCGTGGAATTTTCTTTCTTAAATTCATGGGAATTTTAGGAGTTCGCAATTTCTGACAGTGCTAGATTCTGAGGCCCAGTGTGCTCAGAATCAATTTCTAAAGTTTTGTACAGGTACGTTTAGTAAACATACTAGCGGGATTTTATATCCTTTGAACTGGTGCTCAGAACTGAAATCTGAGGGCACCGTTGAACTCGTAGCGTCGGTGATTGCTTAGTGAGACCTTCATTGCAGTTGCGTTCTAATGAGATTGGGAGTTAGTTTTTGGGGTTTTTAATTAAATTGAAAAAAGTGTTAAATTTATTTTTTATTTGGGGTGGTTAAAAACCTCCAAGAGGAGTTTAGTGGTGGGGGACACCACACCATAACCTCCCATGAGAGGTTATGGTGGTGGGGCCCACTTGCACATAACCTCCCTTTGGAGGATATTTAACATGGGGACCACAGGAGCATTAACCCCTTGTAACTCCCCATAATGTGGGGGAACCCTTGATCTTCCCTCACTAATTAAGTTTGCCAACCCACATAATTAATTAATTAAACTCTTTATTTAATTAATTGTCACCTTTTGAATTCATGAAAAAAAATGAAATAATAGGCGATCTATTAATTCATTTTATTTGGGAATCTTTTCTTTATATTGGTGGAAACATGGGAGAGGAAGGGCTCTTAGAGGAACATATCCACTCCAAGGAAGAACGTGAAGAACGCCAGTGACGTCCCCCCTTCATCGACTTCTTCCTTGGACTCCTCCTTAGACATATTCTTCCCTCTTCAACCGGTACAAGAAGTGGATGCACCAACACCCACGTGGAATGCCAATGACATCATCTTCGACTCGTCTTCTCCGAACTCTTCCTCTTTCGACGTTGACGAAACTATGTCGCCTTCTCGCGACTCTGTCAACGATCGTCTTTCGAGTTAGGGGGTTTTGAGTAGTTATATTGTTCCCGTTCAATGTCTTTGAATGTATGGATTGAGATTTTCCGATTGATACCTCCATAATGAGGAGGGCTTAGACCGCATGAACACGGTCGACCCTCCTCCTTGTTCTATCTCGTTTGATTGACGACCGTGTAGCGGAGCAGCGGCGGCCGGCGTCGGGCCGACCGCGAATGAAACTGGCGGCACAAGGCCGTGGGGTTGCCGAAAAGGCACAGAACCGTCATGCCGTGTGGAGGAGCCGGGGGTTGTGGCCAGGCAGCGCTGCGACAGAGGAGGCACGATAATTTCGCGCCGTGTGGAGGACTAGGGGGCCGCGGCTAGGCTGGGCTGCAGTGGAGGAGGCGCGGCGCTCTCGCGCCGCGCGGTGGAGGTGGTCCGCGGCCAGGGTGGGCTACGGCAGAGGAGTAGGGGCGCGGCGCTATCGCGTCGTGCCGGTGGTGCAGAACCGGCTGGCCCCTCGGCCAGCCGGACAAGGCGGGACCCCTCGGGTCCCATGGGGAACCCGAACTGGCGCCTAGCATCTTTTCCAATCTGGGAAACAGGGGGCGTGTAACCCCCCCCCCCCCCCACACGTGGCCAACCGGGCACCACGAACTGCCATCCGGGCTCCGCAGCACATCGTATGGGCCTTGCGTCCAGCCATCCAGGCCACGTGGCTTCCCTCGGGCTGGGCCGCCCTCGAGCCATGCCGCGCCTTCGGGCCGGGCCGCGCCTTCGGGCCGAGCTGCCACCACGGGCTGAGCCGCACCTTCGGGCCCGGCTGCCCCTTCGGGCCAAGCCACCCCTCTAGGCCAGGTCAGACCCACGGACTGGGCCGGACCCCATTCCGGACCCGGTTCGGGTCGGGTTTGTCCAATTGGGTCGGACCGGACCCGAACCCATCAGACCGATTACGCCTTTTCGTCCGTATCTTGGGCTACGGGTGTCCGATCGATGAACAGTCTATGGCGATAGAAAGATTAGAATAAGACGGTACTTTTGGAATACCCTAGTTGAGGTTTGGACATATTTGGGGTATGTTCGGGTTGGTTTTAACCTAAAAACCAACCGGGACCCCAGAACAGAAATGCCAATAACTCACTATTCAGGCATCCGATTGATGCGCCGTCTGTCACATTGGGTTCCTTATTATGAGACAGATCTACGGGATACATCAACTCAATATTTCTTGGTAGTTGATGTATCAATTCTTGGCTTGAGGAGCATAACCTACTGGAATCGAGCGATGAGACTGGACCTGGATGCTCCGTGGGTTCAACAACAACGAGACTGGGCCTGGATCCTCCGTGGGTTCGACAGTGATGAGACTGGACCTGGATCCTCCGTGGGTTCAATGGCGAAGAGATTGGACCTAGATCCTCTGTGGGTTTGACAGTAATGAGGCTGGACCTAGATCCTTCATGGGTTCAAAAGCGATGAGACTGGACCTGGATCCTCCGTGGGTTCGATAGTGATGAGACTGGACCTGGATCCTCTATGGGTTCAACAACGTCAACTTTTGTACTGAGATCCCACATAGGATCGATAGCTTCGACAGATTAATGTTTTAGGTTTCTACAGATATCTGCCGTTGACAGTGAAAGATGATTCAGTGGCAACAACTAATCATCTCTTAATCTCTTTTAAGTTGTGTATACTTAGTGTGAGCTGAGTCATTACCTTCGAGCTTACCTCATGTATGAGAAGTGTACTCTTGATGACTTAGGTATATGTATGGGAATATACCTAAGTAAGGGTGGATGTTTCTCCGTGGATGTGTTGTGGTGAAGCCCAAATTGCTTTCTTCTGTGAGTTGTACCTAATGGGTACACCTTGTGTTGTACTTTCTTTGTGAAGTGTTTCTACACTTGTGGGATGGAATGTGGTTGGGCTCAAGAGTTGGAGCCGATTTGTGATTGGTAACTTAGGTATATGTATGAGAATATACCTAAGTAAGGATGGATGATACTTTTTGATTGTATCTTATGGTTTATCTTTAGTGGATTCTGGGAGACATTCAGGGGTCTCAGGATCCCTTACTGAGTATTGTTATACTCACCCCTGCACGGGCTTCGCACGCACCTTGTTGTATTCTGTGCAGACGATGGTCAGCAGTGATCGAGGCTGAGGGTGACATATGAGAGGCTTCTCATAGCTATACTAGATAGGACGTACCTCAGGGACGAGTTGTTCAAGATCTGTACCTACCCTTCAGGTAGGATTCCCCGGTGGATGATCCAGGAGCTGTTTTCCCTTTTTACTTGTACTTGTACTTGTTGTTTAGTTGGGTTTGTATACTGGCCCACTTACTTTCAGCACATCTTTATTTTCTATATTAGTACTTGTTGCTTCCACTGCTTGTGTTAGACTATGTGAGATATAGGTTTAAATCCAATGCCTTCCATTTTTATCAGGGATTCTCCTTTTTTTCTAGTCGCCATCCCCTGACCTATGGAAGGCGGGCTTGGGGTAGTCACGGCACGAGCCCCCGAGGATGGGTTGTGACATAATTAGTTCTCTAATTATCTCACTACTTAGTATTTTTCTTATATCACATCATTTTATGAGGGATAACGTTGTGTTTCTCCATCTATCAGGTTAACTTCTCAGAATTCCGAGAATGATCTTTTTTCATTCATAGGTTGTCTAAATGACATCACTGTATTTAAAATCTCATTGAACCTCCACCAGATTTCTAAAATAGATTCATCTTGTTTTATTTTAAATGTATCACAATTTGTTATATATTTATTTAAATACATTCCTTTAATAGTCTATGTTCATTCATCAATCCAAGCTACCGTATCCTATATTTGATAATTAGTAGAACAAGTTGGAATATAGTTATAATCATCTTCCCATAAATTATAAAGTGTTTTATTCAGAGATTTATAATTCTAATCCTATATCATTTTAGTTTCATCACTCTATTCATTTATTGGTGCATTGGATTTTACAAATTTATTTTCTTTGGCCCTCTAAATATCCAGTCTCAATATTTCAAGATACAATTTTCTTTAAATCATTCATTAAGAATAATTTTGAAAATTAAATAAAGAAATTTAATTTGTAGAATGACCCTTGGGTCTTGAAGAATCCATAAATACAAAATATTAAATAAAAAATATTATGGTATTTCATATAATACCTGAACAAGAATAATTGAAAATGAAAACAATAAATAGGAAAAAAACAAATAGATCTTAAAAGAATAATCTCTGTGAGTATGTGATAGTCACAATGGAATAAGAAATAAGGTGTGAATTAAGATTCAAATTAATAATTATTTATTTTTAAAATTTATATAATACCCACCCAATTTTAAAAATTCCCATTAAACAAATATATGATGTGAATTTTATATAAATCATTAAAACAATTTCTTAATGGTTTAAATAAATATATAGTTTTGAAAAATAAAATTACAATGACTTTTAAATTTGTTTTACTCAACCTAAATAGTATATATATCACTGATAAATGATTTCAATCACCGTGTTATTTCTAAAACACATTTTCTAAAAAGCTCAGTGAAAAATAGAACATTGAATATAAATTAAAAAAATCAAATAGTGGACTTAGAAATAATAGGTTTATTTCCAAAAATGAACTTAATCCTTATCATTATATAAAAATACACTGATAAGAAAGTCAATTAAAAATTAATAGATCTTCAACATGATTGAGGTTACATGTTGGAAACTCTATACATGTAGTCAAGGATATACCATGCCTCTTCAATATTTATATATGATATAAGATATATAATGATATAGAAATAAATATTATTAAAATAGTCATATTTAAAAAAAATAGAAGTCATAAAATATTTTTCAGAATAGTATAATAACAACTTGAATGTAAAGAGAAATAGATATTGGAAAATGCTTAATGGGATGTGTGGTACAGATCTTATCTGATCATATTCAATTTATTAGTACATTTACCTCTTCTTATATAACCACCCAATAAGTATAAATGTGGATGATATAGTTTATCAGGATTCCTATCAATATTTTCAATATCATATAGAAAATAGAGTTTCATAGAGTGAAAAAATATACGTGGATTATCCCCCATCTCTAATGTGATTGCATGAGTGACATTTACTATTATTTATTGAAAACATTTCCAAGAATCCATTTAAATATAATCATATTGAATATCTCCATAATAAAAAACCTAAACATAAATGAAACCTTAACTAAATTATATAAAATAAATCCATTAGGACTTAGGTAGGGTATATCAACACTCACAATCAATCCTAGTTTGATGCATCTTTGAATAAAATTATGGTCAATAAATGTCATGAAATTTTGTTTTCCCTTATAGAATATAAGAACTTTCAGTTGATATAGGAATTATTTATAAAGTAGATTCATCAGGTGTTCAATTATTTTCAATGTGTTCTATTTTGTAATAAATGTGTGTTCCGTTTAAGTGTTTATAATATTTTTAATTATGGTTGATGGATAGGAATAATAAATTTATAACAATTATATAGTAGATTATGATACTTTGTGTGGTTGATTCTTTTCATTAAATTTTTTTCACCACATATGTTTTGGTCAAAAGTGTACAATATTATATCTATCACTCATTTACATGGACAATAGAATATACAATTAGTTGATCCAACATAATATATGATTGATTCAACACATAACATTTTTTCATCAAAAAAATAGTCTTCTCGCAAAAAGCACAAAAATACATTTAATAATAATACTAATGATTTTGAATCATTATAATGAATTATTATTGGACTAAGGTAAGAAAGAAAATATGGTCTTGTGGAACAAAAAAATAGATCTATTTTATAAGTGGATAATACTATGTTAAATGACTATTATTTATCTAAATATTTTATGGTTGAATATATAAATAAATCATGTTATATATTGAATAGATTTATAATTATATATTTTTTAAATAAAAACCATATAAATTATTTAGAAGTAAGAAACTTAATATTGGATATTTCAATTTTTTTTTGCGTTTAATTTTTTTTGATTCAAAAATTTTGTTTAACCAAGAAAAATCTATTATTATATGAGATGATTTAATTTTTATGTGGAATTATAATAAAATAAAATATTATATAGTATAGAATAAAATAACTATGGCTATAAAGGAATATATTCATGTTATGTTTATAGAAGAAAATTGGAAAAATAATTTAGATTCATGACCTTTTGAAGAATAATTTAATATATTTATTTTTAGTGAAGAGAAGGATCTACAAAAGCTATAATTGTTAAGAAAGATAATATTATATGTCATTATAATGTGAAATTATTTAAATTTCATAAATATTAACCCGCAGAAAGTATAATTGAAATTTTTTATTATAGAACAAAAACTTGAAATTTAGTTTTTAATTGTGGAAATTCTGCTTTCATTTCTAAATGAGTGAAAATAATGTTATTGATGATTTTAATGATTTGAATTTGATCTTTTATATACAAGATTGATTTAATAAATATACTAAATATAATTTCTATACTTTAATTGAACAAAATAATAGATAATTATGTTATTGGAACTAAAAGTATGTTTAGTAATATAATAGATGAATCTGGATGAATTGTTCTGAAGAAAGGTAGATTCATATCATGATGGTATTTTTAGAAGAATTCATAGATTTGGATGATTATTTTTCACCTGTTTCTAGGGATAATTCTATTATAATTTTTTAAAATTTATGATTTTTCCATGGTTTTAAATTATTTCAAAAGAATATAAAAAATTTATTTTTAGAATGGTTTAATTTCAAAATAATATTATTTTAATAAACCATTAGGTTGTGAAAATTAAAATTTTACAAACCATTTTTTCAAGTTTTCATAATTATTATATAGTATTACAAAAGATCCACTTTCCCTATAAGATATAATTACATAATTTTAATGAATAATGATTTTATGAAAGGTAATGTATGTCCTAATTTGTTTATTATAATAATTTAAAAATATATTTTTATTGTTAAAATTTATCTTTGTGAAATTTGATTGGATCTTCAAGTGAATTTCCTTTTAAATAAATTTCTAACTTGATTGAAAGTGAATGTTATATGAATTTAAGGGGAGAACATAAATTGATTTTGGGTCTTCAAATTTAAAAAATAGATGATGGGATATTTTTTCATTAAATTAAATATTTTTTACATTTATTTTAAAAGTTTGGTTTATATTCTTGTAAAAAATGAAATGCCTATGATAAAACAAGTAGTCTAGATGTAGATATATGAAAAATATTGGTAGATTGTAAATTTTTAAGAGGCATGATTAGTAGTTTATTATGTTGAAATGCATATATGCTAGATATTATGTCTTGTGTTTATTTATTTTAAATATTTAAAACTTCTCTTTGGGAATATCACTTAAAAGTTATTAAATCAAATATAAAATATGTTAAAGGGATTATAAATTCTGGACTCTTTTAATCTAGATAGAACTATTTGGATTTTATTGGTTATTCTATTTCTGATTAAATATGATATAGACATGGTAGAAAATGTACATCATATATTTTACATTTTCTTAGTATAAGTTTTTTATGATGAATATTAAATAATGAGAATTTAGTATTTTAATTTAATTATTAATGTGAATATATTTCTATTTTATCCTAAAGTTATCAAAAATTATATATTAATAAAACATTTTTTACTATATTTTTAATTTTGAAAATATTCTTATTTAATATGATTATTATTTTCCTATTTTGATTTCATAAATTCATTTACTGTTTTTTAATTTAAATCATATTGACTTGTTATATCATGTTATTATAGATTTTTTTAATAAAGGAAATATCATTCAAGATTATGTTTCAAAACTAGTTGATATATTTAATAAATCATTAAATTTTAGAAAGTTTGATACAATAATATTGATCTTGGTATGATGAGGTTTGTTTTTATATTTCACTAAATATGTATTATAGAGGGTGTGATATTTTTTAAGTTTAAAAAATATATTTCTTAAAAACATTTTAAAATATAATTTTATTTAAATTTATATTAATTTCCTTTTGAAATGTGGGGGAATTTTTTAAAACCATGTTTCTGTTTTGTTATTTTACAAAAAGGGGTAGCTTTTTAGTGTTATAATATTGTATTGATTTCTAGTGTTATTGTTTGTTAGTTATTTTTTGTTTTTTTGAATATTATGACTACCTTAAATTATTTAAATTTAATTTCTCAAAACAACATATAATTAATATGTAATTTATATTTTTTGTGCTTGTTGTATATTATTTACTATGAAGAATCATGTAATCACTATTTACATCTTTTGTTATCATACCTCTCTTCTTATGGTAACTTTAATCTCATAGTCACATGACCTATCATATAGTCTTTGGATCATGCAGTCAATAAATTTCTTCTTGTGTTCAATTTCAATGTTAATGCGATCAATCACTAAGTACATGTGGTCAATACCTCATGGAATGTTAATTATACTTATGGTCGATATAGTATTTTAATTCTCATGGTAGCTAGGAAGGGTTGGTTGACATGGTTGCTTATCCCCTTAGAAAGTTTAATAATATGGAAAATATTATATGTATTTTTATAATGATTTATATAGATTTAAATTAATTTTTCATTCTTCCATGAACCTATAACACAAAGCTTGAAATTTATAATTTATTCATTAGGATTGATTTCACTTTTTAATGTTTTAAAATTAAATTTTAATGACAAAAAAGGCATTCACTATTTGTTTGTAGTATTTAAGGATGTATTATTTAAATTTAGATCATTATTATACATCATCTTGACTGTATATGGGATGTTTTTTAAAATTTGAGTTCAAATTCTATTGACAGAAACGATTTGATATTTATAGGACTTATTTAACACATTTTTATAATGATATTTTGAAATAATTTTTTAGGAATTATTTTTTGTTTAAAAAGTATTTTGTTTTTTAATGTGGATGATTATTTTTAAATGATATCATACATTTCTTCCTATGTTCAATAATTTGGTACACTTTTTTGTTTTTATTTGATTACTTAGGTGTTTTTAGTGGGTTTTTAGTATTATTTAATGGGGATCAATACTCATTTAATGAACCCCTAAAGACTTTTCATTTAAAGTGTTACATACTACTGATATGATAATTCTCTGATGTGAGCATTCTAATGATCATGTTTTATGTGATACTATGAATTTATATGTGATCATATATAAACCAATTCTCATATTCTAGAAAAAATATCAAGGAAACCCAAAACATATTTTCTATAAATAACTACCTTTTAGAGACATACAAATCAATTACTCCTCAACCACTTGTCATGATATATTTTTATCCATCGACTTCTTCTGAGGGGTACTATTTGAGTCTGTATTAAATATTTATATCTATATATTTTGTGGTTATATTGATATATTTGTGTTTTACATAAAAAATTATCTCTCCAGGTTGGGACTCTAGGTTTTTAAGTCCTGTTCATTTGAGTTGGGAATTTGGAATTCTAAAATTAGTGTATGTTAAATATTCCACAAATGGTATAATTTATAATAGTTTATTACTCCCTATTAAAATTCATGTGTCTATGGTATAATTATACTTTAAATGGAATCTTGTATATGGTTATGAATCCATTTAAAAATAAAAACCATAGTATGCATCCATTTGGAAGTAGAGAGGTGTTATAGTAGACTTTGGTTTGAATTGAACCAAAAAACTATAAAATTTCATTTGATTTAAATTTATTATTCTTAATATTTTTTATATCATATGGATGATATTTAAATAATATATTTATTTCAAGTAATTTATTTTATTAAAATGGTCTATTAACCACCTACTCACCCCCTATATACCTTATATCATCTAAATTGTACATAACAAACATTCAGAAGAATGAAATAAAATTATATAATTCAAGAAATTTATATTTAATGAAATGAAAGATCATATGTTCATGAAACATCAAAATATATAAAATGTCGCATTTTTAGAAAATTATAAATTAATATATGTATAATACATAGTGTAAAAAACTAAATCACACACAAGTAAAACATTAACAAAATCTAGTTTCTCCCATGATCACAATCTTGAAATTAAAAATGGATTTAAAACCATTGTTTCACAACTTATAACATCAAATTAAATTTCATCAACTTGATATAGTAAAATAAAATAAATAAAACCATAAATACATAATTTCAAAGATACTATTAGGTATTTACTATTATCATTGGAAAAAAATATAACATTCCTGTATCGGTCTTAGCCTATAAATTCTATCAAATAGTTTATATCCCTTAACGTAAGCATAAGATTAGTTTTAAAATCTATTAACCACTGAATTTTAATTCAATGGATATCAAAAATACCTTTTGTAGTATAATAGAAATCCTCATAAGAAATTAAATATTAATAAATAAATCATTAAAATCAAGGAATACAAATCCTCGTGAAAGCCCTAAGAAAACAATTTATAAAATACACCTATATCCATAGTTTTTTAAACCCCTAATTAAAATATAAAATTCACCCTTAAATTTACCCTAAAAATTAAAAACAATATAGAAAATACCGCACCACAATCACTTACCATTAAAGGTAACAATATCATATAAAACACACCCACCCACAATTTGATCCTTTAGGAAATATAAAAGGAAAACCAAAGTTCATATATGACTTCAACATGTATTAATGAAATGAACATACAAAATATACAAAAAAAATAATTATGAAGAAAAAATAAACTAGGATAATGGAGTAAGAGAAGGGGGAGGATGATTTAACTTAAATTTAATAAAATTAGTTTCCTTCAATCCACCTTAAACCCCATAGATTAATGAGGGAAATAAGATTTCATTGCGGATCTCATGATAGGGATATCAAATTATAGTGATAAATGAGGGTAAAGGGGGAGGTATTGAGTATAAAAGGGTTGGGTAGAAAACAATTACTCACTTAAAATGAAAAACCATTCTGGGTGAACCATGTAATCGGTGGCAACCCCAAGGTAGTACCCATTCTTCCAAGATCACCATGTGCCTAGTATATCTTACATGAAACATAGTGCCACTTTTAGTCCTAGGAATATAGGTTCCACCACCTTGAGACTAACTCTATGTTTCATGACCCTCACACCACCCCCTTCCACTGGAACCCACTGGTAGTGAGGAGAGGAGTGACCCCCAAAGCCTTTCACCAACTGGTTTTGTGTTGAATATTAGAACCAATGGTATCAAGCATAGTGAAATGGGAGGAATTACCCTCAATATGTAAATTCAAAATATAGGATATGATTCAACAATAAATTACATACAATAAATTAATAATCAATACCAATACATGTATGTAATTTCATACAATGTGGAAAAACAAATAATAGACCACTAACCACAAATAGGTAGCGAAATAGAATAATAGAAGCTCCAGAAAAAAATAAAATGAATTAGTAACACCCAACTAAATAAAAAAATATACTATATACCAAAAAATTATTTATATATAAAGGTTTTAGCATAAATTATATCCCAATAAGATTATCCCAAACACGCCTCAAGAAAATGCCAATAAATAATAATAAATACCAATGAATATAAAAAGGAAACCAATATTTGACCAATGAAGGTAAAACTATATTCCATACTCTCTAAATATCCTTCATTAAGTAGTTCACAGATGCAATCCATTATATTTAAAACAAATACATAATAATGGTACATTGTATGGACTTCCCCATATCTTATCATACTCATGTCCAAATGAGAAATATCTTGTGATTCAATCTCATCTATATTTGTGAAATCACTCCATCGCCAGAATTAATCAGATAATATAACTGAAAAAAAAATCCTCACTTTCCCAATCATTCAACTATATTGGGTTCACATATAATAACACAGAAATTATCTACCATCCAATATTTCATATATAGTAGTAAAATATACTTTTATCATAACAAATTGAATGGGAACCCAGGACCACTGCATCAATGAAAAAAAAAGAAAACAAGGATATTCTCTACAATAATAAAAAAATATTTAATTCAAGAAAACAAACTTTTATGTTACTATGTTGGATAAACAGATTCAATATCATTTGATTTTTTTAATAAGAAGGATAATATTTGGCATCTAGATTCAGCTATAATCAACTGAGGAAAGAAACACATTTCTTAATCAACATTTTTAGAGGGATAATAAACTTAGTTCATATACATAATTAATTATTCAATTTCTTTTTACTAAATTTAAAATTTAACTTATTTTTTATCTAAAACACACTAGAAAACAAAAAAATGGCAATTCTAAATCATAATATAATTTAAATAATGTGAGTAAACTATCACGATAAAAGAATAAATTTTTGTATATCAATGTTTCATTCAAAAATAATTCCATTATAAATTTAAAGATTATTATCTTCATTAATTCAACTTCAAACATCTAATCATTGAAGGTGAATAATATTAATACCACACATTTATAAACCTAAAAAAGTCAATGAATAACATGTCTCTATAGAAATAATCAAGTAATCACCACACTTGAATAAAATAAAAATGAATCGACCACCTATAAAATATAAAGGAATACCATCAAAAAATATCTTTATGGAAACAACATTAGTTAATTATAATAAATTGTACAAAACTAGATAAACCTTACAATAGAAAATCTATTGAAAGAAATAGGGACACGAGGAAGAGACAAAGAGGAGGATATAGTTCCTCAAATCATGAATGTTTGATCTAACAAAATAAGATATTTGAAATGTCAATGAAAATGAACATGGAGAACTAAATGGTATTGGGTTACCTAGGGTTTAAATGAATTAAATAAAAATAAAAACCAACTGAATCCTAACCCATTATTTATATATAATTTTTTACAGACCTCCACTATGGTATTGTGAATTAAACTATGATCTTGGTTCATCATGTCAAAATAGATCCAAGTTTTCATCCATATAATATCATTGTACCCTATTTCAACCTCATTATTTATACAAAATCATATTTAATAGATTAAAACAATTCCAAGAAAAGAAAAATGGTGTGGCGATGATTTTGTGATCCCCAAATAACCACCATGACTAATCACAATGATGCATAAGAATTTCCTCTTATGTATTAACTCACCACACCCCAAACTAAAATTCTACGAGATTAAGCTCTCCATTTAAACTCCTCACTCATCTAAAACTCAATGTGACTCATAACCATAACCATTGAAATCGGTACTTCATATTTCCTCATTTCAAAAAAAGAAACTCTCCAAGTTCTATTCCTACCAGAACACTTACCCATTGGTTTGGTTATATATACACTAAAAGGGAAAATACATTAGATATCTTAGTGAAACTGTAAGTATTAATCTCCTCTTATATTAAAAATGGAATTTCATCATGCACCACTCCAACCAATCATGATGTAGACCAAATATTAAAATTACTAGAATAAATTAAAATATGAAAAACTTAAGATGAAAAAACTAAGGCTAATTTGGAATTTATATTATAGGGAAAACCAATTTCCCAAAATAAATTATGTCAATGCCTCAAACCATTCAAAATTAGTTAATTATCTGATGGGAATAAGACACTATGGACCATTCCAAAGTTTTCACCTCATCCAATATAAACCCCCAACTTCAAGAATTGAAAAACCACTAGATTTAATTATGAAACACCACTTAAGTACCTCACCTGAAAATCAGAACACAAACCTAAACCCACCACTATAATTAGTACACATCCAACTAATAAAACCCACATGATACTAAATAATAGAAATATAAACACAACTATCATAGAAAATATCTTAATTTTTATAATAAAACTCGAACCATCAAACCAACCACAAAATCCCCTGAAGGTATGGACTAGAAAATATAATATAGTTGTTGAGATCATCATAATCAACCCCTTAAACACCACAACACCCAGCATCAAATCTATATATTTTAACCACAGCTAAATGTTGCACCCCCCTAAATAATTTAACTTCAATTAAACTCAAATAATAGATACCCTAAATTTTATTTAGAAAAAAATAACCAAATAACTATGGTAGAGAATATGGAGATTAGAAGTTGTGTTAACAACTGGTGAAAGACCATGAGACATCTAAGACAATAGAGACAAAAAAACACTATCATAATAGAGAAAGAACATAAAGAACCATTTAAATCCACACCCATCAAATTTCTATTCCACCACAAAACACTATCATGCTAGAGAAAATATTTGGTCAAATATGATATGATGTAGTGAATGGTCAGTGTGTGAGGATAAAAAACATGAATAACCCATGAAGACAACAACCAAAACTAATGAAACCACTAAGAAAACCAGAAATCCCAAAAACAAGTTGTTGAAATTGGTATGGTACCACTACGGAGTACCACTAAGTACCACTAAAACCATATCAAACCTCCATAAAACCTTCACATTTGATAAGAGTAACATCTTATATGGAAAGGTTGACTACAATAGAAGTGGTGGAGATGATCATAGTCATAAATACATTTTAAAAACACAAGAAAATAAATCAACTAGAAGTTCAAGATAATATCAGTCTAATTGATAATGTGACACAAGGGGGAGATAATAGATATGTATATAGACATGCAGTAAAGGAACCCTAGCATAGTGTGGAAGAAGAAACCTAGGAGAATCATAGAGAAAATGAGGCTAATATCTACCCTAATATATTATATGCCACTACCACATTATTTTAGATTTGAAATACTATGAGAAATTTCATTTTAATAATCATTAAAATTTCAATGATTTTACTTATTTTGGTTGTAAATAATTAAAAATCTCTCTCTTTGTTTATATAAAAATATTTTCATCATCAAACATTACATTTTACCCACTTATTATAAAAATTACTTCAAAAAAAAGTATTCTCATTTATGGATTTGGTGTTTAAAAATTAATAATTATACATCTTATGTTTAAAATTTTAAAGAATTTATTGGAATGATTAATTTTATGTATTATATAATTAATTTAATTTTCGATACATTTTTCTATGATATTAATATATTATGAAAATATTATTTTCTATGAAAATGAAAATATATATACATATAATTGTAATAATTAATTATAAAATTATAAAAAGCATAAAGGAAAATAATGAGTGAATTAGTGTTAATTTCTTGATAATATATTTTTTTTCCACTGAAATTATTTTGAACCTTATGATCATCAATTAGTTATTCAGCTTTAAATACCATGCATATGAGGACTTGTTTAATACAATCAAGTTAATTTAATTCCATTAACATTTGAAAAATATCATTCTCAAAGTTAAAACAACCTCTATCATATATTTGTATGTCTTTAAAATGATTTTTATTTTTATTAATTTTTAATAGGAAAATAATATCCCATATACTTGGAATTTTATTCTTTAAAGCATTATATATGACCTCATCAACCATTTCATGTTATTTATCAGTTATATTGTTGTCAGATTTTGAGGTTCCTACTTATTTTATCATCTCTAGTATAATTTTCAGATAATTATCAATGATATGAACTAATTGATTAGACAGACCATATGTCTCTCCAAGTCCACATAAACTATTTTCCACTTTCATTTTGATCTTGATCTACACAATTTGTTTCTTCATTAGATTTACATAATATCTGCACTTTAATTCATTACCACATCACGATTTATATAAAGAATTATTTTTCCAATAAATATATTTCTTATAGAAATAATATCCATAAAAATAATATATTTTAATGAATCTAAATCCCCTTATTGTATAGAAATTTTTCTATTCAAGATATTCACTTATGATTCACATTGGTTATAAAATTAATTCACTTTACTAAACTATATACTTTTAATTGATATTTATTTTATAGGGGATCTCCCATTATATTTTTTACTCCCATACACAAGTATTTATCTATTTTATTATTACGTCCCAGAAATTCAATATGAATTTTCAGAAAAAATTACCCTAAATTATATATATAAATTTTAAAAACATGGTTTTCTTTTATTTTTATTATATGAACCCCAAATTTATATATATTAAACTAGTTTTTGTAATAAAATTTTATGAAATAATAATTAATTATTTTTTCTTTATTCTAAAATTATAAAATTATAACTTATTTATAAATATTTAATTTTTAATAATGTGTCCAGATATTTCTAGTATTAATGGTGTATTAAATAGCTAATAATAAAGTATTTTAATATTATATATCACAATAAAATTTTATAAAACAAATATTTCAAAAAAATTTAAGTAAAATTATGTCAAATGAATTTATTTTTATTTATATGGATATAGTATTATTTGATAATTAAAATACCCTTATTAATAGATTTGCTTCCAGATTTATATTTAAATAATTGTGTGTCCATTGGAAACAAATTATTAAGAAAGTATTATATATGTTTTTATAGTCATATAATTGTAACATCTCACTATAAAATGTAATGAAACTATTATTAATGTCATATTAAATTTTATATGCATCAAATTATAAATAAAATTTATATAATATTTTTAAATTAATAAATACATTATTATAAATAATAAATACTTTATTCAAAGGTTTCCTTCCCTCTTTGATATCTAAATACACCCTCTGACCCTTTATACCCACTTCAAAAATAGATATACATCAATGTTATGCCTCATATCCTTATATAAACTCCCCTATCAATGTTTACATGGATTGTTTCTTGAAAAAATATCCACCTTCGAACACATTAAGTTCAATTTCGCCAAGTCGACTCAAAGAGGAAAGTAAAGATAGTTTATATAACAAAAATATTTTGAAAATATTGTTTTATAATCTAATTTCAAAGTAATATTTGTATACATTCATGATTATAATTATGTTTAATTTATATAATTTTGTTTTTTTATTAATGAGATATTACTAATTCCCTCTAAAAAAAACTTTTCAAAAATTTTCACTAATTTAATGAAAGAGCCACTCAGTCTCTTTTTCATTTTTTATTTTTTTTGATTTTTATTAGTTAAAAATAATTTGAAACTTCTTTTATTTTTCTCACATGGTGATATTACCATGTTATTAATATCCTTTTGATCCATGTTTTAGGAGATATCAACTATTTTCTCCCATTGAGCACTTTTCTACAAGTCAATACCATATTGAAGTTTGAGTTCTAAAAAGTATATTTTCTAATTTATTTTCTTAGTTAAAACCTTATATAATATAAGTAATTATTAAAAGTGACTTCAAAATATTATTTTAATTATAATATAATATTCATCTAAAATTCAGAGTCTATAAATTTTTCCTTCATTAAAGTTATTTTTATGAAAAAAATCATTTATCATGGTGGTTTTACACTAGCTATGTGAATGATGATGATTTGTGTAATATTATTCATTTTATATAAATTATATGAAAATGATTTTACTATTTAATGTAACATTAATAATAAAATAGTATAATTATGATTTTGGAATGATAAATTATACATGATTTTATGTATTTTGAAGTTAAATAATTATATCCTTGAAAAAATGTTTACTGAAAAAATTCTATGAATTATAACTATATATTGAACTATTGAACTCCATAAACTCTAGAATTACATAAGAACTATACCATATAACTTTTATATCTTATGGAAGCATTATACATTTACCTTTGTTTATTAATATTATTGAGAAGTGTTTTTTGGAAATATGAATATAATAACCTCAAAACTAAGAAAAATAAATATAAGTTCTTTAAATGAATAATTACTGATTATAATTTCATTAAAATAAATAATTATAATTAAATAAACCAAAATAATATTTTAACTTGACTATTTAGTAAATATAATTTTATTAAAGAGGTTATATGTCAAAAATAATTTATGACTCAAGGTAAGGTTTTATTTACAAATCACCATTATTTTAACGTATTATTTTTTGAATCTATATATTCTCTTATATGTATCATATAAAATATATTAATTTACACCTTTCTATTTAACCATTATTTATAACGAATAAATGATCTCTTTTCCTTCATTGCATATTTATTGTTCATATCTTAAATTGATCGAATGTGGTATTTCCCTACTTTTTTTGTTTATTCATGTTGTGTTCTGTATCACACAATTATTCTCTTGATTTTATTTCTCTCATTCATTTATATGTTCTTTAAACACATGGTTGTTGATGTGGATATTTTTAATGCCTTTTCCACATCATTTTTCACTTTATATTCTTTTTTAGAAATAACTTATTTTTTGTTATAATAAAATTTGTTGTATTTTAAGTAACTAATTGTTTAAAATATATTTTTGTGTTAAAATCGTGTATTTTAGAGTTATATTTTGTTTCTTTAATAATTGTTAAATCAAATAATTCATTCTAAATTTACTTACATTTTTTTATTGTTTTGTTTTTTTAATTATATTGTATTCATTATTTTCATTTTTCAATCATTCATTTCTTTTTCATTGTAATTATTTTTATTTATTTTTTAATTTAGTTAATTATTTTATTAATACATAAATTTTTAATTTTTAATTTGATACTTTTACTCATTGAACCATTTAATTATTTTATTTAAATATTTTTTATTCTTAATAATATAAAATTTTAATTTAATGCCTTAATCTCATTAACTATTTTATTATATGATTTGTTAACTAACTTAAAAAAACTGATATAATTTTTTTATTATTTTCAATTACCTTTATTAATTTATTTTGTTTAATTGTTAAATTATTTTAAAAAAATTAAAATAGGGGAATTTTTTTTATTAATTTTGAAAAAAATAATTTGGTTTTCAATAATTGAAAATGTGAATTTAATTGTTTTTTGTTGTTTTAATAACAGATTTTTCTAGATAAATAAATATAAATCACTTTTTGTAAAATTAATTAACTTATTTGTTTTTTTGTAAGAGTCATCCCCTAGTTTTCCCACTTTGCAATTTTTAACATCGCCTAATATTCTGGAGGTGTCTCATTTTACACACCAAGAGTTCCATTCCACTCCCGCTAGTAGTGTCTCATTTCACAAAGCCAGAGTTCCACTCCACTCTTACTATTAGTGTCTCCCATACACAAATTGTCATTCCACCCAAATCCCATGAATACCATCCCTCTGTTGGCAGTGCCTTATCCATACTCCATCAGCCCTTTGTTGTAAGTGGTTTTCCCATACACTACAACCCCTCATTGTCAGATCCTCATCCATAGGCCGCTATACACAAATCTATACACCACCAGTTCTGGAGAGTCACTATCACTTACAGAGATCACAACCAGTTTAAAAAATTGGAAAAAAAAATCAATTGAACCAGAAATTAAAAAATAGCAGATTACATATTAAAAAATCATCGAATCCCATATTTTGAAGAATATTAACTCAAATGATGCTCATATATACATATATGGACAATCAAACCTCCACCGAGGGACTACAAGATTCCATGTTCCAACCTTGGCAACACCGTTGAAAATCCAAGCACTGATTGAAGAACCCACTAGAGCTCTCTAAGTTGCCTTTGTGAAGACCCGTATCATTGGAGAAACAAACCACTACACTTCAATTAATGATCCACTGTGAACCACTACATCGCACTGCCAAATATCCTCTCCCTTTCATCAAATTTAAAGAACCCCTAGGACAAGAACCATTGACTCTACAACCATGCCCCTCAGCCAATATCACTACCCCTTTCCACAATGCTTTATATATGCAACCCAAGCTCCTCCTTCCCACCCCCTACCCATGCGGGACATCCTCCCCCACCCCCACCCCTCTTTCACTTTTATTTTTTTAACCTTTTTTAAATAATATATATAATTTGACATATAAAATAATTACCATAAATAATATATATAATAATAATCACTGTGTTACTTCCTTATATATACAAAATATCCATAAAATTTTTATAAATATAATTAGTATATATACATATATGAGTGAAAATATTTACATAAATTTAACACATATTTTACAACTACCAATAAACATATATTTTTAACATACATATTATTTATAATAATATTAGGACTATTAATTTACCTATATTTTATTAAGCAATACTATTTTATAATAAATATATGTGCATAGATATAGTTACTATTATTCATGATTTCTGATGTTTGTTGTTTTTTTCTACACAGGGGAAGCTAGTCGTGGTGCCAGTAGGAGGTGATAATGGGAATGATATTTGAAGCTGATTGTGGGAACATTATTGTAATTGTGAGAGTATTAGAAGGTATTTGATAGAGGCATAGTACACTTAGTGAGAGTTAACTGAAAAGTTGGTGACATACGCATGAAAGAACACTACATGGATTTGTACGACTACCTATTAGATTGTTAGAGTCACTACATTTTGTGTGTGTGTTTTTGAGAATAAGAGGTGACTTGTCCTCTCTATTTCTGAAGGGGGTCACCTCACACTCAACACCGTACATTATCCAAACACCCTGAAATAGGAAACCATATTTGATATTGATACCAAACCCCACTCTTCCATCCTCATCTATCTTCATCTTGTTTTTTTTATGTCTATAAATACTAGTGGTTTCTCTATTTTTTGGAATTTAATTAAACTGTTTTTATAAATTTTTTAAGTGTTGTTTGTTTTTCCACTCTTTATTTGGTGCTTATAATATAGAATCTCTATTAACATGGAACTATCTTTTGGGTCCTGATTCAGGTTATTAAACTCGATAAAACCCTGATATCTGATCATCATGTCGATACTAATTTTTATCTTCGTCATTCTATGGAGTTTGTAAAGGTTATTTGGAGTGTACATGAGTGATTCCATATGCTGGATCTGGTTCTTTCTTTTGTCCCTTTAATATATTTTTTCAATCATCCATTAATAATCTCTAATAATTAGTTGGGATAGGTTCCTTTTTTTAGATCTGTTGATGTTCACTGTATCCTTGAAGAAATTCATTGCTTGAGTGATTTGATATGGAGATTTCTTCACTTCCAGAGAGTGCTTGTGTGTTGGAAGTAATTTTTTGCATGAGTTCTCAATATTTTGGCTGAGAGAGGCGTGTGATTCTATCAATTATACATG
Source organism: Viscum album (assembly GCA_963277665.1). Taxonomy (NCBI): domain Eukaryota; kingdom Viridiplantae; phylum Streptophyta; class Magnoliopsida; order Santalales; family Viscaceae; genus Viscum; species Viscum album. Next base: position 512,866,089 of record OY728163.1, on the reverse strand, counting down.
AATTTAGTGATTTGAGAATTGTTTATTCAATTATTTTGTAGATCAATGATAGGAAGTTAAGGGTGGATGAATTTGAATCCTACCTTGTTCACACTAATTATTGTGTCTATCTTCTTGTCTTTTTTTGTTTGGCGTGTTTTTATGCCTGTGTTATTCTGGACTTCTGTCTTATCTTATTTTTTCATTTTATGTTATGTTTTATATTTGATTCTTATGTTTCATCCATTGTATCCCCCTCCTGAATTTTTATCACTACTTTCTTTATTATTATTTTGATGTTTTCAAAATATTTAAAACACAAAATGATTTTCAAATATTCCACTAAGGATATCAGTAATACTTCCTTGAGAGAGAACCTGTGGTAATCCACTATTCTATATCTTGGGACTTTTATAAATGTAAACATTACCATCCTCGTGACATGGGTGTCATCAAATTTTGTCACCATTTCCAGGGAGGAAATTATTTTTTGATTGGTTTTTTTTATCATTTTTCTTTCAAAAAAACAAAACTAAAACAAATAAAATAAAAAAAACTAAAAATGAATCAAAATGGACACTATTTTATCTTTTTCTACTGATTATGATTTTCATCATTTTTCTAATGTACATGTACTTAATGGGGATGTATCACTCTTCCAATATTTCCTATATATCTAACCAATAAGAGATATCTTTGATGCCACAAGGACTGTCACTCATTATGCCAAGAAATAGTATGTACATATATTTAATCTAATAAAAAAGGATCAAGAAAGGAAGAATCCTAAAAAAATATACTGGTTGTAAAGAGGATCAAGGATTTCTTTGGATACACTTACTCGACTCAAGGGGACAAAAAAAGTATGGGAGAACCCCAGAAACACACTGTAGTTTCTCCTTCTGGAAAACAATATCGGAGAAATGAAAAAATAAATAAAATGAGAGATAAGAGGATGAAGCTGCCTAATTTATAGTCTATGTTACCCTGTGATATGTTGCTAAAAATTCATGAGATGCATCCCAAATTTCTTTTAATGAGATGGAAGAAGATGTAATAGTTAGAAATTGAAGAAATTGGGAATAATCTGGAATATCATTTTATTTCTAGCACTTCATTTGATGATATTATGTGTTCTTAATTGTCTAATGATTTTTTTTATTTTTCTATAGGACAATCCAACATAATACATCCATGACTTTTCCTTAGAGGACATCACATTATATTTCATGTGATTTGAAGATAGGATTGATGATATTGACTATGTCATACCTACCACAGACATACTAACAAGATAACTAACTACTCTTGAAGAAGAGTGATATGGAAAAACTCTTGGGTAATTTCATTCAATTGAATAAGAATTGAATTTTTATGTTTTTACATTTTCTATAAATGATTATAATTTAGAGTCTCCCTAAATATGTTCTGAAGAGTCAGTTGAACTTCGCTTATTCCAGGATAATCTTGAGGAGGAATCCTCTGTGGAAGAAGATAAGTACATAGAGCTGTGAATAATTATCACAAATTTTGTTGAAACTGTTCCAATCATTAATGGGGAATATTTATTTTGGATTAGTCTAGGAGACAAGTATCAACGTAGAGTAGAAAACATATATCATTTCCACCCTCAAACTCAAGAAGATGTATATGAGAAGTACACATACATTTTGATTACCCCTTCGGTAATCCACCATTAGACCACTTCCAAGGAGGGGGACATGAATGAAGTTGGAAAAGGGTAAATTCAACTGGAATTCTCTAAATTTGGAAAGAACCACACATGGTGGTTCCTGAGCAAGAAGCCTCATTTTTTATTAGATTGGGGTTGATCCACATACTATCCAGCTGTAGACATTCAAATTATAACACCCCTTGGGGGGTTATCCCAAGATTTACCATTTTTATTTTATGTGTTAATTTGTTTTTTCATGTTGTTTTATTTTTTTATTTTTTTCATAGTAGGAAATTAAACAGGCCGTACTTCCATGTGGTAGTAAATCATTATCAAAGGGGTGAGTTCACTGAAATTTGACATGATAAAACTCTTTAAATCAAACATAGTTGAATTTATTCTATTTATATAAATAAAAAAAAAACTAATATTATTTTGTTTTGATCTTTTAGGTGCTTTAATGGAGTATCAAGGGTTTTTATAAAATGAAAAAAATGAGAGGCTTAAAAAATGTGAAACTTTCATATTAGGGTAAGGGTTTTTCTTATTTTCTTATTTTTATTTTTAGGCTCATTTTTTTCTTCCTTCAATAAGTTGCTAAGTGTGGTGAAGTCCCTCTATTTTCATTTGAATTTTTGGATCTTTTTTTAATGCTATGGTGTTATATTATTACAATCTAGTGAATGGAAAATTTTAGTTCAACCACATTGTGAAACCTGCATACACCTTGTGTATTCACTATCCTTCTTTTGTTGTTGCACTTCATTTCAAATCATGATACTGTCTGAAAATTATTTAAAAATCATATGTATTCCTATAAATATTAATTCATGAACCAATAAAAAAATAAAATGGACATATTTTCTAGTGATGAATGGTGGTTTTTTTATGTCTTTTAATTTCCCTTTTTTCCTTTTTTTGTGGAAAAGTGAGTTTTTTACATTTTGGCTACCCATTCACAATATTTTTCTTGCTGAATTGTCCATTTAGTATTATGTTTATTACCACCCACCTAGAGAGTCTAAAATGGAGAAATTTTTTAGTTTTATCTGTGGGGGGAGAGAAGTCAATTTCACACATCATTCTCCTATTAATTTTTATTATAAAAAATAGTGAAAAATTCATTTTTTCCAAATTTTCTTCAATTTTTTAAAATATTATTTAATAACTTGAAGGTCATATGGCTTAAAATTTTACATTAATTATTTTCTATATAGAGAATAACTACTTCTAGTTATTGAGTTGTGTAATGGGTCAGAAATTGTTGTGTATGAATGATTATTGATTGTAATTGCTTGTTTTTTTGTGGAAATTCATTTTTGGAACTGAGAAAGAGAGTGAGATAGGATAATTTTGTGGAATTATGTTCTTATTTTTAGGAAACTAGATTTTTGAAATGGATTCTTTGAGACTTGTCTTAAAAAATATCACATCTGGAATCCAAATCAAATGATAAATTTTCTAGTCTTTTATAACTAGAGTAAAATGGAAAAATGAGATCCCCATATGTGTCTCTTAGATAAGGGTATTGGGAGAAGTTATGTTAATAAATTAAAACCATTTTTAATTTCAACAAGTGTTATGCATAGTTCCTTTAACATGAAATGTGTTTTGAAAAAATTAAAATAATTTTCTTTTTCAAAAAATTAACACATTTATGTGAGGTGAATTTTCAACCCAAATGAATAAGGGGACAATTAACTTAATTAAAGATCATTTGAGTTTTATCAGTGAAGTAATTAAAATAGTTGGACATAAATTTTAGGGATTATAGGAGAAAGAAAAAAATTAAAGTTGTATTTTTTAAATATTTTAATCCCATTTGATTTAACATGTCACCCTTCCAGGAATTAAAACATGACTTACAATTGAAGTAAGGAAGTTTGTGACTTCATATAGGAGGAATTCCATTATTGACAGTGGAAGAGTTAGTGTTCCTTTGACTGTACTGTGTGTAATTGAAGCTAGGAAAGACTTTATGTGAACTCATTCTTGAAAGAAATGATGTATTCTATTCCTTTTTATTTCACAGTCTAGACATGATTCATTTTTGAGATCAATGTAAAAGTATATATTTTTTTAGGAAAAACAATGATTTAAGTGTGGGGGAGTATGATGTGTCTATTTTTTTTAATGCTTTTTACGATATCAAGTTTTACTTATTATTCAGTTTTTGGTTTTAAAATAATGTATTTGGTGTTATAACTAACAATTGTTTTATTTTATGTAACTAATTAATCAAAATATGTTATTGTGTTAAAATCATGTATTTTAGTGATTATTATTTTTTGAATGGTTTTTAAATTAAATAATTCATTCTTCTTTTACATCTATTTTTTATTATTATATTGTTTTCATCTAAATTATAATGTTTTCATTATTTTTATTATTTAATTATTTCATTTCTTTTTTCAATGTAATTAGTTTTATTTATTCATTAATTTAGTTAATTATTATGTAAATAAATAAATTTGGACTATTTTCTTCGTTACTTTAAATTTTTGGACTACATAATTATTTTTATAAAATATTTTTTATACTTAGTATTATTTAATTTTAATTTAATTCATTAATTCTATTAATTATTCATGTAAATGACTATTTAATTTAAATAAAATAATTGATTTGATTTTTTTAATCTTTTAAATTACTTTTATTAATTTATTTTGTTTATTTTTTAATTTATATTTAATAAATAGAAATATGGACTAAATTTTTTGATTAAAAAATGTTAAAAAATGATTTGGTTATTAATAATTTATAATGTGAATTAAATTATTTTTTTGTTGTTTTAATAATTGATTTTTTAGTTAAATAAATATAACGCACTATTTGTAAAATAAATTATTATTTTTGTTTGTTCTTTGTTCTGTAGGAGTCACTACTAGTTTTTTCCCTTTTCCATTTTTCACTCTACATACTATAGTGGTGTCTCATTTTACATACCCAAAGTTCCACCCCACTCCTGCTGGCGATGTCTCCCAAACACCACCAGCCATTCCACCCGACTCCTACACACCTCCAACCCTCTGTTGGAGGTGCCTCATCCACACACGCCCAACACTTTGCTGGTGATGCATCTCCAACACACCACGAAACCTCTACAGAGATGTCTCATCTACACACCTCCATACCCAAATAGACTCACTACCAGTTCAGGCGAGTCATAGTTACCACCACAAAGCACTAGAAGTAGAAAAACAGGTCCATAGAAAAATCAAAATAACTATAAATCTAACAACAACATATTACTAATTTAAAAAAAATCAATTAATCCTACATATTGAAGAATATTAACTCAAATGAAGCACTGATTATCAGATATGGACAATCAAACCCCCCACTGAGCTAGTATAAGATACCAGATCCAAACCTTGGTCACACCATTGAATATAAAAGAACTGATTGAAGAACCCACCAGAGATCACTGAACCACCTTTGTGAAGACCTGTGTCTTTGGAGAAATGGAAAACCGCACTACAAATGCTAATCCGCCACAACCTACTACAACCAGCATCCAGATCTTGTCTCCCTTGAACCAGATCTGAAGAAACCCCAGGTTGAGACCCACTAACTCTATAGCCAAGCCCTTCAGCTAATAATTCCACCCTTTATACCATTCTCATGATCTTCAACCCAAGGTCCTCCTTCCCTTCTCCATGCCCACACGAGACATCCTCCCCACCACCCACTTTCTCTTTTATTTTTCACTTTTTCTTAATAATATATACAATATAAAATATATATAATAATTAATATGAATAATATGTATAATTATAATTAAATTACATATACATATAATATTAAGAACCCATTTTTTATAAATATAACTGGTATATATACATACATTAGTAATAATACTTACATATATTTAACACATATTTTACTACTACAAATAAACAAATATTTATAACAAATATTTTATTAATAATAATATTAGGACTATTAATTTACCTAAATTTAATTAAGTATTTTTATATAATAAAATTATGTATATAGATATAGATACTTTTATTCCAACTGTATGACGATTCATGTGTTATTTATGAAAATGGGAAGCTGCTCGTGGTGGCACTAGGAAGAGATTGTTGGAAAGTTATTCGAAGATAATTATAGAAACTTCATCACAATTGTGAGGGGATTCATGGGGTAGTTGTAAGAGGAAAATTACACTCACTGAGTGTTAACTGAAAATCTTGTGACATGAGCATGAAAGTACACCATATGGATTTATCTGACTTCCTGTTAGTTTATTTTAGTCACTACATTTTCAGTTTGTTTTTTGGGAATAAGAGGGTAATTCTCCACTCTGTTTTGGAAGGGGGACACCTCACACTCAACACCTCACTTCACCCACATACCCTAGACTGGGGAACCATATTCAACATTAACACAAAACCCTGACTGTCCATATTCACCTATCTTCATATTGTTTTCATTCATTTATGTCTTTAAATACAATTAGTGTCTCTATTTTGTTGAATTTAATTTTAATTTTTCTCTAAATTTTTATGTGTTGATTGTTTTTCCTCTCTTATTTTTGTACTGGTGATCTGGAATCTCCAGTAATGTAGAACTAACTTTTAGGGAATTATTTTGGTTAAGAAACCCGATATCACTTAGATATCTGATAATTATTATGATTATCATTTTTCTCTACATCATTCTAAGGATTTTTTGAAGGTTATTTTTAGTGTGTGTGATCATTTACTTATGTAGGATCTGGTTCCATATTTTTTTCCCTTTTATAAATTTCCCACTTCTTCCCTTAATTGGTTTTAACATGAAGTTGTGAGAGTACATGTTTTTTCATATCCTTTGATGATCACTGCAGTTATGAAGAAATTCTTGGATGGTGGGATTTGATTCAGAGGTGTCTTCACTTTGGGAGAGCACTCATGTGTTAAAAGTAATTATATTTGTGAGTGATCAATGTTTTCATTGAGAGAGTTCTGTGATATGAGCCATGAAGCATGCATTTAGTGAGTCAGGAATTATTGATTCAATTCTTTTATATATTAATGACAGGGAGTTTAGGGTGGATCAACCTGAATGCTTCCTTTTTTCTTACTGATTGTTGTGTTTATCATTATGTCATTTTTTTGTTTTGTGTTTTTTTCTTGAGTTTTTTGGGACTTCTGTGTCTTATGTATTTTCTTGTTTTTTCAATTTGTTTAGTATTTCCTTATTTTTTCTTCCTTGTCATCCATCGTCTTCACCCTCTTTGTTTTTTATCACAGATTTTGTTTTTATTATTTTTGTTTGGTGTTTCAAACAATATCCAAACACAAAAATATTTTCAAAAATACCACTAAGGCTAAAAAAACTACTTCTTTGAGAGAGACCATAATGCTAACCACTGTTTTATATCCTGGCTATTTTCTAAAAGTATATTTGACCTTCCTCCTGACAAAGATTTTGTCAGTTGTATTCTATATCATTTACACTATTTATAATCTTTTTTATAATATTTAATTAAATATATATCAATTACTTGATACAATGTGAATACCCAATATTACACAAATCAATTTTAATGATTTTTGACATCAATGTTTCATCATTTCTTTGACTTGGGAAACATTAAAAATCTATGTACCCATTATTTCAATATATATATTTATTGACTACTTTGTTATGATTATATAATAGGCACCTCATCAAATATTATTTATAGTATTTTTTATCAATATATTCTTTTAATATGAAGAATACATTGGAATTATAGTGTGATGGGTGAGTCCTGGAATGTAATAGCCTCTCAATGCATCGATAGGTCTCAAGAGAAAAAATATTTTAGATATTTTCTGGATTTTTGTCCATTTATGTATTATTTCTTTGTTAAGGGCCTCAAGGTATGGTTATGATGTTGCTCATTATATGTTACATTCTTATTATATTTATTATTTTTATCCATATGATTATTTATTTCCCTTTTAATATATATGGTTTATTTTATACTTAGTTATGTAGAACATATTTTTTTATTGATTCTTGTGATATTATGTATTTCAAACTTATTTAAAATTTTCATCCACTATATGTTATCCCTTATTGAGAATTTGATCTCACTCTTTTATTTTCATTACAAATTTCCCTATGAAATAATAAATAATGATACATGTAATATATGGATAATAAAAGGAGGAGTAATAATATTATATGTGTTTTTATAATGATTTTTTTCTAAATCAACGTAATGATCATGTATGTATCCTATCTCCTTAGACTACTAAACATTGAAATATATAAGTTACCAATGTAATCAAAAACCACTTGATCTAGGTAGTTGAATTCAAGGTTATTGTAGTTGGTATTTGGGTATTTTTAATAGAGATCCCAAGATTAAGATATCAAAGAACAATTCTAGAGAACAAAACATTATGATAAACCCTTAGGAAATTCTATAAATTTTTCAATAATACTTGTAATATTTTATATGTATTTACAATAAATGCATTATAATTATATATTCTGATTTAGGATTTATTGTTTTATTCATGTTTAATAATAAAATTTTATTTTCAAATAATAGTTCATAATATAAGGATTGGAAACTATGGTAACAAAAATAGTAAATATAGGGACTAAATAACTGAGAAAAAATAAATATAATGTTGGATTTGAAAAAATTATCACCATAATTGGGAAGTTGACTCAGGTTTTGAAAATTAACCTCACCTATATGGATCAAAATGACACCCCTCTAAAAATTGTAACAACATCAATCACTTCTTGAGGCATCAACCCTCTTCTATGAATTGTAACCTAATCCATTTATAGAATATAATTAAATTAAATTTCAAGATAATATATTAAATTATCTAGTATATATTGAAATAGAATACTTTATTATTATGGAATGTCATATAAAGGGAGACGTAGATCTATGGTGGAAATTGATTAAAAATAATATGTAGGAGTAAGATGTTGAAAGAATTGAGTGGAATGATTTTATGTTAATATTCATAAATGTTATTTCTATCAATAATAAAGAGATGATATGCAATGGAAATTACTGATATTTGGATAAAATAAAGAGGAAAAATGTGTCGAGTATAAGGAAAACATTATATGAACAGTGAGGAATGCTATGGATTATATATGTAATAAATAATGGTTGATCACATATTTAATGGACTAAATCTAATACATCAAATGAAATCAGTCTCCCAAAAAATTTAGTCATATGAGAAGATAGTTTAAAGTGGCATCATGACTAAAAAGGTTTCGTTAAATGATTTATTATAGAAGTAAATCATTAGAAATGGGGCATTATTAATTGTTATATAGATAAAAAATTAGAAGAAGAATAATAAAATAGGGTTATAATTTAAAACATGAGATAATTATGGAAAGAACAATCCTAGGGATTTCATAAAGTTCTTACGAGTTTATTTAAAGTGTAAAGATAATGTCTATTAATCTTTTTTGTATAAAGGAAAGTGTAATTTTATCAATTTTCAATGACGTAATTTTAATATTATGGGATACTATTCTAATAAATACCCTAATTATAATGTGAATGTACCCCCCAAAAATATTTTTCAGAGTGAGATCAGGATTAAAAAATTACTAATACAAAAGTTATATTGAAAAAATTTATTATGGTTGGATCCTAAAAATGATACAGTGAAAGGTATATTTATAAAAAATAATGAATTTTAAAAATTACTTAGTTTAAAAAAAATTATAGACTAATAAAAAATTAAATATATTTGTACTTTAAGAAAAATGATGAGTTCAATAGTCTAATCATAAAAGAAAATTGTGATTACTTAATATAACCTATACATTTATTGATTTCTATTTTAATGATACCCATTATCATTTTTAATTGATGAGAGTACAAAAAAACTACGAGAACACAATTTATTTAAGGGGGATAATGTAAAATCCCATAAATTCTTTAATTATTTTCATAAATGTTTAAAACAAATTATATATATAAATTGTAGATAATTTTTTTATTTATTTTATGATATCTATTAGGTTTCATGGTGTAATTAATTCCTAATCAAACATAGTGTAATGGAATTCAAAACCATAAACCAAGAACCCCATATATAAAAACAGAAACCTCATAGTATTTTAAAATAATTATACAAGAATATCATGCATTGTAGATCTGTTGATACTTCAAAAGCATTCATCTTTGAGTTTGATGAAGATCCCAAGAGGTAGTCGAATGGAGTCCTTACTCTGTTGAGCATCCATGGTATTGACGAATCACCCAAATAGTTTTTATTTGAGAATCCTTATATAATGATATTCTAGTGTCTTAGTATATAAATAATGATGGATAGATAGAGATATGGTTTAATGGAGTATCATTCATGCTAGGGTGAGTTTTCATGTTGACCATCTTATGGTGAATAACTTTTTAATGTCCTTTAGGAAGTTTACCAAGAAACCCTATATTTATTTGTACATTATTTAGTTTTTGAATAAATGAAAATAATTTTAAAATCCTTTTTAAACATATAGTCAAAACTCCCATGTTTTAAATATAATGAAATTATTTAATAATGATAAAATATGTGGTAGTATTTAATATTAACTTCTTAATGGATGAATTATATGAAATGGGTAGTGGAAAGAATTTTTATATCCCTAAAAAAGATATATTATATAAATTAGTTTTATATAAATCATAACATTTGAATTTAATCTATCATACAATATAGTATGGGAAAGATGATTACTTGAATTAAGGTCATATATCCATAAATATCCCACTTACAATAAATCCTTATATAACTAGTGTAATTCCACTATATATTGTATCAAATATAATAAATTGTGAAAGAATATCCACAAAAAATTTTGTATAGATTTTAAAAAAATAAAATAAAATGTTCTCATTAACTTCTCCTCATATCCCATCATATCAAAACCATGTGAAAAACCCAATCCAATACTTCATTTTTAATTAACTCGAAATTAATTTTAGAGCACCTCAATGAGTAATACTCAATCCCAATTCACTAAACTGAAAAGTATGACCTTATAGTTCTTCATTGCATTAAAATTTAATATATATCCTTGGATCCATAAATGTAACGAAATAGTGGTCTGTAGAAAGACATCAATGCTACACATGAAATAAAGTGATATGTGATGATCTTCCTTAAACACATGTATATATATAAATATTCCCACCATTTTAATCATATAAAAGATTGAATTTTCATGTTAACCCTTTATCTAAGACATTGATTGTTAATGGTACTTGGAATATATTAATCCCATATATCCAACTCACAAATTGTTAATTATCCAATTATGGACTTATATGATCAATGGATACATCAAATATAATTAAAAATTATGGATAATCAAATCACTTGTTAATTTTATGTATAAATAAGTAATATTTATTATCAATTTGGGTATAGTCATATACATTCTAATTTTATATCAATTAAGAGCCTAGATGTCATACTCGTGATATGATAGGAAAATCACATCTTGTTTTGGCTCCAACCAATGACATGACCAGGAATATACTCAACCACCCCGAATTAGGTTATACTTAGGAATTATATAGGAAATGTATCAATGTATTATGGTTCTCATTCTAGGTATCCTTCTAACCATAGGTAGTGAGGACTCTATATATAAACAATGCACCCTTAGTATATCAAAGATAAAGTGTGTGATAATCCATGTTCTATACTTCAGGGGTCATCTGACCCACAAAACACATTTTGTTTATCATGATAATAGTTTTTTATACTGATACAAAAATCACACTCATTCCAATATAAACATTTCATTATATCATATAAAACTCTATTACTAACATTATTTAGGTATTTTATAAATACATAATCTGAGAGATAACATATAATCCCACTTCACAAATTATATATTAATATATACATGTATGATATAAATGTAAATAAATGATAAGGTCAATATATCATTTTTAATAGCATGATAAAAAATTTTAATTTCAAACTCATTAATATTACTTGAAAAAACTATACATACTAATCTATCTAACATATCTTATATGACAGACTTTTAGATAAGGCATATGATTTCTATACATTAAGGGCTTTTATTAAACTTATTATATCTCTATGAAATTCCTACCACTTCTATATGTAGATATCTGATAAAACCCCACAACAAAAATAATTAATTATTAACATTTATGAAGTATGTTGGTTTTAATATTGGTGTGATTTAGGAATCATAATCAAAATGGCTAACTCCTTGAGAATATTAAAACTCTATATCTTCAGAACATCAAATGTAAAGATGTTAATATATTTTACACTATATTTAAAATAATATTTTTTTTCATCATCATCCTTTGTAACCCTTTTCATAAAACATTTCCCTTGGAATATATCGGTAACTAATGTAACTCTTTGTCTTACTACTCTACAAATATATCCCAAATTTCAATATGATATAGTGAAATTTACTTATTCATGAAAACTAAATGTATGTTTTTAAATTTAACTTTATCAATATATCATAATCCTTATTGTGAAATATTGTTAAATTTTCTTTAATATTTTTAACTTGTATAGTAATATATTTTATTTTTTGTTGTGAAATTCATAAATTGAAAACATACTCTATGATTTGTTTTATACAATATATTCTTTTCATATTAATTTTTTTGACCCACAAATTTTATTATGTAAAAGAAAAATATTTATTTCCTTAGATGGAAAATTTAATTATAAAATTAGTATTTTTATGTCAATTATTTTGTTACAATTTTGGATAATTATCTTGAAATGAATATTAATTTTTAAAAATATTCTACTCATGGTGGTGGCATATCAATTCCTCGTATATTAAAAAATATATTGATAAACTATTTTTTACAAGATAAAATATTTTGTATCCTCATATTTTTATAAAATATGTTATATTATATGATTAATCATAATCCACAAGTATAGAATCCCTCATCTCATATTGTTAATAATAACTCCATGTTGACAAACAACTTATCTTATAATACAAGATAAATTATAGATATTTTCACCTCTTATAATAAAATCCATTTTTGATTAATATATTCCATTTCATTCAATAATATGATTTAAATAAATTTTTATACATCATTTGAATGAAAACAATGAGATTTATTAAGTTTAAATTTATATTTTAAATCTTGTATACTTTCATCATTTGAAAAGAATAAATTTCATATCACATACCATTTAATACCAAATAATTAATTTATATAGCCATGAAACATTACATGGATATTCCATAGAGATTCATAAAACTTATTTAGGGATTATATATAATTCCATCACATAGAAACCTCACCCCTCTTTCCTGAAAACTCTATATTTTAATTATAATGACTAAATACATGAAGCAAAAATATTCCACTCTCCAAATAACATTCCCCAATCTTGTTTTAATTTTTTCTTGTCTGTGCCATTTATATAAAGATATATCATATACATCATATTCCAAATTATTTTATTCTCAAAATTTCCATTAAATAAAAAATTCCTAAATACATTCATAATGTTTAATAATTTTTATCAACTAAAAAATTATGAATTTCAAACAAGAATAATCCTTAAAAAATCTTCTTGTCTCCCCTTTCATTAACATAATCAGTCATATTGATTATAAATTAGTGGTTACTAAAGTAACTTAGGTAATCATGAATATAATATTATAAAAACATCAATTGAATCATTATATGTTAATAATCTATATTCTCCAGTTGAAAAAGATCAAATTTTTTTTTACCTAGGAAGGTATTCTCTAAAACATAAAATTTTCTTACTTAATAACTTTTATAGGTTTCAAGTGCTAGTATATTATTACTTTAATCTTATCCTTCTTAATATTATTAGTTTCTTATTCATGATTGAGGATGGTGATTTTATCCATCAATAATATTATATTTTTTCATTTGAGTAATATTTTACCAAAATATAATAATTACTTTTATTTAATTCACACCCACTAATGTCATGACCAATTTTAAATCCATCATGACCATTAGTTGGTAAAATACATATTTCACTATGTAATGAGTCTTCTATGATATTCCTCTCTCAACATAACTGTTAATATTGGAAATCACACCAATCATATCATATATAAATCTTAGATGGTTTAGTGGGAAAATCAATATAAAAAACACAATATGGATAAATTCAACACCATTCCTCTAGTATCATAACTCCTATGGTTTCCCAGTTAAGTGTATCCAAAATATCAAAATTAGATTTAGTTACTAATATATTTGGAATAGTTATTTCATCTATCCATCATGCATGATAATTAATTTAAACCCTAATATGGAAAATTTAATTGATTGAATGATCTTGGGTATGTTGTGTACCTACTTTAGAAGGAATATAACGGTTAGTATTTTAAAATAAGATGTAATATAACCATATTATCTTTTATATTCCATTTATGTATGCATATTTCTTCTGATTTAGTTTGGAATCATATTCATTTTTCACTAAATATATATAATCAAATCATATCGATGGGTAACTATTTCCAACGCTTTTGCTGGGGCGCGCGCATCCATCTCATTTGGGGATGAAGGACGCAACTTTTTTTTGCCCCGTATTCCTGCTTTCCAAAGGTGGGTGGCATCCGTTCCTTATTTATGGATGTATACCCCATGATCGAAACGAGATGATGGGATGTTGGTTCTTCCTTATGTTGATTCCTCCACAGAACTCATCACCTAGTCCGGGTCTCCCTCATTGATCTAATACATTCTTCGTGAAGCTCTTTCTGACGCCATATCTTCATGGACACCAGTTAATTATGCTTCTTCTATCAGGACATTCCAAGGGGTCTTGACATGGTAGCAACCTTTGGTCGGAGTAGATGACAACATCAGCCATGTCGGGGCATCACTGGGTGCGTGGACATAGGAGAATATATAGTCTTCCTCATAAGATGTTATATCTAGAGTTCAGAACCTGAGGCATCCCATGTCAGTTGTAACGACCCGAAATTTTGAAAAAATTTTGTGTTCTAACTTTGTGTGTTATTTTATTTTATACTCAACAAAACTATTTCATTTAATAAAATGAGTATAATTAAAATAAGACTATTGGGTTTCAAATGTTATATGATCGTTGGTCTATATGACTGTTGGAAACTAAATGTTGTGATTATTGTCTATAAATACAAGTGATCTTGATTAATTAATATAGAAAGAAGATTTGATGGCTATATCCAGTAGTCTTGGGTCGATTGAAGCCCATCTGATGGAACTTGGGAAGGACGTAGCACCTTTGGGCTTTGCTCTGGACCAAAACCTAGCCAAACTTCATCGTGTGAAGCTGGAACGGAATCGCCTTTGTGAGAAGTTGAAGATGATAGAAATCACTACTCAGGCAATGTTGGCCGAGCCGCCTCAAGATTCTATCACCCTAGCACAACTTACTCTTAGGTCCTATGCTGGTGTTATAAGGGGTTATGTAACGAGACCGTAACTGCCTTGTGTAATCCATTGATTTAAATAAAAATTGTGATGTCCTCCTATAGTGCAGTTTGTGAATTTTCAAATGTCCAGATAAATATATTATGCATATTGTTTATGAATTTTAGAAAAAGGATATTTTAAACATATTTATGTAAACCTTAAATAATTAATAATGTGTAATGATTTTCAAAAAATGGTCTTCTACAGTTATGTTCAGTAAGAAATTTAAAGTCTAAAAAGATCAACATAAATTTGGATGAATAGTAAATTATGAATAGTGATTTTATGCCTATGATTAGTAATGTGACCAAATGGATTAGCAATCTCACTTAAAGAAAGTATTAATATAATTTAGGCACCTTGATTAAGTAATGTGATTTAATAAAATAGGTAAATAAATGTTTCAGAAATTTTTAGTTAAGTATTAGTTTTTTCAGGTGAATAGTGTTTTTTAATTAAAAATTAAATTAAAAATATTTTGAAAAATATTTTTATAAAATAGAGTTCATTTTTGAATTCAGAGCATTGATATTAGGTTATGGTGAATTTTGGGGATTTTTCTGAAAAAAATGAATTTTTAGTGAATAGTGTTTTTATATAAAAAATAAATTACATATATTTAGAAAATTATTTTCATAAAATGGAGTTCGTTTTTGAAATCATAACATCTATATTAGGTTAAGGTGAAATTTAGAGATTTTTCTGAAAAAGTTGAATTTTCGGTGAATAGTGAAAATACAGTTTTGGAGTTTCAGGTGTTTAATGACATCATTAAGGATGTAGTAAATATGAAATAATTCTATTAGAATTATGAATATTAAGATAATGTATGAGGTGTCACAAGTGGCCAATACCATGGACAAACCCATGGTTTTGCCAATACCATCAATGAGGTGTCCCTTGGCCATTAATGCCTTGTCCCCTCACTTCCCCTATAAATACCAAGCCATTCTCTCATCTTTTCCATTCCAAAATCCTCCTCAACTAAGTTATGGTTTCCTTACCTCCCAATGAGTCCTCACAAGGTTCCCTCAAGACTCCCAAGGTCCCAAACATCATGATTTTGAAGTTACTCTTCAAGGTAAGGGATCATTTCACCCTCCTCTTTTAAGTCACGACTTCCTTTATGTTGTGTCTTATAATTTCCATCCCTTTATGTTGAGGGTATGTTCTTCTATGTTCTAATTTTTTTCCATTTCATGTATAATTATTTCTATACCTTATCCTCTCTCATTAATTTGTTTTCTGAAATTTTAAGTGGCGCCGTTAGGCTGCCGAATTTTTATAAGGGATTATTTCACCCTTCTCATTTCCAATGTTCTATTTTCATGTCAAGTCTTTCAAGTTCCTTTTTCTTATTTTTTGGTATGATATCTATATCCATAATACTGTACTTTTATGTTCACATGATGTGAGAACATATTTAATCTCATCAATTCATTTTCTTAAAGTTTTAAGTGACGCCGTTAGGCTGCCGAATTTTCACAAGAGAAAGCTAATTTTTGTCTTCCTTTCATGTTTTTCATTTCATATGGTATTCTCTTCAAATTTCATTACCATGTTCTTATAACCTTTATATTATGTCCCTATACTATTTTATGGATCATTTATGAGTGGGTTACCCATGTACCCTCTCTTTTCAATATTTTCTAAAACCCTATAACATAGCCGTTATGCTGCAGAATTTTCGTCTCAAAATGTCTCTCTATTTTTCTCAAATTATTTTATTTTATTAAGTGAATACTGAAATCTATTTCTTTTATAGGGGTATTCACATATATATATCAAAATGTTCTATTTTAATTCTGGTATTTACATACATGAAACCTCTTTCCTTTTCTGTGGGTTTAAAATGACATAATGATCATGTCTTTAAAGCATTTTTTTAAATGTTATGATTATGAAATGAAACCCATTTATTTTATATTATATGGGTTATTTATGAAATTTTTGATGATGATATATGTGGCTCACATGATAATAATGAAAAATTAAGGGTGTGCCCTGATAGTGCTCCAATGCATTGGGTAAAGACTTAATCTCTAGATATGACCATTTTAACGATACCTTGGTGAATAACCTTGGTAATTTTTTAATGACACATTGGGGATGGACCTTAGTGATACGGAAATGATTGTCTATGTTAAATGTTGTAGCCACAAATTCAAGTTATAAAACACGTTATTTTTATTATGATATTCCTCATGATCTCTTTCTAATTCCTTAAAGTTATTTATCATGACTTTATTGATGTATCTCAAGTTCACATGTAAAATGTTTCTCTTGTTTCCCTTACCGGGCCTTCTCCTCACCCTTTACTTTGATGTATGTCTCCAGGATATGAGATGCAATTTTTGTACATAGTATGAACTTATGATGAAGCCTTACAAGTGGATTAGAAGAATGTTTTATGTGGTTTTCATTTTCTTTGTCCCTTATCACCAAGACCCTAGACATTAAAGATCCTCTGTTTGTAAATTATAATGAAATTTTATGTTATAAAAAGGCGGGATGCTATAGTTGGTATCAAATGGAGGTTTAGTTATTTATAGAAATTAGGATATGAAAAATTTAGGAAGATCCCGATAGAAAAGTTTAAATATAGGAAATATTCATGGTATTTTGGTAAGTATTGAGTTAGTGGTTTATCCGGCAAATACATCCTTTTCTAGATATGAGCAGGTTGAGGTGGCTCTGGCACAGATGTACATAGGGGTAAAACCCGAAAACACCGCTTTGAGCTAGGCTCGAAAGGGAACTGGTACATGACAATGGGCCTTGCTGCACTCTTGGTTACGACACTCCTGAGGGATATGTTTGGTTAATTGTAAGATTTTTATGAATCATTATGAAGGAATTATAGAAAAATTTAATTGTCTAAGCATGAAGTTTTATGACATAAAATCCTTTTAGTTAAAATATTCTCAAATGAAATAAGTTTCTCATGAAGGATTTATTCTTTTAAAAAATTCCCCCATCATCTCAGAATACGTTGACGTATTTCCTGAGGAGTTACTTGGACCTCCCATAGAAAGAGAGGCAGAGTTATCCATTGAACTCGTACATGGATCTCATCCGATGTCAAAGAACCCCTATAGGATGGAAAATTTAGAGCTAGAGGAATTAAAGAAAAAACTCCAAGATCTTTTGGAGAATGGGTTTATCCAACTAATTGTGTCTCCTTGGGGAGAATCAGTTCTCTTTGTGAAGATGAAGGATAGATTGATGCAGCTATGCATTGATTATAGAGAACTGAATGGGAACACAATGAATAAAAAATACTCTATTCCAAGAATTGATGACTTATTTGACCAACTTCATGGGACTCAATTCTTCTCTAAGATTGATCTTCATTCAGGTTATCATCAATTGAGGTGAAGAATGATGATATTCCAAAAAATGCCTTCCAATCAAGATATGGGTATTTTGAGTTTGTTATTATGCCCTTCAGACTGACTAATGCACCTGCTATTTTTATGGATCAAGAATAAGTTGATTTTGGAAACTTATGTTTTATTAAATGGATATCCTTTGTATAGGAAAATTATTTGGTGATTAAATGATAAAGGTTATTTTGGACGATGTTTTCTATTTTGGAGTACTATATGCCTAAGGAAAATAAAATACTACAGGATTTTATTTGTAGAGGAATGGTTGAAATTTTTATTTTGTAAGAATCTATGTATTTATTGTGGACATATGGTGATTTTTGTTATTTCTAGAAAATGATTAACCTAGCATAGAGAATATATGATTAGGTTAATTACAATTTAGTATGAGACTTTAAGAGTAGTCGATGTTATTTGGAGATAAATGTTAAGATTTATTGTGGAAGCCTATGTGATTAAATCCTTCTGAGTTTTGGGTTTCAATCTTAGTTGGGATTATTTTGATGAATTATAAGGAAAATTGTGTATTGAATGGTCTTTCTTGAACTTTGGGTACTATTTTTTGAATTTTGGAGATTAATAGTTGTATTTTTTATAAAGGATTATCCTTTTGGGGGATTATATGATCTCATACTAACCATTTTGTTTTTAGTTGATGTCTAAATACAAGGTAAATATATAGTTATCCTTTTTTGGAATATGTGATTATCTATAAGATGATTCTTGTGCTTTTGATGTGACCAAGTATTTTTGAATGCTCATCGTTTGGAGAAAAGATTAGTTTTCGTAGAAACTTTTTAAAGGATGAAACTGTACTTAAAGGTAAGTATATTTCCTTATGTTTTTATTCTATGTAGTAAATTAATTCCTCAAAATTATGAAAAGGAATTTAAAACAAAAACGTTGTTGGTTTACGTTTCCAACTAGGTAATCAAAGACCGTTTACACACATCATAAGTTTGTGATTTTCTTATGGTTAACTTTCTCCTAATCATGTTTTCTATCACTCTCTATCATAAAATGACCCTTTGTTTTCACTTCCATATCCATGTTTCCTTACATGGAATCCTAGTATGGGTTAACTCGAGTGACCTTTGTAATTCCCTTTCTCTCTCTTAAAGTAATAATTTTACCGACTCTTTTTCCGACGTGGGACTTTCAATGAAATTTCCAAGATCAGTTTTTTATAAATTACAAGGAAACAATTTCTTAAGAGGGGAAGAGTGCAACGACCCGAAATTTTGAATAAATTTTGTTTCCTAACTTGGTGTGTTATTTTATTTTATACTCAACAAAACTATTTCATTTAATAAAATGAGTATAATTAAAATAAGACTATTGGGTTTCAACTGTTATATGAGCGTTGGTCAATATGACCATTGGAAACTAAATGTTGTGATTATTGTCTATAAATACAAGTGATCTTGATTAATTAATATAGAAAGAAGATTCGATGGCCCCATCCAGTATTCTCGGGCCGATTGAAGCCCATCTGACGGAACTCAGGAAGGAGGTAGCACCTTTGGGCTTTGCTTTGGACCAAACCCAAGCCGAACTTCATTGTGTGAAGCTGGAACAGAATCGCCTTCGTGAGAAGTTCAAGATGATAGAAATCACTACTTGGGGAATGTTGGTAGAGCCGCCCCAAGATTCTATCACCCTAGCACACCTTACTATTAGGTTCTATGCTTGTGTTATAAGGGGTTATGTAACAAGACTGTAACTGCCTTGTGTAATCCATTTAATTAAATAAAAAGTGTGATGTCTTTTTATGGTGAAGTTTGTGAATTTTCAAATGTCCAGATAAATATATTATGCATATTATTGATGAATTTTAGAAAAAGGATATTTTAAACATATTTATGTAAACCTTAAATAATTAATAATGTGTAATGATTTTAAAAAAATGGTCTTCTACAGTTATGTTCAGTAATAAATTTAGAGTCTAAAAAGATCAACTTAATTTTTGATGAATAGTTAATTATGAATAGTGATTTTTCACTTAGGATTAGTAATGTGACCAAATGGATTAGTAATCTCACTTAAAGAAAGTATTAATATAATTTAGGCACCTTGATTAAGTAATGTGATTCAATAAAATAGGTAAATAACTGTTTCAGAAATTATTAGTCAAGTATTAGTTTTTTTCATGTGAATAGTGTTTTTTAATTAAAAATTTAATTAAAAATATTTAGAAAATTATTTTTATAAAATATAGTTCATTTTTGAATTCAGAGCATCGATATTAGGTTATGGTGATTTTTGGGGATTTTCCTGAAAAAAAATGAATTTTCAGTGAATAGTTTTTTATATAAAAATTAAATTACAAATATTTAGAAAATTAATCTCATAAAATGAAGTTCATTTTTGAAATCATAGCATCTATATTAGGTTAAGGTGATATTTTGGGATTTTTCTGAGAAAGTTGAAATTTTGGTGAATAGGGAAAATACAGTTTTTGAGTTTCAGGTGTTTAATGACATCATTAAGGATATATTAATTTTTCAATAATTTTGTTCGACTTATGAATATTAATATAAGTTATGAGGTGTCCCAAGTGTCCAATACCATGGGAAAATACCATGTTCAAGCCCATGGTTTTGCCAATACCACCAATGAGGTGTCCCTTGGCCATTAATGCCTTGTCCCCCCACTTCCCTTATAAATACCAAGCCATTATGTCATCCTTCCCATTCCAAAATCCTCCTCAACTATGTTATGGTCTCCTTACCTCCCAAGGAGTCCTCCCAAGGTGCCTTCAAGCCTCCCAAGTTCCCAAACTTCATGATTTCGATGTTACTCTTCAAGGTAAGGGATCCTTTCACCCTCCTCTTTTAAGTCACGACTTCCTTTATGTTGTGTCTTATAATTTCCATCTCTTTATGTTGAGGGTATGTTCTTACATGTTCTAATTTTTTTCCATTTCATGTCTAATTATTGAGAGACCTTCTCCACTCTCGTAAATTTGTTTTCTGAATTTTTAAGTGGCGACGTTTGGCTGCCAAATTTTTATAAGGGATTCTTTCACCCTTCTCATTTTCAATGTTCTATTTTCATGTCAAGTCTTTCAAGTTCTTTTTTCTTATTTTGGGGTATTATCTATATATCCATCATACTTTAATTTTATGTTCACATGATGAGAGACCATATTTAATCTCATCAATTAATTTTTTTGATGTTTTAAGTGACGCAGTTAGGCTGCCGAATTTTCACAAGAGAAATTTTATTTTTGTCTTCCTTTCAAGTTTTTCATTTCATATGGTATGACCTTAAAATTTCATTTCCATGTTCTTATATCCTTTATATTATGTCCCTATACTATTTTATGGATCATTTATTAGTGGGTGACCCATGTCCCCTCTCTTTTCAATATTTTCTAAAACCCTGTAACATAGCCGTTATGCTGCAAAATTTTTGTCTCAAAATGTCTCAATCCTTTTCTCAAATTATTTTATTCTATTAAGTGAATACTAAAATATCTTTCTTATATATGGTTATTCACATATATATATATATATATATCAAAATGTTCTATTTTAATTCTGGGATTTACATACATGAAACCGCTTTCCTTTTCCGTGGGTTTAAAGTGACATAAAGATCATGTCTTTAAAGCAGTTTTTAAAACGATATGATTATGAAATGAAACCCATTTATTTTATGCTATATGGGTTATTTATGAAATTTTTGATGATGATATATGTGGCTCACATGATAATAAAGTCAAATTAAAGGTGCTCCCTAATAGTGCTCTAATGCATTGGGTAAAGACTTAATCTCTAGAGATGGCCATTTTAACGATACCTTGGGGAAAAACCTTTGTAATTTTTAATGACACCTTGGTGATGGACCATGGTGATACGAAAGTGATTTTCTATGTTAAATTTTGTAGCCACATCTTCAAGTTATGAAAAAATTTATTTTTATTATGATATGCCTCATGATCTCTTCTTCATGCCTTAAAGTTATTTATCATGACTTTATTGATGTATCTCAAGTTCACATGTAAAATGTTTCTCTTGTTTCCCTTACTGGGCCATCTTCCCACCCTTTACTTTGATATATGTCTCTAGGATATGAGATGTAGTTTTTTTACATAGTATAAACTTATTATTAAGCCTTACAAGTGGATTAGAAGAATGTTTTATGTGGTTTTTAATTTCTATGTCCCTGATTTCCAAGACACTAGACTTTAAAGATCCTCTGTTTGTAAATTGTAATGAAAAGTTATGTTATAAAAAGGCGGGATGCTATATCAGTCATGATGTATCTTATGCTGGGGGCATGTCTCTGGGGTTTTCATCAGCTTCCCATGTTTAACATGGGGTATGCCGTGAGTTTAACATCTTGCAGAGATGGTTACGTCAAAGGCATGTCCTCCAAGGTTTTCCTCAGGCATCTCATGTTTAACACGAGGTAGGCAATGAGTTTAACATCTTGTAGAGATAGAATGAAGGTGATCAAAACATCCTAGAGAGACGGAGCAGATTAGAACATCCCACGGAGGGAACACCTGGAAGATGGATAGATCATAACGCCCAATGTGAATGGATATGAGGTGGTGCGCCCCATGGAGGGGAGATGTCACACCATAATAGCTGATCTGAACACCACTGAGGGAGGATCAGGGAGAGTGCACCCCAGGATAGGGGACACCATGGTTTACCATTGGCTGAGATTGAACCTCTAGGAGGTTTCTTACGTACCATGTGGAGACGACAAGGATCAAAACCCACGTAGTTCGAAGGGGTGATGAATCGGGGTGTACACAATGGACAACGACCCGGTTACATATTGGGGATTACACATGGATTGCAGCCCAAGTACTTCTAGGAGTAGCGAGGAGGTTGGATGACATGATCCCATCAGGATGTGGTAGCCTGGGTAAGAATTAGTATGGATGATGGAGAATTGCATAGAGTGAAGGGGGAATGAAATGGGACCGTCGTGAAAGTGACAGTAGTGGCGGGATTGATCCTTGAAGAGACTTCCTACGTATCCCTGTAGTAGGGAATCAAAGTCCTCATAGTTCAGTGGGATGATGGGACACCTGAGGAGGCGGCCTGTGAGAATAGAGGCATGGATGGGACCCATAGGAAGTGGAACCTCCGGGTTGGGGCATGACCTTCCCGGGACACATGGGCTCAAGGGAGAGATCAGGATGAGACATGAGTGATGGGATTGAGCCTCATGGAGGCATCCTACGTATCCATGTGGCAGGGAATCAAAGTCCGTGTAGTTCATCTGACGACGACTTACCGCGAAATGAGGTTGACAATGACTTACTGCTGAATGAGGTCGCAACGGCTTACCAATGGATGGGGTTTCAACAGGTTACCACTGATTGAGGTCCCAATGGATTACCATTGGATGGGGTTTCAACAGTTTACCGCTGATTGAGGTCACAATGGATTACCGCTGGATGGGGTTTCAACGGCATACTACTGATTGAGGTCACAACGGCGTACCACTGGATGGGGTTTCAATAGCTTACCGCTGATTGAGGTCACAACGACTTATCGTTGGATGGGGTTGTCAATGGATTACCACTGAATGGAGTGACAATGGATTACCACTGAAGGTGGACCTAGGGTCCAATGGTTGTTGGGCTTGAACCTCAGGGAGACCTCCTACATACTATGCCTTGAGATGGATCAAAATCCTCATAGTTCGGAATGGTGTGGGGCTTACACTCTAGGCTACCCAAGTGTTGGTGAACTGACGTGAAGGGGGTTAGAACGACCAACGAATGGTGGGATTGAGCCTCAGGGAGGATTCATATGTACCCTGCCTTAGCAAGGATCAAAGACCACGTAGTTCAAGATGGTGTGTGGCTTACACTCTAGGCTTCCCAAGTGTTGGTGAACCGACGTGAAGGGGGCAGGATGACCAATAGATGGTGGGCTTGAGCCTCAGGGAGGCTTCCTATGTACCCATCCTTAATAGGGATAAAAGACCACATAGTTCAGGATGGTGTGGGGCTTACACTCTAGGCTTCCCAAGTATTGGTGAACCGACGTGATGAGTGTCGGGATGACCTACAGATGGTGGGCATGAGCCTCAGGGTGGAATCCTACGTACCATGCCTTAACATGGATCAATGACCATGTATTTCAGGTGGGTTCCGGTGAACCGATGTGAATGTGGACCTTGGTCCAGGTGATTGGTGGGCTTGGACCTCGTGGAGGCTTCCTACGCACCATGCCTTAACATGGATCAAAGACCATGTAGTTCAGGTTGGTGTCGACGAACTGACGTGAATGAGGACCTCGGTCCAGGTGAATGGTGGGATTGGACCTCAGGGAGGCTTCCTACATACCATGCATTGACATGGATCAAAGACCACATAGTTCAAGTGTACAGTTTAATGTCATGCGGGATAAGGGTGAACTGATGTAAAGGGAGTCAAAACGGCCAATGGGTGGTGGGGCTTGAACCTCAGAAAGGCTTCTTACGTACCTTGCCTTGACATGGATTAAAGTCCCCGTAGTTCGGGATGGTTTCGGTGAACCGACATGAATGAGGACCTTGTTCCAGGTGAATAGTGGGCTTGGACCTCATGGAGGCTTCCTACGTACCATGCCTTAACATGGATCAAAGAACATGTAGTTCAGGTGCACAGTTTAACATCATGCGGGACGAGGTGAACCGACGTGAAGGGGGTCAGAACGACCAATGGGTGGTGGGGCTTGAACCTCAGGAAGGATTCTTCGTACCATGCCTTGACATGGTTCAAAGTCCCTGTAGTTCGGGACAGTGTCGGTGAACCAACATGAATGAGGACCTTGGTCCAGGTGAATGGTGGGCTTGGACCTCATGGAGGCTTCCCATGTACCATGCTTTGACATAGATCAAAGACCACATCATTCAGGTGTACAGTTTAACATCATGTGGGACGAGGGTGATGTCATGGTTGATGCTTACTCTAAGCCCACGTGAGTCATGCTCGGTGTGTGAAACAAGAGGCAGCAAAGCTCTGAAGACCACTTTGCGAAAGGGGCATCCTCCGGAAGTGGAGAGAAACATGGCTTATGCTCTGAGGCGGCCCAAGGTTTCGGGACTTACTCCAGGATGGAGGACCGTGTGCCATTATGGAGCAACAATGGTGAATGGGGCTTACACAAGGAAGTTGCCCTGGTGCCGCTATGGAGCGGCACCGGTGAATGGGGCTTACGCTAGGAAGCTGCCCGGGTGCCGCTATAGAGCGACAATGGTGAATTGGGCTTACGTGAGGAAGCTACCCGGGTACCATTCTGGAGTGGCACTGGGGAATGGGGCTATGCAAGGAATCTTCTCAGGTGCTGCTATGGAGCATTACTGGTGAATGGGGA
Source organism: Viscum album (assembly GCA_963277665.1). Taxonomy (NCBI): domain Eukaryota; kingdom Viridiplantae; phylum Streptophyta; class Magnoliopsida; order Santalales; family Viscaceae; genus Viscum; species Viscum album. The sequence continues at coordinate 512,840,262 of OY728163.1, read as the reverse complement.
TTATGTGAGGAAGCTGCCTGGGTATCGCTATGGAGCGACACTGGTGAATGGGGCTTACGTGAGGAAGCTTCCTAGGTGCCGCTATGGAGCAGAATTGGTGAATGGGGCTTATGCAAGGAAGCTTCCAGGGTGCCCCTATGGAGCGACACTGGTAAATGTGGATTATGCAAGGAAGTTTCCCGGGTGCCGCTATGGAGCGGCACTGGTGAATGGGGCTTACGCGAGGAAGCTACCCAGGAGATGCTATGGAGCGGCACTGGTGAATGGGGATTATGCAAGGAAGTATCCCAGGTACCACTATGTAGCAGCATTGGTGAATGTGGCTTACATGAGGAAGCTACCCAGGTGCCGCTATAGAACGACACTAGTGAATGGGGCTTACGCAAGGAAGCTGCCCGGGTGCCGCTATGGAGCAGCACTGGTGAATGGGGCTTACACGAGGAAGCTGTCCAGGTGCCGCTATAGAGAAGCACTGGTGAATGGGGATTACGTGAGGAAACTGCTCGGGTACCGCTATGGAGAGACACTGGTGAATGGGGCTTACGTGAGAAAGCTGTCCGGGTGCTGCTATGGAGCGGCACTGGTGAATGGGTCTTACGCCAGGAAGCTACCTGGGTGTCGCTATGGAGCGACACTGGTGAATGGGGCTTATTCGAGGAAGCTACCCAGTGCCACTATGTAGCAGCACTGGTGAATGGGGAATATTCGAGGAAGCTGCCCGGGTGCCGCTATGGAGCGACACTAGTGAATGGGTCTTACGCAAGGAAGAATCTCAGGTGCCACTATGGAGCGTCTCTGGTGAATGGGGCTTACGCGAGGAAGCTGCCCAGGTGCCGCTATGGAGCGGCACTGGTGAATGGGGCTTACCCAAGGAAGCTGCCTGGGTGCCACTATGGAGGGGCACTGGTGAATGGGGCTTCCATGAGGACACTGCTCGGGTTCCACTATAGTGCTGCACTGGTGAATGAGGTTTACGCAAGGAATCTTCCCCTAATGTCTTCTTCATGTTTGGCCATGAGGGCATCCCATCTCACTCGTGGGTTGAGGCCTTCACCTATGTGCCAGTGCACAAGAGGGATAATTCCAAGGGGCGTTGTAATCGTGCCAAACAAAGGGACATGAAAACTGTGAATTACATACCCGATTTTCAGAACGCAATGAGGGTGGCGTGGCGATGGAGGATTGCTGTTGACCATGTTCGAAACACAACATGCATATTGCATTAGCCTGAAATGGGGACAAAAAAATGAGGGTCGACTACTGACCGTGTTTGAAACACATGACGTAACTTGAAGTGTTGGACAAAGTCTTCTGAGGTGATGGCCTAAGAAGGTGGGTGAGCCAATGCGGCATGGGAACAGGCCGTTAGGGGGTCCCTCCAGACATGAAAGGGGATGAAGATCTGAATAAAGGACACAAAAAGCGTGAGGTGGAGTGATGGAATGTTGGAACGGATTCCAACGCTCTTGGAATTATTCCACTGTAATCGTGGAATTAGGCATCTTATTCTTAGAACATAAGGCATCTCTTTTTTAGTACAAGAGGCATCCTATGATTGGCACATAAGGTGTTATATAGTTTAGATTCATGTAGAAAGGACTGTTGGCATCTCTTGCTTGGAGAATAAGGCATCTCTTTTTTTGGAGCAAGAGGCATACTATGTTTGGAACATAGGGTTCACTACAGTTTAGAGTCATGTAGAAAGGACTGTTAGGCATCTCATGCTTGGAGCATAAGACATCTATTCTTTAGAGGAAGAGGAATCCTATGATTGTAAAATAGAGATTAATGCAGTTTAAAGTCATGTAGATAGGACAATTAGGCATCTCATGTTTGGAGCATAAGGCTTCTCTTGTTTAGAGCAAGAGGAATCCTATGATTATCACATAGGGATTACTACAGTTTAGAGTCATATAGATAGGACTCATGGAATCTCATTCTTGGAGCATAAGGCATCTCTTATTTTGGGAAAGAGGCATCCTATGTTTGGGACATAGGTATTACTAAAGTTTAAAGTCATGTAGATAGGAATATTAGGCATAAGGTTCCTAGAAATGAATGGTGTTGGGACTTACGCGAGGGTGGCCCTTTTTGGTTCAACCTAGCATAGGAGTCAAGTGATTGGGTTTGGAGGAGTTCCCTGAGTAATGGTTTGACTCAAAGTACTCGGGGAATTGATGATGAGAATCTCAACTCATAACATGGGAAATTAACCAAGAGGAACATGTCGACTCAAAGTGTTTCATGGTGTGTGGAGGAGTATCTCAAATCATAGTATTCCATAGGTGGAAGGTGGATGCGCATAAGGGCGTAATGGAAAATCCAGACGTCCCAGCCCAAAAAGTTCAAGGTGCAACTCTCCATTTTTCATGGGGGTCTGTGACAGTAGAGAATCTCTTAGCGAAGTAGATTCACGGAGAAAAGGGGCTCGGAGAGCATGGGGTCTCGTGGAGCAGCATTGTAGAGCATAGACTCGCGGAGCATGGGCTCGCAGAGCATGGACTCACAGATAAGTATCACAGAGAATGGAATCACAAAGCATGGGCTCCTAGAGCATGGAATTGCGGAGCATAGTCTCGCGGAGCAGAAATGCGAAGGAAGCTTCTCACGGAGTAGGGACTTGTGGAGCAGCAACACGAAGGAAGCTGCTCGCGGAGCATGGCTTCGTGGAGCCGCTTCACGATGGAAAGTGAAGCTCTGCGAACTGGGAGATCGGCCGCCCAAGGGGAAAAGAGGCCATCCAAGGGGGAGGAGTGGTCGTCTGGAGAATGGGGGATGAGCTGGGTATTTATAGGCAAGGGGAACCATGAACCAGAGCTCGTTTGGCACGAAGACGGAGCTTGCTCCGCGGCGGACTCGCGAACGTCAAATGTGTTCGTGGTGTATCCTACCTCCTTGGTTCGCGTAGGGTTCACGAATGTCAAGGTGGTCGCGGAGCGTCCCACCTCCTTGCTTCACAGCGGGTCTTCGCGGAGCATCCTGAGCGTCAAACGGGGTCGCGGAGCATCCCACCTCATTGCTTCGCGGCGGTTGTAACATACTAAGTAAGTAATGAATAATAGATATTTTTATCGATGTCTATTAATGATTAAGATAGTGTTTTAGAGGCTTAAAATGAAAATAAATCCAATCTTAAGCATGGAATACACTAATATTCTTAAAAGATTGTTTTACTGCCTTATGATGGAAAACCCTTTTTAAATCTATATTTTGAAAATTTTATAAACTATGTTTGTCAAAATAAACTTATTCTTTATGATTGGGACATCAAAATTTACTTGTGTGAATTTTTGGTATTTTTCTGACAATGTTCATTTTTAATGAATAGTGAAAAATACTGCATTTTACATCAAAACTGCTTTTTAATCTAATTTATTTATATGATTAGATTATCTTTTGAATTGGTCTTAATGTGTAATATGAATATATTTTTACCATTTAATCCAATGGTGGTCATTGGAATCAATTTCACTTTGAAATTGGACTTAAACTGGTGTCAATCTTTTGATACTTATTGTTTTGTAAAAACACGCTATTTCTCTGGCAGCGGGAATTAATTATTAAATTAATTAATGTGACTTATATGATTTGAATTTTGTAAAATAGACTTCATTTTTGAATTCGGAATATCAAATATAGCTTAGGGTGAATTTTTGGTAATTTTCTGAAAAACTCCAATTTTTGATGAATAGTGAAACCACTAAGTGGTACTTATAAAGACTGATTTTCCGTTTAAATGAAATTTTGCCATCATTGTGTTTTGAATTTCAAAAATCCGACATACATGGTTGTAATTAATAAGTAAAATGTGGTTCAATGAGATTATAATAATTTTTTGGTGAATAGTAACTTATTAAGTTCTTAATCGCGATTAGTGGTAATTAGGGTAGTTTAAGGTATAAATAATGCTTTAATAATATGAAATGACCTAGACACATGTCCCAACCTTATTGGTTGTGTCATGGCCGACCAAGACAAGCCATGGGTCAACTTGGGGACCCCATGGATCCACTTTTGTTGGGAAATGACAAAAATAACTTTTTATTTAATGTAAAAGTAAAAATGACACAAACATAATATGTTTTACGAAAACAATTTTTACATGGGATTATAAAGATCAGATTTTTGATTATAAATAGTCATTGGAAATCTAAAATTATTTCCTACATCATAGTATTTGTTTTATAATTTTTAGACATTAAATAAATTAAATTATTTATGACATAATAATGATGCAGTGATGACATCATTATTTGACGATTTAAATAAAATGGAAAGACAATGTAAAATCTATGAACTACACATGGCCAAAACCAATTTGATGAGTGGATTTCGAACCCTTATCACCTTATCCACGAATTATATAAATGTGGGAACTTTTAAAACTGAAACACATTTTCAAATAATGTAATATTTCTTTACTTTCCAAAAGTGCCCCTCCTCTCCTCTTATAAAAGGCCCCCACCTCTACCTCATTTCACACACTCCTCAAGCCTTTGGCTCGGCCAACCCATGCCCATTTACTCTCTCCACATCCCTCTACTCATCCTAGAGGATTCCCTTTGGGCAGAATCCTTTCAAAGTAATCCTTTAAGTTCAAATAAAAAGGAGTTACACTTTTAAAGGTAATTCATTCTCTCATGTTCATTTGTTTTATTTTTCTTCTCCAACCCCCTAAACTCTTTTTATTTACTTCTTTTGTAACAAAACCAGTATCTTCAATATACTAGGATGTTTTTATAAGATTTATTTGAGCTACACTCTCACACAACTACATCAAATGGTTAAAGAACATACGGTTTCCGTGGATGGCGAAATTCTGCCTCCCGAAACGATGATTGTTCAATACTCATTTAACACCTTCAAAGGTGGCCATTATGATGTAAATATTTTTATATCTGATATATGATATGTTTATGTTTTCCTTAAGCTTCTGTTTTTTTTCATTTTGGGCATACCTTTATGGTTTCCATTATGGGTAAACACGATATCTTCATTTTAGGAAGTGCGGACTACCGCCCCCTGAAAGTGATTTGATTCGTTAATACCATATGTGGGATGTGTAAAGGATAAAGTTAATGATATTATATATGTTATTATACTGGAATTATAATATAATCTTATATAATTATGATTCCATTCCAAAAAAATACGAAATAGAAATGGAAGTAGCGTTCATGCGTACGTACGGCTTACCGTCTCCATGAACGGTGCATTTCATTTCTTACCTCTAAATGTGATGTAATATTATAAATACATGTATATGCTGAATATATATGATGTATATGTTATCCAAATCATTAATATCATTCTGGATATAACGAACCTTTGACCAAATTAACAACATGTAAGTGTAAGAAGTCTATTTTTGACTTAAGAACCAAATACCGACAAAATGAACATTATTAACTTAAATGATTACATGATGTCCATAACATGGTATAAAAGGAATAGTGAACTTGAAAAAGGTTCTTAAGCAAGTAGAGATTAACTCAAGTTTATTATTCAGGAGATTAAAGAAAGGTCAGGTCAAGTCGGATACGAGGTATGGGACTTCGTCTCAATCTCCTTTCTTTGAGGCATATTTTATTTTATACACAACTTTCTTTTATACGGTGTATAAACCCCTTTGACTTTTACATTTATTCAAAAGGAATATTTTTTATACGAAGCGTTTACTAAACGAAAAAAGGGAATGTTTTTGTCGTACGTATGCGGCGACAACGACTTCTCCGCCGTCGTGACTGTTATTTGAGTTTCGACTTCCTCTACAAGCCATACCTTCTTTTTTAAAAGAAAAATAAATACCATGTTTTAGTTTTCTTTTATTTTGGTATTGAAAATGGTTTTCACAATGTTTTTGTGTTGTATTGATATCTTGTGATTGAAATGTGGAAATGTTATGTTTCCTTTATGCATGTTTTATGTGATACGATTATGTTATGGTTCTTGGGAATTATTATGAAGACGGGTGGTTCCGTGATAAACTAAGGGCGGGTGAGCCCGATATAGCTCTCCAATGCATTGGGTAACGTGAAGGAGTGAAACGTTAAGGTTTATCTGAAGAGATTTTAGGGAATATACTGTGATGGGTATTCCAAACGTAACCAAGAGGGTTACTCCCTACGTAAGAATGTTATGAATGCCTCAAGTTACCTTTATGTCCTATGATTTCTATGATTTATTCATGATTTTATGAGGTATGTTAAAGTGCCTATGTTTTATGGGTAAAGTATGATTTCATTCTTATGTATATATGTACCCATGTTTCCTTTCCATGTTTTTATAACCCATACTGAGCTTTTTATGCTCATCCCAAGTTTTTTTGAAATGTTTTTCACAGGTCAAGGGAAAGGTACATGATATGATGATAGTGTCAAGGAAGTGTCAAGAAATAATCCATGTTTTATTTTAAATGTGTTTCCATTGATGGGAATTAAGAATACTATCTTTATGTAACCACTTTGTTTATATGTGGAATGTAATACAAGTTTTATGATCTAATTCTCTAAAACTCTAAACCCGAAAAGATCCTCAATGTGTAATCTTGTAATAACTCAAGATTATGTAAGGTTTAAGGCTGGGGCCTTATAGTTGGTATCAGAGGTCGGTTTAGATAACTTTAGGAGTTATAATTCTATTAAATGATTATCCAAAAATATTTTTTTTGAAATGATATAGCATTTAAAGATTACCGTGTTGCTTTATCTAAGACATGTTTGTTCAGAATGGTTTTTCGTAGAGGAAACAGGGAAGCAGTGCTAGGAAGGCATACAGAAGGAAATAACCTTCCGAATCAGCATCCAGAATTGGTCGGAATTGGAACTGAACAGTTTGTTGCAGTAATGGCGCAGTTGACTCAAGCGATAAATGGCGGTGGTATCCATACACGAGATCAGCCAGACCAACCGCAGAGGAACATGTCAGTGGTGAAACATTCCATGAGGCAACATCCACCATCATTCAGAGGATCATCTGACCCTGTGCTAGCTGAAGGGTGGATTAAAGCACTGGATAAGATTTTTGATGTCATGGGGTGTTCAGACAATCAAAAGGTTAGTCTTGCTATTTACCGTTTGGAGGGTGAAGCAGATCAGTGGTGGTCTATGGTTAAAAATATCAGGGACGCCGATGAGATTGATGCTCTTGACTGGGATGAATTCAAAGGTATGTTTCTTGAGAATTATTTTCCTAAGGCTGTTCGACTTAGGATGGAAAAGCAATTCTTGGAATTGAGGCAAGAGGAAGACTCATTGGGTGCCTATGAAGAAAGGTTCACTCGATTGGCAAGGTATGCTCCAAATTTTATTCGAGACCTTGATAGTAAAATCAATCGTTTTTACTCAGGATTAAAGCCAAAGTATCGAAGGGAATTAGCTTCTCGAGAGTTTAAAAGTTATGAAAAGCTTGTTCGATGTGCTGAGAAGGTGGAAATGGAGTTTGCCGATGACCAAGTGTTCTATAACAACCAGCAGAAGAAGAGACCGAGGTGGCAGGAGAAAGGTAAGAATTCTTCAAAAAAGTCTGATGGTAAGAGAACTAAGTTTCCAGTTTGTGATAAATGTGGCAAAAGGCATGCTGGGGAATGTCTTCTGAATTCTGGAAAGTGCTACCGATGTGGTAAGATGGGACATAAGGCTCGTGATTGCACTGAAAAGGATCAAGGTGAAGGTAAGAACAAATTTTATTTATAGTTAGTGAAATGTTATAAGTGCAATGAGATGGGTCACTATGCAAACGAGTGTCCGGCAAAGAGCTTGAGTAATGGGAAGCAGTTAGACTACAAGCAGAAAGGGGTGGTGAAATCCTTTGCAACTACTTCAGCAGATGTCGGGCCATCAAATGAAGTTGTATCAGGTACTTTGTTTGTTTTTTCAGATTATGCCAGTGTGTTGTTTGATTCGGGGTCTACACATTCTTTCATCTCTGAAACCTTTTCTAGTAAAATGGGAATACCATCTCAAGAAATGACTCCTGAACTTTTGGTAAAAACACCTGGGGGAAATGTTGAGGCAAAAAGAATTTATAAGAATCTTCCTATCCTTATCTGTGGAAAGAACCTACTTGCAAACCTTATTGTTCTACCTCTAGTAGAGTTTGATGTTATCCTGGGTATGGATTGGCTCTCTATTTACCATGCTAAGATTGACTGTAGAGATAAAGAAGTTTCTTTTCAGAAATACTTTCAGTTTGTTTACAAGAATGAAACCTTACTTTTGATAACATATCAAGAGGCCGAGAAACTTTTAAAAGATGGAAATAAATGTTACCTTGCACACGTCGTTGAAAATAAAGGAACTGTTCAGATTAATTATGTGCCAGTGGTAAATGAGTATCCTGATGTTTTTCCTGATGAGTTGCCTGGAATAATACCAGATCGGGAAGTTGAGTTTACTATTGACTTAGTTCCTGATGCTAAGCCAATTTCAAAACCCCCTTATCGAATGGCACAAATTGAACTTTTAGAGTTGAAGGAGCAATTGCAAGATTTGTTAGAGAAAGGTTTCATTAGACCTATCACATCACCATGGGGTGCTCCTGTTTTATTTGTTAAAAAGAAAGATGGTTCTATGAGACTTTGCATTGATTATAGAGCCTTGAATAACATCACTGTTAAGAACAAATATCCTTTGCCTCATATCGATGATTTGTTTGATCAGCTCCAGGGAGCTCAGTTTTTTTCAAAGATTGACTTGAGATCGGGGTACCATCAGCTGAAGGTAAAGGAGGTAGATACTCCGAAGACCGCGTTCCGTACGAGATATGGCCATTATGAATTTGTAGTAATTCCTTTTGGGCTAACCAATGCACCTGCTGTATTCATGGACTTAATGAATAGAATTTTCCATGAGTTCCTGGATAAGTTTGTGGTGGTTTTCATTGATGATATTTTGGTGTTTTCTAAAAGTAAATAGGAGCATGAAAAACATTTAAGGGTTATCTTGCAAACCTTAAAAGAAAAGAAACTGTATGGGAAATTCAGCAAGTGTGAGTTTTGGTTGCAACAAATTTCCTTCCTTGGTCACATTGTTTCTAAAGATGGAATAACTGTTGATCCTGCAAAAACAAAAGTTTTGGAAGAATGGCCAAGACCCACAAATGTAACCAAGATTCGTAGCTTCCTTGGTTTGGCGGGCTATTACCGAAGGTTTGTTAGAAATTTTTCACGGTTATCTAGTCCAATGACTAAGCTAACTCGGAAGGGTGTTAAGTTTATCTGGACAAAAGAATGTGATGATTGTTTTCAGGAATTGAAAAGAAGATTGGTGAATGCTCCAGTTTTGGCACTACCTTCCAGGAATGGTGAGTTTGTTATATACAGTGATGCTTCATTGAAAGGACTTGGTTGCGTCCTAATGGAGAATGATCAGGTGATTGCTTATGCTTCACGACAGTTAAAAACTCATGAGGTAAATTACCCTACACATGATTTGGAATTAGCTGCTGTTGTTTTTGCTTTAAAAATTTGGAGGCATCATTTGTATGGAGTAAAGTGTGAAATATATACCGATCACAAAAGTTTAAAGTATATATTCACTCAGAAAGAGTTAAACATGAGACAGAGGAGATGGCTATAATTAATCAAGGATTACGATAGTCCAATTCATTACTATCTGGGAAAAGCAAATAAAGTGGCTGATGCTTTGAGTCGAAAAAGTAATGCTTCATTAACAATGTTGCGTTTGGAATGTGATCCTTTGGTTAAGGATTTGATGAACATTGGCATAGAAGTTGTTGGTGCAGGAAGTCCTTCTGTTTTGTTTCAGGTATCAGTGAGATCTTCTCTATCAGATAGAATCAAGCAAGCACAGAAGCAAGACAGTGAGTTGCAGAAAAAGGTAGAGCTAGTTCAGAAAGGTAAGTTGCCTGAATTCAACATTGATAATGATTGTGTTTTGAGATTTGGGAAGATATTGTGTGTGCCTTGTGATTCACAGTTGAAGAGAGAGTTGTTATGTGAAGCTCATAGTTCTCCGTTTTCAGTTCATCCGGGCAGTACTAAGATGTATAGAGATCTGCGGGAGTATTACTGGTGGGATGGAATGAAAAGAGACATTGCTGATTTTACTGTGAAGTGTTTGACATGTCAACAGGTTAAAGTAGAGCGGCAGTTACCAAAAGGGATGTTTCAGCCTTTACCAGTGCCAGAGTGGAAATGAGAGAATATATCCATGGACTTTGTTGTTGGATTACCGAAGACATCTCGAGGTAATAATGCAATCTGGGTTATTGTTGATCGCTTGACCAAATCTGCTCATTTCTTTGCTATACGAGATACTTTCTCTCTTGATCAACTTTCCCGTTTGTATCTTAAAGAAATAGTTAGATTACATGGAGTTCCTCTCTCCATTGTATCAGATCGTGATCCCAGTTTTACTTCTAACTTTTGGAAGGGCCTTCAGAAGTCGTTGGGTACTGAATTAAATTTTAGTACAGCTTTTCATCCTCAATCAGATGGGCAGTCAGAACGAACAATTCAGACATTGGAGGATATGTTACGAGCTTGTTCTATGGATTATCAGGGAAGTTGGGACCAACATCTTTCTTTGGTTGAGTTTTCTTATAATAACAGCTTTCATTCCAGTATACAGATGGCACCATTTCAGGCATTATATGGGAAGCGGTGTCGAACTCCATCTTTCTGGGATGAAGTGGGTGAAAGGAAGTTGATGGGACCAGAATTGGTAGAAGAGATGGCAGAAAAAGTTTAGCTGATTCAGAAACACATGAGAACAGCTCAGAGCAGGCAGAAGAGTTATGCGGATAACCGGAGGAAGGATCTATCTTTCGAGGTAAGTGATCATGTTTTTCTCAAGGTTTCTCCTTGGAAAAGTGTGATGAGATTTGGTAAGAAAGGAAAGTTGATTCCAAGGTTTGTTGGACCATACAAAATTCTGGAGAGAGTTGGATCAGTTACATACCGAGTGGCTTTACCTCCGAGTTTATCTCAGGTACACAATGTTTTTCATGTTTCCATGTTGAGAAAGTATATGCCAGATCCATCTCATGTTTTGAGTCCAGAGGTAGTTCAGCTGGAAAAGAACCTATCTTATGAGGAACAACCGGTCCAGATTCTTGACCACAGGGAGTAAGTGTTATAGAATAAGGTGATTAAGCAAGTAAAGGTTTTGTGGAAAAACCACATGACTGAAGAGGCAACATGGGAATCTGAAAATGCAATGAGGGATAAGTACCCCAATTTATTCGATAAGTAAATAAATTGCGAGGACGCAATTTTCTAATGGGGGGAAGGATGTAACATCCTAAGTAAGTAATGAATAATAGATATTTTTATCTATGTCTATTAATGATTAAGATAGTGTTTTAGAGGCTTAAAATGAAAATAAATCCAATCTTAAGCATGGAATACACTAATATTCTTAAAAGATTGTTTTACTGCCTTATGATGGAAAACCCTTTTTAAATCTATATTTTGACAATTTTATAAACTATGTTTCTCAAAATAAACTTATTCTTTATGATTGGGACATCAAAATTTACTTTGTGTGAATTTTTGGTATTTTTCTGACAATGTTCATTTTTTAATGAATAGTGAAAAATACTGCATTTTACATCAAAACTGCTTTTTAATCTAATTTATTTATATGATTATATTATCTTTTGAATTGGTCTTAATGTGTAATATGAATATATTTTTACCATTTAATCTAATGGTGGTCATTGGAATCAATTTCACTTTGAAATTGGACTTAAACTGGTGTCAATCTTTTGATACTTATTGTTTTGTAAAAACACGCTATTTGCTCTGGCAGCGGGAATTAATTATTAAATTAATTAATGTGACTAATATGATTTGAATTTTGTAAAATAGACTTTATTTTTGAATTCGGAATATCAAATATAGCTTAGGGTGAATTTTTGGTAATTTTCTGAAAAACTCCAATTTTTGATGAATAGTGAAACCACTAAGTGGTACTTATAAAGACTGATTTTCCGTTTAAATGAAATTTTTCCATCATTGTGTTTTGAATTTCAAAAATCCGACATACATGGTTGTCATTAAGAAGTAAAATATGGTTCAATGAGATTATAATAATTTTTTGGTGAATAGTAACTTATTAAGTTCTTAATCGCGATTAGTGGTAATTAGGGTAGTTTAAGGTATAAATAATGCTTTAATAATATGAAATGACCTAGACACATGTACCAACCTTATTGGTTGTGTCATGGCCGACCAAGACAAGCCATGGGTCAACTTGGGGACCCCATGGATCCACTTTTGTTGGGAAATGACAAAAATAACTTTTTATTTAATGTAAAAGTAAAAATGACACAAACATAATATGTTTTACGAAAACAATTTTTACATGGACTTATAAAGATCAGATTTTTGATTATAAATAGTCATTGGAAAGCTAAAAAGATTTCCCACATCATAGTATTTGTTTTATAATTTTTAGACATTAAATAAATTAAATTATTTATGACATAATAATGATGCAGTGATGACATCATTATTTGACGATTTAAATAAAATGGAAAGACAATGTAAAATATATGAACTACACATGGCCAAAACCAATTGTATGAGTGGATTTAGAACCCTTATCAACTTATCCACTAATTATATCAATGTGGGACCTTTTAAAACTGAAACACATTTTCAAATAATGTAATATTTCTTTACTTTCCAAAAGTGCCCCTCCTCTCCTCTTATAAAAGGTCCCCACCTCTACCTCATTTCACACACTCCTCAAGCCTTTGGCTCGGCCAACCCATGACCATTTACTCTCTCCACATCCCTCTCCTCATCCTAGAGGATTCCCTTTGGGCATAATCCTTTCAAAGTAAGCCTTTAGGTTCAAATAAAAAGGAGTTACACTTTTAAAGGTAATTCATTCTATCATGTTCATTTGTTTTATTTTTCTTCTCCAACCCCCTAAACTCTTTTTATTTACTTCTTTTGTAACAAAAACAGTATCTTAAATATACTAGGATGTTTTTATAAGATTTATTTGAGCTACACTCTCACACAACTACATCAAATGGTTAAAGAACATACGGTTTCCGTGGATGGCGAAATTCTGCCTCCCGAAACGATGATTGTTCAATACTCATTTAACACCTTCAAAGGTGGCCATTATGATGTAAATATTTTTATATATGATATATGATATGTTTATGTTTTCCTTAAGCTTCTGTTTTTTTCATTTTGGGCATACCTTTATGGTTTCCATTATGGGTAAACACGATATCTTCATTTTAGGAAGTGCGGACTACCGCCCCCTGAAAGTGATTTGATTCGTTAATACCATATGTGGGATGTGTAAAGGATAAAGTTAATGATATTATATATGTTATTATACTGGAATTATAATATAATCTTATATAATTATTATTCCATTCCAAAAAAAATACGAAATAGAAATGGAAGTAGCGTTCATGCGTACGTACGGCTTACCGTCTCCATGAACGGTGCATTTCATTTCTTACCTCTAAATGTGATGTAATATTATAAATACATGTATATGCTGAATATATATGATGTATATGTTATCCAAATCATTAATATCATTCTGGATATAACGAACCTTTGACCAAATTAACAACATGTAAGTGTAAGAAGTCTATTTTTGACTTAAGAACCAAATACCGACAAAATGAACATTATTAACTTAAATGATTACATGATGTCCATAACATGGTATAAAAGGAATAGTGAACTTGAAAAAGGTTCTTAATAAAGTAGAGATTAACTCAAGTTTATTATTCAGGAGATTAAAGAACGGCCGGGTCAAGTCGGATACGAGGTATGGGACTTCGTCTCAATCTCCTTTCTTTGAGGCATATTTTATTTTATACACAACTTTATTTTATACGGTGTATAAAACCCTTTGAATTTTACATTTATTCAAAAGGAATATTTTTTATACGAAGCGTTTACTAAACGACAAAAGGGAATGTTTTTGTCGTACGTATGCGGCGACAACGACTTCTCCGCCGTCGTGACTGTTATTTGAGTTTCGGCTTCCTCTACAAGCCATACCTTCTTTTTTAAAAGAAAAATAAAAACCATGTTTTACTTTTCTTTTATTTTGGTATTGAAAATGGTTTTCACAATGTTTTTGTGTTGTATTGATATCTTGTGATTGAAATGTGGAAATGTTATGTTTCCTTTATGCATGTTTTATGTGATACGATTATGTTATGGTTCTTGGGCATTATTATGAAGACGGGTGGTTCCGTGATAAACTAAGGGCGGGTGAGCCCGATATAGCTCTCCAATGCATTGGGTAACGTGAAGGAGTGAAACGTTAAGGTTTCTCTGAAGAGATTTTAGGGAATATACTGTGATGGGTATTCCAAACGTAACCAAGAGGGTTACTCCCTACGTAAGAATGTTATGAATGCCTCAAGTTACCTTTATGTCCTATGATTTCTATGATTTATTCATGATTTTATGAGGTATGTTAAAGTGACTATGTTTTATGGGTAAAGTATGATTTCATTCTTATGTATATATGTACCCATGTTTCCTTTCCATGTTTTTATAACCCATACTGAGCTTTTTATGCTCATCCCAAGTTTTTTTGAAATGTTTTTCACAGGTCAAGGGAAAGGTACATGATATGATGATAGTGTCAAGGAAGTGTCAAGAAATAATCCATGTTTTATTTTAAATGTGTTTCCATTGATGGGAATGAAGAATACTATCTTTATGTAACCACTTTGTTTATATGTGGAATGTAATTCAAGTTTTATGATCTAATTCTCTAAAACTCTAAACCCGAAAAGATCCTCAATGTGTAATCTTGTAATAACTCAAGATTATGTAAGGTTTAAGGCTGGGGCCTTATAGTTGGTATCAGAGGTTGTTTTAGATAACTTTAGGAGTTAGAATTCTATTAAATGATTATCCAAAAATATTTTTTTTTGAAATGATATAGCATTTAAATATTACCATGTTGCTTTATCTAAGACATGTTTGTTCAGAATGGTTTTCCGCAGAGGAAACAGGGAAGCAGTGCTAGGAAGGCATACAGAAGGAAATAACCTTCCGAATCAGCATCCAGAAATGGTCGGAATTGGAATTGAACAGTTTGTTGCAGTAATGGCGCAGTTGACTCAAGCGATAAATGGCGGTGGTATCCATACACGAGATCAGCCAGACCAACCGCAGAGGAACATGTCAGTGGTGGAACATTTCATGAGGCAACATCCACCATCATTCAGAGGATCATCTGACCCTGTGCTAGCTGTAGGGTGGATTAAAGCACTGGAGAAGATTTTTGATGTCATGGGGTGTTCAGACAATCAAAAGGTTAGTCTTGCTATTTACCGTTTGGAGGGTGAAGCAGATCAGTGGTGGTCTATGGTTAAAAATATCAGGGACGCCGATGAGATTGATGCTCTTGACTGGGATGAATTCAAAGGTATGTTTCTTGAGAATTATTTTCCTAAGGCTGTTCGACTTAGGATGGAAAATCAATTCTTGGAATTGAG
The DNA here is from genome assembly GCA_963277665.1 of Viscum album. Classification (NCBI taxonomy): domain Eukaryota; kingdom Viridiplantae; phylum Streptophyta; class Magnoliopsida; order Santalales; family Viscaceae; genus Viscum; species Viscum album. The sequence goes on along the minus strand of OY728163.1, from coordinate 512,824,797 downwards.
GCAAGAGGAAGACTCATTGGCTGCCTATGAAGAAAGGTTCACTCGATTGGCAAGGTATGCTCCAAATTTTATTCGAGACCTTGATAGTAAAATCAATCGTTTTTACTCAGGATTAAAGCCAAAGTATCGAAGGGCATTAGCTTCTTGAGAGTTTAAAAGTTATGAAAAGCTTGTTCGATGTGCTGAGAAGGTGGAAATGGAGTTTGCCGATGACCAAGTGTTCTATAACAACCAGCAGAAGAAGAGACCGAGGTGGCAGGATAAAGGTAAGAATTCTTCAAAAAAGTCTGATGGTAATAGAACTAAGTTTCCAGTTTGTGATAAATGTGGCAAAAGGCATGCTGGGGAATGTCTTATGAATTCTGGAAAGTGCTACCGATGTGGTAAGATGGGACATAAGGCTCGTGATTGCACTGAAAAGGATCAAGGTGAAGGTAAGAACAAATTTTATTTATAGTTAGTGAAATGTTATAAGTGCAATGAGATGGGTCACTATGCAAACGAGTGTCCGACAAAGAGCTTGAGTGATGGGAAGCAGTTAGACTACAAGCAGAAAGGGGTGGTGAAATCCTTTGCAACTACTTCAGCAGATGTCGGGCCATCAAATGAAGTTGTATCAGGTACTTTGTTTGTTTTTTCAGATTATGCCAGTGTGTTGTTTGATTCGGGGTCTACACATTCTTTCATCTCTGAAACCTTTTCTAGTAAAATGGGAATACCATCTCAAGAAATGACTCCTGAACTTTTGGTAAAAACACCTGGGGGAAATGTTGAGGCAAAAAGAATTTATAAGAATCTTCCTATCCATATCTGTGGAAAGAACCTACTTGCAAACCTTATTGTTCTACCTCTAGTAGAGTTTGATGTTATCCTGGGTATGGATTGGCTCTCTATTTACCATGCTAAGATTGACTGTAGAGATAAAGAAGTTTCTTTTCAGAAATACTTTCAGTTTGTTTACAAGAATAAACCCTTACTTTTGATAACATATCAAGAGGCCGAGAAACTTGTAAAAGATGGAAATAAATGTTACCTTGCACACGTCGTTGAAAATAAAGGAACTGTTCAGATTAATTATGTGCCAGTGGTAAATGAGTATCCTGATGTTTTTCCTGATGAGTTGCCTGGAATAATACCAGATCGGGAAGTTGAGTTTACTGTTGACTTAGTTCCTGATGCTAAGCCAATTTCAAAACCCCCTTATCGAATGGCACAAATTGAACTTTTAGAGTTGAAGGAGCAATTGCAAGATTTATTAGAGAAAGGTTTCATTAGACCTATCACATCACCATGGGGTGCTCCTGTTTTATTTGTTAAAAAGGAAGATGGTTCTATGAGACTTTGCATTGATTATAGAGCCTTGAATAACATCACTATTAAGAACAAATATCCTTTGCCTCATATCGATGATTTGTTTGATCAGCTCCAGGGAGCTCAGTTTTTTTCAAAGATTGACTTGAGATCGGGGTACCATCAGCTGAAGGTAAAGGAGGTAGATATTCCGAAGACCGCGTTCCGTATGAGATATGGCCATTATGAATTTGTAGTAATGCCTTTTGGGCTAACCAATGCACCTGCTGTATTCATGGACTTAATGAATAGAATTTTCCATGAGTTCCTGGATAAGTTTGTGGTGGTTTTCATTGATGATATTTTGGTGTTTTCTAAAAGTAAAGAGGAGCATGAAAAACATTTAAGGGTTATCTTGCAAACCTTAAAAGAAAAGAAACTGTATGGGAAATTCAGCAAGTGTGAGTTTTGGTTGCAACAAATTTCCTTCCTTGGTCACATTGTTTCTAAAGATGGAATAACTGTTGATCCTGCAAAAACAAAAGTTTTGGAAGAATGGCCAAGACCCACAAATGTAACCAAGATTCGTAGCTTCCTTGGTTTGGCGGGCTATTACCGAAGGTTTGTTAGAAATTTTTTACGGTTATCTAGTACAATGACTAAGCTAACTCGGAAGGGTGTTAAGTTTATCTGGACAAAAGAATGTGATGATTGTTTTCAGGAATTGAAAAGAAGATTGGTGAATGCTCCAGTTTTGGCACTACCTTCCAGGAATGGTGAGTTTTTTATATACAGTGATGCTTCATTGAAAGGACTTGGTTGCGTCCTAATGCAGAATGATCAGGTAATTGCTTATTCTTCACGACAGTTGAAAACTCATGAGGTAAATTACCCTACACATGATTTGGAATTAGCTGCTGTTGTTTTTGCTTTAAAAATTTGGAGGCATCATTTGTATGGAGTAAAGTGTGAAATATATACCGATCACAAAAGTTTAAAGTATATATTCACTCAGAAAGAGTTAAACATGAGACAGAGGAGATGGCTAGAATTAATCAAGGATTATGATTGTACAATTCATTACTATCTGGGAAAAGCAAATAAAGTGGCTGATGCTTTGAGTCGAAAAAGTAATGCTTCATTAACAATGTTGCGTTTGGAATGTGATCCTTTGGTTAAGGATTTGATGAACATTGGCATAGAAGTTGTTGGTGCAGGAAGTCCTTCTGTTTTGTTTCAGGTATCAGTGAGATCTTCTCTATCAGATAGAATCAAGCAAGCACAGAAGCAAGACAATGAGTTGCAGAAAAAGGTAGAGCTGGTTCAGAAAGGTAAGTTGCCTGAATTCAACATTGATAATGATTGTGTTTTGAGATTTGGGAAGATATTGTGTGTGCCTTGTGATTCAGAGTTGAAGAGAGAGTTGTTATGTGAAGCTCATAGTTCTCCGTTTTCAGTTCATCCGGGCAGTACTAAGATGTATAGAGATCTGCGGGAGTATTACTGGTGGGATGGAATGAAAAGAGACATTGCTGATTTTACTGTGAAGTGTTTGACATGTGAACAAGTTAAAGTAGAGTGGCAGTTAACGAAAGGGATGTTTCAGCCTTTACCAGTGCCAGAGTGGAAATGGGAGAATATATCCATGGACTTTGTTGTTGGATTACCGAAGACATCTCGAGGTAATAATGCAATCTGGGTTATTGTTGATCGCTTGACCAAATCTGCTCATTTCTTTGCTATATGAGATACTTTCTCTCTTGATCAACTTTCCCGTTTGTATCTTAAAGAAATAGTCAGATTACATGGAGTTCCTCTCTCCATTGTATCGGATCGTGATCCCAGGTTTACTTCTAACTTTTGGAAAGGCCTTCAGAAGTCGTTGGGTACTGAATTAAATTTTAGTACAGCTTTTCATCCTCAATCAGATGGGCAGTCAGAACGAACAATTCAGAAATTGGAGGATATGCTACGAGCTTGTTCTATGGATTATCAGGGATGTTGGGACCAACATCTTTCTTTGGTTGATTTTTCTTATAATAACAGCTTTCATTCCAGTATACAGATGGCACCATTTCAGGCATTATATGGGAAGCGGTGTCGAACTCCATCTTTCTGGGATGAAGTGGGTGAAAGGAAGTTGATGGGACCAGAATTGGTAGAAGAGATGGCAGAAAAAGTTCAGCTGATTCAGAAACACATGAGAACAGCTCAGAGTAGGCAGAAGAGTTATGCGGATAACCGGAGGAAGGATCTATCTTTCGAGGTAGGTGATCATGTTTATCTCAATGTTTATCCTTGGAAAAGTGTGATGAGATTTGGTAAGAAAGGAAAGTTGATTCCAAGGTTCGTTGGACCATACAAAATTCTGGAGAGAGTTGGATCAGTTGCATACCGAGTGGCTTTACCTCCGAGTTTATCTCAGGTACACAATGTTTTTCATGTTTCGATGTTGAGAAAGTATATGCCAGATCCATCTCATGTTTTGAGTCCAGAGGTAGTTCAGCTGGAAAAGAACCTATCTTATGAGGAACAACCGGTCCAGATTCTTGACCACAGGGAGCAAGTGTTACAGAATAAGGTGATTAAGCAAGTAAAGGTTTTGTGGAAAAACCACATGACTGAAGAGGCAACATGGGAATCTGAAAATGCAATGAGGGATAAGTACCCCAATTTATTCGATAAGTAAATAAATTGCGAGGACGCAATTTTCTAAAGGGGGGAAGGATGTAACATCCTAAGTAAGTAATGAATAATAGATATTTTTATCTATGTCTATTAATGATTAAGATAGTGTTTTAGAGGCTTAAAATGAAAATAAATCCAATCTTAAGCATGGAATACACTAATATTCTTAAAAGATTGTTTTACTGCCTTATGATGGAAAACCCTTTTTAAATCTATATTTTGACAATTTTATAAACTATGTTTCTCAAAATAAACTTATTCTTTATGATTGCGACATCAAAATTTACTTTGTGTGAATTTTTGGTATTTTTCTGACAATGTTCATTTTTTAATGAATAGTGAAAAATACTGCATTTTACATCAAAACTGCTTTTTAATATAATTTATTTATATGATTAGATTATCTTTTGAATTGGTCTTAATGTGTAATATGAATATATTTTTACCATTTAATCCAATGGTGGTCATTGGAATCAATTTCACTTTGAAATTGGACTTAAACTCGTGTCAATCTTTTGATACTTATTGTTTTGTAAAAACACGCTATTTGCTCTGGCAGTGGGAATTAATTATTAAATTAATTAATGTGACTTATATGATTTGAATTTTGTAAAATAGACTTCATTTTTGAATTCGGAATATCAAATATAGCTTAGGGTGAATTTTTGGTAATTTTCTGAAAAACTCTAATTTTTGATGAATAGTGAAACCACTAAGTGGTACTTATAAAGACTGATTTTCCGTTTAAATGAAATTTTGCCATCATTGTGTTTTGAATTTCAAAAATCCAACATACATGGTTGTCATTAAGAAGTAAAATATGGTTCAATGAGATTATAATAATTTTTTGGTGAATAGTAACTTATTAAGTTCTTAATCGCGATTAGTGGTAATTAGGGTAGTTTAAGGTATAAATAATGCTTTAATAATATGAAATGACCTAGACACATGTCCCAACCTTATTGGTTGTGTCATGGCCGACCAAGAAAATCCATGGGTCAACTTGGGGACCCCATGGATCCACTTTTGTTGGGAAATGACAAAAATAACTTTTTATTTAATGTAAAAGTAAAAATGACACAAACATAATATGTTTTACGAAAACAATTTTTACATGGGCTTATAAAGATCAGATTTTTGATTATAAATAGTCATTGGAAATCTAAAAATATTTCCTACATCATAGTATTTTTTTTATAATTTTTAGACATTAAATAAATTAAATTATTTATGACATAATAATGATGCAGTGATGACATCATTATTTGACGATTTAAATAAAATGGAAAGACAATGTAAAATCTATGAACTACACAGGGAAAAAACCAATTGGATGAGTGGATTTCGAACCCTTATCACCTTATACACTAATTATATCAATGTGGGACCTTTTAAAACCGAAACACATTTTCAAATAATGTAATATTTCTTTACTTTCCAAAAGTGCCCCTCCTCTCCTCTTATAAAAGGCCCCCACCTCTACCTCATTTCACACACTCCTCAAGCCTTTGGCTCGGCCAACCCCTGCCCATTTACTCTCTCCACATCCCTCTCCTCATCCTAGAGGATTCCCTTTGGGCAGAATCCTTTCAAAGTAAGTCTTTAGGCTCAAATCAAAAGGAGTTACACTTTTAAAGGTAATTCATTCTCTCATGTTCATTTGTTTTATTTTTCTTCTCCAACCCCCTAAACTCTTTTTATTTACTTCTTTTGTAACAACACCAGTATCTTCAATATACTAGGATTTTGTTATTAGATTTATTTGAGCTACACTCTCACACAACTACATCAAATGGTTAAAGAACATACGATTTCCGTGGATGGCGAAATTCTGCCTCCCGAAACAATGATTGTTCAATACTCATTTAACACCTTCAAAGGTGGCCATTATGATGTCACTATTTTTATATATGATATATGATATGTTTATGTTTTCCTTAAGCTTCTGTTTTTTTTCATTTTGGGCATACCTTTATGGTTTCCATTATGGGTAAACACGATATCTTCATTTTAGGAAGTGCGGACTACCGCCCCCTGAAAGTGATTTGATTCGTTAATACCATATGTGGGATGTGTAAAGGATAAAGTTAATGATATTATATATGTTATTATACTGGAATTATAATATACTCTTATATAATTATTATTCCATTCCAAAAAAATTACGAAATAGAAGTGGAAGTAGCGTTCATGCGTACGTACGGCTTACCGTCTCCATGAACGGTGCATTTCATTTATTACCTCTAAATGTGATGTAATATTATAAATACATGTATATTCTGAATATATATGATGTATATGTTATCCAAATCATTAATATCATTCTAGATATAACGAACCTTTGACCAAACTAACAACATGTAAGTGTAAGAAGTCTATTTTTGACTTAAGAACCAAATACTGACAAAATGAACATTATTAACTTAAATGATTACATGATGTACATAACATGGTATAAAAGGAATAGTGAACTTGAAAAAGGTTCTTAAGCAAGTAGAGATTAACTCAAGTTTATTATTCAGGAGATTAAAGAATGGTCGGGTCAAGTCGGATACGAGGTATGGGACTTCGTCTCAATCTCCTTTCTTTGAGGCATATTTTATTTTATACACAACTTTCTTTTATACGGTGTATAAACCCCTTTGACTTTTACATTTATTCAAAAGGAATCTTTTTTATATGAAGCATTTACTAAATGACAAAAGGGAATGTTTTTGTCGTACGTATGCGGCGACAACGACTTCTCCGCCGTCGTGACCGTTATTTGAGTTTCGGCTTCCTCTACAAGCCATACCTTCTTTTTTAAAAGAAAAATAAATACCATGTTTTACTTTTATTTTATTTTGGTATTGAAAATGGTTTTCACAATGTTTTTGTGTTGTATTGATATCTTGTGATTGAAATGTGGAAATGTTATGTTTCCTTTATGCATGTTTTATGTGATACGATTATGTTATGGTTCTTGGGAATTATTATGAAGACGGGCGGTTCCGTGATAAACTAAGGGCGGGTGAGCCCGATATAGCTCTCCAATGCATTGGGTAACGTGAAGGAGTGAAACGTTAAGGTTTCTCTGAAGAGATTTTAGGGAATATACTGTGATGGGTATTCCAAACGTAACCAAGAGGGTTACTCCCTACGTAAGAATGTTATGAATGCCTCAAGTTACATTTATGTCCTATGATTTCTATGATTTATTCATGATTTTATGAGGTATGTTAAAGTGCCTATGTTTTATGGGTAAAGTATGATTTCATTCTTATGTATATATGTACCCATGTTTCCTTTCCATGTTTTTATAACCCATACTGAGCTTTTTATGCTCATCCCAAGTTTTTTTGAAATGTTTTTCACAGGTCAAGGGAAAGGTACATGATATGATGATAGTGTCAAGGAAGTGTCAAGAAATAATCCTTGTTTTATTTTAAATGTGTTTCCATTGATGGGAATGAAGAATACTATCTTTATGTAACCACTTTGTTTATATGTGGAATGTAATACAAGTTTTATGATCTAATTCTCTAAAACTCTAAACCCGAAAAGATCCTCAATGTGTAATCTTGTAATAACTCAAGATTAAGTAAGGTTTAAGGATGGGGCCTTATAGTTGGTATCAGAGGTCGGTTTAGATAACTTTAGGAGTTAGATTTCTATTAAATGATTATCCAAAAATATTTTTTTTGAAATGATATAGCATTTATAGATTACCATGTTGCTTTATCTAAGACATGTTTTTTCAGAATGGTTTTCCGCAGAGGAAATAGGGAAGCAGTGCTAGGAAGGCATACAGAAGGAAATGACCTTATGAATCAGCATCCAGAAATGGTCGGAATTGGAACTGAACAGTTTGTTGCAGTAATGGCGCAGTTGACTCAAGCGATAAATGACGGTGGTATCCATACACGAGATCAGCCAGACCAACCGTAGAGGAACATGTCAGTAGTGGAACATTTCATGAGGCAACATCCACCATCATTCAGAGGATCATCTGACCCTGTGCTAGATGAAGGGTGGATTAAAGCACTGGAGAAGATTTTTGATGTCATTGGGTGTTCAGACAATCAAAAGGTTAGTCTTGCTATTTACCGTTTGGAGGGTGAAGCAGATCAGTGGTGGTCTATGGTTAAAAATATCAGGGACACCGATGAGATTGATGCTCTTGACTGGGATGAATTCAAAGGTATGTTTCTTGAGAAGTATTTTCTTAAGGCTGTTCGACTTAGGATGGAAAAGCAATTCTTGGAATTGAGGCAAGAGGAAGACTCAGTGGCTGCCTATGAAGAAAGGTTCACTCGATTGGCAAGGTATGCTCCAAATTTTATTCGAGACCTTAATAGTAAAATCAATCGTTTTTACTCAGGATTAAAGCCAAAGTATCGAAGGGCATTAGCTTCTTGAGAGTTTAAAAGTTATGAAAAGCTTGTTCAGTGTGCTGAGAAGGTGGAAATGGAGTTTTCCGATGACCAAGTGTTCTATAACAACCAGCAGAAGAAGAGACCGAGGTGGCAGGAGAAAGGTAAGAATTCTTCAAAAAAGTCTGATGGTAAGAGAACTAAGTTTCCAGTTTGTGACAAATGTGGCAAAAGGCATGCTGGGGAATGTCTTCTGAATTCTGGAAAGTGCTACTGATGTGGTAAGATGGGAGATAAGGCTCGTGATTTCACTGAAAAGGACCAAGGTGAAGGTAAGAACAAATTTTATTTACAGTTAGTGAAATGTTATAAGTGCAATGAGATGGGTCACTATGCAAACAAGTGTCCGGCAAAGAGCTTGAGTGATGGGAAGCAGTTAGACTACAAGCATAAAGGGGTGGTGAAATCCTTTGCAACTACTTCAGCAGATGTCGGGCCATCAAATGAAGTTGTATAGGGTACTTTGTTTGTTTTTTCAGATTATGCCAGTGTGTTGTTTGATTCGGGGTCTACACATTCTTTCATCTCTGAAACCTTTTCTAGTAAAATGGGAATACCATCTCAAGAAATGACTCCTGAACTTTTGGTAAAAACACCTGGGGGAAATGTTGAGGCAAAAAGAATTTATAAGAATCTTCCTATCCTTATCTGTGGAAAGAACCTACTTGCAAACCTTATTGTTCTACCTCTAGTAGAGTTTGATGTTATCCTGGGTATGGATTGGCTCTCTATTTACCATGCTAAGATTGACTGTAGAGCTAAAGAAGTTTCTTTTCAGAAAGACTTTTAGTTTGTTTACAAGAATGAACCCTTACTTTTGATAACATATCAAGAGGCCGAGAAACTTGTAAAATATGGAAATGAATGTTACCTTGCACACGTCGTTGAAAATAAAGGAACTGTTCAGATTAATGATGTGCCAGTGGTAAATGAGTATCCTGATTTTTTTCCTGATGAGTTGCCTGAAATAATACCAGATCGGGAAGTTGAGTTTACTATTGACTTAGTTCCTGATGCTAAGCCAATTTCAAAACCCCCTTATCGAATGGCACAAATTGAACTTTTAGAGTTGAAGGAGAAATTGCAAGATTTATTAGAGAAAGGTTTCATTAGACCTAGCACATCACCATGAGGTGCTCCTGTTTTATTTGTTAAAAAGAAAGATGGTTCTATGAGACTTTGCATTGATTATAGAGCCTTGAATAACATCACTATTAAGAACAAATATCCTTTGCCTCATATCGATGATTTGTTTGATCAGCTCCAGGGAGCTCAGTTTTTTTCAAAGATTGACTTGAGACCGGGGTACCATCAGCTGAAGGTAAAGGAGAAAGATATTCCGAAGACTGCGTTCCGTACGAGATATGGCCATTATGAATTTGTAGTAATGCATTTTGGGCTAACCAATGCACCTGCTGTATTCATGGACTTAATGATTAGAATTTTCCATGAGTTCCTGGATAAGTTTGTGGTGGTTTTCATTGATGATATTTTGGTGTTTTCTAAAAGTAAAGAGGAGCATGAAAAATATTTAAGGGTTATCTTGCAAACCTTAAAAGAAAAGAAACTGTATGGGAAATTCAGCAAGTGTGAGTTTTGGTTGCAACAAATTTCCTTCCTCGGTCACATTGTTTCTAAAGATGGAATAACTGTTGATCCTGCAAAAACAAAAGTTTTGGAAGAATGGCCAAGACCCACAAATGTAACCGAGATTCGTAGCTTCCTTGGTTTGGCGGGCTATTACCGAAGGTTTGTTAGAAATTTTTCACGGTTATCTAGTCCAATGACTAAGCTAACTCAGAAGGGTTTTAAGTTTATCTGGACAAAAGAATGTGATGATTGTTTTCAGGAATTGAAAAGAAGATTGGTGAATGCTCCAGTTTTGGCACTACCTTCCAGGAATGGTGAGTTTGTTATATATAGTGATGCTTCATTGAAAGGACTTGGTTGCGTCCTAATGCAGAATGATCAGGTAATTGCTTATGCTTCACGACAGTTGAAAACTCATGAGGTAAATTACCCTACACATGATTTGGAATTAGCTGCTGTTGTTTTTGCTTTAAAAATTTGGAGGCATCATTTGTATGGAGTGAAGTGTGAAATATATACCGATCACAAAAGTTTAAAGTATATATTCACTCAGAAAGAGTTAAACATGAGACAGAGGAGATGGCTAGAATTAATCAAGGATTATGATTGTACAATTCATTACCATCCGGGAAAAGAAAATAAAGTGGCTGATGCTTTGAGTCGAAAAAGTAATGCTTCATTAACAATGTTGCGTTTGGAACGTGATCCTTTGGTTAAGGATTTGATGAACTTTGGCATAGAAGTTGTTGGTGCAGGAAGTCCTTCTGTTTTGTTTCAGGTATCAGTGAGATCTTCTCTATCAGATAGAATCAAGCAAGCACAGAAGCAAGACAGTGAGTTGCAGAAAAAGGTAGAGCTGGTTCAGAAAGGTAAGTTGCCTGAATTCAACATTGATAATGATTGTGTTTTGAGATTTGGGAAGAGATTGTGTGTGCCTTGTGATTCACAGTTGAAGAGAGAGTTGTTATGTGAAGCTCATAGTTCTCCGTTTTCAGTTCATCCGGGCAGTACTAAGATGTATAGAGATCTGCGGGAGTATTACTGGTGGGATGGAATGAAAAGAGACATTGCTGATTTTACTGTGAAGTGTTTGACATGTCAACAGGTTAAAGCAGAGCGGCAATTACCGAAAGGGATGCTTCAGCCTTTACCAGTGCCAGAGTGGAAATGGGAGAATATATCCATGGACTTTTTTGTTGGATTACCGAAGACATTTCGAGGTAATAATGCAATCTGGGTTATTGTTGATCGCTTGACCAAATCTGCTCATTTCTTTGCTATACGAGATACTTTCTCTCTTGATCAACTTTCCCGTTTGTATCTTAAAGAAATAGTCAGATTACATGGAGTTCCTCTCTCCATTGTATCGGATCGTGATCCCAGGTTTACTTCTAACTTTTGGAAAGGCCTTCAGAAGTCGTTGGGTACTGAATTAAATTTTAGTACAGCTTTTCATCCTCAATCAGATGGGCAGTCAGAATGAAAAATTCAGACATTGGAGGATATGCTACGAGCTTGTTCTATGGATTATCAGGGAAGTTGGGACCAACATCTTTCTTTGGTTGAGTTTTCTTATAATAACAGCTTTCATTCCAGTATACAGATGGCACCATTTCAGGCATTATATGGGAAGCGGTGTCGAACTCCATCTTTCTGGGATGAAGTGGGTGAAAGGAAGTTGATGGGACTAGAATTGGTAGAAGAGATGGCAGAAAAAGTTCAGCTGATTCAGAAACACATGAGAACAGCTCAGAGCAGGCAGAAGAGTTATGCGGATAACCGGAGGAAGGATCTATCTTTCGAGGTAGGTGATCATGTTTTTCTCAAGGTTTCTCCTTGGAAAAGTGTGATGAGATTTGGTAAGAAAGGAAAGTTGAGTCCAAGGTTCGTTGGACCATACAAAATTCTGGAGAGAGTTGGATCAGTTGCATACCGAGTGGCTTTACCTCCGAGTTTATCTCAGGTACACAATGTTTTTCACGTTTCGATGTTGAGAAAGTATATGCCAGATCCATCTCATGTTTTGAGTCCAGAGGTAGTTCAGCTGGAAAAGAACCTATCTTATGAGGAACAACCGGTCCAGATTCTTGACCACAGGGAGCAAGTGTTACGGAATAAGGTGATTAAGCAAGTAAAGGTTTTGTGGAAAAACCACATGATTGAAGAGGCAACATGGGAATCTGAAAATGCAATGAGGGATAAGTACCCCCATTTATTCGATAAGTAAATAAATTGCAAGGACGCAATTTTCTAAAGGGGGGAAGGATGTTACATCCCAAGTAAGTAATGAATAATAGATATTTTTATCTATGTCTATTAATGATTAAGATAGTGTTTTAGAGGCTTAAAATGAAAATAAATCCAATCTTAAGCATGAAATACACTAATATTCTTAAAAGATTGTTTTACTGCCTTATGATGGAAAACCCTTTTTAAATCTATATTTTGACAATTTTATAAACTATGTTTGTAAAAATAAACTTATTCTTTATTATTGGGACATCAAAATTTACTTTGTGTGAATTTTTGGTATTTTTCTGACAATGTTCATTTTTTAATGAATAGTGAAAAATACTGCATTTTACATCAAAACTGCTTTTTAATCTAATTTATTTATATGATTAGATTATCTTTTGAATTGGTCTTAATGTTTAATATGAATATATTTTTACCATTTAATCCAATGGTGGTCATTGGAATCAATTTCACTTTGAAATTGGACTTAAACTGGTGTCAATCTTTTGATACTTATTGTTTTGTAAAAACACGCTATTTGCTCTGGCAGCGGGAATTAATTATTAAATTAATTAATGTGACTTATATGATTTGAATTTTGTAAAATAGACTTCATTTTTGAATTCGGAATATCAAATATAGCTTAGGGTGAATTTTTGGTAATTTTCTGAAAAACTCCAATTTTTGATGAATAGTGAAACCACTAAGTGGTACTTATAAAGACTGATTTTCCGTTTAAATGAAATTTTGCCATCATTGTGTTTTGAATTTCAAAAATCCGACATACATGGTTGTCATTAAGAAGTAAAATGTGGTTCAATGAGATTATAATAATTTTTTGGTGAATAGTAACTTATTAAGTTCTTAATCGCGATTAGTGGTAATTAGGGTAGTTTAAGGTATAAATAATGCTTTAATAATATGAAATGACCTAGAAACATGTCCCAACCTTATTGGTTGTGTCATGGCCGACCAAGACAAGCCATGGGTTAACTTGGGGACCCCATGGATCCACTTTTGTTGGGAAATGACAAAAATAACTTTTTATTTAATGTAAAAGTAAAAATGACACAAACATAATATGTTTTACGAAAACAATTTTTACATGAGCTTATAAAGATCAGATATTTGATTATAAATAGTAATTGGAAAGATAAAAAGATTTCCTACATCATAGTATTTTTTTTATAATTTTTAGACATTAAATAAATTAAATTATTTATGACATAATATTGATGCAGTGATGACATCATTATTTGACGATTTAAATAAATTGGAAAGACAATGTAACATCTATGAACTAAATATGGCCAAAACCAATTGGATGAGTGGATTTAGAACCCTTATAACCTTATCCACGAATTATATCAATTTGGTACCTTTTAAAACCGAAACACATTTTCAAATAATGTAATATTTCTTTACTTTCCAAAAGTGCCCCTCCTCTCCTCTTATAAAAGGCCCCCACCTCTACCTCATTTCACACACTCCTCAAGCCTTTGGCTCGGCCAACACCTGCCCATTTACTCTCTCCACATCTCTCTCCTCATCCTAGAGGATTCCATTTGGGCAGAATCCTTTCAAAGGAAGCCTTTAGGCTCAAATCAAAAGGAGTTACACTTTTAAATGTAATTCATTCTCTCATGTTCATTTGTTTTATTTTTCTTCTCCAACCCCCTAAACTCTTTTTATTTACTTATTTTTTAACAACAACAGTATCTTCAATATACTAGGATGTTGTTATAAGATTTATTTGAGCTACACTCTCACACAAATACATCAAATGGTTAAAGAACATACGGTTTCTGTGGATGGCGAAATTCTGCCTCCCGAAACGATGATTGTTCAATACTCATTTAACACCTTCAAAGGTGGCCATTATGATGTCACTATTTTTATATATGATATATGATATGTTTATGTTTTCCTTAAGCTTCTGTTTTTTTTCATTTTGGGCATACCTTTATGGTTTCCATTATGGGTAAACACGATATCTTCATTTTAGGAAGTGCGGACTACCGCCCCCTGAAAGTGATTTGATTCGTTAATACCATATGTGGGATGTGTAAAGGATAAAGTTAATGATATTATATATGTTATTATACTGGAATTATAATATACTCTTATATAATTATTATTCCATTCCAAAAAAAATACGAAATAGAAATGGAAGTAGCGTTCATGCGTACGTACGGCTTACCGTCTCCATGAACGGTGCATTTCATTTCTTACCTCTAAATGTGATGTAATATTATAAATACATATATATGCTGAATATATATGATGTATATGTTATCCAAATCATTAATATCATTCTAGATATAACGAACCTTTGACCAAATTAACAACATGTAAGTGTAAGAAGTCTATTTTTGACTTAAGAACCAAATACCGACAAAATGAACATTATTAACTTAAATGATTACATTATGTCCATAACATGGTATAAAAGGAATAGTGAACTTGAAAAAGGTTCTTAATAAAGTAGAGATTAACTCAAGTTTATTATTCAGGAGATTAAAGAACGGTCGGGTCAAGTCGGATACGAGGTATGGGACTTCGTCTCAATCTTCTTTCTTTGAGGCATATTTTATTTTATACAAAACTTTCTTTTATATGGTGTATAAACCCCTTTGACTTTTACATTTATTCAAAAGGAATCTTTTTTATATGAAGCGTTTAATAAATGACAAAAGGGAATGTTTTTGTCGTACGTATGCGGCGACAACGACTTCTCCGCCATCGTGACCGTTATTTGAGTTTCGGCTTCCTCTACAAGCCATACCTTATTTTTTAAAAGAAAAATAAATACCATGTTTTACTTTTCTTTTATTTTAGTATTGAAAATGATTTTCACAATGTTTTTGTGTTGTATTGATATCTTGTGATTGAAATGTGAAAATGTTATGTTTCCTTTATGCATGTTTTATGTGATACGATTATGTTATGGTTCTTGGGCATTATTATGAAGATGGGTGGTTCCGTGATAAACTAAGGGCGGGTGAGCCCGATATAGCTCTCCAATGCGTTGGGTAACGTGAAGGAGTGAAACGTTAAGGTTTCTCTGAAGAGATTTTAGGGAATATACTGTGATGGGTATTCCAAACGTAACCAAGAGGGTTACTCCCTACGTAAGAATGTTATGAATGCCTCAAGTTACCTTTATGTCCTATGATTTCTATGATTTATTCATGATTTTATGAGGTATGTTAAAGTGCCTATGTTTTATGGGTAAAGTATGATTTCATTCTTATGTATATATGTACCCATGTTTCCTTTCCATATTTTTATAACCCATACTGAGCTTTTTATGCTCATCCCAAGTTTTTTTGAAATGTTTTTCACAGGTCAAGGGAAAGGTACATGATATGATGATAGTGTCAAGGAAGTGTCAAGAAATAATCCATGTTTTATTTTAAATGTGTTTCCATTGATGGGGATGAAGAATACTATCTTTATGTAACCACTTTGTTTATATTTGGAATGTAATACAAGTTTTATGATCTAATTCTCTAAAACTCTAAACCCGAAAAGATCCTCAATGTGTAATCTTGTAATAACTCAAGATTATGTAAGGTTTAAGGATGGGGCCTTATAGCGGTGCTCTGCGATCGCAGAGGGGGCTTCGCGAAAGGGCTTTGCGAACCAGTTTTCCAACCCTGCTTCAAATGTCCATAACTCTTAATCTGTAACTCCATTTGGGCCTTAAGACCTACCAAATCAAAGATTGAAAAATGGTCTACGATCATGGATCATGTATGGAGGCATATGGAAAATTTTGGGGATGCGTTTTACGGTTCCAACAACAACACTTCACAATTCTCTTGAACATGTGCTACTAAATTAAATTAAAGACTAATTGTGTTTATACATACTCAAATTTATCCTAGGAATAATATGTATATAAAAATTTCATGTTTATTTATAAATCATAATTAACTACCAAATTTAAGTTCATAAATTAGTATAATAAATTGTTAGGGTAGATGGAAACTAAATCATTTTCATATCTCGTATATAATTCATTACATGCATGTATGATTACTTAAAAATGGTTTAACAAATTTAAACTAAATCATACAAAAAATCATAATATATTGGAAAAAAATAGTTCATTTTGACATATCAAATATTTTGGACAATGTTTATTGAAAATGAACATTGAAAAAGTCATTGACAGGATATGACCATGTGGTATTTTTGGAGGAAAGGATCATTAAGAGTTATAATTATATTTGAGAAGAATTTATAGTGTTTCAAGGAAAATGAAGAAGTGTCATGCATGTTAAGTAAATTCTCACTTAGACTATAGAAGATCATGGAACTATGTTGTATAAATCTAGTTATGTTTATGAACAATGTCTATATATTTTTTAAGAGTGATTTTTTTTTGTGAATGAATGTTCTCAAGAACAACATTCCTATAAATAAAGGCCTAATCACAACATTAAGTTGAATCAAGGGGCCATTGCAGTTAGTTATGAAGATTTTTTTTGGTTTTTACTAACAAAAATATATATCTTATGAGAACACATTTACATAAATAAAATTTTCATAAAAGACAGAGTTATGTAAACTAGTGTTTTTGTGTCATTTCTTTATAAATCAACATTTTTTCACAAAATGGTTCTTCTCGAATCTTAATGTAAATTCCCATAATCTCAATGGTAATGTGTAATTTAATGTTAAGATTAAATAAGTGGTTCAAGAAACACTTGCTGTGGTTTAACTATTGTACATCCTGAAAAACTAATGATTATTCTAGAGGGGTCGTAGGTTTACTTTAGTACTGTGATAAATTGGTTATAATAGTATGAGTGGTTGTATAATATATGATTAAAGAATTATGATTACTAATTTTTGTACTTAAACATAGATATTTATTATTCTTCTATAATGATCCTAGTCCAAGTGATCCTTGTAAAATTTCTTCTATCTCTCTTTATTTTAATTATCAATTCATAACTATTGTAGGGAGAGTAGTGTTCTTAATAATAGTGGAAAAAGTTAATTGGAAATATTTCATTGATGAAATAGACATCTCGTGATTCACCCCCACATCCTACCACCTCTTATGGTATTTAACTTACTTTTGGAAAATTTGTGGTATAAAAAATAAATGTTCAAAACAATGAAATTCTTCTCTAAATGGAATTCATGAGCGTAATAAATCAAAATGAGATTCTAATATTTGACAGAAATAGTTTTCCACTATATAAGAGTTGGATACAACACCAGTTCTGATCATTAGTCAATGATTTTTATATAGATACTTTTCATAGGATTTCAACTATTATATATAGGGGAACCCAGTCTGAAATAGATCACAAAAAGTTGGATATTGACAGAAAGGGGATCAATGTATTTGGTGGAGATTTATCCAATATAATTGATGCACCCATGTTATATTCTTGTTTCCATATGGGAGACCAAATTATAAATTTATATTTTTCTTTAACCACACTAACTACAAAGGAATCACATAATTGCAGTATGTGGTTGATCATACAGAGAATGTGGAATACAATGATAACTTTTGAGAAATGGTTAGATCACCCATTTTAACTGATTTTATTAATCTAATGTAATGATGATAATTAAATAAATAAATTCAAATTTAAACCAAGAATCTAGTGGAACATGTTTCTTAGGGAAGTTTTACTATATAAATTAATTCAACATCACATGGAATAACTTATCTACATTAGTTGTGCATCCATTCAATATATTCGATAAAATAAATTATAAAGCCCTATCAATATACCCAATAATATCAATTCATAATGGTATTAAGATTTAAAATTATTAAGTTCATTAATAATAGATTTTGAAAAGAAAAATAATAATCTAATTCAAAGGTAATGAATTAATTACCTCAATAATTTTGGATTTTATCTCCTATCAAACACAATTTTATGGTGGTCCAATAAACAATATTATAAAAATTCATCACAAGAAAATAAAAATAAACAAATTTAACATTCAAGTGAAGGAATAAATAAAAAAATAACGACACATCCACTTTTACAATTCTCTCTCTCCCCTACGGTATTTAGCCAAACAGCATCAGAAGACCACCAATGATGAATAAACCAATACCCATAGTGTAAATATTAAACAAGAAAGAGAGGAAATGAGAGATAATAAAAGAAATAGGAATTATATAAATGATTACCAAACATTACATTGAAGAAGAAAATATGAATTTAGAATAAAAACCAAACTATGAATAATTATCCCCTGGTCAAAACCCTAGTGTAAGCTCTCCACTGATAGTCAAATGATCCACTACATGATTTACAAACCCACCACTTAACATTTTGGAAGTTATCTGAAGGGTTTTTTTGTACAAACTCCAACCCAACCCAAAAATTAATTCCAAAATAGGGTCTCCTGTATCTACCAAGGGACCCCATTTAGGTGTGGAATGTTAGATTAAAATTATGAGCGATTTGATGCCAAAAATCTATTATTTTCACATGACATCAACTTTTAATATAATAAATTCACGATTTATGCCATAAATTCTGTCCATCTCACATTATAATGAAACTTTTTTTGGTTTAACCATTGGTTTTACATAATAAATTCATCCGTATTCCACCCTCTAGATATCTTCTTTGCTCTAGATTCCTATCCACAAGAATGTTTTATCTACTCTATCTCAACTTCATCCTTGATTTCCCATTGTCTCTCCATGCCAAATCATCTCAAAAATATTTTTTTCCCTTCATTTATTTCCCAATTTCACTATAATGATGTATCTTCCATGAAAATAAAATAATAATCAAATAGATGTGAATATTTTATTAAATCAATTTAAACCCAATGTAAACTAATATAAAACCGCCTAAAAATATGTTTAAAGTTTAGATATGTAAATAATATTCATGAATGTGATGTCCTCTAAATCCTCACAATATAATTGGTAAAATATGATTAAAATCTTATAAAAGATAAAAAAGGCATGAGATGAAAAATTCTTGGTTATATGAAACATGTATGGTGAATTGATGATTGGCCCGAATGAACATGTTGATTCATTATATGATTGGGTAAATGTGATTATGGAGGATATTTTTAATAGTATATATATAACCATACCATAATTTTAAGACATATATAAAATATTTCATTATGTATAATTTCATGACCTTTTATGTTTAGAGTTTAGATAATTAAGAATTCCATAACATTAAAAATCCCATTATTTTCATATATATGGAAATTTTTTTTATAATAAAATACTATTTAAAAGATAAACATTCATTGTTAAAGACCAACATCTTATATTTAGATCTACACTATATAATCATTCCTAATCATCTTTAATCCCTATAAAAATCTTTTTAAAACATTGGATGAGAATAAAACTCACAAAGGGGTATAAAATAAATTAAAAAATCCTTATTATTTTGAAATAATAAAAAACACTTGAAAATTAATTTATTTTGAAAAATAACATCAAGATTATAAAATAATATAAAAATTCTTTAGAACCTAAAATGGAGTTATTTTTTTAAAAAATTACCATAAATAAATATATTAATAAATCACTAAAAAAGTATAATCAAGAAGGTTACATAAAATACCAATAAAACCTATAAATGAATCTTGATAATAAATAATGTTTCATGAAATGAAATTGGATACCATCCCAAATTATCAGCCAACAAGTTTCATAACATACCTAAAGGTCATTCCTGTTCCTAGTGGGCTAACCAAAAACACTCGGGCATCAACAATAACTAGAGGGAACAATTTCACCCAAATTTAAGTAGGAAAATTAGAGTATATATATATATTAGAGAAAAAAATAAGATAAAATAGAAAAATATATACCATAATAGAAAGAATATAGTGGAAACAATGAAACTCAAGTAGTCTGAACAACCCAAAGTACAAGTCCAACAACAAAGTAAAACTAAAATAGAAACTGGCTACTAAATGTAATAAAGTGAAAAACTACCAACATCTCACCACCATCTACCCAAACAATTTTTAATGAAACCTCCCCACCTTAATGTGGTACCATTCTCTTCCTTGCATCAAAATACATAATAACGTTTATATACCACTGAATGAGTGTATAGGGTGTGAGCTAAATAGGATTAGCTGGATCCCACCCAAGTGTTCCATAATAAGTCTATGAATAAAAATCTAAGCATTATAAAATCTAAAGAAAACAAGGAATTATAATTAGTTAAACCTTTTTAATATCCTAAGCATGGTAAGAAATTCACCTTTTTCCATAGTTATAAATAATCCCACAAAATAGATTCAAAAAATATGACATATGTGATAAATGGTAATAAAATAAAAACAATAAAAAACAAATCATAGGTAACATCATGAAAATGATCAATAAAAAAAGGATATCAAGAAAAATTATACTCAATCATAGAAACTATTGTGAATCAAGTCCCTAAAAATATAAATAAAACTTAGAGAGAATGTGGGAACCCCAAAAAGAGAACCTCCCACCAGTTTCTAACAATTACCTATAAAAACAAGCCTCTAGAGAAAAAGAAAACCCCATTAGTGAACCCCACGATTGTGCCAACATATGTTTAATATTGTTACACTTGATACCTAAGTATTCAAGGCATCTCATGTGATGTATTTTCTAAATCATATCATCAACCATGCTTTGAAATCAATTTCAAATACCCCATTTATAAATATTTGAAAAGAAATTTTATTTTACAAATACAAGGGGAATGAAACATTTTCTCAAAACCATTTTATACATAAAAATATATTTTTTCATATTAATTTATAAAACAATAGAAATGTTTTTCATCCATCATAGGATCAATATGGAACCACCTACCTCACACTTGGGTGGCACATTCCTATTATGAGATCCACTAACACAAAAGGAAACTAAAGAGAACACAGAGGTCTTGAAATTTATTCCCACATCATAGAATATATCTAATGTGAAAAAAGGATAAAAAAGAAGATAAAATAATACATAACTCAAATAAGTATCATATCAATCCACAACCAATAAGAAGGTTATCCTCTGGGAGAATATATCCTAATAAATTGAAAATAAATCAACCAAAACATCACCATCAGTTAATGGATATGAAAATATAGTTCCACATTGCTTCTGTGAACAAAGGAAATGAATAATAAGAATTATCGCATACCTTGAGAGGTGAAATGAAAAAACTATAAAGATAAATCACTGAACAATGTGATCCCAAAGGAGTAGAGATCATGAAAAATTAATTTGGAGAGAACTGAGGGTTTAAGAGAGAAGCATGTATGTTTAGATAGAAAAGAATCATATGTGTTTCCTGATAAAAATTGATAGTTCCAAAAAATCATGATATAAATACCTTTCACAATGTGAATTTTTTGATTTACAGAATACGCTGAAAAATGCATCACCACAAGTTGAATTTAACACTACTTGAGCTTTACCCGACATGAAATAATTTCTTGCATAGTGATATTTTCATGGTCTGAACCAGATCACTAAAACTATTTAGAAACATATTCACATTTTATAGTTAATTCATTACATGAATTTTTTTAACCGGAAATGTGAAGCCCATGTTCTACCAAAAAACATAGAAAAACAATAGCTCAACCCAAAACCTAACGTACATTCTCTTAATACTTTGACAAATTTATACCCAAACTCCATTAATTAAAATAAACTTAAATCCTCAAACATTAGGCCATATTCCAAAAAAAATGCTCGCCAAGCTTAAAGGATAGAAACACACACAATCAAAAATGTGAATTATAATAGAGAGACCAGAATTGCCTAAATTAAGGTAATGGTAATTTACGTACTCACCACCATAATAAATTCTTTCCCTATGATTCTTATGAAAGATTGGTTCTCTATAAATAGGTGATTCCATTACTCCCTCACCACTTTTCATGCTCACAAGTCTCATGAGAGTCTGATTAGGGTCTCCATAACACTCTTACTAATTGAATACACTTCCCATGAATGACTTTCACCAGAGAATCAGTAATCTCTACTGACTTCTCAACAATGGAAATTTCTGTATCTAAATACATCTCTTACCAATTAAAAACATGAGAGGGATAAGTATAATACTTACTGATCTATGATATGTAATGAAAACATTAATACATATCCATTGAGATGGTAATACAAAATGATAAAAAACCTTCTCAAGCCACTTGGTGAATATAAATGTTCTAACATATATCAAATCCAATATTCCTTATTTTCTAAGTTGATAGTGACACATTCGAGGAGAAACATTCAAGAAAAACTAGTCACCATATTAAAACACGGAAGAGAGATTTTGAAAATCCGTATATTATTTCTACACACTCTTAGTTATAACCCAATGCTGATATATACCCTAAATCTCAAAAGATGTATCTTTAATGATATTTGGTTCCACAAGAGATACCTCACCCACCTTTTCCCAAAAAACATTTCACCAGCTTGAGAAACCATAAAAATCCTCGAAGGAATCCATTATAATCGAATACTGATAATAGTTGTTTTAATAAGACTCAACCAATCTAAAATAGGTATCCCATGATCCAAAAATTCCAAAATGAATGCATTGAGAATATTATCTAGTATGTGATTAGCACGCTCTTTCTGACCATCAGTCTAAGGTTGTTAAGTTTTACCCCACCTGAATTGATTCCTCATCACCTCATAGAGACTCTTCTAGAACCATGAGGTAAACCTATGACAAATATATGAAATAATGGTACAATGAAACCCTTGTAATATCACAACATCCAGCATATACATATTACCCATATATTCTATATTAGTGGTGTCTGTGATTAGAATTAAATGAGTTGATTTTTTTAAACTGATAGATCATCACCTTGATTGAATTCTTCTTTAAAAGATTCCATTGTAATACAAAAAAAAACTCCATGGACCCCTTAGCTCATTTCTAAAAATTTACTAAAAGATGCTAGAGAAAGTAAAAAATTTTCAAATTATATTGTATTATCTATTAGTTTGGGTAATAATGGGACACATAATATAGAATTTTATGCTTTATACCCAAACACTAGAATCAACATCTAATTTATAATTCATCCTTTTAGTTCCTGAATGAATGACCCATAAAAAATGACAGTCAATCAAAACATGGATCCTAACAGATTTTGGGATTGAAATATAATCCCAAAACTCTAGAATACCATCTGAAGGGATAGATCATCTGGAAACATTCTCCCCACTAAAAAGGGTTTCTTGAATTCCTATGAACTTATCATCCTATTTTGGACTCAATATAATTGTCTTAAGGAGAGATGACGATAACATAACACTGGTTAGAACTATACTTGAAACATCCTCCTGAGAACTCATAATAAATTAAGAAAATAATCCCATAAGGTTTCACTCTTCCTTCTCTTCCAAAATATCCAATGATGGGATCTTCCAAAAAAGAGAATCTTCAATAACATTAACCTTCCCCAGGGTTTAGGAAATATTGAAATCAATCCTTTGAAGGTATTCCACCAACATCCTCAATATGAGAATTATGCCTTTATGAGAAACTATGTAGTTCAAACTCTTATGGTTTTAAAAGACTATGAATCTCTTCCCAAATAGATAGTTATTCTATCATTTAAGTGCATGCAAATCTATAGAAAAATCAATATAGTGAGTGGGGCAATTAATCTAATATAGTTAAAGATAATGAAATATAGGCTAAAACCTGATCACCGTACATAAGATCATATCCTAGATTTTCATTAGAAGAATTAAAGAATACTACATACCCCTTATCATTCTTGGGTAAGATCTAGAGAGGATTCGATGTAAGAAGAAGATTTAGCTCAACGATAGAAGACTAAAATTTCACATCCAATGTGAAAATCACCCATTCTCTAGTAAGAGCTATAAAAGTTGATATTATCTTTGAGATATCATTGATGAATCATCGACATTTTCAAGAAGAAAAAGGAATCTTTGAATCTCAAAGACATTATGTGGAACCTTCTAATAAAAGAAAACCTGTACATTCTTAGGATCAAATGATAGGTCATAGTACTAAATCATGTTCCTCATGGATTTCACTTCCTAGATCAAGAAAATAAACGTCAAATTATTTTAATTCTAATAGTGAGTTCTCCAAATATCCAAAACCAATCTCATAAGTTTCTCATGCTCATTTTTTGATCTCAAATAAAACAAAATATCATCCATGAACAGTACCAAAAAATTTTATGATACCGATGGGGGATATAGTTAATAAAAATCATAATAACTATAAGAGTTTTTGTTAGACCAAAAGGCGTCAAAGGGTATTCATAATGCCCACACCTTCTCTTAAAATATGTCTTCTATTTATCAGACTCTTAAAATATGAGTTGTTGATAATCTGACCAAAGATTTATCATCCTAAGAATATCTCCCCTATTAACTGATCAAATAAATCACCCATTGTGGGAAAATGATAATTATTCTTAACCATCATCTAGTTCAATTTTTGATACACCATACAAAATCTAAATGATCTATTATCTTTCTTGGCAAATATCACTAGGGATTTCCAAAGTAAAACACTAGTGTTAATGATACCTTTCCAAAATAGTTCATCCAACTAAATCTTGAGATTTTTTGGATACTCTGGTTCTATACAATAAAAGAGTATCATGATCATCTACATAAATCACACCAAATAAATCATGAACTCAAACTCACTCTATGGTGGAATATTGGATATTTTTTCTAGGAAATAATTGTGAAAATAATTGACAACCAATGATGTATCACCAATTGAGAAAAAAAATCATGATAAATTGCAATGTATGATAAAAAATTATTGATATTTCTGAAAAAAGGTCCTTTATTACAAGACTATCAATCACACTCTCCCTGAATAACCTAATAAATCTCCTTAGCAATGAGTAACATTATACGTAGAAAAAAACAATCAATCTTAGCATAATGATCGATAATGAAATCAATTTTGACAATGATATCAAATATATCTAGAATGAGAATGATGAAATCCAATAATAACTCTTAATCATCTATTGATAGAAAACAAGAAGGACACTAAACCCCTCATATTTCCCTTTTTCAATAGGTATCTCCAACTCCATAACAAATGACATGAGCTATATTGGAAGTTTAAAAACCTCAAAAAAGTGTAATAGTAAATGATTAGAAGGAAATGGTAACAAATAAATTATTCCATATAGAAGATGCAGTAAATATGGTACCTCTCACTATTGTTGGACACATATCATCCTCTGATGGAAACAAATTTATTGCATGTTGGTGATTTACTTCAGAGGCATGGGGATGAAACCCTGTATATATTGAATCATATGATTGTACCGTAGTGGAATTTAGAACCAATTGTCCATAACCATAATAAGGAGTAGACATGGCCTGAAATAACCTATGTAAATGGATATAAAAACCATTATAATTTCAAATTTTTCATAGGCACAGAATAAGAACAAAAGATGTGCTTTACCTTTCCACGATGATTGTATTTCAGGGGATCACTACTGAATGTATCTAAGGGTGTAGAGGAGGATGAATGTTGAGAAAATCCTCCACCACCCCTATGATTATCATGCCACTTATTACTCTTCTTCATCCTATGTGTACCCATGAAGATACAACTAGGTGGAACAGAAGGGATAGAGGATTCAACATTTCCGTCCATATCTAACTCATACAACATTTTCATATCTAACATCTTGACATGGGAAGAAATATTTATCACTAATACCTATGATCTAATATCTTATCGCAAACCCTGATGATATTTATGAGCCTTCAACATGTCATTCTATACTACCTTAAGAGAAAAATGAATTATCTCTAAAAACCGATTGTTGTATGTTGACACCAATAGCTCTACATTAAATATAGATAATTACTCTAGAGACATTATCTTCATTAGAGACTTTGGATATAATTACTGGAAGAATATGGTATTTAAACCCATCTACTCCATGAACAAGTTCTTATCTACCTATGAAATAGAATCCCATCGTCACTTGATGGGACCAAGGATTCTAAAAATTATTCAATTTAACTTAAAATTATCAGGTTTATATAGGAACTCGATGATATAATCATTCTTGTATAACTAATCCTCTATGACATGGAGCTCATTAATACCCTTTATTGATAGTCGTTTCACATGTAAGAACTCTCAAGATCAATCTCTATCCCACAAAACTCTTGGAGGTACCTCAAAAACTGAGTTCTAGGTTTGTAGTACATTTTAATCTACATAAAAAATGCTCAAATGATAGACTCTAAAATATTCTAATCAAAAGGAAGATTCACTGGAGTATTATTCACTTCACCCTCATATGAAACCCATTGAAGACATCTTAGAGGAATATCAATTTACACTGAAAAAACTTAATAAATGATTTGATGATTTGAAAATCTAATTTCGAACTTGAAAACCACAAGAAAAAACTGAGATTAATATCAATAACTCAACATAGGAGACACATATCCCAATACCCCATGATTACTTGAGGATCGTTATGGTAAGAGAAATCCATGCACTCACTATAAGCTACCTCTCAAGTCCCAAAAAGCTTATCTCTCATATACTAACATTATAAGATTTAGCATAACAAAACCATGAATAAAAAATATTCATTAACCGACTGAGGATTCCTTATCCAATTTCCACATACCCAATTTGCAGCATTTCTAGAGGGTGTTCATGGTCCCCACGAGCTGGCAAATAGCACCCAAGAATAAAAAACAACCACATTGAATTATTTCACCCAAACCGAGTCACACAACATGGAATATATATATATATATATAATAGAATCAAATAAAGTGGAAATATGATAATATATTCCATAATAGAAAGAATACAATGGATGAAATGCAACTCAAGTAGTCAGAGAAACCCAAAGTAAAAGTCCAATAGAAAAGGACAACCAAAATTGAAACTGACTACACCATGTGATAACATGGGAAAACTCTTATAATCTCCCCACTAGCTACCCAAACTCATAAAATAGAAACCTCACCCCATTATTGTAGTTACTTTCCTTTCATTATATCAAAATACATAACTCTGTGGATATATTGTCGAAGGGGTGTGCAATGTGTGAGCTAAACACCTGCAGTATGATTCCTCCTAGGTGTCCCATATGAAGTTTCTATATAATAATCCAAACATGATCAAATTTAAAGATAAAAAGGAATGATAATTAGTGAATCTGTTTTATATCAAAATCTTGGAAAACCATTACCATTTTCCACAATTTTAAATAATCTAGGTAAAATAGTTTTCAAATCATATCACATATATCAGAGCTGGTAATAAAATCCAAATATTATAATCCAAAATCATAGGTAACATCACACTAAGGATCACTATAGTTTATTCTAGCTAGAAAATTCATACCCAAACATAGAAAGTTGTGCTCATCAAGTCCATAGACATATGAATTAATCTATATATGAGAGAAATACCCTAGGAAGTGAATCTCCCAATAGTGTATAACAAGTCTATACAATAATAATCCTAGTTTGTAGAGGAACACCCCAGGAAGACCCCGAAGGTATCAATGAATGGGACATATTGCTACACCTTCAACATAATCACCAATGTGCTACATTTTTTAAGTAATTTCAATAAAAAAATCATTAAAAACTATTTCACAAATCCATTTCATAAATATTTGAAAATACCTTTTCATTTACCAAAAAATGGGAAACCATTTTTAAAAATATATATATTATCACACATATTTTGAAAAATCCTTCCAATTAATTTATAAAATAATTTATAAAACTCGAGATATATTGTTAATTCAAATAGGTTAGATTTGTAACCAACAACATCAAAATTTGTTCACACATGCCTGTATCAAGACCCAGCAACATGGAATGAATTTATAGGCAACCATGAAGGTCCAAGATTTGATACTCAAATCATAGAATCAAACCAATAAGTAAGATTTTTGGAAAATAACATAAAAAAGGCATATACCTCAAAGAACCCAGAAACCACACCACAACCAGAATAAGGGTTAACCTACGAGAGAAGATCGCAAAATAAATCTCAATGAAATCAGACAAAAATACACTACAGGGACAAAGGATCCCAATACAATGTTCCAGGGTGGTGTTGCGACCAATGGAAATGAAGAAGCAAAGACGATCACTTTACCAGAGAGAAATAATAAAAAAAACATTCAAGATCAAGCTCTGAATAATGTGGTTAGTATGAAGTGAAGATCCCAAAATTCACCTAGTAGAGAACATAGGATTTTAGAGAGTATACTACATGTAAAATGTTGAAAGAGTCATATATACAATATGATAATAATATATGTTCTTGTAAAGTTTTTATGTGATTCCCTTTCATGAAGAGAATTTTATGATTTATAAAATATGCTAAAAATGTGTCACCATGGGTTGAATTAAACATCATTAATCATTTTAATTATGTGAACTAGTTTTATAGCTTGTAAAATATCCATACTTTTAACAATTACTTGAAATCTACCCATCAATGGACTCACTACCATTAACCATTTCACAATGTGAATATGTCCAACATGCAGTGTAATTCCCAGGTTCAACCAAACAATATAAAAAATCATCAATATCAACCTAGACCTAAAAGGATATTCTCATAATCATTTTAAAAAATTTTACCATGAATTTTTAAATTCAAAAAAATAAACACACCAAAACATTATGTCATTTTACCCATTAACAATCAATGACCTCGAAAGGCCTGAAACATTCCAAAATAAAAAAGTGAAATGAAAAGGGGAGAAAATAAGTCACTGATAGATGTTAATGGGATTTTATATAATAGACATTATAATAAAAAAATTCATTCTTAAGAAAAAATATATAAATAGATTCTATACACATGTATGTAAAGTGCACAAATGACCCACACAGAAACATTAAAAATATTTCTTTTAAACCTATGAAGATAGATGAAAATATAAAAGAAAATAAATTTATGAAATATTTTATGTATAGATTAAAATAGTTCTGAAAAATATATAATCAATATGGAAACAGATGATAAAAAATTATTGTGTTAAGTACATCAAAACATGGAAATTAAATGTTTAAAATAAAACACCTTACATTAGTTCTAGAATCACCTCATACATCCACTAACCATATGAATAATAAATGATATAAATCATTTACACACCATATAAAAATTTCATGTTTAATTCCTTATTATTATTTAAATTGAATAGATTTTAATCATTTTTTCACATATATTTTATTGGTATTGTTTACATCAATCGTTTTTAGGCCATTCAATTCATATTATCTAGAATATATTATGTATATTTATAATAGAAAATTTTTATTTTATAATGGTTCCATTAATTATATGCATTTCAATATATTATTACCATATCATTCTAAAATAAAATTATTTCAATATGTCATGAAATAATAATTTTTTAGGAATATTCTTGAATATGTGTTTTTATATTATAAAAATAATCAACATTGAATAATTTTAATTATATTGTTTTGATGTATATTTCACCATTATATAATGAAATTAAAAAATTACTTTATTATTAATTTCAAATTTAATAATAAAATAATTTTTTTATGATATACTTGAAAAAATTTTGTTTTTGAAAACATCACCACTCACTATGACATCTCGAAACCACTATGATGATTGATGTTTTTTAGAAAGTGTTTAAGAAAAGGGAAACCCCAATAAATATTTTTGTTCTCATGAAAAAATATTATTAATTATTTTATATTATAGGATCATTTTTCATATTTAATTATGTTGTTTCAAAGTGAAATAGAATCATTGATATGAGAGGACACAATTTTGGAAATAACCACATATTTTGATGTAGTAACGAATTATGAAAAGATATTCTTGAGTGATAATGGATAATATTTCATAATTTAGAGTCAAATATTTTCCAATAAAATGGTTATATAATCATGGTATCAAAATAAATGTAATTTTAAAAAAATGTGTCAATGAATCATAAATAAAATATAATAAAGAGGCTCTAAAACTCTTTCTATTGTATTTGAATTACCTCCTTCATATTTAGTCTACAAAGATTGAAGAAAGAATTATTATAAATAATGAAAGGATTATATATTGGTATATTTATAATTATGTTAGTATTTTTGAGAATATTAATAAAAAAAGAACTTCATATGTGTAATCAAAAGGTTATATTGAGTCAAGTTTCATATGAAATATTTAATGATTCTTTTGCAAAAATTGAATATCTAAGGGTTATGAATTATATTTCAAAATGTAAATTCACTCAAAACTAGATAATGGATGATATTATGGTCCTTTATCGATCACACATGAATCTAGATAATACTTTTAAGTATTTTTAATGAATTTATAATTTATTTTTTAACATTAAATAACCTTTAATGTTATTTTTAATGTTATTTTTAAAATTTGAATTAAAAAATATCTACATAAATATATTTTAATAATTAATTATTTAAATCATTAAAAAATATAATATTTATCCATAAAAATATGAAATTATATAGCCTATGAAAACCTTTTCACCTTAAATATTCTTAAAACCATTATATTTACTTTTCTACAGCTTTTACAAGGGATGCGTCAACACTGTGTAAATATTTTAGATAATTATATGATTACATGAAAATTAAAATTAAATTAAGAATAAAAATATAGTTTATTCTTAATAATTATTATTATCGGTAATCATTAAAAATTTATATTTACTCTCATCCTTATCATGACAACATATTTTAGATGTTGTTTTTAAATTTAATTCATTATGCAAGGGCTGGGTAAGAATAAGAATAATGTCATTATTATATAACTCAATAACTAATATATAAAAATATTTATCAAAATAATTTATTTTTAATCTTATATATATTTATTTTTGATCCTATACCTACCTCTTATAAATTTTTCTTAAAAGATCTAATCTTCACATGTCCAATGTTGGGCACATCACTTTGTCAATAATAATAATTGTTTTGATATTAATCAGGTCATAAATTATAATTTATCTTATATGGATGATAATTTTGATATAATATTATGAAATTTAGATCTTAATGTTTGTAATAAAATTTCATAAAATTTGTATTCATATTTTTATCATGATGATGTTATAAAGTAAAATGTATCCATAAAAACAATATTTTTTTAATTACCCAGGAATAAACTACTTATTTAGAAAAATCCAAAAAATTTACCCTAAGATAATTTTGATATGATGTAAAAAAAATCCCATTTTATAAGATTAAAATTCAATTATTTTTAAATGTCACAGTTAAATAATATCATACAATGCATCAAAAAAATTACATAAGTAAAAGTAATTTATTTTTTCAAATAAAAATTCATATAATTAGCACATACATTGATAGAATTAAATTTATGACTTATCATAAAATTAAATTTAAATATGAATTTATAAAATTAACACTAATATTAATTTATAAAATGTTTAACTAATTATTTATATAGATTATAATAAGAAAACATATTCAGAAAATATATTTATTCATTAAATAAAGCCCATTTCCTATCAAGAAGTAAACATAATTGTTTTAAATATATAATTGGTATCTAAGTAATTATATAATATAATTTTATACGTAATATAAACATGCATACATGTTAAAATCATATATATATATATATATTCATATTCATGAATGTTAATAAATGATAAAACTTATATATTATTAAGAATATATGTGTTGTCGCATTCTCCCCCTTAAGGAACTTATATCCTCACAATTTTATAATTAGTCTATTGACAAAGGGTTTATTAATTGAAACAATAATATGAACCATTTTAGAATGGTTCTCATTGTATGGTGTATTTTTTTAAAATATGTTTTTCCTCATTAATTAAAAAATACCAAAAAAGTCATTTTCATGATTATAGATAGTACTCAAGGAAATATTAAAAATTATTTCTATTAATAAGTAATAAATTAACATCCAAATCCATAATTTAAAAATTAAGATACATTTTTAACATAAATAAAAAAATACCTAAACACTAAAAATCATTAACACATGCCTGACCAAAATAGAAACCCATAAATAACAAAAACCTGTTCAAATATTCTTCTTGAAAAAACTTATCTTTTATACCCAAATTTTATAAATTCACTCATAACATAACATACCGAATACACATATTCCATAATCATATATTCTCCAAAAATAAAGTTATATTTTTCTAATATAACATGAATCCACATACCAAAATTATATATACTAACAAAAATTAAAACAATCATTATCTATCAAATAATATCAACCACTTTGATATTAAATCACATAGTCTCCAAAAATATAGAATAATCATTTATTTTTCTTAAAAATATAACAAAACTTTCCTAAAAATAATTTTGTTCATATTATTATTAATCACTTTCAATCCCAATGGTTATTTATATTTTACAACATATTTTCCCAAAATCAAATAAAATTTTAACCTAATTATCCAAAATTACCTCAATATCAGAGAACATATTATACCTAAAGGTTATTTATACCTTTCTTCTTTTGTGAAAATAAATATCATAACATTTTAAAAGTTAAATAGAAGTTTAATATATACTCCATTCATTTATCCTCCCTAAAACCAAATAAATGTCTCCAAAAATGTTATCAATAAACTTAAAATCCAATCATATATGACCTCAAAAGAGTATATATGCCTTTAATATTATGATTACCTATAAACGTACTAGTCAAAAATAATTTCTAAAACTCCAAAATTATCCTCACATGGTTAAATAATAACCTCAAATGTTATTTAAACTATACTCTAATACCAACTCTAATTATTCATAAAAAATATTCCATAATTATAATATTTACAGTAAATATTTCATTAATTTTATTTCCATGATATTTTAGATTTATATTTGTAGTGAATTATGAAATAAATTACATGAAAAATCAATTTTTTTATAAATGAACATTTTTTCTACTAAACTAAACTCTTTAAAAGTTATACCTTCATTGATAAAAATCAATATCTCATAATCTGTGCAAGACATAATAGTTATTCATACTCATGCATGATCCATATAAAAAACAATTAAAAATACACGATGAATATAAAACTCAGTATGTTGTATAAAATAAAGAGAAACCACATTAGTTCTTTGAGATACTTGAAACCCATTATAAATTAATCCCTTTAAACTAAGAACTCCATTCTTTTTAAGGAACTTGAACTTAATTAAAAAAATAAAATCATCTTTTTTTCTTAAAACTATCCCTAAATCAATATATTAAGAATATATTAAAAAATAATGAATGATAATAAAACAATAATGAAAACTAGGAAAATGAATATTTATAGAAAATGATAGAACTTATTTTGGTAAAATGGATTCATGTGTAAATTTATTAATATTATTTTCTTTTCATAAGTTTTTTATGGAATCCCAAAAATTACTCATGTGGAAAATGTAAAAATTATTCTATTAAACCTTTGTATAAAAAGTGTAAGACTGTATAAAATGAATTTATGAAATCCTATATGAATATAAAATAAAATTCTTAAAACTATATAAAGAATAGTTTCATTGACATGTGTTTGCATGAGGTGGGGATTAGATGGCGACATTACTCCATTTAATGATGGTGGGTATTGGTGTTCCTTGATGTGCAGAGGTATAAGGCATATGAAACCTTTGGAGATGGAAACAAATGAGGTCGGTACTCAGGTTCGGTCATTCTTAGGACACATGGAAGTAACATGGGATTAGGTGGATGGATCCCTTATGGATATGGGACTAGGTCGCGTAGCTTTGGGTCATGCCCTCTAGATGGGTAATGATGGACCTACGAGTTTGTGTCTTGGGCCTATTTTCCATTTAATGAAAATACAAAAATAAATTTGGATGGGTGATTTAACCCCTTGGGGGTTTATGACCATCCTTTCATGGTCTATGTGTTTTTTGTGTGTGTTTGAACATAATTTTTCCACAATCACCTAATATATATATATATATATATATGTTGGTATTATTTAGAAAAACTGTTTTCAGGGAATCTAGTTCATATTCATCAAAATAGAATCCAAACACCTATACCAATAAATGTTCATTTTCTAATTGTATCACAATCTCTATAATTTTTCTAGTATTTTTCTCATAGAATTATAGATGAAAAGGTCTTCTAATGATCAATAAATAGTTACTTTTCTGATAATATTCATTGATAAAATCATTTTTATTTTTTATGATAACCACATCTATTTTTTTTATTTAAATTATTTTGATTGATATCTCACCAATAAAAAAGTAAAAAATATCAAATTAATTCAATATTAATTTTTAATTAAATAATAAAATCAATTTTTATGAATATACATGAAAGAAGTAAGTTTATGAAAACCTCTATATTCACTTTGGTTTTGTAAAACAATAATAATGAGTAATATTTTTATAGTGTTTTTAATAGAAAGTAAATCAAATAAATATTTTAGTTTTTATAAATAAATATTATTAATATAATATAGTTTAAGGTTACTTTGGAATATTACTTATGTTATTTTAAATAGTAGGAGAAGAGTTGTGATGAAAAGACACAATTTTAGGAAAACCCACATTTTGATGGACTAATGTATTATTAAATGTTCTTGGTGAGTGATAATGGATAAGAATTTATAATTTAGGGATAAAAAATATTCCAATAAACTAGTAATAATATCATGAAAAAAATAAGATAAGATTGATGTTATTTTTAAAGTATAGAATCATAAATGGGAAATGGGAAAGGGTCTTGAAAAGTCTCACCTTCCTCTTTGAATATAATCATTTAGATTTAGTGTGAAATAATTTAGAAAATTATTTTTGGAAGATATAGAGTATTGTAAACATTTAGAGGTATGTTTAGGAGGTAGTTTTATAGAAAATGGAGCGAAAAAGAAGCATGAGATGTATTTTAAAAGGGGGATAATGAGTCAACTTTTATAGGAAGAAATCAATGATTTTTTCTCAAATATTAAGTCATTCGGGATCAAGAAGTTGGGTCATAAATGAAAAATTTAGGATATTATAAAACATTTACTATATCACATAGATCAATATAATATATCTAGTTTTTTTTACTAATTTATACATTATTTTCTAACATTGAATACCCTTCAAAGTTATTTTTATGGTTATTTTAATAATTTTAATTTAAAATAATATAGATAACATCATAATTATGAATTAAAAATTTAATTCATTATATACCATTCATATTTATCCCTAAATATAATAAAATTATATAAATTATTCAAAAATATATCTAATTTAATATTTTTAAAACCATCAATTTAACTTTTCCTTTTCTTAAACAAGCACTGGATCAACCTTGATAAGTGTTTTGGACAATTATACTATTATATAAAATTAAAAATTAAATTAATAAAAACATTTAATGTATTACCCGTAATTTATATTATCACAATTCATTAATAATCTACACTTACTCCCATCCTTATCATGAAAACACATCGAAGTTATTGGATTGAAATTTCTTAACCCGAACAAGTGTTGAGTAAGCATTTGGATAATTATGTTGTTTTATAACTCTCAAATTTTTAAATAGTGATAAAAATAAATAAATTATTTATGGTATATATATATTTAATATTTATTAAATACTTATACCATTATAAATTTTAAATTAATGTCCCCATTTTTTAATTTTCCAATGAAGTGAAATTACTATGTCATGACTAATAAATGTTTTTGTATATATCTAGTAATAAAATTTATTTTATCTTAATTAGATTATAATTTGAGAATATTACATGGTGTTTATCTCTTAATATCATGTAAACTGCTTCATAATATATTAATTCTTTTTTTTTAATCAATATGATATCAAAAAATATATTGTATTTATTAAAAAAATATTTTTTAATAGTTAACAAAAAAATAAAATTTAACAAATTTACAAAAAATCCCCCCAAAATAATTTCCACACATTGATACCAAAAGTAATATCCATTAATTCAATTTTAAATTGTAAATTTTATAAATTTAACATTCGAATATAAGAAAATAATTCATGGAAAAATATTTATCTAAAATAAAACTATTTATTTGTTAAATAAAAAATCATATTCCTAACACATACTTTTCTAATTTTTTAGATTTATAATTATATAAAATATAAATATGAATTTATATAATTATACGAACTATCAATTTATTAAAATTTTTAAATAAATCACTAAATAGATCATAATAAAAAATAATTTTAGTTTATTATATTTAACCTTTAAATGAAACACATTTTTTATCCCAAAGAAAACATAATAATATTAAATATAATTTTTTTATAATTTATTATATAATATCATTTTTTACATGATGTAAAATTATACACATTTTAAAATCATATATATTAATTTATATTCATCAATACTAATAAACATAAAAGTGCTATAATATTAAAAATACCTAGTTTCCTGATTCTGCCCCTCCCAAGAAAAATTGTATCCTAAAATATTAATCTCAGGTCTGATGAGAATGTGTTTTTGGTGTTCAATAATAAAGTAACAAATATTTAAGATTTTTATCTTTTTATGCTGAAAATTTTATTAAGAAATTATTCCTCACGTTTATAACCAATTAAAAAAATGTCTATCCTTGTTAAAGATAATACCAAAAGAAATATGAATTAACAATTATATAAATAATTAATAATTTAACCACTAAAACATGAATATAAAAAACAATGAACAAAATTTAACTTAAGTTATTCCATAAATGAGTAAACCATAATACTCTTCAACTCATTTCTGACCAAATTAGAATCCCATAAATCAAATAAACTTGGTCACATATTATTCTATAACCAATGTAAATTTTATCCCCAAACCACAAAAATTCACACATAGTCTCACATACCAAATATATATATCATAACCATATATTCTTCTAAAATACTGCATCCTTTTTCCAAAATTGCATGAATCATCATAAAAAAATTATTTATACTTGAAAAAAATTAACTCCACTTTTATCCCTTAAATAATTTCAACAACTCTGACCTAAATTTACATACTAGAAAAAAATATACGTTAATGATTTAATATTCTCCGTATTATTGAAAACCATTCCAAAAAATAAATTGGTCATATTTTTACCAAATATCTTTCAATCCTAATGGATAAATATGTATCTCAACATATTTTCTCAAAATCAAATAACCCTTTATCCTAGTTAACCATAATTTTATAAAAGTCAAAATATATATATGAAAATTATAGTTTATGCATACTGTTAAGATTATGTTCATAACAAGCATAATTATAGTCTTCCAAAATAACATTTACACTAAATATCAAGTTAAACCTAAAGGATTTATATACATCATTCGAATATTATTCCTAAAAAACAATAAGTGTATGCAAAATCATCACTAAAAACATTAAAAATCAATCATGTTTGGCCTCAAAAGAGTATCCATGCCTTTTAAATTATGATCACTTAGATACTTATCAACCTAAATTGATATCTAGAACACATAAATTATCACAAACTAGTAACATCCTAACATGTAAAGTTATCTAAATTATATTCTAATATCAATTTTAATAGCTCCTACTTAAACATTTGATAATAATATAATTTTTTTCTAAATATTTCATTACACAAATTCGTATGACCTTTTTAGTTTATAGTTTTATATAATTAAGAAATCCATATATAAAAATACACAATTTTCTAGTATGTTTAAAATAAATTAACTAAATCAAAGTCATTATAAGATACACTTACATCTTTTAAGATCAACTTCTCATATTAAAAACTAGATTTTAAAATGAATGATACTCATATTTAAGCCCTATGATTTTTTTTGAAAACATGGGATGAATAAGAAACTTGGAAAAGGCAGTTAAATAAAGGGAAATATAATTGGTCCTATAAAATACATGAACCTCCATTAAAATTGAATATTATTAGGAATGATAATCATGTTTTTAAGAGAACATTAATATACATTTGAACATTAAATCATCTTTTTCTCTTTCAAAATTTCATAAACAAATCTTGTAAGGAAGTAGAAAATAAAATCCAAGCTGTGAAGGTTACTTTTAAGACTATTAAAATAAGAAAAATATATTACTAAAAAATAATGTATATGAATGTTGGAAAAATTCTATATAGGAACCAATTAAAAAGATATTTGTTTCACATGTTTGTAAAGAAAAGTGAAAAAATGGCTTATGTGGAAAATGTAAAAAATATTCCTTTCAAACCTATGTTAATAAAGATTTAGATAGTTTAAAATGAATTTGAGAAATCATTGTAGTATAGTGAAGAATATTTCTGAAATAATATATATAATATGTAATTATAAGAGAAAAGGTGTTGAGAGGATGGATTTAAAACATTCAATGAAAATATTTAAAATAAAACAAGTTAATTACAGTCCTAACTCACCCCGTACATTCTCTAACCTCTTGAATAATAAAATTATTTTAATTTATTTACATTATTCATGATCATTTTCATATTAAATTACCATTTTTATTCCTATTAAATACTTTATTATCAAGTTTCATTCATTTACTATGTCAATATAGTTCATGTCAGTCATTATTTCGATCATCTGGTATATATTCTCAAAAATGGAGTCAATATATATTAAATATAAAAAATTCTTTAATAATGATTCAATAATATCCATAAATTTTAAGGTATATTTTTATATCATTCTTGAATAAAATGATTTTAGTAGATCATGGAAGAAATACTTCTCTGAGAATCTTCCTTGACTATGTTGTTTCTTATGGTTTAAAATAAATATGATTATTTACTTTTAATTGAAATGTTTTTATGGATATATAACTATTTTAGAATAAAAAATTTAATATTTATTTTATTTTATTTTCATTTTCAACAACATAATAAATTTTTAAGAATATAGTTGAAAGAAGTAGGTTTCTAAAAACATAACTGTTCACAAAGGGAGCGTTTAACCACCATAGTGAGTGATGATTTTTCTTAAGAATTTAATATAAGAGAAAAACTATTAAATATTTTTTATTTTCATAAAAAAATATAATTAATATGAATCAATTTTATGTTTACCTATAATGATTAGTTATGTTTTTTAATAGTGTAATAGAATAGTTGAGATAAAATGAAGTAATGTTGAAAAAAACTATATTTTGATTTAGTAACAACTTTTGAAAAGTGTTTTGTGAGATTAAATGGATTATATTTACTCATTTATTGATTAAAATTATTCTAATGCCATCGTATAAAAAATAATTTTAATAGTAGTTTTAAGGTAAAGAATAAAAAATAAAAAATGAGAAAGAGGATCAGAAACTCTTATCAAATTCATTGAATCACCTCCTTTTGATTGACTCTAATGATTTTTGGGAAAACATATATCACAAAAAAAAAACATTTATTAAAATGGATATAGATTTATATAGATGTATTTGGGTAGAAAATGGAGATAAAACTATGCTTTTTATCTTTTTTAAAAATTTATATTGAGCCCAATTTATT
Organism: Viscum album; assembly: GCA_963277665.1. Classification (NCBI taxonomy): domain Eukaryota; kingdom Viridiplantae; phylum Streptophyta; class Magnoliopsida; order Santalales; family Viscaceae; genus Viscum; species Viscum album. The sequence goes on along the minus strand of OY728163.1, from coordinate 512,785,065 downwards.
GGAAACATTTTACAGTTTTTGTGCTAATATTATGTCTTTAAGGTTCAAGAATGGAATTTTTAAATAGAAAGTGGATCATAAATGGAAAATTGATTATAATATAGACAATTACCAATTTCATTTGACTCATGATTTTATTTTTATTTTATTTTTTGATTTTGTACTAATTTAAAACTTATTTTTTAAAATTCAATACCCTTTAAAGTCATTTTAGGGATATTTTCATAATATGAATTAAAAAAGATCCTAAAAACTATAGAATTAGAAATTAATATTTTACATCATTACATAAATTTCATATTGATATGATTTTTTTTAAAAAAATCAAAAAATTCTTCAAAACATATCACCTTTAATATTTTTAAACCCTTACTTTGACTTTTCCCCTGCCTACACAAGAGCTATGTCAACACTACATAATCATTTTTTTAAATATAAGGATATTTTAAATTAAATATAAGTTAATAATAAAAATATAATTTATTATCCATAATTATATTTTTCTATAATCATTTATAATCTTTATTCATTCACATCCTTTTCATGACCACATATTTGAGATATTACATTGAATTTATTACATTACACAAGCATTGGGTGAGCATTTGGATGATTATCTTGTTATATAACTCTATAATTCATAAATACACATCATAATTATTTTTTATTTATCATATATATATATATATATTAATACAAATACTAGACTTATATAATTCTAAATATTATCTTAAAGGCAGTCATTTTGAATTTTCTAATGATGTGGAAGCACTACATCAACACTAACAAATTTATTATAATTTACTTAGTCATAAAAATTAATTTATCTTTAATTGATGGTAAATTGACAATTATATAATGATATATACCTCAAATTTTTAATAATATCATTTCATAAACATTTTAGTCATGTATTTATCATGATGATGTCATAAAGGATAAAGGTCTTATAAAAACGATATTTTTAATCTATTCATCAAAAAATAAACTTTTTCAAAAAAATATAAACAAATCAACATAAAATAATTTAAAACTAGTGATGAAAAAAATTAAATTTTATATAATTAGATTAACATTCCTAGTTTTTCAAATTTTAAACTTAAATAAAATCAAATGATATATGGTAGAAATTTATTTAGAATGCGAATGATTTCTTTTATAATTCGAAAATTATATTCTTAATATAAACATTGATTAAATTATTTCTAATATTTATCATAATAATAAATATCAATATAAATTTATATAATCAACATATATATCTATTTATAAATTTTTTTATGTAATTCATTAAATAGAACATAATAATAAATCCTTTTTTTAAAAAACTATTTAAACTTTTAATAAAGCATATTTTCAATAACAATGTAAACATAATATTTTTAAATGTATAATTGGCATCAAATTGAATTTAAATTATCATTTTATACTTTTTATAAACCTATATAAGTATTTAAATAATATATATCAATTCATAGTCATTAATATTAGTGAACCAAAAAGTGATATCTTTTTAAAATTTCTAGGTTGTAAAAAATGCATGGAATTGAACAAATACGTGGTGGTGTCAAGATCATCGAGAACATAATAAGAACAGTTCAAAATTGATTGAATAAAAAAGCCTTTTTTTCTTGAGGATTATGATACAAAGGGGATTATGTTGAATATATTTCATAGTACTCTTATTTTATATGAGTTATGGAATAATGATTACAAGGTTATTGAGAAATTAATTACTATAGAAGTGTTATAGAAGAATATTTCAATGGATAATGATCATAAACAAGAAGATTTTAATTAATTTATGTAATTTATTTCTTAAAATATTTAAATGGTAAAAATCAATGTTTAAATATATGCATCCACCTTCTTATTTATAGTATGGAAAGGTTAGTCATTATATAGTGAGGTTTAATATTAATATTCAGGATGATGATGAGGATGTTGTGGTTTACATTAGTAAATATTCATCTAATGATAAAACTAGATGGAGTACTAATAAAAAAATTTAAGAAGAATAACATACTCTTAGAAGAGGGTGATAGATCCAAAGGTAGAGATGTAGAAGAAATTTAGAACCATAAAGATATATAAGAAGATGTTTATGTGGTCAATTTAAACAAGTTACAAAAAATAGAATAAAATTTATATGATGTAGAAGAAGTATGATATAGTGTTGATCTCCAATAATGGTTATAGGATGCATTTGATGTGACCAATGTTTGGGAAGACACAAATGGAATTCGGGTGGACTGGTTTATGATGTCAAACTCTCCATATATAAATATGATTAAAATATGTTTTAATTAAAAGAATAAATAAAAATTTTAAACCCAAAAAACTAGAAATATTAAATAAGTTTGTTTATTATAATCTCATGATTGAAGAGAAGGCCTAAATTATCAATATTTTGACTATAACAATGATTAATTAGGTGAAATCCAAGAAATATCTTGAGGAAAAATTTATCTGTATATGAAAAAAATTATGGATAAGTAGTGATTCTTAAGTCATGCTAAAAAATTAGGATATTTTATCAAATAGTCCATAGAAATAGTAAAGGGAAAGAATGGCGTTTTATAATTATATTTAGAGAACTTTCTATAGAAAAAAAATAAAAAACACAGTAAAAAAATCAGCATGGGGATTGATTACCAGAATAAGGTAATATCGGTTGATTCCAAGACACAAGCACCAAATAAAATATGAAGTTACATTTAGGTTGGAATTAGATTCATTACACTAAAATAATCTAAAATTCCATCAGTTTTGTATAAAATACACAGAATATATTGAAATGAATCAAGTTAGTTTTTGAAATATGAGAGTCTCTTAAAATGGGAGTTCTATAGAGAAGTGGTACTAAAAGAAATATGATCAATGATGGAATCCAAGAATAATTATAAATTCCATAATGGTTTTTGGTTGGGAAATAGTGGATATAGTTATAGGGATAATATTTTCTCATTAGTGATGAAGAAGAGTAAGACTATCGAGATGCAAATAGTTTATTCATATTTTCTCAAGGAATCCTTAAGAGGGGTGAAGATGGAAAACCAATTACTATATTTGTATGATATTTTTGTAATGTCATATTCCATGAAAAATAATGTATAAAAATCCATATCAGGTGTTTTTTCAATGAAAAGGACAAAAAAATAAAGATGAATATAATGAAATGATTTTTTATATCACCCTGAGGGAAATAGATGAATATGATGCTTGGATCCTTAATAATGGATACACTACTCATATTATATGAAATGAGGATCTTATAATCATTTATGATAAAAAAAATAATCATATTTAGAAATGATGAATGCTTGATTATCATTATTATATAAAAGTCTAGATTCATAGTTAAATACATTATATAAAAATCTTTATTAGTTTTTAAGGTAATTTTCACAGTATTCTATGTGTAAGTCAGTTTTTTCACTCAAAACATTTAGTGAATTCCACATAAAACACGTGTATGAATAATGATGTTGTTGTGATGAAAGGGGATCCCACATAGGATAATATCTATCATATTAGTGGAGAAGAATATATTAGGCTATAATATAAATAGCCTCAACCAAAGGGTGGATTCTGGTCGTGGGGTTTTAGTGTGCTTCGTTTGGACCACAAATTATAAATTATTAAGTCCATTATTCTTATCCTATTTGATATTTGGGATGATTTAGATCATATATATATTTTTCATGTGTGATCCATTTATATTTTTATATAGAAATGGTTACTGTAGGCTAATTAGAACTACCCTCTTTGGTTCTAGTTGTGGGTGGGGGGGGGGGTCTAGTTTGCGGGATGGTTTTTTCCCCTCTCCCCCTTGATTTTTATATATGGTTATCAAGGTTCTGGATCAACCTCAAGGTATCATATTTGAAAAAAAATTGGGATAAATGTTGTGGTTCTGGAATAAAGGTCTTGTCCACTTGAGCCAATTGTAATATAATAATCTAGTGAAACATGATAAATATCCTGATATCCCAAAATAATAACATTATTCTATGAAAAAATTTGATTTGTTTCAAAATTGGAATATTATTTTTAATACATAAAATAAAAAATTTCAAGGTTTAAAATGGTTACTTTTCATGGATCATGGTTACATGTGTGGTCTGATATCACGAAGACCCATTGTTGAGAAGTGGTACTATGTGGTATTAATTAATTATTATAGAGAAATTTCATGGTTTATGGTCATCACCCAGTTGTATAAATAGTATATTTATTTAATTAATATAGGAATAATGATAAAATTTTTCTTGGATGGAAAATTTTAAAATTTGGAACCTCCAATTTCATAGAGTTTTCTATAAACTAGACGGTGGATTATCGTGAGAAGTATAAGATATGAAACATGATTTAATACTTAAAAACCATAAAAAAAGGTATATTTGAAAGAAGAATATATATCATAAATATCATGACATGAATGAAACATATTGAGAATGATGTATCAGATATGTCATGTAATGAGGTAGTCATATCATTGGTTCATTTTTTAATATATATTTGTTGTTTATGTGAGAAGAAAAGACATAGATAAGATGTGGTATGGGAAGAATACAATATTGAAATAATTTCAAATTTTGAAATTAATAATTCTGTTATAAATAAAGTGAGAAACTTAAATTTTTATTTTATAGTAGGTGATGATATTTTATTCATTTTTTCATCAAAGATCTAAAAAATATTTCTATTTCAACAAGTGACATGAAAAAATTTAAGAGAGAAATAAAATCATTGTATAATATAATGAGAAAAATAATTAATAAAATGGGGAGTAAATTATAAAAGATAATGATGAAGGGTTAATAATATTCGAGAGGGCATAAGCGAAAAATGTTTATTATAAAAAAGTATTGTACAATGAAAGAGATTAAAGTTACAATAGTAGCTATAAAACATCTGAATAGCATGAATGTAATAAGTGAAAATATTATCCTCAATGACATGATAGAGTCAGTGGAAAAAATAGGAATGTGGGAACTACATAATCTCAGGCAGATATAAATTATTTTGATGATTGTGTTGAAGAAGAGAACTAGGTCAATGTGAGGCATGAGGAGATTTACCAAATTGATCAGAATCAAACACAACAATATTAATCTAAATAATAAAGATAGAATGTTCTTAAAAACCTAGTGGGTGTTCCATAATACAATTTGAGAAATATGAAAGGTTATTTTGTATGTGGATTGATTTCAACAAAGGATATTCTCATGTAGAAGGTATGAATATTTATTAGATGTTTTCTCTTATAGGTTGGTTAAAAAAATATTTTTTTATTATTAGTAATCCCGGTGTGAAGGATATTCGCATTATACCAAATGGATGAAAAATTAGCACCCCTTTATAGAGTCTTTGAGTAGGAATTGTATATAGATCAACTATAAGGTTTCCTTATAGACATATATGAGAGAATATTATGTCAGTTGAAAAATATTTTTTATAGAGTAATATAAGAACCAATAGAATGATATTGTATGATCAATAAATACTTGAGAACGATTGTATTCAAGTGGGGTGTATTTGATCATAATATCTACATCAAGAAAGATAATTATAAAAGGATATTGGTGATTATTTATATGGATTAAATAATCTTTGGAGGGTCTTAAAATTGAAATAAAAGTTATTTAAAAAATGAATTTGGTGTGACTTCAAGATATAAATGGCTATAGAATTTACATTTTTACTTGGATTACTGGTTGATCATAGAAAGTATGGAAGATTTTTTTCATACTTATATTATGAAAATAGAATACTCAAGTGGATTAGAACATTGTGTTATTTTCCAATGTAATAATTAGTAGATACCCAGATGAGGTTTTCAAGATGTTATTAGGGAATGAAGTTTGATATAATAGAATATAGTAAATTATTATAATCCTATTATACCCATCAATAACATAAATGGATATAGTATTTTCCATGTATCAAGAAGCACAATACCAATATTAACCCAAGAAAATCCACTTTCTAAAATGAATATAATTATACATTATATCAACAACATGGTGGATTATAGACTATTTTCACATAAAACACAACAAAAGGAGTCATTGGGGTAAACATATATGAATTTTTATATTTTCTAGAATGATTACATGTCAAAATTCGAGGATGTGTTCTATCTTATACGATTTCATTTTTCATGAATGAGAAATAAGAAAAAGTAATTTTCATTATGTAAGTAGAAGATAAGTATATTTCACTGAATCAGGCATGTACAAGATTTATATGGAATATAAAATAAGTTTAGGAAGTTGGAGTTTATGTGAACACTCATTTTGAATGAAGGTGTGATAACTCAAGTGCAATCAATTTTATAAAAAATTATGTACATAAATCAATGAAAAATAATATTGAGATAAAAAAACATTTCATCCTAGATATGGTTGAAAATGGCTATTGTAATTTGATTATGTGTCAACATAAAACTTGGTTATAGATATTTTAATAAATGAACATCACAAAGATTTTTTTGAAACTCATCATTTGATTCTTGGAGTTTAACAAACTATATCAAACTAGATGGTTTGTAGAATAGACCCTAAACCCACAATATATTTTTTGGAATCATATAATTTGTTAGATATTATTATTCATCTTCCATAAAATGAAGGGGTGACCTTTCAATTCATAGGAAATGGGATAGAGAAAACTATCCAAGGGGGAAAAACTATTTCCCAAACCTTAAAAATTTGCTACTATATTAATAAACGGGGATAAATGATAGCTCCATACTTTAAAAAGGGATGTGTGTCTTAATATATATGATCAAAGGAGTGGATATATTTGATGTTCACATAGTGGGAAAGATAATGTTGGGGGAGATGAAAATTAGTAGTTTAGTTGGATGATGTGATATATCCTTAAGATTCACATGCTACACTTTTTATCATTTGGAACTTGGCTCATGTGTGCTTAGAGTTCATGTTTAGTGAGTATTTTATTTTTATTTAGAATTATATAGATTATATAATTTTTTTTAAGAGATCTATAAGAAATGGGGTAAAAGATATTAAATTATTTTCAATAAACCCAAATGGGGATATTGTAGGTAAAAATCCTTGATGTTATCTTTCCATATATTTTTTTGTTATTTTTATTGAAAATGTATGTTTAAAAAGTCTCAAAGTAGGGAAGTATAGGGATTATTATTGAATTAAATGGTCTAAAATGTTTTGAAACCTTTTTTTGAATATTTTGTAGATATTTATAGAAAATGAAGGAGTTTATATCAATTCTGGTAGAATATTGTGTAATATAGGAAGACTCATGGAACTAGGTTGTGAGAATATGGTGAAATTTATGAATGATAGTGGCACATTTTTCAGGACCACAAGGGTTTCATGATTTTTTTTCAATATTAGTTATCCTATAAATTGGGTACTAAACATTAATTATGGTGAGAGATGAAGATATAGGGTATATTCAAGTGTTTTTTATGTACTACTTAGGAGATCTTATTTATGATGTGAATACATTTATGTGAAAAATAGTTTTTCATGGAAAGGGTGATACATAAATCATTATTTTTGTGAATTGTTTTTACATGAGAATAAATTTTGCACAAAATGGGTTTCTATGAATCTTAAAGAATTTTTTATAGTTTTTATGGTTAATTGGAATTCATCATTTGGATGAATGGAGTGCTTCATAAAAGAATAGTTATATTTTAGCAAAAGTTCACCCAAAAAGATAGATAATTATTCTATAGGAGTATTTTATTCACTTCAATTGAGAGAGTACAACACTCTCAAAAAGGGATTGGCTATAAACTAGTGGCAAAGAGTACAATCCAAACATTATAAAACCAATTTTTTATAGAGATTCTATTAAATCAACACATCATTGTTATATACTCCTTGTATTATCCTGGTGCATAAGAAATAAGTAAAATTTCATACGTACCACATTAAATTATGTATCGATTCATAGCTATTGTGAAGGAGTGAGGTGTTTCCACTAACTATGGAAAAAGATCACTAGTGAGGTCCATTTGAAGAAATCAAGATACCTTGATTCACCCCTACAAGGTATTTACCTTTCATAGGGATAACATTATATAACAACTATAATTATTAATAAATCAAGGAATAACTTTTAAATAAATAAATAATTCACATATTCAAACATGGGAGAAACTATTTATGAATAATTCATAAATAAAGATAATTATAAACTCTATGTATTTTTTGTTAGCCTTATATACAATGTATATTTTTGAACACAAACACTTTACAACCATTTCATGAACCTGAATGGCCTGAAGGCCTTCTCATTTATTTTATTATGTATAACCCCCCTTTTAAGGGTTTAAGGGGAACCCGTACATGGCCCATAGGCCTAAGGCACAAGGCCCGACACACTCGCAATACATGACCCGAAGGCCTAGAGGCATACCATGTCCAATACATGACCCGTAGGCCCAACCCACTTGAACTGCACCTCCCCAGCTTTCTGCGTCATTGATCATCTAGCTCCCCACCTTTCATTGCTGATCAGCTCACATTGCCCCGTACAAAGCTGCACGGTGCCTGGTCTCGATGGTGGTTGCCATACCCTCTCATTCTTCCAATCTGATTAGCTCTGCATCTGGTGGCTACACTCCTAATGTGCACTCTTTTATATTATACATTTTATGGAATTGTATTAAAATATATGATATTATATAGAATATTTAAATTTCAAAATATAATCAATTTTATGTAAACAATTTAAATAATCTAAAAATCACATATTAATTATTTAAACCTGGATCAAATTAAAATTATTAAAATTCATTTTGACAAGGTTAAAATAATTTTCTAAATAAGGTCCCTCTAAATTTTAACATTTTAAATTACACAATTATGAATAATTTTTAATTAAAAAATAAAACACTTTAGGTTATTTATTATTCTAAATTTTATAAATTACCCTGAGAATTTAATAATAAAAAACATTATTTATAAATTGTAATTCATCCCATATAAATTTTAAAAAAAAATAAAATATTGATAGTTAATATTAAAAACAATAAATAATTTTTTATAAACATTTATTTAATGAATTATAAAAAATTTGTAATTAATTAACAAATAAAACCCTTTAAAGTTTTATAAATATCCCTAAATTAGTTTTTCATTAATTTGGAAACATTTTATAAAATATTTAAATAAACTTATAATTGAAATTTCAATGAGAAACGATTTTCCATTCAAAGTGATATTTAAACACTCAACCAAGTCCTATCAATCATAAACATAGATGGAAAATATGACACTCCTAAGGAAACCACTGTACTATTTTGTTGAGTGAGATAAACATACAATAGGGAGTTCTATGACTATGATATATACACATGTAAAATTAATCTATACATGTATCAAACTACATAGAAATAATAAATCACTTTAATATGATAAAAATTGAAACCATTTTAGTATTAATATATATATAGAAATCCTCATATGTGATTAACACAGTGTAGTCGATTCTGATAATCCCTGATGTAGGAAAAACACGGTGCCTGAATGGTATTAATCACTAAACAACAAAATCATGAAAAACAGGCCTACATGAGATTAAATTATCGCATGGAAGGCTTGAGTAAAATTAAATTCACATGGAATATGATAGGTTTGAGTATAAGAGTCCCGCATAAGAAATTTGAAGAATGAAATTTAAAAGACTCTAAAATGATGGGTATCTCTTCTTTGATAGTCTACCATTTGATTCCTTCATAATAACACTTGGAATGACCATTTAAAAAGACCAAAATCTCTAATGGGTGTCTTGGGGAGTTTAACAATTAAATTATAAGGGTTTTTTTGAGCTAGATGGTTCTATTTTATGTGAATAATTGAGAAAAAGGGGTGTGATTTTATAACGGAGGGGAAGGATACACTAAGAATTTCTAAAAATATTACAATATAAGTAAGTCATTCTAAAAAATAATGATTATAAATGGATATATATTTTAATATAAATAGGGTATGTTTAAAATAACTTCCTCAAATGAAATTTGGATTGGTGTTTGTGTCATTTTGACCTTATCTTTTGGTTTAACTACAAGGTTAACCAATATTAATCTAAATTATGGTAACGACTTTTTCAACCATAATGTAATATAATTTCTCCTGTAATATAAAAAATGGATCATAAATGAAAAAGGTATGATATATTAGACTATTTATAATCTTATTTGTCATATTTCATGATTTTTATGATTTTTAAATAATTTTATAAAATATTAATATAATAAAATACAATAAATGTCATTTTAAAAACTCTTCACATAATTTAACATTGAAAATTTCATGAATGAAATGGGAATATAATATAAATCATTCACACATATATAATATTTTTTTAACCAAACAATACATGAAATGCAATAATTCACCCAAATTGTGTCAATTTTAATATTTTGAAATCATTTATTTTATTTTTCTATTAATTGAATAAATAATATATATGTGTTGAATTAGAATTTAGTGTAATTATTTGATCAGTAAAAATTTGAACTAAATTTAAATGTTAAATAATAACTTATCATCCAAAAAAACATTTATAATTGAACTCAACCATTATTAATCCTTATATAAATTTTTTAGATATATTAAAATCAATAGAGTTACATTTTTTATTTATTCTTCCCATTAATTAATATAAAGTCCAAAATCAAATGAAAATGCCACAAAGTGGCTATATAATTAATCTTTGGACTAAAATGTACAATATAAACCAACAAAATAGGATATAGGAAAGCGCTTTGTATATTTTGTGACCTTATCTCATGGCTATTTTATTTATTTTACCCTTATCTAGGTGACAAATATTCACCATGGTTGCTATTTATAGAGTGAAAAATAAAAGGGACCTATTTACCATATTTTAGCATTATAATTACAAATATGGAATCTATTTATCAAGATTAGATATCTAAAAATAGAATAAATCAATTTTAATATAAATTTATGTAATTAAACAAATTTTTTTTAGGAAAATGCATTTTAAACCATAAAAATTAAATTTTTATTAAAATCATATATATTTCAAATTAAAATGGAATGAGTTATATTATTCTAAATCAAATGGATAGTATTTTACTTTAATATAAAACCCAAAATGTAATGTAAATATTATATTAGGTTATTTAATGAACATATTTAAATAATATATATTTTCATTATTCACTGAAAAATAAATCCTTTCATAAAAATCCCAAAATATAACCCTATGGTTATTTTGATATTCTAATATTAAAAATGAATTTAATTTTATCATATTAATTTACAATAATTGGAATAAATTAATTACATAATTATCACAAAAAATAAATATATTTTTATAAGAAATCATATTTTGATGAAAAAAAAATTATTTATAAAAAAACAGGGTTCTTATTTCATATGAATTAATCAATACATTTGCATTGAATAGGTTATATATATATATATCGTAATGTGTTTAATATTATTAATACATACCAATTCAATGAGTATGTTACAATGGTCATATTTAAATAATTATATTTCATTGTTTGTTTATGCATGGTGTTAAACATTGTATACAATATTGAACATATTGTTATTTTCAAGTATCTAGGTGTCTCACTCTACCCCATTTAATAAATTTCACCCACTCAGTTTTATCTTTTTCTCATTAATCAATGTTTTAACATTTCAAAATACCTTTTTTGGGAACCCATTTCTTAAAAAAGGTTAATTAAACTTCCGCTTAAAAAAAATGGAAACCCCAAGGTCATATTGAATAACACATAACTAAGTTTCAAAATAGGATAACATTAGTGGTAAGTGAATATATGGACATGGGGGAAAAACAATTTATTAATAATTATTTAGAGTGACTGAGAACATTCATCACAAGATTGTGAATGATCATGAGAATGTCAATGACCATAAACCCACAAAAAAATAAGGTGTGAAAAAAGACCATTGATTCATTAGGAATTAATGTAATAGGAAAATATGTTTATTTCAAGATACCTTTCCTAGATTGGAGTAATTTTTTAATATATCAACTGAAAACATAAGGAAATATACTTACTTGACATGTATAATTTCATCCATTAATAATTTTCCAACACAATCGAATTTTACCTCAAAAAAAGTATTTGAGATGAATTTTACATTCCATAATCATTAAAATCAACTTCTAATTATCACATTATCCATAAAATCATAATTTTATATTCCTCATATCTTTAAAAATTAAACAAAACTGAAATTTTTACTATGAGTTAACATAATATCCAAGATGTATTAACATTAATATGAATAAATAATGTATTTTACATCAAAATTTCAACAATAACATCAATGGTTCGACTTATATTATTCAAAAAATAAATAACCATACATCCTAATTAACCTCAATAACGTCATAATTAAAGAATATTTTATCCTTAATGATAATATCATAACATTTAAATTTCATCCCTAAAATTTTAAAATATTCCTCAAAAATAATATTTCATATTAAAAAAAAGGATAAAACTAATGGTTATATATACCTATATTGGTTGGAGTGGATACTCAAGAGGGGGGTGAATTGAGTTCCAATTAAAAATTTATGTTTAAAAAAAAATTATATTGAAATACCCCAGTTTCAATAACAATCTAAACTGTAGTGAATTTTCATTACATTAAAGGTTTAGTTAGGTTCTCAAGATATTGATTAGTTCTTAGTTAATCTAATCTAAAGATTAGATTGGATTTTGAAACTAACCTACTGGTTTACAATAAATATAAACACTTGATAGCTTAACTATCAGAGTAACTTTAAAATAGATTTATATTTATAGTACATAGTAGCAGAATATTCAAAATAGTTTTAACTAAAATAATCATGCACAATAGTTTTAACCAAGAGGTTCAGTCTCAAGTTGAGACTTATCCCCCTCAAATAGTTTATTTAAAACTTTGATCCACACCCTGGAACGGGGTTTACAATAGTACTCAAACTGTCCAGGTCCTCAGACCTCTACCACATTTCTATGTGGGAAATAAATAATAACAACAACTCAAAGGCTGTCCAGGTCCTCAGACCTCTACCACTACCCACAGTGGGATACGAGAGTGTAAGGAAAGGATTGAGTGAGGATTTAGAAATCCTCCAGTTCATATTGGGAGTCAGTGGGTGTTCAAACAGAGAAAAGAACACACTAATCATATTGTAAAGAAAAGGATAATCACAGTCGAGAAAGAATATAGAGATGAGTTTAGAATGATCTTGTGTGACGTCATTGTAGTTATAGAATCCTTTGGATTGAAGCAGATGATGCTTTGATTCCTTCTCTGAATGTTTTGTGGAAAACAGAGTGTCGCGATTCTTCTTGTGTTCTCTATGAGGTTCAGTCGAGTGAAGATGTTCTTTAGGCTTCAAACATTCTTTGTATGTTCAGTCGTGTCAAGTTTCATGCAGTGTGCCTTTCTTCTGAAACATCCTCCAAGTATGTTCTTCATTCTTATCCTCACCACCTTACTTTTTTTTTCTTTATCGCACATAATGATTCTTGGTCACACTTCACTTTTACCTTCGAACGCACGTGTTGGAGCTGACAGGTTGCATGTGTTCTGCACCTCATACCTCGTACTATCTGATGATATGTCTACAATGAATCATTAATTATGTCAGTGCATTAAAGTCATCAAATATGACCATTATAAATTAAATTGAAAATATATAGAATATTTAAAGAAATGGTGTCACCATAAGTCATGGAAATGGTGTCTCTTTCACACGGTGTCTAGGTTGATCACACTGTCTGAGTGTCACGGTGTCTCGCGGTCAAGGGGTCTTGTTCACAGTGTCTGGTTCATGGTGTCTCAGGGTCACCGTGTCTTGTTCATGGTGTCTGGTTCATGGTTTCTCAGGGTCACAGTGTCTCGTTCATGGCGTCTGGCTTCACGGTGTCTGGTTTCACCGTGTCTCAGGGTCACGTTGTCTCATTCACGGTGTCTGGCTTCACTGTGTCTGGTTTCACAATGTCTGGCTTCACGTTGTCTGGCTTCACAGTGTCATAAACGCATAGCTAGTGGCAGACTCATGGTGTCTTAGACATTCCAAAGTAACTATGTGCATACTTAAATAAAGATAATAATAGAAAGGATTAGACTTAAGTATTTTTCAAAGAAGGTAATCTGAGAGTAGATTAAAGATAGTATAAATTAATTAAACTGAATATAGATCCATTAAGATCTTGCATGGAACTTCTTAAAGCATGATAAAGCATTAGATATAAATACAATTGATCTAGATTTAATAAGAGTTGGAACCATTAAAACATGATTAAATAATATTTGTGATCATTAAAACATGATTTAACACAAGGAGTCCAAAAATCTACCCCTTTTGATGATCACAAATCATAAATAGTTAAAGATTATATAGGATTCAATTATAAGGATAAATTTCTAACATAATATATAGATACTTCTCCCCTTTTTGAGATTATCAAAAAGATAAACTAAGAGAGGGAAAAAAGGTATACAACCCATTAATAGAAAATATAAAAAAATATCATCCCTATCAAAAAGAGAAAACATTGTTCATCTTCAAGGGATGGTCTTCTCTTTGCCTTTTGCTATAGAAAAAGATGAAACCATAGGTGCAGTGGTTGAGGTAGAAGAAGGAAAATATGTGGTTGAAAAAGAGGGTAAATGAAGGCCTTAAAATACTAAGATAGCCAAAGTAGGACCAGTAGAAGATCTAGGCAATTGCTGATCAAGAATCACAGGCCTGATCTGACTGAGTGCTTGGCCGACATACATGGTGGTTGAGGATAGTGAAGAGGTGAAGGTATGCAACCCTGGTCTAAGAGGTGAAGCCACTGGAGCAACAATGGTTGTACTCTGAACATGAAGATAGGGCTGAGGGAGTTTGATGAAATCTTTAATGATCTCTCTACTATACTGTATGGCTTTCTCAAAATCTTCCTTGTTCTCCATAAAATTTTCCAAAAAACGAGTAAAATCTGTGAGTTTCTGGACTTGGTTCTTGAAATCTTGAGTCACATGAGGAATCCACAGATTTTATAAAAGGTACTTGAAAGGGTTTGTCATATCGGTCTTGGAGAAAATTTTGTTGAAGTAGAAATCCAATTTCTTAACAATCTCTTGATGAGAATCATTAGCAATCTTGGATTGGATTTTTACTATGTCAAGAACTCTATCACTGTTTTTGACTACTTCAGATAAAAAAGACGCATTAAAGCCACTGAAGACATTCTAAAGCTCTTCTTTAACTATAGATCTGAGTATATCACTGTCCAAGGAAGGTGTAGAGGATTGATTAGATGCTTTGACAGCTTTGGTCATGGATTTCAGTTGATTCAACACCTTTTGAAGACATCTTGTGTACTCATCAGTGAGTTTATTGAGGTTGTCAACATGATATTTCCTTTCCTTTACAATTTTCTTTTTCCTTTCAGTAATCTTTTCAACAAAGGATGCTAGATAAGGTTGAATCTGAGACACAACAACTTGTGGGATTTGAGAAGCAGCAGATTATACAGGAGGAGCAACATATTTAGATCTCGAATACAGATTTTTATGCATGTCTTCAACCATACTTCATAGGGACATAAATCCATTACTGAGCATGTATATTTCCAACTCTTACCTCTTGAATCTCATGGAGTATCTTAGGTTTTATTTTCCCAAAAATCTTCTCCAACAATAGTGAGGCATCTCTCTCACTTAAATTAATCAGAGGAATAGGTTGGGTATTCATGAGTTTCTCAACTCCAGATAGGATACTATCTACAAATTCCTTCAGATCATCCTTACTCACAAAAGATGGATGTTCAGATAAGGGTTCAGGAGTAGGAACTGGTACAGGTTCAGGTTCAGGTTCCTTCTCAGGTGAAAAGTTTGTGATTGACTTCAAAAAAAATAGGGAGGAAATATCAAGCATGGTTGTTGTAACCTACTGAAACTCATTCACATCATAGAAACTAGGAAATTTGAACTGAATGCCTACAGGACTTGACTCAGTTGGATAAGAGGATTCATCAGACTCAAGATTTGGGTTTTTCTCACACTCAACAGGTGCTTCCTTCTCAGGACTAAGAGGCTCAGGAGCTTGGACTAAATCCACAGACTTATCTCTATGTTCCTCACTCATTTCCTTTCTAGTAAGCTAAAAAACTTGCTCCATCCATTCTTTAGCAGAGGGTAAAATTTCAGGAATAGATTATTCCATAGGGAGTTCCTCAAGATTTACCTCTTGCAGAATAGGTAAATCTTCCACTATAGGCCATTCTATAGTAGGATCTTACAAGGTATGCTTTTCTGAATCTTTGGAAATTGATTCTGTTACAGCCTAAGGTTGATTTTCCAAACTAGCAACTTCATTTGGAGAAGGAACTTCTTCAGGAACTTCATGAGAAATAGTAGTTCTATATTCCTCAACCACAACAGCCTCCATGGGTGGCACTACAACCTCTTATTCCTCTTCTTACTCTTCTTCAAGATAATCAACAAGCTCATCTGGTTCCAAACTAGGTTCAGAAATGTCCTTCGGCCTTGGGGGATAATCCACAGTATTGAAATTCTCATAAACCTTATCATTGTCTTCCACCCATTCCTTTTTCCAAGGATTCTAGTTTATCTTCATTCTTTTGAGGGTGGATTTCGAGAGAGAGTAATCATAGTCCATAATTGCTTCCTCATTATGTATAACTACACATTTTGCAAGAAGCATGGCTGATATTAGCTGAGAGTAGAATAGAGAAGTGGACTTGGATGTGACTTTGATCAACTCACACATGTGCTGTATGATATACTTGCACTGATTGATCTTATGTCCATTTTTCATGAGGTGAATCAAAAACAAATCTTGATACATTAACACAGAAAAATAACCTCTTCTTGGACTTACCAAATTCTGTACAAACTTAAAAAGAAGCCTTGTTTCTTCATCTAATTCAGCAGCGATGGCTCTTCTCTGGGTTCCATTTCTAGTTTGGGTTTTCAGAGCATCTTCCAGTTCAAAGAAATCAGTTGATGGTGGAGGTCCTCTTTGATAATCATCACAAATACCCTCATGAGGTATCCTAAGGCATGCATCCCATAACCTCACAGAGAATGAACATCTATGTCCATTGACCCAGCTCCTTACAACAAAACTTTCACCCAAATCAAATGAGAATTGAACATACTCATAAAATTGAGCCACTAACTTATGATAGATTGGTATATCCTCCTTCGAGAACCATTATAACCAACCTTGTTGTTTTAACACTTTCAGTACCAACTACTTACAAGACAGAAGACACTTGGGGAGAAGTTCTTTCTCAGGTATAACACTGTGGTTTACCAGATTCGGATTTAAATACCCTTCAGGTGTCAGCTTAGGTGCAATCTTCTTCTTCTTTGAGTTGCGCTTCTCAGGTGTCGATGATGATGGACACTTCATCCTTGGTATTCACTGACAGTTCGAGCGAGAGAATGGTTGCAAGGATGAGGAAGGGTTCGAAAAGAGTAGGTAGAAGAAACATTGAGTGAAGAATAGAGTGATAATTGTTTTATTTTATCATTTAGGAATACCAAACATTGCTAAAAATAAAAACATGGGAAAAAAGAGGTGAAATAATAATTACCGTGATACAAGATAAAAAAAAGTTAAAAAAGGATTTTTATGGTGAGACTGTGACTGGTCATTATAGTGAGACAGTGAGCGGTCATTACGGTGAGACAGTGAGCGAGTTTCATGGTGAAACCGTGAGTGAGCTTTTCAGTGCGCATTACAGTGAGACGGTAAACATCAGACCGTAAGTACAAGGTGCTAATGGTGAGACCATAAACATAAAATATTATGGTATGATAGTAAACCTCAGAGACAGTAACTAAGAAACCGTAATCATGAAATAGTAAAGTGTAACACAGTAAGATGTCACATATTAAGACCAAAAATAGTAACAAGTAAGATCTCTATTTGAGATTTATCATGCCTAGTTCATGTATGATGTAGTCTATTCTCTCAGAATTTAATGGTTTAGTGAATATATCAGCAAGTTGATATTCAGTACCAATTAATTCTAAAGTGATATCACCTTTTCGATAATGATCACTCAAAAAGTGATGTCTTATATCAATATGCTTTATCCTAGAATGTGAAACAGGATTCTTTTAGATGTTAATAACACTTGTGTTGTCACAATTTATAGGTACATATCTGAATTGATATCCATAATCTAGTAATGTGTGTTTCATCCACAAAATTTTTGCACAACAACTGCCAGCAGTAATGTATTCAGCTTTTGCAGTAGATAATGAAAAAGATTTTTTTTTCTGACTACACCATGATACTAGTGACTTGCCAAAAAGGTGACATGTTCCATAGGTGATTTTTCTATCTAACATATAGCCACTGAAGTTTGCATCAGAATAACTAACTAACTCAAATGTTTTTCCTTTAGGATAAAATAGTCCATGATTGGGTGTATGCTTGAGGTATTTGAGAATTCTCTTTACAACATTTAAATGAGATTCCTTAGGGTTTTCTTGAAAACGAGTGGACATTCACATACTAAACATAATGTTAGGACGACTAGAAGTTAAGTAAAGTAAACTTCCAATCATTCCTCTATAAGTGGTTTGATCAACAGATTTTCCGTCTTCATCAAGATCCAACTTACAAGTGGTGCTCATGGGTGTATCGCTACTTTTAGTGCTATCCAATCCAAAACATTTTAGAAGACCCTTTGTATATTTACTTTGATTTAAAATAATACCATTTTCATTTTGAGAAACTTTAAATATAAGAAAATATTTGAGTTCTCCCAGTAAACTCATTTCAAATTTGTTTTTCATTATTTTAGAAAAATAAACACATAAAGAATTTTTCGAAGATCCAAAAATAATGACATCTACATAAATTTGAACAACTAAAAAATCATTAGAAATTTGTTTTATAAAAAGTGTAGGATAATCTATTCCTTTTGTAAATCCTTTAGAAATAAGAAAAGTACTTAATCTGTCATACCATGCTCTTGGAGCTTGCTTTAAACCATATACATCTTTTGATAGTTTAAAAATATCATTTGGAAAATGAGGGTTTGTAAATCCTTGGGGTTGTTCAAGAAAAACACCCTCAGCTATATACCCATTTAAGAATGCACTCTTAACATCCATTTGATATAGTTTGAAATTTAGATGTGCAGTATAGGAAAGCAATATTCTGATAGCTTCAAGTCTGGCTATTGGTGCAAAGGTCTCTTTATTATCAATACCTTCTTCTTGACTATAGCCTTGTGTAACAAGTCTAGCCTTGTTTCTAACTATGTTACCAGCTTCATCAACTTTATTCCTAAAAACCCATTTAGTTCCTATGGTGAAAATTTCCTTAGATCTGTCTACTAATTCCCGAAACTTATTTATTTCAAATTTATTTAATTATTCCTACATATCCATCACCCAAAATTCATCATTTATTACATCATTGATATTTTTAGGTTCAACCTGTGAAATAAAAGCTTGATGTTCAACCTGTTATTTTAGAGAAGCTATTGTTTGTGTCCCTCTATATAAATATCATAATAAAGTATCTAAAGGGTGGTTTTTAAGAGTCCTAGTTGGTCTAGAAAAGATAGGGCTATAAATTTTAGGTTTATTTACAGGTTCGGGTTCAACAGAAGCAGATTCTGGAACATTTCCAGAGCTGGTTGTCTTAATAACAGGTTCACTGTTTTTGTCATTAAGGTTTAGAATGGACATATATTCTTTAAGATTTTCAAGAGGGGTATTAGGTTCATGTGGATCAGTTTCATCAAATTTTATGTGTACATATTCTTCCACACATTTGGTTCTCTTATTGAATACTCTATAGTATTTACATGATATTGAGTAACATAGGAAAATTCATTCATCGCTTTTGGAAGAAATTTTTTCAATATTATCATTAGTATTAAATATGAAGACTTTTCAACAAAAAATATAAAGTAGTTAACCTTAGGTTTCCTATTGTTCCAAATCTCATAAGGGGACTTTTTAATAATTTGCCTAATCAAGATTCTATTGATAATGTAACAAGATGTATTAATAGCTTCAGCCCAAAAGTAAATTGGTAAATTATATTCATTGAGCAATGTCCTAGAAATCTCTTGAAGAGTCGTATTTCATCTTTCTACTACACCATTCTATTGAGGTTTTCTAAGAGCAGATAAGTTGTGACTATATCCATTGTGTGATTAATAAGATTCAAACTCTTGATTTTCAAACTCACTACCATGATCACATCTCAAGGTTTTGATCCTAAGTCCACTAAAGTCCTCTACAGACATTGAATATTTAATAAATTAAGAACAGACTTCTATTTTGTGAGATAGAAAATATACCCAAGTGTATCTAGAAAAGTCATCTAAAAGAACATAGACATAGTGCTTCCCATTTAATCTAGAAACTCTAGATAGTAAAAATAAATCCATGGGAACCAACTCGAGAGGTTGAGAAGTAGAAACTTCTTTATTTGATTTGAAAGAAAATTTATGTTGCTTTCCATTTTGATAGGGATTACACACTTTGTCAGCTGGGAATTCAAGTTTAGGTAGGACTCTAACTAAGTTCTTCCTCGTCAGTTTTCTAAGTGAATGTATATTGCAGTGTCTTAATCTTCTATGCTAAATCCAATATTCTTTGTTAAAGGCATTTAAACAGGTAATATTTTGTATAGCTAAAGAATTCAAATCCACAGCATAAATATTTTCGTTTCTTAATGCAGTAAATACCAAAATATTTTTAGAATAAAATATATTGCAAGCATCATTTTCAAATTTAACATTGAAACCATAATCACACAATTTAGAAATGTTTAACATATTATACTTTATTCCATCAATAAATAAATAATTAGATATTAATATTGAATCAGTGTTACCTATCTGGCCTAAGCTAATGATCTTTTTTTTGAGTTATCACCAAAGGTGACATATCGTCCATCAAATTTGATTAAGATTTGGAAGCATGAAAAGTCTCCTATCACGTGTCTTGAACATCCACTTTCTAAATACCATGTCTTCCTATAGGAACTTTTTAAGAAGGTTTCCTATAATACAATTTTAGATAGAAAATGATTTTGGTACCCAGATATTCTTGGGTCTAGACCGGTTAGCAAGCAGAACTTTTGGTACACAGATT
Source organism: Viscum album (assembly GCA_963277665.1). Taxonomy (NCBI): domain Eukaryota; kingdom Viridiplantae; phylum Streptophyta; class Magnoliopsida; order Santalales; family Viscaceae; genus Viscum; species Viscum album. The sequence continues at coordinate 512,763,901 of OY728163.1, read as the reverse complement.
TTTCTAATGGATTTTATATATTCTATAGTTTTGAAAGATTTTTAAAGATAAACATTGTTTGGTCTATAAATATGTGAGTAGCTGGTTGAGACATAAGAATTTTCAGAACTGGAACTAGCAGCATACTATTCAGATTTAGGAATAAATCTATTCTTTGCATCCTTCCCTTGTCCAGGCTGATAGCATAAACCAGTAGTATATTTTAGTGACACTTGTTTTCCTAGAATTTGTGTAAGCATGTCTTTTCCATTAGTAATTTTTTCTAAATCTTTCTTGAGTTACTCATTATACAATTCGAGTTCGGTATTCTCGTTGAGTAGTTGAGCATTCTTTTCCTTTTCTACTTCAAGTGCAGATTTAACAGTGTTAGTTAAAGCATGATACTTATTTAAGGTTTTATACTTGTCTTTAAGATCATTGCATGTATCTTCTAACATGTTACAGTTTTCAAATAATTCTTCACTAGACATGTTTTCAGCATCAGAATCAGAATCATCTTCAGAATAATAAGAGTTTAAAGAAGGAGTATCCAATGTTACCTCAGATGTGTTTGTCATGAAACACATATTAGATTTTTGAGATTTTTCATCCTGAGTGGAATCAGAATCACTTGAAATATCTTCTTAATCACTCCAGGTTAATTTCATAGCATTCTTGTACTTCTTTTCCCTGTATTAATATTTCTTCTTGTACTTTAACATTGGAAAATCATCTTTCACATGTCATTCCCTCTTGCATTTGTAGCAGACTATATCATCATTTTTATCACTCCTTTTCCAATCCTTATTCCAATGAACTTTATTGTCATACTTTCCCTTGTAATTTGATTTTCTGAAAAACATATTTTTCCTATAAAACTTCTTAAATCATCTGGCTATCTGAGCCATTTCAGCATCACTGTCAGATGTACTCTCTTCACTACTTGAACTATCACTTGGAGCTTGAATTTTCTCTTTGTCAGTGATTTTTGAAGCAGAGGTCTTTAAAGATATTGATTTATTTCTTGGTTAATTATCTTCTTCTTTGTTTACTTTAAATTCTTCTTCATACATCATCAATATACCAATCATCTCCTTGACAGGTATCATTCAAATGTCACATGATTCTATTATTGAGACTGATGTTCCTCTCCATCTTTTAGGCAGGCATCTTAGTATCCTCACAATTTTCTCCTTTGCTGGAACATCTTTTCCGAATGAGCTCAATGTATTAACTATCTCATTAAACCTGAGATACATATCAGAAATAAATTCATCAAATTTCATTTTAATGTTATCATACAAAACAATATATGCATTTCATCTCATTTCTCTAACATTAGTTGATCCCTCATGAGAAATAGCTAAAGTATCCCATATTTCATAAGAAGTCTTACAAGCAGATATTTGATTAAATTATTAATCTCCCAAAGCACAATACAAGGCATTCATTGCTTTACAATTATTATTGTAAGAAACTTTAGTAGGTTTATCCCAAGTAGTTCTAACAGTTTCTGGAATCTTATACTGAGTTTCTATAGCAGTCCAAATGTCAAATCCCATACTTTCTAAATGAATTTTTATTTTTATTTTCCATTGGTCATAAGTTACAGAATTAAAGAAGGGTGGAATGATGGTAGCTACACCTTCTAGTCTATTATCCATAATAATATTTTAGAAAATATATTTAAAGAGATAAAATTTAGAAATAACAAAAATTTTGAGATATTTAAGATACAACTAAAATCACAGTTGAAAAATTTTCACAAAAAGAGAGTTTTGAAAAACCTTTTAACAAACCTCTAATATCAAATTTTGGTCAGAGTGGATACTCAATAGGGGGTGAATTTTGTTTCAATTTAAAAATTTTGATTAAAAAAATTTATATTGAAATCCCCCAGTTTAAATAACAAGATAAATAGTTGTGAATTTGCAATACAGTAAAGGTTCAGTTAGGTTCTCAAGAGATTGATTAGTTCTCAGTTAATCTAATCTGATGATTAGATTAGCATTTGAAACTAACATACTAGTTTACAATAAATAAAAACACATGATAGTTTAACTATCAGAGTAACTTTAGAATAGATTTATATTTAAAGTACTTAGTAGAGGAATATTGAAAATAGTTTTAACTAAAATAAACATACAGAGCAGTTTTAACCAAGTGGTTCAGTCTCAAGCTGATACATAGTACTCTCAAACAGTATATATAAAACATGGATCCACACCCTAGATCAGGGTTTACAATAGTACTTAGACTATTCAGGTCCTTAGACCTCTACCACAGTTCTACGTGGGAATGCAATAATAACAACAGCTCACAGGCTATCTAGGTCCTCAGACCTCTACCACTATCCATAGTGGGATACAAGAGTGTAAGGAAAGGATTGATTGAGGATTTAAAAATCCTCCAATTCAGCTTGGGAGTCAGTGTGTGTTCAAATAGAGAGAAGCACACACTGCTTATAATGTAAAGACAAGGATAATCATAGTCGAGCAAGAATATAGAGATGAGTTTAGAATACTCCTGTGTGATGTAAATGTAGTTCTCGACTCCTTTGGATTTAAGTAGATGATTCTTTGAGTCCTTCTCTGGATGTTTTGTGGAAAAATGAGTGTCGTGATTCTGATTGTGTTCTCTGTGAGGTTCAGTCGAGTGAAGAGGTTCTTTACGCTTCAAAAATGATTGGTATGTTAAGTCGTGTCAAGTTGCATGATATGTCCCTTTCTTATGAAACTACCTCCTAGTATGTTCTTTGTTATTTTCCTCACTACCTTAATTTTTTTCCCGTATCACACTTAATGATTCTTGGTCACACTTCTATTTTAACTTCGAATGCATGTGTTGGTGATAACAGGTTGCATGTGTTATGCACCTCGTACCTTGTACTATCTGATGATATGTCTACAATAAAGCATTAATTATGTCAATGTATTAAAGTCATCAAATATGATCATTATAAATTAAATTGAAAAATAAAAGAATGGTTTAAGAAACGGTGTCACATAAGTCATGGAAATGGTGTCTCCTTCAACCGATGTCTAGGTTGATCATGATGTCTGAGTGTCACGGTGTCTCGTGGTCACGGTGTCTGGTTCACGATATCTCAGGGTCACAGTGTCTTGTTCACCGTGTATGGTTCACTGTGTCTCAGGGTCACAGTGTCTCATTCACGATGTATGGCTTCACATTGTCTGGTTTCACGGTCTCTCAGGGTCATGGTGTCTCATTAACAGTGTCTGGTTTCACAGTGTTTGGTTTCACTATGTCTGGCTTCACGATGTCTGGCTTCACGGTGTCATAAACGCATATCCAGTGGCAGACTCACGGTGTCGTAGACTTTCCAAAGTAAATATTTGATGACTTAAATAAATATAATAATAGAAAGGATTATATGTAATTATTTTTTAAAGAAGGTATTCTGATAGTATATTAAAGATAGTATAAAGTAAGTAAACTGAATATAGAGAAATTTAGATCTTGCATGACACTTCTTAAAGCATGAGAAAACTTTAGATATAAATACACATGATCTAGATTAAATAAGAGTTGGAATCATTAATACATGATTAAATAAGATTTGTGATCATTAAAACATGTTTAAAACATGAGGTGTCGAACAACCTCAACCCAATTAATTATAAGAAAACATATCATTAATCATAACGAAAAATCAAAATATAATCTTATAACCTGTTGAACATAACAGAAAAATATCATGAATAAAATTTAGATACTAACCTGAAAGGTATTTATTATATTAACCAAAAATAACTATAAAAATATATCATTTTGAATGAGTTTATTTTTAACCATTAATACTATCTATATCCCACAGTCTAATAAGCCATAATTAACTTAACATCAAATCATATACTGAGCCAAATGATTATTTTAATATTAGTACAATTTAATACCTAAAACCCAATAAATGTTTCAAATAACATAAAAATACTATCACTAAAACCTAAATATGGGTCTCTATTATTTTTAACATATGATCAATGATAAACTTATAAACCCATGAAGGTATCCATGACTCTTAATTTGGTATCACATGAAAACATGTATGCCCTTAAAAACTAAAAAAATATTTATTCCTCAAATTAAATCACTACCTATTATCATAAATCCAAAAAATGTATTAAACTTCAACACATATTACCTAAATCATATTTCAATCAACTCTCTAACCAATTTTAAGGTCACAAATACTATCCTATTTACTTAATTAATGTCAATCATATCTCTATCCCAACTAAACTTTATCTCATTACCACTAAATCAATTTTCTTTATTTTCGGTACCATTCAATATATATTTTCATATACTTAAATAAAATATATTATAGAATAATACATAGGTGTATCACAATTATTATATCAATAATATCATTGATATAAAACTTTTACAACATTATTCTCAAATTTCAATACATAAACACATGAAAACATCAACTGTTGGCATATCATAGGTCATTCCTTATTCTTAGAGTTAACCCCAAGATTAGGGAATTGTATTAGACAACTTCTATATTCCCTATAAATTAGAAAATGTAAAATAAATGGTAACTTGGGATAAAATTCATAACCCTCCATAAACACTTCATTTTTTATTGGAATTTGTTAGATCAATTCCCTTATTTCCAATACATATAACATTTCCCATAACTTTTAGGAATTCATTGGGGTCTCTTATTCCACATTAATGATGTGAATGAAATTGATATTTCATTCTTACATGGTCTCCACCACCTGATATATTAGAAAACTAGATCCTTCACTACTTTGGTGATTCCAATTGTTGGTTAAGGTGTTTGTTGTTAATCATATATTTTTAAAACTTATTCACTTTAATCATAATATCTTTCAGTCTATTCATTATCAAATTTGGTTTCTCATAATCACAACATTATTCATCTCATTTAGTGTTCACATGATTTTTCCCAGTCTTATCCATTGACTAAATCCAAAAATCATAGTATAGTCATCAATAATCATAGTAGGAACCCACATAATCATGAAAATAATTTATAGGATTTCTATGTTATGACACCTTCTTTTGAATCTAATACACCCAATGTTTAACCAAAGTCATTCATGGTAATCATGTATTCAAATCCATCATAATGTTTCATAATGAAAATGTGAATTAACCCAATCATATCCCCAAAGAGTGTCCAACTAGGTTCATGGTAAAGGTACACTCATTGTTTACTAAAATTATGGTCAAAATATTCTCAACTTACTCTTTTTATAGTTATTTTATCTATTTTTGTATATTTAAAAACCATTATCATTTGTAGTATCTAGATGAATTTCTAATAAAACAACACAATATCTAACTTACCATTTTTTATTTTATTCTCTAATTAGACATGTCGTAAAATTCCGACATGTATTGATGTTCTATAATCTATGTTTTCATATAATTATCAGCCAAGGCCTCTACTATACTTTATTTGATATCAAATATAATGACTCTGTCCCTAGTATCCCATAACTAGTGGTTACTTCTTTACATTATTATTAGATATAAGAGATCATATCCGAAAGAACTGAATAGTTTATGATTCTTGATAAAAAAGATACATACATGATTCCCATATTAAATTTTAAGAATATAAATATATCATAAGAAAAATTCTTGAATCATTTATATGATTCAAAATATCATTCTTCATATCCTATTAAAAAGAAAAAAAAAATAAAGGTTGAGTTGATATACTCAGTAATGGTTACATACAATATGAAATTGTATGAGTTAATAAGACAAAATCATTATTGGAAGTTAATTAACTAAATATAAATTACAGATAATAAATAACTTGATTATGAGGAAACATATGGCATGAATAATTGAAATTCAAATAATTACATTTAAATAATTAAATGAGCTTCAAACCTATCAATAGATATCATAACTATTTCAATAATCATATGGATTTTTTTTATTTCACAATGATAGAGTTCATAATATCTTGAATCTTAATCATATAATTGATTCATCATTCCATGACATCATAATCATTATGTCAATGCCTTACTCTTTGTCTTCATATATAAATGGGTATGGACTCAACCAATCAAACAAATAGGTTTTCTCAATATACCTATAGATGCTTCTAGGGGCTATATAATTTTTGTCCACATCCATCATATAATAATTCTACATCATTCACTATATGAATTAAAAATACATCATAATCAAATTTCCTTAATAATAAAAAATTATTTTCATTGGATGAACTCGTATATGAAATGTCAGTACAGTCCCAGTAAAACAGATCAAAATACATCCGTATAATGAATTTGAATGTTATCATTTGATAAAATCTATAGTAGAGAATACGTAAAATAATGGTTCATTTTTATTGATGAATAGAAAAGCAATAAAAATATCATTAAATACGTATTAAAAGAAAATACAATTTTTATTTTAAAATTAATTTTTAAAAATAAAAAATTCCCATAATATTTTAAAAAAATATTTGAAAATAATTAATAATACTAAAAGATGAATATTCAAAGCATTGGATGGTCATTATAGTGGGAAATTATGTTTATGCCGAGTACGTTAAAATAATGATGTCTTTCTCATTTTCAGTAAAAACATCAAAATCAAATCATTCAGAAAATAAAAATAAGATTCCTTTTTAATAACTCTGAAAAATTTCATCCATGGGTAAACATTTATTTAATAAACCATTCATTAATAGTAAAATACTCTTTAAAATATTTTATAGAAAATATTGACAAGGATGAAAAATATTCTTGATTGTGTAGAAAAACAAAATAGGATTTATTTAGAATAATAAATTTAGTAACTTGATGGATTAAAGATTGGAAATGAATTGAAAATTTTTATTTTTTTGAAATAATAATAGTTTAATAGAATATTTTTTTAATTTAAATATATAATAATTCCCATAGAGTAGACTTAAACATAAACAATCCAAGATAATGATGAGAATTTGAAACAAGCCCTTTACCTTTTTGAAACATTTAAATCATAACCCCAATGATATAAACAACATAAAATAAAAATTTTAATAACTTTAATATAAATTGAATCACGATATATCATATCAATGTGACTATATATACACCACATGAAATAATAAAGTTATTAATATGACATATGTCTAATAGAAACAAAATTAAGATGACGATCCCTTACTCGAGGTCCGATTACCTTTGTATGTGTAAGAAACTCCTATATATTAAAATATATATTTATTATAAATATATTAAAGAAACATAATAATTTTTATAATTCAATATATGATATTACTATAATATTTTATCACATTTTTATTAATATTTCATTATTTAAATCCCTGTTTTGGGTGATAACTGGTTCATTTTTCATGTCTGTTTTGGTTTGATAGTTTTGTTTGTATACATTGATCATGGTTAAATAATATAAATAATTTTAATCATGATACAAGTATAATATATATTCATTATATAATTAGGTATAATCTTCTACAAATGTTATAGATAAAATTTTAATTACATTTTACATAGAGATGGTAGGTTGTATGTATGCATTAACGTTCTTTTCACTTTTTGATGGATGGATTGAAAGAACGGTAAAAAAATTCAAATTTCTAGACTAATTATTACTCATATATACCATATATATTTATTAAATCTGACCATATTACCATCCATGTAAAGAGGAAATGAAAAATTTGATCACATCACTTCGTGGAGGTGGTAATCCACAAGTACACATGGGTGACTTTATCATTTTCTAACGAGATATAAGGTAAAATGGTACATATTATATTATAAAAAATAAATAAATAATATTTTATAAATATAACATATATTAATTATTTACATATTTATAATCATCCATGTAATGTGGTGATGAAAGACTAATTTCACCACTTCGTGGAGATGTTAAGTCATACATAATAACTAGAAAAGCTTTCACAATCCATATGATGGGAAATAGAAAGAAAATGGTTGTAAAATAATATTAATTAAATCTAGATATATTTATAATACCAGATCTATTCTATTATTATGGTTATAAAAAATTTATAGAAGTGTAATAAAAAATATATTTGAAAGAATTGTTAAAGAAAATTACCTTTTCTTCAGTAGACTTACTTTGGATTACTTTATATGGACCCTTGGATTGGTATTTTAGGAATAATTAAACCTCTAATTAGTGGATAATAATTTTTAGAATAGATGTTTTCTAGTTTTTTTGAGATATATGGCTCAATATAGTATAAATAATTGAGAGAAAGGGGATTCCTTTTATAAGGGAGGGAACAGACATACAAGGAATTTCAAAAAATATTAATATATAATTAATTTATTCTAAAGAAAAATTATTCCAAATGGACATATATTCAAAGAAAATGAGTAAATTTTTTAAATAATATCATCAAATTAAATTTAGATAGGTTTACATGTCATTTTAAAAATTATATTTTTTTAAATCCCATGGTTAACCAATATTTATCTTGACAATGATAATGAATTTTTCAATATATAAGAGATATAATTTTACATATAAGATATATCACGGATTATAAATGAACAGGGGATGAAATTACAGACAGATTATAATGTTAATTGTCCAATTTAATGTTTTTTAAATAATTTAATGAAATATTTTTATCATGAAATTCTATTAATGACATTTTTTGAACTATTCACATAACATGAATTTGAAAACAATCATAGTAATGAAATTATAATATAAACATTTATAACATTTATAATATGTTATATGTGTCTGGAACATAATATTTCACTAAAATTCTATTTCTTTTAATAATTTTCAAATCATGTATTTTATTTTTCTAATAATTGAATAAATACTATATCAGTGTTTCGAAAGAATTTATCAATAAAAACTATTAATAAATTTCCATAATAATAAATTTAATTTTTATATAAAATATTCAATTAAAAATGATCTTATCTTATTTTTTTGATTATGTAAAAAATTTGGCGATATTAAATTTAATAGAGTGACATTTTGTATCTATTCATTCCTTAAATTTATATAAAGTTCATAATAAAAAAAAATGAAAAAAAGTGGAAATATATCATAAAATTGGATGAAAATAGACATATAATAACCACGAAATAGGATAAAGGGAAGTATTGGGTTGATTTTGAGACCTTATCTGATGGTTTTAACTCTATTTTACCCATTTTACCCTTACCTTGGTGAAAAATATTTTTCATGGTCACTATTCATAATGACCAAATGTAAAAGAGAAGCATTTAAAAAAAATTTGAACCTGATGATTCCAAAAAAAAATTAATTGCTTAATATTCAATATCAATATGCAAAATAATCAATTTTAATATAAATGTGTAAATCGCAACGAAAATAAGTTTTTCAACAAATTCATTTTTAGAATAAAAAGAAAATGGATCAAATGAAATTAATTAGAAAATTTTAAGTAAAATAGATCATATGTAAATTAAATAACAAATCCAAAATATAATAGGTCTTTTATATTTCTTGAATTAATGACAATATTTTAAACATATGATTTTTCACTATTCACTAAAAAATGAATCACTTTAGAAAATTTACAAAATTTCAAACATGGTTAATTGTGATATTATAATTTTATAAAGGTAGTTTATTTTTTGAAATAAATTCTATAAAATAGGAAAAATAAAAATTATATTATTTATTAATTTTTTTTTGTAAACATAAATTTTGAAGAAAATGTATTTATAAGAATAAAATATCAGTACTAAAATTTGAGTATTTATTTCCTAATAATTAATCAATATAATTTTATTTAGTATATTATATATTGATATTTCATTATGGGGTTAATCATATTCATGCCCTCTAATTAAACATCTAGATTATAATGGTTATATTAAAATAATAATATTTTTATTGGTTCATTTAAGATTGGTGATGTGTGTTATATATTCTAAAAAAAAGTGTTATCATAAAATCTCGAGATATCAATGTTCAATTCCAAATAAATCAAATGTAAATTGAATCTTATAGGATTAACTCCATGGAACATCATAAGGAATAAATCAACATTTTTTTAATATTAAAATGTGTTTTGTGTGACATTTACTCATATAGTCAGGTATGATTAATCATGTTTAGTGCCTATCTTTAAACTATTAACATAAATATGATAAACTCGATGTCATTATGAATGATATTAAATGAAGAAAAGAATGATTTTAATACAATTAATCTAATGCTTTCATGAGATTAAACCCAAATGGACCATATATGTGTACAATTTATTCATAGAGGTTTTATAACTGGGCCAGTGTAACATTATATGTTTGATTCCCTATAATATTAGATTAATCATAGTTCATCCATGATACTCTATTTTTGACGAAAACATGTGAATATTTATTTTCATAATTATTTGTATAATGTCATAGCATGAAATGGATTTCATACAATTATTATGTATCTCAGTTTGATTAAAAGTTAATCAACTATTGTTGAAATATAATATAAAACATAAAATATAATCCCCGTGTGTAAAACATGAATCCACAAAATACTATAAAATGAAAATTCCATAATACCTTACACTATAGATCAAATGTTGTTGCATCATAATTTATCTATTACTTTGGTGAATATCTCAAGATGTGGATAAATGAAATTCCTTTTTCTTGGTGTATCTATGGGTTGGTTGAATAACCCAAATGTTTTGGGAAGGGGTCTTCATCCTTCGTGATATTTATGTATGACTATTTTTAAAGAAGGATAGTGTGATTTTGCAACTCGAGCCAATGTTGCAACTCGAGCCATAAGCAACTCAAAGAGTTTTCCCCCTATGTTCATTGGTTGATTTATCATCTTCATAATAAATCAAATATTATAAAGTTTATGATCATGAAATTTATTTTATTTTATTTTTAAAGGGGAATTTTTAAGTATTTTATGTTATTAATATTTATTAAATGTTAAAGTAGTTCACGTATACCAAATAAAAGTACAATACATGTAAGATAAAGAAACATAAATGTACTATGAAAAAATATTTGATTATAACATTGTTAATTAATTACGTGAAATAAATATAATATTAACAAGGAATGTAAATTATAAAATAAGGATATTTATGAATAAATAGACTAAATACATCAAGAGAATATTACATCAAATGACCTTCCATTACTTGATTAAAAATTGAACCATATGACTAAATGTTGTTGTCCCTTATCAGGATACATAATTATATTGGGATGTTATTATGATGATTTTTTATTAACATAAATAGGTATACCTCAAGAGTGGAATCCCATTATAGAATTTTATGTTATTTGGAACAATGTGTTGAGGAAGTTTTTATCAAGATTTCAGGATTTGGGAGTCCACTCAATATATCAAAATGATTTGAACTAGCAGTTTGCAATACCACTTACCAAAATACCATCAAGTAATTGACCAAACCTTCATAAGGGTTATGAGAAGGAAAATCTGGAATGTTTTGACTGGAATGTTCATGAAACAATGAATTCTGATAAAAATGGTGAGGCAAATTAGGATTTGATAAAAAAGTACAAGTTTAATAAATTAATTGATATTAGTACATGTTATATATTTTAGTAATAATTTTATGTTACAAAATATAATTCTATTTTAACACATAAAATAAACCATTCATTGATATCTCTTGGATATAAATTAGAAAAATAAAACCTACTATATGACACTAACTTCTAGGAGTATTATGTGATCTTGTGAATTATATTGTGTAAGGAAAAAATCATTATGTACAGGAGGGAATAGTTCTGAATCTTATTTATGAGGATGTGAGTGAGGAAGAGCTCTCTGTCAACTTAAAACACTTATACAAGGTGCTAGGTGACCATTGTTTGAGGATATCATCTATGAAATATGAAATAATTGAATCACATGAGAACATTGATGCCTATAACATGATCAAACACCTTCCTAATAATTTTCAAGATAGTTATAGAAATGGGAAGGTTGATATAGCCAAGGGATTATTTACATGAAAACATAGAGAGGATTCACTAGCTATACATGGCTTGGTCAAAATGAATAACTTCATTAAGAATATATACAATCTATAGTTTAATTTATCAGATTAATTTCACTCCAATCTCATACTTTTATTACTTCCTACAATCTTCTCTAACTATGTTATAAATTTTTATATGAAAAACCCTGATAAATATCTCATAGATCTATTTACTTTTCGGTACAAGGTATATAAGTGGAAGAAACCAATTTTCATATGAGTTAAGGATCCATAAAATTTCAGCATAATTAAATATCTTGGACCTTTTATGAATTCTTAATGTGTTTACAGATGTTTTAAGGGTGTTTAGGGCTTGTTCATAACTCAAAACCCCATCTATTGGAAGATAGAACTGGGCCACATGGTTAGTAGAAACTACGTGGGGCATTTCAAGGGGAAAATAATGGTTCCAAATTGTCCATATCCATCCGCCCAAGGCTACACACCCATGTAGATGGTCATTAATCTTTAGAATATCCAAATAGAACTATTGTAACCCTGTTTCTCAAATAGTGAAATCAAACTATGCAGGTTCCCTCTGACGGTAGTGAGGTACGTATGATTGGCACACGGTTTGGCCAACTATGAAGCCAAAACATGTGAACCCTAATTATTGGGTAAAAAATAACATTTCACCATTATGTTTTTTAATAACACTACCCCTCTTTTGATTTTCATTATAGTGGATAAAACCAATTTTTTCTCTCATTGGTAGCTCCATAGAGACCTAAACTGGGGTTCTTGGATTAAACTCTAATATGGACTCTAATTTTACTACATTCAACTCTTTTTATTCCTCCACACAAGCTCTTCATCTCGTAGGATTAGTTCATTATTTTTCTCTCTACCGAAAATGTTATTTTAATAGAAGCTGATATTCCCTATTTTTAGGGTGTTAATCCAATATTTAGATTTATAATGATCCAAGACAAACTAATGTTTGATACTAGATAAAGATAGTGTTATAAGCTCTAAGTACATGGTCTGTGGATTTTCACTAAAGTTATGTTCATTTATAAATTATCATCATTGATTGTAAGACAGTTTTACGAGAAATTGCCTATTTATGTCATATTACTTGAGTATAGTTGCTAGATCCATATTCTAGATCATTTTCTATACATGATCATCATACATTTCGAGGTTTTATCCTCAATGTCGTCCACCCCATGTAGTGTTCTTCCCTTAATAATAATTTATGACCCTTGTTATAATTACTTGATACAAAATTCGGGTGTGTTAGATTGACCCTGCTAATGGTAAGTCCTTTTTATTTTAAATTAAATATGAGTTTTTAATGTCTATCATAGGTATAATTTATTCAATTGTCACTTGACCATCTATGTTACATTTTTTAGTTAAATAAATGATTCCTAAATAATTAAATGGAAAGTATGTTAGAGGTATCAATTAGCCTTGAGTTGTAAATTGAATATGAAATTGGTAACATATCCCTAAATTACCTTTTCATGTTAATGAAATGATTTTTTTTGAACATGTTATCAACAATAATAAATGAATTGATTATTGGATGCATGTTTGTAGCCCATATCTTGTTTACTAAAAGGTAAAAGAATAAACCTATTAAATGATAAAAATTCATTAGTATTACATGGATTAGGATTATATTTGTTATAAAAGGGATAAATATAAGGTGCCTATTACATATGGACATTTTTATTTTTATAATATTGTTCATACTTGATCCATCCTTGTACACCTGATGGAATTACTTGAGCGATCATAGGATGCCATTTGTATTCAAGGAACTGGTTTCTAAGGGAGATACCCACATTGGTACATGGTCCTTTTCTACTAGTGGATTCCTAGAATGATTTCATAGGATGCCTCTCCATCTCATTTTATATTTTGATTCATTAGATACACTCCCCCAATCCAACATTATGTCTTCTCATATGTGGCGTAATATATTCACCTCATTTGGCCCAGTTATGCATAGCTTGTGATTACAATGGATGAGATCCATATACTCAGTAAGAATTATTTATAATGGAATGCCTTATAAATTTCCCCATGGATTACACATAGAAACTTTTATAGCCAGACAGCCTGATAAACATATATGAGTTGGTCAACCACTATGTTAAAGGATTCATTAATTATACCTTGGATCCAATCTTAATAGTATTATTCTTTTATTCAGTTTTTTTGAACTATAAACTAACTTATCAATATAAACTAAACATAAATGAATAAATTAAATTATTTCATGTTTAGAGACATTAATGAATGAGGTGGGAGGATGTTTGATTTATTATTTTAGTATTACTTTACATTTATATATTCCGGCACACAACTTAGTTTATTTTCACATAGTGGATTTTTATAGACACCATTGATGGTGACCTGCTGAAAATTTTCTCACACATTATTCAGGAAGACATTGGTTCCTAGTAAGATTATATGATCATAGGTATTGAATATGGGAAGTTTCTGCCATGGAACCCCTTACTTTTTTTACTTACTTTCTTGGGATGGATCTTAGTATCAAATGATTGAGCTAGTACTCAGGATGTTTGGATAGTTTTCTTTAGTTTTATTCTTTTTTATAACATGTTATATAATGATAGAAAGATTCAATGTATACTTGTTTTACTTATTTTAAGAGAGATGACATTAAATCAATATCTTTGTATATTGTACTATTTAGCTTTGAGTTGATTATTATTGAAAGATGTTTATCATTATTTTTTCTTTTGCCCATTTTTTATTAATTATTATTCTTCTTATATTTTTATTCAATTAGTTTATATTTCTATATCAACTATATTATAACTTAAACTGATGGCATAGTATCTCTATGGACACACTCTAGGTCCTCTTTTCTAGTCAACAACCTCATGTGTTCAAGGATTCATGTTGGAGTCCATGTGGACCACCAGATCAAGGTACCTTTTGTGTGGCACCCAGGTTGGGACGTCACAAATTGGTATTAGAGAGTATTCTATTCTTTTGTCTTATTTTTTGGGAATGTAGACAAGAGAGTAGAAACATGGTTGGAAATTTGTTATAAGTCATTTCTGAGAGTATCTATCCCACGTTTTGGGTAAATACCATGTTTCCTAGGAATGGGAATTTGTAGTTATGTATTTTCTAAATTATTGTTGATACCTTTTCACAATCGGGTGATGAAAATGAATTTTGGTATTTAATAAGCTTTATCGATTTTTTACATTATCCTGGTATGGTAAGAAGTATAGTTAAATGCATCATCATAGGCACCTAGAATCCATATTCCATGAATATTCCATGTTATATTGGTGGATTTTACTTGTTTCATTACTTTGGTTTCCTATAAATGTTATATTATACATGGTTTTTATATTAATGCCTATGATACTGACATATTTTTTAGGTTAATGGAATTGGTTTTTATTTTTCTACATAAATATAAATAGTTTTTCCATGTATATGTCTATAGTGGACTATTAAATAGCCGATTTTTACCCATGTCATTTATACACCTTTGGTTACATGAGATATGATTTGGCTATGATTGAGTGACAACTAGTATAAATTTATTAGGGGTTTGGGACCCTGTGAATTTGAATGGGTAATTAACCGAGTTGAGCCATTATAATTTTACCCATATTATGAGAATGAATTTAAGGTATTTAAGTATGAATTAAATGGTTATTTATTTCAGTTATAAAGTGTATGGTACTTTATTAGCTGTGAATGATGATCTATTTTATCAAACCTTGATATGTGTATATAAGAAATTAAAGATATTAAATGTTAAAAAACATGACTTATAAAATGAAATGGTTTCTAAGAAATTAAGAGGCATGTTTTAATGGACCCTTATCCTATTGGAACCCACACAAATTAAAATTAAAACACTTACCAATACCCTAGTCATATAAGGGGTTAGTTGGGGTAATATTCTATGTAGAGATCCCTCTTCATATGTTATACTTATACTAGTGTTTCTATATTATTTTGAATATTTTATGAGGTGTATGCTTGGAATATTTATAGATATTCCACCACGATTTCCCAAAATTCATGTTCCAGAAGGGTGGCGATGATCATGCTCCATAGGTGGTGGGCCCTGAGGCACTTGGGATACTTCTAGTAGTGCCACTAGAGACACTAAATATTATTCCAAAACTAGGAATGCACAATCAGCTATTATTGAGTTTCTTAGATCTGATATAATCTATGCACGATGCTCCAGGGCTTTCACCTATTATGTATTATCTGACTCATCAGTACCAGTAGTAGAATCCTTTCATATTTTTAGGGTATAGTGATCCACGGGCTACTGAGCCTTAGGTGGAGGCCAATATTTATGTTTTTAAGCATTAAGAGATTCCTCTAGAGAGAAATGTCAATATTCCATCCTACTTTCTTCCTGATTCTACCAAATGCTAGTGGGATGTGATTACTTGAGATGGTAATCCTCGGGGAATGGTCTGGGAAGATAAATAGACTTCCTTATATGATTGCAACTCCCCTCAAGCACTGAGAGATAAAAGATCCATGGAGTTTATGCACCTCTAAATTTTTTTGTCTATCATTAGATACTTAGTGTGTTTTATGGAGTTATAATTATTTTCACCGCTACTAACCAGGGAGGAGAAAATGCGAGTTGGATGTTTCGAGGATGGGATAAAGTATGCTATCCACAAACAAGTGAATTTAATTTTCCTATATACCTATTATGAGTTCATAAATTAGCCTATTATAATTGTGTACAACCAAGGAGAATATTATAGTAATGGGAATAGAGATTTAGTGTCGAGGAAGGGTAGTAGTTCTTCTAGTAGCATGAAGCATAACCTTGAGCATTCTCATCATAGTAATGGTGGCCATAGTATCCATATTGGTAGCTATGTTATATTCCCCCAGTGTGGTAGGAATAATAATCTGAAGATTTAGTCTGATATAGACCCACTTGAGTGTCATTCTTGTGGATGTATGTTGAATCTTCATAGATTCGACCAGTCTGTTCAACCTACTTGTAGTGAAATATGATTTTCACAAGCTCCAACTTCAAGATCATGATCAGTTATTCCATGTCCGGATAGGATTTGGAGTATAACTAAAATAATATGATGTATAGGGGTTCATGGTTATGGTATCATGAATTACAATTATTAATAATAGTAGAGGGGTAATGATCAGAGTAGTACAATTATTGTACAAGGTCATAGATCAGGCCAGTTTCATGTTTTACTGCTGATACCCAAGGATCAGAGTGCAGTACCATTGACTGTATGAGTTACTATTCTAGTAGCTCTTATTATTGAATCTTCTTTTTTCAATACATTTGTATCTCATCTTCATATCTCCTAATCAATTGGGGAAAGTATCAATCCATAAATTTAGTATATATAAGGGGTGATAACCCTGAACATTCCATTGGGTGTATAGTTAGAGGGTATGTGACAATGTATGAATTGTCCACTTAAAGTATGTAATTATCCCTTCTTATAGGACCTCTTAATCCTACAGATGAAAATATTTGATTTTATTCTGGTGATGGACTGGTTGGTTCTCTACCACAACAATGAGGATATTTATAGAGACATTGTATCATTTACATCACTAAAGGGAAATCATTATCTTTAAAATGGATAATGGGATGTAAAAGACACTAGATATGGACAAAATAATCATGATCTAGGTTGAGCGGCTAGATAGATTTCATGTCTCTTTATAGAGGAGTAGGGAATACATCTAGAAGATTTTCCTCCAGTGGTAGTTCATTTCATGGATGTCTTTCTGAAATATTTTTCTAGATTACCTCCCAAGAGAGAGGTAGAGTCTATGATTAATCTTGTTCTAGGAATAGATCTTTTATATGGGAACCTACTAATATCCAGGATCTCAAGAGATAGTTAGAGGCTTTAAAATCATAGGTTTTTATCCAACCCAACACTTCTTCTTGGGTTTCACTGGTGATTTTTACTAAGAAGGTTGATGTGAACCATAGTTTATGCTGGAATTACTGATGGTTGAACCAGATTACACTTAATAACTCTTATCCACAACCTTAAATAGATGATATTTTTTACAATCTCTAAGGACCATGTGTATTCTTGAAAATAGACTAGGGATTATGCTATCATCAGTCTTGATTCAGTTATTATGATATCACACATATGAATTTTTAATGTCAATGTGGTTTATTTGTGTATATTTTTATTCCATTTGGTATTAAAAAAACTCATTCCATTTTCATGGCCATGATGAATATGTTTTTCTTTTTCCTATCTGGGTTCCTTTTTCGTGGTTTTTTTGGATACCATCTCAGTGTATTCTCATACTCTTAGTGACCATAATGAGAATATTGAGATCATTTTGATTATATTGATAGAGTATAAACTCAATGATATCGTTGAAAAGTTAAACTTATTGATTGATAGAGTACACATATTGGGTCATATTATCTTGGAATCAAGAGTATCAGTTGATATAAGGAAGGTGAGTGATGTTGTTTCTTGGGAGAAACCCATGAACATGCTTGATATAATAGGTTTATTTGGGATGGTAGGATATTAGTTTAATTTCATATTGAACTTCTCATTCCTTGATCCACAACTTACTAGTCTTAAAAATAAGGGTGTGAAGTTCATATGTTATGCAATATGTGAGAATGACATTCATGAGATGAAAGAGAAGTCTTAATTCCACACCAATTCTGATTCTTCGAGAGCTTAAAAGAGGCTATATAGTGTTATGTAATGATTCAGGCATCAGACAAGGTGTAGTGCTGATGTAGGAGGATATATTCATTTTATGTGGGTCATGATAGTTAAGACCTCATGAGTGTAACTACCTGATCCATGGCCTCCAGCTAGCAGTAGTTGTCCATGCCTTATGTTGCTGGAGACACTTTCCAATTAGTGAGCACATTGTGGTGTACACAACCCATAGGATCCAAAAATATATATTTATGTAGAGTGACTTGAATATTATGAAATGAATATGGGTAGATTATTTCTAGTTCTTTGACGTTAAGCTTCTCTATACACCTATAAGGACCAATGCGATAGATGATGCGTTGAGCCAGAAAACACAAGCATAGAATGTTCAAAAGGAAAGTGAATAATATAAATTGAGGGCCCTCTATTTTGATCTTAATATGGAGTTTCATGAGATTTAAAAGAATCTTTTTCTTATATCTTTAATAGATACCTCTTCCCTCCTTGATAGGGTGAATAACATTTGGTTTTCAGTTCCCTTGGGGTTGATTATCCAAGAGAGTATTTTTGGATTTGAATCATCTCTATATTGGTTTGTTAATGGAGACGACATCCAATATTTACATGGTAATGTATGGGTTCCTACAAATATGAGAGAGGATATGATGTGATAGTCCCATACTTATTAGTGGGAAGTTCATTCGAGAGTCTTCTAGATGTATCATGATATGTGTTTCAAGTATTGGTGGCTTGGGAAGAAATGTCAGATAGTCAGTTATGTTACTATTTATTCAACTTATTAGCAGGTGAAGGAAGATCACCAATGGTCAGCTATCTTGTTACAACTATTACAAATCTTGTAATGGAAATGGTAAGACGTCATGAGGTAGTTTTTAGTTTTATTATCAAGGTCTTCAGGGGGTAGCAACCAGATTTGGGTAGTCATGGATTGACTAGCTAATGTAGCCCACTACATTTCCATATGGGTGACTTTTTCAATTGATGATATGGGAAGTTTGTATGTCTTTATGATCATACAGCTACATGGGCCCCTCTTACTATCATTTAAAATTTGGAAACTCATTTTACATCGAGCATCTAGCCAGGGTTATAGAGATATCTGAGTACATAGTTGTTTCTAAGCTCAACCTTTCACTCTCAGACTGATGGAAAAATCATAATTGATGATACAGGTGTTTGAGGACATGATTCGAACATGAATGCCTTAGTTTGGTGGTACTTGGGAGAATAATATAACTCTCATCATGTTTTCCTTCAACATAACTATCAAACAATATTTTTGATGGATCTATGTAAGGCCTTATATAGTAGGTGTCTCCATTCACCCCTATGTTAGTCAAATGATGGAGAGGTTGTTATACTAGGTCCTCATCTCATCCATGAGACTTTTGAGTAGCTAAAACTAAACACTAAGTGTACTTACACTACATAGTCTAGATATAAATATAATACTGATCATTTTAGAAGACATCTAGAGTTTGAGGTTGAGGATTGTGTATTGTTTTGAGTATCACCCAAATATAGGTATAGGAAGATAGAGAGGAAAGTGAATTTTTTACCTTGTTATGTCAAACCATTTCATATTTTGGATAGAGTCAGACCAGTATCCTATCAGTTTCTATTAATTCATTGGAACCTTTCAATGCACAAAATATCCCACCTTTTAATGCTTCCCCAATATCATTCCGACCCATCTAATACTTTTTATCATAAGTATATTGAGCTCTAGGATCATGCTTCATTTCAGTAGTATCCTATATTTTTATCGGCTTGAGCATGAAAGATTTTAAAGGTTGGTCTATCCCTTTAGTAAAGGTAATGTGTCATCACAACCGCGTACAAGAAGATAGCTAGGAGCCGGATACTAACGTATGTTCTCAGTGGATGTAATTTTTCTGAGATGGAATTTTCCCCCATTTTAAGGCTTACTCAGGGATGAGTTACTTTATGGGGGAATACTGTAAAAACCAAGTTTTTTAAAAGGTAAAAATACTTTAAATTTCTGTCTAATTCATTATCTTAGACATATTATGAATCCATAATGATGTCAACGTTTTCTTGGAGGTATTCATGGTTTTTTCAAAACTCAGAACCTCAGATAGTGAAGAACGAAATTGGATATATGGTTAGTACAAATCATGTAGCCCAACCCGCATAGTCTCTCCTAACTGTAAGGTGATTTTTAAAGAGAGAATTAAGGAGAAAAACATAACTTAGACATGTGTCTAGGGTTACATGACTATGCATGTGGTCTATAATTTATATCATATACAAATATCATAGGTTTTGAACAATTTCTCAGAATGTGTAGAAAAACCATATGGGTTCCTTCTTCAGGTATTGAGGTATACACAATTGGCACATGGTTTATCCAACTGTGTGGCCAAAACATACAACCCAGTAAGTTTTGGGTAAAAACAATTTCCCTTAAAATTTTTAAATAACCCTACCACTATTTTGTTTTTTATTCTAGTGGATAAAATTCTTGTTTTTATCCCATTTGATGATCCATGGCCACCCTATCCTAGATTTATGGATATAAAACTATTCCATACCCTGATTTAACATCATTTTCCTCTGTAGATTTCTCTAGGTAAACTCCCTAATCCTTAGGCTCAGTTTTGTATTTGTCTTTCTCTCATGGATTCTATTTTGATGTAGTCTCTTATTCCATATTATCAGGGTGTTGATCCATTATTCTATTTTCTTCAAATCATAGTTGAACTAAGAGTTGAAACTATATGATGAGAGTGTTATAGGATCATGTTTTGTAGTCTAAATATTTCCTTAAAAGACTAATCATTTTTACATTTTTTTCCTTGTGTGCATGCTGGTTTCACCAGGTGTTTCATTTTTAATTCATCATATTTGCATATAGTTGTTAGAATCATATTTTAGATCACGTTTTATAAATGAACTTCATGTCTTTAGAGTTTTTGACCTCAATTCTATCCACCCCAAGTATCCTCCATCCCTTGATAATCATTTTTGAACCTTTTTGAAAATACATGAGACAACATTCTGGTGTTTTGGAATGACCCTGTTAGAGTTATTTTCTTTTTAATTAAAATTAATTAAGATTTGTTAATAGATAAGACATGTGTACTATATACAATATTCACTTTACCTTATAAATGGAGTTTTTAATTAAATAAATGATCCATAAAATTTTAAATTGAAATTGTGTAATAAATATCACCTACCGTTGATATGTAAATATTGTATAAAATTAGTTTCAGATTCCAAAATGGACATTTCATGCTTAATTAAAGGAATTGGTATGGACTTAATAATTTCCTATCATAATTGAACTGGTTATTGGTTGCAGGTACTTAGCCCACCTTATTGTGTTTAGTAACAGGTAAATAAATAAACCTATTAAATGATAAAAAATAATTATTTCATAGACTATGATTATATATAATATATATGGAATAAGTATAAGGTTCCTAGTTTAAATGAACCTTATTAATTTTATAGGAGTGGTCAGACTTTAGAATGTATTGGATTCTTAAGGGAATGCCTTGAGCACTCAAATGAAACAAATCTGATACTGCGTGTCAATTTCTAAGGAGATACCCACCTAGGAAAATGGTCCTTTTCAATTAGTAGATGCCCAAAATGACATTGTTAGATACCTCACCATCTTTCCATATAATATGATTACTAATATACACTCCCTATATCCATCTTGATATCTTCGGACATGTGGCACCATGGATTCACTGTAGTAGGCCCACTCTTACTTACCACATGATTACATTAGAAAAGATACATGGACTCAGTTAGAATTATTTATAGTAGAATTCCTTGGGTGCTTTCCCTTGGATTACACTCACAACCCTTTATAGCAAGACTACATGAGACAGTTCTATGAGTTGCCCAAACCTTCAGACCACGAATGCCTTGGTTATACCTTTGATCCTCTTTTATTAGTATAATGATTTCTTTCAGTGTTATTAATAAATCCAATTAACATTTTTGTATAAATTTAACATAAATGAATTAATTTAATAATCTCATGTTTATAGAAATTACCAGTTGAAGATGGTTTATGTAGATTATTTTAATTTGACATTTCTTTATATTTATATATGCCTGCACATTCGCCAGTTTATATCAATATATTGGATTTATATTGATGTCATTGGGGGTGTCCTACTTTGATTTACCTAAAACCCTATCTAGGACACCATTTGTATCCACCATATTATATTATTGCAGTTGTAGATAAGGGGAAGTGTCCTACATTGGACACATGGATTTTTTTCTTTCTTTGGATAGAGCATGGTTGAAAATGATCATGCCAGTACTCATGATGCTTGGACACTTTTTTTTCATTTTATTTTTATTATATAATGATCTATAGTGACAGATTTATACCTTGTATACAAAATTTTTTTATTTGTAGAGACATGGAATTACCTCATTACCTTTGTATACTATTTTTTCATCTTTGAGTTGATTATTGCTGATGGATTTTTAACCTTATTTTTATGCTGTAAGTTTTTATATTCATTAATATGCTCCCATTATTCTCATTAATCTCTCTAATATATCTATATCCATTGTTCTACACTCTAACATGAGAGAATATTCTTACCATATACATAGCCTAGGCTCTCACAACTAATCATTTTCCCTTGGCATATTAAGAGGAACACTTGAGTCCATATGGAGGACTAGCTCGGGGAACCTTTTGAGTGGCAGCTGCGTTGGGATACCATAAGAAAGATTTGACTAATGAGAAATTTTTTATTATTATAGAGAAAATGGTAAGTGGAAAAGTTAAAATCCCTAAAACTAACTTTAAGACTATGGCATATTCTCAAAACCTAACTAAGAGAGAAAAAAATGGGCATGAAAGGGAGAAATAGTTTTCCAGTTTTTCATGTGGAAAGAATGGCCACTATATTAAGAAGAACAATATAACTATGAATCAAGGGGAATCTTCTAGTGTGTTACTCATCTGGTAAAATCATTCTATTTCTAAAAAGTAGACAGTAGATATATTTTTTTTTTATAAAATTACAATACATTAATAATAAAAAGAATAAATTTAGAATATTTTAATGAGGTTATGTGGATCTACAGACCACTAATGGAGTTATAATCATCCCAATTTCTATTAGATATTTTCTCCTCAAATTTCTAATATGATTTTCATTTTTTATGGCACTATTATTATGTTCCCTGATTAACCATATTAATTATTTCTATATCCAATATTGATATTGATGGAATTGTTTAAAAATTTTGAAATAAAGGTTTCTTTTCTTTTAAAGATATAATATGTTATTGTGTGAAACATCATATCAAAAGTCATTATGTGTTTGAATAAGAAAATAAAGTCATAGAAATTGATAATGAATTTGGTTTTTATGACTCAAATACACTAAACTGTTGAATCAACACTTTGCTCATGTAAATGAAAATAAAATAAAATTTTTATATCTAGATGTGTATTTAAATTCATTTGAACTGAATTCACTTTTTATATAGCATGATTTTTTAAAATGAAATATGAAAAAACCTCCATTTAGTTGAATTTGTGAAAGGTAAATAAATAATATTTAATTGGTATATGAATATGTGTGTAGTCCATTATTAATTGAACCATGGGATAGATAATCAAACTTTATAAAATTTACTAATGACATTATTAGTTATGTATATGTCTACCTAATGAGGTGTAAATGGGAATAATTTAATAAATTCAAGGATTACATGACTAAAGTTGAGAACCAATATATAAAAAAGATAAGAAAAAATTTCATTGGATATGGTTTCAAATATCTAAATCGAGTGTTCAATAATATATTAAAGTATTTTTGGTCCCTATCTCTACTCACTCCACCTAATATACCAAAATAAAATACCGCATGTAAAAGGAGGAACATCACCATATTAGACATAGTGCTATTTATGAATAGTTTTGAAATTATTCTACAATAAATTTTAGGATACACAATAAATATTGAATTGTACACACCAAAATGAGTACCAAATATAGTGAAAATATGAATTCTATGGAAAATTTTGTGTTGAAGGAAATTTGTTTTTTCCAAATGACCTGTATGGGGATACAATGCATTGGTTAATGCCTCTTCAGGTAAAAAAACAGACACCCTAGGGCATAAAATGTATCTTTATAAGATATACTAAGGAATCAATGGGTTATTAACTATATTAACTCTAATATAATAATGGAATAGTGGTTGGTGACACTATGTTGTTTGAGAGGGATCACATATCCAAAAGCGATAGGAGGATTAAAATAGATGTTGCTGAAGTCTATGATCAAGATTCATATAAGTTATCATTCGAATAGTTTCCATAAATCCTCATGCAAGGGAATGTTATAGAGATAAAATTACTACATATGGTCACTAGGGTGGTTAGATTACAATAAAGATATGGTTTATAGTCCTAGAAAATGGTGAGTAATTATTAGTTGATAATAATGAACCATACACTACAATAAAAAAGTATGTGAAAAATAATATAGTATATGGAAGGAATCTATGATTTTAGAAATGTATTCTATGTACTGAAACCGATTCAATATTTTTATACATCCACAACTGGATTTAAGTCTCATTGTTTTCAAAATTTTCTTAAAAATAAATTTGGTCATTGAAGGTTGTTTAATACCTATTAAGCTAGATTTGATTCAAATTTTTTAAATAGCATCATGGAAATCACTATAATGAATAATTTTCAGTAGTTTCTTTTTTGAATACCATTTGAATTATAATTTCCATAGAAGATTACGATAATAATGGGATTTGTAAAATGGATATCAAAACAACCTTCTTTCATGGAAATGTTGAGGAAGTTGTCTATATGAAAAAAATAGAATGGTTTGTCACTTCAAAAGACTCCAATAATATATAATTTTTTCAATGATACATAAAAGGATTTATTTAGACATCCATGTCAAAGAAAAGTCCCATTTATGAATCCATAAGTTAATTTGTTTTAGTAAATAAAGAATGTGAGCCTTCTATCTATAAGTGGTTTAATGTGAGTGACTTATTTTTTCTAATTTTATATGTTGACAGAATATTACTGATTAGAAATGATATATGAGTATTTTAGTTTATAAAGATACATTTTAACATATGCATCTCTCTAATGGAATTATTTGAATCAAAATTTCTTTTTGGGATCATGATCTATAATGATTGATCTATCTGGCTGCTTAGACATAGTCGCGGTATAGATATCTAATAAGATATGATAGAGTCATATTGCATACATTAATTTAAACAATTTTCAATGATTTTTGAAGGATTTTTAATATAAATATCAATGATTTTCAATGTTTTTATCAAAAAATGGACAATTTGGAATATGATTTTGAAATGTATTAAAATAGAAGGAGAATTCTATTTTTTATGGTTAGTTTTGATATTGAAAAATTGGTTTATAAGTTTTTAAATTATAATAATTTTATAAACTTATAACTATTTTTGAAGAACCATACCAAAAAATAGCAACTTTTTTCAACCATCAACCATGGAACCCACATGCCACATAGATATCCCACAGGGTGTCACCCATCAATACAAGCACTTGAGAAGGACATCCCATTGAAAGGCTGCACATGGGGGGGGGTCCATTGGTAGGTTGCATCCATGGTATAGTGGTGACCCATGGGGTAGCTCTATGTAGCAATTTGGGGAAGACGTTACTGAGATTGGGAAGACTACGATGGTGTGAATGAGCCCTTAAGATCCCACACACATTCATTATGGTGTGGGAGCCACATTATGATATATAATTAAGCATATGACCCCCATTAATTTTTATGTGGGATGGTTTTTATGTGGTGTACTAGTAACATTTCAACTCAAACACCACCATTCACACTCGATCCCACACACCCTCTGTTGAACAGAATCATCACCTCTCTCCATCATACACCTGTCATTAGATGACCGTGAAATCACCTCAGTACTATAATGTTTGAGCACCCTAAGATTAATATCAATCATTATAACTATTTCCAATACATTATATCTCCATGAAGAACCAATATAACCTCGTTTGAACCCCATTAATGATTTTCAATCTCCCATCGACCACTTCATATCTGGAGGAGACAAGGAGTGGAAGTTCCACCTTTCAAGAGACCAATTACATACTAAGGAACCCCATGCATGCCATGAAAGTCTCTTAGGCATGTTCCCGGTGCCACTAGCATGCACGCTCAGGCAAAGTCGACGCACGATACACACACAAATATTTAAACACTTAGTTTTAAAGGTGTTTAAAAATTCATCCATTGGTCACTGGTAATTTAAATAGGGGATATCACTTTGAAAATTTAAATAACATTGTTTATTGAAAGAGTACCAGCTGAGGATCCTTTTGTGCTTATAAATTGAAGCATCCACTCTCTCAAAAAAGGGTAATTGATTGCGATATGGTGAATCCTCAATGAATGATATAGATATTGCTATTTTATGTTTTCCTTTCCCATATAAATTTTTTATTTCACATCTTATTTATTTTATTTTAGGTTTATATTAAATTAAATTTATTTTTCTTTTAATAAATTATAATTAATGAATTTTTTTACTTTAATTATTCTCCCATTCCTCACATCTTCTTCTTATTTTTATTATTACTATTTCTATTTTTAATTATTCTTACTATAATTTTAATAATATCTGTATATATTATATATGTTTTTTATTTTATTATTCCTATATCCCTCATCCTCATCTTATTTTATTTTTATTTATTTATTTCATAAAATTTTATTCTTCTTTTCTCATCCTTATTTTTTTAATTTTTATTCTCTTTTCATCTCATATCATAAAAAAGTAACCTATAACCATACAAAATTAGTGGATGACACTAGGTTTGGCTCGGGGGAGCTCAAGGTGTTATTGAATTTTTCATAAAGCCTATTTTATATTTTTGGTAGATATGTGCAGCATGACTAGGTGTGAAGAATGTCCCTAGTGTTGTGACTGTTCCCGATGACATAAAACTCAATCTATTTGTATTTATTTTTTTAATCACCTTTCCTAATAATAATTGGTTATCTATTTACACGATATAGTTTAGTGAATTGATTGATGAAACAAAATTTATAGTGTCATGTTTTTGAAGATACCACACCCTCATCTATAGAGTGTAACAAATTTGACAATAAGTAGATGTTGAATTGATATTCCTTAGGCATTAAAAGATTTCAAAATTTAAAAATAAAAATAATAGTAACTCATTACATTATTTCACATTTTTATTATCAAAATAAAATGAAAAAAATAAATTAGAATAATTATTGAACCCAAAACCAAACCCAAAACCATGTTCTTTCTTCCTTAACTCATTTTTTTATCATTATATTTTAGTGTTTTATTAATTCTCATTTCCATTTTATTTCGTTACCATGGAAAATAAACAACAAAAAGACAAAATTATTTATCAATATCTTTATTAAATAATCGAAAAATCAAAAATAATTTGTTTAGGTGATTTAGAATAAGTGAGTGAAAAAATTGAGAAGCTCTTCAACTGAGATGATCATGGTCAGCCATTGTGTTTCACTTGGAAAATAAGTTTATTTTTCCATGCCCCATGATAGGCGTGCATCATAACGGATGCCTTGATGGGGATCAAAACATTTATTTTCTTATCCTTTTCTATTTCAGAGTAGATAGATTATAAATTACATTAAAAAATATAAAAAAATGTTTCAATGATGTTTTCAAAAGATTATTATTCTGCATGGTCTCACGACTCACATTTGTATGAACTAGTACATGAATCACCCTGGTCTACATAATCACAAGTAGACCCTCGAACAACCGATTCTTGAAGGTTTTTCCAGAGAGTTATGTGAATTATTGGAGAAAATTTTGGAATTTTATCATGAAATGACTGTGTCACTAGTAGAGTTCTCATTCATTCATCCCAAAAACTTTTAAAGAAATTTCCCGAGAACAATTCTAGGATAAATTGGATAACCACAGACTCAAAATATAAATTTAAAGAGTTTGAAGAGATGGTACAAGATCTATATGGAGAAATGTATTAGAAGATAGCAAATTTCCTAGCATCATCATAGTACCCTAAGTCTGAATTAGAAGATGAGCCACTTTTATTCTAATTTTTACTAAAGGAGGACAAGGATGAATACATTCATGCTGATATATGTGTGGGAGAAAAAAATATCAAGATTAATTTTTGCAGAAATGTGATTAGATGCATGATATCCAGATACCTTTTAATGAAAAAGTGTTGGCACCATTGAAAGAAGACACCACCCAAGTGGTGTAATTTGAAGTAAAGATGGAGGAACCCGACAACCTAACTCCAATATCCACCATTTTTACTCCATGAGGCACTCACTAGTGAAGAATATACTATATATTAACCAATTAATAGAGATTATCTTTTCTAAAACTCTATTTTAATTTATTTTATTCAATATGAATTGAGAATTAATTCACACTTCAATAAATATTAAGATCCAGACAATCTTTGTTATACCTTGGAAAATGATAATGAAACAACACATGAACCTATTGATGAATACATGGAACTCCATAATTTACAGGAACATACATTAGATTATTCCTATGAAGAAGACCATGTAGCCAATCCTAAGGATATCAAGACAGAGTCTTATAATATTGAAACAAATAAATATCTTATTAAAAATACACATTTTAATTTTAATAAATTAAAAATAAATTTTTACTTTTCCTTTTAACATCCAATTTATACATCCCCTATTCTGATAGAATTATACGGGAAATAGAATTTTGGATATATATCAACCAATTATGAGGATGATTCTTACTTCATCATACACCTACTATGAAATCTATACCTAATTATAGGTGATGGATCTGATATACTCAATCAATGGGTCATTAATCACAATAAATAAAGATGTAAAAGATAGAAAAAGACACATGTGGTGGATCAAATCAAAGAAGATTCATCCACCAACTGACTTTTGATAATACCTGGTATTACCCAATGGAGGTAGTAAAACATCAAACCCTACCCTGGGGATCATATCAAGATTTATCATACTACATTATTTTAGTAATTTTGATTGCAATTTAAATATTAGAATTAGTCTAGAATGAAATCCAATCCATGTTATCTTTTAGATGTTAAAAAAAATTATACTTATCAATAATTGAGTTATTTTCTCTTATAGGTTCATGGTGGCACAATTCACCCCTCTTACAATCAAGGGTGGAAATGATATAAGCTTCCTCAAAAAGGGATTTCAATTTTAATTTTTATCTTTTAGAACCCTAATTTTTTTTTCAATTATTTTGTTTTGAGCTTTAAATAGGAAATTCCATGACCATTCATGAATTATTATTTACCTGAATTATCTATGAGATACTAGTTTTATGGATATTGTGATGAAATGTTTTAGATTTTAATTTATGTGTGACTAAGTGAGTAAAATTTAAAATTAGATGATTAATGAAATGATTGGATATTAAAATGGAGACTCATGATTTGAGGGAATTAATTGATTAATATAAATGAAATTTCACAACAAATTTTCATGATTTTAATTTTCATAAATTCATTTGAATTTATTTTTAATTATTAATCAGGACATGAGTGATTTCCAATATCATATTTATATTCCTGAGAGGATTTCTAAACCAAGTACTTCCAATTTTATATTGATCATATATCTTGAGTGTTCTTGGGTCATTAAACCTTCTAGAACAAGAATTTTATAATATCAAAACTATGATTGTGTAAAAACACATTTAAAATGATTGAGGTATCTTTTTAAAGTACCTTATCCATAAAAGGCAACATTTAATTAAATTATTTTTATCCCATAGAAAATATGAATGGACTTGTTTGGAATGAGCCATGTTTAAATCCATATTTATCTATTCCATCCCTCCTCTTAGAATTTTCATGATATATTAAATTTGAAGTGTGGTAGTGAAGGGAGTAATGGTGAAATTGATTATTTAGATTTTATGGAAGATGTGTGGGGGTTCTATATTTGGGTGATAATAATGGATTTTATTAATTTAAGTTTTTATTGTTTTCAACTATTGATAAAAAAATATATAAAATGAAAAAAAAACCAAATAAATGAAACAAATGGTGTCTAATTTTA
This sequence comes from Viscum album, assembly GCA_963277665.1. Taxonomy (NCBI): domain Eukaryota; kingdom Viridiplantae; phylum Streptophyta; class Magnoliopsida; order Santalales; family Viscaceae; genus Viscum; species Viscum album. The sequence goes on along the minus strand of OY728163.1, from coordinate 512,733,060 downwards.
GAAAAACTAAAATCATGATTTCTAGACTTATAGTTTTTATCATATGTGGTTAGGTGGAGGATATGAGGTTTATTCTAAGCATAACATTTAAAAACTAAAAAAATAAAAAGGATATTTGGAATAGAAAAAACATATAAATTAGATAAAATTTTAAGGGGTGAATAATTATTTATTATTCTTAATTTGATCATGATATTTACATTGAGTTTTGGCAGAAGTGGGGATGTTACTATTTAAAAAGGATAATTTTTTTGACAATTTTACTTTTAAAATTAGATTTATTAATTAAGGGATAAACCTCCTCCTTAAGCCTTAAATTTTAAAATAAAAATTCATACCAATCTTAAGCCTCATATATATTTGAACCTTGAATAAAACTACATCATTACTTTATGTAACCTTTGTCTTTATAATGTAAATAAATTATTTAATTTACCATTCAATAGATAAGGATCATGTTATCATGATATGTGAATAACTCCTGTTTAATTATATCATGGGAGATGAGTGAAAAAATTCAATGAGGTAAATAATTATTTGGATGTTTAATAATATTGAATTAGAGTACAAAAAATAATGAAAGGAAAAATTACACAATTTTTAAAAGGAGAAAATTATAATCTTGAATTAATTATTTTATTTAATCTTGATAATTTAAATTTATATTTTATGTGAAATTTGAAATTTTGATTTAACATAAATAATTGAATTATTTTATTACTTTGTAATTCAAAATTTTGTATAATTTGTGATATATGATCATTAATGTTGAGATTTTATGTTTGAGGATAAGAATGGTTTATGTGTGTGTGTGTGGGGGAGGGGGGGTATTTTATATAGTAATTTTTGGTCCATACTTTTAAACAATATTGAAGGATGTTTGAGGGGTTTTTAATGTAAATATCCACTATTTTCAATGTTCTTATAAAATTATGGAGAATTCGGTATATTGATTTTAAATGGTTTAAAATAAACGAATAATGCTGAATTTTTATGGATAATTTTGATTATAGAAATTTTGTTGATAAGTATTGAAATTATACTAAGTGTTTAAATTTCTAACTCTTTTTAAGAAACATTACCAAAAATAGATACATGGGATATCCCTCAACCAAGGAACCCACACGCCACATAAGACCCACACAAGGGGTTCACCCAGCCATACAAGACCTCATGAAGGCCAGCCCAATGGGTGGCTACACATGGGAGGTCAGGCCCATGCACATAGGCACTCAAGCCACTTTAATTCTCGTCCACATGAAAATATTTAAAAACCCAATCTAATAGGTGTTTCTAAATTTAGTTTCGGGTATCTAGGCATTTAAATATTGGATATAACATTGAAAATTTGAATAAATTTCTTTTTTTAGGGAGAAAAAAACTAAGGATCCTTATGTGCCAATGGAACAAAGCAGCCACTGCCTCAAAAAGGGGAATCAACACATGGAAGGAGAAGCCCCAACGATTGATGATTTTGCTATAATTTTATATTTTATTTTTATTTATATTTTTCATTATACATGTTATTTATATTATTTTAGTTTTATATTAAAAGTAATTTATATTTATTTTAATAAATTCTAATACATGAATTGTTTATTTTAAGTGTTCCCCAATTTATCAGCTCTTATTATTATTATTCTTATTATTCTTATTCTTTTTATTTATATTTATTATTCTTATAATTTGAACAATATATCTATATACTATATATATTATCTATACTTTATTATTCTCCTTTCTATCTTCCTCATCATAATCTATTTTTATTTTGATATTTCATGTGTTTGTATTCTTTTTTTCTCTCTTGAATATTTTTTTTAATTTTTATTCTCATCTATTTCGATCATTCCAAAAAATAAATCTATTTCCCTCAATAATGAGGGGGTGACCAGAGTATTTGACTGGGGGGAATGTTTATTAATGTTTATTTTAAATTTTTGGTAGATATGAGTAGTGTGAAATGGTATGACGAATATCCTCAGTGTTTTGACTATCACCCATGACATGTAGCTCAATCAATTTATACTATTTTGTTTAATATATTTTCCCACTATTCATTGGATATATCTTTACATGATAGAGTTTTTTTAAAGAAATAGATGAAATGGAATCGATAGACCTGTGTTCTGGAAGATGGAACACCCTATACCAAGGTGTGTCATCAATATTCAATATAGTATGAAGTTGAATTGATATTTCTTAGGCATTGAAAGATTTCAAAATTTATAAATAAAAATAATTGTAATTCATAATTATATTTCAGGTTTTTATTATCATACAAAAATCAAACAAATAAAGGACTACAATAATTAAACCCAAAACAAAACCCAAAACCAGGATATTTATTCCTTAACTCGTTATATTTATCAGTACATGTTAGTGTAGTTTAAATTCTCATATTTAATATCATTTCATTAACCAAGAAAATAAAAAAATACAAAAACCCCAAGAAGATTTATCATTATTTTGACAAATTAATAAAAAATGAATTATTTTATATGATTTAGAATAAGTTAGTGAAGAAACCGAGAAACTCCTCAAGTGAGATGACCTGGGTGAGCCATTGTGCTTTACTAGAAAAATAATATTATTTTTTCATGCCCCTTGATTGTAATGCATCAATATACTAACGATATTTAAAATAGACCAATAAAATAGGGTATTGTTTCCAATGTCACATGGATTACATATCTCTTATACAATGGTTCCATAAGAGGAGAGAAATAGGATGATAAGGATCCTATATGCAAAAACAAATAAGGCCATCTATCTATGTCATGATATGATCCATGATTGATATTACATAACCCATGAACATGGTGGGAGGATATAAATTAGACTCATGAGACCTTAATTGGATATAAATTTAGACAATACTAAATAATATAAATCACACTAAGTAAATATTAATCATTTAAAGAAGAAATGAGGAGTTAGTCATCTGTGGATATATATATGTTAGATTCCAAATAGATTTGGATTTTTTTAAATGACAACACAAATATTTATTCACACAAAATACATATATTGTGATATAGAATAGAACAATGTAATTAGTGATTGATAATTCCATAGAAAACATTGAGTATATTAGGGATTCTAATATAACATTGGAAGCATTGTAGATACAAAATTTTACATTGGAACTATATCTGGTTCCTAGAATTAATGATCTTGAAACATTATATTCTAATAATATTAGTTTTGGGACTCTTATCAAGGAGATAATTACACATCAGTAGACCATAAACCTAATTTATAAGTATTATATTTTATTTTATTTTTCTCAAAGATGTGAGGCCATAGTATGAATAGTTTCTATGAAATAGGACATGGTAGAACTATTTAATAAATTATTATCTTTGTATGAGTGTTAATATAAAAAGAGACATGTAGGAATAAAAATCATTAGTAGTTGGATCCAGCACCTGTGGGAGTCTTTTGGAGTTGGTTCCCTAGAAAAAACTACTTGGTACATTAAATTACATATTTTCTCAAATTCAAGAGTATTAATAAATTATTTATAACCTATTAAATTCTCATCTTTATAACATTAATATGATAATTTACTAGAGTATATATCACAATGAAAGTGAATAGTATTTCCCCATGACATTAAGGACCCTATAGTTCTGTGAAAATTTTCTTAAATTATGTCTTATGGTATGGATAAGATTATTTTATGCGATACAAAGTTTGTTTTTTTATGTGATTTATTATAGTACATAGGTGATATTTTTTCACCTAAAGTTATTATACCAAACCAAAAAATTTATCAACATAACCTAGGATAAAGGAACCACAAAAAGGGGTGAGATCAAATTCTCAATTAGAGTAAACAAGGGAGACGTGTGAGCATAAACATGAGAATATGTGTATGAGAATGTGATCAAGAAAATTAAAGATCATACCCTACATATCAAAGATCATAATAGAGATCACGGAATAAATATTGGAATTTCATAATACCTAAATCATTATGAAATAAAGATCATAATTAATTGAAGTATAGTAGAGGAATAAAACATGGTATTGGTGAAAGTAGATAAACCTATAATATAATTTTCAGAGTAGCCAAGGCATCACTGCCAATACCATATTTGGGAAAAATCCCCTTTACTAAACTGGGTGAACCCCCATTCGAGCCTTATATTACTAAAACTATTGAACCCTCATTCGATGCCTATATTACTAAACCGAGTAACCCTAATTCCATCGAAATTTATCTCATGATATATAAATCTTTTCCCAATACATTTGAGGGAGATATAGGTCCCACCCGTCACATAATGAAATCATATATACATGTTCCACAAGAACATAAATAATAATATGGGTTTCTTATACATAACCCATGAAAAGAAGCAGGTTTGAAAAGAATATAACCCATGAAAGATATATTGGTTTCATAAATATAATTCCATCAAAATATAATCAATTCAGAGAAATAATAGGAATGTAATCATTGAAAAATTTTCCTTATAAAAGAATGATTTACACCAATGGATGTTATATTAGATGGAAAATAATTTTGAAATATCTTTTAGAATCATTTATTTAGGAAATATACTTTTTTCTTTGAATTATTTTATTACATAAAAACTTCTAAAAACCTTATTCTATGAAAATATCTTTGAAAACATATACATGAATCTTTGAAAATAATAAATCATTTTTAAAATAATTTTTCCATGAAAATGATCTTAAAGGATATTTTGAATACATTTCTGAAACATTTTTGAAAATATTTTTGAAAACATTTTGAAAACATGGCTTTCGAATACAATAGATTATTGACTTAAGAGGGAGAGAGAGAGATAATGAAATTTCACAAAAAAACATTATCTTAATTACCAAACTATTGAAAATGGTACCAACAATATATGATATTTTTAATAAACATAGGATTAGTAAATTCATGAATATTCTTAAGATATGGATCATAAGGTTTCATTAAGGAATCATAAACATAAAAAATATTGGAAAGCAATGAGATTTTCTCAATAAACTCTAATATCTCGGTAACATGGGATCATACTCTCTATATAAGAATGGACATTAAATTAATCTTAATATAACATGAAAATAATTAGATTAATTATTTAACATGTAAAATGTAAGTATATACACATCGAAAAAAGAGTTTAGGTGTACAAAAAAATCATGAGTCTCAAAGAAGGCAAATTGAGACAAAACTGTTTTATCAATTTGGTAACTTTTGATAGTTAAACCCCAGAAAAGAATGATGAAATAATGAATATGTGAATAAAAATAAATTAATGTATATGATACATATAATAAAATCATGATTAGTTCATACACCACACAAAACGAAATAGTGGTGAACATAATATGTATCTCACGTAAATTAAAAGTGAGAGGAAATCCCCTTACCATGTGTCTTGACCATCTCCATACACATACAAGCATATTGTATAATAAATATAATTTTATTATACATATTTTATATAAGAATATAAATATATATATATATATTAAAATATTTTTTTATTAGGACTTTATATCACCCACTTGTTAATGATCCTATGTTAATGTTTCAATTCTGGTAATATTTTCCTTGTTCTTTGCATGCGTCTTAATTTGTTTTATATTTGGTCCTTATAATTATATCATAATTCCATAATTTAGAAAATGATACAAATATTAGGTATATAAATTATATGTATCTTACAATAATTTATATCATAAATAATAAAGAAATGGAATACACTATTCATGTAGACGGTAAGCCATACAAACACATGAAGGTTATTTCTGTCTTTATTATCGTATTGAAAGAATGTTAGTAAATAAAATATATATATATATATATATATGTATATATATGTATCATTATTACATTATCATTAATATATCAAAAATATTATATAATTTTACTATACCCTTAATTAATACATTCCATGTGGTGTGTGAACGAATCACATCGCTTTGAGGGGATGGTAGTCCACAGTTTCTCAAACTAGATTATGGTATTAACACCAAATGAAATGTAAAGATATGTGTGTTATAAAAGGAATAAATAATATTAAATACATAATAAATATTATATATTTCCTATATACACCTATTTTCTTTCATAATGACCACCATGCTTGGTGGTAAATAATAAATGAACATTCATCAATTCAGGAGGCAATAATTCACCATTCATAGAAATAGTTTGTTCGATATCTATTAGATGATGGGGTTTTTATGTCTAGGTTAAAAAAAATTCATATAAAATCCTTTTATATAGAGGATATGGTTTTTTCACATAATAATGGAATAAATATAGTAGAGATGTGAAGAAGGAAAATAAAGGAAAAGATATTGAGAGAAGATGTTACCTCTAAAATTGGTAACTCATTTTGGTTTGTGCCAAAAGATTTCATTGATAAGATTTATTTCCTAAGGGATGATCCAAGGTGTAAGGGATGATTTTTTGGATGTGTATTGGGTATGAATTAGAAGAACATAATATGTTTGAGATGAGTGAAGAATGGGTATGGGTGGTGGCCATTTATATTGGAGGTGGAGTGGAACTCTTGTAAATATTTGAAGAGAGAATTACACCCACGTTTTTCATGTTGATAGTGGGTAAAATAATGGAACAAGGCTGATAAAATTTATTATATAGTAAAAATATGAACATCAAATGGGTTTTGTAGATGCTTCTAGGTCAATTTGGGTCTTAAATTTATGGATTAGTACTTTATTAACATAATTTTTCTCTCAACTGATGTAATTAATTTTAATCACATTAACTGTTCTTTTTGGTCAATTTTTTTTTGAACATATTAATAATTATAAATTAACTTTATTATAAATATGGAATCAATTTTACCAAATTTGAGTTACAGAAGTGGAAGAAATTAATTTAAAATTTAATCTCGCTGTCAGGACGACATTGTAGGTTTTTATAGTAAAAAGGATAAAAATAATGCTAAGTTTTTGTGTAAAATTCAAATGTGGAAATGAAACCAATGAATAAAATTGTATCACTTATTAAAAATATTTTCTAGTTAAACTTTTAGATTAAATTAAAATAGATTTTAACCTTATAAATAAAATAAATTAAAAATCAAATTTGAATTAATGTCTGGTATTTTTCACTATTTATCTGAAAATGAAGTTTATCAAAAAAATCCTAAAATTTCACCCCAGTGTAATTTATATATTATGAATTAAAAAATGTTTTTGATTTTATCAAATTCAATTTATAAATCTATCTAAAATTATCTTCACTATTAGATGTGGTTTATTTGAGAAAACAATGTTTTGAAACATAGAAAGGACTTCAATAAAAACCACTTCTTTAATTATCAATATTTTCTAATTAATATAAAAAAATTGTAGAAAATATTTTAATCATAGTTATTACTATTAATATAACTATGTTTAATGTATATTTTAAAATTATCTCTTTTAAATTATAACAATATAATGAGATGTTTCGTTCAAAATCAATGTTGTGTCTATTGTACGCCAAGTCGGTGTTGTGTGTAACATACGCTAAGTCAGGGATGCATGTAAAGTATGCCAAACCTGTGTTCGATATGAAAGGAATCATCGACATAGTGTATTGAATGATAAAAATTAATATTTATTGGAAAAAATTGTCCATAAAAACTCCGGGAGTTATATTTTACCCACCCCCCTAAAATGAATCTGTCCCTCAAAAGTTTCCACTCGGGTAAAAAATGAGCATAATTTTGCTTCATCATATAATCATGTTACCACATATCTTCCTATAACTGTTGATTTATCCAAAAAAATATTAACCATGTGATTGGTCTTATTCTTTAGAACTTTCTCCGATCAGTCCAATTTTAACCGAATTTCCCTCGTAAGAAAGATCTTGCTCAAGCGGTGTGATTTATGAGTTTAGTGGATGTGAAGGGTCAGGTATTTAATTCCTCCAGAGTGATACATGGAACAATTCATGGACTTCCAAGAGATTTTTAAGAAGTTCAATGTGATATGCTATTTTCTAGATATGATCAAGATTTTTAAAGGGGTCAAAATACCTAGGGATTAGTTTCCATTTCTTCCAGAGTATCATAAAATTATTCAAGGGTGGGATTCATAGAAACAAATTTTCACTAACATCAAATTCTATATCACATAGATGGTTACCAACATACCTTTTATGTTAACTTTTATCTACCTTGATATGATGCTAAATGGTTCTAACCTTCTCGACAATTTCTTTAGTGATCTCAGGCCCTAATATCTTTTTTTCTCCAACCTCATCCCAACATGTTAGAGCTCTACATTTCTACCCATAAAGGGATTCAGACAATGATATCTCAATTCTTGAGTGAAATATATTATTTTAAGAATGATCAACTAGAGGAAGGTTTTGATCCAAATGTCCTTTGAAACCCATAGAACAAGATCTCAACATATAATATCTGGATTGAATTGTTCTTTCAGACTAACCATTAGTCTTATGATGATATATAGTGATGAAAATCAATTTTTATCAAGTTATTTCTAATGACTTTCCAAGAACATTAAGGTAATCCTTAGATCCATATCTAATAAAGTAGAATGTACTAATCCATGTAACCTTACCACTTAATGTATATTCTAGATATCTGATCAAGACGGAAATCTTCTCCAATAGCAATGAAGTTTTATGAATTAGTAAGTTGATCGACTATCACTCAAGTAGTATTAAAACATTTAGAGGTTTTGGGTAGTCCAATGAAAAAATACATAGTGATGTTCTCCCGTTTTCATTTTGGTATGTGTAATAGATGAAATATCCCTTCATAATTTTATCTTTTAGCCTTAAATTTCTGTCATACCAAACACCAAGATACAAATTCTTCAATAACTATGTTCATGTCATCCCACCAAAAGTTTTATTTGAAGTCCTATACATCATCATACTTCTAGAATGGATAGAGAATAAGGAACTATGATCTTCCTCTAACATCTCTTTCTTCAAATCTATCTTGGAAGGAGCACATACATGGATATTGAACGTTATAAATCCATCTTGATCAAGGTTAAAGTTAGGAACATTTACAACCTTCTTTTTTAGTTCATCATCTTACATTTGTACCTCCTTAGTCATCACATAAATTGAGGGTTAAATAATCATTTGACAAAGAATATATTTTCCCATTACTTTAGTATTACTCGATCTATCCTTTTCATATATAGAAATATTTTATCTTTTGGGATCCTCATCATAGATAAGCTTGAATGATATTTTTAACTCAAATAATTGGCCACATTTTTTGATTTCCTAGGGTTGTAATGTATTGAGTAGTCATAATGCTTTATCAAATCTAGATATCTTAACTAGTGCTTGTTCAACTACTTCATTGTGAATATATATTGCAGAATTTTATGATCAGTTTATGTATCACACTTTTCACGATAAAGATAATGAATCCATATCATTAATACAAAAATTACCGCCGCTAACTCAAAATCATGAGTTGGTTAATATTTCTCATGAATTTTCAACTTCCATGATGCATAGGCTATAACCACCATATTTTTCATAATAACATATCCCAATCCCTTCTTGGATGCATCACTATAAATTAAAAACCCTTATCAACTACATGGTAATGTAAATACAGGTGCATTAACAAACATTATTTCTAGTTCCTTGAATTTTTCTTAACATTTATCTGTCCAAAGGAACTTGGCACCCTTCTGATATAACATGGACATAGGATTATATAGTCCTGAAAAAGTTTCCTTAAACTATCCATAATATCCAGCTAAACAAATAAGTCTATGGATCTTAGTCACCTCGGTTGGTCTAGGCTTGTGTTTAATAGCCTTCATCTTTGATGGATATACTACTATACGATCTGCTGAAATTATGTGACCCAAATATTAAACCTTTTGTAGCCAAAATTCATACTTCGTAATTATTTAATATAACTTTTCTTTAAATAGGGTATTTTTAAAGACCTAAACCTAGTTACCCATAGTTGGTGAATTATTACTTAAAATTTGGCATGATCACAAGAGATCAAGTCTCGGAAGACCGATTAGTTTAGTAGCCTTGTAAGTAATAGATATATACATATATTTTACATTACATCCTAAAAACAACGAAAATGTGTCTTCTTTGAACACAATCATATGCCTTAACCTATCCCTTCAGGTCAAGCATAATATACTTCTTCACATCCTGGTAAAAAGAAAACATAAGAAAGGGGTGAGCTTAGATGCTCATTAAGGGTAACAATATAGCAGAAACTATCATAAATAAGTATAAACAATTAAGTAAATGTATAAGGAAAAAAAGAAAATCCTTTTAAACATAAACATCCATATAATATGGAAAAGATAAATCAAATAGTGCTATTTAATTATTCACATGGATATTACACTAGTATAATAATCACATGTAATATCAATAGCTAACTTCATAATGATGGAATGCATAATTCCAGAAATCATAACTGCATATTCGATGCCTCATGTCAAGACTACAAATAAAAATTTGTCAAGGCCTTATACCAAGACACGAGTTTGTCTCATATGACCTACTGAGGCATCGAGAAGCTATATTGTGATCCACCTATCACTTACTAAGTCCAATGAATTCATCATATTAAAAGGTTGAAACATAGTCTAAACATTCGTATTAAAACATTCATATGAAATGTCATTATTTTAAACACAATCCATGAAGGGTATAAAAATTGCACATCCACAGGAAGACATAATTCATTCAATACAATATGGAAGAGTATATTAATCAAACTCAATAAATAATAATGAAGGATATTGACATAGATAAAAATAATTAGTAAAACTATTTAAGAGAAATATCCCCTTATTCTTGAAAATATTTAAAAGAATCTCTATTTATCAACAAGCTGTTAAAAATTATATTTTTTTAATCAAAGTGTCCCATTAAACTTTGAAAATTTTAAAAGGAATGTGAATTTTTAAAATATTCATGTCTATATAAATAAATCCTTAAAACCATTTTTAAAACTTTGACATTAATGAGAATGATTTAGAATAATAAATCTTTAAAACAATTTAAATGTTATTTCAGATAGAGTTTCTAACCAAGTGAGAAATGCTTGAATAAAAATAATTTAGGTAATAAAATATTTTTCATATCCTAAGAATAATGGGATTCAGGATATACTATGTCAAATTATAGTATATAGGCCATATAAAAGTGAATTGGTGCATAATAATAAACAAGTCCCAATGGAATGTAAATTGAGATTAAAATCCCTTATAAAGATCGTATCCTTAGGTTAAGGATAAATCAATGACATAATTATGTGTGACCTATATAAATACCGTCAATATGATTTAATATTCTATGTAAATCATTCATAGGACATTCATATATATTTTTGTAAAAACAACACCATTAACTGGGATGTTTAACTAAATGAATGAAAATTGAGTTAAGATTACTCTTATCAAGTTAATATCGATGACATGAGAATTTATCAATGGTGTGATTATGTGTATAAAAAGTATATCCACATAAAGAAAAGTTTAAATTACAACATAAGTAAATAAATAGTGATTTCACACATAATCTTGGAGTAAAATAATCAATGATGTTTGCGTAGAACCCAATGAGTGGAAATTAAAATTTTAAATTACCTTAACAATTCAGTACCTTACGAAACATACACCCCATGAAATAAGTATCATACAATTCATATTTAAATACCCATAAATTAAATTATATTACACAAAGAATACAATCATAGTCAGTAGATACACCACACAAAAGGTAATAGTTTCAATATAGCATGAATCTCACGCGAACAATAAGTGAGATGAAAACCGCTTACATTGTACATTTCCTTAGTAGAGTGTACATTGACCTCCTATATAATAGTTAAATCATTTTTATTAAATTATACGAAAACAAAATACCTAAATATGATATCATATATGATCTTCTAATATTTCATTGTTTAAAAATATTTTAATTGTATCATTATTTTAGGAGTTAACTGATTCATTTTCCTTTATATGTTTTGTTACATAAGTCCTGAATTTTATGGATAGGAAGTATTTTATTCATATACAGAATTATATTACGTTTTTAAACATTATATTTAATAATAAAATGAAAATTATTCTATAATGGTTACGATGGTGAATGAATCTCATCACGTTCGTGGAGACGGTAATCCATACGTACGGACGAGCGACAATATCAATCCATTGATGGTGAAATAGTTTGTAATTGGATGATATATCATATATATATAATCATTGACATGTTATATTTATTATTTTCCTTAATTATACTTATTATTGTACCCATTAAAATAATGAAATGTTTAATAACAAACTACACCATGATGTGCAGACGGTAAGCCGTACGTACGCACTTATGGTGACTTTTTCATTCATAAGATGGATAGAATAATGAATATGCTTGTACCATATTTATAATAAAATCACTACATGTATAAGGTATTGGATTTATTATTTTGGTATGGAAGAAACAATGAAATATGAAGTGTAAGAAGAAAAGAACATTGAAATAGGTGATGAAATCATTACCTATTCTTGAGGTTCTTCCATTTGATTTGATCAAAATTTATCTTTAAGTTGGATTTAAAATCAAAGTTAGGATTCAAGGTTGTATTGAGGGTAGTTGAGAGGGTATTTTAACAGGGTTTGGCCGAGGAAAATTCCTTTGGATGTGTGAATTTGAGAGAAGGGGAAGTACCCTTTTATACGAGAGGTGAGGGTCAGTTTAGGAAAAGCTTGAAATATTAATTTATTATACAATCATATTCTGTTAATAATGGATCCAAAAAAGATTTATTTCCAGGTTAATGTGTGTCTGGGTTGAAAAACTCTCATCAAATAGGTTTTAGATAGGCTTAGGTCACCATATAAACTTTATCATTTAGATTTATCTCTCAATTAAATAGTTTATCTTTTACAATGTATTCTTGTATTATTAAAATGAATGGTTAAAAAAATTAAAATAAAAAGACAAGAGAACCCAAAGTGGTTCATTATTGATATATCTATATTTATCTATTTCCTTTGGCCGATCGTTATATTTTTATTAATATTATATCAATTATATTATTTGTTTTAAAAACTCATTTATGCCAATTTTGACACTATTTGTTATTTGGTTTTTGTGAAAGTTATAATAACTTTATAACTTCGAAAAAAATTTATTTAATAAACCCTAATATGTCATATTAACATATAAAATTCATTTAATACATCATGAGTCTAAATTTACAATTATAATAATATTTATGATATCAATTATTTTAATCTTTCAATAATAAGGTAATTATTGAATCATCATTGTGCCGTAAATGCATTTATTTATGTAATGTCTAAAAAATATAAGTAAAATAACAATATTTATGAAATAATAGTATCCTTATAATGAACATTTAAAGTCTAATTTATCTTATGTATTACACTATATTAAAAATGGATTCGTTATTAAACATTGAATTTAACACTTATAACTCTTCTTTAAATTAAATAATAATTAATGTCCTAATCTAATACAAGTGGACCAAAAGGATCATATTTTATTACTAAGGTTTATTTTGGTAGAAATAAACTTATCTAATAGAATTAGGACATCTTTTAGGGTAATTATAATATCATTTTTACCCTTAATTACCTTATTTACTTTTAATAGTGGAAAATAAAATTCTAAAGTTACTATTAATCAAAGATTATTTTCATCATATTGAACCAAATTTTATTTACTAATGTAAACCATGTCTCTCGGATTTTTTAAATTCAATTCATAGAAGTGTTAAAATTACATTTTATGCAAATTTGAAAATGTGATTATAAGGTGGGTAAAAGACGTTAAAAGTTCAATAAAATTTTACCTATATAATCTTATTAAAATATTACTATAATTAACTAAATTGGAATAATATAGATATTATGTATTTAATTTTATTATAATATAAATTTAAATAAAAAATAATTATATAAATAATTTTTTTAGGTACTATGTTGGATTTTTCACTCTTCATCAAAAATAGAATGTTTTCAGAAAAACACCAAAAATTCAGCCATAATCTAATTTTGATATTCTGAATTCAAAAAAGATATCTATTTTACCAAATTCAAAACATAGAAGTTGTATTAATTAATTTAATATTAATTCCCATTTTCAAAACCAAAAAACATGTTTTTCAAAAGTAAAAATTATCAAATGATTGATATGTGTTTATGTCCAATTTAAATGTAAATTTTTTTATAATGACCAAAATTTTATTAAATGAAAAAAATAATATCTAATAATATTTAAAAAACAATCAAATTTATATTTTTACACTATAAATTATTTTTATTAAAAAATTTGTTTTCAATTAAAATTTAGAATTTTTTCACTATCCATCCAAATATGAAAGTTATCAAAAAAACACCAACAATTTATCCAAAAAAAATTATTATGCCCCGAATCAAAAGAAGAATTTAATTTCATCAAATTGAATATATGAAGGGGTCAAATATTGGATTTAAAAATGGATCCCTAAAAAAGGTGGAAGAGTTTCATTTTTGGAAAAATACTTTTTTTATTTGAAAAATTGAATTTGTCTTTATATTATATCTAAGAAAAACAGTAGATGAATGTTAAAATTATATGGGATATATATAAAATTCATAATGTTTTTATTACTATTCATAACCACTTTTTAAATGGATAGTTCGATAGGTCGGGGTGTGATTGAACTCAATGTTGCTTACTTCGCACACTATTATGTTATCCAAAGAGAAACATACCGTGGAAGTTCAAGGTGTTATATTCTTCCCTCCATCAATAAATTATTTCCTTGCAATTTGAAATTGTTCTTTGAAAATAATAGGATAAAAAATAGAAGATACCTTTTTTGAAAACCAACATCAGATATAGGGTTAATAAAATTTAGTTTTAATAAAAGGGAAATAGAAATAAAGAAATCACCACCAAATTAGGATTTTGTATAGAAGAACACTGGTGGAAATTATAATTGGAGGAAAAATGTAAATATTTATAGGGTTTGATTGTGGTCATCAATCATAAATAAGTGAATGGAAAATTTATATTCTCAAAGCCATAAATCTATGATGATTTAAAATATCATCAGTTCAACAAAACAGAAGGTATTAAAATAACACATTTTTGGTTTTAAGATACTTTCCCTAATGTTTGAGAATAATTTTATTCATTGAATAAGAAACATAATACTTGACAAGTAGAGTACCATCCTTTGACTAATTTCCACCACAAACTTATATTTCACTTCAAAAGAATAGTATTCAAGACGACTTAGTCACACCTGAAGCGCTAGAATTAACTTTTAGAGAATCACATAATCCACATAAGATGAACTATATATTTCCCCTTTTTAGATATTAACCAAAAAAAATGGTTAGTATAAGATCATATGATCCCCAAAAGGATTATCCTTTATAGGAATAAATAATACTCCTAGTCTTTAAAATTAAACAAAAAATACCCAAAGTTCAACAAAGACCATTCAAAAAAAAATTGTCCTTAAAATTCTTCAAAATAATCAAAATTATATTTGAAACTCCCAATTTAGAAGGATTTGATCACATAGTCTTCCATAATAAATCATAAAATTTATCTCCAAATAACATCGACTGCTCTTAAAGTCACATACTTAAAAGTAATTAACCTAATCACATATTCTCTTTGATAGATTAATCATTTTTCATAAACAACCCAAATATCTATAAGTCCACAAAAAAACATACATTCTTAAAAAATAAAAATCCATCATTTCTCCTCAAATGAAATACTATAGTTTTCTATTTTCCTTAGGCATATAGTGTTCTTAAAATAGCGAACGTCTTCTAAAATTAAATTTATCACTTAATCACAATATCATTTTCCTATACTAAGGATAAATAATAAGTTCCAAAAATAAACAAATTCTTGATCCATAAAATCATTTAACTAAAAATAATTAGTCATACTAACTAGGGACTTCAGGTAGTCTACTGGTAGGTGATAAATCCTAGTCGTACATTGGTTGTAGGTTTAATTCCTGCATCATTGTCTGACATGACATATTGTGAAATGGTCTGTGTGTTGTCCTTTTTCAAAAACAATATAATTTTATAACATTACATAAAATTAGATAAATTAATCAAAAGTAACCATATCATATTTTAACCAAAAATGTAATCTCATATCTTGCGTTTTCTTCCCAAAAAGTAATAAATTGTAATTGACTCAAACTCAAGGATTATATAAAACCAAATAGTTCATTATAACTATATCCCCAAAAGAAGAGATAATTCTTCCTCAAATAGATTTTTCTCTTAACAAACAATATGGTTACACATACAAGAGAAAATTTTTCCAAACTAATCCCATCAACATAGATCATTAATAATTTTAATCATTTCACCTTTAATTTATTTCCACTTAGGTTCTTACTTGACTTAGAGGTTATCTTATAGAATAGGACACCAACTAGGGTAATTCCTCGGTCCCCTACATTTACAGCAAATGACTCTAAATAGATTCTTAGGATCATTTTTATTTTCTTCCATAGTACTCTTCATTTTTCCTCAACAATTCATTACATTATATCATTATTTCCCACACATAAATCATTTCTTTGTTCCATTGAGACACATTCCTTGGTGTCTCCTTCCACATTTCCTGCATGATAGAAAATTTTCTTTTTTCACCATGGTCTCCACTACTGGAGCTCTTATCATTCTCCACCTTTTACTTATTTTTTGAGTTCGGGAGTTTGTTAATGTATATATTTTTATCATATTTTTGGAATATTTATTCAACATAAACCCAATATCTTTTACTTCTATCAACATTCGATTCCCTTGCTTATTTCCACCACCGTGACCACCTTGTAAGTCATGTTCAATGTTGCTATGAATTCCATGTAATCCAATCATTGACTAAAACCAGGAAGTAGAGTGTGAGTAACAATAGTCATAAAATCATTTATAGAGTATGATGAAATCTTATTTTCAATCTAAAACACCATAGGATTATTCAAGGTTATTTATTCAGATATTATATTAAAATCCTTCAAATATCTTTATAAATAAAACGTCAATTAACCTAAGCATATCCCCTATGAGTTTCGTAACCAAGAGTGCATCAAGTCCCATTATCATGTACCAGGATACCCCAGGTCAAGCCCAAAACTCCTTATTGGAGTTTTCACTCCTAGGTACATCTGTGCTAGAGCCGCCCTTACCCGTTCATATCTAGATAGGGACACATTGCATGGAAAAAACACAAATTATCTATATTAACAAAATTCAGTGAAGTTATTATATACTACTCCTCAACATCTATATTAGGGTAATGCTCTCTAATCGTAGTTTTTCTAAATCTATTATCGGAGGTTTGTACTAAAACTCCCTTTAATACCAACTGTAATGCCCCGACTGTAGTTCCCCAGAGTCGGTGAATTATTACATAACATTAGAATGATCACTAAATATCAAGTATAGTAAGACTGATTATTTTAGTAGCCCTGGAATTACTAGATACTTACATAGGTTTTACATTACATCATAAAAAAATATGTCCCCTTTGAACACACTCATATCACTTAACCAATCCCTATAGTTCAAGAATAATATACTCCTTCACGTAATGGGAAAAAGAAAACATAAAAAATGGTGAGCTTAGATACTCAGTAAGGGTAAAAATATAGTGGAAACTATCCAAAATAATAATAAACATTTAAGACAATGTATAAGACTAAAACACAAGCCTTTTAAACATAAAAATTAGCCTAATATGGCAAAGATAAATCAAATAGTTCGATTTACTTATTCACATTGATATTCTACTAGTTGAATAATCACATGTGAAATCAATAGCTTATTTCATAATGATGGAATGTATAAATCTGGACATCATAACCACATAGTCAAGGCCTCATTACAGGAAAAAAAATAATATTTTGTCAAAGACTTGTGCCAAGGCACTAGTTTGTCTGATGAGACATACTGATTAATCAGGGAGATATAGAGGGGTCCACCCATCACTTACTAACTCAAATTCATTCGTCATATGAAATGGTTGAAACATAATCTAAATATTCATATTTTTCATATGAAATGCCAATATTTTAACCACAAACCATGAATGGTATAAAAATAGCACATCCACATTCAAACATAACTCATCCAATACAATATGGAAGATTTTATAAATCAACCTTATTCAAGAATAATGATGGATATTGACATAGATGAAAATAATTGGTATTACTATTTGAGAGAAATATCCCCTTTTTCCTGAAAACATTTAAAAGTCTAACTATTTCTCAGGAAGCTGTTAAAAATTAGATTTTTGAATAAAAGTGTCCCATACCACATTGAATAATTTAAAAGGAATTTTAATTTTTAATCATTCATGTCCATATAAATAAATCCTTAAAACCATTTTAAAAACATGGACATTAATGAGAATAACTTAGAAGAATGAATCTTGAAAACATTTAAAATGATATTTTAGTTAGAGTTCCTAACCAAATGAGAGACGATTGAATAAAAATAATTGAGGAAATAAGAACATTATATTATCATGATAATAAAGGTATTCATGATATACTATATCAATGTATAGTATATACACCACATAAAATTGAATTGGTGTATAACAACAAAAAAGTCTCGATGGAATGTAAATTGTGATGAAATCCCTTATAAAGACTGTATCCTTAGGTTAAGGATAAATCAATGACATAATTATGTGTCACAAATATAAATAAACTCAAGATGATTAGATTTGTAGTGTAAATAAATCAGATGAAAATCACACATATTCTTGTAAAAACAACACCAATGACATGGATGATTAACTCAATGAATGGACATTTAGTTAAGATTACTCTTATCAAGTTGATATCAATGAATTGAGAATTTATCAATGGAATGATTATGTGTATCAAAATTATATCCACACAAAGTGGATTGTAAATTACAACATAAGTAAATAAATAGTGATTTCACACATAATCTTATATTAAAATAATCAATGAAGTTTGTGTAGAACCCAATGAGTGAAAATTGAAATATAAATTCCTTTACCGATTTGGTAACATACCAAACATGAACCCCATGAAAGAAAGATCATACAATAAATATGTAAACCCTTGTAAATTATTGTTAATTACACAAATAATACAATCATGGGTAGTACATAATCCACAAAAAAAGGAAATAATGGCAATATAGAATGAATCTCATGCGAATAAGTAGTGAGATGAAAACACCTTACATTGTACTTTTCCTTAGTTGAGGGTACGTTAACCTATTGTATAATAATTAAATAATTATTATTAAATTATAAAAGAACCACATACCTACATATTATATCATATATTATCTTCTAATATTTATTTGTTTAATATTATTTCAGTAGTATCATTATTTTGGGTGTTAACTGATTCATTTTCCTTTATAAGTTTTATTACCGAAGTCATGTTTTTTATGGATAGGATATATTTGATTCATATCTCAAATTATATTAAGTTCTTAAAAATTATATTTAATCCTGAAAAGAAAATTTTTCTTGAATGGTTATTATGGGGAATGAATCTCACCACGTTCGTGGAGACGGTAATCCATACATAAGCATGAACGACAATATCATTCCATTAATGGTAAAATTGTATATAATTGGATGTAATATAATATATAAAGAAAAAATAACATGTTATATTTATTATTTACATCAATTATTCACATTTTTATCATCATCTGAATAATGAAGTGTTGAATAACAAACTACACTACGACGTGGAGACAGTAAGCCGTATGTACACATATATAGTGACTTTGTCATTCATAGGATAGATAGAATAATGAATATGATTTTACAATATTTATAATAACATAACTATAAATATAAGGTATTGTAGTTATTATTTTCTTATGGAAACAACAAAGAAAGTGTAATTGGATGAAGAAAATGACTTTGAAAGAGGTGACGAAATCATTACCTCTTCTTTAGGTGCTTCGTTTTGATTTGATCAAAAGGGATCCATAGGTTTAATTTTTGATCAAATTAAGGAATCTAGGATGTAGTGAGGGTTGTTGGGAGTATATTTGAGTAGGGATTGGCCGAGACAAATGGATTTGGAGGTGTGATTTTGAGAGAAGGGGAGGTACCATTTTATAAGATAGGTGGGGGTCACTTTAGGAAAAGCTTTAAATATTAATTTATTATACAATCATATTCGGCTTATAATGGATCTAAATGGATTTATTTTTATACTAATATGAGGCTGGGTAGAAATCTTCTCTACCAATAGGATTTATATAGGTTTTTGTCACCATATTATCCTTATCTTTTAGATTTAACTCTTAGTTAAATAGATTAACTTTTACCATATATTCTTGTATTATTATAATAAATGGTAAATAAACAAACTATAAAAAGAAAAGAGAACCCAAAGTGGTTAATTATTGATATATATATCCTTATCTAAGTCCTTTTTCCAATCCTTAGAGTTTTAGAAAAATTATATCAATTAATAAAATAGTATTTGTTTTAAAAAATCATTTATGTCTATTTTGACACTATTTAGTATTTGGTTTTAGTGAAAGTCATAAAAAATTTATCACATCGAAATAAATTTATTAAATCAACCCTAACAAGTCATATTAACCTATAATATAATTTTTATCTTTAATTTCTATATTTACTTTTAGCCGTGGTATATAACATTGAAAAGTTAGCATTCAAAAAATATTATTTTCATACTATAGAATAACAATTTACTTACTGATGTAAACCATGTCTCTTGGATTTTTGAAATTCAATTCACATAAGTGATAAAATTATGTTTTATACAAATTTGCAAATGTGCCTTGAAGGTTGGTAAAAGACTTTAAAAGTTAAATAGAAGTTTATATATCTAATCTTGTTATAAAATTACTACAATTAATTACATTGGAATAATATATGTATTATGTATATATTTTTACTTGAATATAAATTTAAATAAAAAATAATTATTTAAATAAAAAATTCAGTTTTTATGTACTATGTAGTATTCTTCACTATTCATTAAAAATTTATTATTTTCAGAAAAACACAAAAAAATCAGCCTATGATAATTTTGATATTCCGAATTCAAAAATTATATTTATTTTTACAAATTTAAAAAATAGATGTGGCATTAATTAATTTAATATTAATTCATGTTGTCCAAACCAAAAAGCTGGTTTTTGAGAAGTAAAAAGTATCAAAAGATAGATATGTGTTTATATCCAATTTAAATGTAAAATTATTCCCAATTACCAAAATTAGATAAAATGATAGAAATATAATCTAATTATATTTCAAATCATTAAAATTTATAGTTTTACACTATAAAATATTTTGATTGAAAATGTTGTTTTCAATTAAAATTTAGTATTTTTTCACTATTCATCAAAATAAGAAAGTATTCAGAAAACACCAAAATTTTATCCAAACTAAATTTTTACTCCCCGCTTCTAAAGAAGAATTTAATTTCATATAATTGAATATATAAATGTTTTAAATATTGGATTTAAGAAAGGATCCCCTTTAAAAGAAGGAAAAACTGCATTTTTTAAAAAATACTTCTTTTATCTGAAAAATTGAATATGTCCTTATATTATGTCTATGAAACATAAAATAATAATGCTAAAATTATATGGGATATATATAAAATTCAAAACGTGGTTATTAGAATACATAAAATATTTTTAAATATCTAGTTTGATAGGTTGTCGTTATCTTGAACTCGGTGTTGCGTACTTCACATGCCATCATATTAATCAAAGAGAAACATACCATAGAAGCTTTTGGTGTTGAAGTTTTTAGCCCATGAAATCCCTCCAATCCACATTCCCTTCCCCTCTTCCATGCACAATAAAGCCACACTAAGGCTCAGTCCACATGAAAATATTTAGAAACCCAGTCTTACTGGTGTTTCTAAATTCATCTGCGGGTCTCTAGAAATTTAAATATGGGATATAACTTTGAATATTTGAAGATATTTCTTTATTTAAGGAGAAATAACTATTTATCCTTGTGTGCCAATGAAACAAAGCATCCATTACCTCAAAAAGGGGAATTGACACCCGAAAAGAGAAGCCCTAATGATCAATGATGTTTCTACAATTTTATATTTTATTATTCTTTATATTTTTAATTTTACATTTTTTTTATTTTATATTAGTTTTAAATTAAAATAAATTTATATTTTTTTAATAAAATATAATTCATGCATTCTTTTATTTTAAGTGTTCCCCATTTATCACCTATTCTTATTCTTATTATTATTCTTCTTTTTATTTTTATTTTTAATTCGTATTCTTATAATTTGAACAATATCTATATATATTATATATATTATTTATACTTTATTCTTCTTCTTTCTATCTTCCTCATCATAATATTTTTTTATTTTTTTATTTCATGTGTTTTTATTCCTTTTTTTTCTCATGCCTATTTTTTTTAATTTTTTTTCTCCTCTATTTTGATATCCCCAACAAAGAAATATCATACCATCAATAATGAGGGGAGAGCCCAAGTATTTGACTGGGGGTGGTTATGGTGTCCATGAATGTTTATTAATGTGTATTTTAATTTTTTTGGTAGATATGAGTATCATGCTATGGTGCGACGAATGTCCTCGGTGTGGTGACGTTCACCCATGACATGCAACTCAATCTATTTATACCCTTTTCCTTAATATATTTTCCCACTCTTCATTGGATATCTCTTCACATGATGAAGTTAACTAAAAAAATAGATGAAATGGAATTCATAGATCTGGATTCTCTAAGATGGAACAACGTAGAATAAATTGTGTCATAAATATTCAATACAGGATGAGGTGGAAATGATATTTCATAGGCATTAAAATATTTCACAATTTATAAATAAAAATAATATAAATTCATTGTGATATTTCACGTTTGGATTATTAGAGAAAAATCATTAAAATAATGGAAAATAATGATTAAACCCCAAAAAAACCCAAAAACAGTTTCTTTATTTCTTAACTCATTCAATTTATCATGGAATGTTTTTGTGGTTAAAAATATCATATTGAATATAATTTCATTATATGAGAAATAAACAGAAAAGAAAACCAAAAAATATTTATCATTATTTTGATAAATCAATCAAAATAAAAAATGAATTAGTTTATGGGATTTAGAATAAGTGAGTGAAGAATCGGAGATGCTCTTTAATTGAGACGACCAAGGTCAAACATTATGCTTTATTAGAAAAATAATATTATTTTTTCATGCCCCTTGAGAGGCATGCATCAATATACTAATAAAATTTACAATTGAATAGTAAAATAGGGTATTGTTTCTAATGTCATATAGAATACATCTCTCCTATACAATGGGTCCATAAGAGGAAAGAAATAGAATGATAATTATCCCATATGAAATAATAATAAGTTCACCTATCTATGTCATGGTACACTCCATGATTGGTGTTCCATACTCCATGAAAATGGAAAGAGGATATCAAGTAGACCCTTGAGAAATTAATTGGATACAAATTAAGACTATACTAAATAATATAAGTCACACTATGTGAATATTGATCATTTATAGAAGATATGAGGATCTAGTCATCTGGGGATATATAAGGGTCATATTACAAATAGATCGGGATTTTTTGAAATCACAACTAGTATATGTATTCACCGTAAATATATCTGGTGTGAGATGGAATAGATCAATGTAAGTATTGATTGATAACTCTATATAAAACCTTGAATATATTATAGATTCTAATGTAGTTTAGGAAGAAATGTAGATAAAAAACATTATCTTGGAACTATATGTGGTTCCTAGAGTTAATTATATTGTAAAATTATATTATATTAATATTACTATTGGGGCTCTTATCAAGGAGATAATTGCACATCCCTAGACCATGAACCTAATTTATAAGTATCTTATTTTAATGGATTTTTCTCAACTATGTGAGGAAATAGTATGAATAGTTTCTATAAAATAGGACATGGTGGACCCATTTAATAAATCTTTATCTCAGTATAAATGTTAATATAACATGTTAGATGAATGAAAAAAAGTTAGTAGTAGTTAGATCTAGTACATGTGGGAGTCTGTTGGAGTTGGTTCCCTTGAACAAACAATTGTGTACTTTAAAATAAATATTTACTCCAATTCTTGAGTATTAATAAATAATTTATAAAATATTAAATACTAATCTATATTACATTAATATGCTAATTTATTAGAGTATATATCACATTGAAAGTTAATAGTAGTTACTCACTACATTAAGGACCATGTAATTTTGTGAATATATTCCTAACTTATGTCTTATGGTATGGATAATATTATTTTATGAGATACAATGTTTGTTTTTTATGTGCTTTATTAAAGTGCATTGGTGAGATTTTTTCTCCTAATGTAATTACACAGAACCTCATTTTTCAAACAATAACATGACATAAATTTTTCAGAATAGTTAAACATTATAAAAATTGATGCCCAAAGACAGTAATTGGTCTAAAACCATTGGAAAATTGAGTCATAAATAATGGTAAATATGGGGGATACATTATCTCCCACTAGGTTCTTATTTAATAGTACCCTTCTTAAACATATCAGACATAGTACATATCATCATAACCTATGGGAAAGGAAACATAAAAGGGGTGAGATCAAATTCTCAATAAGTGTAAACAAGGGATACATGTAAGCATAAACATGAGAATAAGTGTATGAGAATGTGATCATGAAAATAGAAGATCATACCCTACATATAAAAGATCATAATATAGATCATGGAATAAATATTGGAATTTCATAAAGATGAATCATTATGAAATAAATAGAATAATCCATAGAAGCATAACATAGGAATAAAACATGGTATTGGGGAAACTATATAAGAATATAATATGATTTTTAGAGTACCCAAGCCATCACTTACAATACCATCTTAGTGAACAATGACCTTTACTGAACTAGGTGAATCTCTATTCGAGCCTTGTATTAATAAAATGAGTGAACCCTCATTCCAGCCCTGTATTACTAAATCGAGTAACCCTCTTTCCAGCCCTATTTTACTCATGAGATATAAATATTTTACCAATAAATTGGAGGGAGATATAGGTCCCACCAGTCACATAATGAAATCAGACATACATGTGACACAAGAACATAAATAGACATATGGTTCATAAACATAACCCTGGAAAAGAAGCATGTTTGAAAAGCATATAACCCATGAAATAGATACGAGATTCATAAACATAATTCCATCAAAACATAATCCATTTAGAGAATGAATATGAATGGATACATTGAATAATTTTCCTTATAAAAGAATTATTTACACAAATGGATGTTATCTTTGATGGAAAATAATTTTGAAAGATCTTTTAGAATCATTTCTTTAGGAAAATATCCCTTCTTCTTTGATATTTTTTATTACATAAAACCATCTAAAAACCATATTCTTTGAAAATATATTTGAAAACATATACATGAATCTTTGAAAATAATAAAACATTTCTAAAATCCTTTTTCCTTGAACATGATCTTCAATGATATTTTCAATACATTTCTGAAAACATTTTTGAAACTATTTTTAAAAACATTTTGAAAACATGATTCTCAAATACAATAGATTACCGATTGAAGATAGAGAGACAATCATATTTTACCTAAAAAACATTATCTTAAATACCAAATAGTGTAAAATGGTAACAACAATAGATAATATTACTAGTAAAAATATTATAAGAAAAATCATGAATATTCTTAAGAGAAGGATAATAATATTTTGGTAAGGAATCATAAACCTAAAAAATATTTGAAAGTGATTATATTATCTCAATAAACTCTTATAACTCGATAACATGGGATTGTACTCTCCATGTAATAAATGAAATTACATGAATCATAATATATCATCAAAATAATTACATTCATGATATAACATGTAAAATGGAAGTATATACACTTAGAAAAAAGATTTTAGGTGCATACCAAAACATGAGTCTCAATGAAGGTAATCTGAGACAAAACTGTTTTATCAATTTGGTAGCTTTTGATAGTTAAACCCCATAAATGAAGGTTAAAATAATTTATATGTGAATAACCATAAATTTACATATATGATACATTGAATTAAATAATGATCAGTACATACACCACAAAAAAGGAAATATTGGTGAACATAATATGTATCTCACAGAAATTAAAAGTGAGAGGAAATCCCCTTATCTTGTGACTTGACTATCTCCATACACATGCTAGCATATTTTATAATAAATATAAGTTTATTATACATATTTTATATAATAATTTTAATATATATTACCATATATGCTTGGATTAGGACTTTATATCACCCACTTGTTAACGATCCAATGTTAAGGTTTCACTTCATGTAATATTCGCTTTGTTTTTTGCATGTGTATTAATTTGCTATATATTTGGTCCTTATACTTATATCATGATTCCAGAATTTATAAAATGATATAAGTATTAGGTATATAACTTATATGTAAATTATAATAATTTATATTATAAATAACAACGAAATAGAATACACCATTCATCTAGACGGTAAGCCATACTTATACATGAATGTTGTTTCTGTCTTTATTATCGTATTGAATGCATATAAGTTAATGACATATATAAATATGTATGTATATATATATATATCATTATTAAATTATCTTTAATATATAAAAAATATAATAAAATTTCACTATTTCCATACTTAATACATTCTAGGTGGTGTGTGAAAGAATCACATGTAAAGACTCAGAAATTTTGTGAATTTTTTTTCATAAATACATGGGAATTTTACTAGACCGCAGTTTCTGACAGAGCCTAATTCTGAGGCCCGGTGCACCTGGAATAAATTTATGAAGTTTTGTTCGGGTACGTTCAGTAAACGTACATGCAGGATTTTATATCTTTTGAACCGGTGCTCGGAATTGAAATCTGAGGACACCATGGAACTCGCAGCGCCGATATTTGCTTAAGGAGACCTTTAACATAGTTGCATTTTATCGAGATTGGAAGTTAGTTTTTGGGGGTTTTTAATTAAACAAATTAAAAATATGTGTTATCCATATTTTTATTTGAGGTGGCATTTATAACCTCCAAGGGGAGGTTAGTGGAGGGGCCTGCCCACACATAACCTCCCTTGGGAGGATGCTATAAGGTGGGGCCCACATGAGCATCAATCCCACACTTAACCCCCTTAACTCTTGAACTCCCCATTTATGTGGATGAAACTCTCTCTAATTAATTAAGCCTCTCCACCTTCCCTATTAATTTTGTGCCATCCCAAGAAATTAATTGATTGAACTTCTCTTATTTAATTGGCACAATTTGAATTCTTTTGAATTCATGTCAAGAATAAAATAATAGACAATGCTATTATTTTGGATGGTACATAATACTTTGGTGGAGCCTTGGTGGAATAGAGAGATCATTCTTCCCACGAAGAACACAAAGAATGTCTCTTCCGCCACTGAAGCACGACGATACCATCTTTTTCCTTCTTCATCATTCTTCAACTGAGGCAAGGAATGGGAAGCGACGCCCACGACATCCCCAATGACCTTCATCCGCATCAAAATAGAAGACGTCACCCGCAAAGAACGTATACAACGATGATGTCACCTCTGAATGATCATCCTTCAATGACGATACCCTTCTTCCATTCCGATGAATGAGTGTGATAATTGGGAGTGCGTGGCGAACGCGGCAATCGACAAATCGATATCCGCCCTTTTTCTGAGATCGTCAATGAACGAAAAATACCAGGTAGGGGGATTTGATTATTTTAATGTTTGAATTATACCCTCATTCCTCGTCGTTTATTTTGGTTCGATGATGGCCACTTGTTATCACGTAATGCAGAGGGCATGGGCCGAACAAACACGGCCTGACAACCATCCGATAGGCTATTGTTTTGTTGACGACGGAGGTGGAGCCGGAAGGGCATGGCGCTGTCGCACCGTGCTGGAGGAAGGGGTCCAAGGCCATGCAGGCCGCGACAGACTGAAGAGGCGTAGTGTCGTCGCACCGCGCTAGAGGACAGGGGGCCGCGACCATGTGGGCCGCGGCGAACGAAGACGACAGGGCGTCATTGCACGATGC
Source organism: Viscum album (assembly GCA_963277665.1). Lineage (NCBI taxonomy): Eukaryota > Viridiplantae > Streptophyta > Magnoliopsida > Santalales > Viscaceae > Viscum > Viscum album. The sequence continues at coordinate 512,704,917 of OY728163.1, read as the reverse complement.
CGAGGAAGACCCACGACGAGGTCATCCCTCGGCCAGGCCGCCACGGACGAGACTCCCCACGAACGGGCCGCCCAACGGCCGAGCCGCCCCACGGCTGGGCCGCCCCATGGCCGGGCCGCCCCACTGCCAGGTCGCCCCTCGGCCGGGCCGCCACAGCAGGGCCGCCCCTCGGCCGAGCCGCCACGGTCGGGCCGCCACGGTCGGGCCGCCCCACGACCGGGCCACCCCTCGGCCGGGTCACCACGGCCGGTCCTCCCCTTGGATCAATGGCCATGGGCTGGGCCACCACGGCTGGGTTACCCCTCAGCCGGGCTGCCACGGTCAGGCCGCCACGGCCGGGCCGCCCCTTGGCCAGGCCGCCACAGGCTGGGATGCCACGGGCTAGGCCGCCACGGGCCGGGTTGCGCTCAGGTCGGGCCGCACCCATAGACCTGGTTAGACCCTGGTGCAGAACGGGTTGGGCCGGGTCGGTCTGACTGGGTCAGACCGGACCTAGACCCGCTATGTCTATTTACACCTTTTAGCCGGTATCTTGGGCTATGGGTGTCCGAACGATGAACCGTCTACGACGATGGAATTTTTGAAGAGAGATGATTCTTTTGGCATACTTCACTTGAGGTTCGGACGCAGTTGGGGTATAGTTGGGTTGGTTTGAGCCTAAAAACCAACAGGGCCCCTCGAACGGAAATGCCAATAACTCATAGACCGGGCGTCTGATTGACGCGCCGTCTATTGTGTTGGGCTTCTTATGATGAGATGAAACTACGGGATAAATCATATCAAGAATTTGTGGTAGTTGATGTATCAACCCTTGACTCTAGGAGAGGACCCTCTCGGAATCGAGCGTGCTGTGTGCGGGAACCTAGGGCTAGCTGCAACTGAGATGACCGGATCCTCCGAGGGTTCGACAACAATGATATTGTACCAGGATCCTCCGTGGGTTCGACAATGATGACTTATATATGGGGATCCTCCAGGGGTTTGACATCGGTGAATTCTGTACTGGGATCATCTGTGTGTTTGACAATGATGACTTCTATACTAGGATCCTACGTGGGTTTGACAGCGCTGACGCTATTCTAGGATCCTACATGGGTTCAATAGAGGAGATGATTCAGTGTATACAAATAATCATCTCCACCTCTCTACATGAGTAGTATACCTGTGTGAGATGAGTCTTGACTTTCAGTCGATATCATTGAGATGATTGACTATACTTCCTTTGTGGAATGAGTTGTGCTTGGGCTCGAGAGTTGGAGTTGGATTGTGATTGGTAACTTAGGTATATGTATGGGCATATACCTAAGTAGGGTTGGTTGATACTTCATGATTGTATCTTTCTTATGTGGTTTATCCTTAGTGTATTCTGGGAGACCTTCGGGGTTCTCGTGGTCCCCTACTGAGTACTGTTATACTCACCCCTACACGGGCTTTGCTCGCACATTGTTGTGTTCTGTGCAGATGATGGACATTACTGATTGAGGTTGAGCATGACAGACGAGAGTCTGCTCAGAGCTGGACTAGATGGGACGTACTACATGGAAGAGTTTTTTGAGTTCTGTACCTACCCTACAAGTAGGATTCCCTGGTGAAAATTCCAAGAGTTTTTATTCCCTTTTTTACTTGTTCTCATACTTTTTGTTCAGTTGGGTTTGTATTCTAGCCCACTTACTTACAAAAAAATTTTCTTTTCTATTTAGTACTTGTTGTTTCTATTGCGTGAGTTCAGTCTGTGTGTGTAACAGGTTTAAAGGCAGTGCCTTGGATTTTATCGTGATTACACCTTTGGTGCTATTCTCCATCCGACCTATGGAAGGCGGGCTTGGGGTAGTCACGGCACGGGCCCCAAGGATGGTTCATGACAAATTGGTATCAAAGGTTGTCGGGACCAGGCACCGTGCAGCTTTGTACAAGGTAATGTTACCCGATCAGCAATGCAAGGTGGGGTGCTAGGAGATCAATGATGTAGAATTCTGGGGAGGGGCAGTTCATTTGGGTTGGGCCTACGGGTCATGTATTTGGAATGGTATGCCTCTGGGCCTTCGGGTCATGTATTGCGGGTTTGTCGGGACTTATGCCTTGGGCCTACAGGTCATGTACGGGTTCCCCTTCAATACTTAAAAGGGGGATTATCCATAATAAAATAAAAAAGAAGGCCTTTGGGACATTCAAGTACCAGAGAACTTGGAATATGATTCTTTTAATGGAAATAGTGTTACTTTTTTTGGGTGTGGTTATTAGTTTAGGGAAACCGGTGTTTGTGCGGACACCGATGTATCCATACACTAGGACTCTGACTTCTGATCTCTGAATCAGTTCACGAAAACACCGATTTCATGTGTGTTTCTTTTGAAAAGTTTTCTTTTTGATTACTTTGTGTCAGCTCACCATGTATATTGTTTTGGCCGTGGAACACCTGTTTCTTTTCAGGATGGCCCCAAGAAGGTATCCAGCTATGGTTCCGAGTTTCATACGAGATGGTAGCCCACTGAGCGATGAGGCCACAGTGCAGGGACCCATCACAGTAGAGGTACCAGCGGTACAACTACCTACTAGGCCACCGATACCACCAACTCCAGCAGCAGAGAGTGAACGTCGTCTGAGTGTGTTGCATGAGTTCTAGCGCCAGAGGCCACCTAGGTTCTTGGGGAGAGACAGAACAACATGCAGCTGAGGATTGGCTTGAGGCTGTCATGAGAGTTTTCAGATTGGTAGGGACACAAGACGACCTCACGATGATCCTTGATGCGAGTCTCATGCATGAAGCAGTAGGTAGATGGTGGAGCTTGATGCTTCAGGTGCATGACAAGGCATCATTACTCTGGGAGTACTTCGAGAGCCTGTTCCAGAAAAAGTTTGTTCCAGCCACCCTTTGTGCGGTGCAGATTTAGGAGTTACTTCATCTAGAGCAGGGCAACATGACAGTAGCTCAGTACTAAGCAAGGTTCACTGACCTCTCGCACTACTCCACGGATATGGTACGAGGCCCATTATTCAGGGCCCAGACCTTCGAGCAGGGACTCATACATGAGATCAGGGCATCAATGATCTCCCTCAGAATCCAGACACAGGCGGGGGTGCTGGAGCGAGCCCTTCTTGTGGAGAGTTTTCTAGCTGAGCAGTCACCAGCGGCGAGACCCACCATAGGGCGACACGTAGCGGAGTCTTCTACAGCCGGTAGTGGACAGATGTCGTAGAGGTCCAAGCGGACCAGACAGTCAGGTGGGTGACCTCATGATACTAGTTCGGTTGTACAGGGTACACGAGATAGAGCCATCCCTATGAGGAACAGGCAGTTATATGAATGCAGTGGGCAGGGTTACATGGCTCATGACTGCCCGACCCGCTATGCTGATGAGCAGCAGATAGTAGAGGGACCTCCTAGGCAGAGGCAGAGGTTCGACCATGGTGATCCGCTGGGAGCAAGCAAATGTGGCAGAGGAGCTGGCCGAGTAGCTGGTTTTGGACAACGTTTCGAGGCTCTACCACCACCACCACCGCCAATAGGTCCACCCCAACCACAGGTAGCTAGAAGATAGAGGCGGGCTCAGCTCCAGGAAGTTGAGGCCTATGACCACGGCACACCTTATATGATTCGAGGTACTATATATTTATACTCCACCCTTGATGAAGTACTTATAGACACAGGTGTGGGTCATTCTTTTATTTTAGCTGCCCTTGTTCAGAGCTCGGAGATTCCGACGGAGCCATTGGCTCAATCCTTATGGCTAGAGACTCCTATGGGAGAAGAATCGATGATTACAAACTGGTGCTAGTAGTGCGAGCTTACTTTAGGAGGCGAGAGCTTCGGCTGAGATCTTCTTATTGTGGCATCGAGGCCTTACAATGTCATCTTGGGAATGTACTGGTTATCCATAGTTCATGCTCATATTGACTATATTAGTTGAAAAGTGCAGTGTGTTCACACAGATGGGACTAGGTTCACCTTCACCAATGAGAAGGGAGCCTTTTCAGTGCAAGATGGACTTACACAAAGGAGGGGTAGCTGATCACACATCAATTTTCTAGTCTCATCCTCAGAGCGGTTGATATGCAGAGTCCAAGTTTTGTTGTTGTGGTGGATCAGTATGCAAATGTTTTCACTAATGACATTCCAAAACTACCTCCTCGCAGAGAGGTATACTTATACATTGACTTGTACCCCAAGACGATACTGATATCTACTCCAGCATATCAGATGGCTCCCGCCAAGCTTCTTGAGCTACGGGTACAGTTGGAGGAATTTCAGGGGAAGGGATTTATCCGACCCAGTGTTTCACTGTGGGCATCTCTGATTTTGTTCGCCAAGAAGGCAGATAGGAACCTACGACTATGTGTTGACTATCGTCACCTGAACCAGGTGACCGTGAAGAACAAGTACCCACTCCCAAGGATTGTCGACCTCTTTGATCAGCTCAAGGGTGCATGATGGATCTCAAAGATAGACCTTTGGTCAGGCTATCACCAGCTCAGAGTTTGAGACAAGGATGTTCCAAAGATGACCTTCAGGTGTCAGTATGGCCACTATGAGTTCTTGGTTATGCCCTTCGGTGTAACCAACGCTTAAACAATATTCATGAGTCTCATGAACATGATATTCATGCCTTACATCGATCGCTTTTTCGTAGTCTTCATCAATGAAATACTGATATACTCGACTATTGAGGAGGAGCATGCCTACCATATGTAGGTAGTACTGGACACACTCTAAGAGCACCAGCTTTATGGTAAGCTCTCGAAGTTCTAGTTTTGGATTCGAGAGGTTCACTTCTTGGGACACGTCTTATCGGAGGATGGAGTTGCAGTGGATCTACCGAAGATCGAGGAAGTTCTTGATTGGGAGCCACCCAGGAGTGTGACAGAGGTACGGAGTTTTCTGGGACTGGCTGGGTACTATCAGATATTTGTTCCAAACTTCTCTAGAGTTACAGAACTGCTTTCAACATTGATGAAGAAGGGGAAACCCTTCATGTGGTCAGAGAGATGACAACATATATTTCAGGAGTTGAGGTAGAGGTTGACTAGTGCGCCCATCTTGAGGCTACTGGAGGATGGTGTTGGGTACATTGTATACTGCGACGCATCAGGGACTAGACTCGGGTGTGTCCTGATGGAGGAGCGATTAGTGATCACGTATGGTTCTCGGCAGTTGAGACAGCATGAGCAGAACTACACTACCCATGACCTAGAGTTAGCAGTAGTGGTCTTCACCATGAAGATGTTGTGGAACAATCTGATGGGAAATAATTTTATAGTCTACTCTGACCACCAGAGTCTTAGGTACATCTTCTCGCAGAAGGACCTGAACCTAAGACAATGACGATGGATCAAGTTCATCTAGGACTATGACTTTGAGATAGTCTATACTCTTAGGATAGGGAACGTTGTAGCAGATGCTCTTAGTTGGAGATCAGTAATTCATCTACTAGGAGAGGCGACAGAGCGGTTGGCCGCGTTGCAGATTTCTTTTGTGGATCGGGATGGAGCAACCTTTCTGCAGTCTCTCACAGTCACCCCTCCACTTCTTTAACGATTCAGGGAGGCACAACATAGGGATGTTGACTGTGAGACGTGACGTGCTCATATATCCTCAGGGAAGACACCAGATGTATTTTCTAAAGGTGGTTAGCACCTCATTCTCTTCAGAGAACGTACCATGGTACAAGTTGCACTTCAGGAGGAAGTGTTGAGGGAGTTCCACACTTCTCCTTTAGTGGTACATCAAGGAGTGGTGAAGATGTATCAGGACCTCCAACGACAGTACTGTAGGCCATGTATGAATAAGGCATTAGCATAGTTTGTCTCACGATGCTTCACTTTTCAGCAAGTGAAGACGGAGCACCAGGTTCTAATAGGCTTGGTTCACCCCTTAGAGGTCCCAGAGTTGAAGTGGGATGGGATATCCATGGATTTTGTGATGGGACTTCCATGTAAATCCTGATGACATGACTCTATCAGGGTGATTATCGACCGAATCACCATGTCGGCCCACTTCCTACTAATCAGAGAGTAGGGTTCAGTAGAGAGCATGGGATGCCTCTACATACGAGAGATCATACGAATTCATGGTGTGACATCAATGATCGTCTCTGATCGAGATACTTGTTTCACTTACAGGTAATGGAAGGGGTTGGAGGAGGCTTTTGGGACGTAGCTTCGCTTGAGCACCGCCTTCAATCCTCAGATGGATGGTTAGACTGAGAGGACCATTCAGACTCTCGAGGACATGCTCTGTACATGCATCCTCGACTTTGGTCGTAGTTGGGAGGATCACTTACCCGTGGTGGAGTTTGCGTATAACAATAGCTACCACCCAACCATTGAGATGACACCTTACGAGGAACTGTATGACAGACCTTGCAGATCTCCAATGTGCTGGACAAACCCAGGGGAGTCAACACTTATGGGACTGGAGATGATTCAGACTATAACGGAGAAGGTGAAAATCATCTAGGAGTGGATGAAGACTTCACAGAGAAGGAAGAAGTCCTATGATGATAGGTGATGGAGACCACTGGAGTCTGAGGATGGAAACCACATATTTCTATGGGTCTCACCTCGACGAGGTCTACAGAGATTTGACCAACATGACAAGTTATCTCCATGATTCATTGGACCTTTTAAGTCCTCAGCAGGGTAGGCAAGGTGGCTTACCGCTTAGCTCTTCCACATCAATTGCATCGGGTGCACGAAATCTTCCACGTATCTCAGCTGAGGAGATACGTGCATGACCCATCCCACATCATCGACCATGAGGATATGAACATCGATGATGGGGTGACTTTCATGGAGGTTCCAGTGGAGATTGAGGATGGACAGGAGCGGGTCCTACGTGGAAGGTCGATTCCTCTGGTGTGTGTTCAATGGCAGCATGGGAACCTCCAGGAGAGAACATGGGAGCAGGAGGCTTAGATGCATGCTAAGTACCCCCATTTGTTCCCTTTGTGTGTGTTGTAGCTTATGAGGACGTAAAGCCCTGAGGAGGGGAGAATGTAATGACCCAAAAATTTAGTAATTTTTTTTCATAAATACATAGTAATTTTACGAGTCTACAGTTTCTGACGGCGCCTGATTCCGAGGCCCGGTGTGCCCGGAATCAATTTCTGAAGTTTTGTTCGGGTACATTCAGTAAACGTACATGCGAGATTTTATATCTTTTGTACCCGTGATCAGAATTGAAATCCGAGGTCACTGTTGAACTCATAGATCCACTATTTTCTTAAGGATACCTTTACCGTAATTGCATTTTATCGAGATTCAAAGTTAGTTTTTTGGTGTTTTTAATTAAATTGAATAAAAATATGTGTTAGCCATATTTTTATTTGAGGTGGTAGTTAGAAACTCCAAGGAGAGGTTAGTGGAGGGGCCCACCACACATAACCTCCCTTAGGAGGATTTTATAAGGTGGGGCCCACACGAGCATCAAACCCGTACTTAACCCCCATTAACTCTTGAACTCCCCATTTATGTGGATGAAACTCTCTCTCATTAATTGAGCCTCTCCACCTTCCCCATTAATTTTGTGACAACCGAAGCAATTAGTTGATTGAACTTCTATTAATTAATAGACACAATTTGAATTCTTTTGAATTCATGTAAAGAATAAAATAATAGACAAATATATTATTTTGGTTGGCACATAATACTTTTGTGGAGCCTTGGAGGAATATAGAGAGAATTCTTTCCACTAAGAACACGAAGAACATCTCTTCTGCCAACGAAGCACGATGACACCATCTTTTTCCTTCTTCATTGTTCTTCAAATGAGGCAAGGAAAGGGAAGCGATGCCCATGACATCTCCAACGACCTTCATCCACATCAAAAGAGAAGTCATCACCCATGAAGAACATCGCCAACGATGACGTCACCTCTGAACACTCACCCCCCAATGATGAGTACCCTTATTCCTTTCCGACGCATGAGCATGAGAATTGGGAGTTTGTGATAAATGTGGAAATCGACGAATCGATTTCTGCCCTTTTTCTGAGATCGTTAATGAATGAAAAATAGAAGTTAGGGGGATTTGATTAATTTAATTTATGAATTATACCCTTGTTCCTCATCGTTTATTTTGGATCAATGATGTCCACTTGTTATCACCTAATACGGAGGGCACATTCCAAAAAAACACAGAATGGAAACTCTCTTACTGGTTCCTGTTTGGTTGACAACAGAGGTGGAGCTGGAAGGGCGCGGTGACGTCGCACCTCGTCAAAGGAAGGGGTCCATGTCCATGCGGGACACAGCGGGCGGAAGAGGTACGACGCCTGAGGAAGGAGGGCCGTGGCCATACAGGCCACGATGGATGAAGATGGTGTAGCGCCGTCGTGCCGCACAGAGGAAGACTCACGGTAGGGCCGCCCTTCGGCCGGGCAGCCACGACCGGGCTGCACCTCGGCCGGGTGCCCACGGCCGGGCCGCCCCATGGCCGAGACACCACAGCTGGGCCACCCCTCGGCCGGGCCGCCACTACAGAGCCGCCCCTCGGCCGGGCCGCCATGGGCAGGGCCGCCACAGCTGGGCCGCCACTCGGCTGGGTTGCCACGGGCCGGGGCTACCACGGGCCGGGCCGCCACGGGCTGGGCCGCCACGGGCCGGGCTGCCCTAATGTCGAGCCTCCAACGTGAGATGGGCTGACCACTCGGGTCGGGCCACACCCGTAGACCGGGTCAGACCCTGGTTTAGACCGGGTCAGGCTGGGTCGGTCCAACTGGGTCGGACCGGACCCGGACCCACTACGGCCATTTACACCTTTTAGCCCGCATCTTGGGCTGTGGGTGTCCAAACGAAGAATCGTCTGCGGAGATGGAATTCTTGGGGAGATATGATTCTTTCGGAATACTCCACTTGAGGTTTGGATGCATTTGGGGTACATTCAGGTTGGTTTGAGCCTAAAAACCAACAGTGATCCTGAAATGGAAATTCCAATAACTCACAGACCGGGCGTCCGATTGATGCGCCATCTGTTGCGTTGGTTTCCTTATGCTGAGACGGAACTACGGGTTACATAAAATCAAGAATTCATGGCAGTTGATGTATCGACACTTGGCTCGAGGAGCGGGCCCTCCCGGAATCAAGCGTGCTGTGTGCGGGAACCCGAGGGCTGGCTGCGACTGAGATGACATGATCCTCTATGGGTTCAACAACGACGATACTATACCAGGATCCTCCATGGGTTAGACAGTGAAGTCTTATGTATCGAGATCCTTCATGGGTTTGATAGTAGTGACTTCTGTACTGGGATCCTCCATGGGTTCGACCACGATGAATTCTGTACCAGGATTCTACATGGGTTCGACAGCGCTGATACTGTTCTAGGATCCTACGAGTGTTCGACAGAGGAGATGATTCAGTGGATACAACTAATCATCTCCACCTCTCGACATGAGTAGTATACCTGTGTGAGATGAGTCTTGACTTTCAGTCAATATCATTGAGATGATTGAGTATACTTACTTTGTGGAATGGGTTTTTCTTGGGATCGAGAGTTGGAGCCGGACTGTGATTGGTAACTTAGGTATATGTATGGTCATATACCTAAGTAGGGTTGGTTGATACTTCGTGTTTGTAAATTTATTCTTTGGTTTATCCTTAGTGGATTCTGGGAGACCTTCGGGGGTCTCGGGGTCCCCTACTGAGTTTTGTTATACTCACCCCTTCACAGGCTTCGCCCGACCCTTATTGTGTTCTGTGTAGACGATAGACAGAAGTAATCGAGGTTGAGCATGACAGATAGGAGTCTTCTCGGAGATGGACTAGACGGGATGTACCGTAGGGACGAGTTGTTCGAGTTGTGTACCTACCCTACAGGTTGGATTTACCGGTGGACGATCCAGGAGTTGTTCTTCTATTTTTACTTGTACTCATACTTTTTGTTCAGTTGGGTATGTATACTATCCCACTTACTTAAAACAAACTTTTCTTTTCTATTTAGTACTTGTTGTTTCTACTCCTTGAGTTCAGTCTGTGTGTGTTACAGGTTTAAAGGAAATGCCTTCTCTTTTATCGGGATTACGCCTTTGGTGCTAGTCGCCAGCCCCTGGCCTATGGATGGAGTGCTTGGGGTAGTCACGGCACGGGCCCTAAGAACGGGTCATGTCATCACATCACTTTGAGGGGGAAGTAGTCCACAATTACTCAAACAAGATTATTGTATTAGCACCAAATGGGATGTAAAGAGATGTGTGTTGTAAATGAAATAAATAATATTAAATACATAATAAATATAATATTATACATATAAAAACCTATTTTCCATCACTATGACCCCCATGAATTGTGGTAAATAAAAAATGAACAATAATCATTTTGGGAGGCAGTAATTCACTACACATAGAAACAATATGTTCAATATATAATAGATGAAGGTGTGTTTATGTTTAGGTCAAATAAATTTAAAAAAATGATTTTATATAGATCATACTGGTTTTTTCACACAATAATTGAATAAAGATATTGCAGTAGTGGAGAAGGAAAATAAAGGAAATGAGTTTGAGAGAAGATGTAACATCTAAATCGGGTAACTCCTTTTGGTTTGGGCCAAATAGATTAAATTATAGGATTTATTTCATAAGGGATGATTTAAGGTCTAAGGGAGTATTTTTTTGATATGTAATGGATATGAATTTGACAAACATAATAAGTTTGAGGGGTGTGAGGAATGGGTAGGGGTGGTGGCCATTTATAGTGGAGGTGGAGTGACACTCCTGTAAATATTTGAAGAGAGAATTCCACCAAAGTTTTTCATGTTTAATGTGCATAAAATAAAGGAAAAAGTTTTATAAAATTTATTATATAGTCGAAATATGGATATCAAATGGGTTTTTAAGAAGTTTCTTGGTCATTTTGGGTCTTAAATTTAAGGATTAGTACTTTATTAGCATATTTTTTCTCTTAACTAATATAATTAATTTTAATCACATTCCCTATTATTTTTTTCCAAAACAATTTTTACCTTATTAATGATTATAAATTATTATGACTCCAAAAATGGAATCCATTTTTCCTCATTCAAGTCATATAAGTGGATGAAATTAATGTAAAATTATTCCTTTTTTTTGGACGACACAAAAGCTTTTTATAGTAAAACAAATCAAAATTTTTCTATGTTTTTATGTACAATTCAAATGTGCAAATTGTTGCAATGAAAAAAATTCGATTAATAATTAAAAAAATATTCTAATTAAAATTTTATATCAAATAAAAATATAAATTTTAACCTTATAAATAAATTAAATTAAAAAGTAGTTTTGAATTATGATCTGATATTTCTCACTATTAATCTGAAAAAGATGTTTGTCAGATAAATCCCAAAAATTCACCCCAGATTAATTTTTAAATTATGAATTAAAAAATTATTTTATTTTATCCAATTCATTTTATAATTCTATCTAGAATTATGTTCACTATAAGAAGTGGGTTATTCGAGAAAACAATATTTTTAAACATAGAAAGGACTTAATCAAAAATCATCTCTTTCATTATCAATATATTTTATTTATATAAAACAATTGTAGTAAATATTTGAAACATATTTATTACTATTAATTTAACTATGTTTAATGGTTATTTTATAATTATCTCTTTTAAATTATAATAATAAAAATAGATGTTTCATAGAAACTCAGTGTTGTGTGTATCATATGCCTAGTCGGTGTTGCATGTAACGTATGCTAAGTTAGGGTTGCATTTAATGTATGCCAAAATGGTGTTATATGTGAAAGGAAACATTAAATTAGTGTATATAAAGATGAAAATTTTAATTTATTCGAAAAAAATTTCCATAAAAACTCAGGGTATTATATTCTACCCACCTTTAAATGAATTTCTCCTTCAAAATTCGTCACTAGGGTAAAAAAAATAAGGAAAATTTTTCTTCGACATATTCTCATGTTCCCACATATCTTCCTCTAACTTGTGATTTCACCAGAAAGAATTGAACTAGTGAGTGGTCTTGGTCTGTAGATCATTCTCAGATCTGCCCAGAATTTTAACTGATTTCCCTTCATAAGAGAGCTCTTGCTCAAGCGGTGGGACATTTGAGTTCAGTGCATGTAAAGGTACAGGTATATAATTCCTCCAGAGTGATACATGGAACATGTCATGGACATGAGAGAGATTTTTATGATGTTCTAGGTGTTATGATATTTCCCTGATATGATCAAGATTTTGAAAGGGGTAAATATACCTAGGTATTAGTTTCCATTTCTTCCTGAATCTCATAACATTCTCCAAGGGTTAGATTCATAGAAACACCTTTTCAAAAACTTCAGATTCTATATCACATCGATGGTTACTAGCTTTCATTTTCTGTTGACTTTGAGATTCCTTGATATGCTGTGAAATAGTTCTAACCTTCTTGGCCATTTTTTTAGCGATCTCAACTCCTAATATATTTCTTTCTCCAGCCTCATCCCAACACATCAGAGCTCTACATTTATACCCATAATGGGATTTAGATGAAGCCATATGAATTCTTGAGTGAAAGATATTGTCTTAAGAAATTTCAAATAGTGGAAGTTGTTGATCCCAATGACTTATGAAACCCAAAGAACAATATCTCAATAAGTACTCTAGGGATTGAATTGTACTTTTAGACTAACCATCTATCAAATGATGATAAGTAGTGATGAAACTCAATTCTATATCAGGTTATTTCTGAAGACTTCTCCAGAACATTAAGTTAAACCTTATATCTAGATCTGATAAAAAGGAATCATGTAATCCATGAAACTTTACAACATAATGTATATTCTGGAAATATGATCAAGAGGGAAATATTCTCTAACAGTAATGAAGTCTGCAGAATTAGTAAGGTGATCAACTATGACCCAAATAGTATTAAACAAATTAGAGGTTTTGGGTAGTCCAATGATAAAATACATAGTGATTTCATCCCATTTTTATTCTGGTATGTGTAATGCATGCAATATCCCTTTAGATTTTTGTCTTTTATCCTCAACTTTCTAGTATACCAAACACCGAGATACAAAATCCACAATAACTATCTTCATGTCATCCCATTAGAATTATTATTTTAAGTCCCTATACATCTTTATTATTCTAGGATGGATATATAATGAAAAACTATGATCTTACTCGAACATCTCCTTCTTCAAATCAATCTTCGAAGGAACACATACATGGATCTTGAACCTTATCATTCCATCCTAATCAAGGTTAAACTCAGGAACATTTATCACCTTCTTTTTTTATTTCATCATTTTCATTTTGGGCCTCTATAATCATCACTAAAATAGAGCATTGAATAATAATTTTATAAATATAGGATTTTCCCATTCCATTAGTATTTCTAGATCCATACTTTGAAAATATAGATATTTTTTATCTATTGTGATCCTCATCAAAGATAAGCTAGCATGACATTTATAACTCAAAGAATTGGCCACCTTTTTTTCTTTACTAGGGTGGTAATGTATTGAGCAGTCATAATCATTTATCATCTCTAACCATCTTATCCAGTACATGTTCAGCTACTTCTGTGTGAATATATATTTCAGACTTTTATGGTCAGTATATATATAACACTTTTCTCTATAAATATAATGCCTCCATATCATTAATGCAAAAAATTTTAGTTGCTAACTCTATATCATATGTTGGTTAATTTTTCTCATGAATCTTCAACATTCATGATTCGTAGGCTATAAACATCATAGTTTTCATAATAAAATATCCCAATCCCTTCTTGAAAGCATCACTTTAAATTACAATCCCTTTTCCTTTGAAGGATAATTTAAGTATAGGGGCATTGAAAAACCATCTTTCTGGTTCCTCAAAATTTACTTAATATTCATCTGTCCAGAGGAACTTGACACCCTTCTATGTTAACATGGTTATAGGATTAGATAGTCATGAGAATGTTTCCTCAAACCATTGACAATATCTAGCTAAACCAATAAACATATGGATCTCAGTCACCGTGGTAGGTCTAGGACAGCTTTTAATAGCCTTCATCTTTGATGGATCTACTACTATACAATCTTTTGAGATTATGTGACCCAAAAATGAATCCTTTTGTAGCCAAAATTCATACTTTCTAAATTTTTCAAATAACTCCATCTTACATTGGGTCTTCAGTTCAATTCTCAAGTAATATTCATGCTCATAAATTTTCATTGAGCTTCACACAGTTGATCAAACAAGTCATCAATATAGGGAAGATGATACTTGTTTGTGATTGTTATCTTGTTCAACTCTCAATAATTAATGTAGAGTATCGTTTAACCATCTTTCTGTTTCACAAAAAGAACTGATGCACCCCAAGGTGACTTGTTTGGCCAAAATAATACCTTATCATGGTTTTCATGGAGTTTCTTCTACACTTCCTAAAACTCAATAGAGTCTATTTTATAAGGAGTCTTTACAATTGGTGTGGGACTAGGTATAAGTTCTATTAAGAACTCAACTTCAGGTTTTGGTGGAAGACTAGAAAAATATTCTGGAAAGACATACACAAAATTTGGAACAACATGAATATCATTAATATTGATCTTACCCTCAACCATTTGAGAGAAACAACCCATTTTAATAGTAATTAAGACCTATACACTGGATATAATATCTACAATAAGTTTAGACTAATCATCACATTGATTGATGATCATATGAGGGTTTGAAATCTAAAACATAAATTTTCTTCCTTGATAATTGAAGTGGGATTTATGTAAAGAAAGACAATACATGCCTAGGAAAACATAAAATTAGACCAAAAAATGAATGGAAGGATTTTCAAGTATCACATTCACAAAAACATCAACCAGATAGGAATCATAGACTTGAGATAAAATCATCACACCATTAGGGGTTTTCACTACTAATTCCACATATAATTGTTTTGGAGGAATCTTCACACCCTTAAAAAAATATTTAGATATGAAAGAGTGGGTAGATACAAAATCTAATATTAAATTAGCAGTTCTAGAGAGTATAGTATGTGTACCTTTTATCACATTATTATCACACCCCTCATCAGATATAGCGATTGTAAGATATTTCCTCTTGTCTATCGGCTTAAGATTTTGTGGACATTGATCATATTCCCCAACCCTTAAGTTTGCTAAGTAGTTAGGATAATTCTCATTTCTGCTTGCACTTGTAGCACTAAATCCTGGGAGGTTATTTCTATTCTTTTATATCACCTTATTCTTATATTAGGTTATCTATAGTAAACATTTATTTAAATCAATCAAAATGGATCATGAAGAGTTTGTGAATTCCCAAAGAATATCCCCTGAGAGTGTCAATATAAGTGTGCAGAAAATCCCATTTTCGTGTGCCTGATTACCCCGATTCAAACCTAAAACATTATGTCAGATTTGTTACCCATAAATATGTATGTGACAGATCAACATACACTTGTAGTATCCGAACACGTATGAATTTCTAGGATATCACTCACTATATCCTTCACCTAAATTATTGTACATTTTCCCATACTTTTCCTTTTCCTTGTACTTATCCTTATGACATGTGCTTCGGGTTCTCACTAAGGTTTTCACATCCTTGATTCCAAAGGTTAACTATAGAATTTCTCTGATACCAACTATCGTAACCCTCCCTTTTCAAACATTAACATTACATAACTTTTGAGGAGTACTTAAACATTATACAAATAGATTCCCTAAGACTGTAATTGGTCTAGTGCCTTTGGAAACATGGAAACATAACACTGCTGCATAAGTGAGCTACATCATCTCCCTCTAGGTTATTCTTGACTAGAACCCTTCTTAGACATATCAAACGTAGTACATATCATCCCATCCTTGGTAAAATGAATCATAAACGTGGTGAGATAAAATGATCAATACGGGTAAACAAGGGAGACATGTAAGCATAAACATGAGAACAAGGGTATGAGAATGTGATCATGAAAATAAAAGTTCATACTCTACATATTAAAGATTATAATAGAGATCATGGTATAAATATTGGTAGTACATAAGACTTGAATCAGTATTAAATAAAGATCATAAGCCTTGAAATAATAACGTATGAATAAAACACGAGATTATAGAAAACATATAAGAATATACTATGATTTTCTTAGTAGCCAAGGAATCACTACCAAGACCATCTTAGTGGAAAAAGTCCTTTAATGAACCAAGTGAACCCCTGTTCCAGGCCTGTATTACTTAACTGAGTGAACTTTCATTCTAGAACTATATTATAGAACTATGTAACCCTTTTTCTGACCATATTAATCTCATAAGATATAAATCATTACCCAATTCATTTTAGGAATATATAGGTACCACCCATCACATAATTAAAGAATACATAAATGTGCCATAAGATCGTAAATAGACATATCATAACCCATGAAATGAAATGGGTAACATAAACATGTAACTATATCATAACTTGTGGAAAGATAAAGGTTTTATAGTCATTTCATCATAAACATAACCAGTGAAAATAATCATGTTTCAAAAGCATGTAACATGTGAAAGAGATTTGGGTTTCATAAACATCAAACTATAAAAACATAATCACTTCCAAGAAATAATATTAATGGAAACCGTGATAAATTTTACCCATAAATGCATGAGTAACACCAATGGATGTTATCTTAGATGGGAAATAATTTTTAAGATATTTTATAAACATTTCAGGATAATAATATCATTTATTCCTGGAAAACTTCTTTTTTATTACATAAAACCTTTTGAAAACCTTTTTCTATGAAAATAGATTTGAAAACATATACATTATACTTTGAAAATAATAAAACACTTCTAAAATAATTTTAACATGAAAATAATATATATGTTCTTTTGGAAAACATTTTTAAAATCATTTTTGATTTTTTTTAAATCATGTTGAAAATATTGTTTTTGAATTCATTATATTACTGACCGAGGAGAGAGAGAGAAACATATGTTACAAAAAAAGAATTATATTAAGTACCAAAGAGTTGGAAAATGGTATTAACTATAGAGGATATCCTGAATAAATAGAGGGGAATTAAACACATATATATTACTAATATATGGATTATAAGATTTCATCAATGAAGCATAAACATAAATAATCTTATAAAGCGATGAGGTTGTCTCAATAAACTCTTATAACATGGTAACATATGATCATACTATCCTTGTAAGAAATAAAATTATATAAAACGTAATATATAATGAAAAGAAGGAAATTCATGATATAAAATGTAAAATATAAGTATATACACCTAGAAAAAATATTTTAGGTGCATAACAAAACATAAGACTTAAAGAATGAAAATTGAGAAAAAATTGATTCGCTGACTTAGTAACTTTTGTAAGTTAAACCCCATAAAATAAGAATAATATATTGGATATTTGAATAACCATAAAATTAAGTTTATGATAGATATAAATAAATAATTTTAGGTAAATACACAATAGAAAAGGAAATATTAGTGAACAAAATATATATCCCACTGAAATTAAATGTCAGATGAAATTCCATTAACTTGTGTCTTGACTCTCTCCGTACTCATACAAGATTCATGTATAATAAATATATGTTTATTATATATCTTTTACATTATCATATTATTATATCTATTTTCATATATGGTTTTATTATTCCCTTATATTTCCCTCTTGTTAATGATCTTATGTTAATGTTTCACTTTAGGTAATATTCGCTTAGTTCTTTTCATGTGTCTTAATTTGTTATATATTTGGTCCTTATAATTATAAAATGTCTCCCTTTTGTATAAAATTATATAAATATTCGGTATATACATTATATTTATATTATAATAATTTATATCATAAAAAATAATGAAATGGAATACACCATTCATGGAGATGATATGTTGTACGTACACATGAACAGAGTTTCCGTATTTATTATTACATTGAAAGAAAGAATGTAAATAAAATATGTATATATATGAATATATATATATGTATATATATTATTAAATTAGCATCAATATATCATATATATCATATAATTTTAATATACCCATCCTTAATACATTCTATGGGGTGTGAACGACTCACATCACTTTGA
The DNA here is from genome assembly GCA_963277665.1 of Viscum album. Lineage (NCBI taxonomy): Eukaryota > Viridiplantae > Streptophyta > Magnoliopsida > Santalales > Viscaceae > Viscum > Viscum album. The sequence goes on along the minus strand of OY728163.1, from coordinate 512,686,895 downwards.
GGGGGCTGTAGTCGACACTTCCTCAAATAAGATTATCATATTAAAACCAAATTAAATTTAAAGATATGTGTGTTTTAAAAGAAATAAAGAAGTTTAAATACATAATAAATACAATATATTAAATATATAAATATATTTTCCATCATAATGGACACCATCGTTAGTGGTAATGAAGAAATGAACAATCATCGTTTTGTGAGGCGGTAATTTTCCAAACATAGATTCAGTTTGTTTGATATCCATTAAATGGAGGTGTGTGTAAGTGTTGGTAGAAAACATTTCATAAATAGTCCTAATATATAAAATATACTAGTTTTTACACAAGAATTTAATAAATAAAGTGTAGTGTGGGGAAGTAAAATAAAGGAAAAGAGCTTGAGAGAAGACGTCACCACTAAATCGGGTAACTCCTTTTGGTTTGTTCCAAAATGATTCCTTGAGAGGATTTATTCCCTAAGGGAGGCTTCATGTTATAATTTAATATTGTTGATATGTGTAGTTTTCCAGTATTATCCTAACATAATAGGTTTTAGTGGAGTGAAAAATGGGTAGAGGTGGTGTCCTTTTATAGTGGAGGCATAGTGGTACTCTTGTAAATATTTGAAGAGAGAATTCCAACCATATATTTTATATTGCAAGTGGATCCAATAATGGACAATGGTTTATAAAATTAATACTAGGGTCTAAATAGGTAAATTAAATTGGTTTTGGAAAAGTTTATAGGTCTTTTTAGGTCTTAAATTTAAGGTTTAGCACTTTATTAACCCAGTTTGTATCTTAACTAATGTAATTAATTATAATCACTTTCAATAATATTCTTGGTAAAAAAAAGATAAACTTATTAGAAATTATAAATTATTAGAACTATAAATATGGAATCAATTTTTAAAAATTATAATAATATAAGTGTCATAAATTAATTAAAAATTTAATCATGATGTCGAGACAACACTTGCGGGTTTTTATAGTAACAAAAAAACAAAGGGTTTCTATGTTTTTATGTACAATTTATATGTGGAAAAGGTTCCAAGGACCATAATTGTATAAAATGTTTAAAATATTATCTAATTATTATTTGATATAAAATTAAAATATATTTTATCATTATAAATAAATTAAATTTAAAATCAGATTTCAATTAAAATCTGGTATTTATAACTATTCATCCGAAAAATGAAGTTTGTCATAAAAATCCAAAAAATTCACACTAACATAATTTAAATATTATAAATTAAAAAATGAAGTTTTTTTTATAATATTAAATTTCTAAATGTGTCTAAAATTACTTTCACTATAAGAAGTAGTACATTAGATAAAATGGTGTCTTTAAACCTAAAAAGGACTTTATCAAAAAGAAAATATTTCCTTATCAATACATTCTATTTATATAAAAAAATTGTTGAAAATATTTGAAAATAATATATTAATATTAATATAACTATTCTTAATGTATTGATTATAATTATATAATTTAAATTAAAAAAAATAGAAAGAGATGTTACGTAGAAACTCAGTGTTGCGTGAATCATACGCCAAGTCAGTGATGCGTGTAAAAGTAATATTTGACTTAGTGTATTGCCTGATTAATATTTAAATATTTTAAAAAAATTCCATAAAAACTCAGGGTGTTGCAGTTATAACTTGGTAACCTACAGGATGGGATAATATGAGTACAAACCAACCAGAATAAATCCTATATGATTATGTGTCATTTGATATTCTTATATGCGAACTTTTGTAATGAACCTTAGACTGGGGATTATTATTAATGTATATAATTTGTACTATACTGGTATATATTAGTAAAAACCATTAGGAATTATTATTTCATTGACGTATGATAATTTTGGGGTGTTATAAGGGATATTAAATTAATGAGCAGGTTAATATAGAATTTATCCCTTTTGGTTTTTGGAAGATGATATCCCTGCCCCTATGATTGGAATATAATTATTTAATTAAAAATCCATGTCCATTGTGGTTGATGGTTTATTTTCATAAATCCATATAATGATATAAAAATCATATATTTTGTTGAAATGAGTATGAAACCTACCTGATATGAGATATCATGAAAAAGAGATTTTATTGCATAGTGAGTGTTTACATGTGGTTGTTGTTGTTGTGACATTAACTTCTTCCTATATGGGTGAATTTACATATACCATGATGCTTATGTTAGACTATATATAATCATGTACAACACTTCAATGGTCACACACCTAGTGTAACCATCGATTTTAGTTAAATTTTATTATTGGTTAATTTTTGGAATAAATTTTATACTCTAGATCAAGGAATAATATTTATTTAGGATTTATTGATCCAAATTATTAGGTCACCAATTATATTCGAGTTGGAATATTTATGCCTGTTAAATAATATAGAAATATGTATTCATGAGGCTGTCAAAATGAAATATTTATTTATATTTTGTTTTATTCACAAGGTAAAATATTTATTTTTAAATAAATATTTCATTATGTATGTGAATATTAAATTAAATAATTATTCTCAAGAACATGAAGAATACATTCTTATTGAAATAAATAAGGGTTTGTTTATTTTATAAAAAAAGATAATTATTTGTGAAAATAAATGACTTCCATTATTTATTATTATGATTATTATTATTATTATTTTCATCCATAATATATTAGGTTTATTAATATATTAATTTATTTTTTATAATTATAAAATATTAAATTCTAGTTCTATATATATCCAATTATATAATTTTATATGTGTGGTGAAAATCATTTGGCTATGGAAAACACATTTCCTCCTTGGATAATTCTCTTGATAAATAAATCCCCTCAGGTTTATCTCAATAGTGAGAGAATTCACCACCTCCTTCCTCCCTCACAAGATCAAGAGAGCATGATAGATAATTCTCCATCCCAATGGATTGTGTTGCGATAAACATGAACAACTAAAGACATGATTATGTCCCACACGTCCACTTATAGTTTCATTAACATAGTTCAAATATTATTGTGCATGTGTGGATTGACATTATAGGGATTCTAATTTAGATACACTTACTACTATGATGTTATAACATTATCAGGTGGTTAAAATGATAAACATATTCATGGAATAAATAATATCCTTATAGAAGTAATTGTTCTATTAAATTAACTAGAAAATTTAATCGAAAAAATATCCTCTTATATTAATTATGTGATTATTTTTTATTTTTTGAAGTAAATTTGTTAGAAATTATGATTATGTATGAATTTATTTCAGATTATTTTTAAAATAAAATAAAACTATTATAGGAATAGTCTCTATTTATGTTTCTACTCTTCCTAATATATTCAGGGTCAAATAAATTACTAAACATAATGGGAATCATCCATTATAATATTTTATTAATTTCTATTTATGATAGTAATGTGAATTATTTTTTTATAATGTTAAAAAAAACATAAGAATTGAAATTACGTGTGAGTATGAAAATTGATTATTCCTAGATTTAGCTTGAGGGGTCCTTCTTAATATTTCATTTTCTATTTAAAATCACTTAATTACATTCATTTATTTACCTCCACTATATATTTTCTGAAACATAGTGCACTTTATAGACCTCTTTGGCACATGATACCCCAATTACACCATAATGAAAATACAGTCAATGATCCATTGTTAAGTCTTATCATTATGAAAAACCAAGTTCCACTATGTTCTATTCAACACCTAACTCACCCAATTACACCATGTATTGAATAAGTAAATGAAAATATGAAGAATGGATTTTCTAAAAGAAACAATACATCTAAGAATATCGATAATATAAATAAAAATGTTGAATCCGGCCTCTATACCCTCACTTCCATATTATGGATGAAATGATAATTATATGATATAATGTATAGGGACTCATGAACAAAAAAATGCTCCTTTAATGATTAACCCATTGGTAAGTTGTTTAAAAACCATGGATTTAATGAGAAGAATTATAGTGATAAAACACAAATTTCTATTAAAATAGAATGTAATGAGAAAAATAGTAAAATATATCCTAATGAGTGTGAATTTGAACAATATAGAATTGGGTTATATTTTATACATAATAATTGTGGGTGCTCTAAATTACCCTTATAAATGCCTCTTTATTAAAGTATTAATCCATATATAAAGTTCATTTGAGATTTTTATTCAATATACACAGCTTCAAGCTCCTTTTTCCATGCTAATAATCTTCATTATTCACCCCATAATCCCAATTTTTCTTTAGTTCTATATGTTTCGTTTAGGAAAGTATATTACGAATTTTTCCTAATATTATTAGATATAAAACGTTTAGGTTTCTTCAATCACGAATGTAAACCATGTGTAGCTTAAATTGATCAATATATTAGATTACTTCACTATAGTAGGCTAAGTTGATTTTTATATACACTAACATTATTTTTCGATATAATTTTTCAATTATTTTTGTTGAGTAAAAAATATTACATGATATGGGAAACTAAAAACTAAATGTGAGTTCTTTTTTATTATAATATGTCCTTCAATATTTCATATTTAATTCCCAATGGATTTTTGGTTCTCAATATAACACTTTTATTGGTTCTATATACACTAATATAAGTACCTTATACTCTTACATAAACTCTGGAATTTTTCATTTAACCCTAAGTAACTATCTCTCTCCTTCTATTATCATGGAAATTTATAAATCCTAACATTGAACTGTATATCTCTAGGATACTCTTCAAAAAATAAGGCAATACTTCATTAAATCATATGTAACTAGATGAAAACTAGTTTATTCTTAATTATCTATCGAGGCTAGTATATTTCCCCCTTTATTTGAAAAATATAAACTCAAATCCCATCCATCAAATTTATATCACAAATAATCCATATTCGATTAAATTCAATAAATTATTATGGGTTTTTAGTATGTTATAAAATACAATAAAATGTTGAGAATATAGTAAATTTAATTTTAAGATGAAATTATTGGCATTATATAACTTAATTAAAATTGTAAAATATGGAATTTTTTTTCTTTATCACTTTCCCACACTTGAAATTTTATCTCCTAATAATATACATCTACCAAAAACATTTATAGCCATGCTTCGTAATGATTTTTATTATTTTAAAGTTTAATATATAGGTAAATTAATGTTAAATGATTAGGGATTATTAAAAACTAAATCCAAAAAATAAAACATTTTTCAATTCCTATAATATATGTTTCTTATCCACTATTTGTTTTACACTTCCATGATTAATTGTATATATAATTCTTGTATTTCATTTACCATTTCTTTATTTGTGTTTATAATTCACTATATTTTCTATTCAACTTGATAATATGGATTAGATGAAACATTTTTCTATGCAATTTATTATCCATATAAATTATTTAGGAATTGAATACAGATAATCGAGAACTATGTTATTCTAAACATTCAAATCCATCATGTTTATTTATAATAAACATGGAATGGAAAAACGTTTGGATAATCACACTTCCAATATATCTTGATAGTTCATGATTGATTTTTCACTTCCATACCCGTTTCCAAATTATATTAGGAGACTTCAAGTTTGGCCGCTAATATTTATTATAAACTGACAAATTTCACATAAAAAATATCATTTTATATAGCTCTCGATAGTGTGCATTTTTTATAGTGAAACATTTATACTTGTTTTAAGCCATTAATAAAATTTATTCCTATCAAATTTCAAACCATGAAAATAAAATTTCAATTAAAATTCATTTCATATATTAGATATAAGTGATTAAAATTCCTCCTTGATATTTTTTATTTATTATGGAAAATAATTTGGAATATATGTTTAACATCAAGGACTCAATGAAAACAAAAACAATTAAAACAAACAAGCAATATCTTAACCATGGATTAGAATCACCCCCACACACATAAACTATATCCCCCCATTTCAATATAGGGAGGAAATAAGGAAGTGATTAAACATATGATAAGGATATATAAAACATGGTTAATATAATATAATCATAGGTTAAGATCCACACCCACCAATCCTACTAAAAACATATAAATAAAATTGAAAAGGAAAAGATTAAAAAAAAGATAACTAAGAAAAAATAAAAAGGAAAAATAGGCATTATTCATTCACAAATAGGTGCTATATTAACACTATCTAAAGATAGACTATTCTATTAGTGTTATCAAAATTAACAGATTTGGTGTGGTTTCATTAATATAAACCCAAATATATTATTTTAATCAATGTCCATATGTGGGTAATGGGTTTAGAGAATCCCATAAACAAATTAAATCTCCCCATTACCAATACTAATATAGAAATAAATAAAAATAGTGGAATGTAAAAAATTAATGGGATTCCATTTAATAAAAAATATCATCAAACATTATATATTATTACTAATCTAGAATTATCTTCACCATAAATACCTTTGGTTGTTTAAATGAAAATTTCATCTTTTCCTTGATGGTGAATTTTTCTTCCCCATCATCACTATATAGGGAATGGAATAGCATTGATTCTAAAAAACTTAAACACCATGGTAGTGATTATGTTTTTTTGACTGCATAAATTTATAAATTAATGAATACAATGTTAGGTATACAACCTTAAATTGATAATGTTTGGCTAATGATACTTCTTATTAAACCATTAGGATAATGTTAGTGTTTTTATAGAGGCTGTGCTTTTAATATAGATTCCTCTTCATCAATGACTTCTAAAGAAAAGAAAAAATTCATTTTATTCACTTATTCATAGTATTTTATCCCATTCTATAATAATTTATAGAGAGTTTTGGTCATGTTTACCATCATTTCCTTCAAATCCTCTAAATCCTTCTAGTTCATGGGGAATTTTTCCAAAATAAACTAATCAATGTTCTGAAATTTTTTAAATTTATTGAATTAGGTCTTTTAGAATATATATTGATCAAGTTATTTATTTTAATATAATTATTATACCTATCCTTTGTTGTAATAGTTGGTTTTTTTTCATAAGTATAGGTGTCCCATGAAATTGATCCTCATGAGGAACTTATTCGAAGAGTAGGAAGTCATTGATAAATATTAAGATATAGACAACGTATTTGACCTTATAATTAATTTTATCCACTGTCTTTATTCGGGAATAGATGATGTGATCCATTATTGAAAAATAATTACATATTTATACTTATACCAATTGAAATAAAAAAATCAAGGGAAATACTCGAAAACACAAAGACCAATAAAGAGGTAAAAATTATTTGTAAATGTTATGCAATGATATTTAACGAATCAAATATCTATTGAAATTAGAATCAGTCCAATCATGTGTTCAATATCAATACATTTTTAATCCCAATGTGGGTACCCTAGAGGCCAAGCAACGGTTGTCTCTTGAGATGTCCCACTTAGAGGTATTATTTCATCACTTATTATTATTTATTTTTAGTTATTTAATGATAAAATAATGAAAATTTGGAATGTGTTTTTTTATTAAAAAAACAAAAAAAAAACAAAAAATTCAAAGAGTGAAAGTTTATAGAAACTAGTTTAAAATACATGACTTCTTCCTTATCAAATTATGTTTTCTAACTAATTCTAAGGATATCTTAATATTATTTACTAGAAACAAAAATTTATATATGTTATGGGATATATTTTATAATTTAGATTTCCATGGGACATGATGCATCATCTCTTACCTAGTATATAATATTGAACACACAATAATACAAGGCATGTCGACACCCAATATCAACTTTACACTATATATGTTTTAACCCATTGCATTTGCAACTCCACCATAGGGAAGAAAAGTATGATGAAAACAGTGATAAATAAATGTTGATTAAGATAGATAAATTTTATTAATATCAATTAGGTGTTGGATATTGAATGATTCAGAGTGTAGTGGATGTAGTTGGGATTATTCACATCATTGACATTCAACAGTTTATTTAGATAATTCCTCATAATAGGATAATAGAAACCTTATAATATTCAAATTTGGGTTATTTTCACAAATAATTTATGATTTATTTATATATAATAATTAACTCATATTGTAATTCACTATTCATTGATAATTAAACCACTTTATGTTCTTTTCATATCATTATTATGAATAAGGATTTAAAAAATCTCTCTGGAGTTATTCATACATGTCCTATAATCTCAGAATTCATCTAATGGAACTTCATCTTCATTCAAGATGGTTCTAATAAAATTATTTCATTCACTGTGGATTAATACAAGAATTAATTTAGTCTTAAAGGATTCATTATAGTTCCCTAAATCTTGAGAGGGGGTAGGAGGTTAATCATCTATCAATCTGGGGAGTATTCTTAAGGCAATTCTCTTTAATCTTGAGAGAGTTATCTTATGATAATAGGTTGTAAATAATAATTATCTTATCCCAAAAAATGATATATGATGTACTATATACATAGTTTTTGGGAATTTTTTATTACACATATGCCATTAACCAGTGTCTATATTACAAATAAACCCCATGAATAATAAAAATTATATTATTGTTATATTTTGGGATAAATCATGGGATTTATAAATATAATTTCTTAAGTAATTAAATTAATATCCATTTAAATGATATAATGTAAACTATAACATTTCCATATATATCAATCCTTCTCATAATTTATTAAACATTGAATAATAGATATTTATTTTAATAAATATTTAATTTTTATATGACTTCAATAAAAAACACAAAATATTTAATAATTATTGAATAAATATTTATTTAATATTCCACTCATATATATTTCAAAATAAAAAAATTACTGATTGAATTAATATGATAAAAATAGCATGAATAATTATTATTCCACGATCTAGGGAATATTATTTATTCTAATTAAATACTAATATAATTTTACTATGACTCTAGATAAACATAGTGTGTAGCATGGTAAATCTCTTTCCATGTGGAATTCGAGTTGATTCCCAAAAAAATAATATTAGTTTCTAGAAACATGTCGATACACCCATAGATATGGATTTTATTATGTAAATGACAACAAACTCATATGATTGATGTGTAATATAATATTTTCATCTTGATATCTCTTAAAATATGTTTTATATTTTTTCCCTGGAACTATGTGATTGAATATATTCTGTATACTCTATGAAATGAACACATCGATCAACTTCCTATTCTAGGGACTTATTTTTATAGTTTTTCTTCAATCAAGGGTCCCGAGATATAAACTTTGATACTATAAAGGGAAAATAATTTCCTGATTTATTTAATCAATGAAAATAATTTATAACACACACAATATATCCTACTTTACCATGAGTGGTTATCATAATGGTTTTAGAAAGTACGCCATATTAAATATATCATGATATACTTAAATTATTACTTTATTTATAAAGACTAATACAAACAACTATATATTGGAATATTCTATGAAACATATAACATTTGGAATTCTAATTGGAAGGATGGTCCTCAAAACCTATTATCATTTAGATTACATTGTGTGAAACACCATAATAAGAATCATTTTCCTCTTATAAACATCCAATTACTAATGGTAAAGAAATATTACATCTATCCTACAAAAATATTTCATCTATACCATATTCTATAGGTTTTATAAAATTTTCATTCAACTTCAAGGTTCTTATCATTTTAGAGAACTTCCCTAACCTTTTTAATAAAGAAAATACTCTAAGGAAATTACCACATTCATATTACAAAAAAAATGACACACATCAGGTGTGATGATGTTTCTTAATATTTATTTATTTGAAAATTTAGGCAATCTATATTAAAAAATTATTTTATTCTCTGGAACCAACTCTTATAGACTACAATATTAACATGACCGAACAGCTAATGACATTGATTCCACTAGATATAACATTACTTGGATACTTATAATGAGAAAATTATTTATCCAATGGTTCTTTTATATTGCTTCTCATGTAAACTCTCCTTACTATGACCTCATGACAAAGAGAAAAATCCTCCAAGTGATGATACTTATGATTTCAGTGTTATTTCCATTAATGTGACCTCGATCACTGATCTAGGATCATAACTAAAATATTATCATTATTTAGTGTGATATCATCATTATTGTTAGGAACTATATCATGATATTTTAAAAATATTTGTATCCAAAATACTTATTAATCGTTATAAGAAACATCAATATAATCAAACATTTCAATAGAATTAGTGACCACTTACAACTTTGAGATCTTTTAACTTACATCTTCTCCATTAAGATAGAAGATATATCCTAAATAATATTTCAGATCATTTTGGTATGCTTTTAAACTATCATTTGGTTATCCTATGATAAATGGTTCCTCATCTCCTCTATAAACCAAAAACATATCGCTAATAAACCTTATATGCTATAGTTATTCAATGAATCTCATGAGGGATTACTTGATATCTTTCTACCATGATCAATGTGTTGCAATCATCATGAAAAGTACATATCATGGTATATATGAAATATATTATCACTAACACATAATTAATATAGATATTTATATATCATTCCTCTTTTATTTAAGGACATATTTTATTAGATAGTTTATACCATGTCACATTGGAAACAATCACCCAGTGGAGTACTTCATACTGAATTTATTTAGTATCTTTTCAATTTATAAAATCCGATGTAATCCAAGTGTTTTATTATACCTATCATGATGTTTCCTGAACCCAAGGAATTAGGATTCTCCACCCATGTCCTTCAAAAAGAATAATCTGTTCAACCATGTCATTTTATACTTTATGTTTGGTCTATCATTTCCCATAAATAATACATCATCAAAATATAAAATAAGGAAATGACTTCACTTATATTAATCCTTTATTGGACACCAATATCAAATTAATTCTTTATAAAACTCGGTATTATAGTGAATTTTTAAAAAAATGTTCTATGATATCAATTCGTACATTAATCAATAAATGGATATCTAAAATATATATATCTTGCTGGAATCCACCGAATTAAAGAACCCTTTTATTTGTGTCATATAGATATATTGCATAAGATTCCAATTAAGTAGGTCTATATTGAATTATATTTCCTAAATTTCATAATCCTGGTAAATTTCTACAAAATTAATAATCATGAAGGATTTCATCAGAGAAACTAATGAAAAATATTTATCGTTTATGCCATGGCATTACATTAACCCTTTAGTACATGGCTTAGACTTATAGGTAATGACTCTACCTTCCATGTCTAGATTATTCTTGAATAACCATTTACAATCAATAAAATTTATATCTACTAGAATATTTAACAAATACAATACTTGTTTTTGGTATATATAGAATTTATGTTATAATTCATGGATTCTTGACACCATTAATATTTTTTGCTTATTATAACATCTATATAGGAAAAAATTACATAATTATCAAATCCAAATGAGTTATTATCCTAGATGACTATGTATCCATATCTCCATTGTTATCTATCTTCTATGGATCCCTTGTACAACAATTATGTCTCTAGAAAATCCTCTAATTTAAGTCATTGTGGATTTTGTTCCAGTTCTAGTTCCTATGTATCTTAATCCTCAACCTCACCATAGATGATCTTTCTCCCACAATTTCTTATGAATTTTTACTCCCTCTTAAGGATCATATAATATCTTGGCACCGTTAACTTTTTTCTTGATAGGATATATAGACTTTATCCCCCCTTTCTCCCTAGGATATCCTATAAAGATACATTTAGAACTCATGTGTGAAATTTTGGTTCCTTAAGTGACTTCAAAAAATTATTTTCATCCCCAAGAATATGAATATGACAACACAAGATTCACCTCACATGATAAATCCAATTAGATTATGTTTTACACATTATTTGGAACTTATTTTAATATGTGTGTTGTAGTTTGTAATACATATTGCTAAAAGTGTGATATACGAATCATATGACTCAACATCGGCCTCACTATGTCCAATAGTGTTTGGTTCCTCCAATTTAACATATACCATTCCTATATGGTGTATAAGGAAGAGTGAGTTAGATTATTATCCCAAACTCATTTATATAGTCAATGAAATATTGTTGAGGATATTATCGTTATTATTCTAGGTGGTGTTTCTTTATCTTCTTAGCAATATTATTGTACTACTTCATTATTGAACTCCATAAATTTCTCAATGGAATCAAACTTATTCTTTATTAAGAAGATAAAGATATATCTACTAAATTCATCAGTATAGGTTATGAAATAAGAATATCCAACATTATTATTAATCAGAAAAGGTTTTCAAAAATATGTATGAACTAATTCAATAATATCTATGGATCTTTCACACTTCCTAAAAGATGGATCTTTAGTCATTTTACCTTGTAAAAAGAGTGAAATACACCTAAGGGTTTTAATTCGAAAAAAATATAAATATGCCTTTTGATATAGCTATTCCATGTTAATCTTTTCAACATAACCAAGTTGGTTATATATCCATATGTGATATGGGTCATGTGATCTTGATTAATTATTTATCACCAACACAAGGTTTTTATATAACAATACATAATGACCATTATTCAATTATTACATTCTATAACATATTCCATCATTAAAAAAGTTAAAACACTTATTTCAAAACAAGAATATAAATATTTCCACATCTAAACATGACACAAATACAATTTTTTCTGAATTAGTTCATACATAATTAAATTATATTAAAACTAGATTTAAAATTTAAAGAAAAGTAAGATGGTAGTCTCTAGTAGAAAGGGAAACTAATATAACTCCATTATTAGAAAAAATATTTTAAACTCTTTCAGAAAACATTATGAATCTACTTCATTCTAATAAATTGATACATATAAAATCACTGAATGTTTTATATAATACCAAATTTTATGAAACCCAAATTTTACATTCGATAAGAAAAACAAGTTAATCCTCCCCTTTCATATTCACTGAAGTGAAGTTCTTCTTCTAGTGGCCCTTCTTTATATATAAAAAACACATTGAATCCTTTTCCCTAGCCTACCCCATGATACTCTTTATTTTATTAGTGATTTTTTAATTTGTATTCTATTTTGAATCCTAAATATGATAACCACTAGATGGTTGTTCACAAAAATACAATAAAAGTAGAAATAAATTCATATGATAAAACTATCCAAATGTCATTGTACTGAAACATTAAATAATTACTTCACCAAAATTTCCACATTAGTTTTCTCTTAATCAAACTGGTTTTCTCCAAACTGACACAAACATTCTCATGAAAAAAAGTAAATCATATCTGGTAAATAACTATAAACTTTTTATATTGTATGTAATTTTTTCTACATCTACCAAATAATTAATGAATCCATCTAATGCATCAGAATTACTACATTGATATCACTATGAATTGGTATTCATATAGATCCCAAATAAAAGTAATCAATGACACATCATCTTGTGGTCCCAAACCCTCTTAAAGATGTTCCCACCCGATCAGATGGTTATATATACATCTTCTATTCATGGTGATTCATTAGTTGTACTATGAAATGGTAAATTCAATGTAGATTTACTTGATATAACCACCTCCCATCAGTTGAACAATGGTGTTTCTACAACTTACTCTTATACTAAAAAATCTCAACTGAGATCGATTCATACAAAGACCGAACATCTCTTCTAGAAATATAAATATCTTCAAAACTTTTTATGGTTTTATCACCTTTCCTGCATCCTTCCAAAATTCTTTACTTACAAAAACCTCATAGACAACCTATTGAAACATGTTGTTTCTAATCAAAAAAGATAAAATGGTTATATAATTTTTTTACTTTATGTAAACTGAATAATTAGTTGAATATTATTTATAATACCTACAATATCCTACTTTAATAATTCTTGAAGGATTCCACATAGTCCTCTAATACTTTCAAAAAAACTATTTACTTATAATACATGAAATATCTCCCAATTTCATTCTTATTTACCAAAGACTGAATGAGGAAAAATGTTTCATAATAATTTCTTGAAAAAAAACAATTTTTAAACATATCATCTAGTTTCTTTCATCCATTTATCTTTCCCAACCACAACATCTCATTATTAAGAACCATCTCAACGTAATGTTAATTCAGATAGATATGTTTCATCCATGCATGAAACACTGTATTTTTATCTAATTGTAACATAATCTGTGTTTCAAAATATAGATAGGTACATAATTTATAATATCTATGATACTCAATTAGATATCTCAATTATATTGTCTTTATAACATCCCTCCCATCACCCATTGTCTTGGGAAAAGGTTGGGGTGCTACTGGCCTTAGGTAACATCCACAAAAAAAATTATTGTCATAAATTCCAAGGGATTCCTAAAATTGTGGGGAATGATTTTACATTTAAAAAACAAATCAAACTTAAAACCCATAACAATAAAACCTTTATATTATTAATGTGTAAAAAATAAAACTAAAACTAAACCAACTATAACATAAGTGGACAACCGAAAACCAGAACCAACAAAACCCAAAGATACCAAAGACCATAAATCCCAAATAAACATTTACATCCAAGAAAAAACTAGCAACATTCTCCATTCTACAACACTACTAATCATTCAAAAGTATCATAAATCTTTTATAAAGAACCGATTACTTTTCTTTCACCAATGTCGTGAAATATAACATATGAAAACACACCATTGTTCCCAAGAAGAGGTGATTAGAAAAAACATTAGTATTTCACCAATTACTTCCCTACACAATCCAATATGATAGAACATGTGAGAAAAATTACATAAAATAGTTTTATAGAATTTAAAATATTTTATACAAAATCCAAACAGCTTTCCAACCCAAAACTATTTTCCATATAAAGAAACCAGACAAGTCTTTAAAAAAATTCACAATTCAATTTTTCAAACTCAATACATGGTTACACATATCTACACAAAAATTCACGAATTCTTAGGTGACTGTTTCATACTTATGAGTGCTCTCTCTTTGATCATCCAAGTTTCACAATTTAATAAGTACCAGTTTCCCTAATGGAACAAGCCCCTTCTATTCGGTCATGTCAATGAAAATAAACCCATGCCAACCATGTGTTCCAAAAACCCTATAAATACTTTCAAGAAAACATTTATTTTATTGAATATAATTCTATGAACATTCTTACATTCATTAAAGTTAAATCCTTTTATTAAAATCTTCATTTTGTATTCTTGAATCAAATGTACATAACAAAACAACCAATTTCCATAATTTTAAAAAATCATCACTAGTTTTTTCTATCATTAATCCAATATCAATTTCACAAAAAAATCATGAAATTTAATAAAGTTGAAATCAATACATTTAGTTCTAATCAAGAGGATTCAATGGAAAATCCCCATATCTCTCAGACTTAAATGAAGATGAATATTGGAACATAACATAAAAATACATATTGAAACTCTTAATGAAATATTTAAGTCTTTTACCATTAAAAAAATCATATCTCATCTGATTTACATCACATAGTGTGAATTTATCCCTAATGGATTAGATCCATGATTCCATGGGATTAGAGAAGTATAAATCTAAGGAAGATGATGAATAATGAGAACTTATCGACAAATCCAAGTAACCAACTCACCTGGATTCACCTAGGATTCACTCCTCGATCAAATAGAATGATCTCCATATCCTTAGGAGGGAAAGGAATTAGATATATGGGTTTCTTAAGAGAAAATAAGGGATTTATGGGCTAAACCAAGTTACATCCATGATTTTAGGACCTAATTTTTCATAGTTCATAGTTATGGTTCATGGATAAAATAATTATGTGCTAACCATGAACTGTCCACTAAATCCAAACACATCTCACATTGTTGGATCACATGGTTTGAAAAACCATGAACCAACTTTGATAACCCCCACTTTACTGATTTGTATAGTTTATTCAGGCCAACCACATGATTTGGCCAAACTATGTGCCTAACCATGTGCCAACCCAGTGACCACTATTTATCTTGCACAGTTTCCCAAAGGTATTTTACAGTTTCTACTAACATTTCTCAAACTGTGAACCTCTATAAAACCCTCCAAAGTCTGTCAAACACCTTTGAACCTCCAGAAACATAACCCGAAAATTATATATACATAATATAAATAAATAAACAGTAATGTACCAGAAACTGGGGGTGCTACAATTTCAATGATTTCTTCCATTAATACAAAACACTATAATTTTGTTATGAATAATGTAATCAACAGTTTCATCTTTCACATCCATATGAACATGGTTCCATGAAAGGTAATGAAATTTCTAGTTGTTCTCTTCCATGAATCTAATCCCCCCAACATTCACATCTAAATACCTTTTCAATGAGTCATTATCTACAAATAAAATGATGATATCTTTAATTCCTTTAGTATGTCTCATTATCCACTTCAAAATATTCCAATTATTTTTTCTTTTATTTTCCATTAATCAAATTACAATTCCCACTGAATGGTAAATATTTTACAAATAGTATACCTTGGAACATATGAGACTTATTATCATAGAAGTATATAATATTCTCTAAATGTGACTTTCCTCATCCTCTATCCATGGTTCTTATTACTTCAAGAGTTTTAATTATACATCATGTGGATTTTAAATATCATTTCATATAATAATCATAAAAGTTTCCAATGATCTTACTTAAATAATATTTCTATAATATAAAAAGACTTGTGATATTCTAATCTCATTAAATCTTCAAGATCATGATTTAATGTTCTTCAAGAAGATCCTTAATTTCATAATTTCATGAAAAATCAGTCTTTATGTATTAAAAATATTGAATTGATAGACATACCAATAGAATATCATCCATGTAAAAAAGGATAAATGATTAAATTACCATCATTATTATCCTTCTATTAGAAATAATGTTTTGTTTTTATCAATATAAAATCACTCTCCCCCGTGAATGTATTGAACTTCTGGATCCTATATCATAGTTCTCATTTTAAACCATATATTCTTTTCTTATGTTTATACATTAAAAAATGATTTTATTGAACCCAAAACTCATAGTTCGCTTTATAAATATTTCATTCTATATATTTAGAAAAAATAAAAACCATCGTCACATCCATTTATTCTTTATATGGACCTATAGAAATAATGAAACTAATCACAGTTTAAATTGATGTAGGTTTTACTATAGGAAAAAATATTTCATAGAATTTTATACCCTCCTTCAACATGAATCATTTATCCCTTTACCTCACTTTAAAAATTATACTTCCATTATATTCATCTTTAAACATAAAGATCAACTTTTTTCGAAGTCATTTTTTTGATATGTAAATATATGAACTCTGAAGTTTATTTACATGAATTGAATCTAACTCATACTTCATGGAAAATTTCCAATTTTTGGAATCAACAAAACTAGTTGTTTTTTCATGGATTTATAGTTATAATCCAACTATTAAAAGGAAGTAATTTATTTCATATCCATCCCTTTATACTAGTCATTTAACTCTTGATGCATTCATATTGTTTCCTATGATTCTGATATATATATATAGCACTTAAACCATTTAATTTTCATCCCCTATAACTCATGATCAAGCCTTACTGGTTATTGGGATTTTCGGTAAACCTTATAAAAGCTTAAATATCTATCCTTTTTATCCAACCCTTAAACATTACAATAGATTTTCTACACTTATGGTAGATTCAGTTTCATATAAATTTCACAATAAATAGATGAATTCATTTTTTTCTATATTATGAATTTTATCAACATCCTAAAGTCAAAATCTAAGATCATTATCTCCATATTAGATGATGATTGATGTGTGACATTTATATTTAACCTTTCCTATATAATTGGAATCCAAATAAATATTAGATAAATATATGAAGGCTATAAGGTGGGATACATATGGTGTTTTCGAATTCATGAAGCCTTTGATAGTTTCTATCCCATTTGTGTTGAAGAGATATCATTAATTAGGTGTGTTTTAGTATTTTATTCTTTATCCTGAAAGACATTGGCATTTATAAATGAAACATTGTACTTCCCACAATTTCCATAAATATTTTATTCATCCTTTCAGTTATGAAATTTTTTCATGTATCCCATGTATATTTTCATAAAGCCTAAATTACCTATTCTTATAGATTTTTTGGATACATAATCCCTTGTACTCGCATCCATTGTAAAGCCTCAAGAATTTATACATGCATCCAATATCCCTTTCAACCATAGATTTATACTAAATAAAGACACCAAAAAATTATTGTTTATTTTTATAAAATTATACCCATACCATCCTCATGGATTAATCAATTAATGCCACAAAATATTATAACACTCTAGGATTTTTTGACTAGATAAAGTCCCTAGACATCTGTACACAAAATATCTATCTTTTGGAATTTCATATTTATTTTTCTCAGTGTAAATCTCACCATTCATTTATCAATGAGTGTAAAGATAAAAACTTCTATAGTTTGGATGATCCATATTCATCAAGTCTTTTTATACTAAAACTATTATACATTTCTCACAAATGTGACTTAAATATTAGTGACAGAAATATAAACATTTATATGTTTATGTTCCCTCAATTATAGCTCCCAATTACCTTCTTAACAGATACAGTGTGCCCTATTTTACACCTCATGATTTTCCCAAGAAACCACAAGTAGTTTTCCACACTCAATTTATAAAGGATGTCCCATACCCATATTTATCTAACTACCAAACTATGATAATGTTCTTTATAAGGCCTAGAATATGAATAAATACCTTAAAAAATAAAAAATATATTATTCAACTAAATTTTTATATCACCCTTCTACCAAATATTAGGAGCTTCACTATACACTAGATGAACTATTCCAAAACATGAGATTTCATAATTTTTCTTCCATCCCTTTTCACTATTAGAAAATTCATATACACTAGGATCTATTATACAATATTCTATTAGAGTGTTGAAACATAGAAGTTTATTTTCACTACTATTATTTGTGGAACCAATGGAACTTAAAAATCCAAATTTTTATCTTATAGAGTTTCTTTTCACTCTTTGAATTTCTTTTTATAGTGGCCCTTTACCACTTAGCATGAATGTAGGGTTAGGCCTAGTATATTTACATCTAATACCATCTATTAACTTATACTCTAATCATATTGAATATAACTGATAAGGAGAGTCCGCACTTCCATCTGTACTAAATGAATTTATTTATGGTTCTTTAATCTCCCTCCTTTGGAGTTATTCATTATGAATCGTACTTTGAATATATTTAAATATAATTCAGATTTCCCCTAGTATTTCATACAAATGAAAACATTTAATCAAAATATATAATAAATTATTAAAATAATAATATATCCCAAACATAATATGTTAATTTTACCCACATAGGCTCAAGGTGACTATGACTCATGTTAAAATATTTAATATGATCAATTTAATATATTTATTCTGATAACCTCGTAATTAATTTTTGTTGCATTGAAAACACTTTTCTGAGTGTAGTAAAAATATAATACATATCATTTTGGGACAGCATTATCCCTAATATATTCTTCATCCCTTAGATATTCAAATCAACATTTCATTCTAAAGACTTCCTCACTAAACAAAATGACCTCAAACCATGCATTTCCATTCCTATTTTTAGTCAAACATCCTAGTATTTCTTAATAATATAATACTAAACATGTAACCTCTTGATGATAAAATTCATTCCATTAAATAGTTTGATCAAAAATATTATTATATTCTAAATCCATCACCTCTAAATGCAATTAATCCTATCTAATAAAACAAACATTTGTACATGAAACATTGTTTTATATGATTTTGTTGAGTGAACAACTATACTTATGAGAAAATATTATTTGATAAAAAAAAATGTTAAGAATACCAAACAAAATTAAACCATTGGATGTTCAGTCATGATAAGAACAAAAATGTTGAAATCAAGTCACTAGATAGAACCCACTAATTATCAATTTAATAAAACGTGAAATAATTACTTCTCCCAAATCAGCAGAATATGTTTAACTTAATCGAGAATATTTACAACAAAATCAAATAAAAAATCATATAAAAAATAATAATGTAATTTAATTTATGTAAAGAAATTAAGAGGATTTATATTTTTCATAATTCCATCATATATAGAGAGGATAAGAATTATACACTTTCATTTCATCAGATGTACAATATTAAAATCAATGTAACTTGTAATACATGTATATAACAAATAAAATTAATCACAAGACACATGATAATTTGTTTTAACTCTCATTTTAACATTCATGTCTCCATTTAGGCCTTTGAGTTCGGTTTTTGAGGCATTTGTTTCCTTGTACGGTATTGGGTCCCCTGTTCTCTTAGTTCTTAAAAGAGGTTTTAATTTCTTTTTTGATTCAATAAAGGTTCCTTGACCTGAAATATTTTTATAAAAGACTACATATGGTCCCACTCAGTCATCAAAATTTCACCAACCTCTTACATTCATTGGTACCCATATATTGCACTATGAAACTGTCGATTCCACATATTTTCATCTGTCCAACTATGAATCAATTTTCAAAAATAGTCTTACTATATATCATTTTCCCCAAAAACTCCTAGATTAGTGATCTTACAAAAATATTAATTTCCAATCTTCCAATAATCTCAATATATACCAAACTTATGGTGAGATTACCATCATGCTTATATTAATCATAGATTTTTAGCTTCTAAAAACATCACAACTAGCCCTTTAAAAAATTCTACTACCTATAGAAAATACTAAAGGTTTATAAATATTTTAACCTTCTTATAATATTAATTAATAATAACCTAATACTTTTATAATATATTTCCCCATAAATAATTTTATCTCATTGATATCTTGATTTATAAGAAATAAAGTTTAGACGAACCACACAACATTATTAAAATATTGTGTGTTTGTTATCTCTTAGCCATTGGTTTAGTGGGTATGAATTGTAATAAATAAATTAGGAAAAATATATGGTCTATACATTTATAAAATTAAGTCACAAATTATAAAATATTTATAATAAAAAAATTTAAAATAAGTGTTGTTTTATCTAAAAAACACTACTTTTATATGCACAATGTATTTTTTAATAACGAATTAATTAAATATATATTGTTAAGTGATTTTAATTGAAATTATATGTTATTTAATTGATAATTTTTTTAATTTTTTTAATTTTTTTCTAGGCATACGATGAGAATAAATCTATATTTACGCTTAAAAATGTATTTTTTCTAAAAAAGAAATTATCATTTTTTTGTACTAAAATTAAAAATATTTATCCCAATTTATTAGTATTTAATTAGATAAAACTAATTGAATATTTACAATCAAAAGATTCAAAAATATTATATTGGACCCTTATTTGTTTTCAACAGGAATGATAACCATAGAAATATTTATCCCCTCGATAATGGGTAAATAAATTTAATCAATATTGTAAATATGTTATAAGGCCATATTGTTTTTCATATTAATTAAATTTTATGGATTTATTTCCACCATTGTCATCATGTGTTATAATGTTATTAGATTCAATGAAAATTTTTATTGGAAATGCTTTATAAATTATTTAAATCTTGGAAAGAGAAAAACTGTCATTCTCTTAGTTTTAAATATCTTTTATGTGTTCACATATAGAGAAAAACTAATTATGAATTAATATTCATAGTAATTATTCTTCGAATGAAATTATATTGATTATATTAATATATTTATAATTTTAAAAAATTATATAATTACCTTAAATTCTTACACAACGCCAAAACAATATTTATTCAATTAATGGAAAAAATAAAAGTAATGGCATTTAAAATATAAAAAATGATATAATTTGAGTAACATATTGTGTTACAATAATAATATAGGTTAATATGAAATATTAGTGTTATGTTAAAATATTATAATAAAATTAAAAAATTTCATTCGTGTAATTTAAGTGAAATTAAACGAATAGTGTTTAAAATTATAATAATGATACTTTCCAAATAATATATTACTGAATTATATAAAAAATTGAAAACTTGAAATAAGACAATTTGGACGTTAAATGTCCAAAAATTTAATTATTTTTCTATTTATGGTACAATTTTAAACTTATAAGTAAAACTTATAACCCCTTTATATTGAAAATTTTGTTATCATGGTTAATATTTAATTTGGTTAACTAAGGTTTAATCAGAATGATAGGGTTTAAAATTACAATAAATTTTGTCTGATATCTATTTTATTGATAATATTATAACCCTGTCCCACCCAATCTTTGAATAAATTTTCTTTTTTAGGCATTTTTCTTGAGAATGAACTTATTTTAATTTAATGTTTTGATAAATTTAACAAATTCTCCTCAAATCATTTATAAAAGGTAACCTCCTACCTCACCATTATTACAACTCAATGAGCCTTATATATCTACAAAATTTTTATAATTTATCATATAAAATTCCTTACCCAAATCCAGAGTCTTTTTTACCAGAATACCATCCCTAGAGTCCTTTATAGGAGATTTAAAAGAGTCATTTCAATGATGAGGTTATCACCTTAATCGATCATTTTCTTTTCTACTCTTTTTTATGTTCTCTAAATATGTGGTGTTTATCATAAAATAATAAATTATGTATCCTAAATATTCATAAGTATTATTATTATTATTAAAACACCATTATATCTACTCTTTCCCATAATATGAGAAGGTAACTTATTGCATGTGTGTACAAACAACTTACCATCTCCACGTATCATTATATTTAATTTTCAATAACCAAATTTTGTGAATAGAAATTATTATTATTATTATCATTATATATGTTATTTATGAAATAATTATAATTATTTTATTATAATATCACATCAACCTACTTTCTATCCAATCCTTTGGGAAATGAAGAAGTAGTTTGTGCCTATCTGTGGACTACAACCTCCACGATGAGATGTGATTCATTATTCATTTATATTTTAATGGGATGGTAATTATGAAGAATTTTGATAATATATTATATATATATATATATTATATAATATCTATCATATAATGGTTAATTAATATTTACCTTTCCTTTCACCCATCTGTCGATTAATAAAAATAGTGTACATGTGTATGTATGGAATATCATCTCCAGGAATAGTGTAATTCATTTTTCTATCTATAAATTTTATAGATGACTATAAAAACTTATATATAGAATATATATGATAATTATATCATTATTATAATTTTGTTGATTATGGAATAATGATAAATATACAAGTACAAGAACTATTGAACTAACATACTCATGATAAATGAAACTGTTAACACCCCAAAATGATGATTTTAATAATGAAATACTTGTAAAAGGGTGTGTTTAAATGTTATGAAGTGACCATATGTGATATTATAAGTATTAAAATAAATCTTTTTTTGAATTATAAAACAATTTACATTAATTATATAGGTGTTTATAGTGCTATTGAGGCATGGAGAACTCAAGGTAAGTGGTTTTATATTATAATATCACTATTTACAATGAATGATTATGAATATGTTCTAATGATGAAATTTTATAATTTTTTAAGATAGTCATTATTTTACTTTCCTTTTGTAATTATTTTAAAATACATGTTTTCCTTTCATTTTCCTCACCTTATGTATTCAAGAGACTGATAATATGTTTTTAAGGAAAAATGTCTTTATTTATCTCTTCAGTCAAAAAAACCATTTTCTTCCATATTTATGTTTTCGAAAAATGTTTTTAATATTAAATTATTATTATTTAAAGTCATATTTACACATGTTTTAATTTTTAGAAACATTTTCAAATGAATACTTTCTTCATTTTCAAAATGAGGTAATTTGTAAATTTTCCTAAAAATGTATTCAAGGAATATTTTTTTTTAACTTGGACAACATGAATGTATTTTCCCACCATTATGACTAATTTTTTCTTTAAATGATACTTTAAATGATACCTTGTTTCTCATAAATAAAACTTTATACCTTTATAGTTGTGTAATTTTTAAAAATTATTTGAATTCAAAATGGAACATATATTTTCCTCAAGAATATTTTAATAATATTTTAATAGTATTTCTATTCGTCAAACACAATATCCTTGATATCACTTATAATTTTCTCAAAAAATTATCCTAGGATACCATTGGTATTATTTGTATGTATGTTTTATGTTTATGTTGTCATGATTTTTATGAAATTTGTTATTTATCCATTTATTATTCTATGATTAAATGTTTATGAAACCCATTTAATTTAATGGGTTCAAATATGTTGAATGTTTTTGGATATTTTGGCACACATATGTATTATTTTTATTATGTGATGGTTTGTACCAATATAAATATTCAATTCCTTGGGTAAATATTGATATCTCATAAGATAAACATGATTGGAATGAGGAGTGAATTTAGTACAGTAAAGGACTTTTACAAAAATAATTTTTTAGGAGTGAACCTTTACTATTATGATGGATTGGGGAGTGACACCATATAACTTTGATAGTATTGTAAAATATCCTTAACAACTAAGGAAATTATTTTTCAAGATTTATTTTAGGCTAAAATTCTGTGTCTTATGGAAATGTTATGCTACCATGACTCATGTTCGTTGATTTCCTTATGAATAATGTCTTATAAACATCCAAGATTATTTCCATGACTTTATATAATTATATTTCGTATAAATTTAATGGTTTTAAATATTTAATATCATATTTTTAAACTCCTATCCTCATGTTATTATTATATGATCATTGATATTTCCCTTGTTTACCCTTATTAAGAATTTGGGGTCATCCTTTTTGTATTTTTTCTTTTCACATGGATATGAAGAGAGGTAAGTATTAAATGCCTAAAATGATTTCCAGTAATAAAAAAATAAGTTGGAGCTGATGTTGATATTTTATAAACTAGTTTTTTTATGTTTCCAAGTCTCCAAGAAGTTCAACCTAGATGATTTATTAATGCATAGAAATGTTATGTGACTAATATTAATCTATTAACCATTGATATTTATTTATGAGTTGTATAAGACACTATAGTTTGTTTTAGAGAAAATATTATTTAGACTTGGAAACATGGTTGGGAAAATATTTATAATAAACATAGTGAAATGTATGCATATAGGATAAAGTATTAATGTTTTGATAACTATAATTAATTACCTAGGTTAAATCTATGGTTTCATTGAAGTAGTTGTCCAAATTTAAAATAACATAAATTGTTTTTCATTATTATTTGGTTTAAAAAACATGATTATTATTTCTAAAATTAGGTTTTTTTGTTTTCATCAATGGATTGGACCTGAAGGAATCCAATTAATTTTTAATTTGATGGAAAATTCAATGATCACACTCTTGAGAAACCACAATTTTTGGGGATAGAATGAAAAATCACTTTACTATTATCACCCAACATTATCAAGAAATAAATCAAGATGAGATTCCAAATGAACAGTGGAGTGAACTAAGTTATGTTTTGTATAACATGAGGAAACATACACCTTCATTTAATGAGTCAAGTGATCCACTAGTCTCTATATAATTGACCATTACAATTGAAAAGATACTTTCTATTCATAATTTTTTTGAACATGATAAAGTTAGTATGGGTTTTTATCACCTTAATGGAAAATCATATTAGTGGTTGAATTTTATCAAGAAATTCATAGAATAAGAATAAATTTAATTTATAGAGTGGGAATAATTAAAAAATTATTTTTTAACATGTTATTTCCTCATATTCCTCATTCTAAAATAGAGAAATAATTCAATAAGTTAATTCATAAGGATAAAGAATTTGTTGATCCTATGAGGAAAATTTTACAATAATTTCAAGGTAATCTTAGGGTATTATCTTCTGACTAGAAATTACGATTTATTGATTATTTAGTGGAATAAAACCAAGTATTTAAATGGTGTTAGAAATAATGGACTTTAGTATCTATGATGAAACCATTAAACATAATATCCAAGCTGAGATATAGAATGGAGTTTCCCATAAATATCATGGGTTTGATAAGAAAATAAAATTGTAATTAAAATAAAATTCAAAAAATCATATATATAAGAATATGATCCTTCCATTATTCTCGATGTGCATAAGGAAAAAGGGGGAAAATGTCTATAGGGAACTAGTAAATGGTTCAAGTATGTAAAGGAAGTTCATTTGGAAATAGAATCCTGAAGTGATAGGAAGAAGTTGGCTAATGATGTGAATAGAGAGAAATCTCTATACAATGAACCATCAACACTCAAATGTTTTAAATGAAAAGAGTTTCATCATAATGGTAACTAGTTCTCAAATATGATGTTTAATGATGATGATCAATATTAAAAACCTAAAAAAGAAAAGAGAAAATGAAATCTCAAGAGATAAATATTTTTGAGGATGGGTATGGTAATGAAATGGTGAAAGGTACACATACCATTGAATCCAGAACTTCTAATGTTCTATTTGATTATGAATTAACCAAGTCTATTTTACAAACTGATTTTTATAATGGTATAATAGTACCACCTCATAAATTAGGTGTTCAGTTATTACTAAAAACCCCTAACGGTTTGATGATTGAATCCCAACTCTGTGATTATTTTCTGGTTCATGTTTTTGGGGAACTATTTATTATAAATCTTCTCATTTTTTCTATATTTCAATTCAATGTTGTTTGAGAATAAACTGTATTTATTTATATAAACACCACATCAATTTTCAAGGATGGTATGTTACATTTTATATTCAAAACCAACCTATGAATACTGATCAATTTGATAAAAAATTATCTTTTTTTATGGAAATTACATCTATAAGATTGGTCATGATTTCAATTAATATGGGGTTTTTATCTCAAATAGATGGGGAGAAACACAAAAATTAATATATGCATATTTTAAGGGAGTTTATTAATGTCTTTCTTGAATATTGTTTTGGTCTTCCATCATGTGTTGAAGGTTTGTTTTCAATTGAACTCATACATTTTGTTACACCTATTCTCATGACTCAATATAGAGTTGACCCGATTGAGTTTCAAGAATTGAAGAAGAAAATCCATGAGAATATTGGAAAGGGATTCATTAATCCTTGTAAATCACCTTGGTATGAACCTGTTCTATTTTTTATGAACATAGATGGAACAATGTGACTCTTCATTGATTATTGAGAACATAACATGATCACTAGGAATAAAAGATATACTCTAGCCTATATTGATGCCATGTTTGATCAATTGTGTTTATCTGAAAATTTTTCCAAGATTGATATTCATTCTAAATATCATAAATTATGGGTTAATAAGGAGGATATTCCCAATACACCATTCTGTAAAAGGTTAGTTAAATATGAATTTATAGTGATTCTATTTGGGCTTAGTAATTTCCCTATTTTATTCATCAATTTAATGTATAGAGTCTTTAGAGATTACCTTGATCAGTATATTGTAGTCTTTATAGATGATATTCTTAAATATTAAAGTAGAAAGGAAGGGTATGATAATAGTGTTCTGGACCCTATGGAAGGATAAATATTATGATAA
Organism: Viscum album; assembly: GCA_963277665.1. Lineage (NCBI taxonomy): Eukaryota > Viridiplantae > Streptophyta > Magnoliopsida > Santalales > Viscaceae > Viscum > Viscum album. The sequence goes on along the minus strand of OY728163.1, from coordinate 512,659,343 downwards.
GTTTACCAAGTGTGAATTTACAGTTTATAAAGTTTAATTAATGGGTGATATAGTCTTATGCAAAGTTATATTCGTATATCCTTTAAATATAGATGTTATTGAACATTGGGCCAGACCAACCACTATTACCATGATCTGTCATTTTCTTGATTTGTATGGATATCATTGATTCTTTTTTAAGAATATTTTGTAGATATCTAATACACTCACAATGTAAAATTGGAAGGGAACCAATATCCATTTTCCAGATGAATGTAAGGGATGTTTTAAGGAAGTAAATAAAAGAATCATCATCACACATGTACTTATAGTACCCTGTCGTGGGGAAGGGTTTGTAATATATAGTGGTGCATCAATGAGGGTATCATGATGTGTCCTCATTTAGAAATATATTGTTATATATTATACATAATTACAATTGAATTTATATGATTAAAATTACCCAAATCATTATATGAGGTTTACTGTTGTTTTGTTTTCATTAATGATGTCATGGAATTATCTATATGGAGAAAGGTGTGATATACATACTGATAAAAAAGTTTAAAGTATATTTTCAATAAAATTGAGATTCAAATAAACAAAATAATATGGTTGAAGGTGGTTAATGATTATGAACTCTCAATAAATTACCAATTTATAATTCAAACAATGTGGAAGATACTCTATAACAAAATTATAATGCTAGGTTATCTATGATGAGGATCATAAAAGATCCAATATTTCTAGACTTGGAACATATGTATCTTGAAATATTCTAGGGAGGGGAGAAACATTTTCTTTATTAAATGATTATTCAATCATATATCCAAGTAAATATTAAATAGGAGTAGTATGAAGATTTAGAGCTATAAAATATTATTAGAAGTATCCTTCAGTTCAACCATGATTGTTATAGAAAAATAAAGTTCATGAACTATATTTGTATCCGATTGGTACCAGATATAAATAAGGAGATTATGTATGAAGCTCATAGTTCATCATTAACTATTGATCCTAAAAGTTTGAAATGTATAGATATTTTAATGCGTACTTCTGGTGTGATGGCATGGAGAGAGATATTGTAGAGTATATTTATTACTTCTTTTATAGCAATAATTTAAGGTTGAGAGTATAAGTTTAATAAGATGTTTAAACCATTTCCCATTACATAATGTAAATGGGGAAACATCACCATGGATTTTTTCATTTGATTCCTCAAAACATATAAAGTGAATAATTCTATTTTGGATGAAGTCAATTATTTTACAAAGTTAGTAAACTTCATTTCCATCATATAATTTGTAAATCTTAATAAAATTACTCAATTGTACATTAAGAAAGTGGTATGATTTCATGTTGTACCACTATCAATTATATAAAATCCGGATTAATTGTTTACATTGATGTTTTGAAGAAGTCTTTTGTAGGATCTATATAAAGAATTAAGTTTCATCACTAGTTATCATAAAAAGATATACAGTTAGTATAATAGGATCATAAAAACTATAGACTAAATGTTGATATCTTTATTATGGATTTCAAAGTTTGTTCGGATCAACACCTTCCTTTGGTGGAACTCTCTTATAGTAGTAGTTTTCACTCTAAAATTCATATGTCTCGTTATGAAGCCTTATATTGAATGAATTGAATAACTCTAACATGCTATAGGGAATTTGGAGGAATAAATTAATTTCGAACTGATATAGTAGATGATATTTTAGAGAATGATATGGAAATTCATTATTATATATGAGAATCTCCATTTCGACAAAAAAACATTATTCGAACAAACATAAGAACGATCTAGAATTTATATTCGGTGATAAGGTATTCATATGAATATCTCCAAAGAATAGGGTGATGATATTTAGAAGAAAGGGAAAGATGACCTATAGGTATTTTAGTGTTTTTTAAAATCTTTATCATGTCGGGATGATATCTTATAGATTGGAATAACCATTGAATTTCTCTCTCATGTTCATGATGTGTTCCATGTATTTCTCCTAAAAAATTACATACCTGATCCTTCACATGTACTAAACATAGAAGTCACACCAATATAAAAATATCTTTCTTATAAAAAATAACCATTACATATTTTTTATCATCGATCTAATGTTCTTATAAATAAGTCTACTCACCTGATTAAAGATTTTTTTGGAGAAAACACCAATTTAAGGAAACTACGTGGCAATAACAGGATGAAATGAGGTAGAAGTATACATTTTTATTTGTATCAATGTGATGAATTTAATGTGTAAATTTTTTTAGTGTGTGTAGAATGTGACACCTTGAAATTTTTATGAAATATTTGTCCTTAAATTATTTGATTTCATTGATTGCTTATGTTACATTAAAAAGTTATTTTAGACAACCATGTAACATTATTAAAATATCTTGTATTTTTTATCACCTAGATGTCAAGTTGGAGTGTATGAATAGTCATAATTAAATTATAAAAATTATATGGTATTCACATATATATAATTAATTCATTTGTTATCAAATTATTTATATTAAAAACAAAAAAAATATTGGTAAATAAATGTGTAATTTTTTTCTGAAAAAATATTTTTATTCAAGGAAGGTATTTTTATATTAATAAATTGATTTAATAACAATTGGCTAATAAAATTATTGAAATGTACATCTTATTGACATAATAATTATGTTAAACAATCAGAAAATATTTTTTTATGGAAAATGATTAGAATAAATATTGTTTTATGCCTAAATTTTTTTTCTAAAAAATGTTTTTTCACATTATTCAAAATTATAATAAAATTATTTTATTCCATTAAAAGGTATATAATTAAATAAAAGTAATTACGTATTTACATCTAAAATTTCTAAATTTGGTAAATCTGTATGTTTTATTTTTGGTTAATATGAATAGTAACTATGGTAAAATTTATCACCTCGGTAAAGGGAAAACATTGTTAATTTTAAATATAATAAGTAATAAGGCTATATTTTTTAATCATATTATTTATTGTATGGAGGTAATTTTACCCTTATCACCTTAGGATTGAAATTTATCTTTGTAATTGACACTTTTCTTTGAAAATGATTTACATATTATTTAAACCAAAGAATGTTATAGAATGTCAGTATCTTTATTTTAAATACCTTTATGATTTCACAAAGGAAAAAATGAGTTATGAATGAATATTAATTTAAATTTTTCGAATAATGTAATTGTATTGATTATTTTAATTAATTAATTTATTTTATAAATTAAATAATTTCCTTAAATGATTATATAATTCCAAATTAGTATTTATTCAATTAATGGAAAATAATAATAAATGATTTTAAAAATATTAAAATTTATTTTAATTGATTAGTTTTTAGGATTTCATGAATTTTATAGGTGAATGCGAAATATTATTGTTGTTTTAAAATATTATTTCTCTATTCCAACTTTTTACTTATGTATTTTATGAAAAATTAAATAAGTTGTGTCAAAATTGACAATAATGAAATTTTATCAAAATAATTATTTATTAAATATTTTATAAATCATGAAAATATTGAAATATGATATGGTAGTTATTATATGGACCAAAATTTCAAAACTATTTCATCTATGCTCCAATTTTCACAATATAAGTAAAAATTACAAATGTTAATATTGAAAAAGTTGTTGTCATAGTTAAAATTAAAATTAGTGAAGTAAGGGATAATAAAATTGAAAATGTTTAATATGACACTAAAATTAGTGAAAATTTTATTGGTTTTGGGGATTAAAACCGATAAAACTTTATCTTATAATACGTTTCTATTTGGAGGAATTTTTCCTGGGAATAAATTTATTTTAATTTAATCATTTGAGAAATTCAAAAAATTCCACTCTCCTCAATTATAAAATAGAACATTCCCACTCATTTTCAAAAAAAAATTGAACCTTATATATTAACCAAAATATACTTATTTATCTTATACACTTCTCTATTAATTTCCTTGTGGTTTTTTCTCTCTATATGTCTAACCCTGTAGTCCTTCACAGGATATCTAAAGGAGTCTCTTTAAATAAAAAGAAATCACCTTAACAGATCAATTTATTTTCAACCCTTTTTTACCTTCTTAATGTTTAGGTTATATATCCTAAAAAAATGAGTTCAATATAATAAAAAAGATAAAATTTTGTTACTATTATTATTATTAAAATAACATTATACACCTTCTTTCCCATTAATTGATAAGTGAAAGTATTGCTTGTGCATACGTACGACTTACGTCTCCACGTAGTGAAGCAATTTATTTTTCATCACAATATTTTATTAAAGGGTATTATGATGGGTTTGGTTTTCAAATATGATATTATGGAAATAATTTTACTTATATAATTATAATATAACATATACACATCCTTTGGGAAATGATAACAATGTTCATGCATAGGTGTGGATTACCACCTCCATGAAGTGATGTGATCTATTTTTCATTTATATTTTAGTTGGATGATAATGAGGTAAAACTATATAATTATATATGATATATATGATATTATAATGATTATATAAACATTAATTAGTATTTATATTCCCTTTTCAAACTGTAAAATAATGAAAATATTGTTCATTCATATTTACGATCTACCAACTCCATGAACAATGTAAGTAATTTTTCTATACCTAACATTAATTTATGACACCATATATAAATATATAATTTAGATATATGATATTTATATCCTTATTAATTTCCTCTATATTACTTATCCAAGATATAAGAACATGATTTGGAACTTTTGAACAAAAACTATCATGATAAATGAAACAGTAAACACCCAAAAATAATGATTTTAATAAGGAAATATTGATAAAAGTGGTTGTTGAAATGTGGTAAATAGATCTTATATGATAATATAAGTATCAAAATTTCTCATTTATAGAGTTAAAATAAATGTAAATTTATTATATCATAGGTTATAATGGTTTCAAAGCAAGGTGAACTCAATGTAAGGGGTTTCCATTACAATAAAATTGTTTATCCGGATTATTTGTGATTAAGTTATGATGATGATATATTATTAAAAATATATAAATTTACCGATTAATTTTATTATCTTATATATATATTTTTTTAAATTCTTGTTTTCCATTCATTTTTAATCTTTTGTATTCTTGATAAAAAAAATATTTTTTTAATTAAAATTGACTTCATTTCTCACTTCAGTCGAAAATCCATTTTCTTCCATATCCATGTTATCTAAAAAATAAATTTTGGTTTTTAATCATATCTTATGGTTTTTAAATTTTGTTTTTATAATAATTTTTCATTTTATTTAATGGTTTGAAAGGATTCTTTATTTCATTTTCAGATTGGGTTCGTTGTGACTTTTTCGATAAAATTATAGAAGAAATTTTTTTAGCATGTACCTAATGAACATACATTACCATTGTCAGAAATAATTTATTCCTTGAATATTACTTTAAAATTTTATAGGGATACCTTAAAGAAAATTTTATTCAATTAAAATTTCATAATTTTTCAAAAATAATTGATTTCCAAATGGAGATGATATTTTCCACAATAATCTTTTAATGATCATTTAATTAAATTTATTTTCATCAAAGAAAATTATTTTTGATATAACATATTTATTACTATATATATTTTCCAAGGATATAATACTTATTATTTCTCTAGATGGTTTATGAATATGATGGCATGATTTTTATGAAAACCATTCCTTTTTAATGGGTTTGAATATGATAAATTTTTTTTATAAAACCCATTTCTATTCATGGGTTCTGATATAATTGATTTTATATGATATATTGGAACACATATATATGATTTACCTTATAGTAATGGTGGTACCTATATCTATCACCAATTTACTAAGTAAGTATTGATATCTCATGAGATAAATAGTATAACAATGAGGAGTGGACCCAGTTCAGTAATAGACATTGTCCACTATGATAGTATTGTGAGTGAACCTTATCTAATATATGGTTTGGGTAGTAAATACATTCCACTATGATAGTATTTCAAGAGATACATGACTACAATTTTAATTATTTTTTATTCTTGTTTGTAAAAAATAATTCAATCTGTTATGTCAATATTATTCTTTCATGGATCATGCTGCTTGATTACCTTATGATTCACATCTTATGAGCTACCATGATTTATGAAATGACTTAAGATTATTTTCTTTAATATATGTGGTTTGGTAATAAAATATTATGATATTGTTCTTATACCCTTATACTCATGTTATGCTTTTATGATCATTGATATCTACCTTTTTCACCAATATAGGGAATCTTATCCCACCCTTTTCTTATGTTTCCTTTACACTGGTTTTGAAAAATGGTATTAAGTATGAAAAGTCTATGAATAGTTATAGTTATGAAGAAATAAGTGGGAGACAATGTACATACTTTATAAACTGTTTTTATGTAATCATGTTTCCAAAGATGCTATACCTATATGAATCTATCATGAATAATCATTTTATGTACAAAATATTAATGTATTAAGATTTAATACCTATGTTTGAAAATTATGGGTTATAATAGAATAAAATACATGAATAGTATTAAAAAATATAAAAACCTTTTACTTGATGTTATTTTTGGGGAATTTCTACTTTCCCAACCTATTTTTCTCTATAAGGACTGATGGATTTTCATTATTCATGTCCTTATCTAACAAAAGAGTCAATGTTCGGAGATCGAATAGAGTCTTCCTAAAAATTTCATATACAAATTTATAATAAAATAGGATAAGTTATGAGTTATATAGGATATTATGAGCTCACTACATAATTATTTTGGGGGATTGATACATATAATATCTAAATAATGGATATATATTTTAACGACCCATAGTTTTTCAATGGAAATTCCCTTCTTATAATTATGTCATAAAATAACATGAAAACACAACATAATGAACTACTAAGTGATAAGTGACCTTTAAACATAAGTTTTTCACATCTATGTTTTGAATTTCGAAAATCTTACATACACGGTTGTGTTCAAGATAGTTTTTGGAGTCTAATAAAACAAAAATAGTTTTCGGTGAATAGAAACATACCCTTGTGAATAGTAACATACCCTTATGAATATTATTATGACCCTTATAAATAGTAAATCATACAACATAATGGTAACCTTACACATGAATAATTAAATAAAATTTAGAAATCTTAAAAGTGACAATTTGACCTTAGTAAATGTTTTGGTATTTTGTAAGTCATAAATAATTAAATAATTAATTAATTAATTTAAAAGAAAATTTATTTCCCTAAAATGTATTCATAAATTATTTAATCAATTTATTATAGTTTTTAGATAATTTTAGAAGACCCTATGTAATTTTTGAAAACACTATAAAATCAGTTATAATTTTTGAAGACTATTTTTTAAAGTAAATTTTGATTTTAAATAAATATTAAATTAATCATATTTAGGAAATTATTTTTTAAAAATGAAATTCATTTTTTGATTCTACACGTTAAAAAATGGTTGGGTTAAATTTTTGGGATTTTTCTAAAATACTTGAATTTTTTATGAATAGTGAAATACCGTAATTTATAAAAATAAGATAAATAAGCTAATTATAGAGTCATGTGCGATGTTCTGCTAATGCAAGACCACTTGGTTTGGGATCACATGATGAAATTACTATTCTTGGTCATTCAAGAGTCACTATTCCTTTTCTTAGGGGAAATTAAGAAACTAATAAATTTTATATTAAGGAAACCCCTCTCCCCTCCACTATAAAGCCACCCTTCACACCCTCTTTTCCTCACACCTCTCAAGATCCAAGCCTTGTCTAAAATCTGCCCAAACAACTTCCTTAGCCCCTACCCCATGTACAATAGCTTCTGGTCTCATAAAAAGACCAAGATTAGGCCCTTAAGGAGGTTCTGAAGAGGAGTATTCAAGAGGACATTAAAGAGAAGGAAGCATTCAGATACAAGGTAAGGGGAAATCTCGAACCCAATTTTCTTCATTCGGGTTCTCCCCCTTTCACTCCATTTTTGATATGGTTACTCCTTAAATATCATTTTTTCATCATTGTCTTTAATTTTTTGGGATATACATGGTTGTCACTGGTTTTTATGTCCAACACAATTTTTTCCAAAAGAACTCTTCTTTTAAGAACACCACTTTTACTTCTCACTCAAAGTGGACGGTTCTTGTAACATGTATGTTATTCCCTCTTTCTTTTGGGAACCCAAAGCTTATGAATGTGTTATTATGAGATGAAACCCATTCATTTCCATGAGTTAGTTATGTACATTTTTATATGTTTTCTATGTGGCATGCATGATGATGATAATGTTATGATGTGACGGGTGCGCCCGAAATTATATAGTGCAATATGAATGTTTCAATGTGATGGGTGCGCCCGAAATTATATAATGCTCCAATGCATTGGGTAAAGGGATGAATCTCATGAGTAAATGTGAAATGATGCGTGAACAAGATGCTAGTTTGGTTCATAAGTATGTATGGTAGTTAACCACTAAGACATGATGTTTCATTTTTATGCATTACCACATTTCATGCTTTTTATTTATGCTCCTCTCATGTTCATGATCATTTTCCTATGTAAGGATTATGCTCACCCCATGATAAATTGTTCCTATCTATCCTCTTATTAGTCTTTTAGCTCCCCCCTTTTGATGTATATCCTCATGTGTCTACATGTACTAAGGAGAGGACAAGTGCCAATAAGAAGCTAGAGAAGATGAAATTAAATAAATGTTTATTCTAAATGTTGTATTTGTTATGTATGGTCCTAGTTTTCCCAAGACACTAAACCTTTGGATTCTCTATGTGTAATACTATTATGATGTTTATCTTTGAAATTATGTAATATTAATGTAAGAAAATGGTGAGTCGCTATAGTTGGTATCGGAGGAAAGGTTTAGTTAATTTGGGAATTAGGATTAGTGAACCTTAGGGAAAACCTATAGCATGAGACTAAGTACAATTATGGACATAAGAATATTTACATAGGGATCCCATATGTTATGTTTTTGGTATAAATTGTTTAAATGAATAAGTTATTCATAACTTGTTTACTTGTGTTTTTTTCTAAACTTTTCTATTTTAGAAAATGGTGGGAACTAGGAGAAATCATGCCAACAAATCATGTGAGGGCCAATGCAATGATTTCCCGAACGACATCCCCAATGATTTTGGAGGTGGAGTTAAAAACTTCATGGAGATGCTAACCCAATTATCTCAGGTAATGATCAATAACCATAATAATGGGGAATTTCCTCCTTCACCAAAGAGGGAGCAACTGGCTATTGAATGTTTTATGCGGCAACAACCACCGACGTTTAGTGGATCTTCTGATCCGCTAGTTGTGGAACAGTGGGTCAAATCCATGGAGAAGACCTTTTTTGTTCCTCCCTGTTTTGAGATGGAGAAGGTGACCCTAACCATTTATCATCTATATGGAGAAGCTGATCAATGGTGGGCTTTGATTAAGAACACCAAGAAAATGGAGTAAATTGAAGAGATGGATTGAGAAGACTTTAAGAAAATGTCTCTGAATAAGTATTTCCCATGAACTCTTCATATGAAGATGGAGATAGAATTTATAGAGAAAAAGAAGGAGAATCTGTCACTACCTATGAAGCGAATTTCACAAGTCTTTCAAGGTACTCTTTGGGTTTTGTTATCAACAGTGATAGAAAAATTTATAGATTATTTAGTGGATTTCGAAAGGCTCTCGCAATTCAAGACTTTGCGATTTATGAAGAAGTTGTTTGGAGTGATCTGAAGTGGAGATGGTTTTTGGAGAATGGTCACATGGCTATGGTGATAAAAAAATAATGATGGAGTTTCAAGCTTGTAGATCTAATGTCAAAGGTGGGAAGAAAAATCAATAACCCACATGCCAAAAATGTGGGAAGTTGCACCATGGGAACTGCCTAAAAGGTATGGTGAAATGCTTAAAATGTAGGAAAGAAGAACACCATGCTCAAGAGTGTCAAAAAAACACGAAAAGTAATGAGAATGTAGTCGATGAAAGGAGAGATCCACTCATGGTTCAATGATACAACTGTAGGGATCTTGGGAACTATGCAAACTAGTGCACTAAACCTCGAGTTCTCAAGGGTAATCAACGTCAGCAACCACCAAATCCAAAGGAACAAGGGAAGGCTTATGCCATCACTACTGCGGAGGTGGAGCATGACAATGAATTCATATAAGGTACATTTCCTATTCACTCAATAATAGAAAAAGTCTAATTTGATTTTGGTTCTATGCATTCCATTATGTCTTGCAAGTTTTCTAGAACTATAGAATCGAAGCCCTAAAACATTGAAGTAGAGATATCTGTAAAAAAACCAAGTGGTGCAATCATTGAAACCCAAGTGTTTGACTCTTCCCATATTGGAGTATGTGGGAAGATTCTTTAGGAAAATCTTGTAATACTTCCCTTGGTGGAATTCGATGCTATAATGGGAATGGATTAACTCTCATTATATAGAGCACATATCAACTGTCGGGAAAAGGAAATATCTTTTCATATTCCGAATCATCCCATTCTCCTCTACAAATGCAAGGAAGATCATGAATCTCCTTTAAAAAAATCCTTCAATGGTGTGGGTGTTGATTTCCTATGAAGAAGCATACCTCACCCCAATGATTGAGTTGAAGGAAAGTGACAACCATGAGGAAATACCCATTGTGAGGGAATTCAGTGATGTATTTCCCAAAGAGTTACCCAGAATTACCCCCAGATCATGAGGTAGAGTTCTCAATTGAACTCATACTTGGATCTAATCCTATCTTGAAGTGTCCCTATAAGATGGATCCTATCTAACTGGAGGAGTTAAAGAAGTAGCGGCAAGAGAATCTAGACAAAGGGTTCATACGCCCGAGTGCATCACCTTGGGGTGTACCAGTGATCTTTGTGGAGAAGAAGGATGGGACATTACAACTGCGTATCGATTATCCATAACTCAACAAGATCACCATAAAGAACAAGTATCCTCTAACAAGGATTGATGACTTGTTCGACCAGTTAAGAGGAGCTCAATACTTCTCAAAGGTGGATCTTCGTTCTGGATATCATCAGGTAAAGGTGAAGAAAGAAGATATTTAGAAAACTTCCTTCTGTACAAGGTATGGGCACTATGAGTTTTTGGTGACGCCCTTTTGACTTACTAATACCCCTAAAATCTTCATGGATTTGATGAATAGAGTATTTAGACATTACCTCGACAAATTTTTGGTTGTTTTTATCAATGATATTATCATCTACTCCAAGAGAAAGGAGGAACATGAAGAACATCTAAGACTTATGTTGGAGACATTAAGAAAGGATAAGTTGTACGCCAAGTTCAGAAAGTGTTGCTTTTGGATGAATCAAGTCACATTCTTGGGACATGTGATCAAAAGTGAGAAAATTTCTGTGGATCCTTCAAAGACAAAGGAGATTGAGGAATGGCCCAGGCCCTCTAGTGTTACAGAAATCCATAGTTTTCTTGGATTAGCTGGGTACTACAGACGTTTTGTGAGAAACTTCTCACGATTTTCAAGCCCGCTAACTAAGTAAACAAGGAAAGGGTAAAAGTATGTCTGGACAAAAGAATGTGAGGGAAGCTTCAAGGAGATAAAGAGAAGGCTGATCACTGCACCTGTACTCACACTACCGAAAAGTGGAGAATGTTTTGTGATATAAAGTGATGCTTGAATGAAAGTCTTGGGTTGTGTACTCATGAAAAATGACAATGTGATAGCCTAGGTCTCACGATAGTAGAAGATCCATGAGCATAACTACCCGACACATGATCTAGAGTTATCAACCGTGATTTTTTCCTTGAAAATCTGGCGGCACTACCTTTATGGTGAGAGGTGTGACATATACACCAACCACAAGAGCCTAATGTATATATTCACACAAAAGGAGCTCAATATGCATTAAAGGATATGGTTAGAGATAATCAAGGATTACGACTGATCTATTCACTATCATCCTGGAAAGGAAAACATGGTAGCTGATTCTCTATGAAGAAAAGAACTCGCTACTCTATCCATGTTATGGATTAAGAAAGACCCTATCTTTTAGATATGCAAAGGATGGATTTGGAAATCATAAGGGTAGGTGATACATCCGACCTTGCCGAAATTATTGTGCAACCATCTATCCTGGAGAAGATTAAGGAAACACATAAGGATGATGTAGAGATACAAAAGAGGGTGAATGCAGTAAAGGAAGGGAAGCTTCAAGAGTTCCATATCGATGATTATGGTGTGTTTAGGTTTGGAATGCAGCTTTGTGTGCCTTCATCACCTGGGATAAAGAAGGAGATTTTGGATAATTCGCATAGCTCAACTTTCTCTATCTATCCTAGGAGTACCAAGATGTACTGTGATCTCCGAGAACACTTCTGGTGGGATAACATGGAGAAGGAGATTGCGGAATATATATCAAGGTTCTTGGTATGTCAGAAAGTTAAAGCTGAGCGAAAAAATTCCAAAGGTATGATGTATCCATTTCCTATACCCATGTGGAAATAGGAAAATGTTACTATGGACTTTGTCATGGGTCTCCCAAAGATGTTAGAGGAAAATAATGTGATATGGGTTATGGTTGACCGACTCACCAAGACTTCCCATTTTATCTCTATTCGGGAAGATCTCTCACTTGAACAACTTGCAAAGATATATGTGAATGAAGTGATGAGACTACATGGTGTTCCACTCTCAATTGTCTCTGAATGTGATCCAAGGTTCACATCTAAATTTTGGAGGAGCCTTCAACATGCTTTGAGTATAGAATTAAATTTCAGCACGACCTATCACCCCAAAACTAATGGATAGTCTAAAAAGACTATTCAGACACTTGAAGATATTCTAAGATCCTGCTCTCTTGAATTCAAAGGTGGTTGGGATCAGCATCTCCCATTGGTTGAGTTCTCATACAACAATAACTTCAACTCGAGTATTCAGATGGCTCCATATGAATCTCTTTATGGAAAGCGATGTAGATTTCCAACCTGTTGGGAAGAAGTTGGAGAAAGAAAGCTACTTGGACCCGATCTTGATTAAGAGAAGGTAGTGAAGGTTCAAGTCATCCAGAAACACATCAAATCTTCTCAAAGTCAGTAAAAGAGCTATGATGACAACCATCGAAGGGACTTGGAGTTCGATGTTGGAGATAAAGTCTTCCTTCGAATATCTCCATGGAAGAGAGTCATGCAATTCAGGAAGAAATGGAAGCTAGGCCCAAGGTATATTGGCCCCTTTGAGATCCTTGACCCCATATAAGCCGTGGCCTATCGTCTTTCACTTACACCAAATATGGCTCAAGTTCATGATGTGTTTCATGTGTCACTACCAAGGAAGTACATACCAGACCCCTCACATGTACTAAACTCAGAGGTGGTGGAGCTGGAAGATGATCTCTCCTTTGAGGAGCACCCAGAAAAGATTCTGGATCGGAGAGATAAGGTACTAAGAAACAAGACAACCCATATTGTCAAAGTGTTGTGGAGGAACCATAAGATTGAGGAAGAAACTTGGGAACCAGAAGAGGCAATGATGGAGAAGTACCCTCACCTGTTTGTGTAAAGTGAAATTTCGGGGGCGAAATTTCTTAAGGGGGGAAGAATGTAACGACCCAAAGTTTTTCAATGGAAATTCCATTCTTATAATTATGTCATAAAATGACATGAAAACACAACATAATGAACTAATAAGTGATAAGTGTCCTTTTAACATAAGTTTTTCACTTCTATGTTTGGAATTTCGAAAATCTAACATACACGGTTGTGTTCAAGAGGATTTTTGGAGTCTAATGAAACAAAAATAATTTTCAGTGAATAGAAATGTACCCATGTGAATAGTAACATACCCTTATGAATAGAATTACGACCCTTATTAATATTAAACCATACAACATAAGAGTAACCTTACCCATGAATAATTAAATAAAATTTAGACATCTTAGAAAGTGACAATTTGACCTTAGTAATCGTTATGGTATTTTTTAAGTCATAAAAAAATAATTATAATTAATTAATTAATTTAAAAGAAAATTTATTTCCCTAAAATGTATTCATAAATTATTTAATCAATGTATTATTGTTTATAGATAATTTTATAAGACCCTACTTAATTTTTAAAAACACTATAAAATCAGTTTTAATTTTTAGACTGTTTTTTAAGTAAATTATGATTTTAATTAAATATTAAATTAATCATATTTATAAAATTATTTTGAAAAATTGGACTTCATTTTTGGATTCTACACATCAAAAAATGGTTGGGGTAAATTTTTTATATTTTTCTAAAATACTTGATTTTTTGATGAATAGTAAAATACCGTAATTTACAAAATTAAGCTAAATAAGCTAATTATAGAGTCATGTGTGATGTTCTGCTGATGTAATACCACTTGATTTGGGATCACATTATAAAATTAATATTCTTGGTCATTCAATACTCACTATTCCTTGTCTTAGGGGAAATTAATAAACTAATGAATTTTATATTTAGGAAACCCCTCTACCCTCAATTATAAAAGCCACCCTTCACACCCTCATTTCCTCACACCTCTCAAGCTCCAAGCCTTCTCTAAAATCTACCCAAACACCTTACCTAGCCCCTGAACCACGTCCAAGAGCTTCTGGTATCATCAAAACACCATTATTATGCCCTTAAAAAGGTTCTCAAGAGGAGTATTCAAGAGGACATTAAAGAGAAGGAAGCATTCAGATACAAGGTAAGGGGAAATCTCGAACCCAGTTTTCTTCCTTTGGGTTCTCCCTCTTTCACTAAATTTTTTATATGTTTACTCCATAAAGATAAATTTTTCATCATTTTATTTACTTTTATAGGATATACATTTTTTCCACTGGTTTTTATGTCTAACAAATTTTTTTTAAAAAAGAACTCTTCTTTTAAGAACACCCCTTTTACTTCTCACTCAAAGTGGACGGTTCTTGTAACATGTATATTATTACCTTTTTATTTTAGGAACCCAAAGCATATGAATGTGTTATTATGAGATGAAACCCATTCCTTTCCATGGGTTATTTATGTACATTTTTTATATGTGTTCTATATGGCAAGCATGATGATGATAATGTTATGATGTGCCGGGTGCGCCCGGAATTATATAGCACAATATGAATGTTTCAATGTGATGGGTTCTCCTAGGATTATACAGTGCTCCAATGCATTGGGTAAAGGGATGAATATCATTAGTAAATGTGAAATGATATGTGATCAAGATGCTAGCTTGGTTCACAAGTATGTGTGGTAGTTAACCACTAAGACATGATGTTTCATTTTTATGCATTTACACATTTCAAGTTTTTTATTTATGCTCCTCTAATGTTCATGTTCTTTTGCCTATGTCATGATTATTCTCACCCCATGATAAATTGTTCCTATCTATACTATTACTGGGATTCTAGCTCACCCATTTTGATGTATATCTTCAGGTGGATGCATGTACTAAGGAGAAGACAAGTGCCAATAAGAAGCTAGAGAAGAAGAAATTTAATAAATGTCTATGCTTGATGTTGTGTTTATTATGTATGGTCCTAGTTTTCCCAAGACACCAATCCTTTGGATCCTCTATGTGTAATAATATTATGTTGTTTATATTTTAAATGATGTAATAGTAATCTAATAAAAGGCTTGGTCACTATATATATATTCATCAAGACTATGTTAGGTTTGACTATATCAATTTATCCAAAATTAAAAGTTAAACTGTCCTTGGATATTTGATTCTTCTCTTATATATCATTATCCAGATAAATATCATAAAGATAGAACAACATGGAGTATGAATTTGTGTTCTCATAGTGAATCAAGATATTACTAAACATAGATGATATCATGAGGCATTATATGTATTATGAATCATCTATATATTTCAGGAAGATAATAAGATCCTCTACACTAACCTGCTTATAGGGATTTAAATCTAGAACTACGGACTACATCACCTAGAACGTCCACTCCAAGAATAGTATAATATGTAAGATATTTTATTTATATTGGAAGTTCACATTGGATGGAATATTTTATTTATACATTATAAATCATAGATATAATTTGGATTTTATATTACATAATAATTTTCTACAAATAATAAAATTATGTTTTTAGTACTTTATCTTGACTGCCAAAAATATTAATCAATTTTTTTTATTAGTCTCCATTTTTTTAACACACCTCAATATCTATCACCATTAGATTATAAATATTCTATCATGTGCATTTTCTATTGGAAAGGATCCATATATCCCTTCTCATAAGCCAGATAAGGGAATAGTCAAATTAATAAAAGGTATTTAGTTAGGCTATTGACCAAAATCAAAACTTTCAGTTCCATGATCAGTTGATTGCCCTACCCAAAAAAAAAATCCAAACTAGATATTTCCTCAACACATGAATCACTATTACACCATGTATTTCAAGGTAAAATACTATTTATGATAACATGTTTAAGTCAACCTAAAACATCCATTTAATGTCCACCATAAATTAATGTGACCAGATAAGGGATACACAAACACTTTGATCTATGGTAGCATGCTAAATTATGTAATGGGAGGATTATATGACTTAATATTTCCTTAAGATATTTTCTCTTATAATTAATTTTTATTTATTTTATATTTCACAGTGATTTTTAATATTATGTTTATACTTTATAATTAACTAACCATGTCTTGAAAAAATAAAGTATGCCTAAAAAATTTAATTATTTTCTCTCTTCGTGATTTTTATTTATTTTCATTATGTGATCATGATTTATTATTAAATAAACCAGTATAATATAAATAAATTACAATCCACTATCAAAAGAAAAATCAATATGTTTCCTGATAATGAGATTTTACAATTGTTCAGTTTATTGAGAAGATGATAAAATATCCCTAGACCATATGTTGATAAATTCTTGAGCCGGTATGGGCATGAATTTCATTGTTCCACCTTTAAAAAAAATACCCCTTTGGTGGGTTTCACATCCACTACTGGGAAAATACCTTATGCCAACGATTTGGAGAACCGTTGGCTAGTAAGCTGTGGGGATAGTCTATACCAAAGGTTTTGGGAAAACCATAGGTATAGATCTATACCAATGGTTTTCAAAACCTTTGGTATATATAATATGAAAATCTATATCAACGGTTCCATAAAAATTTTTGTATATGTAATTCAAAAAAGAATCATTCGGTTGGTTTTGATCCCAACACCTCCGGTTTGTGATTGAACGACCAAACCACTAACCTAACTTACTTATGTGAACATAATTTCATAAACATATATATATGTATTATCATAATTACATAAAATTGTAATTTATTTAATTTCCCATGTATGAAGATTCCATTATAAATACATGTACCTATACCAACGGTTCTCCAAACCATGGGCATAGACCTATACCAACGGTTCTCAAAACCGTTGGTATAGATTCTTTGATTTTGGGACCTATACCAATGGTTTTGGAAAAATGTTAGTATATTGGCAACCTATACCAACGGTTTGAGGTCAAACTATTTGTATAGGTTCTCTATAATGGACCTATACAAACAGTTATCCCAAAACCGTTGGTATAGGTCCAAATTTGTGAACTATTCCAATGGCTTTCCCTAAACTATTGGTATAGCTCCAAATTAGTGACCTATACCAACCTATACAAATGGTTTTAGCCAAACCATTGGTGTAGGTCCAAATTAGTGAACTATACCAATGGTTTTCCCAAAACCATTGTTGTAGATCTTATTTCTAGCAGTGCTCGGCTCATTATAGAGTCATTTCCCTGGTCATGGGAGATTCTTCCTTTAAAAATTATTACTCAATAAAAATTATGGGGAATCAAGAATTTGGGATTGAATATTATAATTAATGGAAACAAATCATTATAATTAAAAATAAGGATGAAATTATTTACAAATAATTATATTTAATTTAATAATAAATTTATTAAAAAACTCGATGAAATAAATAATTAAATAAAATAGAAAACGAAGATTCATACTTTTTTCAAGATTATGATAATCCACACATGAAAGGAATAAACACTTTATTATAAATTAAAATTAATTATGAAATTAATTAATCCATTCATTTATCTTAATTTTACATCAAAATAGTCATTGTGATTCCAATCCATTATAATTTTTAAGAATCCAAATTAGTTAATTTTAGTTTAAAATTAATTAAGTACAAATCGCTTACTATCGGGGACATGGATAAATCAACAAATAAATCCTATTTGTATCACTAAAAAGGCTTGGTCGGGCCTACATTCATCCAAAAGGAATTGTGGAACATATCAAGGCGGAACTGACTGCTGTCTTGGAATGAATCAAAATAAGTGAGAATTCAATAATCTCTTACCTTTTTTACCTGGGGGTTCGAACATGATGAAAATTGAGGAGATTATTGAGCAGATATCGGCCATTTGGGGGGTTCTCATCTTGGAAGTGTGTTTCACTAAGTTGTGGATTCTATCACATTCTTATCCCTTCCAACGAACTGAAGAAGAAGGCATAAGTATTTGGCTCCATCTCGCTTAAGCTAAGTATGATTCACATTCAGGAGTTGGATATGAAATTTAATTCATTTGAAATTGGAAAATATTTTGAGAAAATTTTGGTGATTGTATACGGTCTCAACTAGATACTCTTGAACTCTAAAATCCTTTATGACCTTGTGTGGTAAATTGGTGTTACAATTAGAATCGATAACAAAACAGACGTAGCTATATCTATACATTTTGCTTAGTTTTTGGTTGAAGTTGATCTATGTTCTTGTTTAGTTGATTGTGTTATGATTTATACTATTGATGACGAGCTACAACTAAAATTATATGTGAGAAAAATCCTAAATTCTCATTGTAATTTAATGTTATTGGACATGAACTCTCAAATTGTAGGCCATCTATTGTTTCTGATCACTGCTCTAAGTTTGAACATGAGTCTAATGCATGTATATTGAATAATTTTCATAATCATATTTCTTCTGATGAAAATGCCTAGATAAAATCTAGGGAACATGGAAATAAATTGACAAGTTAGTGCATGTTAACTACTTCAGCCACCAATTTGAAATTAAACTCTAAATTGCATCCTGCTGTTAATGCCCAGGCATTGCCATGAAAGATTTTTGTAAATTCTCATACTGTATTTTCCACTTGTGGAAAAGATATGGTGATTTAGGATGAAAATGTGAATCATTCTACTAGAATTAAGAAAACACGGGCTAACATTTCGGTCGAAGAGGAAGGAACTGATGATGCCCCTGGATTTGAGAAACATGTTGTGGAGTCCCATCAAACTTATATGACCATTGATCAATCTCTATTGGATGAAACAAATATTTAGGAGGCAGTTGATCTTCATATATATCAGGAGTAGAATATTGCCTCATGTAATTTCATAGTAAAGATCAAAATATGGGTTAACTCTCTTATGATGGTGAGGACCAAAAATGAAAAAACTGTGATCCAATCTATTGCTAGAAAATGGAATGGTTTTGAATATTTACAAAAGGAAGTTAGACCCTCTACAAGTGGTGGAGGTTCTCCCTTTGCTTGTCATTCACATGAACTGTAGTTAACATTAAATGTGATTCAACTTGATAAATATATAGGGGAGGAAGCTAAATCAAACATGGATAATTTTCCTGATGGTTCTCAAGTAATGTCACTTATCATTACTGATATCTTGAAAAATTATAAGAGAAAGAGGTGTTCCTTGAGGATTTTTTTTAATTATCATCAATGATATTGTGTTAATACGGAGTATGAATGCTTGGAAGATGATGAATCATGAACACATTCAACGATATGGAAGAGGGGTCATCATCCAAGAGGTATAGGTGTTGGCCAGTCATATAGATGATTTTCTTGTTGGGTAGGAAGTAGTTCTCACTTGTTTCAATGTACAATGTTTCCCTTGTTCTTGTACAATATAAAATTTTATATTAAATAAAATTTTGAATCATGGGTTCTAACCCAAGGTTCTAACTTTTTTGGTATACAGAAATACAATGCTACGTGATATGTATATTCAATTACACACCATGTAGTTTGGTTCTACAATAATATATTTCTCTATTTGTTGACCTATATTAAATTCCAACACTACCACAAAATTAACTTATACCAATAGATATATTTTTTCGAATAATATATTTTTTGGTAAAATTGAGTAATTCCAACAGATATATCATTCTGAAGATATCAATATAAGTACTAATAATTATTTTTACCCACATATGCATCTGTTATTATAAACTCTTTCATACCTACAAATGATTTAGCATTAATTAAATTTGTTACTATATCATACCAACACCAAAAACTATCTTTCTAAAAATGAATATATTTTTATTATTTAGTATTAATGACAAATATTTTAGCATTAAACACACAAATCACAATTAATTATTCACTATGAAAAACGAAATTACTAA
This sequence comes from Viscum album, assembly GCA_963277665.1. Lineage (NCBI taxonomy): Eukaryota > Viridiplantae > Streptophyta > Magnoliopsida > Santalales > Viscaceae > Viscum > Viscum album. The sequence continues at coordinate 512,638,917 of OY728163.1, read as the reverse complement.
TAATTTAATATATATTTATTAATTTTTTTCAAAAACATGTCATCCGTTAATAAAAATATAATCTTATATAATGAATTAGAATATTTATAATATAATTATTTTTCATCAAACAAATATATATAATTTAAAATTATTGTCAAATAATTCAAAATTTAGTTTACACTATCCAAATAAATTACAAACTTATAAAGAAAAAAATAAGGAATTAAATGTATGAATAATTATTAATTTATTTTAGAAACATATTATTTTTATTACAAAAATTATTTTTCATATTTATTAATTAAAACCCATGCCCGAATTCTCACAATTGCAACAAGGAGATTCCCAAATCTATTACCACGATAACCCTAAAGATACATATGAAATCAACCCCCATCTCTATAGCATACACTTTAGCTCATCAACACGGTTATAATTTCTTCTGATTTTCACCACAACATTCACCCTCTTTAGTTAATCACAAAAACACAAATCTTTTCTAATAGCCATTAAACATGTGTCATAAAATTTCCCTTATTTAAAATTTTTCTTATTTCACATAATATTATTAAATTTCTATTATTAATTACACATTTTATATGGAGTACATACAAACAATAATTTCTATCAAATGTTCCTCTCCTTGTATCTATTATCAAGCTTCAAGAACCATGTATTTTTTGATATTTTTCTCATCAATCATGTTAGTCGTAGCATTAATATAGTCACTTTGTATGGTTCACTAGCCATGAATATTCTTTCCCTTATCTTACCTTTATTCATTTTGAAATCACATATAATTTGTACACCACCACTCATCCTTCATAATTCAATTTCATGCTATTTTGAAATCACTAGTGTTCCTAAAACCAGATTTTTTATTCAATATTTTCAATTTTAGGTAGTTGATCCCCACCCCCACCCACTCCCTATTTTAACCTTCAGAGTGTCCATAAATCCATGGTGTTGATTTTCTAGTTTCCATGCTGGTATAGGTTCAAGAATGGTCATTGATATAGCTTTTGTTGTTGTTTATTGAATGGTTGATATTAGGATACAATCCCTTTTGTGTTTGGTTTGCACTGGAGACAACGTTGGTAATGTGCTTCTATTAGTATTGATGGATTCCTATATGCAGATATTCACCAGCTATGTTTCCTATAATTAGTATCCCCTTTGGTTCATTGATTTCACCCCCTTATTTTTTCATTCCCATCCCATCATTCTTCTACTCCGCTCTTCCGAGAAATAAACAAATTAGGTTTTGAATAACATTGTCGAAGTGAAAAAAATGTGAACTAACTATTATGATTTCTCAAAATTAATGCTTATAAATGTTGAGTGGGTGACATTGTTTTAATTTTCAACACACATAGAAAACTACTTCAGTGTAGTTTGAAAATTGAACGGACATCTAAATCAGCCTTAGGCTTATCGACACCCCATTTTCCCAATGTTGGAACATCACTAGGATGTTAATCCCCTTCCAGTCTTTCACCACATTTTTACCCCATTAATATCATTCCCCCTCTATTTATCCCATAGATCTATTATCCATTCACCACTATGCCTCCCCCAAATCTGGTAACCCTTCAACCCCCTTCAGTTCATCACCACACTATTCATCTCTAGCAGTGTATACTTTCATTAACTAAAAGTTCATCGCCATTGGGAGGTAATTATTTATTTTCTGATCAATTTGTGAAATTTTGGTCATGATTTCCAAATTTTGGGTTTTTAATGTTGGTAGAATGATTGTATTTTACCTTTCATCACTTGTGGATAAAAGAAACATGAATTTTTTCATAAAACTAATAAACCTCTTCTACGTAGTATCTATTAAAGAGTTATTTTGATTTAACTAATGCTAATATAGTGGTCACATTGAAGAGAAATTCACCTTTTTACTCTTTAAAATTACTTTTTTCTCACTATACATGATTTTGATCAGGTTTGAAGGCCTCATGATGATGAATTGGTACTTCATTAATGTCTAATTTTTACCAGAATCCTTTGTAAGTCTCATTCTAGGAATAATTCCATTTTAATTGAACTAATTTTTTTTCAATATATACATCATAGTGAAACATACAATCCACGTAGAAATGTTACACATTTGATCAATAGATATTGAATGTTTTATATATCAATGCACCCTCAATCATCTTATTATACAAATATTCATTATTATTTTTTTGAATAATTTTTTCCCATTTTTTATTTGGTTACAATTCATTTTTTGATGTGTTTTGTTGAATGCCTAATTGTTATGGTTTTTCTTGATTCATGTATGACTCACATTAATTTTTATGAGTAAATGCATTATATTCATTTTTTTATATAAATCATTTGGGGTACTATTAAATTTGATATTGAGAGTTTATAATTCTTTGAGTCTTTACAACATTTTCTATATGTTCATAGATTTAATTTGTTGAAATATGTATAATAGTTTCCATATATTGAATTTCATTTATATTTTGAACATCAGAGTGATATTTTTAAGTTATTATACACTAGTGGTGCTTTATGATAGTGAATCAGAATTTATTTTAAAATTAAATAATAATTATAAAATGTATTATTTGAATGTCTTCTTCGTTATTAATATTTATTTATGACTTTTTATTAATTGTTGAGAAATATTACACTCATTATCCCTTAGAAACAACATCATTTTCTACTCAACATTCATTATTTTCTTTGTTAATTTACACTTATGACTTTTTATTAATTGTTGATAAATGTTATAGTCTTTCTCACTATTCAGTTTCTACTCAACATTTATATTTTTTGGTGTCATTTATGTGAACATTTCTAGAGATGTGTGAAAGATGAATTATTTGAAGGGTAACACTAATTATCACTGATAAAAAATATTTTTTTACTCTATTTTCATATGTTATAGTGTACTTGTAATCCTCATGTCATAGCAGTCGCTTTAACATTTTTTGTGTTCTCATGATCTTTTTTTCTTGTATAATAGCCCATTATTTTAATGTATTTCCAATTTTAGGTATATATATTGATATCCCAAATTGAGTTCAAGTTCCCTATTTGGGTGTGTAGTCAAATTGAGTCGAGTCTTGTAAATAAATGATACCACTTCAGCCCAATATTGACTCTCATATAAAACCATAATGAATAATACTTTTAAAATTGAACACTATTCAAATTTTAAACTGAATTAGTCGAGCTCTGTTTATGATTATTGATTCTGTAAATAATATATAAACACATATATTAAATTTGAAATATGTATAAACAATTATATAATGACTTTAATAATATTTCAACTAATAAATATTTATTAACATTAATTTATATCTTAAAAAATAAACACATCAATTATTTTCATGACTTGCTCATTTTTTTAGTCCAACATGATGAATTTCTTGAGTAACTCATGCACAAGATAAATTTATATTTATCCTCAAATAATCCATGCATTCTAAAATTAAGTATCTTGAGAGTATCATTATATCCATTTACTTCCCTTTGTGGAATTTGGTTGTGTTCAACACTAACTAGTAAAGTTATCTATCAATCATGTGATCATTTTCCAGTTCAAATCCCATTTTTCAATGGATATTATTACTTTATTAATACTAGATAAATCAATATCAAAAATCATATGTGGGTGTATATGTTGATATTTTTGTGAGTTAGTGAGTATAATGTTGGTGTATATGTTGATATCTTAATCTTGGGTTAATTTTGTGCCTCTGATTTTTCTAGAACTCTATATTTAATAGTTTTCTTATTTAGTCACTTGTTATTATATCTATTATTTCATTTTTCTTGAAAATTTTATGATTTAGTTCCTATTTTAGAATTGTAATAGTGATAATTTTAATTATATTTAATGCTAGAAACTATTTTGTTTTGAGCACTAGAATATTGTTTAGGTCATTTCATTTCGTGCATTGAATCAAAAATATTTTGATATTTTTGTGAATATTGTCATGAATTAAAAATTATGTGTTCAATTATGGTTTTGAAACAATGAATATATCTTTATGTTTTTTTATTTTATACTATTACTAAATTATAATTTTGATGTATTATTAACAGGTTATCGTTCATATTCTATGGGATATAAAATTTTATCAAATTTCTTTATTGATTTTTTTATGAATTTCAAAATGATCTTAAAAAATAATTTAGATATTCCCTATTTTTGGGATTTATCAAATCATTATCTCTTGGTCATTGAGTGATGACTTAAACAGATTAAGGATGATTGATTCGGTTGGATATTTTATACAATATTTTTTTCTGCTAGTTTTTTGGAGATTGTTCATCTTTTTTTTGGTTCACATTGATTTTTAGTGTTCTTCAATGTCACTCATCATCTCTAGGTTTAAGGATTGATAACTTACCTTTTGATATTTACTCGTGAGACTAGTAGTTTAGAAACAAATTGGTTGTCAGTGGTCTCTGTTTTTATTTAATGATTGTTGCGAACAATATAGGGAATTCCCTTTGATAAATCTCCAATGATTCACCTATTAAATGTGTGTTTTTTATGGTTTACGATAGGTTTTGTTTTCATTTATTTTATCATTATATTCCTATATTGATGGTTAATTTCATGGTTTTTAGGTGTACATTGGATTTCATGGATGGTTATTAGTGGTGTGATATAGTATTCATGGTGGGTCTCTAGCACCAGATTCATAGTCATTTTTCAAGGGTGGATAGTGCTAGTGGTATGAAAGTTATTTATAGTGCATGTTAACACCAGTTTCATTGTTGTGGTGCAATATAGAAACTACTGTCTAGGATTATAAATCTATGTGATGAAAAAAGAAATGAAAGGTATGGTAATACGTTTTGCCTCAGGAAATCCTACGATGGAGATGACATTTGTCTATAATTTCGTTCTCCTTGTGAAGGTATTATTTTTCTGAGTCAAAAATTCATTTGGATGGATCATTGAACCTAGTATTTTTATGGTATTGTGGTATTTTTCCTTCCATTACTTTACCAGGTAAAGTCATCATGTTTTATAGGATTCCCCATTATTTTATCTTATTTCATTAATAAACTAATGTTGATGATGATCAACTCTTAGTACCATCATATCATCTTGGATGTTTGTGGTCTCAGTTTTTATTTTTTAAGAAAGACATAATGTGAGTTTTCTAGAATATTGATTGTATTTTGGGAGTTTTTTCACTAGATGTTTTTGTAATTAATTACAGATATAAATCTATGAAGATAAATGACAGAGAAGTGTCTTATATACTTGTGATGATAAGGATGTAAGGAAGATATTAGAGTCCCAATATGTTGTTCTTTGTGGGGGGTTTTCAGTGATTCTATCATAGTGTTGTGGTATCCTAGAATTGGAATTTTTAATGCTTAAGTTCACTACACTCATCTTAGTTTTCATTGAATTCATCAATTCTAGCATATTTTTGTTATATGTCACCTAGTTTTTAATAAAATTTCCCATGTCTAAAATAATTGACATTGTAAATATTTTATCTCTCTTTGCAGAGACAGCTGCACTTGCAGGTATTTCAACACTTATAAAAATTTATGTTTCTTTATCATAAGAACAAACAATTATAATTAACTGAAGTAGAATTTTGATTGTATGATGATATCCCATTGGTATATTTAGGAATAAAGTTGTAATTTTTGAAGGTAACATGCTAGGACTATAAGAGAAATTGATTTCCTGTGTGAATCAATGCAGTTACAATCGAGGTTGGAAGATCATGGATAGATGATAGAGGAGTATGAGATGAAACATGGGTTTCTATTTTCTTTAATGGGTTGAGTTTCTGTTTTCAATGTACAACTTAAAGTAATTATTGAGTCTTTTCCAATGTTATTTTGATTATATTTTGTGAATTTGGGATTTTTTGTAGAATCATTTTTGAAATAGGTACATTTTGAGAGACCATGGATGGATTATTGAGGAGTATGAAAAGAATATTTGGCCTTTCATCATGGTGTTTGTTCAAGATATATATGAGACTATACCAAAACCTGCTCTATTTCATGTCAAATATAAACATTATTTTATATAGAGATGGTCACTAGAGCTGTTTGTAACTATATGGAATGAATGCATCACTAGTATGGTTGGTGCACCAGAGAAAGAGCTGACTATATGTAATGCAAGGGTCAATGGAATGGTTAGGGTGCAAGATCTAGAGCTGATTAGATGGAATGGATGTGTCAAAGTCATTTATGGTTCACCTGGATAGGGGGTGGACCCTATTAGTGGATCCTGTGGGGGGAATGGGGCATCCAACTTTTTGTATAAAATATTTCATTATTAATATAAATAATTTTCCCCTTGTTCTAACATGTGTTAAAATCATAATCTATGTAATATATATGATAAAATAATAAATATAATATGAAATTTTAATAGTAATAATAATTATAATTTTTATTAAAATGTAATTTATAAACAAATATACTATATATGTTTGTAATTTTATTACCAAAATATAAATTTTTAACCATAACATGTTGATAAACACATTAACTTACATATATATATCTACTAGTATAATTATAATTGAATCAAAACTATTTTACCTATCACAAAAACATTTAGCAACATAGTTCTTACCAATAGTTTTGTGACATGGACATATATGTTGGTAAACATTTTACCAAAAAAAATGCACTTTTACTAACAGATATGTCCTTATTGAAAAAAGTGACATATTTTATAACACAAGTGACTTGACATGATTTCTTAATGCGTTATTATTCATTACACGGTGTGTATAGTCTGCTACACACCATGTTCTTTACCTATTTTCATGCAACATGACATTCAATAAATATGTTGTTTGTATTTATTACATGTCATGTACTTTCATCACAAAGTTTCTAGGATTCCCATGATGATAACTCACATGGGGTTACATAGTGTGTATAAAAGTTACACTTCATATAAACCCTTTCAAACCAAATTCCAACTAGAAATAAATATTTATCATGTAAAGTTACTAAATTCCAAACCCAAATGCGATGTACCGTGATTTACATAGCTGATCATTATGTGGATGAAAATGGGTATACAACATGTAAATTTTCATTACCCATCACATATTTGTGGAATGTTTCCAAAATATTTGACACCTCCAAATAGGATATTCAGTAATTCTTCATATATTCTTCACATGATCCAAGTTAAATAAAATTTAATGATCATTAACTCCTTATATTTGATTTAATGAAAAAAAATCTATAAATTAAAGGGTGAAAAATAAAATTTGTAAATTATCAATGAATAATAAATAATTTTAAATATATATATGATCACTAAGAAACCAATTCAAGGTTCTATGGTGCTATGAAATTGGTTGGTCGTATGTCCAATAATTAATTTAATGGGATTCATTGAATATGTCATTATAAATGGATGATAGAAACCCCAAAATATTATAAGAGATAATATTTTACCATATTATATATAATTAATTAAAAAAAATATGCTAAGATTGAAATTTTTTGTTCATTGATGATAAGATTGGTTAATGTTCTAGTTATATTATTATTACAGTGAAGGATCCGAAGAATAATCCTGTGAGTAATATCTCCACACACACCACATTCTTGGAATTCCACCGATGGAACTCAGTGATCTAACATAATGTTACACATCATCTTGTGTCATTTATCATGGATCATAATAATAATGACTTCAATATTTAAGGATTATTCCAAATTATTCCAATAGTTAGTAGAGGAGGAAGATTATGGTTGTCTATCATTCTTGAGAGTGTTCTCGGGAGTATTCCATTTGGTCTAGTGATAAAATTTTTGTGAAACAAATTCCCTTAATAATAGAAATGATATAAGATGGATTATATATTTATGTTTTCATAATTATTTATTATGTGAATGACCTTAACTAATATCCATATTTTATGTAAACAAAATGCCTATTATTATTATTATTATTTAGACAGTGTGAACTAACTAATAGATTATTTAAATATTTATTTATTAAATTATTAAAATAATATTATTTAAATTATAATAAATAAACATTATGATTTTTATTGGGTTCTTTAACATGACCTGTCAATCCTCCTCAACATTTATCAAACATTGAATAATAAATATTTATTTAAAAAAATAAATAAAATTTATTATTCATGCATTAAATAAATGAATAAATAAATAAATAATATATTCATTAATTTATGAATAAAAATTCATTAATATTCAAAAAATATAATTTAAACTGATATAACTGATGATTGAATTAATGAAATAAATATAAACCAAAAAACTTTTATTTATTTCTCTGGAGAGTAATATTTATTCTATATTATTTAAAATATAATATGACTATGATTATAGAAAGACATACTATATTTCCCTATATTCCTATTTCCCAATGGTATTTTTGGTGTTATCCTAAAGTCCATTATTAACTTCTAGACACACGTTAAGGAAGTCATATAAAATTTAATTAATGCCGCAATGAAAAAAGCCTCACAAAAATATACATTGTGTAACATAATCTCTTTATCTTTATATCTCATAAAAAATGTTACATAATTGTATCATCAATCTATATAATTAAATATATTACTTTAACTCTCTAAAATGAACATTTAGATAAATATTCATGGCTATAAATTTAATTAGACATATTATTTTCATTCAAATTGATTGATATATCATCTTCTATATTGGGAAGGGTTAAATCCATTATTGAATTATACATTCAATGTCATATAACATATGATTCGCCCAAAAAATTCTACTTTTCTATTAGCATATATCATCATGGTTTTGGATAATACATTATATTTTGTGATTAATGATATAAATTAATAATAATCACAAGTATATGAACAAATAAACAAAACGGTAGATAAGAATATCCAATGACACATATAACATGGGTAATTTCTAATAGTGGGTTGATCCTTATATCCCCATATCTTAAAGATTACCATGTGTGATACTTAATTAGAAGAATCCTCATTCACTTTCTAGAATCTAACATATAATAGTTAAAAATCATTTTTTTCTACTACAATATACTGTCTAAACCATAGGACATGTGTTATAAAATATTGTCATGGAACTTATACTTTATCATCATAACATAGATGTTTAATAACCTTTAGATGTGATAAATCCTTACTTCCACCCATGGTGAGAATGAGATGAGTTGCTCAATGTCGAGGCTTATCACTATTCTACATTAGGCTCCACTATATATCATTCTTCTAATAAACTTCCCACTTCCAATATATATAGGGAATTTAAAGTGAATTGTTAAGGAATTAATTTAGTAAATGAAAAATATAGATAAGAACATAAAAAATGGGGTGAAATTTTTCAATAGTGGGTAGTGAAAGAATAAATTAGGTATAATAAATAATATAACTAAGACTATTGAGAAAGGTTTAAAAATTACAAACCCACATTCCACACCTACACATAAATATTATGAATGAAAATGAAATCATTAAAGATATAGTGTGGAGATTTTGTTAGACCATAACACTCCCTCATAGATTAACCCTCAGGTTAATAATAAATGACCAAGGACTAAAAATTAATCATGAGACAGAGAAAACACAAATTTCTAAAAAAATATAATGTAATAGAATATAGTATATAATCTATCCCAATAAGTGGAAATAAAAATAATAGAGATCTGAGCACCCTTTTATTCACAATGGTTAAGGGTGTTATAGATTTTCCTTTTTGATTCTTCTTCATTGCATGATCACTCTATGTGTATATTGTAGCAAATATATTGATTCTACATGAACATTCTCAAGATCCTTATTCTATGATTAATAACATTCTCTAATTAAACAATGAACCAAATATTCAATTGGTTTGATCTATTTATATAGGGTAAGTTTATTTTCATTTTTTGAAGATTTGATTTGGGAGGGAACACATGGGTTTCTCCCCTCATTCATGCATTCTATGTGTATCATAGATTTAATAATGTATAAAAAAATTAATCATAGTTTTCATGATGAAATCAATTTTTTAATTTTATTTGGATAGTCAATAAGAAATTGAAATTTATATGGAATACTAAAAAATATTTTATTATAATGGAAAATAAAAAATTATGTGAGGTCCATTTTTTTATTATGTCACCCTAAGTATATCTTGTTTAATCTTATGTAGTTTTTTGGGGTAGATTTTATTATTATATAAGTTATAATTACACTTATGTAATTACTAGTTAATCTTATATAGCCTTCATATTTTTTCATTGAATCAAACATAACTTTATCATTCCATGTATACTTGATGTAATGTTTAAAATAATGCATAGGATAACATCATACAAAGTTACTTTTATTCATCTAGGTCAATTTTTTATTTTATCAAATGTAACTGGTTGAAAAATAGGATTATTCTTATATAGTTGAACTATTTAGTCTTCTTCCTCCAACATTTCAAAAGCATAAACAGAAATCTTGAACATCTCCTTAATACTGTAAAAATGAATAAACCACTAAAGTCAATCAATTATGTTATTTACTAAAATATGATATAATTTTATGAACATATTTAATTCCCTTTTGAAATGAAAATTATGTGGAATATATAAATTAATATCATAGAAAAAAATAATTTTTTTAATTAATTTTGCACACTTGAACCTTTCTCCCTGAGGAAAATACAAATATCCAAAACCAAATCAATATCCAAGTTTCATAAAGATTTAATTTATTCTCATGTTCCATATTATTTTTATTGAATGTTAAATTAGTATGGATTAGTTGAGTCGAAATTATAAACAACCAAAATGGTTTAAATCCCACTCTCTTATTTTCATTATCTAATGTTCTATTTTACACAACCAAGATTAAAAATACACAATAATATTATATTTTATATTTTTTCTTCTTATGTTGGAGTTTAGAATTATATATATTTTGTGCATCTATTTATAAGAACATACATAAGAATTCGTATTTTTTAGAAATACATTTATTTTATATAAAAATATTCCATCATATAATTTAGATAATATAGAACTAATAAATTTAAAATAATAGGAAAGTACTAATATGATTTTCAAAAACAAACCTATGGAAGAAATATTGGAAAAATGAACCATAGATCTCCCTTAAAAATTTTTTACATATTGTTTTACACACACACCCTATATCAAATTAAATCAAGAGACAACCAATTAGTTACTAATTTCTTATTTTAGTATATTTTAATTTTTTTATTTTAATTTAATGTAATTTATTATTGTGTTGATTTCTTATATAAAATAATTCACACATTTTTAAATTCTATATTTATGTGTGGAGATGTTAAAGTTTCATCCACTAAAAACCATTTCAATTAAAATTTAATTTTTTTTGGATTTGTATAATAGAATTAATTTATTTAATGTTATATTGTATCTTATTTGGATGGTGATTGGGATACTCTAATTAGTCATAAGGACTCAATAAAACACATTATATACAAAATCAAAACAAATATTAAATATCCTTATAATAGATTAGTATTAGTCTCCCACACTTGTTCCAACGCTATTCCTCCATTTTTGTTCTGGTCGTATGAACACAATATTTTGGGAGTAATCAAAACAATGATAAGTATTATTAAAATATAGTTATTCTAGTGTCATTTTGAGTTAAGTTACAAAATCATTGTTGCCTATAAAAATACTAAAAAATAGTATTACATTATATGTAATTTATTAAAGAAAATTGAGAAAAATATTGAAAATTTAGAACAAGATGGGCTCATACCCATAGTGATTTTGGTTTTATACTAGCTATGGTTAGGGAGATCCCAATGTGTTAACCCTAATCAGAGGGTTTGGTAGATTTCTAAAAATTTCATGTCATATTTTACTATTTCCATAAGTATAAACAATGTTTTTAACACCCCCGAAAGAAATAAAATCACCAAATTAACCATTTAAATAAATAAATTAAAGTTTATAGGGATTACAGACAATTGAATGATTTTTTCCAGTAATTCAATATTTGTTTAGAGGTTAACGCTACATCTAGAAGTACTAAAGAAAGGATGTTCAAGAAAAAGTGAAAAAATACATTCAGATGATTGTTTCTCTAATCTATAATTGGAATTAGCTATATAAAGGTCATTCATGACGTATATAAAGGATATCTTGAAATTCGGGGATCTATATAATGGTAACACTGGAAATTAGTGGTTGTATAATGGAATCTAATATATCATAAAGGCTTCATATGTTAATCATATGTTATTTATGTGTCAATTTTTTTGTGTATGTTTAATATCATACATTGATTCATTCTATTAATCTATATGCCATAGAAATAAAGGGGGTTTTATAGGGAAATATGAAATTAAATAGGTCATACTGCAGTGTGTATTTGTGTTCATTTTGGTGTGTGTTTTATAAAAAAGTTCCACCTATGATATATGATAACCGAACCACATCATATTTCATTGATGATGTCTATATTAAGATTTATTTTAATTGAAAATGAACAATACATGATTTTAATACATTATAAGAAATATTAAGAGCATAAAAAATTGATATTGATCACAATTATTCAAATATTATGACTTCATAATAATCCTTTTGACATAATCATATGAATTTTAGGCTAACTATAAGAATTAAAATGGTTCAATGACTTCGAATATGATCATATAACATCATAAGAATATGAATTTAGACATTATAGTATAGATTCATGAGTTTATAACTTCAAATAAGAATATATAACTACAACACATGGAAATTATTGAAGTTATATAAGTCAAATGAATATACTTAAATTAATTATATTCCTCGTATGAAACAATTTGTATCACAAATCAATGAATTTGAATTTATAAGAAAACATGGATAAAGATATTCAGTGGATTAAATAAGTAGATTATGTGGAGATAAAAATATTGAATCATTGTTGATTTTTTAGGAAATTTAAGAGCAAGATATTGGTTGAGATATAAATGAGGAACATTGAATGAGAAATTAATAGGGAATATATCAAATCAATTTAAAAGAGAATACAATACCTATATCCAATGATTATAGAGCTTCCATATTTTAAATATATGGTATAATATTAATGTGATATTATTTTTTTGTTATTATATACTATATAAGGGAAATTAAGAATAATTCATTGATGGAAAACATAGAGAACCCATAAAAACCATGTGGGAAATTATGCGGAGTTCGATACACATTTTTACATAGGGGAGTGAAAAAAAAGAATGAAGTTTTGAAATATTTTTAAGAATAAAACCTAATATATTTTTATTCATAGGGAAGATGATTCTCTAGAAAGTTCAAGTTATTTAGATTATTTCAATACCAATAAAACTCTTCCAAATAGTTTTTGAAGATATTAAAGAATTGTATATGACTTCAGAAAATCTATAATGCTCATAGAAGAAGATCATTATTTATGAGCTGTGAAATCATCCATGAATAAAAAAATTGTCTATATATCACTTCATAAAATTTTAATGGATTTTTTAGGCTTATAAGAAGTATTCGAAGTTAGGGTTTCAATTGGGGTGTCTATATAATTGTTAAAGGAGATAGTTTTTACTAGTTTGCTTACATATTTGATGGAGAACTGTAGTATAAGTTTCTAGACAACTATTTTTGTTACTTATTGTGTCTATATTTGATTATCCATATTCGGTATCTTACCAACATGGATAAGATTAGGAATTTATTCCCAAACCGTGTAAATATTAAATGATACTCTCTTTATTTTTACCACTATGATTAAGGTAAATCTTTAAGATAATATTATGAGGATTAAGAAAATTAATAGGTTCAAGAGGTTGAATTTAAAAGGGAATGAATTACAAAAATTAGACCATGGATTCCCCCTTGTGGTTAGTCTAAAATGGGTAACTATAAATTGTATCAAATCATGGTTCCCTATAAAGAATCAAATAGGGTTTTATGAAATGGGGAATATAAATTATATTAATATCAAGTTTGTTACAACTTTTAATGGCATGAATTATTACAGGGAAGGGAATATTACATTAACATACCATCTATCACCCAAAATTTGAGTGAGAGATGCTTCAATAGTGGATTTTACACCAATTTAGGAAGGTATTTTATGTCTCAAGATAATAATAGAAATATTGAGTTTTCTAGAAATAAGGAAAATACCATATTAATGACTATAATAAAATTTATTTCTAAAGTCCATGAGTCTTTAAATTAAAAATGAGAATCAGTAAAAATTAAAAATTATTTGTGAATTAAATATCAAACTCAAAGAATATATGATATATGTTTGAATGAAAAAATAAAATATATAAAATAGACAATGATTATACTATTGATAAATATATTACAAGATTAAATGATATTGTTAGAATCTTTTGGATATTTGGTGAGGAGCTATAGAATTATATCATTATTTAAAAAATAATGAGTAATTTTCCATATTAGGTTGATTTAAAAATATTAACCCTATAAGAAATAGAAAATTAAAAACATGATGAGTTACACAATACACTCCCAACTATTGAGACATGTAAAACACCGTATTTGGAGAAGAAATAAAATATGATATTAATTTTGAATCTAAAAGAAAATAAAGAGTCAAATAAGGGGAATTTGTATAATCAAGTGCTTATAAGAATGAGTAAGATGATTAAGAATTCAAAATTAATATTTTTCATATAATATTGGGATATAGAAATGGAAATATATTTGGAAAATTAAATTATTACTGAAGTACTAAAAAAACTTATCCTTGGATATTTGCCTTTTATTTTCCAAATTATAAGGCCATTAAATCTAATTCAGATGAGGATGATGAGAAAAATAAAAAAATTGATATGAAAATTAATAATTATTCCAAGGTAAGTAAGAAGAATTTTATGAGAAGTCATGATAATGATAATTCATAATCATGTAGATATTTATATGATGATTGAAATTTTATTTTAAAAGTCAGAAAATGATTTTATTCATTTTGTAGTGATGATGATATTGAGGAAATAAAATAACAAGAATTGGTACTGAATGAAAATATAGATGTAATTCTTGAGAAAAATACTCAACTCGAGAAGAAGAAGAAAAATATTTAAAGAGGTAAAAAATGGTTTCTAATAAATTTGGATATGATAGAGAAGAAACATCCCTAGATGATAAATGTAAAAGGAATGTACTGAAGGTGGTTGAGTTTTATAATATAGGAAGTGATCATGTGGATAAGCTAGTTTAAAAAGTGTAAGATAAGTACAAGACATAATCCAAACGTATTTTCCTTCAAAAGGAGTTAAATAAGACCACAAAAGACTTCACTGAGTCTACTATAGTTAAATATGAATCTTACCAAACTGGTGATAATAATTTTATAAAATGGATGTTGAATTTACACCCAAACTACCTTATAAATTATTTGATAAATATAAAATTATATATTTCTTAATCCAGTATAATACATTTTGGACAAAGAACTTTGTTAATAGAAAATATTCTAGCCCAATTTATGAAACAAATATCCCATGAATATCATTGGCCTCTAGAAAAAAAATAAGGGTTACATTTTAGCATGACATCAACAACATAATTTTGGGATGATTTGGAATCGGTATCAATCATCAATGTATCAAGTGTTCAGTTAGTTTTGTGTAAGGCATTGAAGAAAAGATTTATTATACTAGCATAATATTTTTTTATTGGTAGTATAAAATATCAATGGGATGTATTGTGAGAAACCTATGAAAAATATCAAGGAGTAATATTGTGACTTGTTCTATACAAAATATTTCTAACCAAAATAGATTAAGATGATTAAATTAACTGTTTAGAAGTTGTGGACAATAAAGTCATAAGGATGAGGTGTGAATGACTAGATTGTTAGGAGAGATTCTCTATTCTATGAAAGTGAATAAAATTCACAATCATAAGGATGAGGATTCATGAATTATTATGTATTTTTTAGAGATAATTAAGATTTAAAAAAAGTTTGATCAAGTAAATAATGAATTCCTAGAGATCTGGAAAGACCATTTTTAAATAGATAGTAGAATAAAGAAAGATTAAATTGATGATAAAGTTATAGTAAAACAAGTGGTTTCACATGAATTTTGACATTCATGACAATATTCAAACAAATTATGAACTAAAAATTAATGAGTAAATATTATTAATTTTTGACCTTATTATTAAATAGAATCTATGTGATATGTTTTGAAAAACTACTAATAGGATGAATAATTATATATTGATCCTACCAGTCCAAAATGATATTATTAAAAGGATGATTCAAGAAAAATTTAATGAAGTTCTATTTATGTTAAGCTGAATATAATTGTCTTACATAAAGAATCAGTGTAAATTAACAAGATAATAAAGAGGCCTATTTAGATAATTGGTTGTAAAATAGGTGTTATAATTAGAAGTGTGTCTAGGTTGAGTAGATGCTATTGTTATCAATAATAATTATATGTAATAAAGATTTATCTTTTTATTAAATGTTATTACTATTTATTTATTTTAACATAGTGGGAATTGAAGGTGTTTATGAGTTTTTTTTCACTTTAGACAACAATTAAGTTTGTCTCTATGGTATATCCTAACATTCATGGAGAAGTAGAAATGGGTACATCCATTGAGGGGGAGAAATTATGACGTGAATATTCCAGAATTCACCAGTAGTGTGAATCTGTATTTTTTATAAATCATCATGAAATATATATATATAATGAGTTATTCAATCATAATTGTAAACCTTATTTTTATTAAATTATTTATGTTAAAAAATAGTGAGTGTTGGTTGATGAAAATGTGAAAAAATGGAGTGTTAAAAAATTAATATGAACTTTTTTATGGTTTTTTTGAGATATGTATGGGCTATATATTTTTCATGATAAATATAATTTTTCATCCATTAGAATATGAACTGATTTTGGAATAATATTTATCTAATTTTATTGACAGCCTTGATGAAATTTGATTTAACTCTCTTGATTTCTAAATATGGTTTTCCCATATTTTCATATAGTAGATTTAATAAGGGATACTTTTTTATAGTTTCATTCAGTATAATAATTTTTTAAAATTGGCTTATATCCTAATCATGAAATATAATTATATGGTAAGAAGGTCCCCAATGTTTTATTTTTATTTTCTATTAATAATGAGGATAAAAGGAAACACGCATATTAACATAAGAATTTTTTATATTGGTAATAAAATCAAAATGGGTATATTGAAATTCTTGTTTGATGATTTTTATTTATAATTAATAAGTCAGAATGTGTTGAGAGTATGAGGAAACATCTTGACAAAATATAGTGGAGAGGTTAAAGAAAAATAGAAAAATACATTGTGATGATTGTTTCGATGATCTACACGTCTAAATGGTTGTGTATAGATCATTTATAACCTATATAATGGTAATCTGAAAATTCCTAGAACCACATTAAGGTAACACTAAAAAATAAATGGCTACATAAGGGTAACTCTGATATAATAAAGGTTGTGTCAGGGCAATCCTATATAATATACGTTTTATTTATTTCTCTGTAGATCTCATGGAAGTACAAAATTAATTATGAGGATATTTATATCATCTAAATGAAGACTACACCCTATGGAGGTCTAAAATGAACCAGACTATGTCATGGTGAGTTATCTATATTTTTGTTATGGTGGTTGTTTAAAATGTTATTTCCTCTAATGAAAATAGCGAGTAAACCAAATCATAGTTTATACATAGTTTTCATGTTGAGAATTATTCAGGTTGATAATTCTAAAGAAAAAATCATAAGACTTTAATAGCAATAAATTATAAATACCATAATGATACTAATCATAAATATTTATATATTATAAGATTATCATAAGAATTTTGAGTTAATTGATTGAATTTGAAGATGATCATATGAATTATTTCAATTTTATGTTTTATAATATGATCATATGATTTCGTGAGAGTATAAATTCAAATCAAATCATATGAATCCATGATATTGTGACTTTGAAGCAAATAATATGCCTTCATGAGTATATGACTATAAAATTTATAATGATTATGATTTTATTATGTAATAAAAATATTATGATATGAGTATTATGCCTCAAAATAAAGGATTCACTTCACATATTAATGAATTTTAATATGCATGGATATTTGGATCGAGATAATAAGAGGTTTAAAGAATTAATATTCATTAAGAATAAAAATAAATAAATAATGATGAGTTTTCGATGAATTTAAGAGGCAAATCATGTTTGGAGTTTTAATAAATAAATTTGAATTTGTTGTAATTTAGGAATATTTCTCACAGATTTAAAAGATTAAAATTCTACCAGTATCCAAAAATCATTGAATTTACATATTTGGAATATAGAAAATAATATTCATGTCATATTATTTTATTTAATATATATTAGGTAGTGGAAAGGGGTATAATGATGAAATCAAAAATTGAGATAATTTTTAATGACCATGTGATGGAATTTGAGTAATTTGATTAGAAATTTTAGTATGAATTAAAAAAATATGTATGAAGCCATGATTTATTTTGGAGAAGAAAAACTGCTACTTGAGTATTTCGAAGAAATGGGAACATCTAGATTTTTCATGTTCTATACATAGTTTCGAGACCAATAAAAAATCCAAATGGTTGTTCAAGATCTTGAAGACCTGTACATGAGTGCACCAGATCATTTATAGTATATGAATAAGAAAATTCTTATGGTGGAAATAAAAAAACACAAAATAATAAGGTTTAATTAATATCAGTATATCAAATATGAAGGGAATTATAACTGGGATTTCTAACAAGTTTCTAAAGTGGAGATTGATATTAGGGTTTCTAACCAATTATTTAATAGGAGAGTTCTAGCTAAGGTGTATAATTATTTTTAAGGGGATTTTAGTTGGATTATATAACCAGATTCTACTATAAATTCTTGTGAAAATAGTGTTTAATAGATTTTGGGTTATCTAACCAACATGGTGATGATTTAGTCTTTAATTCCAAAACATGTAAATCATTTGTTCCTCTTTTTTTACTAATACACATTATGTGAGGTTGTTAGATAATATTAAATTGATCTATATCATTAATAGGTTTTATATGTTAAGTTGAATTGGGAATGAGTTAAGAAAATTAAATCGATAATTCACCTCCCCCTTGTGGTCAATCTAACATGGGGCACAATAAAGATAAGGGGAAAAAAGTTGGTGGCCTCCCTAATAGTCATAGTACCCTCCACTAGTAGATGGTCTTATTATTGTTAATGAGGTAGTTTTTTCACCATGGTTTCCCTGATTTTTTCAATTTTTAACTCTATCATTTTATCAATAGTGAATTCATTTTATTCTTCTTCTCTTTTTAATTCTAGTAATTGGGTTGATTTTGTCAAATAAAAATAATGGTAATGGGATAAGTTGTTTTACAATAAAAAATAAAAAAATAATTGAAGAAAACATTTTTTCACTCCCATTAATGATGTAGCTTCCAATTATAATTTTTATTTAAAGGCTAGTAGGATGAATTTTTTGAGTTTTATGAGTGATTTTTTTTGTAATTAGTTTCGACTTCCTCAATGAATTCTCAACACATCAATATAATAATTTAAATTGCTTATTATTATTCTTTTTATTATTTTTTAAATACGCATTTTTGGATTGTTTTGATCATCTAGACCATAATTTTCTTCAAATCCCCCATATCATTATTCTTCTCAAAGAATTTGGCTTGAATTAACTCCTTAGTGTGTTGGTGATTCTTATAAATAGTGGAATAAAGTTATATATTATTTATATTTATTAGGAGTATTATTTTATATAATTATTTCACTAATCCATTTTTGTACCCTTGATATATAACACAATTATAGGTGGCCCTTTAATTTATTTCTCATGGGAACCCATGGGAAAAAAGGTGATAAGTGAAAAGTTTTTTGGTCAATACTAAGTCTTTTATATCTATAGTAAGCTAATTCATATTCTTTATCTCGGTATAGATATTATGGTTCATTTTATATAAATTTTCATTAAATTTTGTTCATCCAAGTTGACAGGAAATAAATAAGCTAAATAATTGAAAAAAAATTAAAAATATAAAAAATATTTATTAATGTGACATAAATTCAACCAATTAATTAATTATCACAATAAGTAGTTCCAAATTGATTCAGGATCTATCATGGAATCCGAGTCAATAGAATTTTTATCCCAAATGCTTTAGCCTAGTGGGAGATCTTATGTATTCTACTAAGTAGTATAACCTGGATGTTGTTCTTAATTCACATATTATTATTTATTTTCATATTTTTAATTATAAAAATAAGGAATAATGGAAAAAGGGGTTTTGAAATAAAACAAATTAATCACAATAATTATAATAAAATTATAGTGAAATGTGATGGCCACTATGTTAAACTATATGGGTTCGTCATTATCCACATAAGTTGTTTTTAACATATCTTTAGGCCATATAAATTCCACTAACTATAGAAATTATTTTATCTATGTCATGATTCTTATTTAATCTTATATATCTATTTAGAAAACCAAAATACATCTCCTCTATATTATATAATTTTTAATATATCATGATTTCAAGAATTTCACCACCTAAACACCCTATTTATTTATATATGGTTCAAGACATTAATCTCTAAAATCCACCATGTGAAGTAAATCTATGAATAATAGAGGAAGAAAATTATGTGATAGAATAAAGAACATATTTTAGAATGTGAAAAAATAGTTGGAAACTGATGAACCTCCTCTCTACTCCATCTCTTTTATAATAAGAATTAGAATAAAACATGATGTGCAGAAAGGGAATATATACAATTACCCATGCAATTTCCCCCAAGGAACAACCCTTTCGTTAGTACTCCATGAAAAATTAGTTAATAAATAATAGTTAAGGGAGACAAATAACACAAAAAAGGAATAAATTAAATGCTACAATATTAGTACTAAGAAATAAAAAATATAAGAACATCTTACTATATTGATGTGGCATAATTTCATCATGTTTTACTTATAATTTGTTTTATATTGTCAAAATAATTTTTACTAATGTTGGAATATTATTTTTGATTCTTAATATTGGATTAATATTTCTAAAATTTTTCATTCATTGAATAGTTAGTGATATACAAGGTTTTTCCGTGTTAAAATGATTTAATGTTTTGAATTTCAAATTTCAAATATTTTATTTTTATTATATTAGAGTTTGATATTTCATTTGATTAATTATTCAATAAATTAATATCATTATAATATTACTTAAATATTTAAAAATATTTTTAATTGAATTTAAATTTGAATTTTATTAATTTACAATAAATATTTTACTAAAAATAAATTTTTAATAACTTCAAGGATTATGTATAATATTTTTAGTGTCATAATTCCTATATAAGAATAAATTGATAAATTTGTTAGCAATGTATGAATTTATTATGCTCTATAAGAATAACATTGGGTGTTTAATATGTAAAAATAAATTATTACATAGTTAAATGATCATTAATATTATAAAATGTTTATGGGATAGTCAAGTTATATGAGAAAAATATGATAGAATGTAAGCTTCAATATTCCTTTCATTATAAAAATTCAGGAAGGAACCATCCAATGTAATATTAAGTTTTAATTTTTGTAAGATGAAATCAATTTTTCATATAATTTGATAATAAATATTCAACTTTAAAAATAGGGATATATGAATGATTTATTATAAGATTGAGTGGTAAAATCTATGATCCAATGATTTGTAATGGATATGTGTCTAAGATGTATATACATATAGAGATCAATAAAGTGAATCTATATGAAATGGAAAAAAATATGGGACATGTCCTTGGGGTTTAAATGAGTAATTTTTTATGTTTGTGGAATTCAATGTAAATGGGATTCTTGTTTTTTTATTGTAGAAGATGAATCTTGATGAAATAATGTAACTATAATAATTATATCCAAGTGTGATGAAAAAATTAATGTTATAGGCTGGGTATTAGACCCAATATTATTATGAAGATTACATGATCGTTAGTTTCATATTTGTAAGTATGATTTTTTTAGACTTAGTCTATTATAAAAAATATGAGGATTTATCCTTGGGAATGTAAGATTCATGAAATTTCTTTAAGTTGGAATCCGTTTATATCGATGTGAAATAAATTGGTTCATATTATGTCTAGTTCTTGGATTTATATAACAAGAAATATGAGTAAAACCAGTTGAAGATATGACACAATGCAAATAGGTCTCAAGGGAAACTGATACATCCAATATTGGTCGATTGGGAATGCAAGTAAGGTTTGAATGGTTATTCTATCGATGAATACTCTGTTGAGAAAGAAAAAACATGAAAAGGTTTCATGGATATGGTTTCACTAAAGTTAGTGAGTTTGGTTAAAAGGAGTTAAATAAATAGTTGAGTAAATATTGAGAAAGAATAATGAGGGAATAAACTTATTAAAATGAGACATAATGATGGAGGAAATCATTAAACTGTTGAAAAAAGGGATAAAAATGATAACAATAATAAAAAATTAAAAAAATATGATTTATATACCTGATTATTTTAAAATTAGATGTTGTTTGTGATAATTGGTCCACACTGAATTTTATCAAATAAATTATGAAAATCACAAATGGAAGATTGAAATTGAAATCATTAAAGGAGAGATGTTTTTGGGATAAATTGAGGCATTTTTTAA
Organism: Viscum album; assembly: GCA_963277665.1. Taxonomy (NCBI): domain Eukaryota; kingdom Viridiplantae; phylum Streptophyta; class Magnoliopsida; order Santalales; family Viscaceae; genus Viscum; species Viscum album. The sequence continues at coordinate 512,616,245 of OY728163.1, read as the reverse complement.
CAAATGTGAAGAGTAAGTTGTGAAGATATTTTCTTGAAGGGATAAACTAAAACAGAAAATAAGAATATAACATACCTAAATATTGAATTAGGAATTGAATTTTTTTCAAATTATTAATGAGATTAAAATGATTCATAAACATCTATTGGATAATTAATAAATTAATGTTAAATCTAGTGTCACTAAAATTCAAGTTTAACCAATCCAAACGAAACCCCAAGGTACTTTTACCAGGATCAAATCCAATGTTAGTCTATATAACTTCAAATTATTGTTTTCTTATAAATAAGGGGGTGAGTCCATTATAACAGATATTCCTAATTTAGGATTCCTTATTCCATTATTTGAAACAATAGGTTAGGTTTTCTTTGATTCTCACTATATAACAATGCTCTAAATTATATTTTAATTTAAGTGCTTGTTGTTTTTCTTCTTATATATGATATGAATTCTTTTCTCCATAGTAATAAAAAAATCAATTCATTATTTGTTCCAAGTGAGCTAATGGTATATAATTATGAGTTCCAAATATTATTTTTTCTAGTTTCATATTTATTTCTCATAATAAATTGATATTTAAATAGATTAGACATGTGGCTACTTCATTATCTCTATATAATTTTTTATTCTGTTCTTGTTCAATATTTCATCCATTAATTATTAGAAAAAATCAATCATATAGTTGACATTGATAGAGTAAGTGTTATTTTGTGAAGTGATTATTAAGATAAATTTAGAAGTGGGTGATTATTACATATTATAGTTCTTGATGTGGGATTAAAAATTATTTAAAAATAATAATGAGGCTTGAATAGTGACTAATCTTTTATTAAATTAAAATTTTAAGGTAAATTATATTTTTTAGATTAATAGTGATAAATTTTACCAATAAACTCTCATGGATAATAGTAATATTTATAAATCCATTATGTTGGAATTATATTCATCAAAATAAATAAATTATACACATTCATTTTCATACAAATACCCCTATTATTTATATATTTTTAGTGATATTTAATTTAAATAAATAGAATCAATATAGAAATTCAATGCTTTTAGTGGCCTAATTGAGAGAAAAAAAACTTGGGTTTTCCGTTATATTTTATTCTTATGTAATAATTTAAACTTTTAAAGAGATCCATTCAAATATCTTCTTGAAATTGTCATCATTGTTGGGTGAGGTTGAAAACCTAACATTCACTATTTTCATAAAATCTAATTAAATAGAGTATGATTACAAAATAATTCTCAATGAACTAATCATTATATATTATTTTATTCAATTATTTAAAGTTATATTCCATCACTTTGGGGATTATATTAGTTATAATATCAATTTATCACTAAACATGTATGTTTTGTCACACATTTTTTGAATTTTCCTGAATTTTAATAGCTAAATATAAATTTCTGTAAAAATTTTTAGCCCAATGATGGATTATCATAGTGTTTTATAATATGTTTGAAATTTTATTTAATGAATGATAGGTCCATGTGAAGTAATATTGAGACCATAAAAATCCAAAACGAGCGTAGTGAAATTGATGAAATGAAAAAATAATAAATATCAACAATTTTAATGAGGGATTTAAATAAAAATTAAAATATTAAATTAAAGAAGAAATTATTCCACTAGTATTCTACAAATTATTATTGTGGTTGATGTTTAACGTGGTAACCATCCATCGTATTTCATTGTTGATTTTTTAATGATGAGTACAAATGTGAAATTCTAGCTAATGTTGATTTAAAAAATGAAGATATAAATAATGAATTTTCAATATATATTCTTATAATTGAATTCCATGTAAAAATCCAATTTTAGATAATAGAAAATAATTATATTTTATTATTTTTCATTGTTAATACATACATTTAACCTAATATACTTATTTTTAAGAGAACTAGTAGGAGGATGAAATACGTCATCACATCATTGAAACTATTCAAAAGGTTATCTAAACAAAAAATAAATTGAAAGACGAAATTAAATTGGAAGAAAACAGAAAAATAAATGTATTTTTGTTTTATTTGGTTAATGAACTATAATATTACTTTTTCCATGATTATTATGGGAATTTAGCTTACGAATGGAATACTATGGTTAGTGATGAAAATGATTCCATGCCTACATAGGGTGTAATTTTGGAATAAATAATGGATAATTTTCTACTTTTATTAATTGATGAATTTCCCCCACAGACTCAACGTGTTCATAAAATATAATAACTTAAGATAAAATAGATATTTTGGCCATTATTTGATTCATTTTTATTTTTTTTCTGAATTTGAATTGAAAAAAACATTTCCCTTATATAAATAATTAGAAAAAAAGATAATTTTGGGGAAATATTTGATAAATAATTTGATGAAGATAAACTAAATGTTAATGAATTATAAGAGAAAATATCACTACCTCATCTGAATAGTGTTTCCCATGATTTAAGATGCATACCAAAAGATAATTTTGTATCCATACATGGATTTAAAAAAGATTTCAATTAGGAATTTTCAAATACTTTCAAGCTAGAAATTAAAAATAAATTTCCTATTTATGATTATTTACATATGATTTATTTTTTTATACCTCGGGTGGTATATATTCAACCTCTAGAGAAGTGTTGAATGTTGATTAAGTGGGAAATCAACCTTACATTGTATTCTCACTCTATTATTCTTTGAGATCCTTATTTCTAAGGATAGGGACTTAAATGAAGCTTAAAAGGGGGTTCTCTATGACTAGTGAAAGAGGAAAAGAATTGAAGTAACATATTTTTTTCTTTTTTTACTAAATATTATATATTCCCCTTAATTTTAAGTAAAAATACTCCATTACTTTCAACTATTGTATAATATAATGATAGAACCCTATGAGAGGTTTGTCACAAGATTTTTCTTATATTTATTTCATTTTTAGTTATTCTTTTATTTATCCTAGGTATAATAATGGGTTTTTTATTTCAATAGAGATAATAAATATGTTAATGTAATTTTATTCCATTGAAGATCAAAATAATCTATATCCACATGAAAAAAAAGTTAGATATGTGTTTTTATTTGTTATAGTTTTAGGTATGTTTATAATTTTAATTTTATATAATAAATAGAAGATAGCCCTTATGATTTAAATGGTAATAAAATAATGTAGGTTTTTACCCCATATAGAGAATAGAAACTAGGATTTATACCTCTACCCTATTACTTTTAAATGTATAATTTATTATTACATGGTAAAATATATGTGCGAGGGAATTGGTATATTATATCACATACCTGTCGAACATATTGCTTTAACAACTAATTCTTACAACTAATTTTCATTGATTCCCATTATTTCAAATTGTTTTTTAGCTATAAAATATATTTTAATGTTTAATATAAATTTATCATGCTGAATTTCTCTTGTTGTTGGATAAAAATTTATGATTGAACTTTTAAGAGGTGCCAAAATTATTGAATGTTAAATTGAAATTTTTGGAAATAGTTTGCATGATATGTGTTTATATTAAAATGAGTGTTATTAAATATTTATATATTATGTTTTGTTGAAAATTATTAAGAACCATAAGATTATTCTTCCATGATCATCCTAAAAATTGGTTTAGATATCATTGGAAATTTGGTAGATATACATCTTATAAACCTCATTGTGACCTCAGTACATGTTATTTCAGACTGTGGATTTGATAAATCATTTTTAAACTTGTTTAATAATTAAAATATATCACTTTAGGAGAATAATAGAGGATTTTTTACACTATATTATTATATGGGGAGAAATAATTTAAAAAATTCCTCAAGTAGTTGAGGATAAAAGGGAGTCAAATAGATCACTTAATTCAACCTATGTAGACTGCTCATTCGGGACAAGAGGTTCACGTAGGCCCAACCTATACTGCCTAACATGAGCATACAATACCTGCATGGGGGACCTACATGAGAAGCCTAGGGGACATACCTAGGTTGGTGATCTCCTTCCCTAGTGTCCCAATGTTATTTATAAATAGGACCATTTGGCTCCCCATTAGACATGAAAGGAAGATGAAGAGATCGCTTGATGCTCTTAAAACCCAATCCTCTCACACAAGTCCTCCAAACCCTCAGTAGTAACCTAGTAATAAAATGAAGATGGAATTAGTAATGTCTAGTGGATTAAAATCTATAAAGGTAAATAATACTATGAAACTTGAGAGAAACCAATACCCATAGTCAAAAATACTGCACTGAAGGTCCCTTCTATATCTTGGACCATGAGTGCCTCTTAGAAAAAGAAACATGAGGAGACCCATGGAACATAGAGAAAGGCATATACCAAGCACCTTTGAACAAGTTGTTCATCACCCAAAAGTTATCTGCATCTCGACTGGTGCACCTTGTGTGAATCACCCTCTTACTTTCCAAGGCCCACTATGCAGGAGGCTTTTTCAATATGCCTATGATTTATCTTGGTGAAGCACCTCTAGCTTGCCCAGGTCCACCCTATTATAGACACTCTTCATCTCACCCATTACTCACCTTGGAATTCCACACATTGATCCTTATTTCATGCAACGAATGGTAGGAAACCTTTTTTATTAGATCACTAGTTTGAAGGGGACCAATCTAATAAATCCCCCAATGTCTCCAAATGTTTATGATTAGAGCATAGAGAGCACTAGTGTCTCCTACCAATTATATATTCACATGTTAATTAAAGAACCAAATTTATCCAACCATATATGTTTTATCATTTAAGTGTTCTTAATTATAAATTCTTATAGTAATGATTGTCCCAAACATTGGGATGATAATTGATTGCTTATCAAATAGGCAACAACATATGATGGGGAAAAATAAAAAGATTTGGTTGTATCTGTATGGACACATAAGCCCCAGCCATAGGGGCTTGGAAAAAAGAGATCATACTTGCACAACTAAGACTCTTTTATCTTCATTAATTCCTTGTCATGATTTCTTCTATTTCTACAATCAAATGATTATAAAATTCTTCCTTATTAAATCCATCCTCATTAAATCTCCTGTTATTTATTATGATACATTATCTTTCCTTTCATACACTCAAGATTTTCCACCAGTGGGTGAAGTGGATTTTGTAGATTGATGAATCTTATTCTAAATCATGTTTCTCACAATAATTTTGACTCGCATGGGATTTAAGGATAGTGGAGATCATGTCATCAGAATAATAAAATAACACAGTGGGCATCATAAATGGTATAATCCCCAACCACACTCACCCAATGTGCCTCATCCATATGTGTAAGAATCAACCCTTACAAACTACATGATATTTCTTTCTTGTCCAAGATGGATACGTAGATATCTTACAAAATGTTCAAACCTAGTACCCCAAACTCAATCTAATCATATCTTGGACAAATTACTAGTAGGTTCATATCTATACTGGGAGTTTATTTCTCTTTCAAGTCCCTCAGACCATCTATGTGTATGTCTCATACAATCCTTGGCTAGTCACATTCTCTCTAGATGTGCATACATATTATGTTAAACTGAATGGTTTAATACTCATCACATGAAATTAAAATTTCTAATGTCCCCCATATAATGGCACCAAATTTTGTGGGTTATGATTCCTTTCCTAAGGATATGTAGGAATAACATCTCATGGGCCTGATGTCGACATCAAAACAAAAATTTTCCTCTTGGATGGTGATAAATTCCCAAACACCCCACCATATAGTTTAAAACATGTATCATTATAATAAACATAAAACTGATTATCTAATCCATTTATAAAGTAAACCATCAGTCACTAGTGCAAAAACACAAATTAACGTTGGATTTTTTTATTTCTGACTTTGGTTTTAAACCGATGTGTATAAAGGTGACATTAAAATTATGGTTTTCGATGTCGGTTTTTCAAAAACCGATGCTGAAAATAATTTCGTTAGGAGTTTTGGTGTCGGTTTTATCTAAAAACGATGCCAAAGTTGAATTTAAATAGGCTTTTCGGTGTCGGTTTAAGAAAAAACCGACGCCGAAATTCAAATTTTTAAAAAACTTTCAGCGTCAGTTTTTCAAATAACTGATTCCATAATTAAAACAAAAATTATAAATTTATTAGAATTACACTTCCAAAAAAATCATACCCCTATAAAAATAACACAATATACAAAAAAAATCAAACAGTATTTATCATCCAATGCCTCCTGTAACATAAATGCATATATATAGTTAATCAAAAAAATAATCTATACATTGATATTATAAAGTAAAATTAAAATACACGTACCTGCAATCAATGACTTCATGAAATTTTATGACATTTTCAAGTCCCACGACTCCATCATTTATAGTTCTGGCACCACCCAACTATTCTTTGATAACATATACAATACATTTGAGTTACTGAAAAATTTACATGGATTCCAGTTAATGATCAATGCATCAATAAATCTAATAAAAATTAGATAAAGACATTGCAGAGGCACTTGAGAGAACTCAATGATTACGATGTACTTATTATAGTCATGTGGATAGACCTAAAATTCAATTCATTATGGATACCAAGTACCATGCATGAAATTGATTCCATGTAGATATCAAGTACATGTTCACTTATCATCATTGTGGTCTGAATCAATACTCAATGCCTTAAGGATACCATGTAATATGATTAATTCACTTTTGGACTATTCTTGGTCACTTCCAATGTCTTTTTTATCCATTTGGCATGGAGTTGATGCAGGTACAACATGGGTTCATGTCAGATTGAATAGTATATTGCCTCTAATCACATGGTTTATTGATTATTTATTATTTAATATAACAAGAATAAACAAAAAAACTGAGGCTGAAAGTTATTTTTTTAGAAAATTCATAATAATACACTTCCAAAATAAAGTATAATTAATATACATGTACCTGAAATTTACGGCATGCTCATTTTTTGTTATTGCTGAAGCATTCATTTGATTACTAGTAGGTTAAAACACCTAATATATCAAAAGAGTTAGTTTTTTTTGAACCCATATGTATTATTATTTATAAATATTAGAATATACATACCTCAAATATTAATCAGACTTAACAAATAGTTCACAAAAGTAGATTGAATATGGGTCATATCAGATTGGGAATAAGACTGTGAATCATTGAATCCCTACAATAATATTGAATGATATGAAATTAAAAAATAGAATTATATGGTAGAAAATATATAAAAAAATTAATACAACTAACCTTAGGAAAATCAGTAGTTTCCCTAGTTGTGATTATCACGTACATGAATCATATTATATAATAACCACAATCAACATGTCCATTTTGATGATGAAACTGCTGTTATAAAATATTTAACTTATAATAAAAACCAATATATAACAAAAATATAGAAACTAGTTACTTGGACTTCCATATATTTGATTTTCATTGGTTTCTTTACTGACATGTATTCCTTGTTAAAATGTTTCCAGGAACTGCATTTTTTTATATATGAACTAATAAAACTTATCTAAAAAATGAAAATTAAACATAATGATCTTATTAAAAATAAAAAAACATACTTTTTTAATAAGGTGGAAAATGGTTTACACACTGTTCCTAATAAATAGAAAAACCAATATAAGGTTAATTAACTTGGGAAAAATACGCCTAACATCTAATGCCTCCTACAATAAAAACAGTTCACAATTAATGACATTATAATGATCATTAGTTCATAATTATGTTGATGTTATTACTTATCAAGAAATTGAAAAAACCAGCTCTGAATCTCTGTCTGTGATAATATCTTGGATATATATTGAACTCTTTCATCATTCATCACATGTTTGACTTCCATGGAAATGCATTCAGGATCTACAAAGTTGAAAATTCCTGTAGTTTCATTTTGTAAAAGAAGCTTGTGTAGATACCTAGTTTAAAAAGAAAATATAGTTAGTCAATGACATAAAAATATTTTATTAAAGAAATAGAAATTCAAACATCAATTTACTTACATGGAAAACAACTGCACCACACTTAGCCCGATCTCTTAAAAATTAACTAAATGCATGATATATTCTTTCATTAATGTCAATCGATAATTTCTTCCACATATATCGAGCTTCATCTGAAAGTCATAGAAAAAATTCAAGGAAGAAGAGGACTCAAATAATCTTTTCAACCCATAAGAAATATTATAAGTATCTACATCAGGTTGTTCTTGAACATTTTTTTGTATTTGTGCAGTTTATTTTGCTTTCAGATATTTCTATATATGTTAAATGTCATGAAACATTATAAGTAATTTTGAATCATTTGTAATTAATATTTAAAAAATGCATACCTCATGTGAAATATAACGAAGAAGGGAAGTTGTCCAAAGTAAAAAATAGCCCATACATTCCCCAACATTGGTGATCTTCACAGTAAAAAATGGTAGTAGTGTTGATGCTCCTTTCGTCACAGAATCTAAAGATTGGAAAAGGGGAATATCTGAGCTCAAAATGGTTCGACCTTTGAAGAAAACATCAAAAATTGACAAAGGGATGAACAAAGAAAACTTTTCCCATAGGCCGCGCAAGTTTCCTCATGATCGCGCAAGTGGACTTGTGCGACGCACCTTAGCGCGCAAGTGACTTGCGCGACCTAATTGATAACCGCCCGGTAACCGCCTGAGGTCTTCTCCTTCCTATAAATAGACCCTGTGGGCCCCGCATTCGAGAGGATCTTTTTCCAGAAACTCGGATTGAAGCTCCTAATGCCCAAGTCTCTTCTCAAAGCTTCCGGAACACTTCTAAGGTAATTTCTTACCTATAACGGAAGATCTAAAGAGAGGGTGGAAGGCCTAAGTGTTGAAACTCATCAACACTTGCGCGCCTGAGTGGCCAGCCCTTAAGGGAAGTGGTCACACTTGCGTGCCGCCTTACTCCTTCGATAAAACTTGCACATACCTTTTCTGGAAGAACCTCAAGAGGATTCTAAAGGCTTTAATAAAGAGTCGCTCAAGTATTTCAATGCTGGTTGACCATCACGCAAATACACCATGTGTCGCGCAGGTATACCTGCGTGACCAATACTTGCGCGCCCACGCAGTACTTGCGCGTCTTCCAAGACTTGTGCGCCCCTTCCTTTTTGGGTGCCCATCTTGCCCATTTTACCCCTCTTAAGACATTAATCCTTTCCTATTTAAGATTCAGTCTTCAAGACACTCTTCAAAACCATTTATGGCATGATTTCTTGATTTGACTTCCTTATCTGAAAGGAATTCTGTGGAATATCTCTCAAAACCTAGTGATTTAAATATCCTTATGTCACTAAATATGGAGAGTTCATTCATTCAACCTCATCCTTTAAGATGAGAGAATCCTTAACTTGGGTCTCCTTTTCATGAATAATCCCTAGTCATAAGTCCTCTAATTTGGGCATCCTTCTCAGGAGTAAGCCCCAAACCTTAATCCTTAACCTGGGCCTCCTTTTTAGGAATAAGTCCTAGTCATAATCCCTTAACCTGGGTCTTATTTTCAGGAATAAGTCCCAGTCATAATTTTGGGCTTCCTTTTCAGGAGTAAGCCCCAAGTCCCCTAACCTGGGCCACCTTTTCAGGAATAAGTCCTAGTCATAATCCCTTAACCTGGGTCTTCTTTTCAGGAATAAGTCCCAGTCATAATTTTGGGCTTCCTTTTCAGGAGTAAGCCCCAAGTCCCCTAACCTGGGACTCCTTTTTAGGAATAAGTCCCAGTCATAAATTTTGGGCTTCCTTTTCAGGAGTAATCCCCAAATCCATTAATTTCTCTTTAACCAGTTTTAATTTATGTTTGATCTGAGATTATTTCTCAGGAGTAAAACCCAGTTATCAATCCTCTCCTAATTTGAGTTTCCTTTTTAGGAATAAGTCCCAAGTTAGAGTATTCAAATATCCATGAAGCACATATACCTTTATGGACCCTGTTCCTGGATTTTCTCCCTAAAGTAAATCCTAACCTTCATTTATCTGGGAAGTCATACATACATAAGCCCCAAACCATTTCTTATGATTACATCTTTCATGGCCCAATTGTCTATTTTATTACCAATACCTCTTGTTTCTCACACCAAGCATGACTCACGTGAGCTTAGAGGCTAAAAGTAATTATGACATCCTACTTTGAGCCATCAATCATAAACATCATACTCCCTTATTCGAACTACGTGGGTTCTGATTCCTTTTCCAAAACAAAGGATACGTAGGTAGCCCATCTACGGGTTCGATCCCAACTCTGAAATAATTCATGTCCTTCTGAATGACAATAAACTTCAAGTGCCCCACTAAGTGTCTTTAAAACTAGCCTGGTCATCATAATGACCAAGAGACTTTTATACAAATGTTTTGAAGGATACCATTGACCAAGAATCTCTAAATAGATATAGATGATTCTCTATTGATGAAGAACCTCAAATACATATAAAAGATTCTCTAAATTTCTTACATGTTTAATCATTGATTGTCAAAACTGAAGGAAAGCTCATTTTATACTTGGTAATGTAATAAGGATTCACGAACGTAACTTAAATCTATAAAGAGAGTCCCAGAATAGACAATAACTCCCCTAAAAAAGGTGTGATGAGTCCGACCTCCCATCCTCTCGACCAATGAAAATTCCTAAGCCTCATTAGTTCACAATATAATGAGCACCTACATTTGGAAAGTAGGTCCAAATGGATGTGGAATCATTGGATGTTTCCGGTTCTATGAACAAACCCATTAGAAACTGATCAGAACGTTTGAATCTCCCATCCAGGAGGTCATCCTCGAATTCCGAGGGAAACAAAAAAATGGTGAACCCGACGTGAATCCTTAACCAAGTTAAAATGATATTTTACCTATTTGTTAAGACCCTATTTAAAACTCAATAAGAGGTCTAAAAAAAACAATCATTGACATGTGTGCTCATCCAAAGGATGAAGTAGCTGAATTTATCTTGATTACGTCTGTTATATCAAATAGGCACTCTTTTCCAAGATCTTCTGTATTTCCATAATGGCTGCTCTCAAAATCACACCTATGAATACTGTTGTAGCAAATACCACTGCTGCTATTCCTACTGGATCGTCATCCGCTCTGAGGATGACATCACCTACTCAGCATCTTCAACGCTGGGTATCAAATGCGCTGGTTAAGGAGTACCGTCAACATGGTACCATCCCAACTCTGGAGGCTACCCGACAGACCCTCCAAATGAACAACTCACACAGGTCATCCGGACAACGACGACCAGTGATCAAGAGGCAGACGGTGCTGACTACCGTCTCCAACCGTTTTGGGTTGTTATCCCTGGAACACAATTTCAATTCGCTCCCTTACTCTGAGGAAGTGAATGAGCAGGTCCCTTAGGGCCTTAATTCAAAAAGACAAGATTCCTTCCCGAGGGATCCCATCAACAATCGCCGCCAGACTCGTGTGGCAGTGCGCCCTCAACATGATGAGGGTACCGACTCCAGGCATTCGGCTCAGGTTCCTCGAACCCGAGCAGGCAAGACGAACCGCCAGAGACGGAATCCGGTTAACAATGGGCAGGTTTTCATCCCTGCAATCTCCGGAGAAGTCCACCAACCTAACTTGGTGGCGAACAACGAGAAGGCACACACACCTGTCCGTTTTAATTCTGCTGTCCAGCAGACTCGTCTGGCAGCATCAAGCCAATCCCGCCAGGCAATTCCGGTGGAGTACTATAGGCAGGAACATACACCTGCTTATACATCATCAGTTAGTCAACAGGCTCGCCTGACTACATATGATGGATCTCGTCAACCGCGTTTGGCGAAGTGTAATCAGCAGACACATACAACTGCTAGTACTAATCAAGCCTACCAACAGTCTCGCTTGGTAGCACATGGAGAAGTCAGTCGGAAAGCTCCGACGAAAAACAGGAGGCAGACTCAAATCTCTACCTCCACACTTGAGTACTGTCAGGATTCACTAACAGGAAAAGGAGGATAGGAGCAGGCACATACACATACTCCAAGCCTGGAATGGACGTATATCCCCGTTCCGGCAGCTGAAGTCAGCAAGCATATTTTGTCAATGGTGAAAGAGTAGAAGCAAATTCCTGCTCATATTCTGGATGCTTTCCAGGATATCATAATAGCTTCAGAATCATCTCAGGGAAAGACACATAAATCTATCCCTAGCAGTGGAGTGACACGTCAACGATTCACTCCGTAACAGACACACACATCTGTTCCAGTCCAAGAGGGTTATGGGGCATACTCCCCCATATCATACGGACAACCAAGTCAGGCACATACACCTGATTTGAGTGGAGATCGTCAGCCTAACCTAACCATCTTTCCTGATCAGGCACATACACCTGCTCAGAGCAACCACTTTCATCAACAAGTGGTTTCCAATGCGAGTAAGAAGGCATCTAAGAAAAAAATCTGCCCAACACAGTCAGGAGATCAAAGGCCAATCTGTAACAAGGCCTTGCTCAATGATGGAGTTCTTGAACCCTCAGACATTTATCTATTGGAATTCAAGATTCTACTCCCTCAGTTCCCAATAACGGGAACATTAATTCTGAAGGTCTTCAACAGACACTTCCTCATGAAGGCTTGCTTCATGAAAATTCGGTCAATCTTGAAGTTTTGTCTTCAGATGAGAGCCACAGGAACCCTCTGTGTGGTCATAAGAATAAGGAGAAAGAGATATCATCTTTTGTTGTAACCCATTATGGTGGTCCTCCCCATGATGAAGAATTTCGCTGCGAAAGTCCTCTCCACAGTAGTGATTCACATTGCCTGGAAAATACTCCAGTGGACAATGTAGTGCCGAGAAAGCCCTCTTATCTTGAGGCACTTGAAAATGCGAAACCAGTCATGTCTGATGCTTTATCACTAGCAAGTGAAATACTTTCTCAATCAGAAGATAGCCAGGGTGTAGGTCATTCTCTGAACCACCCCTAAGTCATAAATCTTCTAGTTTGATCAACGATCTCTCTACCAATCTTTTTGAATCCGATGAAGCAACAAGGAAACACCAACTCTGGTCAAAATAGGTAGAAGATTATTCATTTAATGATGAAGAGGAAATGCTGAACATGAGGAAAAAATTGACGAAAAATTAGGTACCAATCATGTTTTGGCCTTTGGCTGACTCCCAGTATGACGTTCCAAAGATGTTGATGGAAGATGGAATCCATGATATTCGTCTCAACATATGGAAAAATCTTTGTCAATTGAAGAAGAAGGTATTATCTTATGATGAATATGAAAATCATCTTAAGATAATAGAAGGGCTACAACGTCAGATTGATTTGGCATCTCTATCAGTCTCTCGGTATCTGAAGGCTGAAAAGCAATAGAGAACCCTTCAATGTTCATGCCTTGGCGCACTAAGAAAATTGCGTCAGTTAATTGTCAATGCTCCACCTGGCGTTCATATCAGAGGATGGGGTGTTCATGGAGCACTACATTTCACAATGCTTTCCAGTCAGCAAAGCCCACCGAAAATGGTCTCATGCAATGTTATTTCCCATGGCCGGCCACAGTCAATGGGATTTGTTCGTAATCAAAATCTTTCTCAAGAACAGGCCTCAACTAGTTCCTCTCAAAATCAAGAATATATAGAACAAGTTGTTGAATTTCTCCTACATAAAGCAGGCAAGAATATTGCAAAAGCCTCTCTTATGGAGAAAACACATCATCAAATGACAGAAGTTTCGGAAATCATCCAACGGTTTGTTAAACCAGGTGATAAAAGTGGATACAGGTTAATGCATCCAGCTAATTTCCGAACTAAGATTCTCAAGATCAAGAGAGATTTTAAGATTGTCTCAGACATAGTATGTCAAGAGACACCCCAGCTTGTCAGACTGGGGACTCCTTTAACCCAACCCTCAGAGTCAACAAATGGGATTCTAGGAGTTGAGCGGAAGCAGCAGGAACATCCCCATTTTACGAGACAGGGGACTCTTTCAAATCATCAATCCCCTTCTCAGAGAATATCGGTATTTTCTCGATTGGGGAAGAATCCCCAAGAGGAACGAAGATCCAAATTATTAGGAGATTCCCTCCAAGTTATATCTCGTCAAGAAGTTCCTAAAGGATTAAATCAACAAAAGGCAATGTCTCATCAAAGACATGAATGAAGACAATATCACAGAAATGTTGATAGAAGGGATGTGATGCATTGTGCATCAATCAATGTCATCAATGCCATTGTTGCTAATCCACCAGGGGAGACTCACTCAGGGGACTCAGATGAAGAGCGTCCTGCTCAAGAAAATGTACGCGCCGATACAAATGAAGAAGGTGTGCGTACACGAAGTCAAAGGATTACTTAGAACCTAGGTAATCCACTTCCTTCTCTCCAAAAAGTATCCAACAAATGGAGGGGAAAGAATCAGGTTACATATCCTTCCTCTGGAGAAGGTCAATCGCTCTCATTAGAGAAAAGGTTTGCACAACAGGAGGAAGAAATGGAAGAATTAAGAAGGTTGAATGCAGAACTACTTCAGAGTAGTCTTCTTATTAAGAATGATGAAGTCCGACAGCCGAAGGAATTTGTTGCAGCTACTGAGATGGATCGGGAATATCCTCCTTTATCAGTACACCCTTAGAGGTCTAATCCTACGGGTCAAATGAAACAACGGTTGGCAGTGCTACCATCAGTTGCAACACCAATCACCACGTCTGTCCAAGCTCCATTGTAACACCCCGAGCTTCCACAATACGCTTCTCATTCAATAATGCAATAGCTTGCATTGTACGCAACTTCGAGTTCTAAAACACCGCGACTAATCAAAGTAGCCATTACGAATAGAAATAACCACTTTTTAAAATTATGGAAATTTTATATTTCAAAATGGATATCATTTTTGGATTCGGAATATCAATTATAGCTTAGGGTAAAATTTTGGCATTGTTCTGAAAAACTTCAATTTTTGATGAATAGTAAAACCACTAAGTGGCAGTTAAATAACTGATTTTTCGTTTAAATGAAATATTACCACTTCTGTGATTTGATTTTCAAAAATCCGACATACATGGTTGTCATTAAGAAGTAAAATGTGGTTCAATGAGATTAAAATAATTTTTTGGTGAATAGTAACTTTTAAGTTCTTAATCGCGATTAGAGGTAATTAGTGTAGTTTAAGGTAAAAATATTGTTTTAATAATATGAGATGAGATTGACACATGTCCTACCCTCATTGGATGTTCCATGGCCGACCAAGACAATCCATGGGTCAACTTGGGGACCCCATGGAGCCACTTTATTTAGAAAATGACATAAATACCTTTTATTTAATGTTAAAGTAAAAAATGACACAAACATGAAATGTTTTACTAAAACAATTTTTACATGGGATTATACAAGTAATATTTTTGACTATAAATAGTCATTGTAAAGCTAAAAATATTTCCTACAATATAGTATTTTTTTTATAATTTTTAGACATTAAATAAATTAAATTATTTATGACATCATTATGATGAAACGATGACCTCATTATTTAACGATTTTAATAAAATGAAAAGATAATGTACAATCCAAGGCTTACACTTGTCCAAATACTATTGTATGGGTATATTTCGAACCCTTGTCACCTTAGCCACGAATTATATAAGTCTGGGACCTTTAGAATCCGAAACGCATTGTATAATAATGTAAAATTTCCTTACCTTCCAAGAGTGCCCCTCCTCTCCTCTTATAAAAGGCCCCCACCTCTACCACCTCATTCACACTTTCAAGCCATTTGGCTCGGCCAACCTCTGCCCATATACCCTCCCAACTTCCATACCTTACTCCTAGAAGCCTCACTTTGGGCAGAACTCTTCCCAAGGAAGCCTTTGGCTCAAATCAAAAAGAGTTACCCGATTTTGAGGTAATGTCTTCTCTAATGTTGTTTTGTTTTATTTTTCTTCTCCAACCCCTAAACTCTTTTTATTAATTTCTTTTGTAAAAAAACCAGTATCCTCAATATACTAGGATGTTTTTATAATAAGGATTTGAGCTACAATTAAACACACCTACATCTAATGGTCAAAGAACATACGGTTTCTGTGGATGGCGAATTTCAGCCTCACGAAACGATGATTGTTCAACACTCATATAACACCTTAAAAGGTGGCCATTAAGATGTCACTATATTTATATATGATATATAATATGTTTAAGTTTTACTTATGCTTCTGTATTTCTCATTTATGGCATACTTTATGATTTCCATTATTGGTAAACGCGATAATTTCATTTTAGGAAGTGCGGACTACCGCCCCCTCAAAGTGATGTGAATCGTTAATGCCACATGTGGGATGTATAAAAGATGGAGTAAATGATATTATATATGATATTATACTGGAATTATATTATACATTTATATCATTATGATTTCATTCCATTAAATACGAAATAGAAATGAAAGTAGCGTTCATGCGTACGTACGGCTTACCGTCTCCATGAACGGTGCATTTCATTTCTTACCTCTAAATGTTATGTAATATTATAAATGAATGTATATACTGTATATATATGATATATATGATATCTAAATAATTAATATAATTCTAGATATAATGGATATTTCACCACATGAACAACTTGTAATTATAAGAAGTTTATTTTTGACTCAAGTACCAAAGATCGACAAAACGACCGTTATTAACTTAAATAATTACATAATGTTCATAACATGGTAATAAGTGATATAAAAGGAATAATGAACATGAAAAAGGATCTTAAGTAAATTGAAATTAACTCTAGTTTATTATTCAGGAGGTTAAAGAATGATCGAGTCAGGACATGACGCAAGGTAAGGGAACTTCTTAACCCAATTTCCATTCTTTGGGTTAATCTCCTACTTTCAAATTATGTCATGATATTATTATGTCCTATATTGTATTTGTACTTTCTTTATGTGTACATATAATTAATACACATAATAGATCTATTTTATTTTAAAAATGATCTTTGTAAGGACTTCGTCTCAATCTCCTTTCATTGAGGCATATTTTGTTTTATACACAAATTTCTTTTATACGGTGTATAAACCCCTTTGACTTTTACGTTTATTCAAAAAGAATCTTTTTTATACGAAGCGTTTTACTAAACGAAAAAAGGGAATGTTTTTCTTTCCGTACATATGCGGTGACAACAACTTCTCCGTCGCCGTGACCATTATTTGAGTTTCGGCTTCCTCTACAAGCCGTAACTTTTTTTAATGAAAAATAAATACAAAGTTTTAACATTCTTTTATTTTGGTATTGAAAATGGTTTTGAAAGCGTTTTTACTATATCAATGTGTTGTATTGATATCTTGTGGTTGAAATGTGTAAATGTTATGTTTCCTTTATGCATGTTTTATGTGATACGATTATGTTATGGTTTATGATATGTTTAAACCTATTCATATGAGGAATGCATTGGACTTAATAAGTGACAGGTGGAGCCCGCTGTAGCTCCTCGATGCATTGGCAGGTCTCATGAGACAAACTAGTGTCTTGGCACGAGGCCTTGACAAAATCTTATTTGTAGTCTTGGCACGAGGCCTTGGCTACGTGGTTATGATAGTCTGGCATTATGCATTCCATCATTATGAAAGTGGTTATTGATATTTCATGTGATTATTCGACCAGTAGAATATCCATGTGAAGAAGTAAATGGCATTATTTCATTTTACTTTTGCCATATTATGTTGATGTTCAAGTTTAAAAGGATTTTGTTTTAGTTATAAATTAACTTAAATGTTAATGTTTATTTATGAAAGCTTCCACTATATTGTTATCCTTACTGAGCATCTGAGCTCACCCCTTTCAATGTTTTTATATTTTCCAGGATGTGAGGAAGTATTTTATGAATGACCTGCAGGGATAGTTAGAAGAGGATTTGAGTGTGGAATATGGAGACTTTGTTATTGTACTTTTCACCTTATGATGTAATGTAACATTTATGAATGTATCTAGTGTTTCCAAGGCTACTAAACTAATCGGTCTTTCAAGAATTGATCTGTTTGGATCATGCCAATGTTACGAAGTAATGCACCGACTCTGGGTAGCTGGGGTCGGGGTGTTACAGTTGGTATCAGAGGCAGTTTAGTACTAACCTTGGAAGCTAGATTTAGATAAACTCTGATTAGAGCACATAGCCCGAAGATAGACTTTAAGGATTAGTATAGAAGAACTTCCTATAATTTTGGTATTATAGAGATTTTGTGAGTTTTCTGAGAAATACATCCCTATCTGGATACGAGCAGGTAGAGGCGGCTCTGGCACAGATGTACCTAGTAGTAAAACCCGAAAACACCGCTTTGAGCTAGACTCGAACGGGAACTGGTGCACGATAACGGGCCTTGCCGCACTCTTGGTTACGACACTCCCGGGGGATATTCTTAGGATAATTCTCATTTTCTTTAAAAAACACTATGAAGGGTTATGATTATATACTTCCTCAAAGAAAACATTCCTTTTTATGATTATGGATTATATCCATAAATAGTTCAATTTATGTAAAGTGTTTTACAAATATGGAATTATGTATTTTAATTCATAAACTAATCTAGTTTATGCCATTGTTTAGGAATGGCGCCTAGTGGAAGGAATGGAAACTGTATCAATGCACGCACTCCGTGTAGGGATTTCCCTCCTGCTCAAGATAATTATTGTGGATCTGGAGATACAACTGGTGCTGATCAACTTATTACCATACTGGGACAACTCACTCAGGTTATGAATAATAACCTTACTCGTATGGAGCACCCTGATCCGAAACGTGGAAGATCAATGTTAGACCGCTTCATGAGGCAACAACCACCAACATTTAATGGGGGTACAAATTCGTTAGTAGCTGAGCAATGGATAAACTCCTTAGAGAAAATATTCCATGCCTTGGGGAGTAGCGAAAGGGAGAAGGTTATCATGGAAGTTTACCGCCTCACTGGAGATGCCGATCAATGGTGGTCATTGATTAAAAATACAAAGGAATATGATGACGTATCGAATATGGAATGGAGGGAGTTCAAAGAGCTTTTCTTAGAAAAATACTTTCCTCATGACCATCGAGCAGATATGGAAAGACAATTTCTGAGTCTGAGACAAAAGGAGGATGAGAATGTCGCAAAGTGTGAGGCCAACTTTACAAGGTTGGCGAGGTATGCTGCAGATTATATACGTAACCCAAGAGGTAAGATTGATCGTTTCTTTGATGGGTTAAAACCATTTATCCATAGAGCTTTAGTATCACAATCTTTCTCAACATACGAAGATATTGTCTCATGTGCTATCAAGACAGAAAAGGAATTCTCTAAGTATTATGACAACAAATTAAAGCAAGAGAAGAAGAGAATGGTGGAACAAGAGACAGATAAAGGGAAAAAGGGAAAGAAGGATTTTCCATTATGTGATAATTGTGGGAAGAATCACCCTGATACTTGCCTAAAAGGAATGAGAGTTTGTTATAAATGTGGAGAAAAAGGTCACCAGGCGCGCGATTGCAAGGGAAAGAAAGAGGATATCAATGTTGAATGCTACAATTGTAGGGAAATGGAGAATTATGCAAATGAATGTCCTAAGCGTCAGGGAAACTTACCTCAGAAAAGGCCAAGGGATCAAGGCCAATCTTATGCTGTGACTACAGTTGAAGTGGAATAATTAATGTATAGGTGCTTTTGGACTCATGGATTATATTCTGGTTATTAGAATAAGGTGAGATATATATATATAAGGATTGTACTGTAGTACTTGTTGTTTCAGTAAGGTTTTAATATGATGAAGGTAATCATATTTTTAGTATGTGACAGTAAGAGAAACTTTACTTTGTTTGGGGAATCTGATAAATTGATTTTGGAATTAAGAGACCTTTTAGAGAAAGTCTGGACAGAGGTATTTTGGATAACTATAAAGGTTGGAGTGGATTAAGTGATCTTTGGATAGTATTGTTTAAGGTTAAAAAATTTATGAAGATTATTTTTCGAATATTATACTACTATAGTTTTAGGAAAAGGACAACCTGCAGGGTGGGGCATAACCCGTCGCGTCGGACAAAGCTGCAGGAATCGAACCCACAACCATAGTGAGACAGACCTTTATTACCTACCACTAGCCTACAGGATGTCCCTGGTTGTTACAAAATAATTTTACTAATCTAAATGGTATGTGTTAATATTTGGAACCTTATACAATTAGGATAAGTATAATATTTTTGAGTTCTATTATCTTTTTGAGTGAAAGATGAGTTGAAGGTTGAAACTCTAATTGTCAAGCATAAATATATATATACCTATCTCTCATTCAATGAATAAATTAATTCTTAAACTTTAGTAAAGGGATATTAAAAAAAAAAAAGTGTTATCCTAATACCTTATGTCTTGTTGAACTGATGATATTTTAAATCAACATAGATTGAAGGCTTTGAGGCCCTCAATTTTACACTTGTTTGTGATTGATGACCACAATCACTCCCTACAAATATTTACGTTTTTCCTCCAATTATATGTCTTTAATTGCCACCAATGTTCTCCTAATCGAGATCATAATTGGGTGGTGACTTTTTCATTTCCCTTTCCCTCTTATTAAGGCTAAATTTTATTAATCTTATTTCTGATGTGGGTTTTCCACAAAGGTATTTTCTATTTTCAACCTTTTATTTTCCAAGAAAAATTTCAAATTGTGAGGACGCAATTTATTGAAGGAGGTGAGAATGTAACACCCCGAGCTTCCACAATACGCTTCTCATTCAATAATGCAATAGCTTGCATTGTACGCAACTTGAAGTTCTAAAACACCGCGACTAATCAAAGTAGCCATTACGAATAGTAATAACCAATTTTTAAAATTATCGAAATTTTATATTTCAAAATGGACATCATTTTTTGATTCGGAATATCAATTATAGCTTAGGGTGAAATTTTGGCATTGTTCTGAAAAACTTCAATTTTTGATGAATAGTGAAACCACTAAGTTGGAGTTAAATAACTGATTTTTCGTTTAAATGAAACATTACCACTTCTGTGATTTGATTTTCAAAAATCCGACATATATGGTTGTCATTAATAAGTAAAATGTGGTTCAATGAGATTAAAATAACTTTTTGGTGAATAGTAACTTTTAAGTTCTTAATCGCGATTAGAGGTAATTAGTGTAGTTTAAGGTAAAAATAATGTTTTAATAATATGAGACGAGATTGACACATGTCCTACCCTCATTTGATGTGCCATGGCCGACCAATAAAATCCATGGGTCAACTTGGGGACCCCATGGAGCCACTTTAGTTAGAAAATGACATAAATACCTTTTATTTAATGTTAAAGTAAAAAAATGACACAAACATGAAATGTTTTACTAAAACAATTTTTACATGGGGTTATACAAGTCATATTTTTGACTATAAATAGTCATTGGAAAGATAAAAAGATTTCCTACAACATAGTACTTTTTCTATAATTTTTAGACATTAAATAAATTAAATTATTTATGACATCATTATGATGCAGTGATGACCTCATTATTTAACGATTTTAATAAAATGAAAAGATAATGTACAATCCAAGGCTTAAACTTGTCCAAAGACTATTGTATGGGTATATTTAGAACCCTTATCACCTTATCCACTAATTCTATAAGTGTGGGACCTTTAGAATCCGAAAATCATTTTATAATAATGTAAAATTTCCTTACATTCCAAGAGTGCCCCTCCTCTCCTCTTATAAAAGGCCCCCACCTCTACCACCTCATTCACACTTTCAAGACATTTGGCTCGGCCAAACTCTACCCAAATACCCTCCCAACTTCCCTACCTTACTCCTAGAAGCCTCACTTTGGGCGGAACTCTTCTCAAGGAAGCCTTTGGCTCAAATCAAAAAGAGTTACCCGATTTTGAGGTAATGTCTTCTCTAATGTTGTTTTATTTTATTTTTCTTCTCCAACCCCCTAAACTCTTTTTATTCATTTCTTTTGTAACAACAACAGTATCCTCAATATACTAGGATGTTTTTATAAGAAGTATTAGAGCTACAATTACACACACCTACATCTAATTGTTAAAGAACATACGGTTTCTGTGGATGGCGAATTTCTGCCTCACGAAACGATGATTGTTCAACACTCATATAACACCTTAAAAGGTGGCCATTAAGATGTCACTATATTTATATATGATATATAATATGTTTATGTTTTACTTATGCTTCTGTATTTCTCATTTATGGCATACTTTATGATTTCCATTATGGGTAAACGCGATAATTTCATTTTAGGAATTGCGGACTACCGCCCCCTCAAAGTGATGTGAATCGTTAATGCCACATGTGGGATGTATAAAGGATGGAGTAAATGATATTATATATGATATTATAATGGAATTATATTATACATTTATATAATTATGATTTCATTCCATTAAATACGAAATAGAAATGCGTTCATGCGTACGTACGGCTTACCGTCTCCATGAACGGTGCATTTCATTTCTTACCTCTAAATGTTACGTAATATTATAAATGAATGTATATACTGTATATATATGATATATATGATATCTACATCATTAATATAATTCTGTATATAATGGATATTTCACCACATGAACAACTTGTAATTATAAGAAGTTTATTTTTGACTCAAGTACCAAAGATCGACAAAACGACCGTTATTAACTTAAATAATTACATAATGTTCATAACATGGTAATAAGTGATATAAAAGGAATAATGAACATGAAAAAGGTTCTTAAGTAAATAGAAATTAACTCTAGTTTATTATTCAGGAGGTTAAAGGACGATCGAGTCAGGACAGAACGCAAGGTAAGGGAACTTCTTAACCCAATTTCCATTCCTTGGGTTAATCTCCTACTTTAAAATTATGTCATGATATTATTATGTCCTATATTTTATTTGTACTTTCTTTATGTGTACATATAATGAATACACATAATAGATCTATTTTATTTTAAAAATGATCTTTGTAAGGACTTCGTCTCAATCTCCTTTCATTGAGGCATATTTTGTTTTATACACAAATTTCTTTTATACGGTGTATAAACCCCTTTGACTTTTACGTTTATTCAAAAGGAATCTTTTTTATATGAAGCATTTTACTAAACGACAAAAAGGGAATGTTTTTCTTTCCGTACATATGCGGCGACAACGACTTCTCCCCCGCCGTGACCATTATTTGAGTTTCGGCTTCCTCTACAAGCCGTAACTTGTTTTTAATGAAAAATAAATACAAAGTTTTAACATTCTTTTATTTTGGTATTGAAAATGGTTTTGAAAGCGTTTTTACTATATCAATGTGTTGTATTGATATCTTGTGATTGAAATGTGGAAATGTTATGTTTCCTTTATGCATGTTTTATGTGATACGATTATGTTATGGTTTATGATATGTTTAAAACTATTCGTATGAGGAATGCATTGGACTTAATAAGTGACGGGTGGAGCCCGCTATAGCTCCTCGATGCATTGGCAGGTCTCATGAGACAAACTAGTGTCTTGGCACGAGGCCTTGACAAAATCTTATTTGTGGTCTTGGCACGAGGCCTTGGCTACGTGGTTATGATAGTCTGACATTATGCATTCCATCATTATGAAAGTGGTTATTGATATTGCATGTGATTATTCGACCAGTAGAATATCCATGTGAAGAAGTAAATGGCATTATTTCATTTTACTTTTTCCATATTATGTTGATGTTCAAGTTTAAAATTCTTTTTTTAGTTATACATTGCCTTAAATGTTAATGTTTATTTATGAAAGCTTCCGCTATATTGTTATCCTTACTGAGCATCTGAGCTCACCCCTTTCAATGTTTTAATATTTTCCAGGATGTGAAGAAGTATTTTATGAATGACCTGCAGGGATAGTCAGAAGAGGATTTGAGTGTGGACTATGGAGACTTTGTTATTGTAGTTTTTCACCTTATGATGTAATGTAAAATTTATGAATGTATCTAGTGTTTCCAAGGCTACTAAACTAATCGGTCTTTTGAGACTTGATCTTTTGGGATCATGACAATGTTACGAAGTAATGCACCGACTCTGGGTAGCTGGGGTCGGGGTGTTACAGTTGGTATCAGAGGCAGTTTAGTACTAACCTTGGAAGCTAGATTTAGATAAACTCTAATTAGAGCACATAGCCCGAAGATAGACTTTAAGGATTATTATAGAAGAACTTCCTAGAATTTTGGTATTATAGAGATTTTGTGAGTTTTCCGAGCAATACATCCCTGTCTGGATACGAGCAGGTAGAGGCGGATCTGGCATAGATGTACCTAGTGGTAAAACCCGAAAACACTACTTTGAGCTAGACTCGAATAGGAACTGGTGCATGACAACGGGCCTTGCTGCACTCTTGGTTACGACACTCCCAGGGGATATGCTTAGAATAATTCTCATTTTCTTTACAAACCACTATGAAGGGTTATGATTATATACTTCCTCAAAGAAAACATTCCATTTTATGATTATGGATTATATCCATAAATAGTTCAATTTATGTAAAGTGTTTTACAAATATGGAATTATGTATTTTAATTCATAATCTAATCTAGTTTATGCCATTGTTTAGAAATGGCGCCTAGTGGAAGGAATGGAAACTGTATCAATGCACGCACTCCGTGTAGGGATTGACCTCCTGCTCAAGATAATTATTGTGGATCTGGAGATACAACTGGTGATGATCAACTTGTTACCATACTGGGACAACTCACTCAGGTTATGAATAATAACCTTACTCGTATGGAGCACCCTGATCCGCAACGTGGAGGATCAATGTTAGACCGCTTCATGAGGAAACAACCACTAACATTTAATGGGGGTACAAATTCGTTAGTAGCTGAGAAATAGATAAACTCCTTAGAGAAAATATTCCACGCCTTGGGGAGTAGCGAAAGGGAGAAGGTTATCATGGCAGTTTACCGGCTCACTGGATATGCCAATCAATGGTGGTTATTGATTCAAAATACAAAGGAATATGATGACGTATCGAATATGGAATGGAGGGAGTTCAAAGAGCTTTTCTTAGAAAAATACTTTCCTCATGACCATCGAGAAGATATGGAGAGGCAATTTCTGAGTCTGAGACAAAAGGAGGATGAGAATGTCGCAAAGTATGAGGCCAACTTTACAAGGTTGGCGAGGTATGCTGCAGATTATATACGTAACCCAAGAGGTAAGATTGATCGTTTCTTTGATGGGTTAAAACCATTTCTCTATAGAGCTTTAGTATCACAATCTTTCTCAACATACGAAGATATTGTCTCATGTGCTATCAAGACAGAAAAGGAATTCTCTAAGTCTTATGAAAACAAATTAAAGCAAGAGAAGAAGAGAACGGTGGAACAAGAGATAGATAAAGGGAAAAAGGGAAAGAAGTATTTTCCATTATGTGATAATTTTAGGAAGAATCACCCTGGTACTTGCCTAAAAGGAATGAGAGTTTGTTATAAATGTGGAGAAAAAGGTCACCAGGCACGTGATTTCAAGGGAAAGAAAGAGGATATCAATGTTGAATGCTACAATTGTAGGGAAATGGGGCACTATGCAAATGAATGTCCTAAGCGTCAGGGAAACTTACCTCGGAAAAGGCCAAGGGATCAAGGCCAATCTTATGCTGTGATTACAGTTGAAGCGGAATAATTAATTTATAGGTGCTTTTGGACTCATGGATTATATTCTGGTTATTAGAATAAGGTGATATATATATATATATAAGGATTGTACTGCAGTACTTGTTGTTTCAGTAAGGTTTTAATATGATGAAGGTAATCATATTTTTAGTATGTGACAATAATAGAAACTTTACTTTGTTTGGGTAATCTGATAAATTGATTTTGGAATTAAGAGACCTTTTAGAGAAAGTCTGGACAGAGGTATTTTGGATAACTATAAAGGTTTGAGTGGATTAAGTGATCTTTGGATCGTATTGTTTAAGGTTAAAAAATTTATGAAGATTATTTTTCTAATATTATACTACTATAGTTTTAGGAAAAGGACAACCTGCAGGGTGGGGCATAACCCGTCGCGTCGGACAAAGCTGCAGGAATCGAACCCACAACCATAGTGCGACATGCCTTTATTACCTACCACTAGCCTACAGGATGTCCCTGGTTGTTACAAAATAATTTTACTAATCTAAATGGTATGTGTTAATATTTGGAACCTTATACAATTAGGATAAGTACAATATTTTTGAGTTCTATTATCTTTTTGAGTGAAAGATGAGTTGAAGGTTGAAACTCTAATTGTCAAGCATAAATATATATATACCTATCTCTCATTCAATGAATAAATTAATTCTTAAACTTTAGTAAAGGGATATTAAAACAAAAAAAAAGAGTTATCCTAATACCTTATGTCTTGTTGAACTGATGATATTTTAAATCAACATAGATTGAAGGCTTTGAGGCCCTCAATTTTACACTTGTTTGTGATTGATGACCACAATCACTCCCTACAAATATTTACGTTTTCCTCCAATTATATGTCTCTAATTTCCACCAATGTTCTCCTAATCGAGATCATAATTGGGTGGTGACTTTTTCATTTCCCTTTCCCTCTTATTAAGGCTAAATTTTATTAATCTTATTTCTGATGTGGGTTTTCCACAAAGGTATTTTCTATTTTCAACCTTTTATTTTCCAAGAAAAATTTCAAATTGTGAGGACGCAATTTATTGAAGGAGGGGAGAATGTAACACCCCGAGCTTCCACAATACGTTTCTCATTCAATAATGCAATAGCTTGCATTGTACGCAACTTCGAGTTCTAAAACACTGTGACTAATCAAAGTAGCCGTTACAAATAGTAATAACCACTTTTTAAAATTATGGAAATTTTATATTTAAAAATGGACATCATTTTTGGATTCGGAATATCAATTATAGCTTAGGGTGAAATTTTTGCATTGTTCTGAAAAACTTCAATTTTTGATGAATAGTGAAACCACTAAGTGGTAGTTAAATAACTGATTTTTCGTTTAAATGAAATATTACCACTTCTGTGATTTGATTTTCAAAAATCCGACATACATGGTTTTCATTAAGAAGTCAAATGTGGTTGAATGAGATTAAAATAATTTTTTGGTGAATAGTAACTTTTAAGTTCTTAATCGCGATTAGAGGTAATTAGTGTAGTTTAAGGTAAAAATAATGTTTTAATAATATGAGATGAGCTTGACACATGTCCTACCCTCAATGGATGTTCCATGGACGACCAAGACAATCCATGGGTCAACTTGGGGACCCCATGGAGCCACTTTAGTTAGAAAATGACATAAATACCTTTTATTTAATGTTAAAGTAAAAAAATGACACAAACATGAAATGTTTTACTAAAACAATTTTTACATGGGGTTATACAAGTCATATTTTTAACTATAAATAGTCATTGGAAATCTAAAAAGATTTCCTACAACATAGTATTTTTTCTATAATTTTTAGACATTAAATAAATTAAATTATTTATGACATCATTATGATGCAGCGATGACCTCATTATTTAACGATTTTAATAAAATGAAAAGATAATGTACAATACAAGGCTTACACTTGTCCAAAGACTATTTTATGGGTAGATTTAGAACCCTTATCACCTTATCCACTAATTCTATAAGTGTGGGACCTTTAGAATCCGAAAATCATTTTATAATAATGTAAAATTTCCTTACTTTCCAAGAGTGCCCCTCCTCTCCTCTTATAAAAGGCCCCCACCTCTACCACCTCATTCACACTTTCAAGACATTTGGCTTGGCCAAACTCTGCCCAAATACCCTCCCAACTTCTCTACCTTACTCCTATAAGCCTCACTTTGGGCAGAACTCTTCCCAAGGAAGCCTTTGGCTCAAATCAAAAAGAGTTACCCGATTTTGAGGTAATGTCTTCTCTAATGTTGTTTTATTTTATTTTTCTTCTCCAACCCCCTAAACTCTTTTTATTAATTTCTTTTGTAACAACACCAGTATCCTCAATATACTAGGATGTTTTTATAAGAATTATTAGAGCTACAATTACACACACCTACATCTAATTGTTAAATAACATACGGTTTCTGTGGATGGCGAATTTCTGCCTCACGAAACGATGATTGTTCAACACTCATATAACACCTTAAAAGGTGGCCATTAAGATGTCTCTATATTTATATATGATATATAATATGTTTATGTTTTACTTATGCGTCTGTATTTCTCATTTATGGCATACTTTATGATTTCCATTATGGGTAAACGCGATAATTTCATTTTAGGAAGTGCGGACTACCGCCCCCTCAAAGTGATGTGAATCGTTAATGCCACATGTGGGATGTATAAAGGATGGAGTAAATGATATTATATATGATATTATACTGGAATTATATTATACATTTATATCATTATGATTTCATTCCATTAAATACGAAATAGAAATGAAAGTAGCGTTCATGCGTACGTACGGCTTACCGTCTCCATGAACGGTGCATTTCATTTCTTACCTCTAAATGTTACGTAATATTATAAATGAATGTATATACTGTATATATATGATATATATGATATCTACATCATTAATATAATTCTGGATATAATGTATATTTCACCACATGAACAACTTGTAATTATAAGAAGTTTATTTTTGACTCAAGTACCAAAGATCGACAAAACGACCGTTATTAACTTAAATAATTACATAATGTTCATAACATGGTAATAAGTGATATAAAAGGAATAATGAACATGAAAAAGGTTCTTAAGTAAATAGAAATTAACTCTAGTTTATTATTCAGGAGGTTAAAGAACGATCGAGTCAGGACAGGACACAAGGTAAGGGAACTTCTTAACCCAATTTCCATTCCTTGGGTTAATCTCCTACTTTAAAATTATGTCATGATATTATTATGTCCTATATTGTATTTGTACTTTCTTTATGTGTACATATAATGAATACACATAATAGATCTATTTTATTTTAAAAATGATCTTTGTAAGGACTTCATCTCAATCTCCTTTCATTGAGGCATATTTTGTTTTATACACAAATTTCTTTTATACGGTGTATAAACCCCTTTGAATTTTACATTTATTCAAAAGGAATCTTTTTTATACGAAGCGTTTTACTAAACGACAAAAAGGTAATGTTTTTATTTCCGTACATATGCGGCGACAATGACTTCTCCGCCGCCGTGACCATTATTTGAGTTTCGGCTTCCTCTACAAGCCGTAACTTTTTTTTAATGAAAAATAAATACAAAGTTTTAACATTCTTTTATTTTGGTATTGAAAATGGTTTTGAAAGCGTTTTTACTATATCAATGTGTTGTATTGATATCTTGTGATTGAAATGTGGAAATGTTATGTTTCTTTTATGCATGTTTTATGTGATACGATTATGTTATGGTTTATGATATGTTTAAACCTATTCATATGAGGAATGCATTGGACTTAATAAGTAACGGGTGGAGCCCGCTATAGCTCCTCGATGCATCGGCAGGTCTCATGAGACAAACTAGTGTCTTGGCATGAGGCCTTGACAAAATCTTATTTGTGGTCTTGGCACGAGGCCTTGGCTACGTGGTTATGATAGTCTGACATTATGCATTCCATCATTATGAAAGTGGTCATTGATATTGCATGTGATTATTCGACCATTAGAATATCCATGTGAAGAAGTAAATGGAATTATTTCATTTTACTTTTTCAAATATTATGTTGATGTTCAAGTTTAAAAGGCTTTTGTTTTAGTTATACATTGCCTTAAATGTTAATGTTTATTTATGAAAGTTTCCGCTATATTGTTATCCTTACTGAGCATCTAAGCTCACCCCTTTCAATGTTTTAATATTTTCCTGGATGTGAAGAAGTATTTTATGAATGACCTGCAGGGATAGTCAGAAGAGGATTTGAGTGTGGGCTATGGAGACTTTGTTATTGTAGTTTTTCACCTTATGATGTAATGTAACATTTATGAATGTGTCTAGTGTTTCCAAGGCTACTAAACTAATCAGTCTTTCGAGACTTGATCTTTTGGGATCATGCCAATGTTACGAAGTAATGCACCGACCCTAGGTAGCTGGGGTCGGGGTGTTACATCCATTCATTGCACCTACCCAAGACCAAATTCAACCTGATGTTTCTCAAAAGTTAATAACTACTATTGAGTCATTAACAGATCGGTTAGAAACTATGGAAGGGAAACAGGCGCAAGTTCAACCAGAAAAGAAAGTTTACCCTGAATGGGTAGATTCAATTTCTCCTCCATCCAGTTTTGGAAACCCTGTTTTCCCTACTTTCAATGGATCAGGAGACCCTAAACAACATTTGATGCATTATGTATCTTGTTGTGATCCTATGATGGGAACTCCAGAGCAGCAAGAAGCAGTGAAACTCAGATTCTTCGTGCGAACCTTGCAAGGACCAACTTTTATCTGGTATACAAGCTTGCAATCCCGGTCAATTATCGGATGGGAGGATCTTCACCAAAAATTCCTTCTTTAGTTTAGCTCAACTTTGCCAAAAACGACAGTTTTCGATCTTACAAACTGCAAGAAAAGGGAGAATGAAAGATTCTATGATTTCATTGCTCGCTGGAAGGGATTAACATATTCCCTGAGTTTAGAACTCCCTCAGGAAGAGCTATTGCCAATCTGTGTGGTAAATTTGCGTGATGAATTATGCACACCATTGATCCCTGTAAAATACACATGAGGGTTTCGAGACCTTACTTCAATTGCTCAGCAGATTTAAGATTCCCTTATACAGGCTAAGGCTAAATCTTGTGTAATTCCATCAGCTCTAGGAAGAAGAATGGGTAAAGCGGAAACTGCTATAGTTATGCTTAAACAATTGCCTGTACCTATTTCTACTTCAAAACCTTCATCTTCTCAAAGGGCTCCACCTCTTGAAAGCCAACAACAAAGTCCGTTTCGTCCAATTAATCAAAGAGATCAACGACGAAAACAATTTGAGGATTTGAAGAGTAAAACATACTATTTCCAAAATGAGCAAGTTCCTGGTTACTTCATTTCAGATCTGGAAAATAATTTGGTTCAATTACAAATGCCCAAGAGGCCAAACAAAGAAGGAGATGAAGACTATCCCAATTATTGTCCCTTTCATCAAATGTTGGGGCATCCCATCCATGAGTGTTTTGTCTTCAAAGACCTCCTGCAAAAGATGGTCGACTTGGGACAAGTCAAGTTGAAAGGTTCTTCGACTCAGGTAGCATGTGTTACAGCTACAGTTCCAGAGGAGGAAGGTGAATGGCAAGAAGTCAAAAGCAAAAATGCACAGAAGTATGATGATTGGATGGTCAGAAAGACAATAAATCGGACTCATACCATTTTGCGAACACAATTAAAGAAACCAATCGTGTCTTATGCCATGAATATTTCGGTAAAACCCTCTTTGTCAGAGGGAAAGTCCTCAAAGAAATGGATTGATTCAAAGAAGGAAAAAGAATCAGAAGAAGATGAGTATGTGTCAAAGCCTAAATTGTCTTTGACTCTGGCAGACTTTATGCCATCTACTTCAAAGCCACGGGCACCGCCCCATCAAACGACACAGTCTAAACAGGTTAGTCAAGCAGAGTATTTATTAGACGAAGAGTTAATCTTCGGTTCTGTTAATATGATTCAATTAACAGATCCGTATTCCAGTCGTAATTTCAATTTTGATGAGCCTGAATTCCCTGTATCAAATAAGGGAATCTGAGGAAGTTCCAGAGGTTCAGGATACAGGGGAAGACGTGGATCTTTCCGAAGCCACTACTCCAATTCTACCCCTGCTAGCACTGTGTATGCAGCAGAAACTCGTGGTAGATCCCTTCAACGAGCTCAAAAAGAACAAGCAAGTTCTTATGCCAATAGTCAACTCAATCTTGGCACAGTTATTTTGGAAGACCGATTGAAGATTCCATATTCTTTATCTCAGCAAGTAAATGGATCTAATCGGTCTAATCTTCCAAAACCAAGGATGTTGCCAACTTCTATCCCAATACAAGATGCATCAGCTTCCAAAGCATCTGCTTCCAAGGTACCTGCTAAACTGCATATTCCTGTTGGGAAACACAAACCTCTTGATCAAAAGTATGATATATTGAAACACTTGGCCCAAGTACCATCCAAGTTATCAATTTTGGATGCTTTGAATCTGTCAAAAGATCTTCGGGAAGCACTCATCGAAGCTTTGTCAAGTCCTCAGGAATTTGAAGCTGAAATAGCTGTAGCTGAAGTCTATCACATAGAGAATAATCCTGCATAATGCCATGCAGTGATATCTTTTACTGATAAAGATGAATATGATGTTGTGAATGGGCACACAAAACCTCTGTACTTATCTAGAAAAGTTAATGGTGTAGATATTCGAAGAGTTTTCATTGACAATGGTTCAGGAGTCAACCTCATACCCATTCGTACACTTCGTCGATTGGGCCTTACGGAATCTGATTTATCTCCTTCTACCATGATATTACAAGGATATGATAAAAATGAACAAGAACCACTGGGCGAAGTTACACTCAGAACTCAGTTTGGAGATCTTGTATCCAATTCGGATTTCATGGTTGTTGATCAAGACTCAGCTTTCAATGTCTTGCTTAGAAGACCCTGGCTACATCAGCATGCGGCTATCCCTTCATCATACCATCAATGTCTCAAATACTGTTTCAATGATCAAGTTGGATCATTTTATGGTGATAAGGCCCCGTTCAAGACACGTGAGTCTCAATACATTGAGGCATAATTTTTTCACATGAAGGGAAGAGAGAAATCTACAATAAAAGAAATTACCAAAGTTAATGTTCCATATGGTTTGGAGAAGATTCCAATAAATCCATTTACACATGTGAGTACATATTATGTGTTACCTATCAGTCAAATTGACAAAATAGGCCCAAATCAAAATAATCTTATGGAAAGATCCATAATGTCAATTACGGCAATCGAGCCAGACAACATGGGAGAAATTGGTAACCTACCAAACAGTGATGAAAACACAAGTAGTGACGTTTTCATTTCATCTGCTAAAATCCAACAGGTCTATACTTCGCCAATCAGGCCAGAAGAAGTTATAGCAACATCGGAGGTGAATAATGATGTCAATTCTCATTCCATCATCTCCTATTTATTTCCCAAAGAAGCCCCTTTATCATCAATAGGGTCAGAAATGGAAGATTCTTCTTCAAAATGTGCAAATTTTGACATCTCTTCTGATCATGAAAATTTTGTTTTGTCATCTACTATGCAAGTAGAAACGGAAGAAATAGCGCATGATGAAGAGGAAGAAGAAGATCTTAGAGATGATCCTCCATCATTTGAAGAGGGTATCTCTACCACTGTGGATGAACTCAGAGAAATAAATTTGGGTACAGAAAAAGATCCATGCCCCACTTTAATTAGTGCGGCCAGGACCCTTGAAGATCAAGAGATGTATATTTCTTTTCTAAAGCAAAATAAAGATATTTTTTCTTGGAACTATAAGAAAATGTCTGGGCTTGATCCTGATGTTGCTACTCATCATTTGGGTTTACCAAAAGAAAATCGAGGATTTAAGCAAGACGTGAGAAGAACACACCCAACTTATGCTTCCAAAATTGAAGCTGAAGTGGATAAGCTGATCAAAGCTAACTTCATAAGAGAAGTTCAATATCCCAAGCGGTTGGCTAATATTGTCCCTGTAAAGAAGAAGAATGAACAAATTAGGGTTTGCATCAATTTCAGAGATCTTAATCGGTATTGCCCTAAAGATGATTTCCCAGTTCCGATTACAGAACTCTTAATTGATGCGATGGATGGCTATGAAGTACTTTCCTTCATGGATGGATATTCTGGATATAATCAGATCCGAATGGCCCCAAAAGATGAGGAATCTACAGCCTTCAGAGCCCCTCAAGGTGTGTTTTGTTACCGGGTGATGCCCTTTGGTTTAAAGAATGCAGGTGCAACATATCAACGCGCCATGCATCATATCTTCAAACCTTTCTTAGGGAAGTTTGTTGAATGCTATGTAGACGATTTGGTGGTTAAATCCAAATAATTTTCTAATCACTTGGCTGATTTGGAAGTCATATTCCACAAGATTCGACAACATAATTTGAAGATGAACCCCTTAAAATGTGCTTTTGGGGTAACCTCAGGAAAATTCCTCGTCTTTGTTGTATTCCATCGTGGTATTGAAGTCGATCCTGAGAAGACCAAGTCAATACTTGGTATGTCACCTCCTCAGAATTTGAAATAATTAAGAGGACTTCAAGGACACTTAGCCTATATTCGGCGTTTCATCGCCAATTTGGCAGACAAAAGTTTACCCTTTACCAAATTATTGAAAAAAGGAGTCACTTACCAGTGGACTGAAGAATGTCAAGAAGCGTTTAATGTTCTCAAGAAATACCTCTTGAGTCCACCAGTACTCATGACACCTGTTGAAGGAAGACCACTTATCCTCTATGTGACAGCTCTAGAGTGATCATTGGGTGCCTTTCTTGCTCAAATGAATGATGCTGGGAATGAAAATAGTCTCTACTATCTCAGTAGAACTATGCTTGAAGCAGAAACCCAATATTCAAGTATTGATAAGTGCTGCCTGGCATTAATCTTTTCCATTCAGAAATTGAGACACTACCTGCAACATCATGAGGTCCAATTGGTATCTCGCAATAATCTACTCAAATTCATCCTTAGTCGTCCAATGCTTACAGGACGTCTAGCAAGGTGGGCAGTTATTTTGCAGCAGTTCGACATTCAATATGTATCTCAAAAGGCAATAAAGGGCCAAGCTCTTGCTGATTTCCTGGCTGAACATCCTTCAGTGGAAGACACGTCTTCAGATATTGAACACCCTGATGAGGAAGTTTTATTTATTCAAGAGAGTCCTCAAACATGGGAAATGTATTTTGATGGTGCTTCTAGAAGTCCAACAGGGAAGAAAATGGAAAATCCTAAATTCAACAAAGTTGGTTTAGGAATTGTACTCATTTCTCCAGATAAGGCATTTTTACCTTATTCCTTTTTATTGTGGGAAGGTGGTACCAATAATGAAGCCGAATACCAAGCTCTTATCACAGGCTTGGAGTTGGCGCTTCAAGCACAAGTGAATCACTTAAAGGTGAAAGGTGATTCAGACCTGGTAATCAAACAAGTCAATGGGGATTATGCCATCAGAAAAGAAGAATTAATCCCTTTGTATGATTATGTCAGAGAGTTAATGGCGGAATTCCCTTCAGAACCGACATGTTCTTATGTCCCAAGATCACAAAATGCTCAAGCTGATGCGCTGGCTAATATAGCCACAGCTCTAGTAGATCCAAATCAGGACGAGACAACCATTAGTATTGCCCACCATCATACAATTTCACCTTATGTTCAAGCCAGAATAGAGGAAATTAATGAAATTAGTCCCATTCCTGAACCGTATGGTCATACTACAGGATGGATGTCACCTATCAGGGAATACCTTCAAAATGGAACACTTCCACCTGATAGAGCCGAGAAAGAACAAATCCAGCGATGTGTGGTCAATTTTACTCTTTATGATAGCCCAAACCACCTAGAGAAAATTCTCTACAAACGTGGTTTTGATGGAGTTCTCTTTAGATGCATTGATGGTGAAGAGACAATGACTGTCATGAAAGAAGTGCATGCAGGAGTTTGTGGTGCCCACCAGTCTGGACATAGATTGTCTGATCAAATTCGAAGGCTTGGATACTTTTGGCCTTAAATGATACAAGATTGTGTTAATTTCACAAAGAAGTGTCATTCATGTCAAGTACATGCCAACTTCATTCATCAACCTCCAGATTTGCTTCATACAGCTAAATACTCGTGGCCATTTGCCACATGGGGAATGGATGTGGTGGGACCTTACCCTTCAGCTACGGCCAAGCAGTTTAAGTACATTCTTACTGCTACTGATTTCTTTTCCAAATGGGCATAGGTAGTACCTCTCAAAGAAGTCAGTTCTAAATGCATTGTTAGCTTCATCAAGTCTAACATCATTACTATATTTGGTGTCCCTCATACCATATTGACGAACAACGGCACCAACTTCTGTTCTTCTGAGGTGAAGAAATTGTATCAAGAATACAACATTAAATCCAACCATTCATCTCGGTATCATGCGGCGACCAATGGCCAAATAGAAGCCTTTAACAAAACTCTTTCAAATATACTGCAAAATATGGTGGATAAAGATAAGAGGTCATGGCCTGATAAACTCTTTCATGCTTTATGGGCTTATCGGACTACCACCCGCAATGCAACACGTTCAACTCCATATTCATTGGTATATGGAACAAAAGCAGGCTTGCCAATTGAAGTTCAATTTCCCTCACTCAGAGTAGCCATTTGTGATCAGTTATCTACAGATGAGAAATCCCAAAAGCGATTGAATGAATTGGAACAGTTAGATAAGAAAAGATTGTGCACTTTGCACCCTTGGAAATCTATCAGAATCGAATAGCACGAGCTTTTAACAAAAAAGTTCGTCTTTGTTCATTCATTCAGGGAGAATTGGTATTAGTTCTCAGAACTCCAATGATACCAGGAAAGAAACCTCCCAAGCTTGAGCCAAAATGGGAAGGACCTTATTCAATACATAGGGTCTACTCCAATGGAGCTTATTCATTAATCTCTATGGATGGAGAACTCATTACTACTCCAAATAATGCCAGATTTTTGAAGAAATATTTTGTATAAACTACAAAATATTCACAAGATGTCCCCACAACATGACACTAAAATGTGCGGCACCAGTTTGTCCTTGCTATATGACGTTAAACTATACAGCAATGGTCCAGTATGACATTAAACTGAAACTTCATCCCACACGACGTTAAACTATGAAAAAAGTTCCCTAAATGGTCCAGTATGACCTTAAACTGCAACTGGGTCCTGTATGACCTTAAACTACATCTTCAACGGTCCATGCATATGACCCTAAACTGTTTTCAAGTCCCTTACGTCCAGCAAGACGTTAAATTGTGACATCCTAACTACATTACGCTAAACTGTATAAAAGTACCTTACGTCCAGAAAGACGTTAAACTACATAAGCATCAAAGGTCCTATATGACCTTAAACTGCACCATCCATGGTCTATGCATATGACCTTAAACTATTCGCACTTTCGTCTAACATGACGCTAAACTGTATCGTCCCTTTTTCGTCCAACATGACGTTAAACTGTGGAAAAAATCCCCAATGCGTCCAACATGATGTTAAAATGGTGCACTCTTTTGTCCTCACTGGATGACATTAAACTGCACAGTCCCCCCCCCCCTTTTCTTCCAACACGATGTTAAACTCTATTGTCCCCATCGTCCTAACTACATGACACTAAACTGTACAGAAAGTTCGTGATACGTACTACATGACATTAAACTGTACTTTGTCCCTACTACATGATACTAAACTGTGCAACACCAATAGTCCTAACTGCAAGACTTTAAACTGCATAGTCCCTTCATATTGTCCCTTCTACATGACATTAAACTATGCATCGTTAAGGTTATTGCTACCTCTTGTTTCTCACAATGAGTATGATTCACGTGATCTTAGAGAAAACCTCAACCATAACACTCTCTTTGGGCCACTAACCATGTGTAATTCCCAACAACATTTTTTTAGGTCATTGTCCCCAAGAACAACTTGATCATTAATTCATTCTTTAATTGAACTACATGGACATTGATCCTTGCCTTCTAGGCTGGGTATGTAGGCAACCTACCAAGGTTCAAGCCCAAAACCAATCTCTTCACATCGGTTCACCTCCATCTCATATGATGTTGATTCATGAAACCGCCCCTAGAATCAATATCTTTACATTGGTTCACATTCGTCCTTGTTATACGACGCTAAAATATACAACACTTCTGTCCGGTACGACAATAAACTACAATACTCTTTGATTTCCTCATTTGAGAGGGAGCCATTATTTACATTGATTTTTCAATCATGTTTCATTTCAAAAGACTACGTGCATACATGGCAATGCCTAAACTTTTTTATCTTGGGTTAAACCATCATTGTACTAAAGTCCCTTTTCACCCTTCACATGTACGAACCAAATTTGTACAAAGGGTAGTTCTAGAACTACGTAGGCTTGATTCCCATCCTTATGGGATATGTAGAAACGTTCGAGTATCCCTCGGATCTAGCCCCAAGTCTTTTGGGCCTAACCCCAAATTTCACTTTCAATCCCTTGGCTGAAAAGTCCTCATGAAAACACACACTGTGTATTCATTATTATGGTCCGAACTCTATGACCCTAAACTAAGATCTCTCATCCTTTCGTCCTTCACGACGTTAAAATTCATTTCAAGAACTACGTATGGCTTGATTCTCATTCTTATGAGATACGTAGTGAAGTCCAAAATTTCAATTCAGGACCCAGCCACAACATGCCTATGGTTATCATTGACCTATTTATTTCTATATACATTGGACAACACCCATATTTATGTGTTATAATCCTAACCTTAAATATTTTCAGATCTTCATAACCCTTTTCATGACTTTTAGTCACAAAAATGTCAAACTTCTGAGAATTCTTTTGCCTGACTATGCAGTACGTGCCCATAGGTGGCCTTGCATAAACAGTCCACATAACAGACTTGTTAGCCAAAAGATAATATTTTATTTAACTATGCAGCCAATGCCCTTAGGTGTCCCTGCATAATTCAACCCCCAAACGGGTTTGTTAAATGATGGTAACTTCATTCTTGGGAAGAATGCCTCTTTTGTCCTTATTTGTCTTAAATGACAGTATGTAGGGATTTGCAAAAAAATAGCCATCCTTAACATATTTTTCCCATATCCTTTTTCATGATCTGAAAGTATTCAAGTCTATGGTTTATTCTTCTTCCCTATGTTTGAGTCAGACCTTCGTAGGAGTGATATTCATCCAGTTCTTCGATAATCTTTTCTGAAAATATCTTCTCCATATTCAAGTACCTCTTTCCATACAACAAACTCTATACTTTAGAAAATTTGAATCTCCATAAACTTTCACTGGCTTTTAGCACTAGGAAAGTAAATTTCTGAGAATTCTTTTTGCCTGACTATGCAGCACGTGCCCATAGGTGGCCCTGCATAAACAGTCTACATAACAGACTTGTTAGCCAAAAGATACTATTTTATTTAACTATTCAGCCAATGCCCTTAGGTGGCCCTGCATAATTCAACCCCCTAACGGGTTTGTTAAATAATGGTAACTTTATTCTTGGAAACTACTTCTTCTAATGCCTTTTAGCTCTTTTTCATATCATTCCTCAGATTCAAATATTCTTAAGTTATATCTTACATATTTTCCCTCATAATTGAGTATGGTAGTATGTTTTTAGATGAATTTTCAAGGAATTTTTTCAATTCTAATCCATTTCGGTCAAAGCTATTTTGACCTTAAACATTAGCCCCTTTATGTCCGGCATGCATGACTTTAAACTGCCCACAAAATACAAAGGAACTCTGAATAAAAGTCAAGTTCCAGCTCACTAA
The DNA here is from genome assembly GCA_963277665.1 of Viscum album. Classification (NCBI taxonomy): domain Eukaryota; kingdom Viridiplantae; phylum Streptophyta; class Magnoliopsida; order Santalales; family Viscaceae; genus Viscum; species Viscum album. The sequence continues at coordinate 512,576,867 of OY728163.1, read as the reverse complement.
ACATACATTTTGTATGATTTAGATAATATTGAGCAATTAAAAAGGTTTGAAGTTTGAAGGGTTATTTACATTAATCCTAGTAAAAAATCAAACTATTCTTACTAGGCCCATTGGCTTAGGTAAAATCTAAAGCATATAGTAAAAGAGGATGCAGGTACAAATAAGTGAAGGTGAAAGTGTTTTTCATTGATGCAAAAGAGTTATAAGGACATCCACAAACTGGAGTCTCTTCTTTTTTTTTTCAAGAATTACAAGAGGCTTTCAACATAACTCTTCATTTGATTTACGGCATCTTGAGATTTATCAGCAGTTACTTGAAGCTCGTGCACTTGACGAGCTTCACTCTTTTCAGCTTGATGAAGTGCCTTCTTAGCATCTGCGATGGCTTTCATGCCATTCATATGAGTTTCATCCAATGATTTATTAAGCTGATCAAGTTCCCCAATTACAGTATCTAACTGTTGCTGTAGTTGCACTTGCTAGATGACTTTTTCTTTGATTTTATGCTTCAGTTCCTTCATCTTGGCAGCATAATCAGCTTCAAATTGGGATAACGCAGCCTCAAATTTGCCTATGTTGACTAACAGTTTCACTCTGATCAAATCTTCGTGACTTTTTTGCGCTTGCTCCCTCCTGAAAATAATCTGTTTCACCGTGGCGTGGATCTTTTCATATCCAAAACCACCAAGTCCTAGTATAACAAATTAGGATGACAATATAGGAATTTTCGATGGTAGCTCTTCTAAAGGCACCCCAGATATGATGTTCCATATGTTGTTCCATGCCTTACACCGTGAAAAGCTGAACGCTTTAAGCATCTCTGGATCTGATTCAACATCATCGTCAGAGGGAGGCATGTAATCTGGAATTAACGCACTTAAGGAAGTGCCCTGTCCTGCTCTTTCCCCCCTAATTTGTGGTTCTTCACTTTCAATTCCCGTTAGGGCAGAGGCTAAGGCCTCACCTCCGGATTTAGTCATTGCAGTTGATGGTCCTGCATGATTAATTAAAAGATTTAGTTAGCTTCAAAGGATAACAAAAGAAGATATTGTCTTGAAAATAAAGTACAGTCACAAATATTGTTATCCATTACCCAAGGATGGTTCAGCAACCTGAGAAGACTTCTCCCCATCTTTCCCGGTCTCAACAGGATTTTCAAGATGGGTCTCAGGAGGGTTTATTGGGTTTAGCTCTACTTGAGCTAATGTTTCTGTAATGGTAGGGTTGACATTAATGTCCACACCCTCTTCAGGCATTGGCAGTTCAGCAGCTTCTACGGATGAAACTGCATATTATTTTCAGTCATGGTTAGAAGTGTAAATTTTAAAAAAAAAATTGGGCGACGGGTAGCACTCACACCCAAGGTCTTCTAAATCACATGAAAACTTAGAATGATCATAAAATTCTTCGAAATTCATTCCTTGATTCATCATTTCATCCAATGATATTTCAGAGTCCTGGTTAGTCTCACCAGTGGGAGCATTTTCTACATCTTCTTGCTGACTTATGTCCTGCAACCCCTAACCCTAGAAAACATCTTCAGTAGTAGGAGGGATACTGGGAATGGATTCTAGCTCTTCTCCAGGAGCAGCCAAGTCAGCTTGGGTCTGTGATTGTTCTACAACACCCTCCATGGCCTTTGAAGGAGGATCAGTCCCTTCCCTCAAGGGGGAAATTGAAGAAGCCCCTGCAATCCTCAGAAATATGAGTAACCATGTGATTAAGAGTATAAACTCATGATTATTCGAAGGACTTACCGCTACTAATGAAGCATTTAGCTGTGGATTTCCTCCTTCGTTGCCTTTGCTTCTTTTGTTTTTTTGGAGTATCAGTAGTCTCCCTTATTGGCACATGGATTGGAGAATGGAAGGCTATGTCCAGCGCCTCATTCATGGTCTGCTGGCCTGAAGATATCTCACCTAGTTCACGAGGAGAATCAACAGCATCCCCGATAGCAGTACCACCAAGGCTATACTGTGGTGAAGGAACCCCAGTTCCTTTCTTTGCAAGCTGCGAGATAAAGAAAATAACTTCCTTAAGTAACAAAGCTTCAACTGAAATCAAGTTGCAAAGCAAATAAGGAAAGAAAACTTACATCTTCAGGAGCCACGTACTCTTGCCATTCCTCATCTCCAGAACCACTAGGCCCCTCAGTGGCGCCACGATCAATCATTTCCTTCACCCGCCTGGTGATAGGAACAGAATCATCAGTGGCATATCTGAGCATTTCCAGCTCTCTGATGTAAGCTCGCACTTCATTGGGGTTATCTTCGTATTGAAGATTTTTAGAAGCCATAAGATTTCCTATTCTAGGAAGTTGTAAGCCCTCACACAAATCCAGCCAGGCTGTCTCAGTAACACAGTATAAGCCCTGCCATAGCTGAACAGCCTCTGGTCTTAGATATGAAGGCTGTGAGGAAGGTCCTACAATTTTTGATTTTAATTTCTTCCCAACTTCTGCAGCTACAGATAGAGAATAAGAAAGTAAGACTTATTACTTTATAAAGTAGCAGTGATTGAAATTACTACAATGAAACAACTCACCAGGAGTTGATGGAGTTGGTCTTTTAATTCTGGCCAGAGGATTATATCGGGCATGAAACCGCTTTGCTGCCGGTTGTGCCTCATCATCCCCATCATGATAATCCGATGAATCAGTTCTAGAGGAGGAGTCTATTGAACCGATTTCAGGAGGGGAAGCATCACCTTCATGAGGAAGGGTTTCTTTCTCTACAATCTTCTTCCTCTTTCCCACTTGATATACTGGGTGATTCAATATCCCTTTTGGGTATGATGCTATCCAGTGTTCGGCATAATATGTAGTCAAATTATGTGCCGATTTTTCAACTGGTAAATCAAATACTACCCCAGTCTTCTCTCTTGATGTCAACAGCCATAGTTGTCGAGAAACCATCGGATGTTGCTCTAACCTGACATGTACCGGAGGGGATACAACAATCTGTTGCAGACATTTGAATTGGCGTGAAAATATATATGGAGCATAGGCCTCACATATGATCTCTCCATCAATCCTGGCTACTAACACACCATCCCTTCAAGCTAGCATGTATGCCCTCAAATCCAAATGGGTTGTCCCATCATCAAAAAACCGCCCGGATGGCGGACTTCCATAGGGAAAGAAGTTGAATTCCTTAAACATGCTCAGCCTCACTTTCATGTCATAACCATTAACATCTAATGGATCAATTCCAGAGAATGCTTGCACTGATAGTCTGAAGAGCTTCCAGGAATTTGTAATCCATTATGTACATTATAAGTCCTGAAGTGAGTGGCGATCCATCCCCACAAAACCTGGAATGGTCCCACTATTCTTAAAGGAGATTTACCCATAAAGACATGAAGTAAACTCCTATGAATATTTGATAAAATGGGGGTATCTAACCCAACCATTTTTCCCTCAGCCAACTTTTCCGCAATGACGAAGGTCCCTTGCCTAACGCCTCCCTTCGAATCCCTGACCGACAAGAGATAAACGCTAAGCCACATTGCCAAGAAACCCGGCAGACGAGTTTTCTTTGGAATTCTTTGATTAACTTCATATCATCACTTTTCAAACTCTCCTGCTTCTAGAGTTGGCCAGAATGTGCCAGGAGCTCCTCTCTTCTCAGGTTTTGGACAGGTGGTAGGACGTTTGGGCCTGGTATCCTTGGATTTCTTTTTCTTGGATCCTTTTTCTTTTGGCTCCATCTCTTTCTTCTCAATAAGAAACACATTCATCCATTCTTCCGGATGAATATCTTTTCTAAAATGAGTTAATGAGGTCTCTAAACTCTTGAGCCTGTGGAAGATCTTAAACAATTCTCAAGCTAAAGCAAGAGTCTTCTCTGAATTATTCCAAGTCACCTTGGGAGGAATGAATTCATCATACATATCGCCCTAAAATTGGAGCCCCTGAGATCTTCTGGACATCCCACAAACCGATACCTACTTCTCCATGATTCAGATGGAAAGAATTAGTTGCTGGGTTCCAGTGGCTGAGTATCTCTGGCACAAAGTTATCATGTCTGTAAACATATGTTTTCCTAACCCAGACAACTTCGTATATTGCAGCTCTCTTCAGATCCTCGATAAACTCTGCGCAGGTCTGTCGCACCCAGTATTCCCACATCCAAGTTGGCTTCACACCTCCCCCAGGACGGAAGTCCCAAATTTTCTTCCAGCCTTTGGATTGATCCATCTGATCATTTCGAAAGATCAAAGGATGAAAATGTGGTTGAAGCTCAGGTGTATGCTTTTTCAGATCTGGTGTTCAAGGGCTATGATGCATCATATAGGCCTTCTCCACTATTCCAACATTTATAAATACTCCTCCACCTGAGATATTTGCTGAGGAAAAGTTGGTATAATTCTGAAACCATGAAAATGGAAGATAATTCTTTACTTCTGGAATAATGACTTCTTGTAAATGACCATAGCCATACAAAGGTAGATAAGTTCTTTGAGGAAAGTTGAAATGGTATTTCTTCAGATACTTAGCCAAATTCGGAAGAGTGCTATCTTTGACAGTATAATAATCATGGCCAATGATGTTCATCATATCATCTATCCGCTTTCTAGAAAGTTCATCAATTAATCTGGGTCTAAGAGACATTAATTCTGCACAAGATTTGAATAAATTAATTCATAAATGGATTAATTTTCCATAAACTTTGTGAAAGAAATAAAAAAATGGCTAAGGCATTAAGGCGCGCAAGTATGGAGTTGTCGCGCAAGTGTTTTATGTGCCGTGCAAGTTTTTGTCGCGCATGAAATACCGCGCAAGTCCTATTACCTTGAGAGTAGTGCGGCAGTGAGGAAACAATGGAAATAAGCGACTTGCGTGGCGAGAGCTCGAGAAATTCGGGATCAGATGCAATCCGCGGCTAATGGCTGTGTATTTATAGGCCAGGAAGCCTATCTGCGCGCCGTACCCAGTGCGCTTAAGGCCTGTGCGACGCACACTTGCGCGCCACCCTTTACATATTGGAACACTTGCGCACCATTATTTCCTTTGGATATATTCAATTTCCTCAGAGTCAAATCCTCATTTTCTCTCCAGATCCAACTCTGAGGGGGGACTTTTGTTGATGATCTTTTCATCACAGAATCTAAAGATTGGAAAAGGGGAATATCTGAGCTCAAAATGGTTCTACCTTTGAAGAAAACATCACAAATCAACAAAGGGATTAACAAATAAAACTTTTCCCATAGGCCGCGCAAGTTTTCTCATGATCGCACAAGTGGACTTGCACGACACACCTTGGCGCGCAAGTGACTTGCGTGACCTAATTGATAACCGACCGGTAACCGCCTGGGGTCTTCTCCTGCCTATAAATAGACCCTGTGGGCCCCGCATTCGAGAGGATCTTTTTCCAGAAACTCGGATTGAAGCTCCCGACGCCCAAGTCTCTTCTCAAAGCTTCTGGAGCACTTCTAAGGTAATTTCTTACCTAGAACGGAAGATCTAAAGAGAGGGAGGAAGGACTAAGTGTTGAAACTCATCAACACTTGCACGCCTGAGTGGCCAGCCCTTAAGGGAAGTGGTCACACTTGCATGCCGCCTTACTCCTTAGATAGAACTTGCGCGTCCTTTTTCTGGAAGAACCTCAAGAGGATTCTAAAGGCTTTAATAAAGAGTCGCTCAAGTATTTCAATGATGGTTGACCATCGCGCAAATACACCATGTGTCGCGCAGGTATACCTACGTGACCAATACTTGCGCGCCCACGCAGTACTTGCGCGTATTCCAAGACTTGCGCGCCCCTTCCTTTTTGGGTGCCCATCTTGCCCATTTTACCCCTCTTAAGCCATTACTCCTTTCCTATTTAAGATTCAGTCTTCAAGACACTCTTCAAATCATTTATGGCATGATTTCTTGATTTGACTTCCTTATCTGAAAGGAATTCTGTGGAATATCTCTCAAAACCTAGTGATTTAAATATCCTTATGTCACTAAATATGGAGAGTTCATTCATTCAACCTCATCCTTTAAGATGAGAGAATCCTTAACCTGGGTCTCCTTTTCAGGAATAATCCCCAGTCATAAGTCCTCTAATTTGGGCATCCTTCTCAGGAGTAAGCCCCAAACCTTAATCCTTAACCTGAGCCTTCTTTTCAGGAATAAGTCCTAGTCATAATCCCTTAACCTGGGTCTTCTTTTCAGGAATAAGTCCCAGTCATAATTTTGGGCTTCCTTTTCAGGAGTAAGCCCCAAGTCCCCTAACCTGGGCCTCCTTTTCAGGAATAAGTCCTAGTCATAATCCCTTAACCTGGGTCTTCTTTTCAGGAATAAGTCCCAGTCATAATTTTGGGCTTCCTTTTCAAGAGTAAGCCCCAAGTCCCCTAATCTGGGCCTCCTTTTTAGGAATAAGTCCCAGTCATAAATTTTGGGCTTCCTTTTCAGGAGTAAGCCCCAAATCCCTTAATTTCTCTTTAACCAGTCCTAATTTACGTTTGATCTGAGATTCCTTCTCAGGAGTAAAACCCAGTTATCAATCCTCTCCTAATTTGGGTTTCCTTTTCAGGAATAAGTCCCAAGTTAGAGTATTCAAATCTCCATGAAGCACATATACCTTTATGGACCCTATTCTTGGATTTTCTCCCTAAAGTAAATCCTAACCTTCATTTGTCTGGGCAGTCATACATACATAAGCCCCAAACCATTTCTTATGATTACATATTTCATGGCCCAATTGTCTATTTTATTACCAATACCTCTTGTTTCTCACACCAAGAATGACTCACGTGAGCTTAGAGGGTAAAAGTAATTATGACATCCTGCTTTGAGCCATCAATCATAAAAATCATACTCCCTTATTCAAACTACGTGGGTTTTGATTCCTTTTCCAAAACAAAGGATACGTAGGTAGCCCATCTACGGGTTCGATCCCAACTATGAAATAATTCATGTCCTTCTGAATGACAATAAACTTCAAGTGCCCCACTGAGTGGCTTTAAAACCAGCCTGGTCATCATAATGACCAAGAGACTTTTATAAAAATGTTTTGAAGGATACAATTGACCAAGAATCTCTAAATAGATATAGATGATTCTCTATTGATGAAGAACCTCAAATACATATAAAAGATTCTCTAAATTTCTTACATGTTTAATCATTGATTGTCAAAACTGAAGGAAAGCTCATTTTATACTTGGTAATGTAATAAGGATTCATGAACATAACTTAAATCTATAAAGAGAGTCCCGGAATAGACAATAATTCCCCTAAAAAAGGTGTGATGAGTCTGACCTCCCATCCTCTCGACCAATGAAAATTCCTAAGCCTCATCAGTTCACAAGCTAATGAGTGCCTACCTTTGGAAAGTAGGTCCAAATGGATGTGGAATCATTTGATGTTTCCGGTTCTACGAACAAACCCATTAGAAACTGATCGGAATGTTTGAATCTCTCATCCAGGAGGTCATCCCCGAATTTCGAGGGAAACAAGTAGAAAAGTAGGATCAATAATAACAAGTACTGATACTCTATCCTAACCCATCTGCATAGGCTGATGATGTACCTAGTCCCCCAAAAAATGCACATGTCCTAATGCAACAATATATACACGAGGATCTCCCACAAAAAACTCACAATATAAGGCTTGATCCGAGGGAAGAGGTGGAGGCTCAAAGTAAGCATGTGGGGCAGGGTAGTTCGGGTGAGCAGGCTGAGAATGCAGAAAAATGAAAAAGGTAAATTAGTGTTTAGAATATATAAAATAGAAAAATTGATTAAAATAAAATAATATACCTTGAAAGGTTGCACAAATGGGGCAGGGTAAGAAGATGGGGCAGGTTAGTCCGGGTGAGTAGGCTGAGAATGCTGAAAAATGAAAAAGTTATATTAGTGCTTATAATTTATAAAATAGAAAAATTGATGACAAATAAATAATATAACTCGGAAGTCAGTACAGACGGGGTAGGGTAAGCAGATGGGGTAGGGTAGTCTGGGTGAGTAGGCTGAGAATGCTGAAAAATGTAAAAGTTATATTAGTGTTTATAATTTATAAAATAGAAAAATTAATTACAATTAAATAATATACCTTGTAAGGCTGCACAGTTGGGGTGGGGTAAGCAGATGGGGTAGGGTAGTTCAGGTGAGCAAACTGGGAAGGCTGAAAAATGAAAAAAATTATATTAGTAATTATAATTTATAAAATAGAAAAATTGATGACAAGTGAATAATATACCTGGGAAGGCTACACATACAATGACTGTCTTGCCAAGTGTTCTAATAAATCCTTATACACTGCTTCATGAATTTGATCACCAATATATTATATCATATCGTTCATCTCTTCTTTTAAGGATTATATTTTTGGGTCTCTTGATTTCTTACTCTTGCCAAAAACCATCTAAATACTAACACCCGCCTGATATCATCTAACACGGATGGGGTGTTCTGCCTTTCCCAAAGTAGTGGCAAGGATGTCCATCCTACCCACGGGGATAAAAGATCCATGTGTCTCTTTCTCCTAAAGTTCATCTTAAAATGAAAAATAAAAAGGTTACGTGTTTATAAATTATAAAATATAAAAATTGTTAACAAATAAATAATATTTACTTATAATTCTATCATCCACTTGATGAGCTTCCTCTGTATCATATTGTTCATTTTTTCTTCTTCTTGCTCGTTTCCATTTCTCATGGCGTGTGGGAGGAGATGGAGGACCAAACTGGACCTCTTCTGAATCACTAATTGATCGAGCTCTTAATGCTTCAAATTTTTCTTCAATCATTTTCTACTCCAAATACTAATACCATCCACTCGATAAAGTATGAGGGTATACATTTCTCAACTAAATCTCTTGACAAGATCTCTTGGAGGCCTGTTATATAAAAATAAACTACTAAGTAATAAGAAAAATAAAGAATAAATTTAAAAATAAAAAACAATTACCATACCTGAAATTTCTCTTCCTGATGACTGTCGAAAAATCGCTTCCACGTTTCTTCATGTATATACGGATACTTAAGACATAATCTTTCAAACCTACTCTTTCCAAAAACATAATTTCTTGTTTGGTTGGTTTTAAAATATCTCCATCGAACCGCCATTAAAGAGAGATTTCTTTTCTTAATTTCTTTGGTTTCATCAAAATTGAATGTCATCTATTATTGAATAAAATAAATATGCAATTTAAAATATATAATATTCAAAAAATGAGATAAAAGAAATAAATTAAGATATTTTACCGTCACGACCTCCCAAAGATGCTGCTTCGCCATCCTATCCACTGAATTGCAATCAGGATATAAAATACTAATCCTACAACTGCTCTGCATCGCTATATAACTAAAAAACTGAACTGCATTTGGTCCAACTGCATTATTATTTTCATCAAAATAGTTGTTTACTTTGTCATCATCACGAGAAAGTGATAGTTTTGGTAAAATTGTAATACCACATTTACCAACTTGAGAACTTTATTTTTGAGAAGTAACAAGAGAATTATCCACCGTCGAGGACGCATTAGTAGTCCTACATTTTTTTTGTAAATTAATAGTTTTATTTCATTAAATAAGTATATTACTGAATATTTAATAATATGTCAAAATATATATACCTCAGTTCTGCTCCTCTCTATCTATAACTGACATTCCTACTAGAAAGTGTAATGAAATTTTATGTACCTGCATATCATTAGAAAAATGAATAATTAGAAACAAGGAAGACAAAAATAAGTCAATTAAAAAAAGTGGCATGCATTTGTATGTTTCAAAAATGGAAACAAAATATACATATTTACCAGAAAAATTAGGAGACAATTTATTGTTTTCTTAAATGCATTCATCATGATTAGTACGTACTGCATGCACTATGTCTGTCTTATACACATTGTAATCATCTAGAAATTGCGTAATAGATGAATAAGTCTCATGTAAATAACTAAAATCATCATAATCATCCTCATAACCCAAATCATATCTTTTTCCTTGCAAAAAAACTGACCACTGATCATTCGACGGATCAATGACATAAAATACTTGTTTTTCATGTGTCTCCATGATAAATGGTTCCTCATTGTAATTAAATCTTTTCAAATCAACTAGTTTAAACCCATATTCATCATGTTTCACACCTATATTACTATCAACCCAATTACACTTAAAAACAGTGACTCGAAATTTAATATAATCAATTTCCCATATGTTTTCAATAACTCTAAAATATGACGTTGATTCAGAAATTGGGGTTTTATCTTTGACACTCGAAAAATGCACTACTTCAGCGAAAACCATCACACCACTATTTTGAACGGTACTCTTGTCATCCAGGTTTTTTTGGGAAAATGTGTAGCCATTGATATCAAAACCAGACCATGTGATCACAGTAAGAGATGGTCCCCCTGCTAACAACTTCAATGTTTCTGATGCAGATATATCTGGGGTGACTTTCTCTTTATACCATGAAACAAATGTCTTCATATGCTCAATCATCAACCACTTTTCATTTATTTTCTGATATTGTAACTTTAATTCAAAAATATGTGAGGATATATATGATTAAACCTCATATTTGTCATTCAAAATGTATAAATGTGCCTACATCACTTCATCACATGGAATAAACTTTACCTTTAAGCCTCGAACTCCTCTACCTTCATTATCAACTATAATATGTCGAGATACAGGGAGACCAATATACTCTACCTCATTCAAATAATCAGTAAAAAACTCAATCACCTCTTCTGATACATATTTTTGAACAATAGAGGCCTCTGGTCGATAAGGATTTTTTATATATCCTTTCAAAATTTTCATATATCTTTCAAAAAGGATTCATCCATCTTAAATAAAAAGGCACACATATTATTATCTCACACACCAAATGAATCAGCAGATGAACCATTATATAAAAAAATGTGGGTGGGAAATACATTTCTAGTTGAAAAAGAATAAGATTTGCTTCATTCTGTAACACATCAAACAAATTTAGATCAACGGCTTTGCTACAAATGGATTTGAAGAAATTACATAACCTGATGATAGACTTTTTGACAGCTGTTGGAAATATACCATGCACTACTTTAGGTAGAAGTTGTTGAATAAACACATGGAAATAATGAGATTTCATACCTATTAATTTACAATCCATCAATGACACCAAATTATTCACATTTGAAGAAAAAACACTAGGTACATTAATACCATAAATACACTGACAAAAATTTATCTTTTCAATCTTGCTTAATGTGTGACAAGCCGGAGGTATATATGTTCTATTTCCTTTCACATTGGGAGATAAATACAAACGTATTATCATTAATATCAAGTACAATCTAGCATTAAATGCATCTTTTGTATTTCATTTTATGTCTAACAAAGTTCCAATCAAACTGTCGCATATGTTTTTCTCAACATGCATAACATCAATGTTATGTTTTATCTCTAAAATTATCCAATAAGGAAGTTCGAAAAAAATATATTGCTTCTTCTAGATATGTTTTTGAAAACCAGAACTTCTTCTCTTCCCAATTGTCGAATCAATATCTCTCACCCCGTCATAGTATTCTTCAACTGAAAATGGTCGAGGGAGAAGGTTGTATTCTTTTAAACTGTTAAATTCTTTATTTAATCTACGATAAGGATGATCAATTTGTAAAAATCTTTGATGTCCCATGTACATTGTCTTTCTCCCATTCATTAGTTGATAATATGATGTTTGTTCTTCAAAAATTGGACATGATTAATGTCCCTTAACACAATGTTCAGATAAGTTTCCATATGAAGGAAAGTCATTTATAGTGAACATTATCATAGAATTCAAAAGAAAATACTCTTTCTTATATGCATAGAAAAATTTAACACCTTCCTCCCATAGCAGTTTCAGATCATCAATCAATGGTGAAAGAAACACATCAATATCATTTCCCGGTTGTATTGGCCTAGAAATCATTAAGCTTATCATAACATATTTTTTCTTCATACATAGATGTGGAGACAAGTTGTAAACTACCAGAAAAATAGGCCATAAACTATGTTGGCTACTGAGGCTCCGATATGGATTCATTCCATCAATACACAATACTTTTCTGATAATTCAAACTTCACTTCTAAAATCCTGAAATGTTTTATCACAACTCTTCCACTGTGGTGAATCGGCAGGGTGACGTAAGTTACCATGAGAGATGTGCTCATCTGAATTCCATATTAACCTTTTTTCATCAATTGAATTTGTAAATAGACTCTTCAAACAAGGAATTATTGGATGGTACCAAATTGATTTAGCTGGAGTTTTGATTCTGGTTCCTAAAAATGAATCAGAATTGAATTATCAGAATTGTATGAAAAAAATATTGGATGATATCTTTGGAAAGTACAAAATTGATTATTTATGACATTAGATGACATCACATGAGAATGAATATGAGTTGAATTTACCATCTATCTTGTAGCGTGATTTCCCAAATGTAGGACAACATGATAAATATTCATTTTCTTTCCTATACAGTATACAATCATTGGGGCAAGCATTTATCTTTTTATACCCTAATCCCATTGGGCATAATATTTTCTTAGCCTCATAATTATAATCTGGAAGCTCATTGCCTTCTAGAAGTAGCACTTTTAAAAGCTCAAGTATACTGGAGAAACTTTTATCACTCCACCCATTTTTTTCTTTTAAGTTAACTAATCTCAAAACTGCTGATAACACTGTATATGTACTGCAACCTTGGAATAAGTGTTTCTTAGAATCTCCATACAAGCATTAAAATGTTGGTGTTTCTTCGATGGTTTCAACACCTAAATCATGAATTAATTATTCAATAATATCCTCTTCCTCATTATGAATATCGTCATCAACATCGGATGTTGAATTTTCAGTTCATTCACCATGCCAGATCCAACATGTATAATTAAGGCTAAAACCATAACCAATGAGATGATCCTTGATTTCTCTGGAGTTTAACATTCTCATATTCACACACTTCACACATGGATAGAAAATCAAATCAATGTTTTGAAGATGTTGTTTAGAGAATTCCAAAAAATTATCAACTCTTATTTCATATTCACTAGTGGTTCCTCGTAGATGAACCCAATTACGATCCATTAAATACCTAATATCTCAATATATTTGGTGAATATATTAAAACATATAAAAATTTATATATCTATTAGATAATTTGTAAACACAAGCTCATTTAATAAAAATTATTGATAATCAGATAGAAAATATCATATATGAAAAACATTTACAAACAATAAAAATTTTATTTTCATATTATATACATGTGTGTTATATTGATATTATAATTTAATTATAATTTAATTCATCTAAAATTTATTAGTACATTTTACATATTTGTTTCATTATTTCCATGTTTCATGTGTCAAATATATTTAAGAGTGCATTAATTTAAAGAATGCAGTAAGTGTATTGGGCGATATTTGATTGGTGTCAATGTTAAAATAAACAATTTGTTGGCAGGATATCTAATAATGTTTGTTGAAAGAACATTTAACCAGGTCCTAACACATTTAAAATAAAATATAAACTAATAATTAAATAAAATCAATAACAAAATTTAATTATAAATGATTTATCTACAAAATTAAGAAAACTTACAAAAATTGAATTTCAACCCGAATGGAGATCCTCAATCCAAACTGTGTTCGGTATAATAACTTTTAAAAACAAACACTACAAAATATATACCAACAATGATAATACAAAACCCAAAATATTGATAAACAGCAAATAAAATCAAACCAACATTGAATGTCTCATAAAATAGGGTTATGGAAGAAGAAATAAACAATGGAAGATAAAAAAAGAGATAAAAGCAAAGAACACAAATCAAAAATCATGAAAACGGAACAAAACCATCATAAATGGCCTTCCAAGATCACAAATAGGGAATCAAAGGTCATCGGGAGTCCAAGGGTCCGCATCGGGTTTCGATTTCGACGATCCAACAAAATGAGGGTTTCACGAGCCCGATTAATTTTAAAATACTTCCAGCATCGGTTTTGTTAAAAATCGATGTTGAAAATTTTAAGAACATCATTCGGCGTCAGTTTTGAGAATAATCGGCGTATATAATCCCTTTTTTCGGCATCTGTTTTTACCAAAACTTACGCTGAAAATAAATGGGTTTCTATGTTTCGGCATCAGTTTTGGAGAAAACAGATGCCGAAACTTCTACTTACGGTGTCGGTTTTCTGAAAAACCAGTGACGAAAAGTTTTTATTATTATGGGCATCGGTTTTCTTAAAAACTAAGGCTGAAACATTTTTTTGGATTTTCTGTGTCGGTTTTCACAAAACCGATGCGAAATATCATCGAATAATTATTTTTGGCGTTGGTTTTACTAAAAACTGACGCCATAAATTTCCCTCACATAATATTGGCATCGGTTTATAAAAAACTGATGTTATTACATTGACGTTAAATCCTATATTTCTACTAGTTAATAGAGAATCACAGATATATAATAATTTATCATTTTGTGAAGAACCTCAGATACATATATGTGACTCTAAATCTAGTACATTCTAACTATTGATTGTAAATTTAATGGTGAACTGGTATATATTCAGCATTTAATAAATTATTCATGACTATGGATTAAATCTATAAAATTTTCCAAGAGTTAGATTTATTCCCACCAAAAAGATATGATGTGTACAAACTGGATTCCTCTTCACCAATGTGATTCCCTAAGTGTTTTCAGAATAATTTTACAATGAATACCAACCTTTCGAATGTGGGTTCATTGAACATCATGGATAAGGGAATTTTTTGTTGTTTTTGTTCCATAAATAAACCTTATTAGAAACCATCAAACAATGATGTGGAAATTCAAAAGGTGTCTTTGATGGGAAGGTTCGTGCCACCACCACCACAAAATTAAATTCAAACCCCACTTTTCATTTCCAAATGAAAAAATGGTAAACCTAATTTGATACCTTAACCAAACAGATTTTTTCACTAACATGTTAGGAACCTTTTATGCACTCAAAAAATTAAACTAGGACAAACAAGGATATAAATTAATTGATTATGCAAGTGCTATTTTATTATGATTATAATCTGAGGGGTTTTTCCTATTGGTGTTTGTTGTGTATACTTAGGAACATTCATCAAAACATTATTCAATCCAAATGGAATCCTTCCAACCATTACTATATCATGCATTCATTACAAATAATGCCATATCCTCACTTAATCCTTGGATCTCGTGACCTACCTAGATTCTTTAGAACCTATTATCAAATTTTTTTTATCAGGGAGTACCACCTTAATAGTCTTTCCCCTAAACTAGAAATCACACATGACACCCTCCATGTAATGAATCCTAAAATCCATCCACAAAATAATTGTTAGTAGCAATGAATCAATAAGAAACAATGGCTTTTTTCAACCATTTTTTGGATCCAATCCATGGAATGAAGCAGTATATTCCTCCCTTGTCTTGGAAAGGTGTATCGATAGGTCACCAATGACCTCATCCAAATAATACAGGGTTCCCTCTAAGAGTATATTTCTATAGGCTACCGCCATCAACTCCACATGGAATAATTTTCTCATTATGATGAGGACAACACCCCACATGCTCTAGCTCAGTTCATTCAGAACCCGGAACCTAAGGTAGTCCGTTGAGGGTGGAATTCAAAATCCTAGGGACAAATTCACATAAATGTCCCCATAAAAGTAACTTTTCATCATAATATGGTGAAAATTAATGAGAATATGTAAATCCCAACTCATGTATATCATGTCTATCAGTGTGATTTGGTATCACTCAAAGAAACCATCCAGAAACTTTTAGTTGGAACCCAGGGTTAAACCCATATCTCCACCACACCCATTAAGATTTTTTGGAATTAACATACCAGAAATATAGTACAAGATCACGCCTATATCACTTATCTAACCATGGGATGGTTGAATATCATCATTCTAACCATTTATGTTACTCAACATATCTTGAAAATGATGAAAGTTTGGACACAAATCCCTACCCATAGCGTACCAACCATCTAAGGTATAATGACGGTAGTGGTAGTAGTTGAAGGATAGGGACACAAACCCACCTCTATAATTGGGTATACTCATCAATTTAATGTGATGTTCACTCCATAGAAGACACATATCCCTAATACCTTTAAGGATGTTTGTTAGAAAATCCAATGATAAAGGAAAAATGTATCGGGTCTATATCCTTACTCCAACTAGAGTGCTTCGGTCCATCCTAGTTGAAACTCCAAGAAAAAAATATATCCCAGCTAAAATTCCAAATAAATCTATCTAAAAATTATCACAATAGAAAGGGGGATACTAAAAAAACCATTTTATATGAAATTATTTATCCAAAATAGGTGTCCCCAATCACCTGTAGAAGAGCATCCATAAATAAGCCTCACAAAAGGTGATTCAAAAATGAAATGTTGTTTTGTGATCCCACTCTAATAAATGCTGATGTTCATAAATATTTTATTTTTTTATCAATGGAATCTCATAATTCTACTAATTAATTATCAAATTGTTTAGATATTATAAGTAGTTGTGAATGTCCTCCCTACAACATTGATGTCTGCAGTTCTATAGGTCATCCCAGACATGTTACCATGAATTATAAATTCATGTCCATAGTCTAAATAATCATGAGATCTCATATCTTGATAGGAACCATGAAAATGATTCCTCATTACTTGAAGATAAAACATCAAGGAGACTCTCCACTAGCTACCATCTTATCTAATAGTCACCCTTAGGGTATACATTTTAGAAATTCTTCTTATGGTCAGATGCCAGGTCATGATGGTAGTCCTCCTGATGAGGTTACTCACTGTGAAGGTCCTCCTCACAATGACACTTCATTTCATCAAGTGGGTCCTCCCCATTCTAAATCAACTATATATGTGACCTCCTATCAAGAGTCACATGGTAAAATGATTCAATTCATGCCTACTATCTGTTCATTAATAAGTTAAAATCATTCTCAAGTAGAATATATCCCGAGAAAATGATCATTCTCTAACCCACCATTAGATATCCGACCTTTTAATATGATATAGGAGCTCTCTTCCAACCCTAGAGTTTATAATAAATAAATTGTGAAATTTAAACTTTGGTTAGACCAGTTTAAGTAACCTCTTGCAAAATAAGAATAAGACATATTGATCAGGAGGATATATTTTACTAATGAAAATGCACTTGTCTGGTTCTGAACATTATCCTCTCCCCAATAAATCATTCCATAGGTTTTTTCAAAAAAGTGTGCATTATATTTGCCTAATTTATGGACTACTATTCATCACCTGAAAAAAAAATATTTTAATGAATAATAAAAAATGTCCTAGTAATAGAAGAGTTGCATTTTCAAATAATCTTGACAACCCTTCTAGATGTATGAAACCCAAGACTGGGAAAACAACAATGATCCATTCATAGTGCATATCTTAATTCCTTAAAATTTGTGTTCCATTCGATCACTGATTCCCCATAAAATGATCATATCATAGGATAGGGAAACTTGAAGAATTTCATTTCACTTTTCTCCCCAATCATAAAATCCTTCCCATGGTGACATGATGTATTTTCAATACATTAGAACAAATTTTAGAAATAGGGTATTCACACAATTAATGGTATGATTAAAAAAAATTTACCCTGAAATACTGTCAAAGACATTGTTCTGGAAGAGATAGAGCCATTAAAAGACTCTTTCATTGAGAATATAAAAAAATTGAGAAATCCACTCTCTTATGGATGCAAATTTTAAGGAAGTGAAAATACCATTGGAAGAAGATTTATTAGATGAAAATCATGGAATTCACTATTCCGATGTCTAAACAAAGATTCGTAAAATAAAGAGACTAGGAAAAAACACTAAAACAATGAGAATATAGGAGAAACCCCATCCGACAGGGTTGGGGTATTTTTAGAAAACTATAGAGGCCAACAAACCAAGCCTGAATGGTTGTGAAAATTGAACAGAAGAAGACACATCCTATTGGTATGGGAAAGGTTAAACCTCCACCTCATCCTCAATGGATTTAGTGTTTTATTATTTAGGGGGGATACTTAGTGGATACTCATAGCTCATAATATCTCATGACCTATATTCCTCATAAGGGAAATTAATGATAAAAATTATGGACATTCCCTTCGAATCACCCTTCATCAAATGAATCCAAGAGGTCCAAAAAGGGAGAAGATGATGCCTTGTGGTGGGAACAAAAAAAATTCATTTCTCAACTGTAAAACTTCTCTCATAAATCATAGTTATTTATTTAGATATTCCATATAAAACCAACCCTCTATCATTTTGGTACTAAT
Organism: Viscum album; assembly: GCA_963277665.1. Lineage (NCBI taxonomy): Eukaryota > Viridiplantae > Streptophyta > Magnoliopsida > Santalales > Viscaceae > Viscum > Viscum album. Next base: position 512,558,576 of record OY728163.1, on the reverse strand, counting down.
GTGACACCATTAATGCATTATTCATTATTTAATATCCTAATCATCGCTCTTGCAGATGTTACAGATCATGAGACCAATACAGATGAATGTGAAGATAATGTTTCTATATATAATATAATCCACACCAAAAATATTGAAGAATGCATGAATACCCCAAAAAATATTACTATGAATTTTTTGAATACCTCAGCTACTCCACTAACAATTATTTAGTGAGTATATTCCAAGTAAAAGGGTAAAGGATTTGTTATATCTCATCCACCACATGAAGAGGTTGAACCCCACACACTTGAGGTTATTTTTTTACATCATGAGAAAGTGATAAATGAGTTAAAATAAATAAATGGAAAAATAAACTATGGAAACATCCATATTTGAAAAATTATATATGAAGAGACTCATCTCATTCTCCCAGACAACATACCTCAACAAAGAGGGTTTATCACATCAACTGAAATAGAGTCAGAACATCCGATCAATGTGGGGTATCGAAATACAATATATTTTGACCCCATGAAATAATGTTATCATGAATCCCTTATATAGGTTACATAATGAGAAATAGGTCAAATTAATTTTCACATGACATACCCTATAGAGTACCCACCATGAGTATAGATCAACCCTCCACAGCAGGGCCATCCTATTTCCCCCATTTTTAAGCTCTTGCCCAGTTGGTTGTTTCTCCCTAAATCAACAAAATTATTGAGACTCTGGAAGATTGATTATATGATTTTTAATGATGATTTTCACCAATAAAAATAGAGATGAATTCTAGCCCTAAATGGGTAGATTAAATTCCTCCCTCACTAAAATTTGAGAATCTTGTATTCTAAACATTCAATGGTATAAGGGATCTAGAACAACATCTAACTCACTTCATTTCTTGGCGTGAATCCATGATTTAAACCATCAATCATCATGAGGAATTCACGATTAGATATTTTTTAAAAACTATAAAGGTATCATCCTTTACCTAGTATACTTGTTTGCCAACTAGATCAATCAAGGGGGGAAAGATATTTGGTGAAAATTCATTTAACAATTCAGCACTATGTTGTAAAAGAAAATTTTCATTGATTTGTTACAATATAGAAAAAGAAAAAATGAAATGGTTTTGGATTTATTTCTAGGATGAAGAGTTTTACTTATTCCCTATACATGAAACTTCCTCAAAAATTAATTTTGGGTATTTTAATTGATATTTATCATGATGAATTACAACACTATTTATCCTAGTAATGTATCCAGGTGTATTTTTGGATCCACCCCAAATAATGGTATTCCAATAATCGTCCCACCAAACAAAATCTTCATCAGATAAATAGTCACCTCAGCCTGATCATTATAGATAATCTAATAGAAAGAGATCATTAGTCTTATCATCCCAGATGGGTAGAAATTCTAATAAGGTATAATATATAAATAAATATGTGTTTTAATTCAATGAAACCACCCAACCCATTAACCCCAGAAACATCATTCCATATTGTGTTTACCAGTGAAAAGACATCCATAGGAAAATGTAGGAATTTGACTTAAATTTATGACATCCTAAAGTAGCATTCCATGGTTATAATTAAAATTTTGAATTTGGATGATCTCAATAGGTCAAAGGATCTACGAGAATCACTTGGAGAGGCTATAATGATCCCTAGAGAGTTTGGGGATGAAGTTACATCCACTGAGGTATACCATGCTATGGTTGAACCTACATAATGTCTTATGGTTTTATTTTTAACATTAAAATATACAGATGTTATTTTAAAGGTATATATCAGTCCCTTATATGTATGTAATATATTATATGACATTGAAATCCATCGATATTTCATTGACAATGGCTTAAGGGTCCACCTCATTCTTATCATAACACTCCATAGAATGAGATATGATAACGATTTTATATCACCTTCCTCTATAATGCTTTAGGGGTATGCTAAAAGTGAATAGAAACCCTAATGATAAATTAATCTCAAGGGTTATTTTTAAGATTTGAGGTCTTACATTATGTTCTTAGTCATCTAAAAATATACTTCTTTTAATTTCTTTCTAGGAAGTCCATAGATGCACTATTATGTGGAAATCCCCTAATCCAATCAGCAATGCCTCAAATATTGTTTAAATGGGAATATTGAGACATTAAAAAGTAATAAACCTCTATTTGAATATAGTAAATCATAATATATGGATCTTAGATTCTATTGAACATAGGGGAAACCACCCATAACTGATGGTTTCACTTCAGTTACCACACATAATTATTGGGAAATAACCCTAGCTAATCCATTCTAAGATATTTGTTATGAATATGTGATTCCCATTATTCATGTTAATTACATAAGCTCATATTTAGAGATATACTCATTATTTTTCAAGATATAATCCATATAAGTTGAATACAAGGGTGATGAAGGAATATTTTATTCCCCCATTGGTAGTGATAACTGATATAAAAATTCCCTAACTTCATCCCCAGATCACCAGTGGGTCGCCACATTGTCAGTAAAATATGAGGGGTTATTATATCATTATGGGAATATGAACCTCAAAACACTAATCCCCTAACATTAATAATTACGCTTTTTATTCCATCCATACAAACATAGACATAGAGGAAGAAGAGGATGGGGAGAAATAAGAAGAAGTGTAAGAAGATGAACTCAGAGAATCTCCTCTAGAATTCAAGAAATAATTTTCCACCACTATCAATGAACTCTAATAGATAAATTCAGGTACATTGGGGGATCCCTGACTGAAATTTTTCGGAATAGCTATTCACCTCAATGAGAAAAACAAATTACAATACATTTCTAAAGCATCATCAATATGTGTTTTTCTAGACTTATAATTAAATTATAGGAATGTTTCCTAATTTCCCTATCCATCATTGAGTATTTATAGGAGATCACCAGAGTTACAAGAAAGAATCACGAAAGGCATGTCCAACTCAAGCCACCATGTTCAAAGCTAAAGATAATACGATCATCAAATAAGACATTATTTGGGAATTCTAGAACCTAAAATTGACCTCTAACATTATTCCCTTCAAGAAAAAGAATGATAATTCCATGGTTTTAATCTATTTCAGAGACCTTAAAGTGCACTTTATGAAAGCTAACTTTTCAATTCTGATTAAAAAAACCAGATTGATCCAATGGTTGTATATGACTTCCTATAATTCATAGACTTCTATTTAAGATCTAAGAAAAACCAAATACCCTATAGAATGAAGATTAAACAACCTATAAGTCCCCAAGGAGTATTCTTCTACCAGGTGATTCCATTTGGTTTAAATATTATTAATGCCACATGTCAATGTGCCATACATTGGGTCTTCAAAACTTTACTGGAAACATTTATGTTCTTATGTTTTAAAATTAGTGGTAAAATAATGATAACATTCCAATCACCTTTCCTGTTAGGAAATTGATTTCGACAAACTACAACAACACGGTCTAAAAATAAACCCACCGAAATGCACTTTTTATGTTACCTCATGGACATTTATCATCTTCATAGTATTCCATCATGGTATCAAATTTTACCTTGATATAACTATGGAAATATTTGGTATGTCAATGAAAATTAAAATTTTATTAAAAACTCTTTTATATAAAAAGTGTATAACCCCTTGAGTTAAATATAAATTTAACCAACAGCAAAAAATCACAAAATCTTTAAAATATAGTTTGAACTTACCATAAGCACTATACTAATAAAAACTTCATTAGAAAGAAGATACCTTAATTCCTATGTTTTCCTTGATAATATGTTCACAATGTTAATCCATCATGTCCCATGTTTGAAGGTACTCCAAAACTTTTATCTACATTTCATTAAAACCTCGTATCAAGATGATATCTTTCTTATTGATCCACCCACACTGATCTTTACTTTGAGATACTTGAATCATTCTTATGTACATCATATTAGAATACTCTAATTAAGTTTTATTCTGGAGTTTTTCCTCAAAAATTACTTTCTAAGAGCTTATGATAAACTACCATGTAATAAAAACGGTTTCTACCTTCATACCTACTTCCCACTTTAAATCATCAAGGTCCTCCTTAGTGGAAACAACCAAATATATGTTGGAATCATTATAATATTATTCATATACCAAAATATTATCCTACAACTGATTTTATTCTTTCCTAACTTCAATATCATACTCTTTCTTCTTAAAAACCCCAACTCAAACATTTGAATATCAATCTTCAATATTTAACACTTTTCTCCTACTTAGTCACTAGTAGTGGGAACTTCATCCTTTTCTTTATCCCATACATTCTTGTATAACCTAGTATTTAGCGGTTTATGGATGTTCGAGTAATATTTATTCACTTTTGATATATTCACCTTAGTCACAATGAATCTCCTTGAATTCATTTCCCATTATTCTCCTTATTTTTCTTAGGGATTTTGAATCCTCTATTGTGAATACCCTATTCACTAACAAATGAAAATGCTCTAGATATATCATATCCCAAATATTCATCACAAATTTCTTGCACTTCAGTGTGATTATCCACTAGTTATGACCTTTGGATTCTCATCACTTCCCCAATTGAGTCTCAATTCTCCAAAAATAGTGACTCCACTTCCAAAACATCAAAACAATTTCTAATGTTAATAGTCAGGTTGGGCCATTGAGAACTTGACCTATTCATTTACTTCACCCATTATTCATTCCCATCATGTATATCTTGCTCAAAATATCTGAGTTTAATGTTTCTAGATGGATGGTCCACTCTTTTAACCTTTATTTATATTCAACCATTTCCCTTTCAAACTACTTATTCTTAGGATATAGTCATTGGTGTATTGATTCTTATATTAAAGGAGCCAATAATGGATTACCTCTCAAAGACTCATGGTTTAGAAAGGATCTACTTTTCTAAAAAGGACCCTGTCAAATTGTGTCTCAAACCATGAAAGACTTCTACAACCTTCGGGTCATGATTTAAGGCACATGTCTCTTTCGAAATGTGAAAAATAAAGGGTAAATCCTTGTAACCGAGATGATAAAATTTCATTGTGTCAAGATTCCTTCATTTAAATGGTTGTTTGTCAAGCTCCTCCTTATTCCCATAGTGACATGGTAAAAAAAAATGTCCAAGGAGTTTATTGAAAAAAATCATTCAAAGACTCAAAATGAATTATTGATTTTAGGGTAATTACTCCCCCATATAAATCCAAAACCACTCTACTAGAGGATTATAACCATCAACCTCAACACAAATATGAAGAGATATCAGATGATAGACTGAGTTTGTTTGGGTATCGAAGTATAAATAACATCTAACTAAATTCCCAAGCAAAACAATAATGGAAGTATTTTGGAAATTAAAGGGGTTTTCATGGAAGCTTACTCACAAAACTATAGATGGACAATCAATTTACATGTGAAAATTTTATGATAAATAAAAAAGGTAAAACTATAATCCATTGCAGGATTAGGGAGCTCTAGATTCAGCAAGGACTAAGTCATTCACTAAATCAAAATTGATCATTATGTGTTGTTTGTCAAGGAGGGAAAATATCACCAATTACTATAGACACAAAGATCCAAATATGGACCTATCGAATGAATAAACTAATTTTAAATGGTGTTTGAACCATGAAACCAAGGATAGGTCCAAAATTACACAATTGTATTTGAACTCTAAAGTCATAATCTCTAGATGAGGAAAGCCGTAAAAAAATCTAGAGATTTTAGGATAATCATGATGTCCATGAAAGGAGGAAGAAATATGGTTAGGATAATGGAATAAAGGTATGTTACCAAGATTATTAAGAAGATGGAGGAAGGACTCCATCCCCCTTCAGTGGGGGGGGGGGTCTGAGGTCTTAGCCATCACCATATGTGGCTTCATCAAGTAGTAGTTCTAAGTCATCGATAAAATATTAATTTGGGTTTTTTTAGAAATCTGGGGTATGCCACCCCATAGAAACCCTAAAAGGACTATAGGAATATAGGAACACATTTCCAAAAATAAAAACTTTATAGAAAATCTCATAGGAAAGTGTTTTACTGTTACTAGGTTGATGAGAAAGGAGATAAAATTTTAGTGAAATAATGACTACGAAGAACAATTTCATAGCATCAAGAAATTTTTTATGATCCCATAAGTGTTGATTACAACAATTAAATGCAGGAGGATTATTTTATATGTCATAGATTTATAATGGTTTTGGGGGGGAATCCTCGCACAAAAAAAATGATTCTAGTATTGAAAACATCCATTATTATCACAGCTAATCCATGCTCGACTCCGAGACTCAGTACTTAAAATTTGAGAAGAGTTTTTTGGTATTTATTTTTGTAGTTCACGAGTTAATGAACTATATAAATCATCATAAGCTACATTTTATCACCTGAAATGACTGGTTTAAATATATCCACTATCATCACATGATGAAAATATATTTGGAGAAATGGGTATTCATTCTACAATAGTTCCACATCTGTTTCATCCCATATAAGGTGATAAAAGAGAAGGCCTAACCTAATTTACTAGAATAACATCCCTCTATGGAATAAGTGTTGGTTAGTAGAAAACTAGAAGAGGAATAGATCTTATCCATTTAATACACTACCCAAAAATGTGAAATTTACTTTTACAGTACATCGAGAAACCCAATTGGAAAAAAGATGGAAGACCCGAAGCTCAATTGAGTCATATTATGAATCATTATCAATTCTTTGGAAATGGATGTCCTACACATATACTTACTCTAATTTTAATGTTTTACTAATAATTAGGATGAATAATGAGACCAAATTTCATAAATGTACTTGGATTTTCAAATACCCATGACTCACATGAGAATCAAAGATGACTCCAAGTTGGTGATTAAGAAAATCAATGATTATTATTCCATCATAAAAGAAGATCTCAATCCCCTACATGATTATGTTCATGGGTGGATAAAATAATTCCCCTCTAATACAACACTTACTCAAGTCCAACATTCAAAAAAGTATTCTGAAAACACATTATCAAATTCTTCTATGACCATGGGAGATCCAGATCAGAATGAAGTGGTCATCAACATCAACCATCACAAAATACTATCATGGTTTGTTTAAAATATTACAGAAGGAATCAAAAAGGTATACTCAACCACTAAACCAGATAATTTGTCAAATGGTTGGGTGCCACAAATTCAGGAATACATCAAAAATGGGACCCTTATATAAGAAATATGTAAAAAATAGATCTGATGATGGGAAGTCTATTTCATATTCAATGATAGCTCGTTTCATCATAAGTTTATTTATTTTTGAGACTTTTATGGAGTTCTCCTCTGATAATTTGACATAGAATAGATTAATAGAACTATTTAGGAATATAATGTCTGCACTTGTGGTAACCGTCGATCTAGAACCATGCTTTCTCACCAAATCAAGAGTCTTGGTTATTTTTGACCATCAATGACATATGATTGCAAACAATTCATCAACAAAGTTTCATACATTCTAGGTGGATTCCAACTTAATCCCACAACCCATAGTGTTTCTACACATTGCTAAATACTAATGTCCATTTTTTATTGGTAATTGTTATCATAAGGTCGTACCATCTAGCTATAGACAAGCAGTTCAAATACATCCTTACCACAATTAGTTTCTTCTATAAATAGGATGAGGTAGTACCTCTTAATGAATTTAGGTCCAAGAGTATCTTCAATTTCATAAATTTAAACATCATCACCATATTTTGGGTCCATCGCACAATACTTATGAACAATTACACAAACATTGGTTATTCCAAAATGAAGAAGTTATACCAGAATATAACATTGATTCCAGCTATTCATCCTATTATCTTTCATTAAAAAATGCATAGATAGAGTATTTTAACAAAACCCTATAAAAAATACTTCAAAAAATGGTGGAAAGGATAAGAAATCAGGCCCTAAAAAACATTTACATGAATTGTGGGACTATCGTACCATTACTAATACCACTACTTAGGCGACCCCATATTCTCTGGTTTATGAAACATTGGCAGTTCTAACCATTGAGGTATAATTTCCCTCACTCTAAATAGCTATGTATGGAAAACTATCATATTATGAGTAATCACAAAATTAGTTGTAAATTTTATAGAAACTCGATGAGAAATGATTCATAACTTATACCAGATAGATGTTCACCAAAAAAGAATTATATGACCCTTCAACATGAAAGTTAGTCTCTATGCATTTCTTCAAGTATAACTTGTTTTAGCCCATAAACCTCCAATGATACTTAGAGAGAATCCCCAAAATAATTATACAACATGGGAAAGACCTTCAATCAAATATAAGGTCTATCCCATTGGATCTTAGTCATTAATCATGATGGATAGGGAATTCACTACCCCCTACCATTGCAAGGTTTCTCAATAAATACTTCATGTAATGAACCATGGCCATAGTCATAATATCTTTATCTTTAAAGAACCATGGGCCTAGTCATATGACCTAAAAGTATATGAAATCATTATTTGTGTTGTAAGTCACTGAAATACATATCCCAATATCCTAATCATAATAAATTAAATTATATGACAACTAAATTGTTGTAAGATGAAAAACAACATCATTCCTTTCCTTATTTTATGATGTAAAACTGTGTTATAATTTTTTTAGTGCTTAAACATAACACATTTATTAGATTTTTTCTCCTACTACACCACCATCCTATCTTTATTAATAAATACATTTGTATTTATTCTCATTTAAATGGGCTACATTGTGATTCATGGACCCTATATCCTAGGCCCATCCAAGAAATATGATGAATAATCCTTACCTATATAAAAATAAAATAATGTAGTGGAATCTAAAATGGGTCCTTTAATATTCCATCTAAACTTAAGTGAAATTACCTATCTCTATACATGATTAAAATATGTATAGAGGGACATTTTTGTAACAACATGTGGCCTTATTCTCTCTTTGATGAGACATGTAGTGAAACCTATGGCCTCTATCTTAGAACCAAACCAAAATCCACCCCTTTACAAGATTAGTTATGCCCTCATTTGGCCCCTAATATCTCTCTTAAAGTCTACATTGTCACTTTTGAGTTAGAGAGGACATCTTTTTCACCCTATTATTGGCCAAATAATTATAATCTTGACCAATAATGATCCCCTAGCCCTAGTCGTAATACCATAAAATTCAAGACTCTTGGAGTCCTATTTGTATGACCTAAAACTACAAGACACCATTTTTTCTTAATGTATGACACTAAAAGACAAATAGAGGTTCTTTTGGCATGACCATAAAATGAACATCCCTTATGGTCCTAGTGACAATATGAAAAACTATATTAAAACTTCTTCCCCATATGATGTTAAAATGCAATATTTCCTTCTGTGCGGACCATGGCATGCCTTGGGGAAATAACTCCTGAAGCATTATGTCACAAACACAGGATTACCCTCATGATAAAATTTCCTGAATTCTGGGATAGATTTTATAGAGATTCATGCCTTCCTTTTCATATCCTAAAACACTATTCCTTACCATATGTAGTTAAAATACACAGTTAACATCCCTTTCATTCGATGTTAAAATTATCTCTAAACTATGTACATCATGATACTCATTCCAATGAGATACATAGATATTTAAATATCCTATATATTTACCCAACAACCTTAGGTAAAATATTCCCCTATTATTACTATTAATAACTTAAATGTGGTGAAAGAATCCTTTTTCATTCATTGTTTCTCAAACAGAGTATAGCTCACAAGGGCTTAAGAGTTTTGGTAAGTGATTCCCCAAATAATCAAAACATATCTCTTCATGTTAGGGTTAGTGGGGTCCTATATGGAATACCATAACATCTATTATTCATGACATTAAATAGTTTAAATATCATACAATATATAAATATTCATGTTGACATAGCCATTTTCTGAGAGGGCCACTATATTGGGTTTTAATCTCCCGCAACACCAATATTTGAAAAATGTTCATGACATAATTCTAATTACAATGAGATACATAGTAATTCTAGGGTCCTAAAAACTAGTGTCATCAGAATATAAAAATTTAGTCACACTCATATATATGATCCAAATCTTCGTAAGAGATCCGAGTATGGTTTCACACCCTATTCGGGATCCTATATTAAGAAAAATTAACCTTACATTATACAAATCATACCTTTGTGAAGATTTTTCCACCTATAACTACATATAGATTACTTACTATTACCCTAAGAAATGTAGTGATTCATAGTTCTCAAAAATCTGGGTCTAACCATAATTATTCCCTTCAAAGTATTGAAATCCAAAATCAGACATGTTCAAGGAAAACAATATGAATTCCCAATCATTGTTTTCCTAAATAATCCCTTAATACTTAGGAATACTTATTTACCAAAATATACTTCTATTACATGATGTAAAACTGCATGACACATTGTTCCTCACTTTAGAGTTCCCCAATCACTGTGTAAATATCCTACCACACCACAAATCTATATATCCTTCATAACTACATGTATCTTTATTCATTCTTCAACAATATAATGATTAATTCTTGGTTCCCTTAACCTAGACCCAACCAAATAAAAAAAATATAGGGTAATGTATCCCTTTTCATCTACACATGACCATATTTCGTGCATTAGATCTTAATTTGGGTTCTACAAAGGGAACCCATCATGGAAAAAAGTATCCCCTTTCATACGTGTGATCAGTATCTACTCCATACCCAACGTCGATCCAAATTATTCCTTTATTATAGAATAAATTCCCTCCACATATTATAACCATTATCCCATGGAAACTTAGATCTTTGAAATAAATCCTTTTGATAATTGTTATTATAGCTCTTAACTTGATGTAAACCTTTATTTTTACAATGCATATATTCCTCAAATTGGATTTTCGTAATTAGTTCCCCAAAATGGGCCATCAACTATAGATACACATGTTCTTAAGAGGAAGTTCTTTTATCTCTATATTCTATGACAATTTCCTAACTCAAGATACTTTTCAAACATGGTTTGTGGTCATTAAATGTACACTTCTCCTACCTCATTCTACTTGATTATAAATCCCCCAAGATCATGGTTAACAACCTACCCTACCACATTCATGTATACAAATAAATCATTTTAGAATTTAAAGGCCCCATTTTGTTCACTGTCAGCATAAAATTGGGTCAAATCATGGTGAAAATAAACTATACCAACTATTGATCTCAGTTACATGACAATAAACTATGACACAACTCCAATATAATCAATCAAATGGTTTTATTCAAAGAAATTCTTTCACCAATGTTGTCATAAAATCTCGGTAATCTCTCTATCTCCCCTTTTTTCTAAAACTGTACATTAAGTACCTGAGATTATAATCTAGGGTGATTATCCAATTTTTTTATGATGAAGCCATGTCATAATAAAATATAAGTAATATTTTTTCTGGAAGGATTATCCTTAAAAATAACACTACTTATAGTGAAAACTGAATTCTACATTGTAGCTTGACCACAATAAAAGATCACCCCTACACCCTCCCATGAGCTTGTTTGGTATGGGGAAATTATTTTGGGATCCACTCAAACATCAAAATGATATTGTTTCCACACATTTAATGATAATATCAAGCCCATAATTTCATCATTATGTCTCAGAATACCCATTTTCTGATGATCCATATATCATGGCCTTGAGAGAACTCAAACCCTCATGGTTTTAATTTATTTATTTATAGTAATGGAATTAAACTCTAAAATATTCCTTTACTTGAAATTTCACAATAAACCTTAAATTGGATTTTCATAATAACTACACCCAAATATGGACTTTCAAACAGTGAAATTGTCATTATTAAGAGTAAATAATTTTATATCCTTATTCCTTAACATTATCATAATGGAAACTTCATTTCAAACATGGTCTATAGTCATTACCTACATTTCTGTCTTTCCATATTGAAATTTTAGAATTATGACCTATGAGTTGTATTCAAGAAAATGGGGGGATACTGGGATATTCACGGCCCATTAATCGAATTTTGATTGGTTACTCACATACTATTGGTAAAATCTATTTAAACTAAAAGATAAAATACATTTTTCTATCCTAAAAGACAATATATTTCTAGTGTAAAAGGTCTAAATTCATTGAGTCTAATTTTTGGGGCCCAAAAATAATCATGTTTTCCTCTCTAGGTCAAGTGATCTAAGAAAAATATAGTGCATTCTTCTATTCCCTACATTATGATTTTTTGATATATGGACACACAGGTATTCATTTATATATGTCTATTCTGATGTAAATTTATCCAATAGACTAGAATAAAGAAACACCTGATCCAGAAATAATTTTGTTTCCCATTTATATATCAAAATTAAGAGAATATTCCACTTTTTGGTGTCACTTAGCCAAGTGTTATAGGCATTCCTCGATAAAGGATTTGACCAGTAGAAGTGAGTATTGATCCTTGTATATAGTTTTTCAAATCCCAGTTATTTTTGTGAGGATTAATTCCTCAATATCATGAAGTTTCTCCTTCTTCAAAGGAATGGAATCTCACCATTATGTCAGGAGCCTATTCAGGGATTTGTGGAGTTGGACTATCTCTTACTTCATTTAATCTAATTATTCTCAAATTAATATGATATAAAGATATTTCTCATCAATGTGTTGTTGATTCTCCTCCACTTCATTATCATGGATATGCTCTGCTTGGGATACAGAGGCTTTAAGATCTTCAACCTGAATCACTAGTTGTTCCACAACCTTCTATGATCTTTGATCCTCTTACCATTCCTAGATGATCGACATTACAATCTGATGAATCATTCACAAATAAAATCCTTACTATCCTAAAATCCAAAACATGGATACAATTCTGGGAAGTCATGATGGAAGATCCTTAAGAGGCATCTCTGAGATTAATCTCCAAATGGCTCATCAAAACAAAGTATATGGCATTAAATACATCATGTGCCTCTATGTCTGACTAAAATCCACTTTTAGAAGAAGATATATAAACTACAATTAAATAAATAATGGGGGATCTCTATTCCACTATTTCTAATATATTACCATCTTCACATTCTGTTATTGACTAATGTGTTCTGGAGGCCTCTCCCTTAAGAATGGACATCAAAGATGATGGTATTGGATAAGATATAGGACTCTTCATTAAAATTGGGGGATAATAGATAGAAAGAGAAAAGATACCATCAGAATAGTTAATAATACTCACACGTTGATGGGATGACTGCACAATTAGAAGTATCCTCAATATCTATAACTTATGAAGCCTTAGTAAGGACCTCCATATAAGAGGTACTTATTTCACATTTCTCAAAGTCTATGGAATAATTCTCTTGGTATTTTACCACATCATGGTATGTGAATAGTACCAACTCCATTTGAGAAGGGTGAGGAATCTTGGTTCCATTATGATCAATGTTCTAAGAAAACTTTTCCATGGAAAAATCTACATGAATCACGTTTTCATTATTAAATAATCAGGGGTAATGTTTGGACATGTGAAAATAAATTCTCATATCTATCTCACTACGTATTAAATTCCTAAAAATCTGTTTAATAGTTACGAATATTAATATATACAATCATGTCTTCAATTTCCATATCATGAGTTCTTATTTCATGAATTAATTCTCGAGTCCCAATGGTAGCCTCAACCATGTGGACACATGGGACATAATGATTAGGAACCAACAAGAAACTCTCCTATTATGACCTAATACCTGATTAGATTCTCCCAAGATAGTGATAGGGTTAGGTTTGGTAACTAAAAGGTCCTATAGTACATTATATAGAAATAAAATAATGTGAAAAAAATTCATTCACTCTTTTACAATGTCCATCTATGAATAATCGAAACTACTAGACTTTTATTCTCTTATTTTAGTGATAGAAAAAAATAGATTCTGGTACCCAGATGCTTCTCCAATATACAGTGAAAACTTGTAAGAATGATTTTGTGCCCTTTCTAGAATGTCTTCTTTGACTCATGATGGAACAACACTAGACCTCATGAGGGAGGAAAGTGAAGTAGATCCAATAACGGTAAATCACAATTGAATTTGTTTTTTAGGAGAGTTATAGGACTGATTGCCATTATAAATATCTATTGTGGTTTATATGAATTGAGAACACATTTTCCCTCTTTTGTTTCTTCACCTAAGATGGTAAGGAGACCATGTTGGTCTTCTCAAAAATAGAAACTAAATGTGGAAAAGGTCTACCCATTATCTCCCTTTCCATTAATATTTGAACTAGAGGTAACTCCTAGATCTCAAGGATAACCCCCTTAGCCCTAAATGGGGTTCTAGTTGAAGTATATCTTAGAAGGCAGGTTTTGGTGATGCCTCCATTTACAAGTCATGTATATATATATAATTTGTAGTTCCTCAACTTAAATAAATTATTATGGATTCAAATGAAAGGGTATGAATAATACATAACCTATATAAATGAATACATACCATTCATTATTGTATTTTCTATCCACTCCCTCAAAAAACCTTGATTTGGAATACCAATAACCCACTTTATGGAAAGGATTTGGTCATTGGTCATATATATTAACATCTATAACTCCTAAATATACTTTCGCACCTCAGTATAAGTTGTTCTATGGTGAAGATCAAAGGGTGGACAGATATCCTCATGGTGTGGAATATATTTAGAATCTTGAATAAATACCAATAAATATAATATTTTCGGTTTTTTCTTTTCTATAATCACACCACCATAGTTCAAACCTAATTAGATGTTGATTTGGATTGTTTCACAGAATAACCAACATCTATTTAATTTAAATTTTTCTCTAGCCTCTCGACTTTAGAGGGATGTTGGGTGATTGAAGCTTGGATATCCTCATAGTGGTGATGACTAGGCCACCTTTTCTTGGAATACATTGTGTTTTCAATATGACCCTTCTTTATAGACCATTCATGATATTGTTTTTAAGATTTTTGTGCATAGGTTTCATCATCCTTAGTCTAAGTTTTCCTACCATTCTTTCCATTTCCATCGATCATCATTTCCTCGAATCAAGGGACACTTATAGTTAACAATCCTTATGTGTATGAATAAATCCCGGAACTAGCATGTCTAGAGTTTAACCCAATGGATTCACTTGGTGTTGGTTTCTTAATAAACTATTCGGATACCTCCAAGTCTATGAGGATCTATAATTTTTAGGCCACCATTGGGTGTTTCTCAAAAAAAATCATGGGGGAGATAAATTTGGTTGTTTTATACTGTTGAATTGAAAATTGAATCTATATGAAGCATATTCTTCACATATGACCTTGATATCATTCTTGAATTCCATAACATTTTCTTTGAATATGATCATGTATGAAATCATTTCATCATATCCCCATCTTTTTTAATTTATAATTCTAATATGAAGATATCCATATAGAAAGAAGTTAAAATCTCCTAGTACATTTTTATTCTTTATAGCTTCGCCATAATTTGGAGATAAGGGCAAAATACCAAAAACAACCTAAATGAATGGATTGAACCAGCCTTCAGGGACTTTAAATCCACATAACATGAAATAAGAATAGAAGTGTGCCCCAATACACCCCCACAAAACATAAAATGGACTTGAAAGTCAATATGGGGCCATCCCTATGTATACGTTCAATAAGAACCAGTTCTGTATTCCAAAATATGAAAACACATCCCAATGTGGTTTCCTTATTCTAATTTGGATACTATGACAAATGTCCCTTGACTCGAACATCCAATATTTTCTTGATCTAGTAGAAGGTTGGTTCTCAACCACATTACTAGGAAGCTAGTGAGGTGGATACTCATAGGTATTTCAGACATGACTGAACAACACCACTAGTCATATTGGACTTACTCTAACATTGGACAAAATTTAATTGGAATTATCTGCTTCTCCAAAGAATACAATCTTATTGGGAACTGGAAACTAGGACCCTTCCCTTATTTTTATAGGAATATCTTCATCCAGGTCTCAGAAATAATATATCCCCATGGTGAGTGTCATTTTTTTGAACCTTCTATGGAAACTTCAACAGCTCATATGTCAAATTCAACATCCTTTCAATGACATCCCAAGTTTATTTGGGTGGGATACATTTTCTTTACATTTATCTAAGAATATGATCCCATGAGATCATTCAGAAATCCTATAAACTAATAGTGACTTCACCATGATCCAGATGGATAATATTTTTTTAGGGTCCCATTAGCTTAAGAGCTTAGCCATGATGTTCATATTTGTTGTACACGTATGTCCAGAATACCTATATAGCTTCATAAATCCCAAATACTTTTATCTTATATTTAAATTTTATACATGTTTACCACACCATGTACACCCAGATAAATTAATGTTTGAATCCCCCACCAAAATTAAAGTCCCAATCCTTCTTCCAACCTTTTAACTAATATTTCATGGAAGCATGGATGATTGACTAATGGTGATTAGGTTTTGAATTTTGGTTTTGAGGCTATAGATATGGGGAATATATAATTTGATTCATAATGAATGTAGAGGGTATTATTCCTTCATCAATGAAATCACGTTTAGAAGAGATGTTGGTTGTGGGACTATTGGTGTACTCTAAGGACCAATAAGTTGATAAATAACTATATGGAATCCAGGTAAAGGCATATTTTATTATTATATGGTCAAAAAGTATTAGATTCTCAATTAGTGGTTACTCACATTGGTACTTCAAGTATTTTTATAAGTCAAAAAGGGTGGAGTCACATATGTCATAGTAGTCTAGAACAACTACTTCAAGAATTTCCTTAATGTGTGTGGTATATTTTTCATCATAGATCTTTTGATTTTATATTGGGAAAATAAAAATAAAAAATAAGATGTTCATTAGAGTCAAGGAATTGATATAGAGTTTTCATTAAAAATGATAAAATTTAACAAAATTCTGACATTATGTAGGTCTCTCACTGATGTTACCTCGTGTGGGTCACTCACTAGGGAGACCTCATATAGGTCACCTACTCAAGTTACCTTAGGTATTTTACTTGAATAATTGATCATGCACAGTTCTCTAGATCAATTTGTTTAGCATATGTACCTCAACATGGCCATGGTAGATTAAATTTTGAAGGTACTATATAGGAGAATCTCGAATGAGAATTTTGAGTAAAAAAAAAATTAAAAACTATAGTGATTATAGAAAAAAGATAAGTGTTAATGTGGATAGGAACCTATGGGGGAGACTCCACTATTTATAGACACATGAGTATCTATATGAACCACATGTGTTAACCACCTGCATGATCACCATGTGTGGACAATTAGTTTTTTCCTCCAGTTCACAATAGAAAATATGTATAGTTTTATAAGATAATGAATTTATTTGAAAATATGGGAATTAGTGAGTGAAGGATTCATCAACATCCAAATTCCACTCTACCTCAGGATCAGATCCTCTTCTTCCAATCAGGCCAAATCCTAAGTGGGAATTGTTTTACACTCTTTCCATACATGGGGATGAAAATATTAAAGGGAAAATTACTCAAGAAGTAGATAAGATATGGGAGTCAAATATATTTCCCAATTTAACCTAATTGGACCCCATGAAGGTGCCAAGAGGATTGTATATACCCAACATACATATCCCAACATGAGTATCCAATACTTGCATGAGGTGCCTATGAAATACACTTTTATGATAGACCAATGTGGGTGATATAATTTTCCCAAGCTCCTATGTTTTCTTATAAATCGGATCCTTGGGATCCCCATTTGACATGGCTGGAAGATGAAGAGACCACTTCATGCTCTTCTCACCCAAGTCTCTCACTCAATTCCATAAAACACTATGGCAGTTCCCAAAGTCTAAATCTGAAATGAGAATCAGTAATTATCAATTTATTGGGGTTCCTAAAGGTCTAGATTTCAAAAAACCATATAAAAACCACCCCATCCAAAAATACATCAGTTAATGGCCCTTCCATAGATTGAAACATGAAATCCAGTCATCTAAAGACACCTGAGGAGACCCTAGAGATTAGAGAAAGGCCTCGACCCAACGTTGTTTCCTGGATAATTCATCTTCCAAAAGTCATCTCCTGCTCATGTTTGTCCCCCATAGGTGAAGCACCATTAATCTCACCTATTTCCACCCTGCATGACACACTCTCCGACTAACCAGGCTTTATCTATTTGAAGCACCACTTTCTCACACCAGTCCACTATTCATGATACACTTTTCATCTTTCCATGACTCACATGGGTGATACACACTTTAAACATTCTTTCAAACCACTAATTGTGGGGAATCTATTTCCTTGGATCCTCCATTTGAGATGTTATATGCTAATATCTCCCCTAAATCCTCTAGATATGTATGATAAGAGCATAGTGACAACCAACTTCTCATCTCAATTATATATTCCTATGTAAATGAAAGAATCACATTTATCCTACCTAATAGGATGAATCCTCCAAGTGTTCCCAATTATATATTCCATGGTAACATGGATCCCAACCTAAGGGAAAATGAAATGTGACTTAAAAGGATAGGCTCGGACATCTAATGCCAGAAATGTAAATAGAATTGGGGTATATTAATATAGAAACATAATCATTAACCCTTAGGATTTAAAAAAAAGAGAGTATATGGGGACACCTAAGCCTCATCACTCGTCCTTATATCACCACCCTAACTTTATCTTCATCTACCTGTGGACATAGAGAAAATTCCACCATAAGGAATCCCTTTTCAATTAAGCCCCTAGATATTTTTGTGATACATTCTCCCACCTTCCATATCCTCACCCTCATCTTCAAATGGGAGACGGGGATTATGTGGATAGTCAGATCTTTCGCATCCTCTTATTTCTCACACTAAGTAGGAATCATGTGGGATTAGCAGTTTGGGTGATCATATCATTAGAGGGATTAAATAACCCATTGAAAATTCAATCTAATATCATCACAAACCAAAATCACCCAATGGGCCTCCTCCATAGGTGTAATCACCAAACCTTCTGAACTACATGGGTTTTGATTCCCTTTCAAAATAGATATGTAGAAGGCCTCCCTAATTTTCTAAACCAGTACCGCAAACTCACACTAATATTCTCTAGGCCATATTCCTAGTAGGTTTATATCCATCCGGAGAGGATATATACCTTCTATTTACCCTATTACTTTTTATCATAATACTTTTACCATACTTGGATGGCTACCATATGTCTCTATGTTCATTCCACACAACATTAAACTATATGGTCTGGTCCTCAACATATTACCTTAAAGGATATAATGTGTCCCGTTAATTAGTACAGAACTATAGGTTTATGATTCCTTTCGCAAGAATGTGTATGAATCCCATCTCAGGGGATCAATATTGAAATCAAAACAACTCATGTCTACCTGAATGGCAATAAATTCTTGAGAACCCCACCCTTTTTCTTAAAAATAGTATCATGATAATAAAGGACATAAGAATATATAATATGTATATAAAGGGTACCATTTATTGAGAACCTTGGATATATAAAAATGAATTCATTGATAAATTACCTCTGATACATATAGATGATTCTAAATCCAATACATGCTAACAATTGATTGTCAATGTAAGGATGACCTAATATACATTTTTGATTTAATAAGTGATCCTTTAATTTTTCTTAAAACTATAAGAGGATCCCATATTTGGTAATAATTTCCCACAAAAATGTTTGATGATCCTATACATTCATTCAATCGAAAATGTTAGTCCCTAAGTGTTGTATGAATCATTGCGCAATGACCACTTGCATTTCAAAAGCATGTTTGTGGAACATAAAAAATAAGGGAACCCTTAGATTTTTCTGGTTCCATGCATAATCCCCATTAGAAACCATACAGAAAGAATTTGGAAATAAAATTATGTGTTTGACATGAAGGTTTATTCCACCACCACCATAAAATGACATTCAACCCCCACGTGGCATTTCCAAAAGAAATAAGGAAAATATTGAAAATAATTATATGGTAGTGTCTATATTTTAAATAATCTAAATTTGTTTCTCACAAATCAATTTATACTTTAATTGTTTTAATTTTTTTTAAAATTTATAGTTCTCATTCACAGCTCAGTGGTAAATTTTCTGCAGAGTTATGGGAATTTTTCATACTTTAAAGTGGTTAAAAAGTTCATTTTCTCCTTAGAATTAATCTAATTAAATATTGTATGTTTTTATAATTAAGATAAATTATTTTTTGAGTATGTTTGTCATTTTTAATTTCATCATGTATTCATTCTTTAGATTAAACCATTATATTTTACATTAATCTAGAAAATAAACTCTTGAGCTATGGTTGAGTTGTGTGATTATATTATGTTAATGTTTGTGTTTTTTAATAATTTGGAGTTAATATTTATTTCTCTAGAAGAATCATTAATTATATGTTTAGGGTATTATTTGTTTAATTATATCGATGAATACTTCCACATAATTATGGTGTTATAAGTGTATCATCCCTTGGTAAAAGTTATTATTATGTACTGACAATTGAATGTTTAATGAGTATTGTTCAATTAAATTCATCAATTCAATATTTGATCATCACTTTTATAATTGGAACATAGATATGTGTCAAAACCATTTCATTTTTAGGGGGATAAAATATTATAACATTGGTTTAATTTTATTGGAAAAAATTATTTTAAAAATTAATTCAAAATTTTCATCATTTCTAATCATTTTTACTTTTTTATTTCATGATACTGAGTAGTTTTGAAAGATTATGTTAGGAAAAGAAAGGATATAGTGTGAAGAAATTTTATGTTGAATTATTTTATCATATTTTCCACATTTGTTTTCATTTCAATTATCAAAATGTTTTTTTAAATTTGAATATTATTATTAATTCTATAAATTTGAATAATGTGTGACATATTGGTTTTTTATTTGAAAAATGTATGATAAACAATGATTATTATTGTTAAAATAATTTAATGCTCTCGTGTTAAATTATAATATGTTTTGTGAACGTCATTTTTAAAGTTGAAATTTAATAGATATATTATTCTGGAATTTAATATGATTTAAATATTCTATGAATATTTTAAAATGTTTTTTCCTGAATTTACATGTGAATTTTCTTAATTTTTATTTATTTTTTCAATAATTAAATAATTTATAGATAAATAAAGGAATTTTGTATAAGCTTTTCTATATAATAAATGTTTTATAAGAATAAATTGTTAAATACATTAGCCTCATTAAAAAATATCAGCACAATACTAGAAAAAAATAGTGTGCATAATATTTTAAAATAAATTGTTATGAAAAGAAGGGGTCATGAGTATCAGTAAACTATTTTCAAGATGTTCACATGTTATAATCAATTTTAAAAAAATGTTAGAGTAATTTTTTTTGCTTACGAATAATCTCGGAAAACCCTTCCAACATATGACTATATTGGGTTGTAAGTAATAATAAACAAGTTTCTCATATGACTGGATGGGAAATAGATAACTTGTAAATGGTTAAAATTTAATTTATTTTCATAGAGATCGAGTGTAAGAATCTATAATCTATGGATCGATAGTGGGAATGGATCTTAGAATGAGATACATCTAGAGATTTATAGAGAGAAGCTATATGAAATAAAATATTAATCTGGAACAGATTCATGGTGTTTGAACAAGAAATTATTAAATGTCTATGTAATCCTAAATATAGTGGGGTGACACTATTTTCTCAAAGGGGAAAAATCTATGTGTGATGATCAAACTTAAAGAAGGCACGTTGAGTTTGATAAACTAATTAATGAAAGTGGTTTTGTCTTGGAAACCAAGTTGAATAATGAATGTTGTATCTATGGTTTCATACTTTTTAGATTTGAATACATTATTAGAATTATAGGATATCCTATTATTATAGTCATGATAAAAAATATTCATGCATGAAAGGTGATCATCAATTTATCAATATGAGCTTGATTTATATTCATGTAAACTAAATTGGGGTTTATTATAATGAGGCCATGGGTTCATTTGATAAATAAGAATATTTTTTCTAGACTGATATAGTCAATGTTTCTTAGTAGTATCAATTAAAAATAATATATCAAATATTGGTTGGTTTTGAATGGAAGACGGGTTGGGAAAGAATTCATATTACTACAGGAATGGTTGTGGATGAGTCTTTGGATGATTGTATTGGGGATGGTGTTTCATGGATGGTGGATGATATCAGATGAATACATAACTCATTGATTGAAGAATGATTGAGCATGAATCATGAGGTAATAAGATTGGTGAAGGAAAGGGACACTTGAAAAAATATGTACTATTTGAGTTTGAATAAAATATGGATTAAAATAATAGAAAAAAGTAAAAATAAAATTATAATGAAGGAAAAAATACAATATCTTTTTACCCAAATATTAGTAAAGTATGATAAGGTATTTAATAATTAGTTCAAATTCGTATAACTATAAAGAAATTAAAAGACTAAATAGAAAATCTAAAATAATATGTTAAAAGGTGTTAAATTGTTTTTGTTAAAAAGATAAGATTTATAATGAAGGTAGAGAATAAGATATAAAGATAATTTTTTATTGGGATGAACTAAAATATTATATGATGAAGTTAACTTAAATTAATCTTTAATTGAGACCATAAATTTTACCAAATTTTTAGTGGTATGGAGTTGTTTTAGAATTATG
This sequence comes from Viscum album, assembly GCA_963277665.1. Lineage (NCBI taxonomy): Eukaryota > Viridiplantae > Streptophyta > Magnoliopsida > Santalales > Viscaceae > Viscum > Viscum album. The sequence goes on along the minus strand of OY728163.1, from coordinate 512,535,882 downwards.
TTGGGTATGTTAGTTATTTAGAGGTAAAGCCAACGTCATTAAAATCTAAACTAAACCAATGACGAAGGAAATTAAAGGTTGTTTCACATGGATCCAAGAAAATATTTTCTATGTTAATTTAAAAGGATTTTATCTTATTTTAATTAAGTTTCTCAGTATATTATAATATATTTTCTTGATTTGAGGTTCTTGATTTCATTCTATCAAACATTTGGTTAAGTTTTATGTAGTTCTCTATTTTTAATAATGTTCTTCATTCTATTTTAATCAAAGTCATTTTTATTATTACTTGAAATGTTTTCAACTCTTTACTCCTTATTAATAGATAACTTACTAAATGTATTGTTCTAAAGGAGGAAAAGATAGATAACATTGATTTCTAAATTGTATTATTTTCTTGTATCATACTATTCAATTATGATAATGTAGTGATAGTTAAATCAATTTGGTATATGGTTTCATTCATTAATCTATCTATTATTTTATTTTATTCTAATATAATAATTCTCCCTTCATTAATTATCATAGTTTATCAGATAGTGGAGATTGATTGTCTAGGTGTTATTTGTTGTAGCTATTGATAAGTCAAATTTAAATGGATGTTTTTATTTCATGTTAAATAATTTTTTTAGATTAATAATTTCATAAAAGATAAATATGTGATATGAATGATTTTTAATATTTCATTAAACAGAAATAATAAACACAAGTATATTTTTTGGAAATAATTTTGATGCATTTTCAATCTCAACTCTTGTAGATAGTATTATTCTCACTAATTCCATTGTTTTTGAAAGATAATCATCTAAATACATAAATTTTTTTTACTTGAATTTTTTAAAAAGACTCTACCATTTATATTTTTTAGTGATCATTTATATTATTAAATATACTGATAATTGAAATTTAGTTCTTGTTAGTAGCATTTATAAGATGTTGTCCCTAGGTTCTACCATTATATTTCGTGTTTAGGAAATAATTATTTTCGAAAATAGGTCCTTGAAAAATATCTTCATAAAATATATCCTCCTTAGTAGGAACCCTTTATCCCCTAACCATAGTCTTTATTTTATATCTTAAACATTGTGTTTGGATGAAGGTATACCTACCATTGGTACCTGGTAGCATTAAGTATATTCTTGGGCCAGTGTCAATTTCTGAACCCATAGTCTATTCCACCTTCTCATTACTCTATTGGATTCTATATGAAAAAACGTTTTATCTCCTTTACTAGTTTAATTATGTGATTAGGTAGGGGGAATTACTTATTCAACTTTATTATGCATATATACAACATGATAATCAAATGAGCCCTATATCTACCACTCCAACTTCTTATCCCTTTATTATTTTTTAATCTACCTCACATTGGTAAAAATATAAATAGATGTTGGCCCTGAAAAACATTATTCAGTCTCCAAAGTGTCTTATATGAGTTTTAATTATTCTTGCGTGATTCATGTTTATTAATACATGGAATTTATTATTTTTAATTTAATATTATGTATTCTAGATAATTCTTGACAATCATGGTAGATTTTTTAATAATATTAAACTAGTTCACATATTTATTTAATCATATAAAAGTAAAATTTTATATTATATGGGTTTTAAAAATCAACAATTATTCATTCGTAACAATATAAAAATATTATTTGACCTTGACAAACTCATTTTAAAATGAGTTATTCTTACAAAATTGGTTTGGTTCTACTTCCATTCATCAAGCCTAAAATAAATCAAAATAACACCATCAATTTTAAGCATTGTTTCCATTTGTATAAAAATAAAATTAAAAAGTTAAAATCCAAAAAATAATTCGTGAATTAAAAAATATGATTAATTCCCATGAACGGAAACAACTACAAGGGTTTTAACCATGATTTAAAATGAAAAAATAGAATATTTTGGATCTCATCACTCCTTCACATGTATCTTTTTATACTATAGGAATTAATATATTGATAATCTAAATAACACAAAATAATTTAAAGCTTTAACTTAACTAATCTCTTTTTAAATTGAAATTTATCATCATTATATTATAAAATACATTTCACCATCCTTTTATCTACTCACATTTAAATGTGTTTGACCTCGATTTTCTATCCATGAACCAATCATAACCAATGTTTCATGAAAATTCCTTTCACACATTACTATATAGAAAAATATATTCTGAGTAATGATCATAATTTTCAAATTATGTTTGACCTTATTCTTGTATGAATTATTAATCTCCCTAAAATTGGACTGAAAAGTGTAATAAATCATCAGGGTTTTTTAGGGTTTTTGGTTAATTAGGTATTGTGGATAATTATTTAAACAAATAATCAAAATGGAGATGGTTTTTCAATTAAATATGATTTATTTTATATTCTAAGAAAATATAATAATATTTACCTCACTCAATTTTCCTTAAAATATATTCAATTACGTTCCCTTTTTAAATTTGTGTCATGTTTAAATTAAATATAATGATTGATTTAATACCCACTCTCAATTTTTTTGTTCAATTATCATTTTTTACTTTATATATAAAATATTTTATTTTTTATATAATATTTATGTTGGTAAAATTATTTTAAAAAGAATTTAAATTTATTTGGGTTCATCTGGTGGTAATCATGGGGTTTCTCTCATAGAGGGTTTTCTTGATAATTGAACTTTGTGTGGGGGGGGGGGGTTACAATGGTTTTTTTAATTATTATTTATGAAAATAAAAAAAAATCGATATTAAATTATAAAAAAAATAAAACAAATCTAAAATATAAATGGGACGATTCTTAGGATCACCAGCATGGGTACTTCATTTTCATTATTATGTTTTATTAAATCCACTCAATAACCCACTCAATACAACCCATGTATTTTCATTATATAATTATATCATGATTGTAATTTATATTTTGAGTCATCATTGGAAATTCAATCTTAAATTAAACTATAGTGAGAATGTAATGAAAATTCCACATCTAACTCTTGTCACAACCCCACAAAAGTTCCACCATGTATTTTAAGTCAACTAAGACACAAAATTTCACAGTATATTAGGACCTTAATTTTAAGGGATGAAGAATTTATTACATGAAAGAGAGAATATATTAGAGAAAATTGATATTAGTTTGAAAACTATTGAAGCTACACCTATGCCATCACTTCTATTTTCTTAATGAAAATAAGATTATAAGAGATAAACTATTGGGACTCTCAAACACCAGAAGCTTCCATCAGTGTTCAAACCCTAGGTTATTAGTTTATGAAAGTTATAGAAAGATATAAATGAGAGGGATGAAATACTAATTTATATTAAAAATTGAGCAAACAATATAGTCAAAATTATCCCAGTGAGTGGGAACCCATAAAATAAATACTTTCGACCTCTTATTACCAAATGGACAAGGGTGTCTCGTGTTCTAATCCTTGTTAATTATTTTTTATTTGATCACTCCATGTGTAAGGGTTAGTCATTATAGTGATTCCACATAAATGGATTTAGGATCCTTCTTCCATTATCGATAATATTCTCTAATTACACCATGATCCTAACATTCCCTTAACTTGATTGGTTTCCACATGGATAGATTCTTATTATTTTACTTGATTTAGTTATATAGGGAACACACAAGTTTCTCCTCTAATTCATAATATCCATGTGTGGCTTGGAATGATCAACGTACAAGATCTCTTCTCTATAGCTTGCTCAGTGAACTCTTATTTACTCTTATATGGGTAGTTGAGATAATACTATTATGATTTTGGAAGCTTGTAAAATATTTCATGAGATAGGAAATCAAAAATCCTTAAGTGTGTTTGATTTTATTTTTATCTCACCCTCTTCATTTCATGTTTTATTCTACATGGCTTGTAAGGAACCGAGTTTATTAATGTATAGATTCTTGTTACTCTTAAAAAAGTACATGTTACTCTTATATAGAATTATATATTTCTTATTTAATAATACATAACTGATACGTGACATAAATTCCTACAACCATGTATAAAAACATATGTAGAATTGTGTCTTCCTAAGTTACTTTTACATAGCAAAGCAAATTCGTTAATTAATCATACACAACAGATTTAAAAACTAATTCATTCTTATATAACTATCCAAAATAATAGCCTTTGACTTTCTTGTAAAAACCCAAACTCAAAAATTATTCATCCCATTTATATCGTAAAAATAAATAAACCATGTAAATAAATCAATTGGGAATCTTTTTAATGAATTCTAAATTACACTAAAATTCTACGAATGAAGTAAAATCCCCTTTAATGTGAAAATCAATGAAATTATATGAACAAATTACATGGCTAAAACAAGTAATTTTTTTAAATTATCAACCTTCTGCACTTTAACGTTTCCATATTGTATAAATAGATTTACATAAAACTAAACACACAATGAATTTTCAAAAATGTTTTGTAACAATATGATATTTTTGATCTTTTAAATTAATATTATCATAAAAAGATTGTGTAACATTAAAAATAGAACTAACACAACACCCAACTAAAAATACTAAAACATATTTCAATTATAAGAAGAATATATTCATTATTATATAAAAAATAAAATAACCAATTAAAATAAATACATGTTTTTATATTCTTTAATATTTTAAAAAAGGACATCCTTCAATTAACTATATAAAAAGGTCATATTATATTACCATAATAAAATAAATTGATTAAATTTTAAATTTATTTATAATAGGTAAAATATTGATTTATGAACTATTATTTCAGCATTTAATTTTTTAGATAATTATATCAAACGAGGTTATAGACACTTGAAGTTTAAAAAGTCATTTTTAATAAAATTAATTTTGGTGTATATTTTTTTTTCTTTTTTTAAATAAAGAAGTGTACAATTTTTTTAATTTTAATATGATAAGAAAATATTATTTGAATTTATAATGAATATTAGGGTTAGTTTTTTTATTTTTCTAAAAATATTTTTTTAGGTGAGTAGTGGAAAATAACCTTTTACAAATAATAATATTTTCATGAGATTATTAGTATTTAATTATGATTTTCAAACTCATAAAACCTATTTTATGATATCAAATATTTATTTTAAAAATTAATTTATAATAATTTAAACTTTTAATTTACAAATCCATATTTGACATTTTAAAACATAAGTTTTATTTTTCAATTTTTTTTAATATAATATTCATTTATTATTTTAAAATTAATCATTATGGATTTTAGAAATTTAAACATATTAAATGGATTTCAAATTTTGATTCGTTAGGTCCCAATTATATAATAAGAGGAATTTTATTTTTAGTAATAATGGTTAAATTACATAGTTAAAAACCAGTTACCATGGTAAAAAAGGAAATCATAAAAATAAGTAACCTAAGAGGTATATGGTCTAACAAGTTAAAAACATGTTTTAATTGAGTGTTTAAGGTTTATATTACCCTTTTCTCTTACACCTTAATTATTTCCCAATTTGTTTGTTTCTTACTGTTATAGTGACTTCCTATTATAAAAATGTTTTTGGGTATTTACAAAAATGTCACCCTTTACACATATAAAAGGGGATATCCCCACCTTACTTCCCCTCACACCACAACCAACTTAGTTAGACTCAAAGTCTACCCAAAACGGCTCTACAATATTTTTTATCCACCTTCAAGAGGTTCTTGACTTCTCAAAATACCATCCCTCAAGTGCTTAAACCCCTTCACAAAAGAGATAATTCAATTGGTGAGGTATGAATTTTTAACTTCTTCTTTCCAATTTCTTTTTCTATATGTGCACTAAATATTCCAAATTTTACATTAAATAATATTAGAATTAAAAATTTAGTATCATTAATTTAATTTTTATATTATTTTAATGATAGAAAAATCAATAACCACTTTTTCCCTTTTCCATTAAGAAAAACATAATTGTTAATTGTGCGTTGTTTAGACTAATAGATCTGTGGGACAACATGTTTCATTTTACTTAACCATATTATGGTTGTTAATAATTTATAATTGGATATATATATAAGTATTATATTTATTATATATTTTATATTTTTAAATGACAAAACAAATCACTACTTTTCTCCGCTAAATGAAAAAAAACATCATTTGTGCTTACATACAGATTAAAACCTCCATGGAATTGTTTATTATATCATTAATTAAAGAATTTAATATATGTTTATAATATTAGTTTTATCTAATAAATATAAGTCCAATTTTACACACCTTTAATTATTTGATCAATAAATTGTCATCATAAATTCAACTGTTCAAAACAAGCATATTAGGAGGAAAATAATCACTTTGTTCAAATTAATAGATTTATATGAATTATATTATTCTTATAAATCATTAAAATGTATATATAACACACTAATTTTTAGTAAATAAGATAATTATGCTACTTTTATAATTATATTTCAGCTATTACATCTCATTATCACATATTTATCCTGGTACGTTCATGTTTGGATCTATTTGACCACCTTCTTGAATGGTGCTATGAATTTATATCATGGACAAAAATGGGTTCTTAATTAATAGAAATTATTATATAATTATTAAAATGTTTTTTTTATTTTTTATTCAAGAAGTTTTATATCAATATTTAACTTGTTAATTAATAAAGCCCCTTTGTTGGTTTTGAATCATCAAAATATGCATTTAATTTATTTCATCTTTTTTGATAAAGAATGATAAAATCATGAATAGAAGATATAATATAATAAATAATTATAATTAACTCGAATATATTATATTTAATTATATTTTAATCATTAAATTTGGAATAATAATTAATACTGACACTTCTCTTATAAAACAAGTTCGAAATGATAAAGACTACTTACACTAGATATTGAAATTAGGTCAAAATGACTATATATATAGGTATATTATTATTATAAATAGTAAGTATTAATGGTTATAGTTATTAATAATGTTATTTGGTATATATTTTATAAACATAATTTAATTACTGATTGTTTTTGTGAAAATTTAAGAATTAATTAGGACCAATTTATGGGTTTTTTATCTCAAATTCGTCTCTTTGAGACTTGATTTGTATTTTGAAACTAATTATATTTATGTGGTAAAATGAATTCCAAATTGATTTATTATATCATAAAATATATTTTATTAATTATAATTTTTTGCTTTACATTAATATATCTCTTTCAATAGGATTAGATTTTACTACCCATCAAGATGTAAGGGTTTTTTTTAACTCAATTAATGTCACTTGATTAAAAATTATTATTCTTGAATAGGGTTCATATAAGTTGGGAAAATAATAAACTATTATATTTTTATGTTTTATATCTTATTTAATTATCGGGAATAACATTTTTTACAAATAAACATGATTTAAGAATGTTCTTACTCAATGAATTATGTTGTTCGTAAGGGACTTTGGTAACTCATGTAGTTTTCTTTGAGTTATATGGGTTATTTTGAAAATTGACCTTAAATATTGTTTTTATTAATTTATCTCTAATTTAATATGATTTTATTTTTTATTTTTTATGGATAATAATTAATATTTTTTAAATCTTCATACATGATTGTTTTATCATCTTAAAGTATAACATTACCTATATTGGTCATCCATCTCTCAATTGTCTCTTTGTATCAAGTACATATTTCCCTTCCAACCAATTTTCTCTAATATTTTTTAGAAAAGCTAATATGAGTGATTTTATATGATTATATTAAATATATTTACACAATTGAAAAATGAAAATTTAATATTATTCTTATGTGGTAGGTTTTAAAAAAATGTATTTCAAAATATTTTATTTCCATTTAAAATGAAAAAAAATTCTTACACCCCACATTTCATCTGATAATATTTACGTCTTTCCAAGGAATAATTTTTTAACATTCATATTTCAATGTTAAATGTTTGAAAAAAAAGAACTTCACCTTTTTAAAAATATCCTTTAATAGTGACCTCTAACTTTTAATTTCTAAGATTGCCTTGAATATGATGTATTTAATTATTTTTTATGGGATTTTTTTTTCATTTTTCATTTTATTTATAAATTTGTATTGATGTTTTCATAGTTTTTAAAAGAATATACATTTCTTATATATTTATAAAATAAATCTTTTAAAATAATTTCCAAAGGTCAAAGGTATTTCTTATTTTAATTTTTCTTCAAAACTCATTAAAATTATTTTTCAACTATGACATTTTCCATTTACATATATTGTTCTTTCTCAATGATGTTTTCTAATGTAACCATCCACCTTCTTTATCAAGATAGATTATGTAATGTATTTCACTTTTATAGTAATGATTCATAACTACCTTTATCATTCCTAATCCTTTTCATTATATAATTATAATTATTATTCCAATGTATTTCCTCTATGAATACCCTATTTATGATTCCACTTATTGAATGTGTTCACCTAGATTATATACATCAATTGAATTAGGAAAAATTATTACCTTAAACATATATCATTTAGCTATATGGTGTAAATACCATATACTTTATTATATTTATTGAATGTTAGTTACCTAGAAATATATATGATATCATTGGATACCAATAAATATTCCATGGGTTTATCATATTTTGGTTATTTGATATAATTTGGAATTATTTACTTTTGTTAATCTATTTGGAAAGGATGTGATAACCATTTTATTTCCATAGATTATTTATGATGTGTTTAATGAAACCCATTTATTCTCCATGGATTATATAAATTATAAAAAAAATAAATAATTTTCATTTTAGTGATTTATGAAACCCATTCTATTTATTAGGTTTCAATGATGTGATGATTAGATGTTTTATTGTGGAACAAAAGTTTATGGTCAATATTAAAGTGATGGGAGGACTCTATATTTCCCTCTATTGCATTAGGTACAAATTTAGATATCACGATATATGGCTAAATGATTAGTGATTCTAAATACAAATTAAGAGATAGGTTATGATGCATGATTTGATATGGGAAACGGATGATTGAAGCCTAATAAATCAATGAAAATGGTGGAGTAATTCATGGCCCACTAAGAGAAACTATTTTTTATACATTATCCACTATGTTATGATTTCTATTCTTATGTATGTACTATATTTCTAAATATTCCCTAATTTTTTATGAAATGTAAAATTTTAATGATGTTTTATATTTTTAATACATGATTTATGATCTAGTATTTTTTGGGTATAAATTTATTATGTATCTTTAATATACCCATATGATCAAATTGTCCTCACTTTAAATCATTGATTGTTATCTCTTATTCTTAACCTTTCCAAGGATATGAGCTAACATATTTTTTATGACTCCTTTCCCTAGGTTATTAAGATTGGAAAATTTTGAAACTTGTAGGAGATTAACATGGGTGGAGAACAAGTAGAAGATATTAAATATTCCTTATGGATTATGTTTTTGTTTATATACATGAAAAATATCCATTAGTTAAAAAAGAGATTTTTTAGTTCATGTTCTATCCTAATTCTATAAAAATATAAAACTAAAAGGTCTAGGGATTATGTATAATGTAATATTTTCATTATGTCATGTAATTACACTATCACATTTTTATGTTGTTATAGTTTTCATTTCTTCTCATGTTCAAACTCCATTATAATTTATGCTAAATGGTTATGGATTAATTTAATGAAAATACTATAAAAGAAACACATATTTAAACTCTCTCTATTAATTTAATTATCTTTCATTCTATTATAAACTTACTTAATTATTTGTATAAGATAGTATTTCTATTTATTCTCCCTTTCGTAATTTTGATTTAATAATTCTATATCCTCCCCATACCTCTTCATAATAAGTCACACTTGAACATATATTTTTTAATCTATTTATATTTAATGTCAATTTTTCAATTATTGAGTATTGGTAATCTAGACATAAGTTACTCGAAAAATAAATAATACACTATGATTATTTTTTATAACAAAATAATAAAAGTAAAGTTAGTAAATGATCTCTCTTATCACCCCTTACTCTTATTTTTGAATTTTTCTTAAATACATTTTTAATGGTAAAATATCCCAAGAGACATCCAGTTGGTTCCCAACTACTCATTTTACTCTATTTAAAATTACTAAGAGATTTATCATTTAATATTTTCCCTTAAATTTGTTAATTTTTGACAATAAACAACTTTACCGTGTTTTATTTAATTAATCTAATGCATACATGTCATATTTTGAACCACTAAAAACCTGTTAAATTAACTTGTTTTTCATAGGTTCCACGTAAGAGATTCCATGTCTTCTTTGGGATTTTTACCCATGAATGGAATTTATTTTAGATAGTTTATTTATTTGTAAGGATTAATATAAAAACAAACCAAAAAATGGAAACAAACATTTAATATCCAAAAAAAATATTTTTACCGCTCCCATATTCATATTTTATCACTATTACCCCCAATTTTAGATTAGTTAGATACCTAGAGGTAACGGGGTAATAATATAACCAAGGATAAGGATTTTTAAAATCTAGTTTTTAGGGGTATAATAGGTTAATATCCTTACCCAATGGTTCTTTTAAAAAACATAAAAATAAAATTGAACAACATAATTTATTAAAAATAAACAATTGTTGTCTGGGTTGTCCTTTTGGCATGGATAGTTTCAATATTGGGTGTTATTATATAATTTTCATTTTAGTCCTCCTATGTTTTATTGAATCTAAAATGTCACTATTTTCATTCAAGAATTGATAACATAGACTCTATATACATTGAATGAAGCATATTGGCATTAATAGTGCACACCTTGGTTGGTTTTTTTGGATGTGGTGGGATTCAGTGATTTATTTGGTGGTGTTCAATTTTTTAGGTCTAGGAGAATATTCATGTATTCACTTATAATATTTTATATCATTATAACATTAATTTAATATAGAATAAAAAAGTTATTTTTACCAAAAACCTAAAAATTATAAATGGATGGGAAAGAATATTGGTTCATCCCTGAATAAGTATTGTGTTTATAATTCTTACAGCTATGTAATTCATATTTTATTATACCTAACTCAAAGATGGGTGTCGTTTGAATAATAAGAACCACCACATATGATTTTATTTGGTGTTTATAAGTGGATATCAGGATAGAATAACCCCAAGAACAAATAAAATCAAATTATCCCCCATTATAATATAAAAATTACTGTCTATAATAGAAGGTAAAATGATGGGATGTGACTCCCAATTAGTCATTGTAATCCTCTCCAATTTATTCTCTTTTCTTTTTTTCATGATTTTTTGAATTCACCCCGGGTTCCTTGGAATCCATGAATTGCAACTTCATATTTTCCTCAATGATTTCTTCGTTGACTTATATATCAAACTATAGGTATTATAGTGTTGATGATTCTATAAAATAAACACTAGGTTATTGACTATGTTAGTTTAATAATTTAAAATAAAAAATAGTTACGAAATTGTTTGTTCCCATCCAAATAATTGATTATATTCTATTAATGTTTATTATTATAATTTTTTTAAAATTTTTTAAATAGTTTTGAATGTTTTGTATTTTAAAAATGATTTCTATAATGGTTTTATGATATGGAAAACTAATTTTTATTTAGGTTTTTACGATTTAAAAAAAATGTATAAAATTTTATACATGAATTTATAAAGAGTCTCAAATTAGAGGTTGTTTGATATGTTATTCCATGGTAACATAATTGCTTTAAAAATGTATAAGTTTGTTTTCTAAAATATACTTTTTATTTGATCTAGTGATATAATTTTCAAAGTATTATTTTATATTTAAATATTATCAATTTATATTTTGATATGGGGATAATTTGATAGGGTGAGTAGTATATTTAGTGCTTTAATTGATTCTACTATTATTTTTAATTTACAATATTCCTCTTAGAAAATTATTTTATGGATTATAAAAAGTATATAACATGGAGTGGATTGAATATATTGATGAAGTGTGCTGACAATCCCTTTGAATTGGATCCTTTAACTATGATGATTGTATTTTAGGGATTATTGAAAGTTCATTTATATGAATAAAATATCTATAAATAAAAATATACCTCTAAAGTCCAATAACATTGTACAAGGTTCGACCGGAGTGATGTATTCAAGTGGGTGATATCTCCTATTATATGTCTAGGGTTTCCACCGCTACCATACTCTCATTCCTTTTCTTCCTTCTCTATCTCATTTCTATTTCATCATTACACGTTGGGTTTGGCTCTGTTGGAACTTGGGATCTTCGACAAGCATCAACTTTATGAGGGGTGATTTCTCGCGACCGGTGCCTCAATGTTAGTGTTCAGGATCTCTGTCAGTAAAGCATCCCCGTTCAACGGAGTGACGATTGTGGTCTTCAAAACTCCAATTCATGTCTCCTTCACCGCTATGCTCATTTCATACATCCTTTTCCGCTCTAGAATTTTTTTTTCGGGTTCCTTAGGTTCATGAAGGTAGGGATGATATTCTAGTATAGGCGTGGACCTTTTCCAAGGCCTACGTCTCCTCAAATATGCTCCGACTATTTGGTCCATCCTTCATTCTAGGTCATTCTGGTGTTGTGGCCTCTATGGTGGTTGAGGGATATGATGTTCGAGTGGCCGACGGTTTTGAGGAGGTGCGTCTGGCATAGGCTTATCCCCCTTTGATCCATATAGATGATTTTACGTAAAGATTAATCAATAAATACATATTGTTTGGAATTGTTTGTTGTGTATAGTTATATTCTATATTTTATCGGTGTAGTTTCTTCAATTTCTGGTTCTATTTGATGTCCATAAGTTCAGTTCTCTGGTGCTATCATTGTTGTTCTGGCATAGGTGTAGAAAACTTTTCTGTGAATCAGTTGTTTTGAGGTTAAATGAGATAGTAGAAAGGGGTTTCATTGGTGTTAATGGTTATAAGATATTCTTTTCTATGATTTTACCATAAATTTTATATTTATTTCACTACTCTAGATCTAGGTTACCCCCACTCTCTTTGAGTTAGAAATGTGCGGTGGGCTTCAAGGCTCTTTGGGATTTGATCTTTGGTGGGCATATTTGGGAGGAAGAAAATGATGATGGATTGATATTAGAAGGATACTATGTGTTTTTATCCATTGATAATAATGAAAGAGGTTGGTAGTGACATGATATCTGGTGTAATTATGATGTGGGATGGAATGTGGTATGAGTATAATGGTGTTGATTGGTTTAAATTTTGAATTGTGGAAGATTAAGAGTGGATCATTGAAATTTTAATTTGAAATTTTAATTTTCTATAGGCGGGATCCTACAGTGGCTGAACATGTAACCTTTTGGAGTTGTGTTGGTTCACACTTACCCTTTAAAAGTGTCATTAGAAAAAAAATATGGATTGTGGATAAATATCTATCCAAACCTTGGTTCTATTGTGTTTTCATCTCATTATAAATCATTAAAGTATGAGATCAATTCTATCCTTATTGTGGTATTTTTTTATAATGGGTGGAATAATAAATGAGATGATCCTTTCTCTTTTAGTGTGGGTGAAATATTATTATTTTTTATTATTCTGTTGTGGGAAACCTGAGTATTCAATTCCCTCCTATCAGAAAATTACCAAGGATTTTCAACATTGTTCTTAGTTGATTAATTTTTATAAATTTTACAAACTGATGTGTTGGTAAATGTGAAAATAACAAAATTAGTCTAGATCTAGTTAGTGTACCAATAGAGATTATTTTAGGTAACCCCATTATTATTTTATTTTCATAGTCTCTTGGTCCTACGAACTTATCCATGTTATGTTTTATATTTGTAAATATTTAATATTTTATACTATTTTTGATAAATTTATATTTTATTTTGGTTAATTATATATGTGTCATTTGAATTATTTTTTTTGTCCTCTTTGGTTGAGGACCTCTCTGTTCCATGCAGTACACTCCATAAGTTCCACCATGTTAGTGTAATTCTTATATGGTTGGAAAGAGTATTTTATGTCTCACCATTTTAATTTTCCTATTATGATAATTGAGTATAATTTATAAATTTATAGATATTCTTTATTTACTATAACCCTTTGTTCTAAATTGGTTTGTGGTTTGTTTTAATGTCACAATCACCTTGATTCTGATATGGTTCAAGAGACATTATTCCTATATTATCTATCCCTTCTATGATACACCATTCCTTTTATTCTAGATTTAATATGATTTTATTATTCCTTAATTTATCAGTGACTTTTTGGGGAATAAAGTGTTATGTTTGGGATAATTTCCAAACCCCTATCATCCTTTTATTTTTATTTTATTTATTGGTGGGTTTTTATTTCAGTTACAAATTTTCTTAATTATGTGGTGATTTTTCTATTTTTCGGTGTTATATAGTTTTAACTATATTTAGTCAATGCTAGGGACCATTAGAATCATGGAATGTGGATTATAAATGATTTGAATATCATTATTTATTGTTATTTTCAATCATTATAGGTCCTTCCAGGATAAGTGGAGGTTACACTACTTCTATACATAAATTTTTTAGGTGATGCATAATAATTTCTCCTTTTTAAAGAATTATTTCAAGAATAAGTATGTCACATCATGACCAGTTTGGTCACACCGTGATGGTTACATAATATATCTAGAAATTACTAAGTCCATATTTAAGAATGAATATTTTATTATTATTTAAAGGTACCTAAAAATTATAGTTTTTCCCTCTATAAAATTTTACGAGAGGGTTAGGCCACACCATGATGATATATGTCACACCATGACCCAATTGCAAACCCAAGTAAACAAGTTCATAACTCTTATTCTACAAATGGCTTATGTTACACTATGAGGGTCATTTCATGGGAAATATCTACACCATGAATGTCTTCCCTCATGAATTTATCATTCCCTGAAGATTGTTACAAACCATGACGCAACCATGGTAAGTTAATCCATAGATATACATAGTTTTATGGGATATGAGTCACAACACGACAATGGGGTTATTCCATTATTTTCTTATACCCATATTTTAATTTTATAATTTTCTTTTTCTACCCTAATCAGATTGAAGTTTTATAAGGATTTCTTTTTCCACATTTATTCATCTAAATTAAGATATCCTGAGTGATGAATGACTTTTCTTAATCCATGTATTATTGGATTCCCTTACAATATTGAGTTATTTTATTCTAATTTAGATGTTTTTTCTCTTAGTTTTATATTCTTGATATTATTTTCCTCCATTTTATTCTTCATTCTCTCTTTAGAGGGCCTGGTGGTTGAAAACTAGGAAGAGGGTTGGTCAAAACAATGTGAGTTTATTTTTTAATTATTTTAAATATCCTCTATATAAATAATGTAGTATTTTACATCAATGGTGATGTGATTCATTTGGATAATGGTATGTGTTTACGTTAGATTCAGTTTATATTGGAATTACATGGGTACTCAAGATTTGTAAACTACTTTTTTTTATCAAAATTCTATGGAATTATAATTTTTTTATATTGATAAAAAATAATTCTGTCATATTGGTAAGTTTCAAGTCTTTTGAAAATGGTTTCTCAATGGTATTCTTGTATTTATAGTTTATAATGCATTTTAGGTGTTTTTCTTGATGCGTTAGAGGGTATTTCACATAAACTAAAATTTTAAAATGATGTTTATTTTACTTAATAGACTTATATATTTTTATAAAAAAACATATCTCTTTATTTGAAATTTTTTCCAAATTAAATAAAATCTTTAAAGTGGATTTATTGTTATTTAACATTTATGTTATCATGTTATCATTTTATAATCCTTCCTCATTGGATTGTTTTTTATAATATGTATTAATATTCTAAATGATGTTTGGGTTTTTAATTAGGTGTATTAGATATGATTAACATATAAGTTGATTTTATTTTTTCTAAATTATTTTTTTATTATTCATTAATATTTTTTAATAATAAGGGTTTTTTTTATTTCTATAGAATTTATTTTATGTTTTGTGGAATATTTTAAAAACCCTTAAAAAGGATTTTAAGGTTTAAGTTTTCAATGGAGTATGAGTATCGTAGTTTTAATTTCATAAAAATAGTTTTCAATTGATCTCATTTCTTTACATAATGACTTAATATTATTTTTTATGTTATTTTATCTATTTTTTAGGTTGTATGCATTGATAAAATGGTCTCCTTTTAAAAAGTGTATTATAGGTGAAATTCCGGATATTTTTATATATCATCAATATTTGATGTCGTAGAATCTATGATTGAATTAATATAACCTTTTGTTGGACCATGGAAACCTTGGTTACTTAGGTAAGGATATAGGAAATTTACCACCAGGAATTGATATGCTTTCCCAATCCTTGTATTATGCCATTAACTAGTTAAATGATATTATGTATTAGATGAAATAGTTGTTATTCCCTTGAATGGGTGTCACTGTACCTCTAGGAATGTGATGTAGCTCTCCCTAGTGTCCCACTTGTGAATTTTGATACCATTAGTTATAATAAAAAGATAATATATGGATCTTAGGGTACATAGACCATAGTTTTTCTAGGTTTATTCCCATATTTTTTAAATTTTGTTTTCCTTTTTTACTATTTATGATTCTATTATTATTTATATTTATTAATATTTCATTTAATTGATGGTATAATATTTATTATTATCTTCATCTTGATTTAGTATTCTCTCATGGTGTATATATATATATCTTATCTATGGGTCTTTATATATGTGTGCACATTATTTATTTCATTCCTCTTGTTATTATATTATAAATGATTTATTAAATAATTTTGAAAATAAATTGGAAAAGTATGGATTTGAAATCAATCATTAATATTTAATATTTTTAATTATTTTTTTATTAATAAATATTTTTAAAATGAATTTCTTGTTTCTCATTCAAATACTTAAAATAAATTTGTTTTGTTTTATAAAAATTATGGTTAGGATTTACATATTTTTGTCGGATTAGTTAACATGCATAAGGTTATTATTTTCAAAAAACTATATTTTTGAATAGCACTAACATTAAGGGTCATGAAAGTAATATCATAGAGACTTTAGTAAAATCTAAATATGGTTATTTCCCACAAACTATTTATACCAATAAGTGTGTATTGAGTAAAGGGATTTTACTATTTTAGGATCATGTTCTCGATAATATCCAATTTGTGGACTTCTTATGTTAGGTTACTCAAGGAGTGGTTTTTGGTGATGCTTTCGGCTGGGGAAATGAGTCCTAAGGATATTGTCGATTTGGTGTCTTTGGATTTCATATTCATTTTCCTTAGTTTATATATAAACCTTTTTAACTCCTTATAGATTAGGATTTTATATTTTTTTATTAAAACTTTATCTTGCTATATGGGATGCAAATTAGAAATTTCATATTGAGTTATACTTCATTTTTTTAATCTAATAGATAAAATTATCTATTTAGTTTCTCATAGAAGTCTAATATATGGATTAAACATACCAAAATATTGTTAATAGTTCCACTATATGTTTAATACTATTTATTGTGGAAAATTATTTATAAGTGTATCACAGATTCCCTATAACTTATTCCCATCTCATGGTGATTGAAAAAGCTCTTTGAGACTTGCAATAGGTCGACACAGGTGTTAGGTCTTGGTAGCTTATGTTGTTTCATGATAATTATACACACTCACTAACATATTATTAATAAAAATAATATAATTAGTGATAATGTGTATGGACTCCAAAACATAAAAAGCATTTCTTAGGGATACAACCATATGCTATTTTTCTATTATCATAAACTGAAATAGGATAATGAGATAAGAGAAACCTAAATATATACTAAAATAGAGTAGAGTTAAAAATAAAATAAAATTCATCCCAATGAGTGTGAACCTAAACAGTGAATACTCAATTCATATTTTATACACAATGGATGAAGTTGTTATATATTCTCCCACTTCATGATTATTCATTCCAAGGTCACAAAAAGATTAATTGGAAGATGAGATGTGGATTCCATGTGTACAACATGGGGATCATTCTTCTCTTTTGAGGATATTCTTCAATCACCCCATGATCCCAATACTCCATTAGCTTTATGACTTACCACATGTATAGTTTGTTTTAATTTTTACCTAATATGGTTAAACAAGGAACCTATGGGTTTCTTGTATCAAGCATTCAAGTTAGGTATAGCTTAGATTAATCAATAACCTAAATTTATTTATCATAACTAGCTTGTTGAACCTTATTTTCATATTACTTGGGTAGTCGATCTAATTCACCAATTCTATTAGTAAATTATAAAATCATATGTGATATAGGTTTCAATGAATCTTTATGTTAGTTTTATTTTATTCTTACATGGCACTTGGTGTTTCCTATTCATTCATATATGGATTGTTGGCATGTGAGTCTATTCTTATATTGGTTCAGGATATTATTGAATTAATAATGGTTACTATTGCATATATTTTGTTATTTTTCATTTAATATTAAAAAACAAAATCACCCATTTAATTTTATATAAAGTTATAAAACCTTGTAAAGATCTGTATCCACCTGGTTAATGTTACAATGTGAGGCTAATTCTTTACATTTTTTTAGAATATAATTATTTTTAAATTAATCAAATGTTATTAGTTAAAAAACTAATTTATTCTTTTATATATAGCCTTTATGGTCTCCTTACACCTCGATATTAAAAACACAAACTCTAAATTCATCGAAAAAATTATATCATAAAAAATGGATAAACCACTAAAATTAATCAATTTGGCCAGTTTTATAATATATTGCAAAATAAACTAAAATGATAACAATGTAGTAAATACCTTTTTAATGTGATAATTAGAGTTTAATAATAATTAATTTTTGGGGAAAATAATGAATTTTTATCTATTACTACAATAAAATTATTTCATCTCATACTCTATCAAAATATTACTAAACATTTCAATGGAAAAATAATTCAAGTCTTAAGAATAATAGGTAATAAACATATCATTAAATGATTATATTAAAAACCAAATAAATTTTTCACCATCTTAGAATATTTAATTGTTTAACTGTACCTTTAAATATAGATATCAATTTTTCCCCTTCTATAAATAACTCAACCACTAAGTCACCCTTATCAATTCATACATATTTTAATTAAAAATGGAAATTTTTCATTCATATCTCCCTTACCTTTTTTATTCTTCATACATATCATATATTTTATTTCATATGGAATTGAATATTTTAAAACCCATTACTCTAGTAAATTCTTTCCCGTTGATAAATGAGAGTTCCTCATCATGTTTTCTTCCCTAATATTTTATATTCTTATAGTCTCATAACATATATAATGCATCTACCTTGAGTAGATTGACACCATTATTATGATTCTAGGTGTGTTCAAACCAAATAATATAATTTATAAATCCATCTTATCCTTAGATACATGAAATAAATTTCTAGTAAATAAGAGGACATCATTATTGATAATATAATTCTTATATCCCATGAATATTCATTATTGAAGAGATAAAAATACTTGTATTATTGAGAATGGTAATTACCTAATCATAAAAACATGATCCACGAGATTTAAACTATATCCCACACTAAAATACCATTTGATCTAACCAAAATGAGAGTGAGAATCACTAAAAGTGGATAAATTATTTGACAAAAAAATTAACTCAAAAACACACATTAATTTTGCCACAATTAATTTGTATGCTCTCTAGTTGATCAGTTAATCAATGATGATTATTAATAGTGAATGGAAAATAAATTCACAGAAAAAAAGGGATAACAAGGTTTACTAACTCATTATTAGTGGTTTTTTCCTGGGTTTTCAGTAGTTATTATCCTATATCACACATTCATGGTTTACTAATTATTGATAAAAAAGTAGCTAGAGTCAAAATATCTTCTAGAACACCTAAAATTATTAAAGATATAGTACAACGTAATATAAATAAAGGATTATATTGATTAAACAAGACAAATATTATTCCACCTATTTTAAGTTTCATCAATCAAAAGATAATATGGTCACCATGATCATCTCTCAAACACAACCCTTTATCTCTCTAGAATAGTCTCAAGAATGTATATGTTCCTATCTACTAGAATCACTAAATAATATGAAATTTAATCTATAATATTTTATATAACTAGTGTGTTCTAATCTTATTCTCCAATAACAAAATAAAAAAATTATCCATTTATTAACATCATCATAGGTAATATTTTCACAAACAAAAACCATGATGTGTTTTCTAACACATCATTGAGTGGTTTTAAATTTCACTAAACTTATTCATTAATTTACTTCATATTCAACTCCAATAAAATTAAACTAAATCCATTATCATCATGAAATTTCATTCCAAACATTTGAATCAATATATCAAGAAGCAAATCTGTTGTATTATCGCAATGTGTGAGTAATATAAATTCAACAGAATCATATAGGGAAATATTTATTAGAGTACTTAAGATCTTAGTGTAAATAACATTTCTATTTCAACAAAGTCTTAAAAATATCTTCTCAATCTCCCCCTTTGTTAACTCACTGCTTAAGGAATCTTAAATTTCTCATATTGTTTATTCCCAGTAATGTAGTTTACCTAAAGATGAAATGAGGACTCTAATGGTATATTGGTTATGGAATATTTATCTTTTTTTTGTGGTAAAAAATTAGATTTGTAATAATAATCCATTATGAAACATTTATTTTTTAAAAAATGTAATTAAAGATTTTTATACCATACTTATTGATTTTTTAATAAATAAATCTAATTGAAGTAACAACCCATAATTTATAAACGATATTTTTTCTATAAATAAATGTGTCTTATATTATATTATATATAATTATAAACATAAATCACATAAACAAATAGAAAACTAAATATTTCATTAATGGAGATCATTTAATTTATAATAAAAAAACCCATAAAAATTTAAAACAATAAAATTATAAAAATTATTTATTAATAAGAGTATAATGAGAAACTTTTGATCCTCCCAATCTTCTAGAATCATCACCCCCATGACCAATACAATATAAATGAAATAAAGTATTATAAAACCAATCATAATCAATGAAATCTAAAAAATTAAATCTTTGTTGGAATGGTATTGAATGTTTAATTATGGAATTAAGTTGTATTTTTATAAGGTATTATGATCATTAGAATAATAACCTGATAGTTGAGAATAGTTTCTTGACTATTGGGGATAGTAACCCGACTACTGGGAATAATAACCTGACCATTGTAATAGTAATATATCCTAAAAAAATAAAACGTAATATTAAAAATAATAATCATTATTAATTTTATTAAATATAAATATTATAATTATTGAAAATAAACATTAGTATTTGAAACTCAAATAAAATATAAGCACGTTTTAATTTAACAGTATTTTAAGGTATATTATAAAAATCATAATATTTATATTGAAAATAAAAATTACTAATGATATAAAATTATTTAGTGAAAATTAATTTCAATTGTGAAATCATAATTTTAAAATATTTCATGGGAATTGCTTTCGTAGTTTTCTAAAATACTTCAATTTTTACATGAAATGTAAAATACAGTTTTTTAAGTAATGAATTTTTTATAACATAATATAACAAAATAAAGACTTAATAAATAATAAATTTGAGTTTTTATCCAAAAATAAATTTAATAATATTAATGATTTAGTTCACAAAAAAGAAAAATAATTTACCAAAATAAAAATAACTTTCCAAATTGTAAAGTCAAAAGTATTCGCCTAAAATAACAACTTCTCATTTATTTCACTTTACTTTTTAATATATTATTAAATTTTGTTTATAAAGGGTTTTTTATCCCTAACACCATTTTTTATTGAAGGATGACTCATAGTGTAATAAAATTTACTATTAAAAGGCTTACCATTAGTGTAGTGTTTTATTCAATTTTTTGTTCAAAAAATACTCCCATCTTCATGTATAAATAACCCCTCTCCCTCACCTTGGAAAACTAATCCAACATCACCCACAAAAGCCTAAAATCTAACTAAATACTATCTATTAATATACTTATAATCCATAAATATGTTTTTTTGTAATGAATATCTAATATTTCAAGAGGTTAAGGCCTGTAGAAATGGAACCACTTAATATAAGAGGTAATGTCCTTTCGTCCTTTTATTTCTTTCCCTTTTAAAATTTCATATCCTCCTTATATTTTATAATTAAAACCATCTTAAAATAATTATACTCTATGTCATAATGATATTGATTATGTTAATATACTATAAAATCTTATTTTTAGTACAATCAAATATTATACATCTTATGCCACCTCTTTGGAAAATGACTCATTAATGGCCAGTTAACTGCCAATAATGACTTTTCCAACTATTTTATTATCACCAACCTTATGCATGGTTATAGTAAATTATTGATGATATATAAATTTATATATATATATATATATATTAATCTTATGGAAATTATTTTTAATTATTTTCAAATGTCTTTGAACAAAATCCGGAAATCAAAGCCAAATGATTTTTTTTAAAGAAAACATAAAATTGTTTCCAATTTAATAAATGGAATTAATAAATAGAATCATATTATTATAATTGATAAATATGTTCATAAATTTACTTTATTAACTTCTAGTTCATGGTTTTAATAAAACTATGTATATTATTTAGGAGACAAAAAAGTGATGATATAAAGTAGGATTTAAGGTTAGGGGATTCTCAAACCCAAATCATTTGTGGGGATACCTTCCCTTTCAAACTATTTTAAATATGGGTATTCCTCTAATATCATAAAAATGACCTTTTGATATTATATCTCTTTTATTTTTCTGATATACCTGATTCTTACCTTTCAAAAATCATTTCCAAGACAGATTCTAAAGATTTTACAAAATGACATTATTTTTTAAAATAAAACAAACCTTTGACTCTTCCTGATTTTAAACTTATCAAAAAAATGTCCTTTTATGCCAATGTATGATCTTCATTTTTCATTTGGTAATCCAAAGTATATTACATTATTTATTATATGTCAAATCCATTATGAAAACCATTCATTTCTATGAGATTATTTTAGGACTATGATTTTTATACATTTATGTGTCATGCCTGATTCATGAGAATTTAGGAAGTGATGGGTGGGATAAGAATTATATATCCCTATAATTCATTCAGTTTTTTCATTTATCCCATTATATAATTTTTAGTATTATTGAACAGGTTGATAAATTTTTTCGCATTTTTGATGTTATGATTTATGCACATATGTTATATAAGAACATGATTCTATCTTTGTTCAAAATTATGGGTAATATTTTACTACTATGTTATTATGTTTAATTATTATGAATATTACACATTCAATTCCCTTACAAAATATTTCCTTCATTGTTATGTTTACGATACTTTTCTTATAATAAGATGATATTGATAATGTTCACTCATGTAGTATTGATTCATACCCCTTATTCCTCTTCTTATTGGGATTTTAGCTCACACATTTCTTTGATGTACATCACTATGTGATGATACATAATAAAGATATTATGATAGATTTATAAGGATAAATGATAATTTTTTAAGTAATACTTAACTATTATTATGTATAATTGATGTATGAGACTAATATTCCCTAAACACTAAACCTTTGGATCCTACATTGTATGACTATTATGTTCTTTATTTTAAAAATAATGTAATATCTATGTAGGAAAAATTTTCATCACTATAGTTGGTATCAAATATAGTTTATTTAATTTTGGAATTATAACTATAAAACTTTATTCAAAATCCTATGGATACGACTGATTTTTAAGTGAATCATCATATGTTTTGGTAAAGTATTAGAGAGAGTGGTTTACTATAAATTAAATACCTATATGGATACTAAAAATGGATGAGTATGTGGAACATTTATGAAAAGGGGTAATAACCTTTAAAATAGAATATTTGGATTTTACTCAATCATCACCTAGTGTAAGAAAATGAGCCTTATTTTAAGTCTTGTTTGAGAATCAAGGGGATATTCTTTAAATAAAATCCCAAAATTTATATAACCCATTATGAAGGATAAATAACTAAAGTAATTATTTATCTTAATGTTATGGAATCATTAAAGATCGTGATCCTAGAATCATCAGTCTAAACACAGGGATAAGATAAGATGTGACTTTAGAATAAATTTTTTCAAAATAAGAATTTTTTATTCAGTTTTAGTTCAATTTTGTTTTCTTAAAACCTTTAATATTTTTTAAAATTATGAAAAACAAGAGATATTAGACCAATAAACTATGTGAGTGACAATGAAATGATTTCCCAAAAAATATTCCCAATGCAATATGAGGTGGAGTTAAAAACTTTTGGGTGATTCTTACCCAGTTGTCTAAGGTTATGAAAAATAACTTAGACCATGTGAACATCTTTCTTCATCTAAGAATTACCAACCAGCTATTAAGGCTTTTATATGTAAATGACCACAAACATTAAGTGGGTATTATTATCCACTTATCACAAAATTGTGGGTGAACTCAATGAAAATGATTTTCCTACACTATAATATTTTAAGAAAGAGAATGTGACTCTTTCCATATATGATTTAAATTGATAGGTTAATCAATAGTGGTGATTGATAAATAATAATAATCCAAAGTATAAAATGGTATAGATAGAGTGGGAAGAATTTAAGAAAGTATTTCTTAACAAGTATTAACCTAAATTACATTTAAAAAAATGGAAATAAAATTCATATTGCTTAAGAAAAAAGGATGTGGATTCAATTATAGATTATGATGAAATCATCATAAGGATTTCATGATATTACTTGGATTTTGTTATCAACAATGATAGAGAAATAAATATATTATTTATAGTTTTAAGACCACACCTCTGAAATAATCCAAATTTTTGCGAATTTTAGAGTTGTAAATAGGTAGTTTGTTGTGCTCTTAATGTATAGACAGATATTGGTGAATGGTATCAAGGTTATGGAGATAATAAATAAAAAACATAGCTTCATTTTTTGAGTAAATTGATAAATGTGGAAATAGGATCCAACCACCCACATGTCAAAAATGTGGGAAGAGGCATCAAGTGAATTTCCTCAAAGGGATAGGGAAATAATCACCTATGGGATAGAATTCCACTAAGCTAATGAATGTTGAGGAGAAATATAAATTATGGCTAGTGTGATTGAGGAAAGGAATGAACCACTAGTGGTTGAATGCTTCAACTATTGGAGTAAGTTCACTAGGCAAGATAGTTCACTAAACCATTGGTCATTGAGGGTAACCCATTATAGTAACCTCCAAATCTGAAGGAGAAAAAATAATCATACTCCATTAAAACATATAAGGTGGAACATGAAAATGAATTCATAAAAATTAAACATTTTATTCACTCATGAATGGAAAAGTATTTATTTTATTCAATATTTACACATTCATTTATATCATGAAAGTTTTCTAGAGATGTTGAATCACATCCCTGATACCCTGAAGTGGAGATATCCATAATAACACCTTGTGGTGTGATCAATGTAGCAGAAATGTTGGGCTCCTATCATATTTTCATATGTGGGATTATTCTTCTCATTAATCTCATAATTCATACCTTTGGGGAATTAGATGATATATTGTGAATGTATTGGATCTCATTATATAGAGTACACATCAACTATTTGGAAAAATAAATCACTTTTCATTTTATAAACCATCCCATGATCCTATAAAAATGAAAGTATATTTTGATTATCCTTTGTTAAGTACCTTGATGGTGTGCGTTATGATACCCTATGATGAGTCATACCATTCCAAATGGTTAATTCAAAGGAGGGTATCAACCATGAAGAAATTATCATTGTTATATAACTCACTGATTTATTTCCCAAAGAGATTCCCGAACTTACACTAGATCATAAGGTTGAATTCTTTGTATAGATCATACTCCGAGACACTTCAATATCCAAATTCCCATATTGGATGGCCCTTATTAAGTTTTAGAAGTTACAGAAGTTTCTGTAAGATCATTTATAAAAAAGTTTTTATACACCCTAACACATCACCTTGTGTTGTTCTAATGGTCATTATAAAGAAATAGGATGGATCGACACATCTGTCTATAGATTACTAGGATCTAAACAAGATCACCATAATGAAATATTTTACCCTAATATGTATTTATAACTCATTCAATCAGCTAAGAGGAGAACATTACTTCTCAAAAGTCAATATTTATTGTGAATATCATCAAATAATGTTAAAGAAGGAAGATATTTTGAATAAATAATTATATACAAGGTAAGGGTACTATAATTTCATACTGATTCCCTTAGGAGTTATTAATACCCTTGATATCTTTATGAAATTGAAAATTGGATTCTTCAGAGACTACTTCTAAATATTTTGGCTATTCATCAATGATGATATTATCATTTACTCTAAGATAATGGAGGGACATGAAAAGAATATAAGTATTATATTGGTGACATTGAGGATTGATAAAATAAAATATATTTTTAGTAATCATGATTTTCTGATGCAACAAATCACATTCTTAGAGAAAATTATCACATGTGATGGATTTTATGTGAGCTCATAAATAAAATATTCAATGGAGAAATGGCCCAAACCCACTAGTTTGAAGAAAATAAATAGTTTTCTTGTCATATTAGGGAACTAACGACATTTTGTATGAAATTTATAATGATTTTCTCTCCCACTATATAAGTTAACTTGGAAAGGGGAAAATTATTCTTGGAAGGAATATTGTGAGGAAATATTTTTTAGGAGTTAAGGAAGTGACTAATCACTATTCTTGTACTCACACTGCCATGTGTGGGAGAATTTTTTTATGATATAAAGTGAGGATTCATATAAAGGGTTAGGTTTTTTACTCCTTCATAATGAGAAAGTGATATCCTATACCTCACAAAAACTAAATATCTATTATTTTAACTACCCAACCCATGATCTGGGGTTTGCATCTATAATTATATCCTTGAATATTTAGTGGAAATGCCCCTATGGTGAGAAGTTATATATATATATAGATCAGTATATTATAAAGTATATATTCACATATAAAAAGATTAGTATACATCGGAAAATATGGTTAGATATTTTCAAAGACTATGAATTCTTTATTCAGTACCATCTTGAAAAGGTAAAAAATGTACTTAATTCTATTAGTAGAAAAGAACATTATACTTTATCGATGATGTGGATTGAGGAAGACCTTGTCTCAATGGATATGAAAAGGATGGATATGGAGATAATAATATAAAAAAAATGCATCCTACCATGCATAAATGATTTCCTAGTCATCTATCCATTATAAGATCTAGGGGATAAAATTAATGATTGGGATTTTCAAAAGAGGTTGAAAGCAGACATATAAGGTAAGTGTCATGAGTTCCACTTCAATGCGGATAATTTCATTTGATTTGGATGTAGTATTTTTGTACCCACATCAACTTAGATAAATAATGAGATGATAGATAATGTGTATAGCTTTTATATATCCAATCACCATTGATGTACCAAGATGTACTGTGATATTTGGGAGCACTTCTAGTTGGATAATATGAAGAAATAGATCATTGAGTGTAGATAAATGTACTTTGTATGTCAGTATGTTGAGGAATACAAACAAAAGACCAAAGGGATAATGCATCTATTACCTCTAACCATGAGGAAATGGGAGAAAATCACCATGGAATTTGTCATAAATATCCTGATTACATCCAAATAAAGCAATGTGATATGGATTTTAGTGGATCCCCTCACCAAGACTTCCAACTTCATTGCTATTTTGGAAGATTTATTTCTAGAAAAACATGTCAATATATATTTTAAGGAATTTTTTAGGACACTTTGTGGACCACTTTTGATCTTCTATGATAGTGATATAAGGATCACTTCAAAATAATAGGAAAGTCACCAAAACTTTATGAACATTGAATTGAATTTTTGTATGCATGTCACCCCAAACTAATAGCTAATATAAAAGGACTATTCATACACCTGAGGACATGATGATATCATTCTCAATAGTATTTAAATGAGGTTATTATGAATATATCCTATTAGTTTATTTCTCATACCACAATATCTTCCACTCTATTATTCCAATAGATCTATGATAATTTCTCTACGCGAAGCGATGTAGAACTCTTACATATTGGGATAAAGATGGAGAACGAACTCTAATTGAACCTAATCTATTACAAGATATGAAAGAGTAGGTTCATGCCATAAAACATCATATAATATATTATCATATTCTATATTAGAGTTGTGTAAATAACCATCAAAGAGACATTGAGATTAAAGTTGGACAAAAAATTTCCTTTTAATATCATCATAAAAGATAGTCACGCGGCTTTGAAAGAAAGGGAAGCTTTACCCAAAGTACATTGACCCCCATGAGATCTGTAATCACATTGGAGTAGTGGCATATCATCTTTCACATTCAATAAATATGGATCATGTTCATTATGTGTTCTGCGTATCTCTCTTAAGGAAGTACATTCATGAACCCTCATTTGTGTTGAATCTAGAGGTGGTACAAGTAGAGAATGGCCTCTATTATAAAGAGTAGCCAGTGAAATTAATGGACCTTAGAGGAAAAGGTAAATGCAATAAGATAACTCACCTTTTAAAAGTATTGTGTAAGAACCATAAATTTAAAGATGCGACATTGGAACCATAAGAAATAATGAAAGAAAAGTACCATTTTCTATTCTCAACGAAGAATATGAGTTGAAATCTTAAGGCTGAAATTTCTAAAGGGGTAAGAATGTAATAACCCATAACTTATAAATTATATTTTTTCTTCAAATAAATGTCTGATATATTTTATTATATAGTATTATACAAAAATATTATATAATGAAACTAAAAATATTTATTTCATTAATGGGGTTCTTTATGTTAATTTGAAACTTAACATATAAAAATTTCAATCATTACAATTAATAAAAAATATAAAGTAATAAATGTATAATGAGAAAATTGAGAACCATATAAAGTGTAAGAATCATCACCACCGTGGATAACACTATCGAAATGAAACAAATTATTAGAAAAACTATAGAAATGTTAGAAAATGAAAATATATAACAATGAGAGGAATTATAGTTAATGATGAATGAAGGGATGAAGCGGAATTTATAGGAGGTAATATGACTATTGTAATAATAACATTATTGTTGTAAATGGTAAACCTAGCCATTGGGAATAATAACCCTAACCATTGGTAATATTAACCTAACCATCAAAATAGTCATCTATACTCAAGAGTATTAAAAATAAAAAATTATTATATATATCTTTATTAATTTATGTAAATTTATATATTATAATTCCATAAAATAATTATCATGATTAAAAAGTAAAAGAAAATATAATAACATTTTTAATAACCTTAATTTTATGTTATTTAATAAAAATCATAATAATTATATTGAAAATTAAAATTATCTATGTTAGAAAATTATTTTTGTAAAATTTATTCCATTTTTTAAATCATTGCGACTATATTTCTTGGTGTAATTGTTTTCGTAATTTTCCTAAATGCATTAATTTTTCCCTGAACAGAAAAATAATATTTTTCAAATTTCACATGATTTATGGAATAATGATGATGAAATAATGATGATTAGAGATAATCAATTTCACATTAAATAAGTGGTTATATATACATACATTATATATACATACATTATATATAATCAATCTGTACCACCATTTAAATAAGTGGTTATATATACATACATTATATATATGATGATTAGAGATAATCAATTTCACATTAAATATTAAATAGGAGGGATTTTTAAATGCTCAAAAACATTATAGCTCTATTTTTAAACGGTGGTACAGATTGATTATCTCTAATCATCATATATATAATGTATGTATATCATATAAAACATCAATATACACCATCTCCCTAGAAATAAATGCTCAAAAACATCACTAAATGTATCTTATAAAGCTTTAATGACACAAAAATAATGACACACATGGTGTGTGAGTAAGAGTGGGTTTGGTTATGTAGTTTGGTTATATTAGGAAAATGGTCAACCTAATAAATGTAAATAATGAATTTCAAGGTAACTATGAATAAAATTAGGTCCTTAAAACCCAAAATTCAACTTCCACCATAGGTAAGACTCATATAACATTTATCCCACTCACTAGTGAGATATTGGTTCACCCTAGGAATTACACCATAACTGGTCATTATATAATGATATGTCAAGGCCACCACTGTATAAATAAAAAATATACAATAGATATATAAAATCTACAACTGATTTCTATCTATAACCCAATATACCATCATTAATCAATCATCTTAGGGAATACATCATCATGTTTGGTGGTATACTCAAGAAAATAACTCCCCATCATTGGTCTATTATTATTTATATAGGAATAGGTCAATTATTGGTAGTTACATGACATCTAAATCTCAAAACCGAACCTATTGATGAGATGAGAAAAATTGAAATAAAATATACACCAATAAGAGTACCATGTGAACCCCCATTTCAATGAGTCTATGTTGAATATTAGGATATCCTAAATAATCTAGAACAATATCATCCTCTTATAAATGAATGATATAAAAGTATTAACAGGGAGAGTGCATTGAAATATTTTATTTTCATTACACATCTCATATAAAATACAAAAAAAAAACAAAAAAACATGGATTAAATTGAAAAACAAAAATAAAACATCACATTACCTTTTTAGTCCGATCTCAATTATGACTAATACCAATATCTTGGAAACTAAAATGAACAGGATCATTAAATAATGCAGTGGTGTAAGAATATAATGGATATTGATCCAATATTAGATAAATCATCCTCTAAAATCCCTATATTTTTCCTTTGAAGACATAGATTTCTTGGATAGAAATATTTACTAAATAAAAAATCATGATTTGGTGGAATTAACCACATATTAGTTTGTGATAAAGTAAACCATCTCTCAGTGAAGTTCATTCTGCCATGTTTATTTGTATAGAGGTTTAAGAATTACACGATAACACCTATTTTCAAGTATTACATAATGTTACTTCCACTTAATGTAACATGATAGGTTAAAATACCTTATGATGATTATAAAGTAATTTAATCATATATATTAATTTCTAAAGTGCTAAAATATTATTCGATAGTTCATCACAAGTTAAAAACAGTTGTAGTGACATCAAACTTTGATGACCCAAAATTATTGGCTATATAAAACAAATGTTATATTTAATAACATACGTTCTATGCTACACCCAAGGTAATAAAACATAATAAATAACATTATTAATAATTATATATTATGTACTAATATAGTAATCTAGAAAAAATTATGACCTTTAGAAGATAAATGATTAATATGAGTTACTATTTAAAAAAGTTCATTTTCACTAAATGTAATTTTCTTTATATTATGTAATTTATTTAAAAAGATAAATAAAAAATGAGAATTTAATTTTTTTTATAAAAAAATAAAATTCATATTTAAATCATCAAATCAATTTTATCTTTAATGAATTTTTTATTTTTTCTGACGAAGATGATTTTGAGTCAAAAAATATAGTTTTTGTGAAAATTATAATTATTATCATTTTATCATTCATTAATAGTATTCTAGAAGTTTAAAAATACATTTAAAGTTTAAAAAATATTTATTTACTGAATATAATTATACATTTTAATATATTATTCTTTCTCATAAATCTTACATCCAATATTTTTCGAATTAAATTAAATTTTTAGTTTAATAAAAGAGATCTGAATTTTCTTTGAATAAATTATTTTTAATGTGAAATTCAATTGTGTATATCTTATAAATCCCAATAAACTTTATTTTATATATAATAAGATAAATTATGTCACTTAAATTAGTAATAATTACAATTTTATATTATATATAAATTTAAACCTTAAAATTTAAATTTTTCTAAACATTATCTTAACATGATTATGTGTGTTTATTTTAAAATTAAATTTTCCAAAATTTATAAATTTTATTAGATAAAATGATATATAAAATGATATTTTAATATTAAAATTAGTTAATAATTCCAAATTTAATTTTGGTAATTAAAATAAATTATTAGTTACCCCGGTAAAATGTAAAAATAAAAAAAATGGATTTTACAAAGGGAAAATGAAAAAAATGAATTTAAAATTTGTTATAAAATTAGTGGTTTATGTGAGTTTTAAAAGGAAAACACTTTAAAATCCAATTTGTTTCATTTTGTGGAAATTGACCCTTGAATTTTAACTTTATGTTGTTTAAAATATAAGGGTTACTTTCAAAACTACCCTTCTCTTCACTTATATAAAAGAACACTTGAACCACTTAAAGACTCATATTCCATTATAATATCTCATTGAAAATATTAATAATTGACCCTCTTATAACCCTTATCCAATTCAAAAATCCCTTTTCCACTATAATTAATCATTATAGCTCTATTTCAAAGTAGAATTCCTTGCGAAAATTCATGTTCCGGGCGTGAGTATCCACTTCCTCTTAGTGTTTCCCTCAAAAGAATTTTACTACCCTATAATATCTTACCATATTATTATAATTAAATTAGATAAATTATTATACTAACAATACATTATATATATTAGAAAATAATTATTCAATTGTTTCCATCAACTAAGAAGATAGAATAACATTGATCATGTGTATGTGTGGATTAACACCTCCATGAAGTTATGTTGTTCATTTTTCATCACCACATATCAAATATTGTATAAATAATTTATTTTATGAATAAATATGATTTATATGTAAACAATAAAATTCATAAATCTTCCTTTACCAAAATCCATGTTTTTTCTGTTTGCTAAGAAACGAAATAGTTAATCATACTTATGTGTTGACTACCACCTCCATAAATAATGAATTTATTTTTTCATCACAACATATTTTTATGGTTTAAATTATGGATTTTCTAAGGATATATCATAATTATTAAATTTTTAATATTCTAAATATGTAATATTACCATTATCTACTTGAATTACCATACTCACAAAAACATTATAATATGTATCCATTTTGGTCGGTTTTACCAGCTATGTGAATTATGTTATTATTTTTTATTATAAATGATTATGGGATGTCATATAGTGATAATAATAAATAATTAAATTATTATGTACTAATTATTATTTATATATGTGATCAATATTTTAAATATTTATTAATATAAAAACATTTGACAGTTAATCCTGTAAAAACATGTTTATCTTTTTCCCATTATGACAAACAGTATTCATGTCATTCACTTAATCAAAATATGAATTAATTAATAAATGGGAAATGATTATTAATATATATTTAATAAATATGGAATGATAAACCTGATACAACTTAGTAATAATAAATTCTTTACCATTAATATGTGAATGAGATAAAAAAACTAACATTCAAACTTCCATTAAAGAAAATAACTATATCTAAGTAACAAATTTTTTATAAAAGTATATAAATAATTTTTATAATGGTGATACATTTTAATAATTTCCTTAATTGAAAAATTATTTTCATTACTTTATTTATATATAATGTTTGAGAAATTCATAGTTAATGTATACTCATGGAAGTTTTTTCTGCTCTAATTCCTCCCTTTAATACTTCTTTTATATTATGCACATACTTTCATTTAATTGGTCTATATATTTTCTAATTGATATAAATATAAGGAAATACACATTATTAATGGAAATGTAATTTCTATTTCAATCATTATCCATTTCAAGAGGTTTTGTGCAACGCCCCGACCCCAGTTACCCAGAGTCGGTGCATTATTACATAACATTGGCATGATCACAAGAAAGATCAAATCTCAAAAGACCTATTGGTTTAGTAGCCTTGGAAGAACTAGATATATTCATAAAGTTTTACATTACATCATAAAGTGAAAAACTACAACAACAACATAATGTATCCATAGTCCACACTATTATCCCCTCCTAATATCCCTACAGGTCATTCATAACTTACTTCTTCACATCCTGGGAAAAATAAAACATAGAAAAGGGGTGAGCTCAAATGCCCAGTAAGGATAACAATATAGCAGAAACTTTCCAAAATAAGCATAAACATTTAAGGCAATGTATAACTAAAACAAAAACCTTTTAAACTTGAACTTCAACATAGTATGGCAAAAGTAAAATGAAATAATGCCATTTACTTATTCACATGGATATTCTACTAATCGAATAATCACATGCAATATCAATAATCACTTTCATAATGATGGAATGCATAATGCCAGACTATCATAACCATATAGCCAAGGCCTTGTGCCAAGACTATAAATAAAATTTTGCCAAGGCCTTGTGCCAAGACACTAGTTTGTCTCATGAGACCTACCGATGCATCAATGAGCTATAGCGGGCTCCACCTGTCACATATTAAGTCCAATGCATTCCCATATGAAAAGGTTTAAACATAACATAAACATTCGTATTAAAACTAGCATACGAAATGTCAATACTTTCACCATAAACTATGAATGGTATAAAAATAGCACATACACAGTCAAACATATCACAAAACCTTCAATACAATATAGAAGTTTTGTATCATAATAAATCAACTTCAAATAAGTGTAAAATCCATCAAAGGATGTTGACATAGATGAAATCAAAACTCTTTTAGAGAAATATCTCTTTCTATTTTGAAATCATTTAAGAGTCATATATTTATGAAATAAAACATTTTCTTTGAAAATATTCTTATAAGATTTCAAGGGAAGCTTCGATGATTTTATAATGGCGTAAAATAACCGCACCCGCCGTATAAGTTAAAAAAAACATTCTTACCTTAATTCTGTCGAAAAGGTTAAAAGCACCTTGTTTGGAAAACGACGGAAAGATTCCTTTATAAAACTCTTATAAAAAGTCAAGAAAGGGTATAAATGACTTTAACCCATATTATTTTAAATAGTAAAAATGTTTTTAAATACATTTTTAAGAAACATGGATGTGGATGATAAAGAGATCCCAGTAGATTATTACGTATAAACAACCTCAGATAATGAAGAGATTGTGAAATAACCCTTACCATGTACTTTTCCTTGGTTGGGGTAGGTTAAACTTCTGTATAATAGTGAAATAATTGTTATTAAATTATACAAGAATCATATTCATTCATATGATATCATATATGATCTTTTAACATTGCTTTGTTAATAATATCTTAGTATTATCATTGTTTCGGGTGTTAAATTACTCGTTTTCTTTTATATGTTTTGCTACGTAAGCCATGTTTGTAATGGATAGGTTGTATATTATTCATATCCAGAATAATATAAAGTCATTAAACATCATTTTTAAATCAGAGAATGATAAATATACCTGAATGGATATGATGGAGAATGAATCTTATCGCGTTCGTGGAGACGGTAGTCTGTACGTACGCACGAGCGACAATATCATTCTTTTGATATTAAAATAATATAAAAATAGATGGTATATCATATATACAGAATCACTAACATGTTATATTTATTACTTATATGAGTTAAACATCATTATTATACCCATCAAAATAATAATATATTGAATAACAATTACACCACGACGTGGAGACGGTAAGCCGTACGTACACACGTATGTGACATGTTATTAAAATGGTGGATAGAATACTGAATATGGTTGTACCATATTTATAATAACATCATAGTATATATAAGATACTGGATTTATTATTTTAGAATGGTAATAACAAAGAAAGAAGAAGTGGAAGAAGAAAGGAACTTGAAAAGGGGTGGTGAAAACATTACCTCTTCTTCGGGTTCTTACTTTTGATTTGATCAAAAGGGATCCTTAAGTTGGATTTATGATCAAACTAAGGCCTCTAGGTTGTATTGAGGGAATTTGGGAGAGTATTTGGGTAGAGTTTGGTTGAACCAAAAGGCTTTTAAGGTGTGAAGAAATGAGAAGTAGGAGTGACCTTTTATAAGAGGGGTGAGGGGCACCTTTGGAAAAGCTAGAAATATTAATTTATAATAAATTCATATTCAGTTTCTAATGGCTCCAAAGTTTATTATTTAAATTTTAATGTGGTGATAGGTCCAAAAACACTAAACCAATAGAATTTAGACAGGTTTGGGTCATTATATTAACCTTATCTTTAAGTATTAACTCTAAGTTAATTAGTTTCACTTTTACAATGTCTCTTTGTATTTTTATATTATATGGTTAATAAACTTACCATATACATCCAAGAGACCCCAAAGTGGCCCATTAATGATATAAATATCATGATATAAGTCTCTTGGACGAACCTTAGATTTTTAGGAATTTAATATCAATTAATAATATAATATTTGTTTTAAAAACTCTTTTATGTCAATTTTGACACTATTCAATAGTTGATTTTTGTGAAACTCATAACAGAATTATTACTTCGAAAAAAGTTAATTAAATCAATCCTAATATGTAATATTATCCTAGAAAATTAGTTTAATTCATTAAAAGTTTCATATTATATTTATTTGGGTATTTATAATATCAATTATTTTAATGTTTCACTATTATAGTAATTACTGTATCATCATTGTGTCATAAATAAATTATTATATTTAATCTCTAAAAATTATAAATAAAATATAATTATGTAGGAAATCGTTTTATATTTCTAATGAATATTTACAATCTAAAATACAACATATATAACCCTATGTAAAAATTGTTTTTCTAAAAGATATATGCTTGTGTCATTTTTGTATTCATTTTAACTTAATTAAAATAAAGTGTCCCTATCACCTACAAGTGGCCC
Organism: Viscum album; assembly: GCA_963277665.1. Taxonomy (NCBI): domain Eukaryota; kingdom Viridiplantae; phylum Streptophyta; class Magnoliopsida; order Santalales; family Viscaceae; genus Viscum; species Viscum album. Next base: position 512,499,103 of record OY728163.1, on the reverse strand, counting down.
CATGGGGTCCCAAAATTGACCCAAAGATGCCCATGGTCGGACATGTATCCACAAATAAGGTTAGGACATGTTTTAGGGTAATTTAGTATTATTATAATATTAATTGTTTGACCCTTATTTACCGGATTTACCCTTAACCATGGTAAATAAAATATTTACCGCAGTAATTATTCAAAATGTCTAAAAATAAAAGTTACCTATTTACACAATTTGAACATCCTGATTCCAAATATGGAATCCATTTTTCCAAATTCAAAACACAGAAGTGGGAGAAATTAATTTAAAATTAATTGCCGTTGTTAAAACAAAAAGCGTGTTTTTAAGAGATAATAACTATCAAAAGATTGATACTTGTTTATGTTTGGTTTAATTGTAAAATTATGTCCAATGACCAACATTGTATTAATTGGTAAAAATATATTCTAAATATACTTTAAAACCACTAAAATTCATAATTTATCACTATTAATTATTTTTATTAAAAAAGTTGTTTTTAATTAAAATTTAGTAATTTTCACTATTCATCAAAAAAATTAAAGTTACCCGAAAAGTACCAAAATTTCACCTTAGGGTAAATTCGACACTCCGAATCCAAAAATGAAGTCAATTTTAAAATATAAAATATATATAATTTCAAAAAGTAGGTATTACTATTAACAATGGCTAGTTTGATCGGTTGTGGTGTGTGTTAAAACTCGAAGTTGCGTACAACACACGTTACTATATTATTCAAAGGAAAGCGTACCGTGGAAGCTTGGGATGTTTCATTTTAAATTTTTGATGTCCCCATTTAGTCAAAAAGTTTAAAATATTGTATTTAAAAAGGGTTCACTATTAAAAGTTGATAAAAGTGCAATACTGAAAATGAATTTGTTCTTGCATTATATCTAAGAAACTCATAATATGGATTCTAAAATTATAAGGATTATGTAAAGTTTAAAATTTAGTTAATACTATTCATAACCTCTTTTGAATGGCTTTTTTTTGGTATGTCATGGTGCGATTGAACTCGGTGTTGCGTGTAGTGCAAGTTATTGAATTATTTTGAAGAAATAACACGCTATGAAATCTTGGGGTGTTACATTCTCCCCTCCTTCAATAAATTGTGTCCTCGTAATTTGAAATTGTTCTTCGAAAATAAAAGGTTGAAAATAGAAAATATATTTGTGGTAAAACCCACATCGGAAATTGGGTTACTAAAATTTAGTCTTAATATGAGGAAAAGAGAAATGAAAGGGTCACCACCAAATTATGATCTCTATTAGGAGAACATTGGTGGAAATTAGAGACATATAATTAGAGGAAAAACATAAATATTTATAGGTAGTGATTGAGGTCATCAGTCACAAACAAGCGTAAAATTTAGGTCCTTAAATTCATCAATCTATGATGATTTGAAATACCATCGGTTCAACAAAACATAGGGTATTAGGATAACACATTTTTGACGTTTCAAAATATCTTAGTTGAAATCCCACATCGAAAAATGAATTAATGAGGCCTCTATTTAAAATAAAGAGTGGAAAGTATGAAGATTACCGAAAATAACACATACTAGGGTTCCATGTAGGAAAATATGGATATGGAAGAGAAATCTAACCATCAATTATCTGATGGATAGTGGTAGAGAACATGGCTATGAAAAGCCAACAATCCCAAAGCCATAAATTAGTGATGATATAAGGTACCATCTAGGACAACATTTTTGTTCAAAGTTCCTTTTCTTAATGTTGAGGAATTTATTTATGAGATTGGCTAAGATCATAAGGAGATATACTTATTTTATAATTAGAGTTTTATCCATTAATAAATATCTACCACAAACTCATCTTTCAATCTAAAAGATAATAAAACGTAAAAAAATTATATTTATACTATTCGTACAGGGTTCCAAAAAAACGAATTTATAATTCATCTACCAGATCTTTTTAAAAAAACTACATTATTTAATCCAGGACATCTCGTGGGCCAGTGGTATGTGATACACCCTTGTCGCCCTTCGGTTGCGGGTTCAAGTCTCGCGGTCTTGCCAGATGCGACGGGTTGCCGCCCGACCTCCGGGTTGTCCTTTTATGGAAATCCAAAATAATCCAAACTAGAACTATCCAAAATACTTTAGTCCAAAATTTATAAGGAAGGTAAACACAATGAAGATCCTTTTTTTTGCCATGTAATAACATGTGATCACCCTCATCATGTATTCTTTTAAAACACTGCAACATCCTGAATTATCATAAAACCTTATTGATTACATTCATGATCCCTTATTCCTTATAGAATAATAGATATACTCCTTCAATCCAAAAATGTTGTAAACCCCAAAAATGATGGAATATACAAATCATTAATCATTTTCAAGGTAGTCAAGAATATCCAATATAATTTATCCAAAACAATCATGTATTATTCTAAAATCACTACCTCTATATCAGAACCATATTATGGTTTATCTTTCTCTCAACCATATATTTTCCAAAAATTTAACCTGTTATTGATTCACTTTTCTTTGTTCCAAACAATCTCAAGTCCATAATGAAATAGTACTGCAGTAAAATCCTTATATACTCCATAATTATTATAACAAGTACATTGTTGATAAAACACTCAAATGACATAATCAACAAAAGAACTCTAATCATTCCTCTTCATCTGTGGTAGTATCATAACTTGATTATTATCAAATAACATCATTTGCGGCATAGTCTGATGATTGGGACATAGGTTCGCGTAGTGTCCAAACTCCTTACAAATGAAGCATTGTGCATTTAAAACCATTTTCTTACCCTTGCAGTCACGTACTTTGTGCCCTTTTCCTCCACACTTATAACAAACTCCCATTCCTTTTAGGCAAGTTCCAGGGTGTTTCTTTCCACAGTTATCACATATGGGAAAATTCTTCTTTTCCCTCTTCCCTTTATCCATCTTTCTCTCTTCCATCATTTTCTTCTCTTGCTTCCCTTCAAAGCCATAGGACTCAGTAAACTCTTTACTTATCTTATAAACACATGATATTATTTCTTCATATGATGATAATACATGCGAGACTATTTCTCTTACAAATTCTGGCTTAAGACCATGAAATATATGATCCTTCTTTCTCTTTGTATCATGTGCATTGCTAGAGTTCTCATTCCTTCTACTGGGCGCCATTTCTAAACAATGGCATACATTATATTAGTTTATGAATAACAATACCTAATCCTAAACTTGTAAAACACATAACATAAATTAAATAGTTTATGGATATAATCCATAATCATAAAAATGTTTTCTTTGAGGAAGTATATAATCATAAACCCTTCATAATGATTTGTAAAGAAAATGAGAGTTATCCTAAGCATATCCCCCGGGAGTGTCGTAACCAAGAGTGCAGCAAGGCTCGTTGTCATGCACCAGTTCCCGTTCGAGTCTAGCTCAAAGCGGTGTTTTCGGGTTTTACCCCTAGGTACATCTGTTCCAGAGCCACCTCTACCTGCTCGTATCCAGACAGGGATGTATTGCTCGGAAAACTCAAAAAATCTCTACAATACCAAAATTCTAGGAAGTTCGTCTATACTAATCCTCAAAGTTCACCTTAGGTCTACGTGCTCTAATCAGAGTTTATCTAAATCTAGCTTCCAAGGTTTGTAATAAACTTTCTCTGATACAAACTGTAACGCCCCGACCCCAGTTATACAGAGTCGGTTCATTATTACATAACATTGTCATGATCACAAGAAAGATCAAATCTTGAAAGACCTATTGGTTTAGTATCCTTGGAAGCACTAGATATATTCATAAAGTTTTACATTACATCATAAAGTGAAAAACTACTACAACAACATAATGTATCCATAGTCCACACTATTATCCCCTCATAATATCCCTGCAGGTCATTCATAACTTACTTCTTCACATCCTGGGAAAAATAAAACATAGAAAAGGGGTTAGCTCAAATGCCCAGTAAGGATAACAATATAGCGGAAACTTTTCCAAAATAAGCATAAACATTTAAGGCAATGTATAACTAAAACAAAAGCCTTTTAAACTTGAACTTCAACATAGTATGGAAAAATTAAAATGAAATAATGCCATTTACTTATTCACATGGATATTCTACTAATCGAATAATCACATGCAATATTAATAACCACTTTCATAATAATGGAATGCATAATGCTAGACTATCATAACCACATAGCCAAGGCCTCGTGCCAAGACTACAAATAAGATTTTTCCAAGGCCTTGTGCCAAGACACTAGTTTGTCTCATGAGACCAACCGATGCATTGATGAGCTATAGCGGGCTCCACCCGTCACATATTAAGTCTAATTCATTCCCATATGAAAAGGTTTAAACATAACATAAACATTCGTATTAAAACTAGCATACGAAATGTCAATACTTTCACCATAAACTATGAATGGTATAAAATAGCACATCCACAGTCAAACATATCACAAAACCTTCAATACAATATAGAAGTTTTGTATCATAATAAATCAACTTCAAATAAGTGTAAAATCCATCAAAGGATGTTGACATAGATGAAATCAAAACTCTTTTAGAGAAATATCTCTTTCAATTTTGAAATAATTTAAGAGTCATAAATTTATGAAATAAAACATTTTCTTTGAAAATATTCTTATAAGCTTGCAAGGGAAGCTTCGACGATTTTATAATGGCGTAAAATAACCGCACCCGCCGTATAAGTTAAAAAAACATTCTTACCTTAATTCTGTCGAAAAGGTTAAAAGAACCTTGTTTGGAAAACGACGGAAAGATTCCTTTATAAAACTCTTATAAAAAGTAAAACAAGGGTATAAATGACTTTAACTCATATTCTTTTAAATAATAATTTTTTTTAAATACATTTTTAAGAAACATGGATGTGGATGATAAAGAGATCCCAATAGATTATTACGTATAAACAACCTCGGATAATGAAGAGATTGTGAAATAACCCTTACCTTGTATTTTTCCTTGGTTGGGGTAGGTTAACCTCCTGTATAATAGTGAAATAATTGTTATTAAATTATACAAGAATCATATGCATTCATATGATATGATATATGATCTTTTAACATTGCTTTGTTAATAATATCTTAGTATTATCGTTGTATCGGGTGTTAACTTACTCGTTTTCTTTTATATGTTTTGTTACGTAAGCCATGTTTATAATAGATAGGTTGTATATTATTCATATCCAGAATAATATCAAGTCCTTAAACATCATTTTTAAATCAGAAAATGATAATTATACTTTAATGGATACGATGGAGAATGAATCTTATCGTGTTCGTGGTGACGGTAGTCCGTACGTACGCACGAGCGACAATATCATTCTTTTGATATTAAAATAATATATAAATGGATGGTATATCATATATACAGAATCATTAACATGTTATATTTATTATGTACATGAGTTACACTTCATTATTATACCCATCCAAATAATAATATATTGAATAACAATTACACCACGACGTGGAGACGGTAAGCCGTACGTACGCACATATGGTGACATGTTATTAAAAGGGTGGATAGATTACTGAATATGGTTGTACCATATTTATAATAACATCACAGTATATATAAGATACTGGAGTTATTATTTTATAATGGTAATAACAAAGAAAGAAGAAGTGGAAGAAGAAAGGAACTTGAAAAGGGGTGGTGAAAACATTACCTCTTCTTCGGGTTCTTCCTTTTGATTTGATCAAAAGGGCTCCTTAGGTTGGCTTTCTGATCAAACTAAGGCCTCTAGGTTGTATTGAGGTAATTTGGGAGAGTATTTGGGCAGAGTTTGGCCGAATCAAAAGGCTTTGAATGTGTGAAGAAATGAGAAGTAGGAGTGCCCTTTTATAAGAGGGGTGAGGGGCACCTTTGGAAAAGCTAGAAATATTAATTTATAATAAATTCATATTCGGTTTCTAATGGCTCCAAAGTTGATTATTTAAATGTTAAGGTGGGGATAGGTCAAAAAACACTAAACCAATAGAATTTAGACAGGTTTGAGTCATTATATTAACCTTGTCTTTAAGTATTAACTCCAAGTTAATTAGTTTCACTTTTACAATGTCTCTTTGTATTTTTATATTATATGGTTAATAAACGTACCATATACATCCAAGCGACCCCAAAGTGGTCCATTAATGATATAAATATCATGATATAAGTCTCTTGGCCGAACCTTAGATTTTTAGGAATTTAATATCAATTAATAATATAATATTTTTTTAAAAAACTCTTTTATGTCAATTTTGACACTATTCAATAGTTGATTTTTGTGAAACTCATAACAGAGTGATTAATTCCAAAAAAGTTAATTAAATCAATCCTAATATGTCATATTATCCTATAAAATTAGTTTAATTCATTAAAAGTTTCATATTATATTTATTTTTGTTTTTATAATATCAATTATTTTAATTTTTCACTATTATAGTAATTACTGCATCATCATTGTGTCATAAATAAATTAAATTATTTAATCTCTAAAAATTATAAATAAAATATAATTATGTAGTAAATTGTTTTATCTTTCTAATTAATATTTACAATCTAAACTCCAACATATATAACCCTATGTAAATTTTTTTTTAAAAGATATATGCTTGTGTCATTTTTGTATTCATTTTAACTTAATTAAAATAAAGTGTCCCTATCACCTACAAGTGGCACCATGGTGTCCCTAAATTAACCCAAAGATGCCCATGGTTGGAGATTTACCCACCAATAAGGTTAGGACACGTTTTAGGGTAATTTAGTATTATTATAATATTATTTTTTAACCCTTATTTACCGGATTTACCCTTAACCATGGTAAATAAAATATTTACCGCAGTAATTATTCAAAATGTCTAAAAATAAAAGTTACCTATTTACAAAATTTGAACATCCTGATTCCAAATATGGAATCCATTTTTCCAAATTCAAAACACAGAAGTGGCAGAAATTAATTTAAAATTAATTCTCGTTGTTAAAACAAAAAGCGTGTTTTTAAGAGATAATAAATATCAAAAGATTGATACTTGTTTATGTTCGGTTTAATTGTTGAATTATGTCCAATGACCAAAATTGTATTAAATGGTAAAAATATATTCTAAATATAATTTAAAACCACTCAAATTCATAATTTATCACTATTAATTATTTTGATTAAAAAAGTTGTTTTTAATTAAAATTTAGTAATTTTCACTATTCATCAAAACAATTAAAGTTACCCAAACAGTACCAAAATTTCACCTTAGGGTAAATTTGACACTCCTAATCCAAAAATGAAGTCCATTTTAAAATATAAAATATATATAATTTCAAAAAGTAGGTATTACTATTAATAACGGCTAGTTTGATCGGTTGTGGTGTGTGTTAAAACTCGAAGTTGTGTACAACACATGCTACTGTATTATTCAAAGGAAAGCGTACCGTGGAAGCTTGGGATGTTTCATTTTAAATTTTTGATGTCCCTATTTATTCAAAAAGTTTAAAATATTGTATTTAAAAAGGTTTCACTATTAAAAGTTGATAAAAGTGCAATACTGAAAATGAATTTGTTCTTGCATTATATCTACGAAACTCATAATATGGATTCTAAAATTATAAGGATTATATAAAGTTTAAAATTTAGTTAATAGTGTTCATAACCTCTTTTGAATGGCTTTTTTCTGGTAATTCATGGTGCGATTGAACTCGGTGTTGCGTGTAGTGCAAGTTATTGAATTATTTTGAAAAAATAACACGCTATGAAATCTTGGGGTGTTACATTTTGAGTTTAATACTCCTATGTTTTTATGGTGTTCTTTGTCTCAAATTTTAATTCCTTCAATCATGTTTGTGTAATACACTAGTTTAATTTTCATAATGAAAATAGATCCCCATTAGCATTTTGTATAATTCTTCCCTTTCATTGTATGATTATATCATTTATATTTATGGTGATAATTTATCTTTTGATTCAAATCTCCCTACATGATAGTTTTATCCCTTTAAAGTATATTGTTATCAAGAACAAACCTCTATCTCTTAATTAACTTTTTATATAGAGTCCATATTTTCTTTCCATTCAATTTTCTACTATATTATTATAAAATAAGATATGGATTATTTTCTAAGAATATAATAATTTCCAATATTCCTTCTAAGAAGGTATATCTATTATACTTTTACGATATGGGTTCTTAAAAAGTGTATTTGAAAATATTGTCCGCCAAATTGTTTTTGATATTCTTTTTTATTTTTCAAGGAATCATTTATTGAATTTTCTTTTTCAATTTTAAATGTTTTCTAAATTTAACTCTTAAAATATTTGAAAATAAAGTTTTACTTGTGTCTTAATAATTTGATTAATATATTGAAAATGTTCTCATTTATTGTTTTCTTTTGTAACACATCTTTTCAACTCATTTAAATTTTATTTAATATTTTATTATTCGTTTTAATGGTTTCTAAAAGAAAAATTATTTTCAACAATATTTAGAAAAAATATCATTCAAAATTATTTAAAAATATCTTGGATATTTATTATTTCTAAAGTTATTTTTCCCATAAATATTTTTTTCAACTAAGTCGTTGTACATTGACATATCTTATTCTTGATAAAGGATATTTTCAAGTGTTTTCATCCACCTTATTTATATGGATGGATTATATAATGTCCTTTATTTTGGATAAATGATCTATCACTATGTTTGTCTTTCCTAATCATTTTTTGTGTACAAATTTTATTTTTATTTCAATTAATTTTTTTTATGAATAATTTATTATTGATGTTTTTTATTGAAGGTTGTTCTCAAAGATACCAAGCAATACTTGATTAGGGAAAAATTATTATCATTTTTATAGGTTATTTATCTATATATTATAAATACCATAATCTATATTATAATTATTGAATGGTATTTAATTAGAGAGTTACTAAATATAGTTGGATATCTATTTAATTTACATGGTTATATCATGTCATGACTATTTATGGAATTATGAATGTTTTCCTTAAGTTATTACATTTTAAAATTATACAAAACCAATTTTCTTTCATTGGATTTTTTTTATAATTTTTTTGTTGTTTTCAAGAGTCATAAAAATGTATGGACTATGAGACAAGTGTGAACCATATATCCTACCAATTAATTTGGTAAAGGCTAACTATTGAGATAGAAATATTGTGTGAAAATGTTACCTAATATATAGGTTCATAAAGGGTGAATTTGATGAAATTTATCTATTCTCAAAATTTTATATGGGAATAGTTTAGTGAGTAGCTAGGTTAAAAAAGGGTGAGTTTGATATATTTTATATCTTCTCATGATTTTATTCTCGAACTGGTTAGAGGTTATCTGGGTTCATAATGATAATAAATATAATTTTTATTATAGTCCCATATTATTTCATATGTTCAATAGATCAGGATTTATACTATATGTTTTATTCTCTTTTGTCATGGTAAATTATTGATCATTTGATGTTATATGTGTATCTTTTATTCTTGGACTACTATTATTGTTTTATATTAATTTTTAATATGTTAATTCTTCTAATTAATTTTATCTCACAATTTTCTGATCTATCCTTTACATACTTTGGATATATTATCCCATACTATGTGTTTGAGCTCACTGTTCTTATGTTTATTTTTCCAATAGTATGATGATTCCTATGTCTTATAGAATTTTGAGAATTTGTATTAGATTATATAGAAATGATCAAAAATGGTGTAATAAATATTTTATGTTTCTAGTCTCTAAAATCACAAAACCTTTACATCTCTATAGTTTTGTGAGAAAATTAATCGATGTAGTGGTTATGTTCTAAAAATGATATAAAATAAGTATTTTTATCATAGGATTCTACAAAAACATTTGTAAAATATTTTTAATTATTATTGAACATTATAAAAATGATGGGATTCTAAGGATAATCTTTGAATGGACTTATAAATCAATTTAATTCTACTGAAATACAGGTACAAATGTATATGAAAATAATTTTTAATAACATTTTTGAAGAACTCCTTAAACTAATTTCTCTAAATATCTATTTCTATTTAATGGATTTTTTGGAATCCTATGTGGAAGATAATATCTTACCTAATTATGATTAAAATAACCTACTGATAACATTAGAGTAAGAAGTATTTTGATAACTTCATTGTGATATTTAAGAATAACTAGAAGAGATTGGACAGTTTCACTTCACAAAAATGACGTATTTTCTTAATTTGTTTTTTATTCAATTAAAATAAATGGATGGATCTTGTGGAAAATATTTTATTTGTTTATTTCCACTATGATTTTGTAAGTTTTATTTCATAAAAACCATATATTGTTATCAAAGTGACTTCCATGTCATTTGTATTTATGTTTAAGTTTATAAAAAATTTAGAGAAATGAGTTTTTCCATATATTTCATGTCTTTTCCAAATAATTATTATACAACATGAATATTTATTTACTTATACTATGAATCTATAAATATTAGTGTATTTATAGAAATTTTATAATTATATAATGGTTTAAGAAAAAATGTTATGGAAAAGTTTTCCTTAATACAAATAATTATAAAATTATAAATTTCTCATCATGTTTTTAATGAAACAAAAATTTGATCGGTACATGAATTTGATTTTATATGGAAAAAATTGATATAGCTTAATAAAACCACCTTATATTTTAAAAATATGACATCCGATTGAATTTCTCCTATAAGAGAAAAATCTTGTCATTCTTTTTGAAATTTTTCACTTGGGAGGAACTCAAAAATATTTTATAGTAAAACAGAATGTGGTTTTGTGTTTTGAAAAGAGAAAAATTATAAAATTATCAAAAATAATATTACAATAAAATATTTTATGGTTTCAAACCATATAAAAAATTATTTGATTTTATTTTAGTTTAAAGTGTATTTTCATAGTTTTTTTTGAAGGAAAAGGTTCATTAATATCGAAAATCAGCAAACGTACACATGCAAAGCCATGAAGGGAAATGGTCCAGCCAGAGATGGTCAACATCATAGGGTCCCAACGCCGCAAGCCGATGAGCAGCATTGTTTCCTTCTCATTTAGTGAAGGAGAAAGTGTATATTGAGAATCCTTGATGGATAGACAGGATTCGCCTGACGAGGGATCCAAAAGACTAGAGTCCACCATCGTTGGAGTTAATTTATAAAGTGTTTATAAATTATAAAATAAGGATAAATATAAGTCTTTATATTTTCCTTGTAAATATTGAAAATTTATAGTATGAATTATTCCAATTAAATTACTCATTTTATAATTTTATTTAAACCATTAAAAAGGATTTTCTGTATTTTAAATAAATATAATATTTACAATATCTAAATAATGTAAAATTTTTACATTATTTAAATGAACTGTTCGTGTATTAAGAAATATAATATTTTTATATTTTATAAATAACTGTATATTTCATTACTAAGGACCATGGTAGATGAAGCCCCTTCCAGTGATCTATGTTGGCTATGCAATATGGGGTGTTGTAACTACTGTGTTTTAAGTATATAGGGAAGGGGTGAAATTCATTGATCTCACCCTAAGTCATCAGTAATTATAAAGGAGTTTAGATTATTTATATTTAAATGATTAAATATTAGGTTTTCACATTTATGATATAAATATAAATTTTTTATGTCTATATGTTATATAATTTCTATAAAATTGAGATATAATTATAAAAATTATAATTAATTTATTTATTAAATGTTCAAAAATTTCACTTTATGTTTAATGTTTTGAAATATTCATTTATTTTGTTTACTTCATACATTATTTGAAATTAATATAATGTTATTTATAATATTAATGATTATATACATTAGATTATGGTGTTAAACTACTATTAATAAATGACATGCCACATTTACAAGGACATCCACACATGGTACTATATAATATTAAGTTAAAATCAACATTTACTATGATATTTTTAGGGGTTTCTACTCAATATTAAATGTGGATTATGATTTATACATATTAAATGTTAGTATTGGATTGAAATTAATGTCTCCCTTGACTATTTTTCTATGAATATTGGTACTTTGGTCCTAATATTTCTCCAGCTTATGGGCTTGGGATCCATCAAAAAAATTAGGGGTAGGATACCTATCACGCAATAAATTCTCTTGTTAGGAGTTCTGTTTTCTATGGTTTTAAAAAATTGAATAAAAAAGTATCATGTAACATACATATGTTATATATTTAAATATGTATGGGTGTAATGTTAATTTATTTTTAAGTAAGTATCAAAAATCATTGGATGTATTATGTGCTATAAATTATTGTATTTTTAACATATTAGTTTGTTTAAAGTTATATGATAAATGTATATATTTTTATAAGAATTTATGTATAAAGGTGACACATGAGTCAACATAGTGGGATATTAAAATTCCCTTCAAAATAATATGTACAAAATTCATTCAAAAGTAAATACATGTTGGTAAAATTAAACCATTAAATATATTCCTTCTAATACATTTTACTTAGTTGTTCATTACATATCATAATAAATCACACTCTAAATCCTAAAGGATTAGTTTCCATAGAAATTAGATATATAAACATCTTATTTTACAGAATAATGTACATTATTTCAAAATTTTAATTACACATGGAAAACATGTAGATATATTATTTTTATACTCTTCTTCATAACCTAGGGAATGAAAATATTTGAGAAAAGTGAACTCAGATGCTTAGTAAGGTTTAAAGACTAATTAATATCAATCAAATCAATATATGGGTAATTGTAGAGAATATTTTAAAGTATTTTTCATAAAATTATCATATAGGTATGATAACATAATCATAAAATGATACTTAATATAATTTAATATCTCTTAGATTTATTAAAGGAATATTATATTTATTTTGAACCATGCGGGAGAATCATTAGAGGTTTTTTGAGTTTGTTTTTATGTGTCTTGAATGTAATTGAGAAGATTTATATTTTCTATTTAATTATATTGAATAATTAAATATGTTATGAGCTTCTTTAAATAATATTTGATCTTATGATTTGAGTTTGAAAATAATCCCCTAGTTTTTTATGAATATGTTTTTTATTTTAGTTTTTTGGATTTGAAAATTGGAAATATAAGTGATATCTATTAATTTTCAAATTCATAAATATTTTTTCATTGAATATAACATTGATAAATGTAAAATGAATTTTATATTTATGGTTATTTCATCAATGTAATATATTCTTTATAAAAATTTTAAATTTGAAAATACATGATCTCACAGTGAATATATAAAATATTTGATGATATATAATATATTTCTCAAAGGTAGTGATGAAAAATTGAAAAGTAATATGATGTGTAACATATTTTATAATGTATAATGTATTATATTGATAAGTTAAGAATTTATATAAAGGTATGTACCTCATTTAGATATATTATATATTCACAGGGTGAAGTATTTGACAAATACCATAGATATAGTTATCATGTGTAACATATTTTTTATTATATGATATATTTATAGAAATGGAGTGAAAATTTTTGGAAAATTGTAGAATATTATGAAATATATAATATATGGGGATCTCAAACTATGATATATAATATTTTCTTTATTTTATATAAGTTTGTAAACATTAATAAAATTTTGAGATTACATAATAATAAACTATCAATGATATCTAAAATAAATAATTTCAAAAAACAATAAATGGTATGAAGTTGTGAGGTTCTAAAATTATAAAAATAATATTCTAAATAATCAGGTTTTGGATCTAGATTTGATTTGAAATAAATTAATATGTGGTCACTACTTGAATATTTTAAAATATTAAAATGAAAGTATTTAAGAAATAAAATTGGTGGTATCAGTTTCATAAATTTTTAATCCTTTTATTAATTAAAATAAATTAGGTAATGGATATTTTTGGAATAAAAATTGAGGATCATTGGGGACAAACCCCCATGAGTAGATAATTTAAGGATGTTCATAGATGATTAAAACTATAAAATCATTTTTGAGAATATAGATGGATATGAAATGGAACTAATATTCATATTTATTTAATTAAAAATTCTTCTAATATTTCTAATTTAGAGGGTGAAGATTGGAATAAAATAAGAATAGTATATTGTAGAGTAAGATTTTTGGAAAATAGAATATGTTTTGACATTTAAAAACAAGGGCTGAATCCAAGTGTTCAATAATAATTAGAAAACATGAAGATCATAGTACCCACTTATATAGTGAATCAACACTATGGAGAAGATTGTTGAGGATATAAATATTGTTTTTAAGGCCATCATATCTAGTTTAAATAGTGATCATATAAGTTTAAAGATCAAAAATTGGTGACCATATTCTATTCGGATCATTTTGAAGTATCTAAGAAATAGATCATCATCATCAATTGTGGAAGAAACATAAGGATAGTAGAATACACACTCACCTAGTTCTTATATTATTATTTCTTATAATAGAGTCATTAAAATTTAGTTTGATATTATTTGTGTATTGGGAAACACTCAATGGGAATAATACGATACCTCCCAGACCACTAGTATTAGGTATTTGATTAAAGTGGAAAATAATTTATTTGATCTGAATTCGCTTACAACATGGAGTAGGTACCCACATTGGAACTAAACCCTTAAAAATTTATATATTCATTGTCCTATTATCTTTTAGGTTTCTTTTAGGTAAATAAAATATTAATATATGAGTTTATCGGTTCTTAAAAATTTAGAGATGTTAATTTAAATAAAAATAAATTGAAAAAGAAACTAACAACTAACTCAACCCCCTAGTGGTGAAACCCAGTCTGGGTAATTTTTATGACTTATAACCATTAAATATAACATAAATCATAATATAATTTTATGAAATAGAATAGGAATATGGAATGACATATGAAATTTGGATCATGAATAAATATTGATATAAAATCATATTTTAAAGCTCACTTCCAATACCATCTTCATATAGTGAAAAAACATATCCCATTTCATAATAGACTAGGAAAATATCCCATGAATCATAAAAAACTACCATGAGATATACGATTTCTCTTATTCAATGGATATCTATATAATTATATGCCCACCCACCATACAATGATAAACCATACATAATTCTACCACATGAACATGAAAATATTCATATATCCATTACACAATAATTAACCAATGAGAATGAAATTGAATACATAATAATTTTCATAATATTTTAAAAAGGAACTATATAATGAAATAATGTGTATTATTCTATAAAAAATACCCCAATGAAACATGAGAAAAAATAAAGGGTATTAGAATTGATGAAAACCCCTTTATAAGAATAAAAAAATGTTTCTTAAAATTTATTAATAAATATCCATTGAATTTTGATAAATTTTATGATGAAATAATTTAAAAATAAATGTTTTAAAAAATTTATGGTTACAATAATTAATTTGAATAATTTTTTAAACTTTAATATAAATATTTGTAAATTAAATTGAAGAAACTATAAGAGAAAGACACCGAATAAAAAAATTAAAAGAGAGAGTGATAAAAATATCTATTCCCCAATTTTATAAATAAGTTAAATTAAATTTATATAGAAGTTAAGAAATAATTTAGATAGAGGTATGGAAATAAAATACTACCCTAAAATATTTTAAACAATATAGACCTGGATTGTAAATATTTATATAGATAAAAGATAGATAAATAAAATTCCTCTAAATAATATCATAATCGATGAAGCAGAAATAAATAATAGGGGAATGGGGAAAATGTATAAATAAAAAAAATAAAAAAAAATCAATATAAAATAATTTTATTATGTTTTTATTATATAAAAATCCCCTAATGTAAATTTATTCAAAACAAATCCAAATTATAAGGAGATATTTGAAGTAAAAACCCCACCTTCACTTATAACTCCCAAGAACATGATCTAAATCCCTATATAATAATCTTAAACTAAATAATAACATATTTAAGAAAATTTTTACAATGTATGGAAATTTATTTTTAATCAGTTGTATCCATTTATTATATATATATATATATTAGTTATTTATAGTTTATTTTTATCATTGAGTTTTAGTAATTATGATTGTTTCATAATAGATTCAAGATAGTGATATCTATCATGGATATATATTATTAAATTCACCATTAAAATAGTATTTAATGTATTAAAATAAAATAATTATAATAATTTATCATTTACCAAATTCAATTTATGGAAGATATGAATTTTGTTTACAATAATAGAATTCAAAATTCACACATTTCGGGTAGGTTTACTGTTTAAAATTTGTTAATTTATAATTATCATACATATATATTTCAATATTAAATGCCATAATAATAATATAAATTAATCATTTATATTTTATATGGTTATAAATTGTCTCTTTATACTCATCCATTATGGTACCTGTGAAGATATTATAATATCATTCATGTATGTGGTTGAACTGACTAAAATATGGATATATTATTCTAATGAATAAGTGAAACTACATAGGTATATTATAGTAATATTATTTTTATATAATCATAATAATTTTAGTAATACATAATTATAGTGAGGAATTATATTTAATAACATTAGAGATGATAAACTAAATGAAAAAAGATATAGAAAAACACATTGCTTTTATGGATACCTTCTTTTAGTAATTACTTCCTTCATATAAAATGGAAGATATTGTGTTATTCTTAAGTTAAAAAATTATAGGATAAATGTTCATTGTGTTATTAACATTGATTTTATAAAAAAAATTATAAGATTTTATCACTACTATAATGTTCTATTATATTAAATATAAAATATTTGAAATTTTAAATGGTGATCACAACTAGAAAATTATCTCATTTATTATTCATTGTGAAAATTACTTGATAGGAATTTGTGGAATTTGAAATAAGTATTTTAGGGAAAATTCATGTGCGATGTTAATTTTAGGATATACATAGAGGTTTGAAACTATACAATTAGTTGGGAGAAAATACTGGAATGTGAGTTGGCATATATTTACTATTTTATTTAATTCCAAAATATTCTGAGATGTCTAATTAATAGAGAGTGTATTTGTATAGAAAAAAATTATATATGATATATTTTAGAAGAAGTAAATAATTTATGATATTTAATAACATATGTTAAAGGTGTATTTTGAGTTGTGAGAAGAAAACTGTTGGATCCTGATTATTTTGTGAATCAAGACTAATGGGTATATAATTGATGATCTGAATGTAGTGAGAAAGGAAAAATGATTTGGTTATAACTGTTATCATAATATGTATAATATCTTGAACTAGAGAGTATATTATATTCTTATCATTTATAAAAATCATATATTAATATCATCATCATTAATGGTTGAGGAATATTAAGGTTAGAAGCAATCTTACTCACATGGTTCCTATGATATTATTGATAATTAATGGGGGTCAATATAATCTAATGGAATATTATATGTGAGTTAGATAAAACAAAACTGATATAGGATTTTTAATCCAAAACCAATATTAATTGGTGATTGATCATAGTTTAAACTCAATGATTTGGTCTTAATTTGGTAATACAAATAATTGGGTACCCACAGTAGTACCAAACATTTCAAAACTTTTGTGTACCTTATCATATTCTCAGTTCAGTTTCATTATGTTAATGATAATATTAATATTATTTTGGACCTATTCCTAACATATTATATATTCTAATATAAATAGAAATAAATTGATAAAGAAACACCACTGATTCACCTCCCTCCCCCCACCAATGGCGCAAGCCACTCCTGGATAATTTCAACTAGAACTATAGTTTTCTAGGTTATCTGTGTCGGATCCTCTAGTAGATGGAGATGGATAACATAAATTTATTTAATATTAGGGTTGTACCTAAATTAAATGTTAAAAAATAACTTGTATTGATGAATATGATGATGCCATATCTTATTTTACTTTGATAAGAGGTTGTTAGTGCAATAATAAAGACATTTTCCCTAACTAAAACAGGTGTGGAAATTAAATTTTATAATAATAATAGCTTGAATGTTGTATGAAAAGTTAGTACTATTATTTTAAATCCCTAATGAGATACTTTTTATACCATGGAAATGGTATATAAAATAGTGAAGGAACAATGGGATAATACAGAAAGAAATGTGGATGTTAAAGAACCTATGTTGCAAATATAAAGAAATGTATTTTAATATGTGAAAAGGGGTGATAAATAAACCATTGATAGATTTTAATAGATTTAATGAAATAATTTGAAACATTGGAGGATATGGAGATAATATGGATTATTGATAATTGTCATGAAATTTATGAGGACTATTCTAAATATGTTTGGTTATAAAATTTATGAATTAGAAAACAAAGAATATTTTATTCATTGTAAATTACATAAAATCCATATAGCTTATGAGAAAAAAATATCACACATATAAAAAGTATATCAAGTAATTTATGTATTTTTATTACATTAATAAACTCAAAATAAAAAAACTAATGGATGAGTAATCAAGTGAATCTGAGGAGGATAAAGAAATGGATGAATATCATAAAACAATTGTAGCGCTCCCAGACCCACACTCCTGAATCCATTGCTGAAAACACATAACTAAAATACTGGTTTTGATAAAAATATAATTTTATAATATTTTTCTAACAATAAAAATCCAAGGACCATTAATTTTAGAGTTTTAGAGAGTTTGGTAGAAACATTAACTCATATATCTCAAGTATTCACATAAAATAAAATCTATTTTTTACTATGTAATAATCTAATAATTCCATAATGATTCTTCAACATCACCCATAAATTCTCAAAATACGATACTCTTATAGGAATAGTATACATAATAATTTCCTTCATGGTCTGTAGAATAAGAAACATAAAATATCATGATCTCAAAAACATTGTAAGTGTAAACATAATAATAAAACAAAACAAGAGAGACATGAAGTGTAACATGATAACATAATGAAGATGATCATAATCATGGAAGCATGGAATAAAGAGATGATATCATATATACATATATTAAACAATAATCATAACATAATATCATGTAGTCATAGGAATATAGAGATAACATAAACAAGACATCATAAGCATAAGTTTATTCTCCCTTCCGTATTATAAAAAATAGTTCATCAAGCTAACTACCCAAGCATCATAGTTGGCTAGGATCACTACCCATGCACCATGATATCTCATGTGATGGAAAAATAATCCAATTATTTAGAGGGATATATAATTCTGGTTCCACCCTTCACATAATAATAATCATACATATGTGTTCCATAAGGTTTCAATCAACTCTCAAAAAAACCCAATGAAATAAAATGGGTTTTTTTCCATTCAAGTGGTTCCATAAGAAATCATTCATAATTTCATTGATAAATATGAAATAATTAACCCATGGTAGATAAATGGTTATAAAATGAATTTTAGGAACATTTTAGTTAAATACCACTCAATAATGATGAATATGTACATGGTATTTACACTATATAGGAACTGGATATATGGTTTAGATAATAATTTCCCTGATAAATTGATATACTGTGTATCTTAGAGAATACCCCTCAATGATGTCACTAAACATAGGGAATTCATAAAAGAAAATAATTAGAATTAAATCCTACTCATTCCAGTAGATAACTAGGAAAGAAAAAAGAATTGATGGATTATACAATAGATGTAAAAGAAAATTTCATAAGATATCCAGATCATAAATGTGGATGGAATCATTTTAAGAATACCCTAGATCAGGCATATGATATATATAAAGAACACTCATATATTAATTATCCCTTATTCATTGAAAATATTTAAAAATAAATATTTTATTAAAATATATGAATGATAATTTCATTTTTGAATACTTTAAAGTGTATAGATGATATCTCTTAGAAAATGAAAAAGCTCTAAGAAATATACATTCACAAGAAAATTTGTAAATGATATACCTTCCATAAAAAGTGAACCATATGGAAAATGATAAAAACATTTTATTTTAAAACATATTTAAATAATGTAAATATTTTTTAAAATAAATTTAATATAATATGTACGGGAAATAATTTAAAACATTTGTAACATTACATGAATGTAAACCCATTTTGGAATACTATGTGGAAATCCTTAAAATTCATTTAAATCCCTTTCATGAAACCCACATCATTAATAGTATAAAAAATATTTAATTTAAAAATAGGGCTTGGGGAACCTGAATTTCACTTTAGATGAAACATTATTAGGTTATAAATCAAACTTTGGATAGGTAAATCATAGAAAGAGAAATATATTCATTGGAAAGTATATTATTTATTCTTATCAACATTATGTTTTTATTTGATTATTTGTTTCATAAAATGTTGTGATATTAATGTAGATAATTAATTTTCCCATAGAAAAAGAAAATATACCATTTTAAAATATAATGGTATGAAAAATAAAATAGGAATATAAAAATTGAAAAGTAATTTCATGACTCACAGGATAAAATGACATGATTCAAGAATAAAATTATAACTTGGGTAAAATTTTAATAAAAAAATCTAGAGGTGCAAATATCTTAAAAATAAAACTCAAACACTATTAATAAAATATATTTCATTATTAAATAAAAATTGGGGTGCATATACACCACATAAAAGTGAATTGGTGCATAAAGTATAATGTACCTTAAGAAATGGTATTTTAGAAAAAAAATCAATTACCTTATTTCCCCAAATAGTTGATCACACTCTAACTTAATATAAAACAACCATAATTTTAATGAACATGTCCATGTTTCCATCCAAACTGACACCCAACCCATCATGTTCCATAACCTGAAGGGAATTCTCAATCCCCACAGGCTGCCAACTAGTGCCTAGGTATCAAGAAACACCTTTGGGAATGGTTTATCCCATTAATATCAACTATAAAAAATTCTCATTTTGTCATAATGATGTCCATATTTTGATAGATCAAAAGAAATAAGACATAAAATGAGGTAAAACTTTATCATTTTCAACCAAAAAATAGAATAACCAAAAAGTAGAGAAGGATGACTTGAAAAACAAACATTCATGAAAAATGTGGGTTTATTCCCTCATTCCACCAACACCAACACCTATCCAAAAAGATATCACTATCACATAGAAACATCATCGCCACCATGGAAAGACCTTCCTTTACCTGAGTTATTCATTATATGTTCTACACAAAATTTTGTGTCATATAAATTTCTTAGAATGAAACCACCAAAAGGATATGAATTGGTATTAAAAGATAAATTAATATGTTTGTTTTTAAGAAATAGGTGTGTAAAATTTCATTAAAAATATGTTTTAATATAAAATAAAAAAATATGAAAATAAGAAAAAATGGAAAACCTAGCATGATCACAATAGTAAATACCTAAGTAACTAGGATTAGCAGGGTATTTGGATCCTTTTCTCTTAGTGATCAAATATTGGACATGATGTTCTATATTATTCTCGATCCACCAATTCCCCATTATAAGTGTTTAGTTATTATTGTAACAAAATCATGTTAGGGAGACTAGAAATCAGTCCTCTTGATCTATCTAGAATAAAAGACCTATTATACCCACCTAGATACCTTGGATTATCATGTGATCTATTAAAACCCCTTATATCAATTGATATCCATTTGGTACAATCAAAATTACATTAATTGAAACCACACTTCACAAATAACCATTTATAAAAGGAAAATTACCATCAAACCTTGAAATCACACCCAAGACCATTGAAAAAACTTTTTTCACCACCCAAACAACTTATAAAACCCATTTGGAAAGAAAATAAAGAATAATAATATAATAAAATAATGTTAAGTCAATGAACCACCTAAATTTTTCTTAAATTCATCACAAATCTTGGTTGAAAGAACAAATCAAACCAAGAAGAAATTCTAGAAGGGAAATATCACACCAAAACCAAGAATCTTTGTACCAAATAATTGTTATTGAACCCAACATAGGTCAATTGAACCACTGGAGAAGTGATAACACATTAAATAAAGGATAATAAAATAAGAAGAGGGAAGAAGAGAATACAAGAAGAACTTATTTGAAGGGAGTGGAGTGTGAAAATAAGGAAATACTATGGAATAGGGTGGTCAAATAGTGTGATAATGATGAGTATGGGTCTTAAAATCAGAGAGGGTTAGACTTGGAATTTTAACCTTTTTAATGATTTAGAAGGCTGAAAAATTTTCCAACTAGTGCACCAACTGTGTAGATCCTATATCAAAGAGAAAACAGCAGCCACATGGTTTCCCTGAAGGGGGAACACACTTGTACACAATGATATGTGTCTTGTAAAATGCTATTGTCTAGGACACATGGATTTCATTTGGCTAGTGCACGATTTTTCTTATCTGTTCTCTTCCTTCTGTATGACATGAAAACCACTATTGTTTTTTCAAAAACACCCAGGTAAGCCATGTAATAATGATAATACCAATAAAAAATACAATTCATCAAAATAACAACAGGGATGTGGCAATTTTCCACGTCATGAAAGCTTCCCACACTTGAAAATTCAAACTAAATACTAATTAGAGAATAAATGTGGATACTCTTCCTACACAAAATACTTTTGTTTCCATTTCTCAGGCTCATCATTACCATGATTCAAAATAACCTAATATATGGGTATGGATTTCCCCATATACACTTTCACTTGGTAATCTATAATCCACTCTGGTTAGTCAGACATTTAAAAATCATATTTCAACTATAACTATACCCAAATCAACATGTGAGATGGGTCTGGGTTATACTTCTTCAATTGTGAGACATGGAATTAGTCATGGATTACCATTAACTGGGATGGTCAATCCAACAGGTATACCACATTAAAAGTTCTTTTAGAAATCTTAAAATATTTAACATACCTTGTAATAAGATTCCTAGGCTTACCAAGACAATAGTGACCCAGAACAGGTTCCACCATTAAAAACACCAGGTCACCTACTGAAGACTCTAATGTCCATTCACATTGATCAAAATTGAACATATAGAGACGTTATTCCATTAAAAATTTCATCCTGATCCATCAAACGTTATTATGTGTCTCTTGCATATGGCTTGATCCCATCAAATATGTCACACCCACAACTACCCATTACAATTAAGGATAACATGGAAAACCATAAATCAATTCATATTGAGACATTTTAATTGATGATTGGTAATTATTATTGAAAGTAATGTTTACCAATCCCAAATGGTTATCCCATGAGCCTTTGAAATCAAGTATGCATTCATATATCATATCATCCAAATTTTTATTTACCTAACCAGTTTGACCATCTGTTTGAGGATGATATTCCATACTATGTTTTATGTATGACCTCATTTACTTATAAATTACATCCTAGAACAAAGATATAAAGTGGTTTTCCTTTTATAAAATGATTTCTGATGCCACACCATGAAGCCTCACAATTTCTTGAACATAAAATCAACACAACTAATCTACCTTGGAAAATCTTTGATCGAAATGATATGGAAAGACATGGTAATATTATCAATAACCATCGAAATGGAATTCATTTCAATGTATAAACTAGTAAACCCAGTGATTATATATATATATGCATCTTTTACCACTTATAGGAAGAAATGAGGTGTGGCTAAATAAATCCTAAGGGCCTTAGGTTCTCAAATTTAACCTAAAGACAAGTATATCAGCTGGATAAAAAGATGGATAAATATCACCATATACCTAGCCACTAAAACCATAGACACACATCATAGAACATCCTAATTGTCCCATGATGAATGGCCCACATAGACTAGTGGTTGTCTTGTATCCCCATATTTTACAAAGATAATGACACTAAGAAGTGGCCCTTGAAACAATGGACTCCCTAGAAAGATAATGAACACTCAATTGGGAATCTCCCCACCATTTATATAATTTATAGAATAGTGAAAAAACACATCATTATGATATTATTCTTAAATTATTTCTAGAAGAGAGGGATTCAACTGAATACTATCTAAGAACATGCCTCGATTATTCTCATTGGTTTTCACATGCATCTAAGAAAAATTCCCAAAAAATTCCATTCATTATTGGAATCCTTCATATCTTGCATCAAAATATTACTTATTAGGGATTTAACTACAAAATTACCTTTACACGGGGTAAAGATAATATTAAATTCAAAATCCTGAAGAGACTCAACCCACCAGTACTACCTCAGATTTAGGTCATTATAGGAGAAAATGTACTCCCGGATTTTATATTCTGAGTTAATTATGATTTCTTTTTTATGATATAGTGGAGCCCCATTTTTAAATAATTAATCACCATAACTAATTTTATGTCATTGGTTGGATAATTCTTCTCATGTGATAATAGATGGATAGATCCACATGAATCCACATGGTTATCCAACATCAATAGCAACCCAAGACCCTTACCTAAAGCATCATTGTTGACCTTATATATCATCATATATTTTGGTAAAATCAAAATAGGGATGGTGGTCAATCGTTTCTTGATCTCCCCAAAAGATTCAATAAATTATGCACTCCATAAAAACATTACCCAATTGGGTAAGTGAAACTGTGGGAAAACAAAGCTAAGATAAATTTGACAGACAACATGTAGTATCATAAAAATACCAATAAACATATGATCTTAAATTTGTTCCTCATATTATCCCAGGACATAACCACTCTAATTTTCCAAGTATGCACTAAAACCTCACGTTCTGAAATCAAGTGACCCAAGAACAAAACTTCCAAGATCTATAAAATGCACATGGAGATAATAGTATTAAGTCAATGGTCTCGAATTGTGCATTGAACGATCCTTAGGTGATTTTCATAATCTTACTCTATCATATAGTAGACTTGTGTTTCATCCAGAAACACTAAAAAATGGTATTGAGGTACTGATGGAACACCCAGGTCATAAGATCTATGAAACCTATGATAGCATTTGTCTACTAAAATGGCATGACCATATTCCCAAAGTGTCTATAAATTCTTTGGAAGTATATATTTTGAATGTTTGCCTCTTGAACCGGGACATGGTGATACCCATAGTGAATGAAAATCTTTTAAAACAACCTTTTCACCTTGAGTTGATCAAAAAGTTCATAAATGAAGGAAATGTGATATTTATTCTTAATTGTGACCTTGTTCAACTTCTGGTAGCCAATTCACAACCTAAGGGATTTTTTGTCCTTTCAATAAAACATAACTAGGGTGGACTATGTTTAAATTATAATGAAATCATATCATTTAGATTTCAAGTAATCAAGCTATATCTTTAATTCCCTCAAATCGATGGGATTCACATGATACGAGGGAAGAGATATATGGTGTTATCTTGGTTTCATGTTAATACTAAACAACACTACCTTTTCTGGTGGTAACCTTGTGTAATAATCTAGATATAGCTATGGAAAATCATCTACTATAGAAGTCAACCCATTCTCGAAACCTCTACAATAATTCTTCAGCATAATAGAAGAGACTTGGAAAACAGTATTGCTTAGCTCTAGAAGTGGAGGTCTGACTCATATTGATTGAGGATCCCATTCACCCTGAAATACCCTATTACCTCTATTTAGTGACATATTATTTACTTGATGTTGATAAATATTGATGTGCACCTTGAAACCCACCATCTAATCCATCCCAAGGATAGCATAAAAAGATCCTTTTCTAGAACCAAGAAGTGTGAACCCAATTCAAATTTGATATATTGAGAGTACATAATGGACAACTAAATCCTCATTCCCTCTTCTTCTCATGTGGTATAACCAACTCCATGGAATAAGGTATAATCTCAGTTTATAATTTCTATAGTTCCACAATATGTATAGAAATAAAATAATTAGAATCACCCATATTAAATAAAGTGATGGCTATGGATGATGAAAAAAAAAGTTCCATGAATAGTTGCAGGTCTTGCATGTGATTATAATGGATCATTATTCATATCATGAAGTTTATTAATTTGTACTTATCCATAAGGTCAATTTCTCACTTTTGGCTATATATTTGGTTGACTCTTCCCATAATACGATCCACACTTTCCACTACACCCATCTGACCAAGAATCTATATCCCTTGATGCCCTGGATAGAATTATCTTTTTCTGACACACTAAGAATCATGAACCTATCTGAGTGGGAAACCAACTCTTATAGTACCTATAAAAGTGACCCATGTTACCACACAAATAGTCGATCTTATGTGTAAATAGACATTATGAATGCATGTTCCCCACACATCCACAATGGTTTAAAAAACTGACTCACCACCAGTGGTTATAGAAGAGGTGGTCAGGATGGGTGGTCGAAACTACTTACTCCATTATTCTTTTATTCTAATAGCTTCCTTTTTATCTCATATTTACCACACCTACCATATCCTATAGGTAGTGTCATCCCAGAAAAACCTGAATTACCTACCCAGCCAATTTTTACCATCAAAGCTCAATTAACCACCTCAATTTATGTCTCCAACTTATATAGGATGACCATGGATCAAATAATCTTCTACAATAAAATTTCTAATCATTGGTCCTTTAAATAATCATTGAAATATACCTAATTTGATAAACAGAAAAATATTGTAAAATAGCTGGAAAACTCCAACATGGGGTTATCCCCCCAATGGAGATCCAAAAACTCCCATATTGTAGTGAGGTCCAAGGTCTCATGTAAATACATCTCATTGAAAATAGCTATTTAATACTTCAAAAACCTCATTTCATGATTCCCTTCTTGAAATATTGATTCCCAACAACTACTGCTAGGCCCTTCTAACATAAACCTAGCACAATTTACTTATATTGATTTAGGATTCCCAAGATACCTAAAAATAATATAAACCTTTTCAATCAATTCCTTGGCATCCTAACGGTACATGCTACCCCATATGAAGTGTGTTTTTTCTTTAGGAACTCCTAATATTTCTCCTTTTTTGGACCCGATTCATTTTCCTTGTAATAATCAAGAATTGAGACCGCTCCCTGATCTAATGCATATACATCCCGGACTACTACCTCAACTAATCTCTGGTCAACTACTGAGGTATAATTATTGAAAGATTCTTACGTTGGTTTCATGGGTGGTGCCTAGGGAGGATGATGCATCATCAATTAACAATGATCGGGGAACCACCAATTCATCACCTTGATAAATGTTAGGAATTATAATAATTAAAAACTCCCAAACATAACAACAGAACCATAAAATGGAAAATAACATATTAAACCCACCCATCCCATATTGGTGTTCATGCATATTATGTATCTTATAATTCACACATATTGGAGGATTAAATACAAGTCCTAAATATCACATGGTGGCTTATGGCCTATCATGAGGTGTATTGGCTAGAAACACCACTCGAAACAAGAACCTCAAGCCCCAATTGACCTAGATCATCTCATTTCACACTCTCCAAAATAATATAAAACAAATAAAGCTAACAACATCCTCTGATACAATTTCATCATGAAAAAACCCTATTTTCCTACCAACCTATATCTTGAAGTAGCCCATGGAATATTCTAAAGGGTGTTCCCAATCCCCATGAGCTGATTACGAGTTCCTAGGAAACAATCTTTGGGAATGTTTTATCGCATAAAAATCAACTATAATTTATACACAAAGCATAATGTTATCATAATAATGTCTATAATAAAATAGAACAAATAAAATACCACAATAAAGAGTTAATCATTTATCATTTACAATAAAAAACTAGAATAACCAAAAAGGGGTGGTGAACTGAATAGACAAACAAGCCTCTATATAACATGTGGGTCAACACCCTCATGCTAACACCACCAACAAATATCCAAAAAGAGACCACAATCATATATAAACTCTATCACCACCATGAAATGAATCACTTTTACCTCAGTCAAACAAAACAT
Organism: Viscum album; assembly: GCA_963277665.1. Taxonomy (NCBI): domain Eukaryota; kingdom Viridiplantae; phylum Streptophyta; class Magnoliopsida; order Santalales; family Viscaceae; genus Viscum; species Viscum album. Next base: position 512,471,194 of record OY728163.1, on the reverse strand, counting down.
GTTACACATACACCTATGGTTTTATGTAGTGTCAGATAAATTTCCCATTAGGATACCACCAGACATTTTCCATGAATTCAAATTAAAAAATAAATTAACATGATGATTTTTAAGAAAAACGATAGTAAAATTTCATTAAAAATATTCATTAACATGAAGTAGGAAATGAATAAAAATAAATTTGAAATGGAAAATATTGTATAAACACCATACGACATCCCTATGTTACAAGGAATATTAGGGTGATAAGAGCCTAGTACTCTTGGTGATCAAATCCTCCTCATGAAGGTAGATCCCATACTAGAGGCACCAAATCCCCATAATAATTTATTAGCTATTGTTGTAATGAATTCTAGTAAGGGGATCGGGCATTTGCCCTACTGACTTGCTTAGCATATAAGACCTAGTCTTTCCACCAAGATATATAAGGTTACCATGTGCTTTGTTCCAATCCCTATCTCAAATGAAATTCATTTTTTTATAATCACAATTACAATTATTTAAACTACTCTTAAAAAACCAATTACAAAATTCAAACCACTATCAAACCTTGAAGTCGCACCAAAACCCCTGGAAAACACTTTATACGCACCCATGAAAACCTATTTTGAAACCAAATCAAGAAAAATAAAATTTTAAAATAATTTCACGTCATTGAAGCACCTATATTTTTCATGAAAACATCACAAATATGGGTGGAATATACAAATTGCGCTAAGAGGAGATCCTAGAAGGGAAAGAGCACAAACAAATCAATAAGATTTATCCCAAAGAAAAGTGATGGAATCAAAAATAGGTGAATATAAATGTTTTATAAGTAATACCCGAAGATATAGGGGAGAATATTCCAAGAATAGGTATGGATATAAGAGAGGAGGAACATACTTGATGTTTTCTTAATTATCTCTCACCAAAACACCCAAAACATGGACCCCAAGAAAGTAGAGGAAGATAGGGAGGGGATATTAGGGAAGAGTAGGGTTTAATGGAATGATAATGAAGTGTTAGGGTCCTAAAATCATGGAGTTGTAGTTTATAAATTATAATGTTACTATATTTTTGGAAGTCCACATGGTTTGGCTGCATGGTTTTCTAATGAGTGCACCAACTGTGTGTATCCTATGTCTAATAAGAATATGTAGCTACCTAGTTTTCCAAGAGAGGGTGCACACTCATGAACTATATTATTTGGATAAGATAGTTCCACTATCTCAGGCACATGGTTTGGACTAGGATGTTTCATATTTTTTTATAACCATGTGGTAAATGTGTTCCTCCTTCTATCTATCCCAAAAACCACTATTTTTTCTCAAAAACACCCAGGTAATCTTTTGACTAAAGGTAAGACAAAAAATAATATTGAAAATAGCTAAAAATAACTATAATATATTTCAGAACCATGATAATCTATATAAAACTTTTATACAGTTTAATTACATTTATTTACTATGAATATCATGTTTCATTATAGCTTATTTTCAACATAGGGCATTAACACATTTAATTTTCATGCCCATTCTTTATAATGTTAAAGTTGATCCCCAATATTTGATACCAAATTCATGAATACAATATTAACAATGGTACTATAATATATATCTTATTATTATTTATGATTTTTTACTTTCATCCCATTATAGTTATTATTATAACCCTTAAAGATGAATCCTGAGATGAACTTTTTTTATGGATATTAATGATAATAGATGTTATATTATCAGCTAGTTTATTTATTAATATTATAACTCCAAAACCACTAAAACAAAATTAAGACCTTATTATTAAATTCCATTAATTATATATAATATTACTTGCTTATTAACTATATAAATATTATTATATATCTTAAGTAGGTGGTAAACCAACCAAAAAAAGCATGTTGTAATGATTGAATGAGTAGGAATGTGGTATTTCATAATGTTAATATAAAAAATAATTAATATTAACATGTATGATATATAATATATATCAATAAATATATCATTATAACTACTAATTATGTGTGGTGTTGAAAAATGAAATTAATCATTCGTGGAGGTGGTAGTCCACACGTACACACGACTAATGAACCCATTACCCAATGGATGAGTGGAAGGAGGGTATATAAAATTTTATTATTTTATAATTATAATAATGATATAAAAATCATATTATTTATTTAATTAATCTTTTAGTCCGATCAAAGTTTTGTTGTTAGTAAAATTGATATAGGTCATTTGTGGAGGTGGTATTCTGCACATATGCATGATTAATGATCTCATTCCCTAACGAATGGACAGAATGAAATTAAATGAAAAATTTTGTCATTTAATAAATTTACAAGTGATATAATAAAATCATTATTCATAAATAACTTCCATGATACCATCTCTAAGATGTGGTGATGACAAATGAAACCGGTCATGTCATGAATGTGGTAGTCAGCACATGTGCACAATCAATGTGTTCATTTTAATCGTTATTGATGTTATGGAATGAATGAATAAATTTTCTTCAATTAATATAATAAATTTTAAGTATACATATGAATATCATCTATTTATATAACAAAAATATGTAATATTAGGGGGAGTAAAAGTAAAAATATGACTAAGAGGAGAGTAATACTCGTGTCAAGAATTTTAATTTTTTTGTAATTATCCATCAAAATGAAGGTTTTATGATAAATAAAGATGGAAGAAGTTTATGATTAATTTGATAGTATTCTAGGATTAAAATGGGAAGCCTTTCACCGTGTAATTTGAATGGATGTGGGCATAAAAAATTGTTGTAATAGAGTCCTTTAATGACTGTAGGGAAGGGTGGTTTTGGAATTACATTATCTTAAAAAATTATTTCTTTAAACTATTCAATGTTAAAGACCCCCATACATTGAAATTATGGATTATGGGACTTGATATGGCCAAAAAACCTCAAATACACTAATTTTGGGGATGATTTTATTTGGTTTAGGTTTTTTTACCTTCTCTTTTTTTATTTTACCCAAAAGTATTTTTTCCAAGGTAACTATTACATTCACACATGTTAATTAGTTAACATTTTATATATTAATATTAATATTATAACCTCATTTTAGTATTATAATACTATATATTATATTAATTTGATAAATTATAATTACTAGGATTAAGAAATTTTAATTTTAAAATAAACGTTCTTAACGCTTAAAAAAAATTTGTGAGATAATTTATTTTCAAGCTAAAAATTTATGTTTGAGTTAAAATTATTAATGAAAATTATTTTTTTGACGTAATTTATTTTTTATGAAAACAATTAAGGTTACATTACATTAAATTCAATACAAAATCAAATTTTACAAAAATATTAATTAATTAATAAATGACATAAAATAGTTTTTTATTAAATTAACATTTTTTACTCTAGTTATGAAAAATTTCGGTCATGGGTTATATAAAATCTAATAATTTTTTAAACAGAATAATTATATTTCTAAGTGACATATTTCACCACTAAAATGTTTATTTTCCTTCTAAATCATTCTTATATACTTTTATATTCATGAAATTTATATTTTTTTAACTTCATCTTCGAATGGAGTTTTATATTTTAAGAAAATACTCAAAATTTAATAATAATTAAATTTTGATATTATAAATTTAAAACGTTTATTTAATTTTATCTAATTATATTTCTATAAATTATATATTTAACTTTTAAAATAAAATTAAAAATATACATATAAATTGTTTTTATTTATAATGGACTTCTTAAACAATAAGTGTTTCTTATATTACTCCATAATAATTTTCTATTTTAAATAATTATATTAATTTATATCCTATATTGATATACTAAATGTTTTAATATTTATATTTTAATTATTATTAATTTAATCTATTAATATATCATGACCTTCGTTCTAGTGCATTTGAATAGTAGTATCAAACTCACTATTATTTAAAGGAAAATATATATACTTAAATATTTGGATGTTACATAATACCATTTTTAAATAAATTATATCCTAAATTTGTTCTATAAAAACAATAATTAACGTTGAAAAAAAAGATATACTTTATTTAAGATAAAATTTATAAAAAAATTTATACATTAATATAATAAGAAATACAAAAAAATATTTTTTCTCTATCAAGTTAATTGAATGATTTATTTTCTCTCAACATATATATGATTTATGTCATCTCTTTCCACACATAAATACTTTTATGGTTCCTTTGAAACATTATCTAGTGTCTTTCTTTTAACATTTTCTACATAAATTAAATTTTATCATTTTTCCTTCATCATCTTTGTCACTACAATTTTAATGAGACTCCATCCTTCTCTTCTTTAGTGTGATAGGTAATTATACCTTACCAAATTTGTTAATCATAATTAATCATAGTTAATTTTCTATAAATAATAATTTTAATCCTAGTTCTTATCCTAATTGATTTCTGGTTAGTACAATCACTACATTGTCCATTGCATCCATTTTTAGCTCAATTCCATTTTGATCTAGTAATTACCTTAAATGAAATTTTAGGGATAAAAATACATAAATTAGTAAATGAAAAAAGGGGGAAATATGAGTTTACAAGAACTATTTCAAAAAATTATTTTTATGCCATAACTTATGATTCTTTTTCTTCAGTATAGGTTATCGATAGTTATTTTAATATTTATTTAACTTCCATAAAATCATATGCTCAAATACATCATAAAGTCTAGTAAGGAGAATGTGAAATAACCCAAGCATACCCATAAGGAGTATCTGGATAGGTGCACAGTTATGTCCCATTTACCATGCACTAGAATGATGACAGATATATACCTAACCAACTAATTTTAGGGCTGCTGCCTCTATATGTATCTATTTCAAAAATTCATCCACATTCTAGTGTTTGTACATGGATTTATTTTATAGGAAAATCATATAATCTCTATTTTTAAAAAATATCAAGAGTATATCCTATACTTAGACTTATACCTAGGGATACCACTAAACATTACTTATCGTAATCCACAAACAATATGATATATTTAACACTTCCAACCTAAAGGTTAATGTATAATATTGAAACTATGATCATACCTAAATGATCAACACTTGATATTATTATTAAATAATAAATCATCTTTAAAAAATAACTACCTAACATATATTTATATCTAAACACTTCTATGATACCAATTTTAAGGCCTACGGGCCCCTTGTCTCAAATCCAATTCAAAAAACAAATAAAACATTCGACACTAGGTTTTATATACATCTAAAATTTAAATATTTTCTCACATTTACCATTAAAGGACCCTTAATTTTATTATTTTAGATAGTTAGTAAAAATCACCAACTCATAATTATCGACCCTTCTCATCAAATAGAATATTTTTCCACTTTATAATATTATAATAAATCCATAATGAGTCTTTAATTTCACACAAAAAATCTCCACACACGATATATGATAACCCATATCTTTAGTACATCTTAATTCATGATTTATTATATAAAGATACAAATAATATAATCCTGGAATATTGTGAGGCCTATTATATTTTGGAAATTAGGTGTATAACACATTAACATGATACATAGGTACAAAAACATTATTTAAAAACTCCAAAACATTCCCTTATATTCCATTAATATTTTAAAACAACATAGGATAACTTGGGGATGTACATAAGAAGGGGGTGAGATTTAAAAAAAAGTAGGGGACTAATCAAAGAATATCTAGATGAAAGTAACACATGTTAGTCAAGAGGGATATCAAGGTGACATGAAAGGGGTAAAATCATTAACATGAAAATCAATTTATGATATAATATGATAGCATCTAGGAAACCTAATAATGTCATAGTTACATATAACATGAAATTGTATGCATAATAAAAGTATAACTATAGAAAAATCATAACATAGTGTGTTTATGATAAACTCGTATACACCATACATGGTATATTATGAGATAACAGAATAACCCACTTCATTGTAAGTCTATATTATTTTGTTCCTACTTGTCACATTTATATCATGTACATGCATTTGTGTTCCACATAGATAATATAACATAATAATGTATTTCATCACTTTTAACCCCATGATATTGGAGTTTTCATTATCTACATGGCTTCCCCTAAAAAATTAAGTATAGCTACAACTAATTGAACTCTCGTGAGTGTAAATGGGGAAGGTTATTCACTTCAAAAATGTTTTGCATGGAAAATCATTGGATAATTATGGTTGGAAAACAAGTGTATATAAGGGTTTATGGAAGAGGTAAATGAGAGTGAAAGGATGTATCTCATTACATGGGATTTATAATGACTATAAAGTGATTTTTAAAAACACATTACATCAAGGAAAAATATAAATTAAAAGGGATTTGTTCAAAGAATGTACTTCAAATAAAAATAGGGCATATGATCCCCTTCCTTCAGAGGGTGATTCTAAAAAATAGGGAGGAACTTCTTAAGAACATGGGAACACATTGGGAGGAATTTAAAGTGGTATAAGGGTAAGTGATATGAGGTAAATATGTTTTGAGTGAAGAGGATTCAATAGTTTCATGCAGATTTATATAAAAATAGTGGATATTTGTTAATTTTCTTCTAAACTTAATCTTTAGAATTTATAAGATAAAATAAACAAAACCAGAAAGTTTACCATGGTTTATTCCTATTTTACCTACTAAATATGAGTGTTTTTAAATATTTTACAATTATAAGAACAATGAATATTAAAATAATACCCTTGATGATGTGGAATTCAATCATGTTTATAGATAATTGATTTTAAAAACATAAAATATAAAATTGGTTTTGGAGGATTCATAATGTTTTATAAATTAACAAAATAACTAAAAAATAAATTATTTTAATGTTTAAATATTTTTTATGGTTTCCTATTATGTAATTTATTAAATCACATGATGGTCATTATGATGTCATAATACAGATTGTATAATTATATGGAACTAAAATTTTACTAAAAATTTATATTGTCTCAGAAAATTATGAAAAATTCACCTTTTGGTAATTTCTATATGATGATTTCAAACAAACATTATAAAAATAATTTTCAAAATGTTATAATTTTTACTTTTAAATATAACTCTATATTAACTGGAAAATACTATTTTTACTATATTAACTACTTTTTGACACTTATGAAAATTAAATTGGATTTCATTAAACTATATTATCATTAATATTTAAATAATTATAATATTATAAGAATATTTTATTAAAATATAATTTATTTTAAAAAATAATAATTTATAAAAAATAGTGTCTTAATTAAAATACTATATTTCCCAAATAAAAATTTTATATCATCTTGTATAAATCTAATTTATATCAATCTAATTATATTATCATTGATAAAGTAATAATAAAAATAGAAAAATATAATCATTGTTTCATTAAAAAGAAGGTATAAAAAATCATATTACTAGTTTCAAGATACATATACACTTATTATACTAGTATACTCTCTAAGGGGAAGGTGTGTGATGGTGGATCATTTGTTGGGATGGTTCTAAAAACATGATTTGGGCCTTGATCTCAAAAAGCTTGAACTCCTCCCAAAAATAGATTCACTCAAGCATTAGTTTCATAATATTTTATTGGGATTGATCATGGGAAAGGACTAGTTGTAACGCCCCGACCCCAGTTACCTAGAGTCAGTGCATTATTACGTAACATTGTCATGATCACAAAAGATCACGTCTCGAAAGACTGATTAGTTTAGTAGCCTTGGAAACACTAGATACATTCATAAACGTTACACTACATCATAAAGTGAAAAACTACAATAAAATGGTCTCCATAGTCCACACTCATATCCCCTTCTGACTATCCCTGCAGGTCATTCATAAAATAATTCTTCACATCTTGGAAAAATTAGAACATTGAAATGGGTGAGCTCAGATGATCAGTAAGGATAACAATATAGCTAAAACTTTCATAAATAAACATAAACATTTAAGGCAATGTATAACTGAAACAAAAGCCTTTTAAACTTGAACTTCAGCATAATATGGAAAAATAAAATGAAATAATGCCATTTACTTATTCACATGGATATTCTACTAGTCGAATAATCACATACAATATCAATAACCACTTTCATAATGATGGAATGCATAATGCCAGACTATCATAACCACGTAGCAAAGGCCTCGTGCCAAGACTACAAATAAGATTTTGTCAAGGCCTCATGCTAAGACACTAGTTTGTCTAATGAGACCTTCTGATGCATCAAGGAGCTATATCGGGCTCCACCCGTCACTTATAAAGTCCAATGCATTCCTCATAAGAACAGGTTTAAACATATCATAAACCATAACATAATTGTATCACATAAAACATGCATAAAGGAAACATAATATTTCCACATTTTAATCACAAGATACCAATACAACACATTGATATAATAAAAACACTTTCAAAACCATTTTCAATACCAAAATAAAAGAAAATTAAAACTTTGGTATTTATTTTTCATTTAAAAAAAGTTATAGCTTGTAGAGGAAGCCGAAACTCAAATAATGGTCACGGCGGCGGATAAGTCGTTGTCGCCGCATACGTATGACAAAAAAACATTCCCTTTTGTAATTTAGTAAAAATCTTTGTATAAAAAACATTCCTTTTGAATAAATCTAAAAGTAAAAGGGCTTTATACACCGTATAAAAGAAAGTTGTGTATAAAACAAAATATGCCTCAATGAAAGGAGATTGAGACGAAGTCCCTTACCTCGTGTCCGACTTGACTCGATCGTTAATTAACCTCCTAAATAATAAACTAGAGTTAACTTATACTTGCTTAATAACCATTTTCAAGTTCATTATTCCTTTTAAATCACTTATTACCATTTTATGAACATTATGTAATTATTTAAGTTAATAACGGTCGTTTTGTCGATGTTTGGTACTTGAGTCAAAAATAAACTTCTTATAATTACAAGTTGTTCATGTGGTAAAATATCCATTATATCCAGAATTATATTCATTATGTATATATCATATATATCATATATATCCATTATATATATGCATTTATAAAATTACATAACATTTAGAGGTAAGAAATGAAATGCATCGTTCATGGAGACTGTAAGCCGTACGTACGCATGAATGATACTTTCATTTATATTTCGTATTTAATGGAATGAAATCATAATGATATAAAGGTATATTTAAATTCCAGTATAATATCATATATAATATCATTTACTCCATCCTTTATACATCCCACATATGGCGTTAACGATTCAAATCACTTTGAGGGGGGCGGTAGTCCGCACTTCCTAGAATGAAATTATCTCGTTTACCTATAGTGGAAATCATAAAGGTATGCCATAAATGAGAAATAAAGAAGAATAAGAAACAAATAAACATAATATATATCATATATAAATATAGTTACATATTAATGGCCACAATGAGAGGTGTTAAAAGAATATTGAACAATCATCGCTTCGTGAGGCAGTAATTCGCCACCCACAGAAACAGTATGTTCTTTAACCATTAGACGAAGGTGTGTGTAAGTGTAAATAAAATACTTCTCATAATAACATACTATTATATTTAATATACTGTTTTTGTTACAAAATAAAGTAATAAAAGTATTTTAAGGGGTTGGAGAAGCAAAATAAAACAAAAGAAGATAAGAGAAGACATTACCTTAAAATCAGGTAACTCTTTTTGATTTGAGCCAAAGGCTTCCTTGGGAAGACTTATTCCCAAATTGAGGCTTCTAGGAGTAAGATAGGGATGGTGAGAGAGTACTTGGGAAGAGGTTGGACGAGACAAATGGCTTTGATGGTGTGAATAAGGTGGTAGAGTTGGGGGCCTTTTATAAGAGGAGAGGAGGGGAACTCGTGAAAAGTCATGAAATGTTAATTTATTATGAAATGATTTTTGGATTTTAAAGGTCCCACAATGATATATTTAGAGTATAAGGTGATAAGGGTTAGAAAGATACCCATCCAATAGGTTTTAGACAAGTGTAAGTCCTAGATTTTACCTTATCATTTCATATTATTTAAATTGTTCATTAATGAGGTAATCACTGCATCATCATGGTGTCATAAATAAATTTATTTATTTAATACCTAAAAATTATAAAAAAAATTACCATGATGTAGGAAATATTTTTATATTTCCAAGGAATATTTATATTCTAAAATATAACTTATATAACCCCATGTAATAATTATTTTAGTAAAACAACACATGTTTGTGACAATTTTATTTTTTACTTCAAATAAAAAGTTATTAATGTCATTTTCTTACCCAAGTGGATCCATGGGGTCCCCAAGTTGACCAATGGATTTTCATGGTAGGCCATGACTCATCCAATAAGTATAGGACAGGTGTAAAGTTAATTTCATATTATTATGTCCTTATATTTACCTTAAATTACACTAATTACCTTTAATCGCGATTAATAAAACATAAAAGTTACTATTCACCAAAAAATATTTTAATCCCATTGAACCATATTTTACTTATTAATGACAACCATGTATGTCGTATTTTTGAAATTCAATTCACAGAAGTGGTAATGATTCATTTAAACGAAAAATTAGTTTTTAACTACCACTAAGTCGTTTCACTATTCATAAAAAATTGAAGTTTCTCATAACAATACCAAAACATCACCCTAAGCTATAATTGATATTACAAATTCAAAAATGTTGTCTATTTTAAAAAATTCCAAAAATATAAGTTGCATTAATTAATTTTATAATTAATTCCCGTTGTCAAAACAAATGGCGTGTTTTTAAGAAACAATATCAATCAAAAGATTGAGAATTGTTTATGTCCAATTTCAAAGTGAAATTAATTATAATGATCACTATTTGATAAAATAGAAAAATTATATTCTAATTATACTTTAGAATCACTCAATAGTATAATTTATCACTATAAATTATTTTGATTAAAAATGTTGTTTTTATGTATTTTTCACTATTCATCGAAAATTGGAAGTTCTCAGAAAAATACCAAAATTTCAACATAGGCTAATTTTGATATTAAAAATCCAAAAATAAAGTCCATTCTAAAATATAAAATTTATATAATTTCAAAAAGTGGGTATTACTATTCATAATGGTTACTTTGGTTGGTCGCAGTGTGTTAGAACTCGAGGTTGCGTACAACACACGATGCTCTATTATTCAAAGAGAAGCGTACCATGGAAGCTTGGAGTGTTACATTCTACCCTCCTTAGATAAATTGTATCTTTGCAATTTGAAATTGTTCTTCGAAAATAAAAGGTTGAAAGTAGAAAATACCTTTGTGGAAAACCCACATCGGAAATAAGGTTAATAAAATATAGCCTTAATAAGAGGGAAAGAGAAATGAAAAAGGTCACCACCAAATTATGATCTCAATTAGGAGAACATTGGTGGAAATTAGAGACATATAATTGGTGGGAAAACATAAATATTTATAGGTATTGATTGAGGTCATCAATCACAAACAAGTGTAAAATTGAGGGCCTCAAAGCCATCAATCTATGATGATTTAAAATATCATCAGTTCAAAAAAAACATAAGGTATTAGGATAACACATTTTTTAAATATCCCTTTCCTAATATTGATGAATTAATTTATTCATAGAATAAGAGATAGTTATATATATATATATATATGCTTGATAAGTAGAGTTTCAACAATTTCTACCACAAACTCATCTTTCACTCAAAAAGATAATAGAACTCAAAAATAGTATATTTATCCTAATCGTATAAGGTTAAAAATATTAACACATACCACTTAGATTAGGAAAACTATTTTGTAATAACTAGGGACTTCCTGTAGGCTAGGGGTAGGTATTAAAGGCCTTTCGCACTATGGTTGTGGGTTCGATTCCTATAGCTTTGTCTGACGTGACGGGTTATCCCCCGACCTGCATGTTGTCCTTTTCCTAAAACTATAGTATTATAATATTCCAAAAATAATCTTTAGAAATGTTTTAACCTTAAACAATATATCCAAAGTTCAACTTAATCCATTCCAACCTTTATAGTTATCCAAAATACCTCTGTCCAGACTTTCTCTAAAAGGTCTCTAAATTTCAAAATCAATTCATCAAATTCCCCAAACAAAGTAAAGTTTCTCTTATTTTCACATACTAAAAATATGATTACCTTCATCATATTAAAAAATTAATGAAAACAACAAGTACTACAGTATAATCCTTATATATATCACATTATTCTTGTAACCAGAATATAATCCTTGAGTCCAAAAGCACCAATACATTAATTATTCCACTTCAACTGTAGTAACAACATAAGATTGGCCTTGATCCCTTGGCCTTTTTTGAGGTAAGTTTCCCTGACGCTTAAGACAATAATTTGTATAATGCCCCATTTCCCTATAATTGTAGTATTCAACATTGATAGCCTCTTTCTTTCCCTTGCAATCACGAGCCTGGTGACCTTTTTCTCCACATTTATAACAAACTCTCATTCCTTTTAGGCAAGTATCATGGGGATTCTTTCCACAATTATCGCATAATGGAAAATCCTTATTTCCATTTTTCCCTTTATCTATCTCTTGTTCCACCGTTATCTTCTTCTCTTGTTTTACTTTATGGTCATAAGATTTTGAGAATTCTTTTTCTGTCTTGATAGCACACGAGACTATATCTTCATACGTTGTGAAAGATTGTGATACCAAAGATTGATGGAGAAATGGTTTTAACCCATCAAAGAAACGATCAATCTTACTTATTGGTTTACGTATATAATCTGAAGCATACCTCGCTAACCTTGTAAAGTTGGCCTCATACATTGTGACATTCTCATCCCCCTTTTGTCTCAGACTTAGAAATTGCCTTTCTATATCTGCTCAATGGTCACGAGGAAAGTATTTTTCTATGAAAAGATCTTTGAACTCCCTCTATTCCATATTTGATACTTCATCATCTTCCTTTGTGTTTTGAATCAATGACTACCATTGATCAGCATCTCCAGTGAGGCGGTAAACTGCCATGACAACATTTTCCATTTCACTACTCCCTAAAGCCTGAAATATTTTCTCTAGAGAATTTATCCATTGCTTAGCTACTAATGGATTTGTAATCCCATTTAATGTTGGTGGTTTTCGCCTTATGAAGTGATCTAACATTGATCCTACACACTGCGGATCAGGGTGCTCCATACGGGTAAGTTTATTATTCATAACCTGAGTGAGTTGTCCCAGTATGGTGATAAGTTGATCAGCACCAGTTGTATCACCAGCTCCACTATAATTATCTTGAGTAGGAGGTAAATCCCTACATGGAGTGCATGAATTGATACCGTTTCCATTCCTTCCAATAGGCGCCATTTATAAACAATGTCATAAACTAGATTAGTTTATGAATTGAAATACATAATAACAAACTTGCAAAACACTTAACATAAACTGAACTATTTATAGATATAATCCATAATCATAAAAATGTTTTCTTTGAGGAAGTATATACTCATAAAAACTTCATAATGGTTTGTAAAGAAAATGAGAATTATCATAAGCATATCCCCAGGAGTGTCATAACCAAGAGTGAAGAAAGGCCTGTTCGTGCACCAGTTCTCGTTCGAGTATAGCTCAAAGCGGTGTTTTTGGGTTTTACCCCTAGGTACATCTGTGCCAGAGCCACCTCTACCTGCTCATATCCAGACAATGATTTATTGCTCTGAAAAATCACAAAATCTTTATAATACCAAAATTCTAGGATTTTCTTATATAATAATCCTAAAAGTATATCTTAGGGCTATGTGCTCTAATCAGTGTTTTTCTAACTCTAGCATCCAAGGTTAGTACTAAACTTCCTCTGATACCAACTGTAATGCCTCGACCCCAGTTACCTAGAGTCGGTTCATTATTACGTAACATTGGCATGATCACAAAAGATTATGTCTCAAAAGACTGATTAGTTTAGTAGCCTTGGAAACACTAGATACATTCATAAATGTTACATTACATCATAAAGTGAAAAAATACAATAACATGGTCCCTATAGTCCACACTCATATCCCCTTCAGACTATCCCTACAGGTCATTCATAAAATACTTCTTCACATCCTGGAAAAATTAAAACGTTGAAAGGGGTGAGCTCAGATTCTCAGTAAGGATAACAATATAGCAGAAACTTTCATAAATAAACATAAACATTTAAGGCAATGTGTAACTGAAAAAAGCCTTTTAAAATTTAACTTCAGCATAATATGGGAAAATAAAGTAAAATAATGTCATTTACTTATTCACATGGATATTCTACTAGTCGAATAATCACATGCAATATCAATAACCACTTTCATAATGATGGAATGCATAATGTCAGACTATCATAACCACGTAGCCAAGGCCTCATGCCAAGACTACAAATAAGATTTTGTCAAGGCCTCGTTCCAAGACACTAGTTTGTCTCATTAGACATACTGATGCATCGAGGAGCTATAGTGGGCTCCACCTGTCACTTATTAAGTCCAATGCATTCCTCATATGAACAGGTTTAAACATATCATAAACCATAACATAATTGTATCACATAAAACATGCATAAAAGAAACATAACATTTCCACATTTCAATCACAAGATATCAATACAACACATTGATATAATAAAAACACTGTCAAAACCATTTTCAATACCAAAATATAATAAAATTAAAACTTTGGTATTTATTTTTCATTTAAAAAAAATTATAGCTTGTAGAGGAAGCCGAAACTCAAATAATGGTCACGGTGGCGGAGAAGTCATTGTCACCGCCTACGTACGACAAAAAACATTACCTTTTTTAATTTATTAAAACTATTTATATAAAAAATATTCCTTTTGAATAAATGTATAATTCAAAGGGGTTTATACACCGTATAAAAGAATTTGTGTATAAAACAAAACATGCCTCAATGAAAAGAGATTGAGACGAAGTCCCTTACCTTGTGTCCGACTTGACTCGATCATTCTTTAACCTCCTGAATAATAAACTAGAGTTAATTTATACTTGCTTAAGAACCTTTTTCAAGTTCATTATTCCTTTTATATCACTTATTACCATGTTATGAACATTATGTAATTATTTAAGTTAATAACGGTCGTTTTGTCGATCTTTGGTACTGGAGTCAAAAATAAACTTCTTATAATTACATTTTGTTCATGTGATAAAATATCCATTATATCCAGAATCATATTCATGATGTAGATATCATATATATAATATATATCTATTATATATATGAATTTATAATATTACATAACATTTAGAGGTAAGAAATGAAATGCATCGTTCATGGAGACGGTAAGTCGTACGTACGCATGAACGCTACTTTCATTTATATTTCATATTTAATGGAATGAAATAATAATTATATAAAGTCATAGTATAATTCCAGTATAATATCATATATAATATCATTTACTCCATCCTTTATACATCCCACATATGGCATTAACGATTCAAATCACTTTGAGGGGGCGGTAGTCCACACTTCCTAAAATGAAATTATCACGTTTACCCATAATGGAAATCATAAAGGTATGCACTAAACGAGAAATACAAAAGAATAAGGAAAACATAAACATAATATATATCATATATAAATATAGTGACATCTTAATGGACACCATGATAGGTGTTAAAAGAAGATGGAACAATCATCGTTTCGTGAGACAGTAATTCACCACCCACAGAAACAATATGTTCTTTAACCATTAGACGAAGGTGTGTGTAATTTTAAATCAAATAATTATCATAAAAACATCCTATTATATTTAATATACTGGTTTTGTTACAAAATAAAGGAATAAAAAGAGTTTAAGGTGTTGGATAAGCCAAATGAAACAAAAGAACATAAGAGAAGACATTACCTTAAAATCGGGTAACTCTTTTTGATTTGAGCCAAAGGCTTCCTTGGAAAGACTTATGCACAAAGTGAGGCTTCTAAGAGTAATATAGGGAATTTTAGAGAGTATTTGGGCAGAGTTTGGCCGATACAAATGGCTTTTATGGTGTGAATAAGGTGGTAGAGGTGGGGGCCTTTTATAAAATGAGAGGAGGGGCACTCGTGGAAAGTCATGAAATGTTACTTTATTATGAAATGATTTTCTGATTTTAAAGGTCCCAAAATGATATATATAGATTATAAGGTGATAAGGGTTCGAAAGATACCCATCAAATAGGTTTTATACAAGTGTAAGTCTTATATGTTACCATATCTTTTCATATTATTTAAATTGTTCATTAATGAGGTAATCGCTGCATCATCATGGTGTCATAAATAAATTTATTTATTTAATGCCTAAAATTTATAAAAAAATTACCATTATGTAGGAAATATTTTTATATTTACAATGATTATTTATAGTCTAAAATATAACTTATATAACCCCATGTAATAATTGTTTTTGTAAAACAACACATGTTTGTGACAATTTTATTTTTACTTCAAATAAAAAGTTATTAATGTCATTTTCTTACCCAAGTGGCTCCATGGGGTCCCCAAGTTGACCCATGGATTGTATTGGAAGGCCATTACTAATCCAATAAGTGTAGGACAGGTGTAATTTTAATTTCATATTATTATGTCATTATATTTACCTTAAATTACACTAATTACCTTTAATCGCGATTAATAAAACATAAAAGTTACTATTCACAAAAAATTATTTTAATCCCATTGAACCAAATTTTACATACTAATGACAACCATGAATGTTGTATTTTTGAAATTAAATTCATATAAGTGGTAAAGTTTCTTTTAAACGAAAAATTAGTTTTTTAACTACCACTTAGTGGTTTCACTATTCCTCAAAAATTGAAGTTTCTCAGAACAATACCAAAAATTCACCCTAAGATATAATTGATATTCCAAATTCAAAAATGATTTCTATTTTACAAAATTCCAAACATATAAGTTTCATTAATTAATTTTATAATTAATTCCCGTTGTCAAAACAAATAGCGTGTTTTTAAGAAACAATATCAATCAAAAGATTGACAACTGTTTATGTCCAATTTCAATGTGAAATTAATACTAATGATCACCATTGTATAAAATGGTAAAATTATATTCTAATTATACTTTAAAACCATTCAATAGTATATTTTATCACTATAAATTATTTTTATTAAAAATGTTGTTTTTAAGTATTTTTCACTATTCATCGAAAATTGGATGTTCTCGGAAAAATACCAAAAAATCAACATAGGTTAATTTCGATATTTTGAATCCAAAAATGAAGTCCATTCTGAAATATAAAATCTATATAATTACAAAAAGTGGGTATTACTATTTATAATGGCTACTTTGGTTGGTCGCGGTGTGTTAGAACTCGAGGTTGCGTACAACACACACTGCTCTATTATTCAAAGAGAAGTGTACCATGGAATCTTGGAGTGTTACACTAGTGATATCTTCACCCTCAGAATATTAGATAAAATGGATTTATAAAGTACAATAATAAATGTGGTTGTTTCTTATTTTATTTAAATCAATTATACTTAATCATAAAACTTAATATATACTAATCTTTAAAGTCATTATAGAATGGCTATATTATGAGTGTTAAGATGCCTAAGGTTATTTTAAACCTAACGGTATATATTTCTAATGGTTAAAGATAACAAAAGTTTTTCATGTATTTCCTATAACCACGTTACATAGTAAGGAATTTATTACTTAAAAATGGGAATTTCACTTGTAAAATTTCTTCTGGTTACATAATTATCCAGTTAATAAAATTAACCCTCAAAAGTTAATTATGTACACTATAATAGATGTGGGTACTTTTTTTCATCAGATCGTATGGTTTACATAGTGTTTCATCAAACAATTGGTTTTTCCATATCACATTTATAGGGTGAGTTGTATTGTTTCTTGTAACATTGTCTCTACGATCAGAGATCCTAACTAGATGCTCCTTGTATGAAAGATAATTTTCCAAGATGACCACCTATGGATTTAGTTCATGTTAGGTTTCTTTTATGAACGTACTCAAGAGAGAAAAATCATATACTTAGAAAAATTTGGGTGGGATTTATAGTAGATATGCCATAGCCGTAATGCAATAAATGATCTAGAGGGGGTCAATATTTTTTGTATTATGATTTCCATATTCTTAAAACACGTGAATCATTTCCTTGTTGATTTAAAAAGTAACACATTATCTTCAATGTTAAACTATAGGTGTTATCAAGGATTGGGTTCATAGATTTTTTTTATTGACTTTGTGAGGGTTTTATATGATGCTTAGTGGTTTGTACATTTTATTTAATCTCTAGGATAATGTCAGATTGCATAAGGTTATTCTCTCTAACTTCATCCCAACATGTTATAGTTTGACCCCTATTCCCACACAAGAAATTATAAGGGTTTATTTTAATTGTATAATGGAAATTGTTTTTATATGAGAAATCTAGTAGAGGACAATGTTAATCCCAATAACTTTGGACATATATTGAACATAATATAAGTATATACTCTAGTGTTTGTTTGGGTATCTCAAGTTGACCATCCGTCTAAGGATGATAAGAAGTACTGAATCTCAACTCTGTACCCAATTCATGCTAAAGGATTATCTAGAACCACTAGGTAAACCTCATGTCTCAATCTCATACAATATAGAATCACACTCCATGATTTCTTACCACATACATTATGTATATCATGGTTAGTTTTTCAAGGGATAAATATTCCTTGAAAATGGTAAAATTCACTAAATTTGGAAGGTGATCCAGTACAACCCAAATGGAATTATTTCATTTATATTTCCTAGGGTTTCTTATGAAAAATTCATCATTCTTTTTTCCCATTTCAATACTAGTATAGGAAATGGTTTCATCATAACCATATAATTCCTTAATTAATCCTTGACTTGTTATTATACCAAGCATTAAAATACAAATTATTCAATCTCCATATTCATGTTTTCCAACCATATGTTTTTTTCCTGATATCTATATATCTAAGAGATTCCTTGATTAATAGAGAAGAATGATTTATGTAAATCATCTAGAAGTTCATGATATAGTTCTGGTTTTTATGGTTCATATATCTAGGTTTTAAACCTTATTTCTCAATCTTTAGCGAAGTTGAACTCCATATTATTCACTACATTTTTTATGGATCATCATCATCTTTTTTTCCCTTCTTGATCTTCTCAAGAATGAATGGTTGAGAAGTTATTTGAGAAATTTTATATGAATATACATTTATTATTCACATGCCTATCCATTTCATGTACAAAAATATTGGATCCCTTTTAATCCTTATCATGGATATGGTTTTTGAATCCTTTATACTCCTAAAATATTCCACTTGTTTCACCTTCACAATATGGTAATGGATTAAACAATCATAAACTTTGATCAGATCAAACTACTTTTATTGGAACATATTGAGATCCTTTTTTGTGAAAATATACTTGAGGATTTTATGATCTGTATATATTTCATACTTCCCCCCATAGATATAATGTCAGCAAATATTTAATGTCAATATCATTAAAGTTAATTTCAAATATTGAGTTGGGTATTTCTGCTCATAGATCTTTAATTGGTTGGAGGCATGGGATTTCACTTTTTCATCTTGTACGAGTACCCAACCCAAGACCTTTTATGATGAATTATTATAGATCACCAATCCTTCTCCACTGTTGGGTAATGTGAGTATAGGTGCAACGATTAGTCTTTTTTTAACACGTTTAATCTCTCCACACATTCAATTTCCTTGAGAAACTAAACTTCATTCCACGTAATATTGGTTATGGGATTTAAAATCATGAGAGTGTTCATATAAATAGACAATAGTACCCATATAATCCACGGAACATAAGTATTTTTATCATATATGTTGGTTTGGGTTATTCTTTAGTTAATTATATTTTTTAATTATCCATATAGATTTATTATTTGGTGATTACATGTCCCAGGAATGTTACATTCTCCAACAAAATCTCGAATTACTATACTTTTCAAATAATTTTTACTTTTGTAATGTCTTTATTATAGAATTCAAATGCTCCTCATGTTTCTCCTTGATTTTAGAGTATATAAGAATATCATATATAATGACTACCAAATATTTGTTGAGGTAATACCTAGACTCTACTCATAATCCCATAAAGATAGATGGGTCTTAAGTGAGTTTGAATTGAATATCTATAAACTCATAGTGCTCATACCTTGTACAAAAATCATTCTTAGGTATATTTTCATTCTTCACCCAAACAAGATAATATCTTAACCAATGATCTATCTTAGACAAGTACTAGGATCCACATAGTTGATCGAATAGGTCATCAATTCATAGAAGATGATACTTGTTCTTTATCATGATATTTTTGATCCCATGACAATAAATTCATAGGAATATTGACCCATACTTATTATTTATAAATAGTACCATCACACCCCATGGTGAAGTACTTTGGCATATAAACCCTTTATCTATATTCTCCAATATTTTCTTCTTTAGCTATTAAAGTTTAATAGTGGAAATTCAATATGGAGTATTAGATATTGTAAAATATCTAGGTATTAGCTTGATTGAGAACCGAACATCCATGATTAAAGGAAGACTAAGAACCTATTTTAGAATCACATCAGCATATTCACTTACAATAGGCATGTAATCAAGTATGATATTTTCCTTATCGCTAATAATAGTTGATAAATATTCTTTCTCTTATGTAAATAATATTCATGATTTATATGATGATACCAAAAGAGATTCATCATCATGTTTTCAATTGTATAAAATCATAGGGTGATTTTTGATATAGAGGTTGATTTCCATGTCATAGAAATTCATGTTGGCTCTATAAAAGGAAATCCAATAAACAACTATAATTACATTGAATTCATCTATAGGGATTATCACAAGGTTCTTCTTGAAGTTCATCCCAAAAATATTTATATGGGATAAGTTATATATTTGTGATACAATAATTTTATTATTTTCCATTTTCATTGATAACTATATTCACATGTTTTGAGGTGGTGTTTGAATATTTCTACAAAACTTGTGTGATATGAAATAATTTTTTGAACCAGAATAAAATAGTACATTCACTATTTGTGATTGAATAATTAGTATACAAATCATGACATCATTATCAAGATCCTTCTCTGTAGTTGTGATGAAATAATCTAAACCTTACTCCTTAATCCATTGAGGTTGTTGGAATTTTTTATCCTCGATAACCTTTTTCTTACTACATTGATTCACATAGTGTCCTTATTACTTTCCATGGAAACATTAGATAGAAATTTTAGGGTGCGCTGGATAATTCCTTTATTCCATCACAGTAGTGGGTCTCTATTGTTGGTATTCTCCAGCTAAATTCCATTCCATCCCACGCCTAATGAATTTTCATTTCTCCTTTCAAAAATTTATGTGATTTTTATTCCCACAGCTTTTAAAATTGGGATGTTAGAATTTATTTCCCCCATGAGATTTCTCCATCGCACTACATGAATTAAAATATATTCTCATCCTCATAAATTCTAACCCATGAAACTCAAGATATTCACCAATATCCATTTAAAATTTGAGGGAATTTCATATAACTTCTTCATTGCTTTTAGTGTATCAAATCACTAAATTTATTCGTAGAATCTATTTTTTCCCACCATATATGTGGTAAAATTTACTATTGGTGTCAATGAAAAATTTAGTGGCGTGTCATGTAAGTCTTTGTAATTTTTTCTCAAACACCCTGATGGATTCATAATCCTTTTTCGTGAGGCTAAGAAAATACATCTCCATTTTATTTTAGAGAGTTTAAAGAATATATTTATCAAAAAAGAATATGGAATTCATTGTACTCCATAACATTGATGTCTTCCTTGGACTTCATATCTTTTAACAATTTCCCCCATTGATTAGATTCTCCATCAATATGATTAACATATATCATGACCTTCTCTCAATTAGTACATTAAAGGATATAGATTATATTTTCAATGGATTTAATCCATTATTCCATAGTTAAAGTGTAACACCCCAAGCTTCTACGGTACGTTTCCCTTCGAATAATGCGATAGCGTGTGTTGTACGCAACCTCGAGTTCTAACACACACCACAACTAATTAAACTAGCTGTTGTGAATAGTAATACCTACTTTTTGAAATCATATATATTCTATATTTCAAAATGGACTTCATTTTTGGATTCGGAATATCAAAATTAGCCTAGGGTGAAATTTTGGTACATTTCGGATAACTTTCATATTTTGATGAATAGTGAAAATTACTAAATTTTAATTAAAAACAACTTTTTTAATCAAAATAATTAATAGTGATAAATTGTGAATTTGAGTGGTTTTAAAGTATATTTAGAATATATTTTTACCATTTAATATAATCTTGGTCATTGGACATAATTTTACAATTAAACCGAACATAAACAAGTGTCAATCTTTTGATAGTTATTATCTCTTAAAAACACGCTTTTTGTTTTGACAGCGGGAATTAATTTTAAATTAATTTCTGCCACTTCTGTGTTTTGAATTTAGAAAAATGGATTCCATATTTGGAATCAGGATGTTCAAATTGTGTAAATAGGTAACTTTTATTTTTAGACATTTTGAATAATTACTGCGGTAAATATTTTATTTACCATGGTTAAGGGTAAATCCGGTAAATAAGGGTTAAAAAAAATAATATTATAATAATACTAAATTACCCTAAAACGTGTCTCAACCCTATTGGTTGATACATGGTCGACCATGGGCATCTTTGGGTCTATTTTGGGACCCCATGGATCCACTTGTAAGTGATAATGACACATTATATTAATAAAGTTAAAATAAAAATAAAAATGGCATAAGCTTACATCTTTTAGAAGAACAATTTTTACATAGGGTTATACATGTTGGATTTTCGATTATAAATATTCATTAGAAAGCTAAAAAGATTTCCTACATAATGATATTTTATTTATAATTTTTAGACATTATATAATTTATTTTATTTATGACACAATGATGATGCAGTAATTACTAAAATTGTGAAAAATAAAAATAATTGATCTTATAAATACCCAAATAATTATAATATGAAACTTTTAATGAATTAAACTAATTTTCTATGATAATATGATATATTAGGATTGATTTAATTGACTTTTTTCGAAGTAATCAATCTGTTAGGAGTTTCACAAAAATCAACTATTGAATAGTGTCAAAATTGACATAAAAGAGTTCTTAAAACAAATATTATATTATTAATTGATATTAAATTCCTAAAAATCTAAGGTTCGGCCAAGAGACTTATATTATGATAGGTTCCTCATTAATGGACCACTTGGGGGTCTCTTGGATGTATATAGTAAGTTTATTAACCATATTATATAAAAATACAAAGAGACATTGTAAAAGTGAAACTAATTAACTTAGAGTTAGTACTTAAAGATAAGGTTAATATAAGTACCCAAACCTGTCTAAATTCTATTGGATGAGTTGTTTTCGACCTATCCCCACCTCATCCTTTGAATAGTCAACTTTGGAGCCTTTGTAAACAGAATATGAATTTATTATAAATTAATATTTCTAACTTTTCCAAAGGTGCCCCTCACCCCTCTTATAAAAGGGCACTCCTCCTTCTCATTTCTTCACACCTTCAAAGCCTTTTGGTTCGGCAAAACTCTGCCCAAATACTCTCCCAACATCCCTTACTACAACCTAGAGCCCTTAGTTTGATCATAAAGCCAACCTAAGGAGCCCTTTTGATCAAATCAAAAGGAAGAACCCGAAGAAGAGGTAATGATTTCACCACCCTTTTCTAAGTTCATTTCTTCTTCCACTTCTTCTTCCTTTGTTCTTACCATTCTGAAATAATAACTCCAGTATCTCACATATACTGTGATGTTATTATAAATATGGTACAATCATATTCAGTATTCTATCCACCCTTTGAATAACATGTCACCATACGTGCGTACGTACGGCTTACCGTCTCCACGTCGTGGTGTAATTGTTATTCAATATAATATTATTTGGATGGGTATAATAATGATGTGTAACTCATGTAAATAATAAATATAACATGTTAATGATTCTTTATATATGATATACCATCCATTTATATATTATTTTAATATCAAAAGAATGATATTGTCGCTCGTGCGTACGTACGGACTACCGTCTCCACGAACGCGATGAGATTCATTCTCCATCGTATCCATTAAAGTATAATTATCATTTGATGATTTAAAAATGATGTTTAAGGACTGTATATCATTCTGGATATGAATAAGATACAACAACCATGGCTTATGTAACAAAACATATAAAAGAAAATGAGTAAGTTAACTCCCGAAACGACGATAATTCTAAGATATTATTAACAAATCAATGTTAAAAGATCATATATGATATCATATTAATATATATGATTCTTGTATAATTTAATAACAACTATTTCACCATTATACAGGAGGTTAACCTACCCCAACCAAGGAAAAGTACAAGGTAAGGGTTATTTCACAATCTCTTCATTATCCGAGGTTGTTTATATGTAATAATCTACTGGGATCTCTTTATCATCCACATTCATGTTTCTTCAAAATGTATTTCAAAACATTTTTACTATTTACAAGAATATGGGTTAAAGTCATTTATACCCTTGTTTGACTTTTTATAAGAGGTTTATAAAGGAATCTTTCCGTCGTTTTCAAAACAAGGTCCTTTTTAACCTTTTCGACAGAATTGAGGTAAGAATGTTTTTTTTAACTTATACGGCGGGTGCGGTTATTTTACGCCGTTATAAAATCTTCAAAGCTTTCCTTACAAGCTTATAAGAATATTTTCAAAGAAAATGTTTTATTTTATATGGATCTTAAATTATTTCAAAATAAAAGGAGATATTTCTTTAAAAAGAATTTTGATTTCATCTATGTCAACATCCTTTGATGGATTTTAAGATTATTTGAAGTTGATTTATTATGATACAAAACTTCTATATTGTATTGAAGGTTTTGTGATATGTTTGACTGTGGATGTGCTATTTTTATACCATTCATAGTTTATTGTGAAATTATTGACATTTCGTATGCTAGTTTTAATACGAATGTTTATGTTATGTTTAAACCTTTTCATATGGGAATGCATTGGACTTAATAAGTGACGGGTGGAGCCCGCTATAGCTCCTCGATGCATCGGTAGGTCTCATGAGACAAACTAGTGTCTTGGCACAAGGCCTTGACAAAATCTTATTTGTAGTCTTGGCACGAGGCCTTGGCTATGTGGTTATGATAGTCTGGCATTATGCATTCCAACATTATGAAAGTGGTTATTGATATTGCATGTGATTATTCGATTAGTAGAATATCCATGTGAACAAGTAAATGGCATTATTTCATTTTACTTTTGCCATACTATGTTGAAGTTCAATTTTAAAAGGCTTTTGTTTTAGTAATTCATTGCCTTAAATGTTTATGCTTATTTTGAATGTTCCGCTATATTGTTATCCTTACTGGGCATTTGAGCTCACCCCTTTTCTATGTTTTATTTTTCCCAGGTAGTGAAGAAGTAATTTATGAATGACTTGCAGGGATATTATGAGGGGTTAATAGTGTGGATATGAAGACTTTGTTGTTGTAGTAGTTTTTCACTTTGAAATGTAATGTAAAACTTTATGATTATATCTAGTGTTTCCAAGGCTACTAAACCAATCGGTCTTTCGAGATTTGATCTTTCTTGTGATCATGCCAATGTTATGTAATTATTGCACCGACTCTGGGTAGCAGGGGCCGGGGCGTTACAGTTGGTATCAGAGGAAGTTTAGTACAAACCTTGGAAACTAGATTTAGATAAACTCTGATTAGATCACGTAGACCTAAGATGAACTTTGAGGATTAGTATAGAAGAACTTCCTAGAATTTTGGTATTGTAGAGATTTTGTGAGTTTTCCGAGCAATACATCCCTGTCTGGATACGAGCAGGTAGAGGCGGCTCTGGCACAGATGTACCTAGGGGTAAAACCCGAAAACACCGCTTTGAGCTAGACTCGAACGGGAACTGGTGCACGACAACGGGCCTTGCTGCACTCTTGGTTACGACACTCCCGGGGGATATGCTTAGGATAACTCTCACTATCTTTACAAATCATTATGAAGGGTTTATGAGTATATACTTCCTCAAAGAAAACATTTTTATGATTATGGATTATATCCATAAATAGTTCAATTTATGTTAAGTGTTTTATAAGTATGGGATTATGTATTTTGATTCATAAACTGATCTAGTTTATGCCATTGTTTAGAAATGGCGCCTAGTGGAAGAAATGGAAACCGTATCAATGCACGCACTCCATGTAGGGATTGCCCTCCTGCTCAAGATAATTATAGTGGGGCTGGTGATGCAACTGGTGCTGATCAACTAATCACCATACTGGGACAACTTACTCATGTTATGAATAATAACCTTACCCGTATGGAGCACCCTGATCCGCAGCGTGGAGGATCAATGTTAGATCGATTCATGAGACAGCAACCACCAACGTTCAATGGGAATACAAATCCCTCAGTAGCTGAGCAATGGATATTTTCCCTAGAGAAAATATTTCAGGCTTTGGGGAGCAGTGAAAGGGAAAAAGTTATCATGGCAGTTTACCGCCTCACTGGAGATGCTGATCAATGGTGGTCATTGATTCAAAATACGAAGGAAGATGATGAAGTATCAAATATGGAATGGAGGGAGTTCAAAGATCTGTTTTTAGAAAAATACTTTCCTCGCGACCATCGAGCAGATATGGAAAGACAATTTCTAAGTCTGAGACAAAAGGAGGATGAGAATGTCACAAAGTATGAGGCTAACTTTACAAGATTAGCGAGGTACGCTGGTGATTATATTCGCAACCCAAGAAGTAAGATTGATCGTTTCTTTGATGGGTTAAAACCATTTCTCCGTCGAGCATTAGTCTCACAATCCTTTTCATCGTACGAAGACATTGTCTCATGTGCTATCAAGACCGAAAAGGAATTCTCTAAGTCTTATGACTTTAAAGCAAAGCAAGAGAAGAGGAGACCTGCTGATCAATCTGGGAATGGAAATAAGGGGAAGAAGGGAAAGGTTGAATATCCATCTTGTGGTAAGTGCGGGAAGAAACACCCCGGTGCTTGCCTGAAGGGAATGGGAGTCTGTTACAAGTGTGGTGAAAAAGGCCACCAAGCTCATGATTGCAAGGGGAAGAAGGAAGCTACCAACGTTCAGTGCTACAATTGCAGGGAGATGGGGCATTATGCAAATGCATGTCCTAAGCGTCAGGAGAACTTACCTCAGAAAAGGCCAAGGGATCAAGGCCAGGCTTATGCTATCACTACTGCTGAGGTAGAAGCTCCGAAAGACGTGGTGGCAGGTAATTTAATGGTTTCCTCAAGTTTAGCAAATGCATTATTTGATTCTGGATCATCGCATTGTTTCATATCTTCCCAGTTTGCTAAGAAAATTAGATATTTCCAATTTGATTTAATAAGGGAGTTGTCAGTTAAAACTCCTAAGGGAAGTATCGTTGCAACAAAGTTTTGTGAATCAGTCCCCATTAGAGCACATAAATTTTCTTTATCTGCTGATTTCATCGTCATACCTATGATTGAGTTTGATATAATCCTCGGTATGGACTGGCTTTCGGACTATGATGCGAAGATTTATTGTAAGAAGAAAGATGTTACGATTCTTGATGATAATGATAAGGAGCACCTTATTTTTAGAGCAGAATCGTCACCACCTAATTCTTATTTAGATCCACCCCCAGTAGCTCAACTTAATTCAATTATTGGGGTGGAAGAGAATAAAGTAACTATCGGTGAGGAAAGGAATGTTCAAATAGAGGATGTACCTGTTGTGAAAGAATTTGTAGATGTATTTCCGGAAGATTTACCTGGACATCCTCCAGAACGAGAAGTAGAGTTTTCCATTGATTTGATTCCTGGATCAAGGCCTATATCGAAGACCCCTTATAGAATGGCTACTGTAGAGTTAGTCGAACTAAAGAAACAACTAGAGGAATTGAGTAATAAGGGATTTATTCGCCCTAGTGTTTCTCCATGGGGAGCCCCTGTTCTTTTTGTTAAAAAGAAAGATGGATCTATGAGGTTATGTATCGACTACAGGGAGATCAATGCTATAACGATAAAGAACAAGTATCCCCTACCTCGTATTGATGATTTATTTGACCAACTGCATGGAGCTCAATACTTTTCAAAGATTGACCTTCGATCTGGATACCATCAGTTGTGTGTGAAGAAGGAAGACATTCCGAAAACAGCATTTCGAACCAGGTACGGGCATTACGAGTTTACTGTAATGCCGTTTGGATTGACTAATGCACCCTCTGTATTCATGGATCTAATGAATAGAGTTTTCAAGGAGTATCTCGATGAATTTGTGGTGGTATTTATTGATGATATCTTGGTATACTCCAAAACCTACGAAGATCATGAAAATCACTTGCGCATTATCTTGAAGACTCTGAGGAGGCATGAATTATATGGGAAGTTTAGCAAGTGTGAATTCTGGCTTCAGGAGATTTCTTTTCTTGGCCATATTGTCTCTAAAGATGGAATCTCTGTTGATCCTTCTAAGACCAAGGCAATCCAAGAATGGCCAGCACCTACGAGTATAACTGAGGTACGTAGTTTTATTGGTTTGGCAGGTTATTATCGACGTTTCGTCCAGAATTTTGCCCGATTGGCTAACCCATTAACGAAGCTCACACGTAAAGGGGTTAAATTTGTTTGGACAAAAGAGTGTGAAGAATGTTTCGAAGAACTGAAGAGAAGATTAGTCAATGCTCCTATATTGACTCTACCATCGGGGAATGATGGGTTCGTTATTTATAGTGATGCATCGAAGAAAGGACTTGGCTGTGTCCTTATGCAGAATGATAGAGTTATTGCCTATGCATCACGACAGTTGAAAATTCATGAACAAAACTATCCTACCCATGATCTTGAGTTAGCAGCTGTGATCTTTGCTTTGAAGATATGGAGGCACTACCTCTATGGTGAAAAATGTGAGATTTATACTGATCACAAGAGTTTGAAGTATATTTTCTCACAAAAAGAACTCAACATGAGGCAAAGGAGATGGCTTGAATTACTCAAGGATTATGATTGCACGATACACTACCACCCAGGGAAGGCAAACAAGGTGGCAGATGCTTTGAGTAGAAAAGACCATGGAGTTTTGAACAATATGAGAATTGAAAGGGATCCAATTTTCATGGAGCTAGTGAAGATGGACATGGGAATAACCAGGGAAGGTGAAACATCAATGCTTTTTCAAATGGTTGCCAAACCATCTTTACTAGAAAGGATTAAGAGTTCTCAGACTGATGATGAAGAATTCCAAAAGAAGATTAAAGCTGTGAATGATGGGAGATTGAGAGACTTTGCGTATGAAGGTGGAATTTTGAAATTCGGGAAGAGACTTTGTGTTCCCAATATACCTGATCTAAAAAGGGAATTGCTGGATGACGCTCATAGTTCCAATTTCTCTATACACCCTGGGAGCACCAAAATGTATAGGGATTTGAAGGAACATTTTTGGTGGGACAACATGAAGAGGGAGATTGCTGATTTTGTGTCAAGGTGTATGGTTTGTCAACAAGTGAAAGCTGGAAGGCAACAGCCTGGAGGAGTCATGCAACCTCTTCCCATACCGGAGTGGAAATGGGACAATGTTACGATGGACTTTGTCATGGGGCTACCAAAGACTCCTAGAAGGAATGATGCAATATGGGTGATTGTTGATCGTCTTACCAAGTCAGCACATTTTCTTGCTATAAGAGAAGATCTACCCCTGGAACGTCTAGCAAGACTATATATTAATGAAGTTGTGAGACTTCATGGAGTACCCCTATCGATTGTTTCTGATCGTGATCCCCGTTTTACTTCAAGATTTTGGAAAAGTCTTCAGAAATCCCTGGATACTGAACTTCATTTGAGCACTGCTTACCACCCTCAGACAGACGGACAATCAGAACGGACTATTCAGACCTTAGAAGACATGTTGAGATCTTGCTCACTTGACTTTCAGGGTATGTGGGATCAATATTTACCACTAGTAGAATTTTCCTATAACAATAGCTTCCATTCGAGTATTCAGATGGCACCATATGAAGCGTTATACAGAAAGAGATGTCGTACACCAACCTGTTGGGATGACGTTGGTGAAAGAAAACTTGTAGGCCCAGAACTGGTGGAGGAAACGGTGGAAAAGGTGAAGGTAATCCAAAATCACATTAAAGCAGCTCAAAGTAGGCAGAAGAGCTATGCCGATAATCGAAGGAAGGATTTGGAATTTCAAGTCGGTGATCGTGTTTTCCTAAAGGTATCTCTGTGGAAGGGAGTCATACGTTTTGGTAAGAAAGGTAAATTGAGTCCCAGGTACATCGGACCTTTCGAAATTCTAGAACAAATTGGGGCTGTAGCTTACCGATTGGCAATGCCGCCAAGTCTCTCCAAAGTTCACGATGTGTTCCACGTATCTCTGTTGAGGAAATACATGCCTGACCCAACGCATGTACTCACCTATGAAGATTTAGAACTGGAACCCGATCTGTCTTATTGCGAAGAGCCCATCAAGATTCTTGATACGAGAGAACAAGTACTGAGAAACCGGACGACGCGTCTGGTAAAAGTTTTGTGGAGAAATCATAAGATGGAAGAGGCAACGTGGGAACCCGAGGAACTTATGATGAAGAACCACCCGAATCTTTTTATGCAGTAATACCCTAGAAATTGCGAGGACGCAATTATTTGAAGGAGGGGAGAATGTAACACCCCAAGCTTTTACGGTACGTTTCCCTTCGAATAATGCGATAGCGTGTGTTGTACGCAACCTCGGGTTCTAACACACACCACAACTAATTAAACTAGCTGTTGTGAATAGTAATACCTACTTTTTGAAATCATATATATTCTATATTTCAAAATGGACTTCATTTTTGGATTCGGAATATCAAAATTAGCCTAGGGTGAAATTTTGGTACATTTCGGATAACTTTCATATTTTGATGAATAGTGAAAATTACTAAATTTTAATTAAAAACAACTTTTTTAATCAAAATAATTAATAGTGATAAATTGTGAATTTGAGTGGTTTTAAAGTATATTTAGAATATATTTTTACCATTTAATATAATCTTGGTCATTGGACATAATTTTACAATTAAACCGAACATAAACAAGTGTCAATCTTTTGATAGTTATTATCTCTTAAAAACACGCTTTTTGTTTTGACAGCGGGAATTAATTTTAAATTAATTTCTGCCACTTCTGTGTTTTGAATTTAGAAAAATGGATTCCATATTTGGAATCAGGATGTTCAAATTGTGTAAATAGGTAACTTTTATTTTTAGACATTTTGAATAATTACTGCGGTAAATATTTTATTTACCATGGTTAAGGGTAAATCCGGTAAATAAGGGTTAAAAAAAATAATATTATAATAATACTAAATTACCCTAAAACGTGTCTCAACCCTATTGGTTGATACATGGTCGACCATGGGCATCTTTGGGTCTATTTTGGGACCCCATGGATCCACTTGTAAGTGATAATGACACATTATATTAATAAAGTTAAAATAAAAATAAAAATGGCATAAGCTTACATCTTTTAGAAGAACAATTTTTACATAGGGTTATACATGTTGGATTTTCGATTATAAATATTCATTAGAAAGCTAAAAAGATTTCCTACATAATGATATTTTATTTATAATTTTTAGACATTATATAATTTATTTTATTTATGACACAATGATGATGCAGTAATTACTAAAATTGTGAAAAATAAACCTAATTGATCTTATAAATACCCAAATAATTATAATATGAAACTTTTAATGAATTAAACTAATTTTCTATGATAATATGATATATTAGGATTGATTTAATTGACTTTTTTCGAAGTAATCAATCTGTTAGGAGTTTCACAAAAATCAACTATTGAATAGTGTCAAAATTGACATAAAAGAGTTCTTAAAACAAATATTATATTATTAATTGATATTAAATTCCTAAAAATCTAAGGTTCGGCCAAGAGACTTATATTATGATAGGTTCCTCATTAATGGACCACTTGGGGGTCGCTTGGATGTATATAGTAAGTTTATTAACCATATTATATAAAAATACAAAGAGACATTGTAAAAGTGAAACTAATTAACTTAGAGTTAGTACTTAAAGATAAGGTTAATATAAGTACCCAAACCTGTCTAAATTCTATTGGATGAGTTGTTTTCGACCTATCCCCACCTCATCCTTTGAATAGTCAACTTTGGAGCCTTTGTAAACCGAATATGAATTTATTATAAATTAATATTTCTAACTTTTCCAAAGGTGCCCCTCACCCCTCTTATAAAAGGGCACTCCTCCTTCTCATTTCTTCACACCTTCAAAGCCTTTTGGTTCGGCCAAACTCTGCCCAAATACTCTCCCAACATCCCTCACTACAACCTAGAGGCCTTAGTTTGATCAGAAAGCCAACCTAAGGAGCCCTTTTGATCAAATCAAAAGGAAGAACCCGAAGAAGAGGTAATGATTTCACCACCCTTTTCTAAGTTCATTTCTTCTTCCACTTCTTCTTCCTTTGTTCTTACCATTCTGAAATAATAACTCCAGTATCTCACATATACTGTGATGTTATTATAAATATGGTACAATCATATTCAGTATTCTATCCACCCTTTGAATAACATGTCACCATACGTGCGTACGTACGGCTTACCGTCTCCACGTCGTGGTGTAATTGTTATTCAATATAATATTATTTGGATGGGTATAATAATGATGTGTAACTCATGTAAATAATAAATATAACATGTTAATGATTCTTTATATATGATATAACATCCATTTATATATTATTTTAATATCAAAAGAATGATATTGTCGCTCGTGCGTACGTACGGACTACCGTGTCCACGAACGCGATGAGATTCATTCTCCATCGTATCCATTCAAGTATAATTATCATTTGATGATTTAAAAATGATGTTTAAGGACTGTATATCATTCTGGATATGAATAAGATACAACAACCATGGCTTATGTAACAAAACATATAAAAGAAAATGAGTAAGTTAACTCCCGAAACGACGATAATTCTAAGATATTATTAACAAATCAATGTTAAAAGATCATATATGATATCATATTAATATATATGATTCTTGTATAATTTAATAACAACTATTTCACCATTATACAGGAGGTTAACCTACCCCAACCAAGGAAAAGTACAAGGTAAGGGTTATTTCACAATCTCTTCATTATCCGAGGTTGTTTATATGTAATAATCTACTGGGATCTCTTTATCATCCACATCCATGTTTCTTAAAAATGTATTTCAAAACATTTTTACTATTTACAAGAATATGGGTTAAAGTCATTTATACCCTTGTTTGACTTTTTATAAGAGGTTTATAAAGGAATCTTTCCGTCGTTTTCAAAACAAGGTCCTTTTTAACCTTTTCGACAGAATTGAGGTAAGAATGTTTTTTTTAACTTATACGGCGGGTGCGGTTATTTTACGCCGTTATAAAATCTTCAAAGCTTTCCTTACAAGCTTATAAGAATATTTTCAAAGAAAATGTTTTATTTTATATGGATCTTAAATTATTTCAAAATAAAAGGAGATATTTCTTTAAAAAGAATTTTGATTTCATCTATGTCAACATCCTTTGATGGATTTTAAGATTATTTGAAGTTGATTTATTATGATACAAAACTTCTATATTGTATTGAAGGTTTTGTGATATGTTTGACTGTGGATGTGCTATTTTTATACCATTCATAGTTTATTGTGAAATTATTGACATTTCGTATGCTAGTTTTAATACGAATGTTTATGTTATGTTTAAACCTTTTCATATGGGAATGCATTGGACTTAATAAGTGACGGGTGGAGCCCGCTATAGCTCCTCGATGCATCGGTAGGTCTCATGAGACAAAATAGTGTCTTGGCACAAGGCCTTGACAAAATCTTATTTGTAGTCTTGGCACGAGGCCTTGGCTATGTGGTTATGATAGTCTGGCATTATGCATTCCAACATTATGAAAGTGGTTATTGATATTGCATGTGATTATTCGATTAGTAGAATATCCATGTGAACAAGTAAATGGCATTATTTCATTTTAATTTTTCCATACTATGTTGAAGTTCAATTTTAAAAGGCTTTTGTTTTAGTAATTCATTGCCTTAAATGTTTATGCTTATTTTGAATGTTCCGCTATATTGTTATCCTTACTGGGCATTTGAGCTCACCCCTTTTCTATGTTTTATTTTTCCCAGGTAGTGAAGAAGTAATTTATGAATGACTTGCAGGGATATTATGAGGGGTTAATAGTGTGGATATGAAGACTTTGTTGTTGTAGTAGTTTTTCACTTTGAAATGTAATGTAAAACTTTATGATTGTATCTAGTGTTTCCAAGGCTACTAAACCAATCGGTCTTTCGAGATTTGATCTTTCTTGTGATCATGCCAATGTTATGTAATTATTGCACCGACTCTGGGTAGCTGGGGTCGGGGCGTTACAGTTGGTATCAGAGGAAGTTTAGTACAAACCTTGGAAACTAGATTTAGATAAACTCTGATTAGAGCACGTAGACCTAAGATGAACTTTGAGGATTAGTATAGAAGAACTTCCTAGAATTTTGGTATTGTAGAGATTTTGTGAGTTTTCCGAGCAATACATCCCTGTCTGGATACGAGCAGGTAGAGGCGGCTCTGGCACAGATGTACCTAGGGGTAAAACCCGAAAACACCGCTTTGAGCTAGACTCGAACGGGAACTGGTGCACGACAACGGGCCTTGCTGCACTCTTGGTTACGACACTCCCGGGGGATATGCTTAGGATAACTCTCACTATCTTTACAAATCATTATGAAGGGTTTATGAGTATATACTTCCTCAAAGAAAACATTTTTATGATTATGGATTATATCCATAAATAGTTCAATTTATGTTAAGTGTTTTATAAGTATGGGATTATGTATTTTGATTCATAAACTGATCTAGTTTATGCCATTGTTTAGAAATGGCGCCTAGTGGAAGAAATGGAAACCGTATCAATGCACGCACTCCATGTAGGGATTTCCCTCCTGCTCAAGATAATTATAGTGGGGCTGGTGATGCAACTGGTGCTGATCAACTAATCACCATACTGGGACAACTTACTCAGGTTATGAATAATAACCTTACCCGTATGGAGCACCCTGATCCGCAGCGTGGAGGATCAATGTTAGATCGATTCATGAGACAGCAACCACCAACGTTCAATGGGAATACAAATCCCTTAGTAGCTGAGCAATGGATATTTTCCCTAGAGAAAATATTTCAGGCTTTGGGGAGCAGTGAAAGGGAAAAAGTTATCATGGCAGTTTACCGCCTCACTGGAGATGCTGATCAATGGTGGTCATTGATTCAAAATATGAAGGAAGATGATGAAGTATCAAATATGGAATGGAGGGAGTTCAAAGATCTGTTTTTAGAAAAATACTTTCCTCGCGACCATCGAGCAGATATGGAAAGACAATTTCTAAGTCTGAGACAAAAGGAGGATGAGAATGTCACAAAGTATGAGGCTAACTTTACAAGATTAGCGAGGTACGCTGGTGATTATATTCGCAACCCAAGAAGTAAGATTGATCGTTTCTTTGATGGGTTAAAACCATTTCTCCATCGAGCATTAGTCTCACAATCCTTTTCATCGTACGAAGACATTGTCTCATGTGCTATCAAGACCGAAAAGGAATTCTCTAAGTCTTATGACTTTAAAGCAAAGCAAGAGAAGAAGAGACCTGCTGATCAATCTGGGAATGGAAATAAGGGGAAGAAGGGAAAGGTTGAATATCCATCTTGTGGTAAGTGCGGGAAGAAACACCCCGGTGCTTGCCTGAAGGGAATGGGAGTCTGTTACAAGTGTGGTGAAAAAGGCCACCAAGCTCATGATTGCAAGGGGAAGAAGGAAGCTACCAACGTTCAGTGCTACAATTGCAGGGAGATGGGGCATTATGAAAATTCATGTCCTAAGCGTCAGGAGAACTTACCTCAGAAAAGGCCAAGGGATCAAGGCCAGGCTTATGCTATCACTACTGCTGAGGTAGAAGCTCCGAAAGACGTGGTGGCAGGTAATTTAATGGTTTCCTCAAGTTTAGCAAATGCATTATTTGATTCTGGATCATCGCATTGTTTCATATCTTCCCAGTTTGCTAAGAAAATTAGATATTTCCAATTTGATTTAATAAGGGAGTTGTCAGTTAAAACTCCTAAGGGAAGTATCGTTGCAACAAAGTTTTGTGAATCAGTCCCCATTAGAGCACATAAATTTTCTTTATCTGCTGATTTCATCGTCATACCTATGATTGAGTTTGATATAATCCTCGGTATGGACTGGCTTTCGGACTATGATGCGAAGATTTATTGTAAGAAGAAAGAGGTTACGATTCTTGATGATAATGATAAGGAGCACCTTATTTTTAGAGCAGAATCGTCACCACCTAAATCTTATTTAGATCCACCCCCAGTAGCTCAACTTAATTCAATTATTGGGGAGGAAGAGAATAAAGTAACTATCGGTGAGGAAAGGAATGTTCAAATAGAGGATGTACCTGTTGTGAAAGAATTTGTAGATGTATTTCCGGAAGATTTACCTGGACATCCTCCAGAACGAGAAGTAGAGTTTTCCATTTATTTGATTCCTGGATCAAGGCCTATATCGAAGACCCCTTATAGAATGGCTACTGTAGAGTTAGTCGAACTAAAGAAACAACTAGAAGAATTGAGTAATAAGGGATTTATTCGCCCTAGTGTTTCTCCATGGGGAGCCCCTGTTCTTTTTGTTAAAAAGAAAGATGGATCTATGAGGTTATGTATCGACTACAGGGAGATCAATGCTATAACGATAAAGAACAAGTATCCCCCACCTCGTATTGATGATTTATTTGACCAACTGCATGGAGCTCAATACTTTTCAAAGATTGAACTTCGATCTGGATACCATCAGTTGTGTGTGAAGAAGGAAGACATTCCGAAAACAGCATTTCGAACCAGGTACGGGCATTACGAGTTTACTGTAATGCCATTTGGATTGACTAATGCACCCTCTGTATTCATGGATCTAATGAATAGAGTTTTCAAGGAGTATCTCGATGAATTTGTGGTGGTATTTATTGATGATATCTTGGTATACTCCAAAACCTACGAAGATCATGAAAATCACTTGCGCATTATCTTGAAGACTCTGAGGAGGCATGAATTATATGGGAAGTTTAGCAAGTGTGAATTCTGGCTTCAGGAGATTTCTTTTCTTGGCCATATTGTCTCTAAAGATGGAATCTCTGTTGATCCTTCTAAGACCAAGGCAATCCAAGAATGTCCAGCACCTACGAGTATAACTGAGGTACGTAGTTTTATTGGTTTGGCAGGTTATTATCGACGTTTCGTCCAGAATTTTGCCCGATTGGCTAACCCATTAACGAAGCTCACACGTAAAGGGGTTAAATTTGTTTGGACAAAAGAGTGTGAAGAATGTTTCGAAGAACTGAAGAGAAGATTAGTCAATGCTCCTATATTGACTCTACCATCGGGGAATGATGGGTTCGTTATTTATAGTGATGCATCGAAGAAAGGACTTGGCTGTGTCCTTATGCAGAATGATAGAGTTATTGCCTATGCATCACGACAGTTGAAAATTCATGAACAAAACTATCCTACCCATGATCTTGAGTTAGCAGCTGTGATCTTTGCTTTGAAGATATGGAGGCACTACCTCTATGGTGAAAAATGTGAGATTTATACTGATCACAAGAGTTTGAAGTATATTTTCTCACAAAAAGAACTCAACATGAGGCAAAGGAGATGGCTTGAATTACTCAAGGATTATGATTGCACGATACACTACCACCCAGGGAAGGCAAACAAGGTGGCAGATGCTTTGAGTAGAAAAGACCATGGAGTTTTGAACAATATGAGAATTGAAAGGGATCCAATTTTCATGGAGCTAGTGAAGATGGACATGGGAATAACCAGGGAAGGTGAAACATCAATGCTTTTTCAAATGGTTGCCAAACCATCTTTACTAGAAAGGATTAAGAGTTCTCAGACTGATGATGAAGAATTCCAAAAGAAGATTAAAGCTGTGAATGATGGGAGATTGAGAGACTTTGCGTATGAAGGTGGAATTTTGAAATTCGGGAAGAGACTTTGTGTTCCCAATATACCTGATCTAAAAAGGGAATTGCTGGATGACGCTCATAGTTCCAATTTCTCTATACACCCTGGGAGCACCAAAATGTATAGGGATTTGAAGGAACATTTTTGGTGGGACAACATGAAGAGGGAGATTGCTGATTTTGTGTCAAGGTGTATGGTTTGTCAACAAGTGAAAGCTGGAAGGCAACAGCCTGGAGGAGTCATGCAACCTCTTCCCATACCGGAGTGGAAATGGGACAATGTTACGATGGACTTTGTCATGGGGCTACCAAAGACTCCTAGAAGGAATGATGCAATATGGGTGATTGTTGATCGTCTTACCAAGTCAGCACATTTTCTTGCTATAAGAGAAGATCTACCCCTGGAACGTCTAGCAAGACTATATATTAATGAAGTTGTGAGACTTCATGGAGTACCCCTATCGATTGTTTCTGATCGTGATCCCCATTTTACTTCAAGATTTTGGAAAAGTCTTCAGAAATCCCTGGATACTGAACTTCATTTGAGCACTGCTTACCACCCTCAGACAGACGGACAATCAGAACGGACTATTCAGACCTTAGAAGACATGTTGAGATCTTGCTCACTTGACTTTCAGGGTATGTGGGATCAATATTTACCACTAGTAGAATTTTCCTATAACAATAGCTTCCATTCGAGTATTCAGATGGCACCATATGAAGCGTTATACGGAAAGAGATGTCGTACACCAACCTGTTGGGATGACGTTGGTGAAAGAAAACTTGTAGGCCCAGAACTGGTGGAGGAAACGGTGGAAAAGGTGAAGGTAATCCAAAATCACATTAAAGCAGCTCAAAGTAGGCAGAAGAGCTATGCCGATAATCGAAGGAAGGATTTGGAATTTCAAGTCGGTGATCGTGTTTTCCTAAAGGTATCTCCGTGGAAGGGAGTCATACGTTTTGGTAAGAAAGGTAAATTGAGTCCCAGGTACATCGGACCTTTCGAAATTCTAGAACGAATTGGGGCTGTAGCTTACCGATTGGCAATGCCGCCAAGTCTCTCCAAAGTTCACGATGTGTTCCACGTATCTCTGTTGAGGAAATACATGCCTGACCCAACGCATGTACTCACCTATGAAGATTTAGAACTGGAACCCGATCTGTCTTATTGCGAAGAGCCCATCAAGATTCTTGATACGAGAGAACAAGTACTGAGAAACCGGACGACGCGTCTGGTAAAAGTTTTGTGGAGAAATCATAAGATGGAAGAGGCAACGTGGGAACCCGAGGAACTTATGATGAAGAACCACCCGAATCTTTTTATGCAGTAATACCCTAGAAATTGCGAGGACGCAATTATTTGAAGGAGGGGAGAATGTAACACCCCAAGCTTTTACGGTACGTTTCCCTTCGAATAATGCGATAGCGTGTGTTGTACGCAACCTCGGGTTCTAACACACACCACAACTAATTAAACTAGCTGTTGTGAATAGTAATACCTACTTTTTGAAATCATATATATTCTATATTTCAAAATGGACTTCATTTTTGGATTCGGAATATCAAAATTAGCCTAGGGTGAAATTTTGGTACATTTCGGATAACTTTCATATTTTGATGAATAGTGAAAATTACTAAATTTTAATTAAAAACAACTTTTTTAATCAAAATAATTAATAGTGATAAATTGTGAATTTGAGTGGTTTTAAAGTATATTTAGAATATATTTTTACCATTTAATATAATCTTGGTCATTGGACATAATTTTACAATTAAACCGAACATAAACAAGTGT
The DNA here is from genome assembly GCA_963277665.1 of Viscum album. Lineage (NCBI taxonomy): Eukaryota > Viridiplantae > Streptophyta > Magnoliopsida > Santalales > Viscaceae > Viscum > Viscum album. The sequence continues at coordinate 512,431,248 of OY728163.1, read as the reverse complement.
CAATCTTTTGATAGTTATAATCTCTTAAAAACACGCTTTTTGTTTTGACAGCGGGAATTAATTTTAAATTAATTTCTGCCACTTCTGTGTTTTGAATTTAGAAAAATGGATTCCATATTTGGAATCAGGATGTTCAAATTGTGTAAATAGGTAACTTTTATTTTTAGACATTTTGAATAATTACTGCGGTAAATATTTTATTTACCATGGTTAAGGGTAAATCCGGTAAATAAGGGTTAAAAAAATAATATTATAATAATACTAAATTACCCTAAAACGTGTCTCAACCCTATTGGTTGATACATGGTCGACCATGGGCATCTTTGGGTCTATTTTGGGACCCCATGGATCCACTTGTAAGTGATAATGACACATTATATTAATAAAGTTAAAATAAAAATAAAAATGGCATAAGCTTACATCTTTTAGAAGAACAATTTTTACATAGGGTTATACATGTTGGATTTTAGATTATAAATATTCATTAGAAAGCTAAAAATATTTCCTACATAATGATATTTTATTTATAATTTTTAGACATTATATAATTTATTTTATTTATGACACAATGATGATGCAGTAATTACTAAAATTGTGAAAAATAAAACTAATTGATCTTATAAATACCCAAATAATTATAATATGAAACTTTTAATGAATTAAACTAATTTTCTATGATAATATGATATATTAGGATTGATTTAATTGACTTTTTTCGAAGTAATCAATCTGTTAGGAGTTTCACAAAAATCAACTATTGAATAGTGTCAAAATTGACATAAAAGAGTTCTTAAAACAAATATTATATTATTAATTGATATTAAATTCCTAAAAATCTAAGGTACGGCCAAGAGACTTATATTATGATAGGTTCCTCATTAATGGACCACTTGGGGGTCGCTTGGATGTATATAGTAAGTTTATTAACCATATTATATAAAAATACAAAGAGACATTGTAAAAGTGAAACTAATTAACTTAGAGTTAGTACTTAAAGATAAGGTTAATATAAGTACCCAAACCTGTCTAAATTCTATTGGATGAGTTATTTTCGACCTATCCCCACCTCATCCTTTGAATAGTCAACTTTGGAGCCTTTTTAAACCGAATATGAATTTATTATAAATTAATATTTCTAACTTTTCCAAAGGTGCCCCTCACCCCTCTTATAAAAGGGCACTCCTCCTTCTCATTTCTTCACACCTTCAAAGCCTTTTGGTTCGGCCAAACTCTGCCCAAATACTCTCCCAACATCCCTCACTACAACCTAGAGGCCTTAGTTTGATCAGAAAGCCAACCTAAGGAGCCCTTTTGATCAAATCAAAAGGAAGAACCCGAAGAAGAGGTAATGATTTCACCACCCTTTTCTAAGTTCATTTCTTCTTCCACTTCTTCTTCCTTTGTTCTTACCATTCTGAAATAATAACTCCAGTATCTCACATATACTGTGATGTTATTATAAATATGGTACAATCATATTCAGTATTCTATCCACCCTTTGAATAACATGTCACCATACGTGCGTACGTACGGCTTACCGTCTCCACGTCGTGGTGTAATTGTTATTCAATATAATATTATTTGGATGGGTATAATAATGATGTGTAACTCATGTAAATAATAAATATAACATGTTAATGATTCTTTATATATGATATACCATCCATTTATATATTATTTTAATATCAAAAGAATGATATTGTCGCTCGTGCGTACGTACGGACTACCGTCTCCACGAACGCGATGAGATTCATTCTCCATCGTATCCATTCAAGTATAATTATCATTTGATGATTTAAAAATGATGTTTAAGGACTGTATATCATTCTGGATATGAATAAGATACAACAACCATGGCTTATGTAACAAAACATATAAAAGAAAATGAGTAAGTTAACTCCCGAAACGACGATAATTCTAAGATATTATTAACAAATCAATGTTAAAAGATCATATATGATATCATATTAATATATATGATTCTTGTATAATTTAATAACAACTATTTCACCATTATACAGGAGGTTAACCTACCCCAACCAAGGAAAAGTACAAGGTAAGGGTTATTTCACAATCTCTTCATTATCCGAGGTTGTTTATATGTAATAATCTACTGGGATCTCTTTATCATCCACATCCATGTTTCTTCAAAATGTATTTCAAAACATTTTTACTATTTACAAGAATATGGGTTAAAGTCATTTATACCCTTGTTTGACTTTTTATAAGAGGTTTATAAAGGAATCTTTCCGTCGTTTTCAAAACAAGGTCCTTTTTAACCTTTTCGACAGAATTGTGGTAAGAATGTTTTTTTTAACTTATACGGCGGGTGCGGTTATTTTACGCCGTTATAAAATCTTCAAAGCTTTCCTTACAAGCTTATAAGAATATTTTCAAAGAAAATGTTTTATTTTATATGGATCTTAAATTATTTCAAAATAAAAGGAGATATTTCTTTAAAAAGAATTTTGATTTCATCTATGTCAACATCCTTTGATGGATTTTAAGATTATTTGAAGTTGATTTATTATGATACAAAACTTCTATATTGTATTGAAGGTTTTGTGATATGTTTGACTGTGGATGTGCTATTTTTATACCATTCATAGTTTATTGTGAAATTATTGACATTTCGTATGCTAGTTTTAATACGAATGTTTATGTTATGTTTAAACCTTTTCATATGGGAATGCATTGGACTTAATAAGTGACCGGTGGAGCCCGCTATAGCTCCTCGATGCATCGGTAGGTCTCATGAGACAAACTAGTGTCTTGGCACAAGGCCTTGACAAAATCTTATTTGTAGTCTTGGCATGAGGCCTTGGCTATGTGGTTATGATAGTCTGGCATTATGCATTCCAACATTATGAAAGTGGTTATTGATATTGCATGTGATTATTCGATTAGTAGAATATCCATGTGAACAAGTAAATGGCATTATTTCATTTTACTTTTGCCATACTATGTTGAAGTTCAATTTTAAAAGGCTTTTGTTTTAGTAATTCATTGCCTTAAATGTTTATGCTTATTTTGAATGTTCCGCTATATTGTTATCCTTACTGGGCATTTGAGCTCACCCCTTTTCTATGTTTTATTTTTCCCAGGTAGTGAAGAAGTAATTTATGAATGACTTGCAGGGATATTATGAGGGGTTAATAGTGTGGATATGAAGACTTTGTTGTTGTAGTAGTTTTTCACTTTGAAATGTAATGTAAAACTTTATGATTATATCTAGTGTTTCCAAGGCTACTAAACCAATCGGTCTTTCGAGATTTGATCTTTCTTGTGATCATGCCAATGTTATGTAATTATTGCACCGACTCTGGGTAGCTGGGGTCGGGGCGTTACATAAAGGATCATAATATCCATTGAAAGTCAAATGGATTAGTCACATAATGGTCTTTATTACATTGTTCTCCTTCTTAGAGGTATATGGGGGTTTCCCCTAATTTAATTATTAATTAAAAACTTGAATTAATTAATTATATATTGTCCTAAATTTCACCACTCCTACTCAGATTGTTTTGGATTTTTTTTGGTTATTTCCCATCGCATTGGTTGTTGACTCGATTCCAACTATTTCTATCCATTGACTAAAAAAAGGGAGAATTATAAATGTGAATTTTTCAAAAAATTAAAAATATAAAAAATGAATCTATAGAAATTGAAGGTATACGTCATAAATGACCTAAATTTAATAAGCTGTGAATTTATGGGTTTCAGTCTAAGTTATCTGTGGTATATTTTATAACATATAATTTTATGGGAATTTTTATTCCTTTTATAACGGTTTGTAAAGAAATAGGAATTTTACCAAAGAATATCCCAGAAGAATTTCAAATTATGGTTGTATAAAGGCCTTTTTGTATTACACTAGGTGATGATTGATTCAACAGAAAATACTCCCTTTTCATGTTAATTACCCTTAGATAAAACAATTTCAGAGCCATATCAACTTATAATACCCAAACAAAGATTTTTTTTTCTAAAATCCACATACACTATACTTCACCATAATTTAGAGATTTTTTCCAATGTTTATTCTTATATATAAGGCATTAAAAAAGTTTTATAATCCTAATCCTCACACATGACTAGTCCTTCCTTTGATACCAACTATGACAACTCATGTTTTTAATACACCTTAATTCATGATTTCTTACATAAAGATACACATAATATAATCATAGAAGATTGTGAGGCCTAGTGTATTTATAAAATTAGGTAAATAAATCATTAACATGAAACATGGGTATAAAAACACAATTTAAAATCTCTAAAAAATTCCCTTATATTCCATCAATCTTCTAAAACTGCATAGGATAACCTGGGGATGTACATAAGAAAGGGGTGAGCTAAAAATCCCAATAAGAGAATAATAAAATCCTAACATGATGAATGTAATTAATTTTAGTCAAGAGGAGTATAAATATTATATAAAATTTATGAGAATCATAAACAAGAACACTGTCATGCCTTGAAAAAAATAATGTTGTAACATGATAATATCAAGGAAACATAGGGATTTGGAAACAATATAAAACATGAAATCATACACATAAGTCATGTATAACCAGTGAGGCATCAGAACATAGTATAAAATCCCAAGTGTTTTTGGAGTTCAGTGTTCTTGTTTTCAGGTACACTTTTCTCTTTTTTAGTATATCTTGTCTTTCTTTTACCTTGTGGAGTTATGTGTGAAATTTGATAATTTTGGAAGGAAGAGTGGAAGTGCATGGTTGGTGCACATTTTCTCAAACCATATTCCCACTATAGAAAACCATGAAAAAGAAAATAGAGGGGATTCACCTAGTTGGAAGATGGTTTATCAAATTGTGTTCCCTCAAATAAGTAACCATGAAACCTCTTGGAGGTGGCGCACAGTTAGGCCCATGTTTAAATAAAACTGTTGGACCCATATAGAAAACCATGCATGCGGAAATTTAAACCACTAAAAAAATAAAATATAATATAAAACCCCCCTTTATTATTCACTAATCACCCTCACACAGATATAATGTGATTCCTAAAAAACATAGAGTCTCCCTAACGAGTTCCAAATCATTACAACCTCTGTATTTGATGAATTGAAGGTTCGTTAGTCGATCCTCTCTTTTCTCGATAAGATATTCTCATCCCATATAGTTTCCTACCACTCTCTCATATTTCTCTCATAAATTGAAGGGGGTTTTACTATTTTGGTAATGTATATAGATCTAGGTTTTCATGGATATAATCTATTTAAAATTGGATGTAGGTTTAATAACTAGATCTCATTTTTCATTGTGATCTTGGTTGTTCTACTTCAATTGGGGATTTTTTGTTCATGGGCATTCATCAACGATCTTGAGGTAGGTGTTCTAAATTGAAAATCACATAGTATTAATTTAATTACATTTATCTAATTGCGAAATTTCAATTTCAATGATTTTAAAATTACATTGGATATTGAAATGATGTAATTTAATTCCCATGAGATAACGAATTGGGATAAATTTGGTGAAATTGGAATAGGTAAAATTTGATTAATTAATTAGTTAATTGATTAATAGAATATTATGGTTGTGGATTTGATGGAAAATTTGGATTTTCTAATTGTAAAATTAATTTAATTATGAATTAGTTGACAATGAGGATTATGAGATGGATGGATTACGTTAATGGCTAATGGGTTTTATGGTATAAATATTGAAAATTGTTTAATACTAAATTGTTCATATTATTCCATGTGATTAAATCAGGGAACCATGTTTGTTGTAATAATTTTTAATGGTAAACAATGATGTGAAAGTTTGATGAAATGGGATAATGTTTATTTACTTTGAATGATGTGATATATGTGATATATGTGTGATTGATTGATGTACGAGTGTGGGATACAAACTGATGCTCAACATAGTCATATGTGATTGACCGATATACATATGTGGTACATGGAATGATACTCCAAATACCAATGTTTTATTGAAAAATAAATGGTTTGTACATAGAGATTGATGCTCCAAATACCCATGGGGTGCTAGAAATGGTGTTCTAGGCCCAAAATTTTGTCCTTGGACAATGGTTCCAATTGGCAGTAATGTGAATTGAAATGAAATGCTAATTAATAACCATGGTATTGTGATATGTGATATACCTAGGAGATTATTCATACCATGGAATTGGTTTAAGAAGGTATTGATAGTATGGGTGTCATTATGAACTCGAATAATTATATGGTTATTTAATTTAAAATTGAAAATAAGATAACTATTTTCTTATGCATTTTACTCTATTCATTAATAAATTTTATATAGTTTTATTTTATTGTGTATTAGTTTAGAAACATTTGGTGGCATCTTAATGAGTTGTAATAACACCCTACTCAGGCTTCCAGATCGGTACCTGAATATACCTCATGTTTAAAGTAAAGGATAATAGAACGATCCATTTGTTTGATGGATGGGTTGGGATAGTTCTTGGATGAGGGATTCAAACATGGGGTCAGGACCCGCTTGGATATTTCAATATCCTTAATTTTTTGTTCTTGTTAGACACATGGAACTTACTATGGAATGACATATCTACTGTTTTGTTTGAATATTGTATTTATGTTTTAGTCATCATGTGATATAGATATTTTTCTTATTATAGTTATATCATTTTGATATTGTTTATTTATTTATATTATGGTGATGCTTTGTTAAATAGGTTATAGTCTTCCTAGGATTTTTTTAAATCCTCGCTACTAGTCAGAATCTTCTAACATACAGGGAGACATTCCTAAGGTCATGTGGCTAATCACCTTAGGGAACCGATGTTTGGCACCTGGGTCAGGACATCCCAAAGTTCTGTTGAAGGGGGTTTTGTTTTTTTATTTTTATTTTTGTATTACTATTTAGGAAAGGTAGATAAGAGACTAGGAAGAGTAAGGACTTGGACATGAACTCATTCATGGGAATATATGACCCATGTATGGGGGAAATCACCAAGTACTTAAGGTGATATATTTGTTATTATTGATTGTTATTATGATTGCATGTTATTTCAGCTTGAGTGATGCACGTTTTGTGTGATGTGATCATTATTTCTGTTATTTTCTGAGATTTTACTGATGCCCCGATATGGAATGAGAGTTAAGTATGCATGCATCATTCTTTCCACTCAGTAAGTATTTTTCCAGGCATCATTTTTCAGAACAGACAAAATATAAGGTTCTAGGGAAGTTGTAGAAATTGAAATGTTCTTCTTTTCTTATGTAACTGAACTAAAAAATGTTCCCAATATGATTTGAATGTTTTAAGATGATCCATGATGTGATTAAATGGGTGTCTAATGAGAAACTTTAATAATTAAAATGAGATTACCCTTGGTTAACCATCACCTAGATGATTAAGGGAAGTGATAGTGCCTCAGTTTTGACCGTGTGGCAGGGTTTGGGGGATGACTTGTTATGGATTTATATAAAAACCCATAATTGTGATAATGTTGTGTCATGTTTCATATGTAATATTTATAATTTTAAAGATGTTCTTCCATGGTGATTCTTGTTGATAGAACAACAGGAGGTAATTGATGGAGATGTTCCACAAGAAATGGAACCTAAGAAACCAATAATGTAAGGTGAAAAAGTTTGAGGGTAGTTCGATGAGAACATTGCACACTTTACAAAGTTTATATAAATATACCTTGTGTGGGTTGTGAAGTGTATGTTTGACCTAATATGGTATTTTTAGTTGCAGTACCCTCCAATGTTAAGCAGATAATGTAGAATAGAGGAAGCTAATTTCTAGATTGAGTATATTCAGATGATACTTTCCCACTTGGATACTCCTACTGATAAGAGAGTAAAATTCGATACTTACTTGTTATATGATCAAGATAAGAGTTGGTGGAAAATCGAGACTCAGGATGGATAGCTAGACAATATGGACTGGAATAACTTTAAGAGAAGTTCTTGTAGCAATTTTACCCTAAGTTTCTTAGGCAGAAGATAGTAGACAATCTTATGAGGTTACCTCAAGGGAATCTATATTTTATGGACAATGCTGGTAGATTTAAAAATCTATAGTGCTTTACTCTATCATTGGTATGAAATGAGGCTATGATGGTGAAATGATTTATTGGATGGGCTAAATTTAAATTAAGTCCCAGGTGAATATATTTAGGATGAAAAAGTCCTTTGAGGTGGTGAATTATGAACACATTTATGAGGGGAACCTAAATGAGGATTTTGGTGGAGGACAATTGTTTTTGGTTACATGGTTATGAGGTACAACTTCTGAGAGATGAAAGTGTTGTTACCATAATTTTGACTAGGGCAGTGAAAAGTAGAGTGGACAAGGGGAAGGATTAGTTGCATAGGATCTTAATAGATTGATATATAACTAGTGTGGTGGGTGATGTCACTTACATAGATAGTTCCCCTGACCACCGGTAACGTGTTGATCTTATAGAAATATGGGACATCTATAGAGGCTCTGCAAGAACCCATAATGGATGGGTAATGATAGGGGAGATAAGTAGAATTAATGTGATGGAAGGGTATCTTCAACCCCCACTACTTCAAAATAGGCCATTAGATGCGCTAAAGAGAGCCTTTATCAGTTCTATAGAAGCACTAAATACTAAAGAAAGATTTATTGTCTGAGTTTTTTATAAGCTCTTTGTTAAGTGATAATAAGGGACCATTTATCGTTGCTTCTATAAGCACTAATGTCATGATCCACCTTCACCAAAATGAGGGAAGGGATAGAAAACTAACATACCCTTCATTCCTCATGTTTAAGGAGAGATAATGTCCCCTGAGTCTAGCCTTCAATAGGCCCCATAGAGGTGACTATAAGAAAGGGTATAGAATCAAATATAATATGGAAGGAATTACCCTTTTTATTTAGTAGGATCAAGAGATACAAAGGTAAAAACCCAAACAACTCCAAAACTAAAGGTAAAAGTAAAAAACAAAACCAATTCCCATATGCATGTTCAATGGTAAACCCATACAAAGTATAAGAAAACTACAAAGTAAAAGTACCAAAATAAAAGAAAATGGAAACATAATCTATTCCAAAATCCAAGCTAGTACAGCCTCGTGTGGTCCTCAAAGTCCTCCTGGAAACCTAAAAGCTATTTTATTCATGTAGGGTATGTATACAATTATACTCAATAAGGAAAAACAAAAATCTCTCATGAAAAAGTAGGGAGGAATTATAATGCCCCCTGAGAAAGTAGAGGTAACCAAAACACCTAGCAAGGAAACTATCCAACGAGCCTCACCAAGGAACACTCCCCAAATAATGCATTTCAGGTATAGTAATAGTAATAGCACATCGATATTTCGGTACCCTACACCACATTCTGACTGGTTATTGAAGGAATCCTACACATCAGATCTCCCCCACCATTTCTCACTAGAGTCCCACTTCTAGCCCAACAACAACATTATGGGCCACCTCATCCATGTGTCCCACCTGTAGACACCTGGGATACCAAAACCATGCATCCTTCCCACAGACACCTAGGCCGTCGCAACCATACGTAACAATTCCCGTAGACACCTAGGACAGAACAACTACTGCCACACCCAAAGACACCTAGGACTCATCCCAAGGACTCTTGGGAAACAACATGCTCGCTCACACCTGGGCCAACCACCACAACATACCCTACCTGAAGAGTTTTTGGATAAATTGGACCTTAGGCCATCATAGCCTGCTCAATGATTCTAGGGCTACTCAGGATAGGGATCATTAAGGAGATAATAACCATCTACACAATAAAATGTTCTAAAACACACCCTCCCCCGTGAAATGGGTGTGTTCATTACGAATTTCTCAACTTGGGTGGGGTACGAATAAGAATCATAAGAACTAAATTTATACATGTAGCTAAACAATCACCCATCCCAAACTAAGGGTCTCTGAAACCATCCCATACACAAACACCCTCATTACTATTCAATCATACACAAAATCATAAGAGCCAGAACTAGAGCACCACCCATTCTAGTTATTATATTTAAGTGATTCCATTCAATAATTCCTTCACTACCGTAAATCTAACATGCATAACCACAAGACAAAACAACCACTAGACTAGAGAGTAAAACAATTAAAAAAATTAAGCATTCACACCCAATTCTCATATAATGTCACAATGTAAAAAGGGATATCTGAGATCCCTTGAATTACTAGAAACAACCCAATCCACCACATATGGCCCCACATGGCCTCAGATCCACAAACAGACAACTGAATAATAGGGGATCCATCCCCATTCACATCACCCCACAATCATCAAGCAGAACATCTATTTCAAATATTAGAACCAAACAAGGGAGTTTCCAAATTTAACCACACCATTTATCATATTCCTTACTTTTGTTTGGTTAACTGGGGTGATCACGCAAGGATTCTTATTCACTGGGAATCCATTTTATCAACCAAGTTTATTTGATTAATAAGTTTCCATGTTACATCCATTCATTCACAATTTTATACATAGAAACAAAGGTTCCATAGTGCGCAAAAAAGGACCAACAACAATAACTATTTTCAGTGGGCATAGGCTCATACAGTTCACAACATATGAATGAAAATAAGATTACATTATCATCATCATCAAACACACCCCTTCATTATTTAGAACCCATTTCTTATCTTCTTTAAGGTTCAGTTTCATCCATTCCCCAAGGAAGCATTATCATACCCACCCTCATGATACACAGTAAAGAGAGACTAAGGAAGGCCCTACTTGGATGATCAACGATCAAAGATTTATCTTCTCGAGCCAAGAACCGGAGATGCGTGACTTTTAGAAGAAGATATCCTAGGACTCCAAGGGTTAGCAGGAAAGGAACAAGCACTGGAGCATGATTAGTCTCTAGAGGAAGGACTCCAAATGCACCAAAAGAGAGATAAAGGAAAAAAGAAGACATGATCTCGGCTTAAGAAAAAGGATAGATCCTAAAAACATGGAGACAATTTCAAAGTACGTAAAAGTCAGATCTTGGATCGACCATGTAGTTGGGAAATTTCACACATGGGTATTAATGTTTATTTCATAATTCTCTTTGTATATGGTGGAGATAATGGATGAGAGTAAATATATATCTTTAAAACTGATAAAAATGTGTAATGGGGAAAACTGTAAAACAAGACAAGGTGTGACACCGAGGAAAAATGCCACACATTTTGGTAGCTCAAGGTTCCTTCAACCATTTTAGATTTATAACATATTTTACTTCCTTTAAATGGATTTGTAAAGGATATTAAAACACTTTTACATCCAAATATACGATATCGAGGAAAATTAGAAGGTCCTAGAAAAATAGGGAAGGACTCACCATTAGGTGAGTCACCGTCAACCTGGCATCGTTGCCCTGGAACTTTCACCTTGGATTCGTCACCCTAGCACTGTCACCCTAGAACTAATATTGATTGGGGATATGGATAACCCATCGGTGACACTGACCCATCAATTCCCCTATCGCTCATCAAGTCCACTGACGTGCATCGGTTCCACTAATGTTGATCGGTGCCATTGATGCCTATCGGTGCCACCGACGCCCATTGCTACAACCAAAGTAGATCAATGCCATTTATTCCCATCAGTTCCACCGATGCCCATCAGTTCCAATGATGCTGATCAGTGCCACTGATTCCCATAGGTTCCACTGACGCCCATTGGGGCCACCGACGCCCATCGGTGCCACCGACGCTCAAACCTGAAATATTGAAAACTTCTTGATGAGTCACTAATGGTCCCCAGGACCCTCCAGACACAAGAAAAAGGAAAAGTAAAGGATCAGGAGGGTCTGATCCATTACATCAGATACCTCTATAACCATTGTTTTCCTTTAGAATTTAGGATATACCCGAATAAAAGAGGGGGGTCTGAACAACCACCATGTAAGATACCTATCACAAAAAACCCAGATAGTGTTCTTCAAAAGCCCGAACAACATTGATATATAGGAACACTTATCACTCATCTATCTCTTAAATAACCATGTATACACTACCTCTCTTCTCCCCTAAGAAACCACACAACAAAAAAGGAATCACTCTTTAGACATATGGATTTGAGAGTTCCATGCATCAGGTCATGATACTATCTACTTTGTGTGGCACTGACTCTCCCACATGGGTTTAATCACATACACCTTAATGACTCTTTAGTATAGATCAGGTCCTCCCCTCCCCACAGCTAGGACCCTCTTCATACACATTCAAAGAATAAGGGACAAAAGCACATCCCATAGTTAACAAGGTCAAGAATTACATCACAATATTGTACAATATAAAACGGAACAAAACTCAAAACAAAATTGGGTAGTAGGTGCACATTTATGCCTCTCATTACCAAGTACTCTCATCGAGGAAACTATACCTCCATAGCACAAGAACCAAGGGAATGGTTCTCCCATGAGGCAACTTCCCCAGGCGATCTTTCGATCCTCACCAGTCACTGCATGGACACTACATTGTCCTCAATATCCATATCTCTATAATTGATGATGTGTGAAACATTTTTTAAATATTGATGGAGTTGAGAGACATAGAAGATGTCGTGCACCCTCAGTAGTGGAGGTGGTAGCATCAGAAGATAATCCACTTCATCGACCCACCGCAAAATCTCAAAAGATCCGATGAACTTGGAAGAAATCTTACTCCCACTACTGAACCTCTGTTTCCCACACCATGGGGAGAACATTAAGAACACATGGTCCCCAAACTTGAACTCCAAGGGTCTCCTCCTATGGATGGCATATGAATTATATCGGCCATGAACCGCCTTCATTCTCTCATGCACAAGCTGAACCTTTTCCTTCATGCCCTGCACCACCTCTAGGCCAAGAACTCTTGCCTCCCCACCCTCTATCTAGCACACAGGTGAACAACACGGTATTCTGTATAGGGATTCAAATAGAGCCATGCCAATGGTAGAGTTATATCTGTTGTTGTAGGAAAACTCCACCAGTGGTATGTGTTTCACCCACGATCATCTGATGTCTAGAACACATGCCCATAGCAAGTCCTCCAACATCTAAATGGTCCTCTCTGTTTGACCATCCTTTTGAGGGTGGAAAGTAGTTTTGAGGTGCAGTTTGGTGCAAGTATCATGTTTCAATAATTTCCAAACTCATGAGGTAACCCATATATCTCGATCTGAGACTAGGGACCTCAGAACTCCATGATACCGAAACACCTCATCCACGTACCTCTGTGTTAAGGCATCTATCGCACTCAACTACTTGATTTCCCGAATGTGATCCGATTTTGTTAGCTGGTATACCACCACCCAAATAGCATCTCAGCCTCCTTGAACTCTAAGTTTTAATATGATGAAATCCATTGAGATGTCATCCCACTTACACTTCGGGGCATCTAAAGGATAAAACTGACCATTTGGAATGTGGTTATCAACCTTAACATGCTGACACATGAGGCACATTTCCCCAAAATCTTCCACTACCCGCTTCACACCAAGTCACCAAAAATGACCCCTCAGGCTCTGGTACATCTTGGTAACTCTTGGGCGTACATCTAGAGCTGAGTTGTGGAACTCAATGAGAAAACTCTCATTCATCGAAATTGAGATGAACAACTTTCCATGAAACAACATCTTATTATGTCCATCTTCCATCCATTATTCTAAAGCATTTTCATGGATAACACGATCACTCATTACATTAGGCTCTATGTACCCCCACTAAGACTCCTCCACCTATTGTAACAAGGAATACAACACTTTCAACTGGAACACCTTACCTCTATCGTCCTCCAACCTTGTATCTAGTTGCAAGGAAACTAACTCCCCCATAACCTTATAAGAATATGCTGATTCTCGAACCTCATCCTTCTATGACTTCATACTCAAGGAATCAGGCACCATATTCCACTTTTCTGAGGTGTAGGAAATATCAAAGTTGTAGTCCTGAAGGAACTACATCCACCTCTGTTGTCACAAGTTCATGTCACGTTGGGAGAAGATATACCTTAGGCTATTTTTATCTGTGAAGACCATGAAGTGCTCCCTGATGAGGTAATGCTACCACAACATCAGTGCAAACAAAACTGCTGAATGATCTAGGTTATGGGTTGAATAATTAAATTTGTGAGTACGTAACTTCCTAGACCCATAAGAGATAACTCTCCACTACTGAAACAGTCCACCCCCCCCCCAAACCTATGCCTGAATCATCACAGAACACATTAAACGCTACCCATTCTTCTGGAAACCTCATCACTAGGGCACTGATGAAATTATCTTTTAGATAGCTGAAGGCTGACCGGCACTGATCACTCAATATGAAAGCCTAGTTTTACATGGTCAATGTTTTCAAAGGTGCTACAACTTCAGAGATGTTGGGCACGAACCTCTGGTAGTAACCTGATAGACCTAGGAAAATACAATATTCCACTACGTTCTTGGGTGTTTTCAATGAAAAAATTGCCTCAACCTTCAATGGTTCCACTATAATTCTCTTCTGGGACACCACGTGTCTTAGGAAATGCACCTATCATGTCCAAAACATGCACTTGGACAACTTCATATAGAGCTTGTGTTGTCGGTGGACCTCTAAAACCTTCCTCAGATTCTTGGTGTAATACAACTCTAATCTTGAATAGATCAGGTTATCATCGATAAACATGAATACAAACCAGTCCAAATACTCATGATAAACTATTTTCATGATCTCCATGAACACAGTTGGTGCATTCATAATGTTGAATGGCATAGCCATGAACTCAAAGTTCCCATATCTGAAACTAAAAGAAGTATTTGAGATGTCACCATCCTTCAACCTAAATTGAGGATATCCTGATAGTAGGTTGATCTTAGAGACCCAAACTTCTCCCTTATTCTGGTCAAAAAGGGATTCAATCCTCAGGAGGGGGTAATAGTTCTTGACCATCACCGGATTCAGCCTATGGTAGTATGAACACAACCTGAGACAATCATCTTCTTTCTTTGAAAACAAGACTGGAACACCCCATGGTGGCGTTCTCGGTCGGATAAAACCATCCATCATTAGATAATCAATCTAAATCTGTAAATCCTACAACTCAGAAGGTTCCATCTGATAGTGAGCCATTGAAATTGGTTGAGCACTGGATTGCAAGTCTATCCCAAACTCGACATCACGTCATGGGGTAGAGTCTCCACTTTTCTAGGGAAGATGTATAGGGACTCAATGAAGACCCTAGAGACTTCCACCATCTTGGCATCTACCGACTCCAATGACAGCTCAGTTAAAAAGGAAAGAAGGGGCTCCAATCTCTGGCTACCCTCATGGTAACCCCACTCACCGAAGAAAGTCACACATTGTCCAGCTATATCTGAAAACAAAACCCTTATTCGGAAGAATTCAATAACGGCGCACACAGATAACAGCCATTCAATGCCTAAGATGACATCATTTGGCTACATATGTAGTAAAATATGGTCCCCACTGGATTGATGTGGTCCTACCATCCGCCTACATCCCCAGAAAACATATGATAATATGGTATGACCTCTGACTAGCATACTCAATACCTGGTGAATGTGAAGTCCCTTTGTGTCTAGACCATGATCATGGGATAGACTGGGTGCAACAAAAGAGTGTGAAGCTCATAAATCAACCAAGTCACAGGAAAGAGTACTAAACTAGTTTATCATACATTGAATGACCTCTGGACCTACTGGAACAACTACCTTTACAGTGTGAAACTTCTCACACCCATCTCCTCTGCCCTTCAACTATCTGCTAGCTCCCTCACAATGCCCTGGTAGAGGTCCCAAAGGAGCGCCCTAAGGTTGGCCTCATCCTACAATGTCTTATCTCAGAGGAGAGAGATCTCGTTGTCCCTACTATGGCAGCTGAAAAGGCCTGGATGGAAACAGCTACAGCAGAGTGGGGCATTGTACCTTACCACCTCCACTATGCTAAACTCAGTATAGACACTTATTTAGAAGGTGTCCATAGAAACCATATATGTCTTAACATAGTCCTAGGCACACAGATAATTGTCGAGGACTGGGCGATCAAAATTGGAATTACTGGGGAATGCTCCCCGCCGGTCGAAACTTGGATGGTCCTGATGTTGGAGGTCTGCTGATAAAGTCATTTTCCTTTAACAAACCCATCTGGCTCACCTCTCGTAGTACACCTCCTAGTGTGTGCATCCTCTCCACCACTTCAGCCTTCATCTAAACCTCTAGGTACATCAGTAGAGTGAATGGAGTGACAACATACTGAATAAAAGGTCAATGTTCCTCCTTTAAATGTCTTTCCCGAGACTCCTCATCCAGAAAGAGGTTTAGAGAAAAGAAAATAAGATCCTTGTACTTGATCCATAACTCCCTCACTAACATACTTCCTTGTGGGAGGGAGAGTAACTCCTACCTATTTACAGCATTCATCATAGAAGAAAGGAATTTTTCCCAAAACTCCTTCCAAAATTCAGCCCACCAAATCTCACTATCCATCCTCCCTCTGAGGTAGATCTTCCACCACTTATGCAGATCTCCCCTCAACTAAATGACTGCCAACAAAACATTCACTCAGCTAAATCCTGGATCAAGATGGAATCTATAACCAACTCCTTGAGCCATCCTTTGGACTCTATGTCGGATATGATACCCTCATACTTCCTGAGGGTATGTTTCTGAAAGGCATGAAGTATATTCTATCATTGGTTGTCCTCCTCCTCTCAATCAGTCCTCTATTGATCATCCAGATCAGCCTCTTGAGCCTCGATCGCCCGCACTACTCGTGGTCATCATCCATGTTTCATAGCTACAAGGTAAACAAGGAATTCCTAAGCCTGAGTAGTGTAGAACATTTCTTTTAAATTTTGATTAATTATTTTATATATTTAAATTCCTAGAACACACTGAAAAAACAATAACACAAGTCATTGTGATGCATGTACCTTTCATAGGGTCTCTACCATGCAATTAGTATAGCCTCACATGGTTATTCAATAGGTATAAAGTCCTTACATCAGATCATGGGGGGCCCTAAAATCTCATGTCCAATTCGGTCTTCCCTAGCCTATTTCACACTCAAAGATTTCCTAACACTATTGCCCTACCATCCCATGAAATCCTTACTGTGCCTAACCCCGATCTCCATCCTATCTCTCAACCATCATCTTTTTATAAAATTATATCATGACCAGCCTTCACCAAATGAGGGAAGTGATAGAAAACTGCCATACCCTTATTCAATTTCAAGGAGAGATAATGAACCCCAAGTACCGTATTCAATAGGCCTCAGAGTGGTGAATAGCACAAAGGGTATATAATCATATGTAATATGGAAGTCATTAGCCTTTTTATTTAGTAGGATCGGATCATATGATGGTAAAAACCCAAATAACTCCAAAACTAAAGGAAAAAAGTAAATCCAAAACCCATTCCCATATGCATGTTCAAAGGTAAACCCATACAAAGTACAAAAAAACATCAAAGGTAATGTACAAAAAGAAAATAATATGAAAATAGAAATTATCCCAATGTCCGAGACAGTATGGCCCCTCACAGTCCCTGAAGTCCTCGTGGAATCATGAAAGCAGTTTTGAACATGCAGGGTAAGTATACAGGTATACTCAGTAGGGAAAATCCAAAATCTCTCATGCACGAGTGGGGAGGAGTTATAATACCTTATGAGAAATTAGAGGTAACCAAAAGACCTCGCAAGGAAACTATCCACCTAGCCTCACCAAGGCTCACTCACCAAATAACGCAAGGTAGGTTTGGTAATTATAATAGTACATCGATATTTTGGTACCCCGCACTGCTTTTCCACTAGTAATTGAAGTCATTCAATGTGTCAAACCTCCTGTGCCATTTCTCACTAAAATCCCACTATCACCCCAACAACAACCTTATGGTCCACATCAAACATGTATCCCACCCACACACACTTGGGACACCACAACCGAGCATCCCACCTACAGACTTCTGGGCCACCACAACCATACGTTACCACACCCGCAGACACCAGGGCCAGAACAACTACCACCATTCCTAAAGACACTTGGGCCTCATCCCAAAGACACTTGGGAAACAACATGCCTACACACACCTATTACAACCACCAAAACATACCCTACCTGAATATCCATGGGCTAAAATGGACCTCAGGCCATCACAACCTACCTGTGGTGACTTTGGATGCTCAGAAGAGGAAGTAGAAAGGAGATAACAACCATCCATCCCATAGTATATTGGTAAAAATACCCTCCCCCATGAAATGGGGGTGTTTAGCATGAAGTTATCAACTTTTTAGGGGTGAAAATAAGATACATAAGAACAAAATTTATACGTGTAGGTAATCAAGAACTCATCCCAACCCAAGGGTCCCAAAACAATACCATACTCAAACACCCTCATTACTATTCATTCATACACAAAAAGCCTAACATCCACAAATAGAGCACCTACCATTCTTGTTATCGTGTTTAAGTGATTCCATTCAAGTATTCCTTCACCACCAGGCAACTAATTGGTATAGCCACAAGCCAAAACAGCAACTGGACTGGAGAATAAAATAGCCAAACAATAATTTAAGCATTCACACCTGGTTCTCTTATAAATTCGCAATAAAAAAAGGGATATGTGAGATCCCTCAAAGTACTGGAACCAAACCAAGACCCAACATATGGCCCCAAACAGCCTCAGATCCACAAACAAACAACTGAACAACAGGTGATCTCATCCACAATCACATCACTCCACAAGAATCAATAAGAACACCTGTGCTTATTCACAAAACAAAACAATGGAGTTTTCACATTAACCACACCATTTATCAAGTTCATTACTTTCATTTGGTTAACCTGGATTATCACCCAAGGATTATTATTCATAAGACATCCATTTAATCTACTGAGTTTACCAGATTAATCAGTTTCATTGTTAGGTCCATTCAATATCACGTTTATAAAGAGAAACAAAGGTTAATTACTTCAAAATAAAGGACCACTAACAACTAGGATTTTTAGTGGGAATATGACCATACAATTCAAAACATATGAATTAAAATAAAATAGTACAACATCATCATCATCAAACACACCCCTTAATTATTTAAAAACCATTTATTATCTTTGTTAAGGTTCAGTTTCATCCACATCCCAAGGAAACAATATCATAGCCACCCTGCATGATAAATTTTAAAGAGAGACTAAGGAAGACACTACATGGATGGTCAGAAATCGATGTTTTCACTTCTCAGGCCAAGAACTGGAGATACTTGACATGTAAAAAAGATATCCTAGGACTCCAAGGGTGAGTAGAAAAAGCTCCAGCACTATTTCACGATTCTTATTTAGAAGAAAGACTCCAAACACACTAAGATAGAGTGAAAGGAAAAGAAGAGATGATCTCAGCTTAAGAAAAAGGCTAGATTATAAAAACAGGAAGATGATTTCGAAGTACTTAAAAGTCTGTTCATTGATTGACCACGTGTTTGATCAAATTCACACATTGGGATTAATTTTTATTTAATTATTCTCTTTGGAGATGATGGAGATAATATTGACGAGTTAATTGATGTCTTTTAAACTGAGAAAAATGTCTAACATGGTGAAACTGTTAAATATGAAAAGGTGTGACACTGAGGAAAAATGCCACAAGTTTTGGTTGTTCAAGGGTCACACAACCATTAGGGATTCAAAACATCTTTTACTTCCTTTAAATGGAATTGGAAAGGGTATTAAAACACTTTTACGTTTAAATATATATTACCAAGGTGAAACTAGAAGTTCCTAGACAAATAGGGAAGGACTCACTATAAGGTGAGTCACCATCAGCCTGACACCATCACCCTAGAACCGTCACCTTGGCATTGTTTCCTTGGCATTGTCTCCCTGAAACCAATGCCGATTGGTGCTATGGGAGACCCATTGCTACCACTGACCCATCGATGCCACCAAATCCCAATGGTGCAACCATTTCTCATCTGTGCCACCGACAGTCTGAAGCGCCACTGATGCTGATCGGTTCCATCGATGCCTATCAGCGGCACTAACGCCCACTTGTGCCACCGACACCCATTAGTTTCACTGATGTCGATCGGTTCCACAGGTGCCCATTGTTTCCAATGATGCCCATCGGTTCCACAAATGACAATCTGTGCCACTGATGATCATCGGTGCCACTAACGCTAATCGCTGCCACCAATGTCGATCGGGTCTACCCAATCCCATTGGTGCCACTGACTCCCATCGCTACCACCCAAGCCCGTCAGTTCCACTGAAGCATATCGGTTCCATCGACGCCCGTCGGTGCCACCGATGCTCAAACCTGAAATTTGGAAAACTCTTTAATGAGTCTCTAATGGTCCCTAGGACACTCCAAACACCGGAATTTGGCAATGTAAAGGACCATGAGTGTCAGGACCATTACAACGGATAAATGTCAATTTAACAGCGCATCTCTAAGATCTGATGAAGGGTCATACTGGAGTGTGTTGTTGCCGCAAATTGTACCACCAATTTAATGTTCTATAATAGTACACTACAATACCAAGAACACCACAAAATTATCAAAATAAAGTATGAATACAAAATTGAAATGATGAGGAAAAAATCTAGGCTTTTCTGCTTGGTTTTGGCAATGTGATACTCGTTTTAAACTAAAATGATACATATATATTGATAAAATTCACTTAAATTCATATCAGTAGAATCATCCATCAGGTTGAGGTGTGTTTGATTCGTAAATGACTCTAATGACTTATGGATCATTTTTTCAAACTATCAATACAATCAAAATGTGTTAGCTCGGTTTTGAGTATGTCACATATCTTTTTTACTAAAATGTCATTTTAAAATAGAAACATATACTTTGAATCATGCCAGTCATATTGTGTGTCATTTTGATGTGATACTAATTCCTAAACGTCATAAATGAATTATGAATTATTTTCCTAAATTATAAAGATAATATGAGTTCATTTTATTAGTTTCAGTTAGTGACACTTTTTGAACTAACATGTTAACTTCAAACTGATAATGAACACATTGAGTCATACCATACACATTAGGTAACATATTGAGGTGAAGTTTATTCCTACATGTCACAAAGGACTTATGTATTATTTTCATAAATTATTAAAACAATAAGAATGGGTTTCTCAGTTTTGATAAGTTGAGTCTTCCTTTTTACTAAAATTGATGTCAATTTTAAATAGAAAGATGCACTTTGAGTCATATCGATCACCATGTGCATCGGATTGAGGTACAGAAAATTATAACAAACCCCAAATTGATTGTGGTTAGTTTTAATAAATTATAAAAATAGTCGGAATGAATTTAATCTATTTTGAGTATGTCACTTTCCTTTTTACAAAAATGTCATTTTAAACTGAAACACACACCTTGACTCATACCGATCACATTGTGTATTGGTTTGACATGATATTGATTCCTAGATGTCAGAAATTGAATATGAATTAATTTCCCAAATTATCATGAATATATAATTTTTTACTCTATCTTTAGTGAATGATATTATTTTAACTAAACTATCGATTTTAAATCAATAACGAACACATTGAGTCATACTAGGCACACCATGTTTTGGATTGAGGTGCAGTTGATTCCTACACATCAAATATGACTTATGGATTATTTTACTAAATTATAAAAATAATATGAATTCATTTTATTTGTTTTTAGTTGGATGGTTTTACGTTTAATTAAAATTGATGTCCTTTTTAAATAAAAAGATGTAGTTGAAGTCATATCAGCCACATCAGGTGTCCGATTGAGGTACAAATTATTCCTACACATCTCAAATTAATTATGGATTGTTTTCCAAAAGTATCAAAATAATATGAATTTGTTTTCTCAGTTTAGTGTATATCAATTTTTTTACTAAAAACCCATTTTAAAAAGGAAACACACACTTTTACCTATAACGATCACATCTTGTATTAGATTGATATGAGAAAGATTTCTACACGTTATAAATGACTTATGAATCAATGTAATAAATTATCAAGAAACTAAAGTCATGTTTTCTTTTTTTTTCAGTGACTGTAATTTTTGGAACTAAACTATCAATTTTAAACTAATAATGGACTCATTGAGTTATAATAGTCGCACCATGAATGGAATTGATGTGTGGTTGATTCATACACATCTCAAATCTATTATAGATCATTTCCCTCTATATGAATGAAGTAAATACATCTATTGACTTTTTTCACCAATCATTAAATTACCCATAACTTTTTTAAATAAATCCTATTAAAATACAAGTTTAATAAAAAAACATTATAAAAAAATCCTCAACCAATTATTTTATAAAAGTTTTATTCATATCCTTATGGATAAATTCGAGGATAAAAATGAAAGTAATTCAACCTAAATTTTTCCTCCAAATAAAATTAAATTAATTAATTTCAGTAATATAAACTCTTTAGTAGAAATTACACTATAGGAACACAAGACCCTCTGGTTTCACATCACTATAGTTGCGTATTCTGATTCTTCCATCTCCACCCTCTCCATTTCTTTCTTAGCCTTCACTCTTAAGTATCTCTGGTTTTGTGGATATTTCTTCTAGGAAGAGGTGGTGTCAATAGAGGCATCTAGTTTATAACTAGTTCCAATGGTGTGATTCTCACAAATGAAAGTCTTTGCCTCTTTTAGAGAACATAATTAAGTACAATTATGATCCCCATAATCTCATATCCTAGAAATTAATCATTTTATTTTTTTTTGTTTGACGCACATCCTTAATTTCTCATGGGAATGAACCTATGTTGCTTGAAATACTATATACAGTGGTCATCCATGGGATGACTAATGCTCAGAGTAGTATAGGTAAAATAAAACAGATGGAGGAGGAGTCTCAAATAAAAAAAATGAAATAATAACTATTTGCGATATGAATCTAATGAGACTAAAAATTGTACATAATTATGTTCCTTAAAAATAAAAAATTCCTCCTATTTGTTTGAATTACACAATTGGCACTAGCTATTAACTTGATACCTCCATTTCCACCAACTAATTCTAGATAGAAGCTCCACACAACCATAGAAATGATAGAGTGATGGGTGGGAATGAAATAGAGAGGGTGGAGATGGAATAATTAGAATATAAAACTATAGTGTTGCGCAACTTGAGTTCTTGGTTTGCTACACTATAATTTCAGCTGATGAGTGTATGTTACTAATATTAACTTATCTGATTTGACGTGGAGGTAGAGTTAATGATGAATTAAATTAATTTTTATCCTCAAATTTATCCACATGGATCTAAATAAAGAATTAATAAAATAATTAGTTTAGTATTTTTATATAAAAAAATAATATATTTTATTTTATTAAAAAAATGATAGGGTTTTATATGATTGGAAATAGAGATCTATGGAGGTGTGTACTTCATTCACATTTACCTCGATAGGAAATAAACCTGAACAATTTTCACGCCTTCCATTATAAAAAACTATAAAATGTAGGTCACTCCTCATTCGATGCATAGATAAATAAAGTGAATCTGTCTAAATATTTTATATTTATTATATATATATATATATTATTAACTTTATTTGAATATAATTATATATATATATATATATCATTTTAAATGTATTTAAATATATATTATATAATTAGATGTATATATATATAATACTTTTTTTTCTAATGAAACTAAAAAATACTATTAATAATAATTTTTAAATTATATTAATTATAAATAGTTATTATTTTGGGTAATTGTGTATAAAATATAATTATTTCAATTCCAAGAAGTTTAATTATTTTAGAAACTGTATATATTGTTACCTAATTTTATTATTTTGAAAGTAACATGTGTTTACGATATTTTATTATTTATTTAAGTGTAAATTATATTACTATTAATTAAATGTGTATATAGTCATAAAATGTATATATAGACCTAAAATGATGAATACCTAAAAATAATTTCTAATGTATAGAATTTTATAACTTCCATTCTATTTTTTGGAACAAATGATGTAGAAGCCTAAGGATTCTAGGGAGGCCTTCTAATATGAATTGACCCATCATTGATATCATAGGGAGGTCAATAAAGAATTTGGCATGATGAAACAATACACATCAACAAGATATATCAAAAACAAAGGATAAAAACAAACCTTCCCTTTCAATGTTTATCCCATAAACATTTAAATATATATATATATATCATGAAATTTTTAATACACATAATTGAAAAAAATACACTTTTAAACATAATTTTTAATGAAAATAAATATAATATTTTCCTAATTTGGAAATTAAAAACCACAATTTTTGAATAAATAAATATAAAAACACCCTTAGATTAAAATATTGAAAAAGAAATATAAATAGATTTAAATATATATATTTACATATATATATATATATATCTTTATAAAATAAACATAAATTGATAAAAATATATGTAACCCTTACAGTAATATGTCACAACATAGTAAAATAAATACAACACCATACTATGTTTGAAAATAAAGGTCCATTGAAAATAAATAAATATTGTATCACTCTTACTAAGATTTATCTTAAAATAAAACAACACAATTCAGAGGAAATAATTTTTTAAGGAAAACCGTTAGATCAAAATATAAAAATAGAGTTTAAATAAATTAATTCCCTTACATGAATTGCATAAAACATGATTTAGTTGCTTCTTAAAAGAATAATCAGACTGAGAATTGGTTTATTAAATCAATTTTATTGGAAACTACAAAGGATATTGATTCAAAATTATAATGATTTCTAGGGTATACATGTATACATTGAAGAAATTTTATTCAAAATAATAATATAAAAAGGATAAAATAGGATATCAAAAATAGTACGCAGGAAAACAACATATTACAAAAAAAAAAGAAAAACATTATACAACAATTGGAGCAAAAATACAAAACGAAAATCAAAACCTAAAAAATAAAAATTGAAACCCTCATATCTAGATATCGAAATGAAAAATACAGAAATAAAAATGGAACCTAAAAAAGAAAACACATCCCTACCTCACTTGGTTGAAGAATATGTGACACCCTCAGATCTAGACCTTGATGTTTTCTTGGGAAACCCTATCTACAACTGAACACCAAATTCAAGACTATGTTTGACCAATTGGAGGCATTGGGTTTGTGTGATTCGAGCTTTGCTTCACTGAGGAGGATCCACAATAATGGGTGGCTTTCGTGGAAAGCTTCTGATATTGCGATGGGTTCGCAACTGGTTATTTTTTTAATTAGATCTGGAGACTTTAATCAATGCATTTTTTGACTGATAATGGTGTGTCTTTATCAGTGCTTAAAAAGAGCTGACCTAATCCATATTTATCTTCGCTAAAGTTTTAGTGCTAATAAAACCTCATATCAGCACTTATTACTTAATTGTTGATAAAGGATTTATAAGTATAATTATAAGTAAAACTTTTGTGTGTGTGTATATACACATAATCAATATATATATATAAAGAAATATAATAAATATATTCCCTATTTGAATATATTTAATATAATTTTATAATTATTTAAATATATAATTATTTATTTATAATTATATAAATATTTTTATAAAATAATATTTATATATTTTTATATATTTATATAATTATAATATATATTAAATAAATATATATAATTATAAATGTAATAAATATATTCATTATTTAAGTAAATATATTATAAATTTTATAATTATTTAAATATATATAATTATTTATTAATAATTATCTAAATAATTTTTGAAAAATATTTATTTATTTATAATTATAAATATATAATTTTATAAATATAGTATGAACACATTTAAATATATTTATTTATATATTTTTTATTACAAATATTTTTGTATCATTATTAATGAATATCTAATTTTAAGTGCATGCATGTTAAAAATGAGTGAAATTAAATAAATTAAAAATAAGTACAATTTAATAGTATTGTAAAAATGGATATGTTTTTTTTGTGTGAATTGTATATAAAATGGAATTAATCATGTTTATGTGAAATCAATATTATACACATTTGATCTATGTTAAATTTAAAAAATCAAACGACAATAAATTATATGTCCATTACTCTATGCAATTAGTCAATATTTTAAATTCATATTAATTTTTAATTATTAACTATTATTCAATAAATATAGTGAATTATTAGGTCCACTATGTCAAATTCCTTAAGAGGGGGAATAATCAGGGTATGACAGATTAAATCAATTTCCCCTTTTTATCTAGTTTCATTGTTAAAAAAACTCACTTCTCTCTCTTTCCAGTAGCAAGGTATGCATAGAAATTAAATCATATATAGGACACACCAATTTTACATGGATCACCCTCACCGGGCTATATCTAAGGAGAATAAAATGGTGATGTGTGGATGTACCAAATCTACTAAAAACACCGTGTTGTTTATAATGTTCAAAGGGACCCACTATCCCTCCTGGTTTACAACTAATCCCAATTAGAAAGCTCACTACTCTCTCAACTAATGTACATCATTTTTTCTTAAGAAAATCCACTCATAGTTTATATACTTGTAGGTCCTTCCATTATCTCTAATGAATGCATCCTCCACTGTGTGTAGATGAACTATTTATGTCCCACTTTCATCCAAATATGAATATCGCTTGACCTTAAATGTACTGGATAACTAAAAATATTTCAAACAATGCCTACTAAAAATTTTTCACTAGTTTTATCCTTTTATAAGAAAACCTCCTCTTATTCTCAACTTCAATTTTACACTCAACTTTAATCTTTCTCCCAACTTTCTTAGCTTGTGTGCAACTTCAATTATTTTATGCTACTCCCTTTTCATGCAACACGTACGTGATTCAAATATCATATTCTCTCAATGTGTGGTCTCTCTATAATGAGGGGGTTCACCTCTTATTTATAGCCATTTCCCACTCCTATGTGTAAGATTCAATGCATCACGCAAGATCCTCTCTGAGCACACAAAAATCAATTTAATGTCTCATTGGGCACACAAGATTCTTTCACGCAACCTCTTCTTTCACATACATTTAAAAATCCTTCATGCACATCATTACATTTCTATATTTTGGTATTCGGATCCCAAAACATTCCTTACATGGAAGTTTCCATATCCCATTAAATCTTGCTCCAAACTTCGTTTTCCCAAAAGACCTTTCTCTATTTTCTGATTTTGGGGTGAAACAATTTGGCAAACACTATAAAACAACACCAACTTATATATGTTCTTTTTTTACCACCTTCAGATCATCCATTTCTTTTTCATGGTTTTTTTCAACATTCATTGTCAACATTCTCCTTGGCACATCATAACTCATCAAGTAAACCTCATTTGTCGACAAACACAATCAACCAAAAAATGATTCAATGATACCTTGAGGGATTTTTATCCAACATGCAGAATTTTTTTTGTAATATATAAACCATATTTATATACATTAATATATATATATATAGTATTTATTAACATTATCTATAATCATCTAATTAATATGATGTTTAATATTTTTCCTAATATACTTATTTTTAATTTTAATTTTTTGATTTTAATTTTTCATATCAATAAACCTAATACATACTATTTATTAGTATTTATAATTTATATATAGTATAATCAAATTATACATTTTTATAACAAATTATTTAATTAATAAATATTTCAATAGTTTTTTATAAAATCTTTTTTCATTTTTTATTTATTAAATTATTTTATTTTATTTATTTGGACCTTTATCACTGCTAAAAAAGATCTGATAACTGAAACCTTTATGAGCACCCAAAATATAACTCTAATAAAGGGTACCCTTTATTTATATTAAAAATAAATCACTGATAAAGATGTCATTTATCTACAATTTATTATAACTTTGATAAATATCAACACTATTAAATTCTTGTTTTGAAGTATTTCCTATACCGCTCTAGAAATTATAGTTCTACAGGTCATAGAGGTAAAGAAAGTGGAAGTGGTACTTATGGGGAAGAGCACCAATATCAATAGACTGTTATAGATCAAGGTACTTAAACTATATCTTAGGAAATAGGGAAATAAATTTCCATGTGATTCATCCTAAACATGTGGATAACAAGGATGGATCATCGACAGTTAGAGGTACTATTCTTGTACCTTCTATGCTAGCTAGTGCCTTATTTGATACTAGTGCATCTCATTCTATTATATATTCCCTACTGGTGATTGGTTTATGTCTATCAATGTAGTTTGTGAGTGGGGTAATGAAAATTGATACACCCTTTGGTGTACAGTCAAGAGACATCTGTTTGTGCAAGGGGTGTTCGCTTGTGGTCGTGGAGTATCCTTTTCTTTGGGGTCTCTACATTTTGGATATGTTTGGATTTGACCTAATTATGTGTATGGACTGGTAAATTTCATACTAATCCCACACACATATTTACTAAATGAGGGTTACTTATATATCCTAAAGATGAAAATTATATTCCATATAAAGAATTTAATATCAAGGTGGGCCATGTGGGTCAAGTTCATTAGAAACAAGGGGAGCCCACCACACCATTTGATCGTCTGTTGCTAGATGATAGAGGTGTAAAGTAGAATATATTTAAAACTATAGTGAATAGATTCTATGATGTGATTCCTGAAGAATTATTAGGGCTTCCACCTGAGAGAGATATGGAATTTATAATTAAGGACATTTTAGGGGATCATCCAACTTCCATTCCACCATATTGAATGGAACCAACAAATCCTTAAAATTTTAAGACTCTACTAGTATATTTTATGGATAAGGGTTTCATTCGTCTATGTATATCACCTTGGGATTCCCCAATCCAGTTTCAGAGAAGGATAATTGAACGTTGCCCTTGTTTATTGATTATTAAAAGCTGAACTGGGTCAATGTGAAGAACTAATGTCCTCTAACACACATCGATGACTTTTTTGACCAGTTGAGGGCAGACTGTGTGTTCTAAAATATTGAGTTTAGATCAAGGTATCATTAGATATGATTTTAACATTATAATATACCTCAGGCTAATTTCAGATGTAGGTATTGCGTTTACAAGATAAATGTGATGTAGTTTGGTTTGAAGAATACTTCATTACTATTTATGGAAATAATGAATAGAATATGCCACCCATACCTAGATTAGTATTTTTAGTCACTATTGGAAAAATGATTTTTCCCAACGCTTCTATACCAACGGTTTGTAAAAACCATTGGTATAGGTACCCTTTCCCAACAGTTTGGCCAAACCGTTGGGAAAACCCATTTTTTGGCCACCTTTCCCAACGGTTTGGCCAAACCGTTGGGAAAGGTTAGCCTATCCCAATGGTTTGGCCAAACCGTTGGGGAAGGCTGAATTCTGGACCACCTTTCCCAACGGTTTGGCCAAACCATTGGGAAAGGGTAGCCTATCCCAACGGTTTTCCCAAACCGTTGGGAAAGGGTGTCCAGAATTCAACCTTCAGCCAGAATACCCAAAAAAAATCAAGACCTTTCCCAACAGTTTTGCAAACCGTTGGGAAAGGTCCTTTTATTTTTTTTGGAATCTACCTACGGAGACCATTATATAAATCAAAATTTAAAAAAAATAGAATAATACATATATATATTTATGAAATTATGTTAAAAAAAGTCATGTTAGGTTAGTGGTTAAGTCATTCCGTTATAAACTAGAGGTCCTGGGATCAAATCCCACCATATGTTTCTTTTTTGAAATACATATACCAACAGTTTTGAGAACCGTTGGTATAGATTTTCTAATTACTTATACCAACAGTTTTCAGAACCATTGGTATAGACCCTATACCAACGGTTTTCCCAAAACCGTTGGTATAGACCTATTGTCACGGCTTACTTGCCAACGGTCCTCCAAACTGTTGGTATAGCCTATACCAATGGTTTGGGGACCTGTACCAATGGTTACAAACTGTTGGTATAGGGTATTTTTCCAGTAGTGAGTTTTTCTGTATGAAATATTGGTGTAATTCAAGACTCATGATAGTAATGCCCATCTTCTTTACATCATCCAAAGTACACTGTGAAAGCATTTTCTATATTCCCATCTACTTAAGTGTCAGATTTGGATTGATCAAGTACACATCACCTCATAGCAAGTTGTGTTAATAGAGCCAAATAATGTTCTGGTAGTATATTCTTGGGATCCACACAAGAATGTTTTTGGTATTAGATATTTTAAGGTATTAGTCGGTTATTATCAAAGGACCATCTAGACTTTTCCCATTTGGCAGTCCAACTTTCTATCTTCACTAAGAAGAGGATAAAGTTTGAATGGTCTAGAACATGTGATAATTCTTTCTATGAGATGAATAATTGTTTGACAATGGAACCAATATTAATCATGCTCGATAAGGGGGAAGATTATTTGGTGTTTTGCAATTCTTCTGGGATAGGGCAATGAGAATTGTTGATACAGGGATATTAGTTTGTAGAATATGGATCTCATTATTTGGGACCACAGGTATGGAACTACCCTATACATGACCTTTAGTTAGATACATTATTTTATGCTTTGAAGTGTTAGGGGAATTGTATATTGGGTGAAAAGTTAAAAATGTATACTGATCCCAAAATCTTAAAGTATATTTTTCCCCAATGATATTTGAATATTTGGTAGTCAAGATGGGTTGAGTATATGCGGTCATTTGATATTGAGATGGCATATAATCCTGGGAAGGGAAACAATGTTGTCGATGTTTTGAGAAGGAAAACTCGAAATGAAATGGTTCATGAGTAAAGTTCTAAATGGAATATGATTAACTTTATGGATGAGATGCATGTTTTTTCATGAGGGACATGAGAAGATGAATCTTTTATCAGTTTCTATTTAATTTGGATCAAAGAAATGTGGTATTGGGATCCATAATGTTTGTCTTTGAGAGAAATCCTTGATGGTGTGGAGTCACATTATGATTGAATAAATATGAGGAAGAGATCATCCATGTTAGGAACCATGTTATCATTATAATGTGTATGTGGGGGAGATGATGCATTAATTCTATTCCTCAAATTGGGTGGTGCATCTGTGTTTGACCAAAATGTACCATGCACTAGATCAGAAAAATTGGGGTCAAGCCTGAAAAGGGAGATAACAGGATTCACGACATAATGATACACATATCAATAGGTGAATGCCGAGAATCAATGACCTAATAGTTTTCTATAACCATTTACCATTCTGGAATGAAATAGGGATAGTGTTATCATGGAATTTGTGGTGGTTCTCCCAAGGACGCCTCAGAAGAATGACTCTATATGGGTGTGTTTCCCTCTAGAATTGGGGATGATCTCATTGATTTAAGATTCAAACATTCCAAGCAGTTTCTAACAGGTTTGTTCATAGAACCGGAAACATCCAATGATTCCATATCCATTTGAACCTACTTTCCAAAGGTAGGCGCTCATTAGTTGTAGACTGATGCAGCTTAGGAATTTTCATTGGTGGAGAGGATGGGAGGTCGGACTCATCACACCTTTTTTAGGGGAATTATTGTCTAATTTGAGACTCTCTTTATAGATTTAAGTTATGTTCATGAATACTTATTACATTACCAAGTATAAAATGAGTTTTCCTTTAGATCTGAAAATCAATGATTGATATGTAGGAAATTTAGAGAATATTTTATATGTATTAAAGGTTCTTCATTGATAGAGAATCATCTGTATTTTTTAGAGATTCTTAGTCAATGGTATCCTTTGATACATAAAAGTCTCTTGGTCATTATGATGACCATACTAGTTTTAAATCCACTCAGTGGGGCACTTGAAGTTTATTATCATTCAGAAGGAGATGAATTATTTCAATGTTGGGATCGTACCTGCAGATGGGCTACCTACGTATCCTTTGTTTAGGAAAAGGAATCAGAACCCACGTATTTTGAGTAAGGGAATATGATGTTTATTATTGATGGCTCAAAGAAAGATTTCATAATTACTTTTACACTCTAAGCTCACGTGAGTCATGCTCGGTGTGAGAAACAAGAGGTATTGGTAAAACCAGACAATTGTGCCATAAAATATGCAATCATAAGAAATGAGGATTAAGATTTACATCAGGGAATAAATCTAGGAACAGGGTCCATAAAGGTGTATGTGCTTCATGGAGATTTGGATACTCTAATCGTGGGGCTTACTCCTAAAGAAGATGCCCATGTTAGAAGGGGACTTATTATTGGGGGTTTTTCCTGAGAAGGAAGTCCAGATCAAAAGTAAATTAGGACTGGTTAAGGGACTTGGGGCTTACTCCTAAGGAGGATTCCCATACTTGAGACTGGGGCTTATTCCTGAAAAGGAAGGCCAGGTTAAAGAGGACTTGGGGTTTACTCCTAAGGAGGATGCCCAAAATTAATGAGAATTATGACTGGGACTTACTTCTGAAAAGGAGGCTTAGGCTAAGGGGTTCTCTCATATTAAAGGATGAGGTTGAATGAATGAAATCTCAATCTTTAGTGACATAAAGATTATGTGAATCACTAAGTTTTCAGAGATATTCCACGGAGTTCCTTTTAGATAAAGAAGTCAAATCAAGAAATCATGCTATAAATGGCTTTGAAGAGTGTCTTGAAGACTGAATCTTGAATAGTAGAGGTGGAATGGCATAAGAAGGGTTAAATGGGCAAGAAGGGCACCCAAAAAGGGAGGGGCGCACAAGTCCTGGAAGGTGCGCAGGTACTGCGTGGGTGTGAAAGACCTGGTCACGCAGGTATACCTGCGTAACACATGAGTACTTGTACGATTTTTTAACCAGTAGGGTAGCACTAGGGTGATCCTTGACCAAATCCTTTATAATTATCCTGAGGTACTTCCAGAAGAGATGCACAAAAGTTTTGGTGAAAAATTAGGGTAGCATGCAATTATGTTCATTTACCTTCAGGGTAAAACACCTTAGGCGCACAAGTGTTAGTTAATTCTAACACCTAGACCTTACTCCTCTTTTTTAGACCTTCCATTCTAGGTAAAGAATTACCTTAGAAGTGTTTGGAAGACCTGAAGAAGAGACTTGGGCGTTCAGATATCTATATTTTAATTCTGGAAGAATTCCTTCCGAAATGGGGGGGCCCACAAGTTCTATTTATAGGCTGGACAAGACCCTGGGTGGTTATCCTTTAGGGCGTGCAAGTCACTTGTGCAACCATTAGGTGGCGCGCAAGTATACTTGCGCCATAGTGATGGAACTTGCAAGACCCTTGTGCATTTGAAGCCTTGTCTTGGCCTTTGTCGATTTTTTATTTTTTTTCTTCAAAGGATGAATGAATTTGTGCTAAGTCATTTCCCTTTCCATTATTTTAGACAATGTGATGAAAAGGAGCATCAACAAAAGTCCCCCCTCTGAGTTGGATCCGAAATAATAAGGATGTGGCTCTGAGGAAAAGAAGAAAACCAAAAGGGAAAGAGGTGTGAAAGTATGAGTCGCACAGGTGCGAGTCGCGCAGGGTTGGAGCGCGTTAGCTATAGGCACACAGATGGGCAGCCTGGCCTATAAATATGTGGTCATTTTTCGCGCATAGCACCTGACTTCCGTATTTTCAAGCTCTTGCCGCATAGGTCTCCTTCACCGCACAAGTTGCTCGTTTTCCACTATTTTTTTGATGTTGCGCCATTGTCAAGGTAATAGGACTTGCACGGTGATACTTGCGCACCAAAAACTTGCGCGACACATTAACACTTGCGTGACACATCCATACTTGCGCACCAAGTTTAGACTTACGCATCTTAATGACTTTGCCTTTTTTTTGAAATTCCTTCACAAATTTTATGAAAAATTAACTTCTTTATGAGTTAATTTATTCAAATCTTGTACAGAATCAATGGATCTTAGAACCGGAATAGCTGATGAACTGGATAGCAAGTGGATTGATGAAGAAATTATATGCGAGGCCTATTCTCCATATAGATTTTCACGTCAATTCAAGTGTCTGAAACAGATTTTTGTATCTCCCCCAGTACATGTCAGGTTAGAGTAACATCCAATGGTTTCTCGGCAACTGTGGTTGCTGACGTCAAGGGAGAAGACCGGGGAGGTGTTTGATCTACCAGTTGAAAAAGCGGCACATAACCTGACTATATGGTATGCCGAGCACTGGATAACATCATACCCTAAAGGGGTGTTGAATCACCCAGTTTATCAGGTGGGGAAAAGGAAGAGGTCTGTAGAGAAAGAATCTCATCCTCATGAAGGTGATGCTTCCCCACCTGAAGCTGATTCGCCAGATTCCTCCTCTAGGACTGATTCATCGAATTCCCATGATGGGGATGATGAGGCGCAACAAGTGGCAAAGCGGCCTCGTGCCTGATATAATCCTCTGGTTAGAATCAAGAGACCTACTCCATCAACTCCTGGTGAGTTACTTCATTGTGGTAATTTAATCAATGCTACTGTATAAAGCAATAAGTCGTATTTTATTATTCTTTATCTGCAGTTGCAGGAGCTGGGAAGAAACTGAAATCAAAGATGGTAGTACCTTCCTCACAGCCTTCATATCTAAGACTAGAGGCTATCCAGTTATGGCAGACTTTATACTGTGGTACTGAGACTGCCTGGATGGATTTGTGTGAGGGACTATAACTTCCTGGAATAGGGAATCTTATGGCTTCTACAGATATCCAATACGAGGATAACCCCAATGAAGTGCGGGCTTACATCAGAGAGCTGGAAATGCTTATATATTCCACTGATGAGTCCGTTCCTGTCATCAGGCGGGTGAAGGAAATGATTGATCGTGGTGTCGTTGAGGGGACTGATGAGGAGTGTCATGATTACATGGCTCCTAGAGATGTAAGTTTTATTTCCTTATTTTATTTGAAACTTGATTCCAATCGAAGCTTTGTTACTTAAGGAAGTTATTTTCTTCATCTTGCAGCTTGCAAAGAAAGGAACTACTGAGGTTCCTTTGCCACAGTATAGCCCTGGTGGTACTGCCATCGAGGCTGCTACTGAATCTCCTCACGAACCATGCAAGATATCTCTAGGCTAGTAGGCCATGGATGAGGAGTTTCACATGGCTTTCCCATCTCCCATCCAGGTACCTATAATGGAGACTACTGATACTCCCAAAAAACCAAATAAGAAAAGGCAACAAAGGAGTAAGTCCACAGGTAAATGCTTCATTAGCAGCGGTAAGTCCTTCGGGTAATCATGAGTCTATACCCATGAAAAGGTTGCTCATATTTCTGGGGATTGCAGGGGCTTCTTCAATTTCTCCTATGAGGGACATGACTGACCCTCTTGTGAGGACTATAGAGGATGCTGTGGAACAATCGAAAATTCAAGCTGACTTGGCTGCTCCCGGAGAAGAGCCAGCATCTGTTCCCAGTATCCCTCCTACTGTTGTTGCAAGAAGAGAAGAACCTATTTCTGGTAAGTTAACAATGATTCATAAAAATGTTGAATGAAACATCGATTGACTTCCATTATATGATACTTCAGGTTCAACTCCTGTATTAGAGCTTCTGGAGGATGTTGCAACTGATGCTGTGATTTTATTCGAAGATGCTATCCAGGGTCAGGGGTCGTAGGACATAAGTCGTCCAGAAGACACATCAAATGCTCCCACTGGTGAGACTAACCAGGATTCTGAAATATCATTTGATTAAATGATGAATCATGTCATGTCTTTCAAAGAATTTTATGATCATGCAAAGTTATAATGTGATTTAGAAGACCTTGGGCGTGAGTGTAATCCTTCACCCTGTAAATTTTCTTATAATTTACACTTCTAATCATGACTGAAAATAACATGAAGTTCCATCCATAGAAGCTGCTGAAATGTCAATGCCTGAAGAGGGTGCAGTCATTGATGTCAACCCTACCATTGTAGAAACATTATCTCAAGTAGAGCTAAACCCAGTAAACCCTCATGAGACCCATCTTGAAGATTTTGTTGAGACTGGGAAAGATGGGGAGGAGTCTTCTCAGGTTGCTGATCTACCATCGGGTAAGGGATAACAATATTTGTGATTGTATTTAATTTTCAAGACAATAGATTCTTTTGTTATCCTTTGAAACTAACCAAATCATTCAATTAATTAAGCAGGGCCATCAACTGCAGTGGCTAGATCTGGAGGTGAGGCCTCATCCTCTGCCCCAACTGGAATTGAAAGCGAAGAAGCACAGGTTAGGGGGGAAGGAGTAGAACAGGGCACTTCCTTAAGTGCATTAATCCCAGATTACATGCCCCCCTGTGATGATGATGTTGAATTAGACCCATAGTTGATTAAGGCGCTCATCTTTTCACGATGCAAGGAATGGAACAATATATGGAAAATCATATCTGAGGTGCCTTTAGAAGAGATATCATAGAAGATCACTCGATTTTCGTACCAGTTCTTCATGCTAGGACTTGGCAGTTTTGGATACCAAGAGATCCATACCACGGTGAAACAAGTCATCTTCAGGAGGGAATATGAGAAAAAGTGTCGCGAAGATCTGACCAGGGTGAAACTGTCAGTCAACATCGGAAAATTTGAGGCTATGATATCCCAAGCTGAGGATGACTATGCTGGAAAGGTGAAGGAGTTGAATCATAAGATCAAAGAAAAAGTCGTCCAGAAGATGCACCTTCAGCAACAGTTAGATGTTGTTACTGGGTAACTTGACCAACTCAATAATTTACTGGAAGGAGTTCAAATGAATGGTATGAAGTCCATTGTGGATGCCAAGAAAGCACTCCATCAGCCTGAAAAGAATGAATTTGGTCGAGTTCATGAGCTTCAAGTAGCTGCTGATGAAGCTCGGGATGTGGTTCATCAAGTGAGGACTTATGTCGACAGCCTTTTGTAATTTCTTGAAAAAAGAGAAGAGACTCCAATCTGTGGATGTCCTTCTAATTCTTGTGCATCAATGGAGACTAATTTTATCTTCAATAATTTATTCTTGTATTCTTTCTCTACCTGCTTTAAATTTTACCTAAGCCAATGGGCCTAGTAAGCATAGTTTGATTTTTACTAGGATTATTATAAATAACCCTACAAACTTTGAATCTCTTAATTGCTCAATATTACCTAAATCATACAAAATGTATGTTTAGTGAGCTAGAACTTGACTTTTATTCATAGTTCCTTTGTCTTTTGTGGGTAGTTTAAATTCATGAACGTCAGACATAAAGAGGCTAATGTTTAAGGTCAAAATAGCTTTGACCAAAATGGATTAAAATTGACTCAATTCCTTGACAATTTATCTGAAAACATATTACCATACTCAAGTATGAGGGAAAATATGTAAACTATGACGTAAGAATATTTGAATCTGAGGAATGATATGAAAAAGAGCTAAAAGGAATTAGAATAATTAGTTCCCAAGAATGAAGTTACCATTATTTAAAAAACTCGTTAGGGGGTTGAATTATGCAGGGCCACCTAATGGAATTGGCTGCATAGTCAAATAAATAGCATCTTTTGGTTGACAAGTCCGTTATGTAGACTACTTATGCAAGGCCACCTAAGGGCATGTGCTGCATAGTCAGGAAAAATAACTCTCAGAAATTTACTTTCCTAGTGCTAAAAAGCCAGTGATAGTTTATGGAGATTCAAAATTTCCAAAGTATAGAGTTTTCTGTATGGAAAAGGTTACTTGAATATGGATAAGATATTTCCAAACAAGATTATCGAAGAACTGGATGGATATCACTCCTACGAAGGTCTGACCCAAACATAGGGAAGGAGAATATAAACCATAGACTTGAATACTTTTAGATCATGAAAAAGGATATGGGACAAATATGTTAAGGATGGATATTTTTGCAGATCCCTACATATTGTCATTTAAGACAAATAAGGACAAAATAGGCTTGCTTCCCAAGAATGAAGTTACCAGTATCCGAAAAACCCATTAGGGGGTTGAATTATGCAGGGCCACCTAAGGGAATTGGCTGCATAGTCAAATAATAACATCTTTTGGCTGACAAATCTGTTATGGAGACTGTTTATGCAAGGCTTTCTAAGGGAACGTACTGCATATTCAGGCAAAAGAATTCTCAGAAGTTTGACATTTTGTGACTAGAAGTCAAGAAAAGGGTTATGAATATCTAAAAATATTTAAGGTTAGGATTATGACACATAAAGATGGGTATTTTCCAATGTATGTAGAGATACATAAATCAATACTAACCATAATCATGTTGTGGTTGGGTCCTGATGGAAATGTTGGACTTCACTACATATCCCATAAGTATGGGAATCAAGCCATACGTAGTTCTTGAACTACAGTTTAACATCGTGTGGGACAAAAGGATTGGAGATCTTAGTTTAGGGTCATAGAGCTTGGACCATTATAATAAATACACAGTGTGTGTTTTCATGGGGACTTTTCAGCCAGGGGACTGAAAGAGGAATTTTGGGTTAGGTCCAAAAGACTTGGGGTTGGATTCAAGGGACACTCGAACATTCCTATGTATCCCATAAGGATGGGAATGAAGCCCATGTAGTTCTAGAACTACCCTCTGTACAAATTTGGTTCGTACATGTGAAGGGTGAAAGAGGACTTTAGTGAAATGATGGTTTGACCCAAGATAAAAGATTTGGGTGTTGCCATGTATGCACATAGTATTTGAAATGAATCATGATTGAAAATCAATGTAAATAATGATTCCCTCTCAGGTGAGGGTATCAATGAATATTGTAGTTTATTTTCATACTGGACAAAATTGTTGTATATTTTAACGTCGTATAGCAAGGAAGAAAGTGAACCAATGTAAAGATATTGATTCTAGGAGCGGTTTCACGAATCAACATCATATGAGATGGAGGTGAACCGATGTAAAGAGATTGGTTTTGGGATTGAACCCTGGGAGGTTGCCTACGTACCCAGCCTAGAAGGCAAGGATCAAAGTCCACGTAGTTCAATTAAATAATGAATTAGTGATCAAGTTGTTCTTGGGGACAATGATCTAAAAAATAGTGTCGGGACTTACACATGGTTAGTATCCCAGAGAAAGTGTTATGGTTGAAGTTTTCTCTAAGATCGCGTGAGTCATACTCAGTGTGAGAAACAAGAGGTAGCAACAACCTTAACAATGAACAGTTTAATGTCATGTAGGACATATGAAGGGACTATGTAGTTTAAAGTCTTGCAGTTTGGACTATTGGTGCTGCACAGTTTAGTGTCATGTAGCAGGTAAAAAATACAGTTTAACGTCATGTTGGACGTATTAAAGGAAATTCTGTATAGTTTAGCATCATGTAGTTAGGATGATGGGGACAATACAGTTTAACGTCATGTTGGATGAAAAGAGGACTATGCAGTTTAATGTCATGTAGTGAGGACAAAATATTACACCATTTAACGTCATGTTGGACGCATTAGGGATTGTTTCACAATTTAACATCATGTTGGACGAAAAAGGGACGATATAGTTTAGCGTCATGTTGGACGTAAGTGCCAATAGTTTAAGGTTGTATGCATGGACCATTGGTTATGTAGTTTAATGTCTTGTTGGACGTAAGGGACTTCTATATAGTTTAACGTCATATAGAAAGGATGATGAAGGGGATACAGTTTAATGTCATGTTGTCTGGACATGATGAGCACTTTTAATGTCATGCAGGACAATGGTGCAGTTTACGGTCATATCGAACCAATGATGATATATTTTGTGTTTATACAAAATACTTCTTCAAAAATATGGTGTTGGTTGGAGTAGTGATGAGTTCTCCATCCATCGAGATTAATGAATAAGCTCCATTGGAGTAGACCCCATGTATTGAGTAAGGTCCTTCCCATTTTGGATCAAGATTAGGAGGTTTCTTTCCTGATATTATTGGAGTTCTGATAACTAATACCAATTCTCCCTGAGTGAATGAACAAAGACAAACTTTTTTGTTGAAAGCTCATGTTATTCGATTCTAATAGACTTCCATGTGGTACAAAGTGCACAATCTTTTCTCATATAATTGTTCCAATTCATTCAATCTCTTTTGAGATTGTTCATCTGTAGATGACTGATCACAAATAGCTACTATGAGTGAGGGTAGTTGAACTTCAATGGGCAAGACGGCTTCCGTTCCATATACCAGAGAATATCGAGTTGACCGCGTTGCAGTGCGGGTGGTAGTCTGATAAGCCCATAAAGCATGAAAGAGTTTATTAGGCCATGATTTCTTATCATTATCCACCATCTTTTGCAGTATATTTGAAAGAGTCTTATTAAAGGCTTCTATTTGGACATTGGTCGATGCATGATACTGAGATGAATGATTGGATTTGATATGTATTCTTGATACAATTTCTTCACCTCATATGAACAAAAGTCAGTGCCATTGTCCGTCAATATGGTATGAGGGATACCAAATCTGGTAATGATGTTAGACTTAATGAAGCTAATAATGCATCTAGAACTGACTTCCTTAAGAGGTATTGTCTCTGCCCATTTGGAAAAGAAATCAGTAGTAGTAAGAATATACTTAAACTGATTGGCTGTAGCTGAAGGGTAAGGTCCCACCACATCCATTCCCCATGTGGAAAATATCCATGAGTATTTAGTTGTATGAAGCAACTCTGGAGGTTAATGAATGAATTTGTCATGTACTTGGCATGAATGACACTTCATTGTGAAATCAACACAATCTTGTATCATTGAAGGCCAAAAGTATCCAAGCCTTTGAATCTGATCAGACAGTCTATGTCCAGACTGGTGGGCACCACAGACTCTTGCATGCCCTTCTTTCATGACAGCCATTATCTCTTCACCATCAATGCATATGAAGAGAACTCCATCAAAACAACGTTTGTAGAGAATTTTCTCTAAGTGATCTGGGCTATCATAAAGACTAAAATTGACCACACGTCTCCAAATTTGTTCTTTCTCATCTCTATCAGGTGGAAGTGTTCTATTTTGAAGGTATTCCCTGATAGGTGACATCCATCCTATAGTATGACCATACGGTTCAGGAATGGGACTAATTTCATTAATTTCCTCTATTCTGATTCAAACATAAGGTGAAATTGCACGACAGTGGGCAATACTGATGGTTGTCTTGTCCCAATTTGGATCTTCCAGAGCTGTGGCTATATTAGCCAGTGCATCAGCTTGAGCATTTTGTGATCTTGGTACATAAGAAAATGTTAGTTCCAAAGGTAATTCCACCATTAACTCTCTAACGTAATCATACAAAGGGATTAGTTCTTCTTTTCTAATGGCATAATCAACATTGACTTGTTTGATTACCAGGTCTGAATCACCTTTAACCTTTAAGTGATTCACTTGTGCTTTATTAGCCAATTCCAAGCCTGTGATGAGAGCTTGGTATTCTACTTCATTATTGGTACCACTTTCCCATAATAAGAAGGAATAAGGTAACACTGCCTTTTCTGGAGAAATGAGCACAATTCCTAAGCCAACTTTGTTGAATTTAGGATTTTCCATTTTCCTCCCTGTTGGACTTCTGGAAGCACCATAAAAATACATTTCCCATGCCTGAGTACTTTCTTGAATAGAGAAGACTTCCTCATCAGGGAGTTAAATATATGAAGATGTGTCTTCCACTAAAGGGTGTTCAGCCAGGTAATCATCTAGATCTTGGCCCTTTATTTCCTTTTGAGACACATATTAAATGTCAAATTGCTGTAAAATAACATCCCACCTTTCCAGACGTCCTGTAAGCATTGGACGACTAAGGATGAATTTGAGTGGGTTATTGCGAGATACCAATTGGACCTCGTGATGTTGCAGGTAGTGTCTCAACTTTTGAACTGCAAAGATTAATTCCAGGTAGCACTTCTCAATACTTGAATACTGGGTTTCTGCTTCAAGCATAGTCTGACTGAGGTAGTAGAGGCTATTTTCATTCCCAGCGTCATTTTTTTGAGCAAGAAAGGCACCCAATGATCACTCTAAAGCCGTCACATAGAGGATAAGTGGTCTTCCTTCAACAGATGGCATGAGTACCAGTGGACTCAAGAGGTATTTCTTGAGAATATTGAATGCTTATTGACATTCTTCAGTCCACTGGTAAGTGACTCCCTTCTTCATCAATTTGGTGAAGGGAAAACTTTTTCCTTCCAAATTGGCGATGAAACGCCGAATATAGGCTAAGTGTCCTTGAAGTCCTCTTAATTATTTCAAATTTCGAGGATGTGACATACCAAGGATTGAATTTGTATTCTCAGGATCGACTTCAATACCACTATGGCATACAAAAAAGCCGAGAAATTTTCCTGAGGTTACCCCAAAAGAAAATTTTAAGGGGTTCATCTTCAAATTACGTTGTTGAAGCATGTGGAATATGACTTCTAAATCAGCCAAGTGATTAGAATGTTGTTTGTATTTGACCACCAAATCTTCCACATAGAATTCAAAAAACATCCCTAAAAAGGGTTTGAAGATATGATGCATGGCACGCTGATATGTTGCGCCTTCATTCTTTAAGCCAAAGGGCATTACCCGGTAGCAAAACACACCTTGAGTGGCTCTGAAGGCTGTGTATTCCTTATCTTCTGAAGCCATTTGTATTTGATTATATCCGGAATATCCATCCATGAAGGAAAGTGCTTCATATCCAGCTATTGAATCAATTAAAAGTTCTGTAATCGGAACTGGGAAATCATCCTTAGAACAATGCCGATTAAGATCTCTGAAATCGATGAAAACTCTAATTTGTCCATTCTTCTTTTTCACAGGGACA
The DNA here is from genome assembly GCA_963277665.1 of Viscum album. Classification (NCBI taxonomy): domain Eukaryota; kingdom Viridiplantae; phylum Streptophyta; class Magnoliopsida; order Santalales; family Viscaceae; genus Viscum; species Viscum album. The sequence goes on along the minus strand of OY728163.1, from coordinate 512,388,659 downwards.
ATATTAGCCAACCACTTGGGATATTGAACTTCTCTAATGAAGTTAACTTTGATAATCTTGTCCACTTCAGCTTCAATTTTGGTAGCATAAGTTGGGTGTGTTCTTCTCACAGCTTGCTTAAATCCTCGATGCTCTTCTGGTAAACCCAAATGATGAGTAGCAACATCAGGATCAAGCCCGGGCATCTCTGTATAGTTCCAAGAAAATATATCTTGATTTTTCGTTAAAAAGGAAATATACATCTCTTGTTCTTCAAGGGTCATGGCCGCACTGATTAATGTGGGGCGTGGATCTTCTTTTGTACCCAGATTTATTTCTCTGAGTCCATCCACGGTGGTAGAGATACCCTCTTAAAATGCTAGAGGAGCATCTCTGAGATCTTCCTCTTCTTCTTTATCATGTATTATTTCTTCTGTCTCTACTTGCATAGTAAATGATAAAGCAGAATTTCCATGATCAGAAGAGATGTTAAAATTTAACATCTTGAAGAAGAAGATTCCATTTCTGACCCAATTGATGATGAAGGGTCTTACTTGGGAAATAAAGAGGAGATTATGGATTGATAATTGACATCATTGTTCACCTTCTATGTTTCTATAACTTCTTCTAGTCTGATTGGCGAAGTATAGACTTGTTGGATTTCAGAAAATGAAATGAAGACGTTACCATTTGGGCTTTCATCACTGCTTGGTGGGTTACCAATTTCTCCCATATTGTCTGGCTCGATTGTCGTAATTGACATTATGGATCTTTCCATAAGAGTATTTTGATTTGGGTCTATCTTGTCAACTTGACTGATAGGCAACACATAATCTGTACTCACATGTGTAAATGGATTTACTGGAATCTTCTCCAAACCATATAGAGCATTAACTTTGGTAAGCTCCCTTGTTGTGGATTTATCCTTTCCCTTCATGTGATAGAATTCTATCTCAATGTATTGAGACTCACATGTCTTAAACAGGGCCTTATCACCATAAAATGTCCCAACTTGGCCATCGAAAAAATATTTGAGACATTGATGGTATGATGAAGGGATAGACACATGTTGATGTAGCCAAGGTCTTCCAAGAAAGATGTTGAAGGCTGACTATTGATTAACAACCATGAAATCTGAATTAGATACAAGATCTCCAAACTAAGTTCTGAGTATAACCTCACCCAGTGGTTCTTGTTCATTTTTATCATATCCTTGTAACATCATGGTAGAAGGAGATAAATCAGATTCCGTGAGGCCCAATCGACAAAGTGTATGAATAGGCATGAGATTGACTCCTGAACCATTATCAATGAAAGCTCTTCGGACGTCTACGTCATTGACCTTGCTAGATAAGTACAAAGGTCTAATTTGTCCATGCACGAAATCATCTTCATATTCATCAGTAAAAGATATTACTGCATGTCATTCTGCATGATTATTCTATATGTGATAGACTTCAGTTGCAGTAATATCAGTTTCAAACTCCTGAGGACTTGACAAAGCCTCGATGAGTGCCTCCTGAAGATCTTTTGATAAATTCAAGGCATCTAGAATTGATAACTTGGCCGGTACGTGGGCTAGGTATTTCAATACATCATACTTTTGATCCAAAGGTCTATGTTTCCCAATAGGAATATGTGGTTTATCAGGTGTCTTGGAAGTTGATGCTTTGGAAGTTGATTCATCTTGTATCGGGATAGGAGTTGGCAATATTCTTGGCTTTGGAAGATTAAACTGATTAGATCCATTTACTTTCTGAGAGGAAGAAGATGGAACCTTCAAACGGTCTTCCAGAAAAACTGTTCCTGGACTGAATTTGCTATTGGTGGAAGAACTTTCTTGTTCTTGTTGAGCTCGCTGAAGGGCTCTGCCACGAGTTTCTACTGCATAAACAGTTCTAGCAGGGGTAGAATTGGAATAGTGGCTTCTGAAAGATCCACGTCTTCCCCTGTATCTTGAGCCTCTGGAACTTCCTTTGATTCTTTTGTTTGATACAGGGAATTCAGGCTCATCTAAATCGAAACTGCGACTGGAATATGAATCTGTTAATTGAATCATATTAACAGAACAAAATATTAAATCTTCATCCAATGAGGACTCTTCTTGACTAGCCAATTTAGGTTGTTCTGTTTGGTGGGATGGTGTATATTTCTTCGAAGTAGATGGCATGAAATCTTCCAGAGTCAAAGACAGCTTAGGCCTTGACACATACTCATCTTCTTCTAATTGCTCCTCTTTCTTGGAATTATGTCGTTTCTTTGAGGATTTTCCCTCTGATGAAGAGTGTTTTGCTGGAGAATTCATGGTAGAAGGAACAACTGGTTTCTTCAATTGTGTTCGCAAAATAGCATGAGTTTGGTTGATCATCTTTCTGACCATCCAATCATCATATTTTTTTTGCATTTTTTCTTTTAACTTCTTACCACTCACCTTCCTCCTCTGGAACTGTAGCAGTAACACATGATACATGAGCTGAAGAACATTTCAGTTTAACTTGTCCCAAATCGACCATTTTTTTAGGAGGTCCTTAAAAACAAAAAAAACCTGAATGGGATGCCCGAAAATTTTATGAAACGGGCAATAGTTGGGACAGTCTTCATCCCCTTCCTTGTTTGGCCTCTTGGGCATTGGAAATTGAACCAAATTATTTTCCAGAGCCGAAATGAAATAACCAGGAACTTTTTCATTTTGGAAAGAGTAAACTTTGCTTTTCAAATCCTCGAATTGTTTTTGTCTTTGATATATTTGATTATCTTGATGAAACGTCCTCTGTTGTTGGCGCTCAGGAGGTGGAGCACTTCGGAAAGATGAAGGTTTTGAAGTAGAAGTAGGTATAGGTGCTTGCTTAAGAATAACTATAGCAGTCTCTGATTTACCCATTCTCCTTCCTGGAGCTGATGGAATTACACGAGATTTAGCCTTAGTCTGTATAAGAGAATATTCAATATGTTGAGCGATTGAAGTAAGGTCTCGAAACCCTCCTGCATATTTTACAGGGATCAATGGCGTGTGTAATTCGTCATGCAGATTTGCCACACCTATTGGAAATAGTTCCTCTTGAGGAAGTTCTAATCTTAGGGAAAATGTTAATCCCTTCCAACGAGAAATGAAATCTGAGACCCTTTCATTCTCCCTTTGTTTACAGTTTGTAAGATCAGAAATTGTTGTCTTTGGAAAAGTTGAATAGAATTGAAGAAGAAATCATTGACGGAGATCTTCCTATCCGGTAATTGACCGGGATTGCAAGTTTGTGTACCAGGAAAAGGCTAGTCTTTGCAAGGTTCGCACGAAGGATCTGAGTTTCACTACTTCTTGCTACTCTGTAGTTCCCATCATAGGATCAAAACAAGACACATACTGTGTCAAATGCTGTTCAGGATCGCCTGATACATTTAAAATAGGGAATATAGGGTTCGCAAAACATGATGGGGGAGAGATTGAATCTACCCATTTAGGGTATGCTTTCATTTCTGGTTGAAAATGTGCACGCTTCCCTTCCATAATCTCTAACCGAGCTGTTAATGACTCGATGGTAGTTATTAACTTTTGAGAAACATCTAGTTGAACTTGGACTTGGGCAGGTGCAATGACTGGAGTTTGGACAGGTATGGCAGCTGGTGCTGCAACTGATGGAAGCACTGCCAATTGTTATTTCACTTGACCCGTAGGATTATACATGTGAGGGTGTACTGATAAAGGAGGATATTATTGATCCATCTCAGTAGCTACAACAAACTCCCTTGGCTAACTGAATCCAACACGCTTAGGAAGAAGACTACCCTGAAGTAGTTCTACATTCAACCTCCTGAATTCCTTCATTTCTTCCTCCTGTTGTGAAAACCTTTGCTCTAGTGAGAGAGATTGGCCTTCTCTAGATGAAGGATATGTAACCTGATTCTTTCCCTTACCCTTATTGGATCCTTTTCAGAGAGGGGGAAGTGGGTTACTTGAAGGATTACCTAGGTTCTGAGTAATCCTTTGATTTCGTGTATGCACACCTTCTTCATTTGTGTCTGTGCATACATATTCTTGAGCAGGAACCTCTTCATCTGAATCCCCTGAGTGAGCCTCATCTGGTGGGTCAGTGACAATGACATTGATGACATTGATTTATGCATAACGCATCACATCCATTCTATCAGCATTTCTGTGATATTGTCTTCTTCCATGTCTTTGATGAGACATTGCCTTTTGTTGATCCAATCCCTCAGGAACTTCTTGACGAACCGTAATTTAGAGGGAATCTCCTGATAATATAAATCTTTGTTCCTCCTATGGCTTCTTCCCTAATCGAGAGAAGACCGACTTTAGCTAAGGAGGGGATTGATGATTTGAAAAATTCCATAGTCCGATGGACTGGGGCTCTTCCTGCTATCTTTCCTCAACTTCTTGAATCCTATTTGTTGATTCTGAGGGTTGGTTTAAAAGAGTCCCTAGTCTAGAAAGCTAGGGTGTCTCTTGACATGCTATGTCTGAGACTTTATTAAAATATCTACTGATCTTGCTGACCTTAGTCTTGAAATTAGCTGGATGCATCAACCTGTATCCACTTTTATCACCCGGTTCAAAAGACCGTTGGATGATTTCTGACACTTCTATTACTTGGTGATGTGCTTTCTCCAAATGAGAGGATTGCTCAATATTCTCATTTTCTTGATACAGGAGTAATTCAACAACTTGTTCTCTGTATTCTTGATTTTGAGAGGAACTCGTTGAAGCCTGTTCTTGGGCAAGCTTTTGATTACAAATAAAGCCAGGTATTTGTGGCCGGCCATGGGCAACAACATTGTATGAGACCATTTTCGGGGGGCTTTGCTGACTGGAGGAGCACAGTGAAATGTAGTGCTCCATGAACAACCCATCCTTTGACATGAATACTATATGGGGCATTGGAAATTAACTGGCGCAATCTTCTTAGTGCGCCAAGGCATGAATGTTGAAGGGCTCTCTACTGCTTTTCAGCCTTCGGATATCGAGATACTAATAGAGATGCCAAGTCAATTTTAAGTTGTAACCCTTCTATTATCTTAACATTATTTTCATATTCATCATAAGATAATACTTTATTTTTTAACTGACAAAGAGTTTTCTATATATTGAGATGAATATCATGAATTACTTCATCCACAAAAATCTCTGGAATGTCATACTGAGAGTCAGCCAGAGGCCAAAACATGACTGGTACTTCACCTTTCGCCAGTTGTTTTCTCATGTTCAGCATTTCCTCTTTATCATTCAATGAATATTATTCTACCTGATTTAACTAGAGTTGGTGCTTCCTTGTTGCTTCATCGGATTCAACAATATTGGTAGAGAAATCACTGATCAAACTAGAAGATGCACGAATTAGGGGTGGTTCGGAGAATGACCTACACCCTGGGTTATCTTCCGATTGAGAAATTATTTCACCTGCTAGCGATAAATCATCAGACATGACTGGTTTTGCATTTGAAAGTGCCTCGAGATAAGATGAATTTCTCGGCACTACATTGTCCACTGGGGCATTTTCCAGGAAATGTGCATCACTACTACGGAGAGGACTTTCTCAGTGAAATTCATCATCATGGGGAGGACCACCATGGTGGGTTACAGCAAAAGATGAGATCTCTTGCTCCTTGGTCTTCTGACCATACAGAGGGTTCCTGTGGCTCTCATCTGAAGATGACACTTTGAGATCAACCGAATTGTCATGAAGAAAGCCTTCATGAAGAAGTGTCTGTTGAAGACCTTCAGAATTTATGTTCCCACTATTGGGAAATGAGGGAGTAGAATATTGTATTCCAACAGATAACTGTCCGAGGGCTTCATGAACTCCAGCATCGAGCAAGGCCTTGTTACAGATTGGCTCTTGATTTCTTAAATGTGCTGGGCGGGCCTTTTTCTTAGACGCCTTCTAACTCAATTTAGCAGGTGTGTGTGCCTGCTTAGGAGAAATGATCAGGTTAGGCTGATTATCTCTTCTCAAACTAGGTGTATATGCATGACTTGGTTGTCCGTATGATATTGGGGAGTATGCCCCCACAACCCTCTTGGACTGGAACAGATGTGTGTGTCTGTTCCAGAGTGAATTGTTGATGTGTCACTCCACTGGTAGAGATAGATTTATGTTTCTTTCCCTGAGATGTTGCTGAAGCTGTTATAATATCCTGGAAAACATCCAGAATATGAGCAGTGATTTTCTTCTGCTCTTTCACCATTGATAGAATATTCTTGGTGACTTCAGTTGCCAGAACGGAGATATACATCCATTTCGTGCTTGGATTAGGTGTATGTTTCTGCTCATGTCCTCCTTTTCTGGTCATTGAATCCTGACAGTACTCAAGTGTGGGGGTAGAGAATTGAGTCTGCCTCCTATTTGTTGCTGGAGCTTTTCGACTGACTTCTCCGTGTGCTACCAAGAGAGACTATTGGTAGACATGATTAATACTAGCAGGTGTATGTTCCTACTGATTTCACTTTGCCGAACGTGGTTGAAGAGATCCATCATATGTAGTCAGAAGAGTTTGCTGACTAGCTGATGACGTATAAACTGGTGTATGTTCCTGCCTATAATACTCCACCGGAATTTCCTGGCGGGATTGGTGTGATGCTGCCATATAAGTCTACTGGACAGTGGAATTAAAACGGGCAGGTGTGTATGCCTGCTCAATGCATGCCACCAAGTTAGGTTGGTGGACTTCTCCGGAGATGGCAGAGATGAGAACTTGATCACTGTTAACCGGATTTCGGCTCTGGAGATTCGTCTTACCTGCTCGGGTTTGAGGAACCTGAGCCGAACGCCTTGAGTCGGTACCCTCATCATGTTGAGGGTGCACTGCCGCACGAGTCTGGTGGAGATTGTTTATGGGAGCCCTTGGGAAGGACTCCTGTCTCCTTGAATTAAGGTCCTGAGGGACCTGATCATTCACCTCCTCAGAATATGGGAGTGAATGGTGATTGTGTTCCGGGGATAACGACCCGAAACGGTTGGAGACGGTGGTTAGCAACGCCTTCTTCTTGATCACTGGTCGTCATTGTCCAGACAACCAGGGTGAATTGTTTACTTGGAGGGCTTGCCAAGAAGCCTCCAGATTTGGAATAGTACCATTTTGATGGTACTCCTTAACGAGCGCGTTTGATACCCAACGTTGAATACGCTGAGGAGGTGATGTCGTACTCAGAGCGGACAATGATCCAGCAGTGGCATTCGCAGCAGCGGTATTCACAACAGACGTATTCACAGATGTGAACTTAAGAGAATCCATTCTGGAAATACAGAAGATCTTGGAAAAGAGTTCTTATTTGATATAACAGACTTAATCAAGATAAATTCAGCCACTACATCTTTTGGATGAGAACATATGTCGATGATTGTTTTTGTTGGCCCTCTTGTTGAGTTTTAAATAGGGACCTAACAAATAAGCAACACATCATTTTTACTTGGTTAAGGATTCATGTCGGGTTCACCATTTGTTGTTTCCCTCTAGAATTGGGGATGATCTCATTGATTTAAGATTCAAACATTCCAAGTGGTTTCTAACAGGTTTGTTTGTAGAATAGGAAACATCCAATGATTCCATATCCATTTGAAGCTACTTTCCAAAGGTAGGTGATCATTAGTTATAGATTGATGAGGCTTAGGAATTTTCATTGGTCGAGAGGATAGGAGGTCGGACACATCACACCTTTTTTAGGGGAATTATTGTCTACTCCGGGACTCTCTTTATAGATTTAAGTTATGTTCGTGAATTCTTATTACATTACCAAGTATAAAATGAGTTTTACTTTAGATATGACAATCAATGATTGATATGTAGGAAATTTAGAGAATCATTTATATGTATTCGAGGTTCTTCATTGATAGAGAATCATCTGTATTTGTTAGAGATTCTTATTGAATGGTATCCTTTGATACATAAAAGTCTATTGGTCATATTGATGACCATACTGGTTTTAAATCCACTCAGTGGGGCACTTGAAATTTATTTTCATTCAGAAGGACATGAATTATTTCAAAGTTGGGATCGTACCCGCAGATGGGCTACCTACGTATCCTTTTCTTAGGAAAAGGAATCAGAACCCACGTAGTTCGAGTAAGGGAATATGATTTTTATGATTGATGGCTCAAAGAAAGATGTCATAATTACTTTTACACTCTAAGATCACGTGAGTCATGCTTGGTGTGAGAAACAAGAGGTATTAGTAAAACTGGACAATTGTTCCATAAAAGATGCAATCATAAGAAATGAGGATTAAGATTTACTTCAGGGAATAAATCTAGGAACAGGGTCCATAAAGTTATATGTGCTTCAAGGAGATTTGGATACTCTAATCTTGGGGATTACTCCTATGGAAGATGCCCAAGTTAGGAGGGGACTTATGATTGGGTTTTATTCCTAAGAAAGAAGTCCAAATCAAAAGTAAATTAGGACTGGTTAAGGGACTCGGGGATTACTCCTAAGGAGGATGCCCACACTGGAGACTGGGGATTATTCCTGAAAATGAGGCCTAGGTTAATGAGGACTTGGGGTTTACTCCTAAGGAGGATGCCCAAAATTAATGAGAATTATGACTGGGACTTACTCATGAAAAGGAGGCCCATGTTAAGGGGTTATCTCATCTTAAAGGATGAGGTTGAATGAATGAAAGCTCAATCTTTAGTGACATAAAGATTATGTGAATCACTAAGTTTTGAGAGATATTCCACGGAGTTCCTTTCAGATAAGGAAGTCAAATCAAGAAATCATGCCATAAATGGCTTTGAAGAGTGTCTTGAAGACTGAATCTTGAATAGAAGAGGTGGAATGGCATAAGATGGGTTAAATGGGTAAGAAGGGCAAGAAGGGAACCCAAAAAGGCAGGGGCGCACAAGTCCTGGCAGGCATACAGGTACTGCATGGGCGCACAAGTCCTGGTCGTGCAGGTATACCTACGCGACACATGGGTACTTGAACGATTGTTTAACCAATAGGGTAACACTTGGGTGATCCCTGACCAAAGCCTTTATAATTATCCTGAGGTTCTTCCAAAGGAGAGGCGCACAAGTTTTGGTGAAGAAGTAGGGCGGCGTGCAATTATGTTCATTTTTCTTAAGGGTAAAACACCTTAGGCAGGCAAGTGTTAGTGAATTATAACAGCTAGACCTTACTCCTCTTGTTTAGACCTTCCATTCTAAGTAAAGAATTACCTTAGAAGTGTTCGAATGACCTGAAGAAGAGACTTGGGAGTTCAGAGCTCTATATCTGAATTCTGGAAAAATTCCTCCCGAAATGGGGGGCCCACCGGGTCTATTTATAGGCTAGAGAAGACCCCAGGCGGTTATCCTTTAGGGCGCTCAAGTCACTTGCCCGAACATTAGGTGGCGTGCAAGTATACTTGCATGACAGTGATGGAACTTGCGTGACCCTTGTGCATTTGAAGCCTTGTTCATGCATTTGTCTATTTTTGATGTTTTCTTCAAAGGATGAATCAATTTGTGCTAAGTCATTTCCCTTTCCATTCTTTTAGACAACGTGACGAAAAGGAGCATCAACAGGGTGGTAGTGGAACAAATGATGAAAGTGGAATATTTCATGAAAATATGGGATACATTCTAAGTGGATCAATTGGGAGACTTATATATTCGAGAGACAGAATGTCTACATGGGGTGACATGGAGTATAGTTTCAAAAAATGACTCATGTATTACTTTTCACTTTTAGTAGGGTATGAAGAAGGAACTTGGTATATAAGTTTTATTGAATACGACCTTACACCCACAGACAGATGAGAATTCAAGGAATACTATACATGTGCTTGAGGATATGACATGAATGTGTGTTTTTGACCATGTTGGGTCTTTGAAAAAGAACTGAGAATTGGTGGAGTTCTCAAATAACAATAATTATCAAGAAACAATTCAGATGGAACCATATGAGGCTCTTTAAGGTGGGTCATGTAGATCACCTCAATGTTTGATGAAGGAAGGTTAGTAAGATTTTTTGGAACAAAGTCTCTTTTAGGAGACATCAGAGTTGGTTTATCTAATTCGAAATTGTCTATTTGATTCATAGAGTATATAGAAGTTGTATACTGATTGATGTGGTTGACCCATTGATTTTGTAGTGGATGATCATGTCTTCCTTCAGGTGTCGCCCAGGTTGGTTCAATGTAGGATTTGGGAGGAAGGGTATGTTGGAACCCATGCTTGTTGGGACATTTGAGGTTGTGGAGAGAATCAGTCTAGTTTCATACCAATTGAATCTTCCATAGAGGTCAAGTGTTATTAATGATGTTTTTCATGTGTCAAAACTCCAGCAGTATCACTTTGACCCTTCTCATTTGATTTTTGTAGATGAGGTTGAACCTGAGGCTGATGCATCCCTTGAGGAGCATTAGATACATGTTATGGATCATAATGAGAATGTGTTTCAAGGAAATATAGTGCTTATAGTATAATTATTGTGGAAACAAGGGCATGTTTAAGAGGAAGCATGTGATAGGGGATAGGGTATGAGGTCTTAGTGGCCCAATACTTTTACCAGTGAATCTTAGAGATGTTCGGGAATAATGATCTAGGATACACTATTTTAAGGTGGGGTATTGTTAGATCTTGACCTTTTATAGAGATGATCATGCCCTTTTTAGGCACTCTATTTCTCTGTTTAGAGTATATCTTGTTTGGGTTTTACCATTGAATTTTCTTGGTGAAGTTAGATAATTTTGAAACAAATAGGGGTAGTACACAGTTGGATCATGGTTTACCCAAACTGTGCACTATGGATAAAAAACCATGTAAACCCAAATATAGGTAATTATAATGGTTAGAACATGTTTTTTTATACTTTGAACCCTCATAGTAGTAACTGTGTAACCTCTAGGAGGAGGTTCACAATTATTCACAAAATTAGTTAAAAACATGTTTCCTGTATATGAAATCATGTACACAGAAATTTAAACCTTCCAAAAAATAAAATATAATCCCTAACACCCAATTCTAATCCATAATAAACCTCACTCTAAAATTAAATGATTCCTATGAATTTTAGAGACTCTCATATGAGTTCTAAGGATTTCCAATCTGCGTTCATAATGAATCGAAGTTATGTTGATAGATCTGATCATCTCCCAATAAGAGATTGTCACCCTGTATGGCTTCCTCCCTCTATCTTCTCTTTCTATCATCCTTTGAAAGGATGTTTTACACTATTGGTAATGGATCTATATCTAGGATTCCATAGATATTAATGTCTTGATATTAGGTTTAGTTTTTAGATCTAGATCTCATTCTTCATTGTGATCTTGGTTGTTCCACTTCAATTGAGGATTTCTGTTAGTGATCATTCATCAACGATCTTATGGTAGAAAGTATAAATTGAAAACCCCATTGTCTTGATTTAGTTATATATATATGTAATTGTGGAATTTTAATTGTTTTTATTGGGAAATTAAATCTAATATTGAATTTAATTAATTCAAGTTTTAGGTGATAATGAATTGGGATAAATTTGGGCCTATTGAAATTGGTGAAATTGGATTAATTAATTACATAATTAATTAATTTAATATTGTTATTATGAAGTTGATGGGATTTTGGGATTTTTTAATTGGTCAATTAATCTAATAATGAATTAATTTACAAATAAGATTATGAGATGGTTGTCTTAACCAAAATGGGTTAATGCATTTTATGGATTTAATAATGGAAAATGGTTTAATAAGGAATTTTTCATATTATTCCACGTGATTAATTTGAGAATCCATTTTTTTGTGATAAATTGAAATGGTATACCATGATGTGAATGGGTGGTGAAAAGTGAAAATGTTGTTCTACCTTGAATGGTGTAATATATGTTATATATATGTGATTTGTTGATATATGAGTGTCAAAAACAGACTGATGCTCTAAATACCCATTTGATATTGAATGATAGAAGAGTGTGGGATATAGACTAATTCTCCCAATAACCATATGTGATTGACTGATAAATGGGTGGGGAGATATGGAATAAAGCTCCAAATACTCATGGGGTGCTAGATATAGTGTTCTTGTCCCAAAATGTTGTCATTGGACTATGGTTTCAATTAGATGTAATATGAATAGAAATGAAATCTTAATTAACAACCATGTTATTTTAATATATGATATCACTTATGGATAGTTCATATTCCTTTATGGGCTGAAGATGGTATTAATAGTATGGGTTTCATTGTGAACATAAGAAATTATGTGGTTAATTGAAGAAAATTTGGAAATGAGACATATGTTTACTTATGCATTGTAGTTAATTCATTATACAACTGCATACCCATATAACTGACAGGATATAGTTTTAGAAACAATTAGTGGTGGGCTATGTATTTATACGCACACCATAATTAGGATGTATAATCGGTACCCAAATAGACTTCATGTTTTCAGGACAAGATATGGGAACAATCACTATGTTAGATGGCTCAGTTGGGATAGATCATTGATGAGGGATCTAAACATGTTATCAGCACCTTCTTGGAGTTTTCAGTGTCTTTATTTTTTTTCATTGGACACATGACACTAACTATGACATGAAATATCTATTGTTTTTTATTAAATATTGTTTTCATGTTTTTTTCATCATGTGATACTAGTATTATTCTAGTTATAATAATATAATTCGTTTATTGTTAATTTAAATACATTTTTGTGTTGCTTTGGCTAATAGGGTACAGTCTCCCCATGATCAATTTTATACCTTTGTTGCTTGTTGGTATCCTCTGGAATACATGGAAGTGCACTTGAGGTTATGTTGTCAAATGACTCAGGGCACTGGTGTGTGGAACCTAGTTTGGAATGTCACACATATTGTGATTAGGATAACCTCTCATGTTCCATACATGGAATCTCATAAGATAAAATATTACCTAAATCAATGTAAATCTATATAGTTGTGGTTCCACCCATCACATTCATATCATGTATATGATTTTGTGTTCCAAATAGATCATACAACATAAGATAAAAATTTATCACTTTTAAACCCAAAAGTATGGGGTGCATGTTTTATACATTGATGTTCCTAATAAATGAAGGAATGTTATAAATATTTGAAAACCATTGATTGTAAATAGGGATGGGTATTCACTACAAAAATGTTTGGCATGGAAAATCATTGGATAATTTTGGTAGAAAAATGGGTGTAAATAAGGATTTATGGAAGGGTTAAATGAGAGTGAATGGTGGTAACTAGATGTGTCAAAATACATTTAAACATATATAATTATAAATCATAATATTTTAGAACAAATAATTACTTAAAATAAAAGCGAAGATGAGATGATCCCTTACCTTGAGAGATTGCATCTAAAATATTTGTAGGATCTTCTTAGAATCACGGTAACATGTTAAGAGGGATTTATGGGGTATTATAGATAATAAATTCATTTATTATTTTAATTGTGTAATGTTTAGTTGTAGTTTTGGTGAGTATTTTAAGAAAAAGAGTGGAGAATATTTTATTAATTTTTAAACATAGTTTTTGGACTCTCTATGATAAAATAACAAAAAAACACAAACCATCCCATGATATTTCTCATGGTTTATATCAAAGAAGAGTGATATTAAATATTTTAAAGATAATAAATGTGAATATTAAAATAATACTCTTGGTGATGTGGATGTGAGTCATGTTCTTAAATAATTTATTTCAAAATTTTAAAATATAATATATGTTTTACATGTTTCTTTATGGGTTTATAAAACTAATTAAATAATGTAAAAAATAAATTATTTTAGTGGTAAAATATATATTTCTTTATGGATTCAATTTATGGATTTCTACATAACTTTTGGTTCATTATGATGAAATAATTTATACTGTATTTTTATACAATATTTAATTTTTACCTAAATATTTCACAATCCTATAAAATTTTGAATTATTAACCATTGCATAATTTCAATGCTTTGAATTCAAAAATAATATTTATTTTATTAAAATTATTTTATTAATATAGTAATTTCGACTATTAAATAAAACACATATTTACTGTAAAAAAACAAGTTTTTAAGATATTAACAGATTTTTATACCATGTTCGAATTATTATACAATAAGAATATTTTCTTAAAATAAAATTTATTTCAAAAATTATATAATTTACCAAAGGAGTGACTTAATCAAAACTATATATTTCCCAATAATATATTTTTTATTTATTCATATTAAAATATAATTTTTATCAAACTTCTTATAAAATCATTGATAAGGTAATAATAAATGAATATAAATATAATCAATGTTTAACAAAAAAAATATATAAAAATTCATAATACTAGGTTCCAGATACAAAACCCCTTATTCCACCAATTTTGGCCATATAGTTAAGGTCTGCGATGGTGGTTCTTTCTCATGTGGATTTGGAAATCATTATTTGGGTTGTGATATCTATAATATTAATATTTTCCCATAAAAATATTCTTTTGATATTAATTTTTTGAATCTATGATTAGGATTAATCATGATAGAATCCCAGTGATTCCATCTCCCACCAAATCTCTGATAAATGGTCTTCATAGGATATGATCCTACTCATCATGTTCATTGATTATTCCATCTATATTAGTTGTACTCATCAATAATCCTTAATATATACAAATATTAATATTCACAATAAATTTTTTATTGAAAACAATTATGATTGTTAATTTCCTTTTAAATATGAAAAAATATATTGAATAAAAGTCCAAAATGACCAAAGTAGTGAATGTGTTTTATGGAACAGTAATACATAGTAAGGAATTTATTCATTCAAAAACGGAATTTCATTTACAAAATTTCATGTTTTTAAAAGATACTCTTCTAGGAATGGCATACTTAATACTATCTTTCAAAACCTAGGGAAAGGGAAACATAACATGGGGTGTTCTAAAATTCTATGTAAGGGTAAACATAATAATAAATCATAACATGAGATATGTGATTCATAACATGATATCACAATGAGGATGATCATATTCAGGGAATCATGGAATAAAGAGATGAAATCATATAATCATGGATTAAAAAATTATCATAAAATAAGAACATTACATCATAAGAATTTGGAGTCAATATAAATATGGAACTATATGCATAATTCAAGGACATATACCTCCTTAACATACCATAGTTTTCAAGGCTAACTACCCATGAACCTTGGTTAGCATGGCTCACTACCCACACACCAAGATATCTTATAAGATAGAAGCATTATCCAATGAATTTTATGGCTATATAATTCTATCCACACCCATCACATAATTTAATTAAAACATATTTGTGCCACATGTTTTAAATTAAAATATCACAAAACCCTAATGAGATAAAATGGGTTTTATATTCCTTTTAGGTACTTCCCTAATGATTAATTTAGGACTTCATCACTATACTTGAAAAGTTAAAACCATTGAAAATAAATGGGTTTCTAATAAATTTAAGAATCATTATAGGTAAATACCACTCAATAAATATACCTATGAATTTTGTATTTACACATTATATTTCATGGATATATAGTTTAGATAACAATTTCCCCAATCAATTAGTATATTGAAAATCTTGGTGAAGACCCATAAATCAATTAATATAACAATCATAATTCATAGTGTAAAAATATTATAAAGAAATCACACCTATACAAATGGATGAATAGGATAGAAAAAAGTAGTGGTGGATCATACCATAGATTTAAAATACAATATCTCAATCCTTCTTGATAAAGAAGGTGTGTGGTATCATTTTAAGAATACACTAGATCACAGATATGGCATAAATGAAGAACACTCTTTAAAGATTTAAGAAAATTTATTTGACAATAATAATTTCAATTTTCCTTTGAAAAGGTATAAAATGGTATATTTTATTAAACCTTGAGAAAAATAATTTTCTTTTCTATAACATTAAATCTTATAGAGGAAATCTCTGTGAAAATAATAAAGGTGATGGAAAGATATATTCATGCAAAAAACATGTCAAAGAGATTACTTCCAAAGAAAATGAACTATTTGGAAAAATCTAAAAATATTTTCTTTTAAAAAAATTAAATAAATTAAATATAGTTGAAAATAAATTTAAAACAATCATGGTGGAATACTCTTTAAAATATTTGTAACATTATTTAAAAATAATAACTTTTTATGAAAAATATCCTATATAAAATGTTAAAAATATATTAAAAACATTTTATGAAAATAAAAATGTAAAAGTACAATAAAATTGCACATAAAATATATAATAATTGAATATTTAAGGTCATTTGAGATAAAACATATTTGGGTTATGTATCACAATTTTGATGGGTAAAATAAGGATATGGAAGAAAAATATCCATTGGAAATTATATGAGTTATTCTTGTAAAAATTGGGTTCTTATTTGGGGATGTTTTTAATAAAATGAGAGTATATTAATTTAGATAAGTAATATACCATGATTAAAAGGAAATGTAACATTTTAAAAGATAATATTAGGAAAAAGCGACTTCAAAGATCAAAATTGAGAAGGAATTTCATGACTGATAAAAAAAGGACTTGAGTTAAGAAAATTTTTATGACTTGAGTAACAATTTAATAGACATCCTTGAAAGATAAATATCGTAAAAATGAACCAAAAATACCATTAATAAAATATATTTCATGATAAAAAACAATTTGATAGCATATACAACATATAAATGAAAATTGGTGCATAAATTAAAATGTGTCTCAATGAATGGAGTTTAAGAAAAAAATTCATTTCTTTATTTCCATGCATAGTTTATCACTCTATAACTTACTATTATACAAAAATAACTCTCCTAATAATCTATTTAATAACCATATTCATCTTTATAACCCTTTTCTATATTTTATTTTTGGTTACTATGAATATATTGGTTCATTATAGATAATTTATAACATTGGGTGTTATCACTTTTCATTTTCACGCACATTATTTGTAACATTAGTGTTGATCACTAATATTTAAAAAGAAGTTAATTATTACTATAGTACCTAAAGTTATTTAATATACATCCAATTATTATTTATTAAGTTTCACTTTCATGACATTAGAGTTTAAACTATGGCTCTTTTTTAATGGTATGATACTTTTATTGAAGAAAAATAATTTACACCAATCTCAAGGAAGATGTTTGGATGTAATATATTTTAAATATGGTTAGACAATAATCAGATAAGATATAAGAGGAAATAATATTCTCATAGTTCAGTCAATTATTTTTAATTCAATAGATAGTTATTTTTCATCCTTATAGATATAAGTGATGAAGTAATTCCCATTTGAAAGAAACTTCAATCATTTGATTCATTGTGAAGTCATCTTCCAAGATAGGTGATAATTACTATCTGTAATGGTTTGCAAAACAAAAATTGTATAATATTAATACCATAATTTATCTCATATTTTCTATATTTCCATTTCAACGTTTTTAAGAAATCAAATCATTTTAGCCTCAATAGTTGATTCAATTCCACGTGGACTATAAAATCAGCTAATGAAATTTCATTTATATTCTCTAAAAACTACACCATAGCCCACAAGACATTGATTCCATATTTAAGTGTGGTCAAATTTTCATTTAATACATCCATTAAAAGGTGAGTTACATATAACATGAAAATTTTATTTTGGAGGATAATAATGACCTACAATGTTAAAATGTTCTAGAATAGAAAATTCATGAATAGAGGTGTTGTAGTGGACATTCTGTATGGAATTAACACCTCAAACAACAACCATTATCTATGAAATTATAGAAATCGTGCATATAGGTTAATGATGATGCATTTTTTAATAAATTATAAGAAAAATGATGCATAGTAGATTGTAACATTCCACCATTAGAAGATTATCCATTGGCTATGAAAGAGTGATGTTGGAACAAGATTTAATAAGGTACTTCACAAAACCTTCTTGTGGTGGACAGATCCCAAACAAATAAAATACTACCTTCCATAGAACTAAATTTGTTTTACAATATATGAATAGGTGGTTAAAATCCAATTTGTGTTGTTAGAATAGATTGTACATGGAGTATATGAATAGTCCCACTGATTGAAGGTAGTAGTCATTCAAGCATTTTGAGAATACCACCATCCAAACCAGCATGTATCTGGAGGGTCTCTATAATTTTTTATTAGTGATTATAATCTATTAATGAACATGAACATGGTTATTTTATCTATGATAAAGCTTTGAAGTAAGAATACCATTAATTTTAGGTTATCAGATCATAATATCCTCCCAATTTATGGAGTTCTAATTTATAACAATATTTTTATTACATCTAAGAGGTTTTATATATCAATCATCTTTCCATTAATTTCAATAATAACATTAACATCCTAATATAATGAGATGATAAGACCAATAAAAAGTTAAACTATCAAATTCTCAATCCAAAAATTTAGAGATGATATTTTTCTGACCATTCAAAGAGAATTTAAAAAAAAATGTTGGAGAATACATTTGAAGGCTGGCTAGACCGATGATTCAATATATTTATTATTCCCAAATTTTAGATTTCTTAAGAACCATAAGATAATAAATCCAAAAGATTATTATTTCTCATTTACTATTCTCCAAAAAAAGTAAGCTTTAAGGGATTGATTAAATCTAACAAGATTTTTTTTCTAATTCCCTCAAGATCAAGAAGTTTACAAAATTGTTTCCAAAGAACAATAATTATTTTTCTTTAAGGAATGGAACCACTCCAAACAATGTTTTATAGAGGTATTGATATTATTTAGTATAGTAATGGGGTATTTACAAACCATCAAAGAAAAAATAAATTAGGAAACAATAATATGATTCAAAGGGCATACTCTTCCCTCCATTGAGAGGTACACACCTTTTCCTAATTCCAAAAATCACCGAAATTGTCCCAAGATTTTTTAAAAATAACAATCTCTTAGTCATCCCCAAAAATAGAGGGACCCAAATATAAGAAAAGGGTATAAAAATTTGTTTTTTCCCAACTGATTGATCATATCTGCTTTCCTGTTTAAAGAAATGTTCTTCCAAAAGTAGATGAAATATTTACTCTTAATAATATTCTACCTTGAGACTCTTTCATAGTTAAGGAGATAATATTTAATGTTTTTAATAATTATTTTATCTCTTTTGGTGAAGAAAATAATATCATCAACATAAAATAGGTGTGAAGGAGAGCATGAGTCTCTGGAATCCTTGGTGGTCTTCAGAATACCATTATCTACCATCATGAGAGAAAACATAAAAAGATAGTCCTCTGAAATGGAAATAATAATAAAATAATGATTATCACCTTCTCCAACTCCTATTGTACATTTAAAGTATCTTTTTAGAGATCCATTGTTGATAATGGAAATATATGTTGAGATCAAAAGTATAACATCGAAGTTAATGATAGAATAATTATTTTTCATATTTTTTAATATTTATTAATTAAATATAAATTTTATAATAAAAGTCATTATTTTTCAAATAATATAAAAAACATGAAAAAATGAGTTTCTTTTAAATCTTTTGTTACAAACAATAATGAGTTATAACAAACAATAATATACTATTAATAATATGTTATTTAATATGGTAGTTATTTCCATCCTGTTGTATCAGCATGACTGAATAAGATAAAATATATTATTTATACACTTTTTTATAACATGTTACTATATTCATCAAATATACTTTATTGGCATAATATAAGAATAAATATAATTTTATGCTTAAAAGCAATATTTTTCTAGAGACAATTTTATTGTCTTTTAATAGAACATCTATATTAAGACTAAATTTTGATAACTTTTTAATTTTTCTAAGAAAAAATAAACATTATATTTGATATAATAATATCAAAATTAACTTTGGGTTAATTTTTTGGTATTATTTTGAGATGTTTTATATTTTGATGAATAGTAAATAATACAGAATTTTAAATAGAAACTACTTTTGGGTCTAAATAATTTATAGTTTTAAATTGGGTTTTGAATTTGTTATAAAATATAATTATATAAATTTTATATTATTTAATCCAATTTAGTTACTTGTAATTATTTTCAATGTGATTTTTTATATATAGACATAGAAAACATTTTCACATTTTAACTTTAAAACCTGCTTTGTCTTCCGGCCTATAAGATTGATTTTAAATTAATTTATAAAACTTATATATTTTTTAATTATAATAATATTACATATTATTAATCATCCAAATTTATAATTTATAATAAGTTCAACTATGTTTTTTACCAATACTATTGGTGAAAATAAATAAAATTAATTACATTGATTAAAGAAAAGATATTTTTACTTAGTGGCTAAACATTAATATGAAGAGTCTAAATGACCTGTAAACTTTCCCAAAAACCTTTTTATACAAATTATTCAATTTTATACCCTATTGGATATAATTTGGATCATTATAGGTGGCCCATGATGTAAGGGAGACTACCCAATTGTGTTTACCTTATTATATTTAAAATAATGCCACACCTCCTCCATAATAAAATGGAACTCACCTGCCCCTCATTTCATCACACATACCAAGACCATTAGCTCATCCAAACCCTAGAAAAATACTATCCCAACATCCTTCTCCTTGCCCAATATTTCTCACTTTTCGGCATAAAGACTACTACAGAATCCCTATGGTGCAAACTAAAATTAGTTACCCGAAAAATAGGTAACATTATTTAACATGAATTTTTGTTTTTTTATTTCTACACACATTAAATTCTTCATACTACATTATTATATAATAAAATAAGTATCCTAAACATATTAATATGTTTTAATGTTAATTTTTAGGCCTGCACCTACACAAACATCCATCAAATGGTTAATAATATTATTATTTGTGTGTATGGCGGACTACCGCCTCACAAAACAATATCATTTGTTTTTAAATTACCACCTTTCTTGATTAGAAATTATTATTTTATATGATATTTATGATATTTATGTTTTCTTAACACATCTGTAGTTTTTATATATTACATACCTTCATTCTTTCCATTTTATATTATATATATGATATTTATGTTTTCTTTATAAATATAAGGCATTAACAAATCCAATTTACTCAGACAAATGAAGCGATGGCCTTATCCAGTAAAATTTCTCCATAAGAAGCCTATTTTTTGGAGCAATTAAAGTAGGTTGCATTACTATGATTCACTCTTTACTATGACCAAGATGATCTTCAACACGTTAAGCTTGAATGGAATCACCTATGGGAGAAGTGGAAGTTTATAGAGATTACCATCCGAGCCATGTAATTCGAGCCACCCCAAGAGTCTATAACCATCACACACCTTACCCTAATGTATTATTCAAGTGTGATAAGGGTTTATGTAACAATACCCTAGCACTATGATTATTTGCTTTATTTTTTGTATAAATAATATACATTCAATTCGTTATTGTTAATTTGCCAATGGTTTTTAAATCACAAATAGTATTTTTAGTTAATATTCAATTACGAAATATATTTTTATTAATTAATGATTTTTTTAAAATTATATTTTAATAAAATATTATCAGTAAATTACTTTTAATTAAATATAAATGATCATATAATTTTTATACAATTATAATTTTTATTAAGGTTATAAATCTATTTTTGTCAAAAACCATGATTTATCAATAAATACCAACTTTTATTTAAAAAGTGAAAATAAAAATATTTATAAAATTATTTAGATAAAATTACTATCATTTTTGTATTTAGGATGTCGAAATTATCTAATGGTGAGTTTTTCATAATTTTCGTATGCAGTTGATTTTTTTGGGTAAAAATTAAATATCATTTAAATATTTAATGTATTTTATGACATCCTAATGACCCAATAGTGATGTAATAAAACCATATAAAAGTTATTTTAGTCAAATATTTTTTTACCTTAAAAATAATGTGATTTTATATTTTGTTGATTAATTTTATGGTGCCTATGTCGACCCTCTAAGACTTATAAAATATTTTAAATTTTTAAAACGATTTCCTTGAGAGTGTGGCACACCTCCACAAAATCAAGATTAATATTTTAATACATTAGGACATTGGCCATATAAAATAATTTTTTCCACTTCACTTTAGAAAAAACCATGGGCCAAACCATGGGAGGGTTTTTAGTTTTGATTAGCTTAATTTGTAGTGTCCAAAACCTAAATACTAAATAATTCCCTCTCCTTCCCTATATAAACTCACTCAATATCCCATTCCTCTTCACTCAAACAATTTGGATCTAGACCAAATTTTTTCCTCATTTCCCTATAATCCTCCAAGGGCATCCCAAGCTCCCAAGAAGCCTCTCTCAATCCTCTCCCAATCCTTTGGGATCACACTTCCAAGTAATGGATTTCTTTCTTTCTAATTTTTTGAAATGTTTATTTATGTTGTTATAACAATTTATTTTCAATTAAAATGTTAGGTTATTATTTTTCACCTCCCATATACTTCCATACTTATGTTTTAATGATGATATACCCCTTTCTCTCTCATTAATTCCTCCTCTATACACCTGTTACTATGCTGAAATTCTGTAAGGGATTTCTTCCTTTCTCATTTTTGTCTATGTTTCTTTATGTTGATTTACCCATTTATTTTTAAATTAAAATGTTGGGGAATGATTTAAAACCTCTCCTATAATTCCCTACCTATGTTTTAAAGATGATATACCCCTTTCTCACTCATTAATTCCTTGCGTGTACACATATTACTATGCCGAAATTTCGTAAGGGATTTCTTCCATTCTCATTTTTGTCCAAATTTTTTTATGTTGGTATACCCATTTATATTCAATTAAAAATGTCGAGTAATGATTTATCACCCCCCCTATACTTCCCTTTATATGTTTTAATGATGGGAGACCACTTTCTCTCTAATTAATTTCTCCCATGTACACCTGTTACTATGTTGAAATTCCATAAGGGATTTATCTCTCTCCATTTACATTCATGAACTTATTTTATATTTTTCATCTAAATCCCATTAAATATGTTTTGATATTATTTTTTATGAACCTTACTTTACATTTCATATATAACTGATACTAGACCCATTTCTCTCATCAATCAGTTTTACTTATGCTACTAAAATTTCCCATGCCAAAATCATCATGTAAGTGAATACTATACCTATTTATCTATCAAGGGTATTCACCTTTATACACATGTACTTTTTGATTGAGTACTTTAATTTATTTATTCCACATATCTTATGCATGGAATAAATTATGGTGTTTAATGAATCCATGTTGTATTATCCAGGTGGAAAACTTATGCATGAAATGAAATGATTATAAAGGATTCACCCTCATAGTGCTCTAATGCATTAGGTAAATAATCGTATCATTTTATGCCATGTGAAATGAGTTTTTACTCATGATAATTCACGTTCAATTATGATTAAATCATTATAATTTATGTACAATGAGGGTTTACTCAGGCTCCATGTGCAATGATCCTAGCCTCATGATAATATCATGTCAAATTTTGTTTCTAAATCTCCATGTTATGATAATATTCCAATATCATGCCTTTATGTTCATATTTATCTTATGATCCATTGATATGACTATTTCCTAAAATGTATTTTATTCTTCATTTTATGCCTTGTTTAATACCTTACTGGGATTTATAGCTCAAATTTTTCTTATCTATGTCCTCAGGTTATCCCATGAAATTCTAAGTATGAAGAAATCTTGTGGTCGTGTAAAAGATGTTTTCAATAAGTATATGGTATTTTATGATTTAAGTTGTTATTTAATGTTCCTAATTTCCCAGGACACTAGACCTCTAAATCATCGGAGTTGTTTTAAGTAAAATTTTGTGTAATAAATTATGTTTAAGTGTGTAATAAAGAAAAGGGTTGTTATAGTTGTTCTTAGAGGAGAGGATTAGTTATTTTTGGGATCAGGATTACAAAACCCTAGTAAAAGCATTAGGGATAAGACTAAGTAAAATAAAACAATCCCTAATTTTTTGTGATTATATATTAAGTGTTTTATCAAGTAAATTGATCAATGTATAGATACAAAAAAGTATAGGAGGCTCTGGTATAGATGTATCTAGGGGTAAAACCTGAAAACACCACTCTAATATTGACTCGAATGGTAACTGTTGCACGACAATGGGAATTGCTGCACTCTTGGTTACAACGCGCCTAGGGGATATGCTTTGGTAAATTCATAATCTTAGTATGAACAATTATTAAGGGAATAAAAAAATTCCCTAAGAATATATGTTGGAAAGTATATCATTGATAACATAGATTAAAGCCTATAAATTCATAAGTTATGGAAAGATATTTAATTTATAATTTATACCTTTTTTCTATTGATTCCCCTTTATGTGATACACCTAACTCTCTGTTTATTCTACCTAATGGTCGGTAATAGGAGGACATGGGATGAGAACTATTGCAATTATCAATGTGATGTCTATTCTAATGAGATGCCCAATTTGGTGGGAATGAGAATTGTAAACTTTGTAATGATACTCTCTCAGTTAACTCATGTTTTGAATAGAAACATGGGTCAAGAGGAATTTACACCCCCCGCCCAAGAATGAACATTCCACAATTGAGAGATCCATGGGACAAAGGCCTTTAACTTTTAATGGATCATCTAATCCCTCATCTGCCGAACAATGGATAAAATCTATTGAGAATATCTTCTCCATCCTTCAATTTTCTGAACAAGAGAGGGTTCTTCTAACTGCTTATTGTATGGAAGGTAAAGATGGTCAATGGTGGAAATGGATCCAAAATATGAAGCCTTAGTAAGAGAACAATGCATTGTAATAGAAGGATTTATGGAAAATGTTTTTTGATAAATATTTTCGTCACACCCTCCAACTTAATATGGAAAAGGGACGTCCATTACCTCAAGAAAAAAGAAAATGAATCCATCAGAGTGTATGAGTAAATCTTCACAAGGATTGCATGATACACCTTTGTCTTGGCCATTACCCCCAAATGAAAGGTTGACTAATTCTTTGGGTGTATTATACCTAGCCAACAAAAATCCGTTGCAATCAATGACTTTGATAGATTGGAATAAATTGTTCGAAGTGAACTCAAAGTCGAAATGAAGATCAGAGAATCTCAGGGGTGTCAGGGGGATAAAAATAGGAATGTGGAATTTAATTCTGGGGGACTGATGGAGAAATCCCATGGTGTTATGAAATTCTAGCACCCCACTTTACTAAGTTAAGGAAAGAATCACAATAGAAATTTCCTGAAGGGAACGTGGAAATGCTTTAGGTGTGTAAGAGAAGGGCACCTGGCTACTAATTTCTAGTCAAAAAAACCCGTTGTTGTGTCAGAGGTGGGGAATGATCAGTTCAACCCTCAACACATTTTTCATCGCTTTAACTGCAAATAACCAGGGCACTTTGCAAACCCGTTACCTAAGCCAAGGGTTTTCAGTGGTAACCAACAACCTCTAAGGTAGAAAAGGATATATTTTTCCAACCCTATTACCAAATCTAGACCTGAAAAAAGTGGTGATAGGTATGTGAGTTATTAATTCAATGATAGAGAACATGCTTTTTGATTCTTGTTCTCCAAATTCTTTTATATCCTGAAAGTTTAGTAGAACAATCCCAATACCACCACAAATCATGGAATTAAATATGCTGGTGAGAACGTAAAAAGGGGAAATTATTGCTTCCCATTAATATAAGTCATCCCCTGTCAACATTGTTGGATTAAACATCTCGTTGAACCATGTCATACTCCCTCTGGTGGAATTTAATGCACTTATAAGAAAGGATTTTATTTCCTTATATAGAGCCAACATAAATTTATGTGAGAGGGAAATCACTCCTCATATGGCGAATCGACCCCTAATTCAATACATGTTCTATGAGGAGGATGAATATTATTTAGAATCATCATATCAAGTGTGTATATTACTTATCTCTAAGTATGTGTGTCTTTTTGAGATAATTGATTCTAAGGAAGAAACCATCTTTGAAGACATTCCTATTGTGAGAGAATTCGTTGATGTGTTTCCCGATGAATTTCCAGGTCTTCCTCTTAGAATAGATGTTGAATTATCAATTGATTTTATACTTTGGGAATTTTCAATATACCTGACTCCATATAGAATGGTTGTTGTGGATCTTGAAGAGATAAAGAAACAACTATTGAAGAATCTAGAAAAAGGGTTTATATGCCCAAGTTCTTCAGTATGGGGTACACCAGTCCTCTTCATCAAGAAAATGGATGTGTCAAGGTGCCATTGTATTTATTATCATGAGCTAAACAATATCACAATAAATAATAAGTATCTTCTTACAAGAATTGAAGACTTGTTCAATCAGTTGTGTGGAGCCTAATACTTCTTCAAGGTGGATCTACGGTCCAGATATTACCAACTATGGGTGAAGAAGGAGGATATCCCCAAGACAGCTTTTCGTACAATATACAGGCACTATGAAATCATAATAATGCCTTTAGACTCACTAATTCTCTAGAAATATTCATATACTTGATGAATAGAGTGTTTAGATATTACCTTGACAAATTTTTGGTAGTATTAACAGATGATATTCTAATATACTCCAAAACTAAGGAGGATTATGAGGAGCATCTAAGCAATTCAATTGAGACCTTCCTAAATGAGAATAACTATGAAAAGTACAAAAATTGTGAGTTATGGTTGAAATAAGTCTCATTCTTAGGTCATATCATCACAAGCAATGGGATATATGTGGATCGCTCTAACAAAAATGAAATTGAGGGATGGATGACGCCAACATTTATGATGGATATCCATAGCTTCCTTGGGTTAGCTGGATTTTATCACAGATTTGTGATAAATTTCTCAAGACTTTCAAACCCTCTTATAAATCTATCTTAGAATGGATTCAAGTTTTCTTGTAGTGATGAATGCGAAGATAACATCAAGGAGTTGAAAAAGAGTCTTATCATTGTGTCAGTGCTCACAATACCCATAAGTGGATAACTTTTTGTGGTATTTAGTGATGTTTCAAATATGTACATGCATTTTATGTTGATTAAAAATGAAAAATTCATTGCCTATGCTTCAAGGTAGTTGAATTTTAATGATAAAAACTATCCAACACATGATGTATAATTTTCTCTAGTAATCTTTGCTTAGAAAATTTTGCGTCATTACCTCTTTGGGGAGAATTGTGAAATATATATGAATCATAAAAGCCTCAAGTATATACTCACACAGAAAGAGTTGAACATGCACCAATGAAGATGGTTAGAGATGATCAAAGACTATGACTTCTCAATCCATTACCACCCTAGGAAAGCTAACAAGGTGGAAGATGATCTAAGCAGAAAGGACCCAAAGATTCTTTCATTGATGAGAATTGAAAAGGATCCAATCTTTTTGTATTTGATGAATATGGACATGGGAATCCTAAATAAGAGAACATCATCAGTCCTTTCACAAATGACTGATCAGTTGTCTCCTTTGGACTGGTTAAAGGATGCTCAAAAGGATGATGTGGAAATTTTGAAGAAAGTGGAAACTATACCAAAAAGGAAATCCTTGGAGTTCAATGTTAATTTGGATCAAGACTATGTGTTCCATCCAATCTAGAGTTAAAGAAAGAACAATTGGATGATTCACATTGTTCAAATTTCTCCATTCACCCAGGAATCACAATGATGTATCGAGTTCTCTACGATAATTATTGGTAGTATAACATGAAGAAGGAGATTTCTGAGTATACATCAAAGTTCCTAGTATGTCAGTAAGTGAAGGCTGAGTGATAGAAGTATAAGGGGAAGATGCAACCATTAACCATACCAATATGGAAATTGGAGAACATCCCCAAGGGATTTTTCACCAGAATGTGAAGACATCCAAAGGAAATAATGTTATCTGGGTTGTGGTGGATCATCATAAAAAGACTACACACTTCAATGCAATTTGGGAGGATTTATCATTTGATAAAGTGGCATGGATATACATCAGAGAAGTTCTAAGGCTACATGGAGTACCACTATCAATTGAATCGGATTGAGATCTAAGATTCACCTATAAGTTTTGGAAGAGTCTCCAACACGCTCTATATACTGATATAAACTTCATTACGACTTATCATCCCCAAAATGATGGTCAATATGAGCAGACTATCCAAACACTTGAGGACATATTGAGTGCATTAATTGTGGGCTTGAAAGTAGGATGAGGTCAACATATTCAGCTGGTTGAGTTCTCTTACAAGAACAATTTCCTCTCAAGCATCCAAATGGATCATTATTAATCCATTTATGGAAAGAGGTGTAGAACACCGACATGTTGGGATGATATTGGGGATAGAAAAAAATTATGTCCAAAAATGGTCAATGAAATGGTGAGAAGGTTAAGAGCATTCAGCAGAACATTAAAGCTGCTCAGATTCGAAAAAAGATCTATGTTGATAATCGTCAAGGAGACCTATAGTTTGAAGTTGGAGACATGGTATTCCTCTACATATCACTATGGAAAAGAGGTGTGATATTTGGTAAGAAGGGAAAGCTTATTTTAAGTTACATTGGCCCTTTTGAGTTCCTTGATCTCATCAGAGCAGTGGCCCATCGACTGGGACTCCCACTAAACCTATGAAAAGTACATGATGTATTCCATGTATCACTATTAAGGAAGTAAATACTTGACCCATCGCATTAAATCAATCCAAAGGTGGTACCATTGGATAATTACCTCTCCTATGAAGAGAAACCGGTAAAGATATTAGATCTTGGGGAAAAAGTTCTATAAAATAATACAATTCCCCTAGTCTAAATGTTGTGTTTAAACCACAAGTTTGAAGAGGAAACATGTGAGTTATAGTATGTGATTAAATAGAGTTACCCGCATATGTTTTAGTTTGGTAAAAGGAAATTTCAAGGGAGAAATTTCTTACGGGGGGGGGGAGATTGTAACAACCCAAACATTTTTTAATGAAAATTAATCTAGATCTAATTAAATGTCTTATTATGTTAATTGGTTATATAAAGCATATTCACTTCCTCGGTTTTATGTTTTTTATTTTAAAATACTGATAATAATTGTTTCCATTTCTAATATAGTCATTGATCAATGATCACATGATTATAATAAATATAAGTCTTTAAAAAATCCAATTTACTCAGACAAACGAACTGAAGGCCTCATCCAGTAGAATTGCACTATATGAGGCTCATTTTTTGGACCTCAGAAAGGAGGTAGAGTCACTGGTATTCACTGTTGAGAGAGCCCAAGATTAGCTTCAATGTGTAATGATTGAATGGAATCACCTACAGGAGAAGTGGAAGTTAATAGATATTACCAATCGAGCGATGTTATTTGAGATTCCCCAAGAGCTTATCACCATCACACACCTTACCCTTAGCTCTTATGTGGGTGTTATAAGGGGTTATGTAACAAGACCCTAGCAGTACGATTATGTGCTTTATTTTTTGTATACATAATATACATTCATTTCAATATTGTATCATTGTAAATGGTTTTTAAAGCACAAATAATATTTTTAGTTAATATTAAATAATGAATTTTTTTTGTTGAATTACTATATTTTTTATTTAAATAATATTTTAATAAAATATTATTACTGAATTAGTTTTTATTAAATATAAATGATCATCTAATTTTTATACAATTGTAATTTTTATTAAGGATTGAAATATATTTTTGTCAAAAATAATGAATTTTCAATATATATCGGTTTATATTTTAAATGGGAAAATTCACCTACTTATAAAATTTTTTATAAAAAATGAATATCATTTTTATATTCAGGATTTTGAAATTATCTAATTGTTAGTTTTTCATAATTTTCTGAGGCAGTCAAACTTTTGTGTAAAATATAATTACTGTTTAAATGTATAATTTTCTTTATGAAATCAAAATGTCCCAATAGTGATGTAATAAAATTCTATAAAAGGTATATTTTACCCATATATGTTTTACATTTAAAATAATGTGATTTTATATTTTTTTTGACAAATTTAATGGTTCCTTTGTGGACACCCTCCAAGACATAAAAAAATTAACTTTTAAAATGATTTCCTTGAGAGTGTGACTCACCTCCACATAAGCAAGCCTCATATTTTAATAAATTCTGCCATTGACCTTATAAAACAATGTTTTCCACTAAACTTTGGAAAAAACCAATGCCAAAAACCATGGGATGATTTGTGGTTTTGGATTAGTTTAATGTGTAGTGTCCAAAACCGAAATAATAAAGAATTCCATCTCTTTTCCTATATAAACCCACTCAATATCCCATTCATCTTCACCCAAACCATTTGGATCTCGACCAACGTCTGACCTCCTCTATTTAGAATCCTCCCAAGGCACCATAATCTCCCAAGAAGCCCCTCTCGAGCCTTTCCCAAGCCTTTGGGATCACACATTCATGTCTGGGATTTCTTCCTTTCTTAATTTGGTCCAAGTTATATTATGTTGTTATACTAATTTATTTTCAATTAAAAATGTTTGGGTATCATTTTAAACATACCCTATAATTAACTACTTATGTTTTAATGATTAGATACCCCTTTCACTCTCATTAATGCCTCTCGTGTACACTTGTTACAGTTCCGACATTCAGTAATGGATTTCTTCCTTTCTCATTTTTGTCCAACTTTCTTTATGTTGTTTTACCAATTTATTTTTCAATTAAAAAATTTTGGGTATGATTTCACACCTCCTGCATACTTCCCTCCTTATTTTTTAATGATGAGATACCCCCTTCCCTCTCATTAATGCCTCCTGTGTTCACCCGTTACTATGCCGAAATTCCATAACAGATTTGTTCATTTTCCATTTTTTCCATGTTTCTTTATGTTTTTATAACAATTTATTTTCAATTAAAAATGTTGGGGTATGATTTATTGACTCCCATATACTTACCGCGTTATGTTTGAATGATGATAGACCCCTTTCTCTCTCAATAATGCCTCTGGTGTACACCTGTTACTATGCTAAAAATCTGTAAGGTGATTCTATATCCCTATTTACATTAAAGAAATTATTTTATATTATGAATCTAAATTCCCTTAAATATGTTGGGATATTACATTACATGACCCCTTTACTATCAATTTCATGTATATATAATGAGAGACCAATTTCTCCCTCATCAACCCATTTTATAATTTCAATTTAACGTCGTTATGCTGTCGAAATTTCCAATGCCAAAATCATCGAGTAAATGAATACCATACCTATTTCTATATCACGGGTATTCACCGTTTTGAACATTTACTTGTTGATTGAGTAATTATATTTATGTATTCCACATCTCTTATTCTTGGAATAAATTATAATGTTTAATGAATCCATGTTGTATGACAGATGTGGCACACTTATGAATGAAATGAAATGTTTATAAAGGGTGTGCCCTAATATCACTCTATTGCATTGGGTAAATAATAGTATCATGATACGTCATGTTCAAGTAGTGTTTACTCATGCTAATTCAAGTGCATTGACGGTTTAATCACTCTAATTCAAGTGCAATGAGGGTTTACTCTTATTCCATGTGAAATGAGCCTTGAATCATGCTAATATCTTGTTAAATTTTGTTTCCACGTCCCTTGTTATGATAATCATGATATATCATGCCTTTATGTTCATGTTTCTATTATAGACCATTGATATTCCTATTGCATAACATGTATTTTTTTCATCATGTTATGCCTTTCTAACTCCCTTATTGGGCTTCATAGCTCACCCTTTTTTGATGCATGTCCTCTGGTTATCCCACACAATAATAAGTACAATGGAATTTCATGGTCATGGAAAATAAGTTTTCAATAATGATGTTGTATTTAATGTTGTAAGTTGTTATGTAATGTTCCTAGTTTCCCAGGACATTATACCTCTCGATCATCGAAGTTGTCTTAAGCGCATGTTTATGTAATAACTCATGTTTAAGTGTGTAGTAAAGAGTATGGTTGTTATGATCCCTTTTTGAAATAATATCAATTTTATAGTAAGTTAATGCGGAAAAAAATAATTTCAATGCAAGCAATTGTAATTAATGGAACTACTCTCAAAGAATATTCTTAAATTCAAAGAGGATGAGAGGAATCCCTTACATGGAAATGTGATCCCAAAGGCATAGAAGATGCATGATAGATGCTTCTTGAGAGGTGGGTGTGCCTTGAGAGCATTCTAGTTAGAGGAGGTAAGAGGTTGGTCAAGATACAAATGGTTTGAGTGAAGATTAATGGGATATTGAGTGGGTTTATATAGGTAATGAGATGTAATACTTTATTATTTCAGTTTTCGACACAACACATTAAACTAATCAAAACCACAAACTATACAAGGGTTTTTCCCATCGTTTCTACAAAAGGTGAGTGGTATATAATACATTATATTTCAAAGGGTGGAACATATTAAAATAATAGGATTTATTATGTGGAGATGAGTCACACTCTCAAGGAAACCATTTTAAAATGTTAAAATATTTAATAAGTCTGGGAGGGTTCATTAAGGAATTGTAAAATTAATTAAACAAATCTAAAAACACATTATTTTCAAGGTAAAATATATATTGGATGAATATACCTTTTAATGTATTTTATTACATCACTATTGGGTAATTATGATGTCATAAAACACATTATATATTTAAACTGTATTAAAATTCCACCCAAAAATTCGACTGTCTCGGAAAATTATGAAAATTCACCATTAGATAATTTATACATCCTAAATCCAAAGAAAATATACATTTTATCAAAATAATTTTCTAAATATGATAATTTTCAATTTTAAAATAAAAATCAACATTTTTTGAAAATTCATGGGTTTTGAAAAATACAGTTTTCAAACCATAATAAAAATTACAATTGTATTCATAAAAAATATACAATAATTTATATTTAATAAGAATTAATTTAGAAATAATATTTTTTAAAAATATTATTTAATACCAATATCAATTAATTCTTCAAAATATACTTCTTAATTGAATTTAAATACTATGTATGAAAAACTATTTGTGTTTTAAAAACTATTTACAAAGTGGTAATAATAAAATGAAGGTATAATATTTATTCTATTAAAAAATAATGCACATAATAATAATTCTAGGTTCTTATTAAATATCCTTTTATTACACCATCATATGCCCTAAGAGTATGGTGTGAGATGGTGGGGATTTCTTAGGGTCATTTTGTGAACATGGTTTGGGTCGTGATCTCAATGAGCTTGAACTTCTCCCATAAATGGTTTCTCTCATGCTTAAGTTTTTGGATGTTGGATTGGGCTTGGGGTAGGGAAAATCCATGAAATGTTCTTTCCGTCAAAATATCTGATAAATGGGATTCAAAGGGAATAATTCTACTGGTCTGGGACTTTACTTCCTTGTTCAATGTCAAAAGGTTTTGTAAAAACCCTATATATATACTATTCATGTGATCACTATTCAACAATTATATTATCAATGATAATGATAGATAACCATTATTTAAACAAAATAAAAAATTAATGTGTTTTCTATGTCCATAATACATTAAAAGAAATGTAATTTTATTCCTAAATGTTTGGGTTGTTACAACATTAAACCCTTCATAAATTTCACACTCAAAATTTCATTTTCCCACACTAAAATAGATATGGGTAACTTTTCCTCGTCACTTCCTCTGGCTCCAACATTTCTTCTTAAAACTTATGGTTTCCCCATAACAATTTTACGAGGGGCGTTGTCTTATTTCGTAGAAATTTTTACCTTTGATCTAAGATCTTCAATGGATTATCTTCATAGTAGAGGTCATTATACAAGTGTACCACTTCTATATTGAGTACATGTGAGGGGTTAAGTATGTACTTACTCAAAACTGATACATCGAATACATCATTTTCTTGATATTAGTTCGGTGGTAGTTCAAGTCGATATGCCACTACTCCAATGCAATCAAGGATATCAAAAGAAACAATGAAACTTATACTATGCTTTTCCTTCTTCCGAAATCTCAAAACTCTATTCCATATTGATATTCATAGGAATACCATGTCTCTAAAAAAACTCTACATCTCATTGATGATTATTAGCATAGTTCTTTTGTCCACTCTGAGCTGCATTAAAGTGATGTTGTATGGTCTCAACATTCTCCACTATTTATTTGACCATTTCTAGGCCTAGGAGTTTTCTCTCCCTAACTTCATCCCAACATGTCGGTGTTCTACACCTCATTCCATAAAGGGCTTCATAAGGAGCCATTTGTTTGATTGAGTGTAAACTGTTGTTGTAAAAGTACTCAACAAGAGAAAGATGTTGACACCATCCTCTTCTTAATTCAATTGAGAATGCTCTCAACATGTCCTCAAGTTATTGGATAGTCTGCTAATATTGGCCATTAGTTTGAGGATGATAATCCGTTCTAAAAGTCCAATATTAGTATTTAGAGCGTGTTGGATACTCTTCCATATCATAGAGGTGAATCGTAGATCCCAATTGGATACAATCGATAGTGGTACTCCATGTATCCTTACCACTTCTTTTATGTATATCTGTTATAGATGATCAAATGGGAAATCCTATCGAATTTAAATGAAGTGTTTAGTCTTTGTAAGATGATCCAGAACAACCCAGATAGCATTTTTTATTTTGGATGTCTTGGAAAGTCTAGTGAAAAGGTCAATAGTGGTGTTCTCCCATTTCCAATTTGGTATGGGTAATGGTTGCATCATCCTCTTAGACTTCTACCTCTAACCCATCACTTGTTGAGATACTACAGACCTTGATGTATACTCAAGAATATCCTTCTTCTTGTTATCACATAAATAATGCTCTCTGAGATGTCGATACATCTTTCTGTTTCCTTTGTGAATGGAGAAATTAAAACTATGTGCATCATCCAAAAGTTTATCTTTAACTCTATATTCATTGGAACACAGAGTCTTTACCCAAATATCACAATTCCTTCTTCATTAACATTGAACTCTAAGGATTTTCCTATTCTAATAGTTTCCACATTTTTTTGAATTCCCACGTCATCCTCTTGAGAATAATTTTACCTTTCTAAAAGAGGTTATTGAGAAATCATTTGTGAATAGATTAATGATATTCTCTTATTTATGATTCTCTTGTCCATATTTAACAAATCTAAGAATATTGGATTATTTTCAATTATCTTCAATGATATAATCACTGGATCCTTTGTACTTAGAGTGTCCACCACCTTGTTCGCTTTCCCAGGGTGGTAATGGATTGAGCAGTCATAGTATTTGATCAGCTCTATCCATCTTTTTGTGTGAATATTCAATGTTTTCTGTGTGAATATATAATTGAGGCATTTTTGATCCATATATATTTCAAAATTCTCCCCAAAAAGATAAAGACACCTGATTTTTAAATCAAAGATCACTACTTACAACTCAAGATCATTTGTGGGATTGTTTTTCTCAATAATTTTCAACTGCATTGAGGCATAGTCAATGACTTTGTCTTTTTTCCTAGAATTCCATCAGAAGGAGACTTATAAAATATTAAAGAAGAACATTCCCAAAAACATGAACATGTGATACAACACCTATAAAAGTTTTCCACTAATGATTTAATATCATTTCTACATGGGAGACAATGTTCTTAGAAAACATAAAATATATACTTAAAAGACATTAACAAAAATACATTACGACATAAACTACTTTGAATTAGTGGTTATATGTAATTTTTTCATTATCATACTTATTATGATAGGAATTCCCGTTCTCCCTTGATCATAAAGATTGTTGATTCTCATCATGCTTATCAGCTCTTGAAATAGAGAATTGTTTTTAGTAATGCATGACTTCTCCACATTTATAGAATAGAATTATATAAGATTAGTTAGAGGGATCTTTGCTTCCATCTATCACATTATCCATTCTTTCATGTAAATTTGATACTTTGTTACCTTACTTTCTGAACATAAAACATCTCCTAGTACCTTTGGTACATTTCACTTGGTGAATCATTCCACACTTGTTGCACAAAATAAATTGGGTCTTCTTCTCTTAATTGCACATGAATTATCATGAGTAAACCATCATTGCACTTGAATTAGAATGAGTAAACCATAATTGAACATGAATTAGCATGATTAAACCCTCATTTCACATGAATTAGGATGAGTAAACCTTAATTTCACATGTTTTATCTTGATACTAAACATTACCCAACACATTAGAGAGATATCAGGGTGCACCCTTTATAAACATTTCATTTCATGCATAAGTGTGACATATGGATCATAAAACATGGATACATTAAACATATAAATTTTTTCAATGAATAAGATATGATTAATACATAAATGTATGTCCTCAATAAAAACATACATGTTTATAAAGGTGAACACCCCTGATAGAGAAATGAGTATGGTATTCAATTACATGATGATTTTGGCATGGGAAATTTATGCAGCATAATGACGTCAAATAGAAATCGTAAAATGGGTTGATGAGAGATAAAGGTGTATCTAATAATTTATACATTGTATGGAAAGTAATGGAGTTATGGAACAAAATATCCCACAGGTGTAATTGAATTTAGATGCATAATATAAAATAATTTATCGAATGTCAATGGGGAGAGAGAAATCCATTTCGGAATTTTGGCATAGTAACGTGTGTACATGGGAGGCATTAATCAGAGGGAAAGGGGTATCTCATCATTATAACATATGGAGGGAAGTATATGGGAGGTTTGGAATAATACCCAAACATTTTTAATTGATAATTAAAATGTATAACTTTATAAGGAAACTTAGAAATAAATAAGGAAGGAATGAA
Organism: Viscum album; assembly: GCA_963277665.1. Classification (NCBI taxonomy): domain Eukaryota; kingdom Viridiplantae; phylum Streptophyta; class Magnoliopsida; order Santalales; family Viscaceae; genus Viscum; species Viscum album. Next base: position 512,351,964 of record OY728163.1, on the reverse strand, counting down.
AGTGAGGATCACTAACGGAATTTCGGAATGGTAAAGGTTGTACATGGGAGGCATTAATGAGAGATAAAGAGTAATATCATCATTCAAACATAAGGAGGTAAGTATGGGGGAGTTTTAAAATCATACCCCAACATTTTTAATTGAAAATAAATGGATAAAACAACATAAAAACATAGAAATAAAATGTGAAAAGAAGAAATCCCTTACGAAAATTAGACATGGTAATGGGTGTACATAAGGGTTCATAAGAGGGATAAATGATCCTAAAAGAAGAAATAATAATTTATACATAAAATGGGAAGTAAGGAGGATATTTAGTAACATATACCAATATAGAAATAAAATAAAATAAAATAATTCCACCCTTCAAACCAGTTTGTATGTAGAGTGTCTCAAAAAAATTATAAATCTTATAATATAAAAATGTAAATGATCATGGTCAGTATATCTATAATTAATAAATGAAGTAAACATAATTCTATTTTTAGTATTTCATATAATAATATTCTCCTAATTTATGAAGTTCTAATTAATAAGAATATTTTTAACAACATCCAGGAGGTTTTCTATATCAATAATATAGATTTTAATTGCAATAAAAACATCAACATCATAATCTAGTGATATGAGAAGAAACCCAAGAGGTTATCCTATCCAATTATGAATCCAAAAATTTAGAGATTAGTTCATAGTAACTAGAAAAATAGAATTCAAAAAATGATTGAGAATACATTTTTTAAGGTCGTCCAGACTGAAAAATCAACATATTTCCAATTCACAGATTTCTTCTTTCTTAAGAACCTTTATATGATAAATCTAATAGATTATTATTTATCATTGGAAATTCTCCAAAAAGTTGGGATTTAATGTATTGATTAAATCTATCATGATTTTTTATTCCAAGTCCCTCAAGAGCATAAGGATTATAACATTGTTTCCAAGGCACTATAATGTTTTTTATTTTTGGAATGAAAACACTCTAAAAATTTTTTTATAAAGGTTTGGATATTCTTAATCATATTAGTGGGAATATATAAAGAATGATATAGTAATGAAATTTGGATGTAATAATATAATTCAAAGGGATTACACTTCCTTACATTTAGAGGTAATTACCTTTCCATGATGCCAACAACCTTCAAACTTGTCCCAATATGCTTTTAATATTACAATTTGCTGGTCTTCCCCAAAATAGGGGACACTAATATAAGAAAATGGTATAGAAAATTATTTTATACTCAGTCGATATATCATATCCACATTACTGTTTGAAAAAATATTCTTCCCAAAATAGATGAAAGATTTACTCTTGCTGATATCCTACCTCTAGACTCATTCATAGTGAAAGAGAGAATTATTAATGTTTCTGATATTTCATTTATATCTTTTGGTGAACATAATAATATCATTAGTTTAAGGCCCCAGCCTTAAACCGTACTTAATCTTGAGTTATTACAAGATTACACATTGAGGATCTTTTCAGGTTTAGAGTTTTAGAGAATTAGATCATAAAACTTGCATTAAATTCCACATTTAAACAAAGTGATTACATAAAGATAGTATTCATTTTTTTCCCATAAATGGAACATATTTAAAATAAAACATGGATTCTTTCTTGACACTTCCTTGACACTGTCATCATATCATGTACCTTTCCCTTGACCTGTGAAAAAACATTTCAAAAAAGACTTGGGATGAGCATAAAAAGCTCAGTATGGGTTATATAAAAAAAATATGGAAAGGAAACATGAGTTCATATATACATAAGAATGAAATCATACTTTACCCATAAAACATACCTCATCAAATCATGAATAAATCATAGAAATCATAAGACATAAAGGTAACTTGAGGCATTCATAACATTCTTACGTAGGGAGTAACCCTCTTGGTTATGTTTGGAATACCCATCACAGTATATTCCCTAAATCTCTTCGGAGAAACCTTAACATTTCACTCCTTCGTGTTACCCAATGCATTGGAGAGCTATATCGGGCTCACCCACCCTTATTTTATCACAGAACCACCCGTCTTCATAATAATGCCCAAGAACCTCAACATAATCGTATCACATAAAACATGCATAAAGGAAACATAACATTTCCACCTTTAAATCACAAGATATCAATACAACACATTGATATAAAAACATTATGAAAACCATTTTCAATACCAAAATAAAATAAAAGTAAAACATGGTATTTATTTTTCTTTTAAAAAGAAGGTATGGCTTGTAGAGGAAGCTGAAACTCAAATAATGGTCACGGCGGTGGAGAAGTCGTTGTCGCCGCATGCGTATGACAAAACATTCCCTTTTGTCATTTAGTAAAACGCTTTGTATAAAAAAGATTCATTTTGGATAAACGTAAAAGTCAAAGGGGTTTATACACCATATAAAAGAATGTTGTGTATAAAACAAAATATGCCTCAATGAAAGGAGATTGAGACGAAGTCTCATACCTCGGGTCCGACTTGACTCGATCGTTCTTTAATGTCCTGAATAATAAACTTGAGTTAATTTATACTTTATTAAGAACATTATTCAAGTTCATTATTCCTTTTATATCACTCATTACCATGTCATGAACACTATGTAATTATTTTAGTTAATAACGGCTATTTTAATGATCATTGGTACTTGAGTCAAAATATGCTCTTTATAATTACAAGTTGTTCATGTATCCATTATATACAGAGTTATAATCATGATGTATATATCATATATATCATATATATACAGTATATATATGCATTTATAATATTACATAATCATTTAGAGGTAAGAAATGAAATGCACCGTTCATGGAGACGGTAAGTTGTACGTACGCATGAACGCTACTTTCATTTCAATTTCATATTTTATAGAATGGAATCATAATTATATAAAGGTATATTATAATTCCAGTGTAATATCATATATAATATCATAACTCCATCCTTTATACGTCCCACATATGGTATTTAATGAATCAAATCACTTTGAGGGGGTGGTAGTCCGCTCTTCCTTAAATGAAGATATCGCGTTTACCCATAATGGGAACCATAAAGGTATGCCCAAAATGAAAAATATAGAAGCTTAAGAAAAACATAAACATATTATATATCATATATAAATATAGTTTCATCTTAATGGTCACCTTTGAAGGTGTTAAAAGAATGTTGAACAATCATCGTTTCGGGAGGTAGAAATTCGTCATCCACGGAAACAGAATGTTCTTTAACCATTAGATGTAGGTGTGTGTAAGTGTAGCTCGAATCCTTATTATAACAACATCATAGTATATTTAAGATACTGGATTTGTTACAAAAGAAATGATTAAAAAGAGTTTAGGGGGTTGGAGAAGCAAAATAAAACAAAAGGACTCAAGTGAATACATTTGCTTAAAATCGGGTAACTCCCTTCGGTTTGAGCACAAAGGATTCCTTGGGAAGACTTCTGCCCAAAGTGAGGCTTCAAGGAGTAAGAGAGGGAAGTGGAGAGAAAAAATGGGCAGGGGTTGGCCGAGCCAAAGGCTTTGGAAGTGTGGGTAAGGAGGTAGAGGTGGGGGCCTTTTATAAGAGGAGAGGAGGGGCACTCTTGGAAAGTAAAGAAATGTTACTTTATTTTCAAATGGGTTTCGGATTTTAAAGGTCCCACATTGATATAATTAGAGGATAAGGTGATAAGGGTTCTAAATATACCCACAAAATAGGTTTTGGACATGTGTAGGTCTTAGATGTTACATTATCTTTCCATTTTATTTAAATCATCAAATAATGAGGTCATCGCTGCATCATTATGATGTCATAAATAATTTAATTTATTTAATGTCTAAAAATTATAAAAAAATACTATGATGTAGGAAATATTTTTATATTTCCAATGAATATTTATAGTCTAAAATATCATCTATGTAGACAAAATTAAAAAAAAATTAATCAGGTGATACATTCTTGTTATATTTACTTTCTTAAAAAAAAGATAACAAGTCACTTTCCACAAAAGTGATTCCATGGGGTCCCCAAGTTTGGCACCAGACATCCCATGGTCGTCCATGAGACAAAAAGTAGATTTAGGACACATTTTGGTGTCATTTTTTTATTATTATGATATTATTTTATTATCCTTAACTATCTGATTACTCATTAATCAAGATAATTAAAGATAATTACCGTCGTTACTATTTATAATGTCCAAAAACAAAAGAGTCTTGATTAAATAATTTGGACTTTATGATTCTAAATATGTAATCCATTTTACCAAATTCCAAACACAGAAATTGCAATAATTGATTTAAAAATAATTCCCGTTGTCAAAAAAAAAGCGGGTTTTTTGAAACAATATCTATGAAAAGTTTGGCATTAGTTTATGCCCAATTCCAAAGTGAAATTAATACTAATGACCAAAATTGGATTAAATGGTAAAAATATATTCTAATTTAACTTTAAAAACAATTCAAAAGATAATCTAATCAGATAAATAAATTAGATTAAAAACCAGTTTTGATGTAAAATGCAGTATTTTTCACTATTCATTAAAAAATGAACATTGTTAGAAAAATACCAAAAATTCACACAAAGTAAATTTTTATGTCCCAATTATAAAGAATAAGTTTATTTTGACAAACATAGCTTATAAAATTGTTAAAAGATAGATTTAAAAAGGGTTTTCCATCAAAAGGCAGTAAAACAATCTTTTAAGAATATTAGTGTATTCCATGCTTAAGATTGGATTTATTTTCATTTTAAGCCTCTAAAACACTATCTAATTCATTAATGGACATAGATAAAAATATCTATTATTCATTACTTACTTGGGATGTTACATCCTTCCCCCTTTAGAAAATTGCGTCCCCGCAATTTATTTACTTATCAAATAAATAGGGGTACTTATCCCTCATTGCATTTTTAGATTCCCATGTTGCCTCTTCCATCATGTGGTTTTTCCACAAAACCTTTACCTGATTAATCACCTTATTTCGTAACACTTGCTCCCTGTAGTCAAGAATCTGGACCGGTTGTTCCTCATAAGATAGGTTCTCTTCCAGCTGAACTACCTCTGGACTCAAAACATGAGATGGATCTGGCATGTACTTTCTTAGCATCGAAACATGAAAAACATTGTGTACCTGAGATAAACTCGGAGGTAAAGCCACTCAGTAAGCAACTGATCCAACTCTCTCTAGAATTTCATATGGTCCAATGAACCTTGGACTTAGCTTTCCTTTCTTACCAAATCGCATCACACTTTTCCATGGTGATACTTTGAGAAAAACCTGATCACCTACCTCAAAAGAGAGATCCTCCCTCCTGTTGTCCGCATAAATCTTCTGCCTACTCTGAGCTGTTCTCAGGTGTTTCTGAATCAGCTGAACTTTTTCTACCATCTCTTCTACCAATTCTGGTCCCATCAGCTTCCTTTCACCCACTTCATCCCAAAAAGCTGGAGTTCGACACCGCTTCCCATATAATGCCTGAAATGGTGCCATCTGTATACTAGAATGAAAACTGTTATTATATGAAAATTCAACCAAAGAAAGATGTTGGTCCCAACTTCCCTAATAATCCATTGAACAAGCTCGTAGCATATCCTCCAAGGTATGAATTTTTCGTTCTGATTGCCCATCTGATTGAGGATGAAAAGCTGTACTAAAATTTAATTCAGTACCCAACAACTTCTGAAGGCCTTTCTAAAAGTTAGAAGTGAACCTGGGATCACGGTCAGATACAATGGAGAGAGTAACTCCATGTAACCTGATTATCTCTTTAAGATACAAACGGGAAAGTTGATCTAGGGAAAAAGTATCTCGTATAGTGAGTAAATGAGCAGATTTGGTCAAGCGATCAACAATAACACAGATTCCATTATTACCTTGAGATGTCTTCAGTAATCCCACAACAAAGTCCATGGATATATTCTCCCATTTCCACTCTGGCACTGGTAAAGGCTGAAGCATCCCTTTCGGTAACTGCCGCTCTGCTTTAACTTGCTGACAAGTCAAACACTTCACAGTAAAATCAACAATATCTCTTTTCATTCCATCCCACCAGTAATACTCCTGAAGATCTCTATACATCTTAGTACTGCCTGGATGAACTGAAAACGGAGAACTATGAGCTTCATATAACAACTCTCACTTCAACTGTGAATCACAAGGCACACACAATCTCTTCCCAAATCTCAAAACGCAATCATTATCAATGTTGAATTCATGCAACTTACCTTTCTGAACCAGCTCTACCTTTTTCTGCAACTCACTGTCTTGCTTCTGTGCTTGCTTGATTCTATCTGATAGAGATGATCCCACTGATACCTGAAACAAAACAGAAGAACTTCCTGCACCAAAAACTTCTATTCCAAATTTCATCAAATCCTTAACCAAAGGATCACGTTCCAAACGCAACATTGCTAATGAAGCATTACTTTTTCGACTCAAAGCATCAGCCACTTTATTTTCTTTTCCTGAATGGTAATGAATTGTACAATCATAATCCTTGATTAATTTTAGCCATCTCCTCTATCTCATGTTTAACTCTTTATTAGTGAATATATACTTTAAACTTTTGTGATCAGTATATATTTCACACTTTACTCCATAAAAATGATGCCTCCAAATTTTTAAAGCGAAAACAACAGCCGCTAATTCCAAATCATGTGTAGGTTAATTTACCTCATGAGTTTTCAACTATCGTGAAGCATAAGCAATTACCTGATCATTCTTCATTAGGACACAACCAAGTCCTTTCAATGAAGCATCACTATATATAACAAACTCACCATTCCCGGAAGGTAGTGCCAAAACTGGAGCATTCACCAATCTTCTTTTCAATTCCTGAAAACAATCATCACATTATTTTTTCCAGATAAACTTAACACCCTTCCGAGTTAGCATAGTCATTAGACTAGATAACCGTGAAAAATTTCTAACAAACCTTCGGTAATAGCATGCCAAACCAAGGAAACTACGAATCTCTGTTACATTTTTGGGTCTTGGTCATTCTTTAACAACATTTGTTTTTGCAGGATCAACGGTTATCCCATCTTTATAAACAATGTGACCAAGGAAAGAAATTTGTTGCAACCAAAACTTGCACGTGCTGCATTTTCCATACAGTTTCTTTTCTTTTAAGGTTTGCCAGATAACCCTTAAATGTCTTTCATGCTCCTCTTTACTTTTAGAAAAGACCAAAATATCATCAATTAAAACCACCAAAAACTTATCCAAGAACTCATGGAAAATTCTATTCATTAAGTCCATGAATACAGCAGGTGCATTGGTTAGCCCAAAAGGCATTACTAAAAATTCATAATGGCCATATCTTGTACGAAACACAGTCTTCAGAACATCTGCTTCCTTTACCTTCAGCTGATGGTACCCCGATCTCAGGTCAATCTTTGAAAAATATTGAGCTCCCTGGAGCTGATCAAACAAATCATCGATATGAGTCAAAGGATATTTGTTCTTAACAGTGTTATTATTCAAGGCTCTATAATCAATGAAAAGTCTCATAGAACCATCTTTCTTTTTAACAAATAAGATAGGAGCACCCCATGGTGATGTGCTAGGTCGAATGAAACCTTTCTCTAATAAATCTTTCAATTGCTCCTTCAACTCTAAAAGTTCAATTTGAGCCATTCGATAAGGGGGTTTTGAAATTGGAATAACATCAAGAACTAATTCAACAGTAAATTCAACTTCCCGATCTGATATTATTCTAGGCAACTCATCAGGAAAAACATCAGGATACTCATTTAACACTGGCACATCATTAATCTGAACAGTTCCCTTGTTTTCAACAATATGTGCAAGGTAACATTCATTTCCATCTTTTACAAGTTTCTCGGACTCTTGATATGTTATCAACAGTAAGGGTTAATTATTGTACACAAACTGAAAGTCTTTCTGAAAAGAAACTTCTTTATCTCTACAGTCAATCTTAGTATGGTAAATAGAGAGCCAATCCATACCCATGATAATATCAAACTCTACTAGAGGTAGAACAATAAGGTTTGCAAGTAGGTTCTTTCCACAAATAAGGATAGGAAGATTCTTATAAATTCTTTTTGCCTCAACATTTCTCCCAAGTGTTTTTACCACAAGTTAAGGAGTCATTTCTTGAGATGGTATTCTCATTTTACTAGAAAAGGTTTCAGAGATGAAAGAATTTGTGGACCCCGAATCAAAAAACACACTGGCATAATCTGAAAAAACAAACAAAGTACCTGATACAACTTCATTTGATGGTCTGAAATCTACTGAAGTAGTTGCAAAGGATTTCACCACCCCTTTCTGCTTGTAGTCTAACTGCTTCCCATCACTCAAGCTCTTTGTTGGACACTCGCTTGCATAGTGACCCATCTCATTGCACTTAAAAAATTTCACTAACTGTAAATCAAATTTGGTCCTACCTTCACCTTGATCTTTTTCAATGCAATCATGAGCCTTATGTCCCATCTTACCACATCGGTAGCACTTTCCAAAATTCAGAAGACATTCCCCAGCATGCCTTTTTCCACATATATCACAAACTGGAAACTTAGTTTTCTTACCATCAGACTTTTTTGAAGAATTCTTACCTTTCTCCTGCCACCTCGGTCTCTTCTTCTGTTGGTTTTTATAGAACACTTTATCATCGGCAAACTCCACTTCCACCTTCTGAGCACATCGAACAAGCTTTTCATAACTTTTAAACTCACGAGAACCTAATGCCCTTTGATATTTTGGCTTTAATCCTGAGTAAAAACGATTTATTTTACTCTCAAGGTCTCGGATAAAATTTGGAGCATACCTTTCCAATCGAGTGAACCTTTCTTCATAGGCAGCCACTGAGTCTTCCTCTTGCCTCAATTCCAAGAATTTATTTTCCATCCTAATTCAAACAGCCTTAGGAAAATACTTCTCAAGAAATATACCTTTGAATTCATCCCAATCGAGAACATCAATCTCATCAGCGTCCCTGATATTTTTAACCATCGACCACCACTGATCTGCTTCACCCTCCAAATGGTAAATAGCAAGACTAACCTTTTGATTGTCTGAACACCCCATGACATCGAAAATCTTCTCCAGTGCTTTAATCCACCCTTCAGCTAACACAGGGTCAGATGATCCTCTGAATTATGGGGGATGTTGCCTCATGAAATGTTCCACCACTGACATGTTCCTCTACGGTTGATCTAGCTAATCTCGTGTATGGATACCACCACCATTTATCTCTTGAGTCAACTACGCCATTACTGCAACAAACTGTTCAGTTCCAATTCCGACCATCTCAGGATGCTGATTCGGAAGGTTATTTCTTTCTGCATGCCTTCCTAGCACTACTTCCCTGTTTCCTCTACGGAAAACCATTCTGAACAAACATGTCTTAGATGAAGCAACATGGTAATCTTCAAATGCTATATCATTTCAAAAAAAAAATATTTTTGGATAATCATTTAATAGAATTCTAACTCCTAAAGTTATCTAAATCGACCTTTGATACCAACTATAAGGCCCCAGCCTTAAACCTTACTTAATCTTGAGTTATTAAAAGATTACACATTGAGGATCTTTTCAGGTTTAGAGTTTTAGAGAATTAGATCATAAAACTTGCATTACATTCCACCTTTAAACAAAGTGATTACATAAAGATAGTATTCATTTTTTTCCCATCAATGGAACATATTTAAAATAAAACATGGATTCTTTATTGACACTTCCTTGACACTATCATCATATCATGTACCTTTCCCTTGACCTGTGAAAAACATTTCAAAAAAGACTTGGGATGAGCATAAAAATCTTAGTATGGGTTATATAAAAAAATATGGAAAGGAAACATGAGTTCATATATACATAAGAATGGAATCATACTTTACCCATAAAACATACCTCATCAAATCATGAATAAATCATAGAAATCATAAGACATAAAGGTAACTTGAGGCATTCATAACATTCTTACGTAGGGAGTAACCCTCTTGGTTACGTTTGGAATACCCATCACAGTATATTCCCTAAATCTCTTCGGAGAAACCTTAAAGATTCACTCCTTCGCGTTACCCAATGCATTGGAGAGCTATATCGGGCTCACCCGCCCTTAGTTTATCACAGAACCACCCATCTTCATAATAATGCCCAAGAACCTCAACATAATCGTATCACATAAAACATGCATAAAGGAAACATAACATTTCCACCTTTCAATCACAAGTTATCAATACAACACATTGATATAAAAACATTATGAAAACCATTTTCAATACCAAAATAAAATAAAAGTAAAACATGGTATTTATTTTTCTTTTAAAAAGAAGGTATGGCTTGTAGAGGAAGCCGAAACTCAAATAATGGTCACGGCGGCGGAGAAGTCGTTGTCGCCGCATACGTACGAAAAAACATTCCCTTTTGTCGTTTAGTAAAATGATTCGTATAAAAAAGATTCCTTTTGGATAAATGTAAAAGTCAAAGGGGTTTATACACCATATAAAAGAAGGTTCTGTATAAAACAAAATATGCCTCAATGAAAGGAGATTGAGATGAAGTCCCATACCTCGGGTCCGACTTGACTCGATCGTTCTTTAATGTCCTGAATAATAAACTTGAGTTAATTTCTAATTTCTTAAGAACCTTATTCAAGTTCATTATTCCTTTTATATCACTTATTACCATGTCATGAACACTATGTAATTATTTTAGTTAATAACGGTCGTTTTAACGATCATTGGTACTTGAGTCAAAATATGCTCTTTATAATTACAAGTTTTTCTTGTATCCATTATATCCAGAGTTATAATCATGATGTATATATCATATATATCATATATATCTAGTATATATATGCATTTATAATATTACATAATCATTTAGAGGTAAGAAATGAAATGCACCGTTCATGGAGACGGTAAGCCGTACGCACGCATGAACGCTACTTTCATTTCAATTTCGTATTTTATAGAATGGAATCATAATGATATAAAGGTATATTATAATTCCAGTGTAATATCATATATAATATCATAACTCCATCCTTTATACGTCCCACATATGGTATTTAACGAATCAAATCATTTTGAGGGGCGGTAGTCCGCACTTCCTTAAATGAAGATATCGCGTTTACCCATAATGGGAACCATAAAGGTATGCCAAAAATGAAAAATACAGAAGCTTAAGGAAAACATAATCATATTATATATCATATATAAATATAGTGTCATCTTAATGGCCACCTTTGAACGTGTTAAAAGAATGATGAACAATCATCGTTTCGGGAGGCAGAAATTCGCCATCCACGGAAACAGTATGTTCTTTAACCATTAGATGTAGGTGTGTGTAAGTGTAGCTCGAATACTTCTTATAACAACATCCTAGTATATTTAATATACTGGATTCGTTACAAAAGAAATTAATAAAAAGAGTTTAGGGGGTTGGAGAAGCAAAATAATACAAAAGGACTCAAGTGAATACATTACCTTAAAATCGGGTAACTCCCTTTGGTTTGAGCTCAAAGGATTCCTTGGGAATACTTATGCCCAAAGTGAGGCTTCAAGGAGTAAGAGAGGACAGTGGAGAGACAAAATGGGTAGGGGTTGGCCGAGCCAAAGGCTTTTGAAGTGTGGGTAAGGAGGTAGAGGTTGGGGCCTTTTATAAGAGGAGAGGAGGGGCACTCTAGGAAAGTAAAGAAATGTTACTTTATTTTCAAATGGGTTTCGGATTTTAAATGTCCCACATTGATATAATTCAAGGATAAAGTGATAAGGGTTTTAAATATACCCACCCAATAGGTTTTGGACATGTGTAGGTCTAAGATTTTACATTATCTTTCCATTTTATTTAAATCGTCAAATAATGAGGGCATCACTGCATCATTATGATGTCATAAATAATTTACTTTATTTAATTTCTAAAAATTATAAAAAAATACTACGATGTAGGAAATATTTTTATATTTCCAATGAATATTTATAGTCTAAAATATCATCTATGTAGACAAAATTAAAAATGTTTTAATCAGGTGATACATTCTTTTTATATTTACTTTCTTTAAAAAAAATAAAAAGATAACAAGTCACTTTCCACAAAAGTGATTCCATGGGGTCCCCAAGTTTGGAACAAGACATCCCATGGTCGGACATGAGACAACCAGTATAATTAGGACACATTTTGGTGTCATTTGTTTATTATTATGATATTATTTTATTATCCTTAACTACCTGATTACTCATTAATCAAGATAATTAAAGATAATTACTGTCGTTACTATTCATAATGTCCAAAAACAAAAGAGTCTTTATTACATAATTTGTACCTTCTGATTCCAAATATTTAATCCATTTTACCAAATTACAAACACAGAAATTGCAATAATTGATTCAAAAATAATTCCCGTTGTCAAAACAAAAAGCGGGTTTTTTGAAACAATATCTATGAAAGGTTTGGCATTAGTTTATGCCTAATTCCAAAGTGAAATTAATCCTAATGACCACCATTGGATTAAATGGTAAAAATATATTCTAATTTAACTTTAAAAACAATTCAAAAGATAATATAATCATATAAATAAATTATATTAAAAAGCAGTTTTGATGTAAAATGCAGTATTTTTCACTATTCATTAAAAAAATGAACATTGTCAGAAAAATACCAAAAATTCACAAAAAGTAAATTTTGATGTCCAAATCATAAAGAATAAGTTTATTTTGACAAACATAGCTTATAAAATTGTCAAAAGATAGATTTTAAAAAGGGTTTGTCATCAAAAGGCAGTAAAACAATCTTTTAAGAATATTAGTGTATTCCATTCTTAAGATTGGATTTATTTTCATTTTGAGCATCTAAAACACTATCTAATTCATTAATAGACATAGATAAAAATATCTATTATTCATTACTTACTTGGGATGTTACAATTAGAATAAAACAGGTGTGAAGGAGTACTTAAGTCTCCAGAAACTCTGGTTGTCTTTATATCACCATTCTCTAGTATCATGAGAAAAAAATACATATACGGTTCTCTAAAATGTAAATAATAATGGCAGAAAGAGGATAACATTTTCTAACTCCTCTTGAACATTTAATGTATCTTTCTGGAGATCCATTGTTTAAAATGGAAATGTATGTTGAGATCAAAAGTGTAACATCCCAGGTAATTATGGAATATTTTTTTCATATTTATTAGCATTTATGAATTAAATAATAATTTTAAAATAAAATGGATTCTATGTCCAATAGAGAACATGACACACAATAATGGGTTTCTTCAAAATCATGTTTTCACGCAAGATTGAGTTATATAGAACAATAATATTCTATTGATTTTTTAATATGGTAGTTATCACCAACCTATTTTATTAGAAAGAATGAACAAGACTAAATATATTATGTATAAATATGTTTATAACATGTTTATACATTCATCCAATAGAATGAGATATGAAAAAAATCATATTTTATGCTTAAAATATCTATTTTCTAAAAAATAAATGTTATCACCATTTAATGGAAAAGCTATTTTAAAACCAAAATTTTATAATTTTATAATTATTATATGAAAAAAATAAAATTATTTTTTTCAATTGTTATATCAAAATAATCTTTGGGTTAATATTTTGTATTTTTCTGAGAATTTTCATATTTTGATGAACAATGAATAATAAATAATATAGAATTTTAATTAAAAACTAAATTTTAGTATGTATTATTTTTAGTGATAAATTATGTTTTTAATTTGTTATAAAATATAATTATATAAATTTTATAACATTTAACCCAATTAATTTCATTGGAATCATTTTATAGTTATTTAAGATATAAAGACTTAGTAAACCTGTGCACATTTAAACTTTAAAAAACTGCTTTTTCATCCAGTGTGCGGGATAAATTTTAAATTAATTTCTCACATTTATCATTTTGGAATTCATAAAAATATATTCCATATTTTTAATAGTCATAATCTATAATTTATAATGAGTTCAACTTAGTATTTTACTAAAAAATAGTAGTGAATGTAATTAAAATTACTTATAGTGATTAAGGTAAAGATGTGTTTACTATGTGATTAAACATTAATCCTAATAGTCTAAATGACTTATAAATATTTACAAACCCCATTTTATGAAAATTATAAAACCATATCCCCTATTTTAACGAATTGGAATCATTTTTGGAGGAACATGATGTAAAGGAGACCCCTTGATAATGTTTACCTCTTTATATTTACAAATATTCCACTCCTCATCCTCTATAAAATGGAATTCACCCTCCCCCCATTTCCTCACACAAATCAATAATTTTGTCTCATACAACCCATGAAAAAATAATCTCAAAAAATACTTCCTCTCACCATATATTTCTCCCTATGGGAATAAATCCAACTAAGGAATATCTTTGGTGCAAACCAAAAGGAGTTATTCAACAAAAAGGTAATATTCATCAATGCGAATTTATGTTATTTCTTTATCCACCTGTTAAATTATTTTTATTACATTCATATATAACAACATATTTATCCTAAACATACATATATGTTGTTATTTTATGGTTTTGGCCTACACCTACTCAAACTTCCATCAAATGGGTAATAATATTATCATTCTTGTGGACGGCGAACTACCGCCTCCCAAAATAATGTCTTTTATTTTTCCATTACCACCTCACATGGTTGGGAATTGTGATAAACATAATGTTTTTATATTATATATATATATTATATTAATGTTTTCTTTATAATTATGGATTTTTTATATAACACATACATTCATACATTGCATTTTAGGGAAACACGATAACATCGTTTGTATACGTGTAGATTACCACCTCCTCAAAGCGATGTGATACATTCACACAATATAATAAATACATTAAAGATGAGTTTAATAAAAAAAGTTCTATTAATGAATTTATATGATATTAATGACATAATTACCTTTCTATAAATATAATATATCATTTTCATTATTTTTTTCACACATCGAAAAAAGTTATAACAACGTTCATAGATTTGTGGAATACAGCCTCCTCGACGAAATGTGATTACTTTTACATAAAACTATTTCTATAAATAAGTATATATGATTAGTGAAAATTTTAATTATAATATAATGATCATTATTTAATGATAAATTTTACTTACCTTCTTTCTATAATGATCATTGAAAAATGAGAACATTACTCATGCATAAATATGACCTACCATCTCTATGATGATAATGTTGGTTCATTTTTCATAACCATAATTTTTGATTTTTTTAAAAGAATAATTGATAACTAAATATTATAATTATTTCATGATTAATCTTATGTAATTTTTTATATAATTACCACCTTTTCCATAGTTGACCTACCCAAATCGTTTTTTGACACATATATAAAATATGGTCCAAACACCCATCATAAACATAATTATTTATCTAGTTGTATAAAACAATTTAATAAGGGTAATAAAAGTAATTATAAACCGGAAAAAGGTTATGAATCAATTATATAATTAACATAATATTATTATAAATGATGATAAAGGCATAGGTGACAAGTTAGACTCAAGTTAATGGATTTCATCTCAATATCCTTTTATTGAGGTGTATTTTGATGTTATACACCCACCTTCATTTATGAGGTGTATATAGAGGCCCTTTTGGCATATCCTATCAAGAAATTATTTATTATCATGTTATTTAATGTTTTCTTTTTGTGTTATTATTTCATGGGGCTTATGATTTAAATGTTCAATGTGGTATGGGATATATTGAATATTTAAATATTTAATTTCAATGTTTTGCTGCATTTTAATATTCTTATTAATTTTTATATATTTACTACATGTATATAATATTATTATAATGAAAAGATATTAATAATGTGATTATTTTTGACTCTATAATCCTTAGAGTTTTAAAAGAATAAAATACATACTTCATTCCATTTTTCTGGGTATTTTGTTATTGAAAATTTGTTTTGAAAATGGAATGATTATTTCAATATCTTGAAAGGTTTTTTTGTGATTAAAAATGAAAATTTATGAGTGGAATGTTAAAAACTGAAATTTTTTATGTGTGATGACTACATAATGGTACTTGGACATTTGATGAGAGGCTCTATGATAAACCAATTATGGGTGATTTCTTGATAAACCAACAATGGGTGGTTCCTTGATAGCCCTCCAATGTATTGGTTAAGAATCTGGTCGTATAGTTATTTCATATGTGAGAGTGAAATTTATGAAAGTTGGATGCGTGATTTTTCCATTTAGAATATTTAAAACTATTATAATGTCCCAATATACCTTTATGTGTTTTATATTCTTTCTAAGGTAATTATGGTAATTTTTCTATTAAAAAGGGTAATTGATGATATTATTTTAAAAGTAATGTATTTACTTGTTCTTAAGGGTGAAAATTTTTACTGTATGTTAAATTTTTCATGAGTTACAATGTTTATCAATGGGATAATGGTTTCCTTATTATTATATCACTTATTGATATTTATATTCTCATGCCACATTTTTGATGATTTTTATAGGGCTTAAGGATGAGAAATGGATTGGAAGAGGTCACGTTGAAGGTCATGATGAGTTTTCATTAAATAGATCCTTCATTATTTAAGAAAAATTATCTTATGGGAATAATGGATACTGTTATAAATTCTGTACTTTGTATTTTATGGTTTCTTATATATGTGTTAAAGCATAATTATCTAAAAATATAGACCTAAAATGATCCAAAATGTTAAATTAAGTAATTTCATGAATGAAACTCAAGAATATGTAATTTTTAAGGTTGAGGACTTATTGTTGGTATCAAATGAAAGGAATAGATAAATTTAGTGATTAGGTTAATATTAGTAGCATTCCCTAGAAATATTTTAATTTATGGGAAATGTGAATTTATATAGAATTTGAAGTTTTCCATTTTGATTCATCTAAATTATTTTTGTTCATAATGATTTTCTACAGAGGAAACATGTATGTTGCAATGGGAAGGCACTGAGTGGAAAATATACTTCTTAATCAATATCCTTTGATGGTTCAAATTAGAACTAAGTAGTTTTTTTCTTGGATGGATTAGTTAAAATGATCTATAAATGGTGGTGGTGTCCAAGAATGAGATAAACAATATTTACCATAATGAAACATGATTATAATGGAGAATTTTATGAGATAAAATCACCCATAACTCAAAGGATAATATAACCTATGATAGATAAAGGATATATTAAATCCCTATGAAATATATTCAATGTAATGGGTTGTTCATATCACCAAAAGTATATCTTTTAATTTATCAATTTTACGGTAAATCCAACTAGTGGTAGTCAATGGTTAATAATATCTGGGAAAGTGAAGATATTGATTCTTTTGAATGGTATAAATTTTATAATATTTTCCCAGAGAAATAATTTCCTAATCCCATTCAAAAGAGGATGAGAAAAAAAGTTATTTCAATTGAGAAAAAAATATGATCTTTTCTTAATGATATTCCTAGTTTTTTTCCAGATTATGAATTTGAATTTAATGTTTATTTAGTTCCTCATACCAATCCTATTTATAAATCTTCCTTATTTAACAGCTCAGGTAGAAAATATTGAATTGAAAACATAGTTGTAATAATTTCTTGATAAAGGTTTCATTTGACCTAGAATTTATCCATGAGGTGCTTCTATTTTATTTATAAAAACGTAATATGGTTCCATGATACATTATATTCATTATAAATCCTTGAATAACATCAATGTTAAGAACAAGTGTCATTAGACTCATATCATTGATTTTTTATCATCACCTAGGAGCACAGTGTTTTTGGAAGACTGATCTGAGTTAAGGGTACCATCAACAGATGGTGAATGAGGATGACATTAAAAATATAGCATTTTGAATGGGATATGAGCATTATGAGTTAATAGTTATACATTTTGGGTTATCTAATGAACCTTTCATATTTATGAATCTTATAAATAGATTCTTCCATCAGTTTTTTAATAATTTTTTTGGTTGTGTTTATAGATGATATTTTTGTATATCATAAAGGAGATGGGGAATATTAAAGTCACATAAGGATTTTTTTGGGTACCTAAAATAAAATAAAATTATATTAAAAATGTAGTTAGATTTTATTTTTGTTGCTACAAGTTGTATTCCCCGGTCATATTGTTTCCATAGATGGAAAAATTGTTGACCCTATTAAAACAAAAATCTTTAAAGAGTGTTTAAGGCCTACCAATGTCACAAAGGTTCATATTTTTTATGGATTTTTGGATTATTTCTAATGATTTGTTGAAAAAATTACTCTGTTATGTATCCCACT
Organism: Viscum album; assembly: GCA_963277665.1. Taxonomy (NCBI): domain Eukaryota; kingdom Viridiplantae; phylum Streptophyta; class Magnoliopsida; order Santalales; family Viscaceae; genus Viscum; species Viscum album. The sequence continues at coordinate 512,333,705 of OY728163.1, read as the reverse complement.
ATCTAAGTTAACATGAAATGGATTTATTTTTATCAGGATAAGTGAATGTGATGTTTGTTTTGAAGAATGGAAAAATAAGATCAGTTAATTACCATGTTTTGGGCCTTCCAAAAATAATTATTTTTTCATCTATAGTGATTCTTAATTAAAAGTTCATTGTTGTGTCCTAATGCATAATGAAATGGTAATTGATTATGCTTCATTATAGTTGAAAACTCTTGAGATAAATTAACCTACACATGATTTGGAATTAGAAACTGTTATTTTTACATTACAAAATTAGAGGAATCATTTGTATGGTGTGATGTGTAAAATATATAATGATCACAAAATTTTGAAGGATATATTCACTCATAAAGAGTTGAAAATGAGACAAAGAAGATGGGTGGAACTTATAAAGGATTATGATTGTATGATTCATTGTCATCCTAGAAATTAAAACAAATTGGTAAATTCTTTGAGTAGATAATGTATTCCTATATTAACCTTGTTGCATTTGGAATGTGACCCTTTGGTAAATTATTTTATGAATTATGACCACGAAGTTGTGGATGGATGGACATACTATGTTTTGTTTTAGGTTTCAGTATAGTTTACATTGTCCGAAAGAATTAAGATAACTCAAAATGTGGATCAATATTGAATTTAAAAGGTATAATACATAAATAATGGTAAGATTATTGATTTTGATATTGATAAAGTTCTTTTATGGTTTGAAAAAAATAATGTGTACCTTTTGACAAACAGATGAGGGATGAGTTTTTTACTAAAGCTCATAGTTCTTTGTTTTCTATTCATCTAGGCATCACTAAGAATTATATGGACCATTGGGGGTATTGATGGTGGGATGGAACAAAAATATATATTACTGAATTTACTATGAAGTGTTTTAATTGATAGAAGGTTAAAGAATAACTATAGTTACTAAAACGAATTATTATGTTTTTTCTAGTTTTGTAGTGGAAATAGGAGAACAGATCAATGTATTTCATGGTAGGATATACAGATAATTCTCAAAGAATTAATGTGATTTGTTTTATTTTTAATCGATTAACTAAATATTTAAATTTTCTTCCCATTTGAGATACAGTGTCTTTAGATAAACTTTCTCGATTGTTTCTAAAATAGATTTTATAGTTGCATAGAGTGCCTCTATAAATTGTATCATACCCTGATCTAGGGTTCAAATATAATTCTTTTAATGGAATTAATATGTTATTGGTTACTTAATTAAATTTCATTACAGATTTTCATCCTTAATCCAATGGATAGTCTGAGAAAATGATTCAGACCATTGAATATATGTTTCATTCTTGATCAATGGATTATCATGGAATTTGGGATTGAAATATTTCTTTGGTTGAGTTTTCTTATAATAATAGTTTTCATTCTAGTATATAGATGGAACCTTTAAACGTATTATATGGAAAGAAGTTTCAAACACCAGTATTTTGGGATGATGTAGGATAAAGGAAGTTGATGGGGACCAGAGTTGGTAGAAGAAGTAGTAGATAAATTTTTTGTAATTTATTGACACATGGGGGAATCTCATATTGTGAATAAACATTATATAGATAACAAAACAAAAGATCTTTCTTTAACGTTTTTTTATCATGACTTTCTAAAAGTTTCCCCATGGAATCTTTTGATGCATTTTGGTAAGAAGAGAAAGTCGAGTCATTATTTCATTAGACCATATGAAATCCTATAGTAAGTTGGAGAAATTTAATACAGAGTGAATTTACCTATTAGTTTATCCTAGGTACACAACCTATTTTATGTTTTAATGTTAAGTATATATGTACCATATTCATCTCAAGTTTTGATTCATGAAGTAGTTCAGTTGGAAGAGAATCTTTCTTTTGGGGAGCAGCCTGTTTAGGTTCTTGATAGAAAAGATAATGTGTTGAGGAATAAAGTAATTTAATAGGTTAAGGTTTTATGGAAAAACCACATGTTTTAAGAGGAAAATGGGAATCTGAAAATGGAATTAGGGAAAAATATCCCTACTTATTTAATAACTGAATAAAATTATGAGAAAACAATTTCCAAAATGGGGATTGATGTAACATCTCTGGTTATAATACAAAAAGTTATATTCCTATTTATTAATATTTATGAATTAAAAATTAATTTTACAATTAAATGGAATATATGTTCAATAGAATACATTAAACACAATAGTGATTTTCTTTGAAATATTGTGTTCCATGCAAGACTAAGTTATACCAAATAATAATATATTATTGATATTATTTTTTAAAAATGGCAGGTGTTGCCAAACTATTATATCTATGGAAGTTAATAGGACTAACTACATTATATTTAAATATGTTTATAAATTTTTTTTACATTAAATAAATTGATTTTATATGCATAAGATAAGAATAAATCCAATTTTACAATAAAAATCTCTATTTTTATAAATAGAACTTTTTTTATCTTATAATGGTGCACCTTTTTTAAAACTGAATTTTTACAATTTTATAATTTTTATATGAAAATATAAACTTCATTTTTGAAATTAGAATATCAAAACTAACTTTGAGTTAATTTGTGTTATATTTATGAGATGTTTCATATTTTGATGAATAGTAAATACTATAGAATTTTAATTGAAAATGCGTTTTCATATAAAATATTTTTTGTGATAAATTATCTTATAATTTGTATTACATTATAATTAGATAAATTTAATATCATTTAATATAATTTATTTCATTTTATTCTTTTTTATAATGATTTTAGAAATAAAAACTTATCAAACTTTTGAACATTTTAACATTAAAAACCAGTATTCTCATCCAATCTATGGAATTAATTTTAAATTAATTTATGCCACTTATATGTTGGTAATTTGTAATAATTGATTCCATATTTGTATGAATTATAATTTATTGGGTAAATTAATTTCATCTTATTTTTTACCAAAAATATTAGTGAAATAAATTAAAGATAATTATAGTGATTAACATAAGAATGTGTTTACTTAGTGGTTAAACATTAATATTGAGTCCAAATGACCTAGAAACCTTTTAAAAATCCATTGTATAGAAACTATTCAAACATATGCCCTATTTTATATAAATTGGATTATTATTTTAGGCTAATTATGTAAAATATACCTCTCAATACTATTTACCTTGTATCATTTACAAGAATGTCACTCCCCCACCACTATAAAAATGAACTCACCCTACATAATTTATTCAAACCTATGAATCCATTTTAATCATAAAAAACCCTACCCAAATAATCTCTCAAAATCTCTGATTACACCATATATTCCTCAATTTGGGAAGAAATCCACCAAGGAAGACCTTTGGAGCAAGACAAAAGGAGTTACCGAAAAAAAGAAGATAAATTTTATAAAGTGCATTTATATTTTATTACATTCTCCACCAATTAATTTATTATTATTACATGATTATATAAATAAAAATAATCCTCAATATATTTATATTTTTTATATTAAGGTTATTACCAACACCTATACACACTTCCAACAAATTGTAATTAAATTAATGTCCGTGTGTACGGAGAGCTATTGCCTTTCGAAATGATGTTGTTTGTTTATCCATTACCACCTATCATAGTTTTGTAATTATGATGGAAATACTATTTTAATATTATAATTACTATATTTATGTTTTATTCATAATTCTTAAATTTTTATATAATATATATCTTTATGTTTTCCATTTTTTTTAAATACGATAACATCATTTATGAATGTGTGTACTACCGCCTCCTCAATGCGAAGTGATTCATTCATATGTTACCTGAACTATATCAATGATGAAATTAATAAATATATGTGATATAAATGAAATATATATGATATTAATTTCAAAATTAATTTATAGAAATATAATAAAACATTTTCTTTATTACCATTTCACATAATGAAAAAGTGATAATGTTGTTCGTAGACATGTGGACTACAGACTCCTTGATGTGATGTTATTACTTTTACTTAAAAATAATTATATATAAGTCTTTATGATTAAATAAAAAGGTATTTATTATATAATTATCATTATGGAAAGATAAATTTCACTTACCTTCTTTCCATTGTGATCATTGAAGAATGATAATGTTACTAATGTGTACATACAGACCACTGCTTTTTAATTTTAACATTGATTCATTTATCATAACCATAATTAATGATTGGTTTTAAAATTTTAAATTATATATAAATATTATTATTATTTAATTATTATTATTCTGTATATGTTTATATAATGGCCTCCTTGACCAAGTTGACCTTCCATAGTCATTTTTGACACATAAACTGAATATTGTCATAACAGACATTATAAACATAATTGTTTAAGTAGTTTTATAAAAAAATGCCATAAGTGAAATAAAAGTAATGGTAACATTAAAGGGATCTTAATAAATTAAATAATTAACTTAATTTTATTATTCCACAATACAAACACACATGTGACAAGTTGGACTCAATATAAGGGATTTCATCTCAATCTCTATTCATTGAGCAGTATTTTGATGTTATACACCAACCTTATTTTGTGAACTGTATATACAAAACCTTTTAAAATATCCTATCATGAATCTAATTATTATAATATTCTTTATTGTTTTGGATAAATGTAATTCTTTCATGGGGTTTATGATTTAAATGACCAAAGTTGTACGGGACACATTGAATGTTTAAAGATTTTATTTCAAAATATTTTCTCCATATAAATATTCTTGTTATAAATTTTTATATTTATTAAATGGGTATAAAAGTATTATAAAATAAATTTTATATCTATTTTTATATTTGGATTCTTCTACAAGCCTTCATATTTTAAAAGTAAAAAAAGAAACCTCACCTTCACTTTTAATGTTTATTTTGTTATTGAAAATGGGTTTTGAAGATGGATTGATTATTTAAATATCATGAAATGTTATCTTGTGATTAAAAATGAAGTTTTATGATTGAAATTTTTAAAATTGAGATCTTAAATGTGTTATGAATATGTTATAGTACTATGAAATTTTGTGGGTAGTTCAGTGATAAACCAATGATGAGTGGTTCTGTGATATACTAATGAAGGGTGGGTCCAGGATAGCCCTTCAACACATTGGGTATCAAAGTTGGCTGTATGGATAGTCCATTTGTAAGAGTGACATGTGAGGAATTCAACCACATGGTTATTCCATTTATAAGATTGAAATGTATAATATTTTCTCTAGATAACCTTATGTGTTTTTTATTCATGCTAGGTGTTTTATGGTAATATTGTGATTATAAAAAGGGTAAAAATGAGATTAATTTTTAAATAATGTACTAACTAGTTATTGAGGGAGAAAAGTATTAATTTATGATTAAGGTTTCAGGGGATTTAATTTTTATCAATGGACTAATAATTTCCTTCTTTTTATATCCTTTACTAATGTTTTTATGATCATCCTGCATTTTTAAGGTTTTTCACATGCCTTAAGGGTGAGTAAGTTATTCAACGAAGTCAAGTAGAAAGTTATGAAGGGTTTTATTAAATATTATAATTCTTTATTTAAAAAGTTTTAAATTATTATAAAAATGTATAATTATGGTATGTTTCCACTTTTTATTTTACGTTTTTTCTTTATATTATTTATGGAACAATTATCTAAAACACTAAACCTGAAACAATCATAAATGTGAAAGAAAGTAATTTCTTGACTAAAAATAAATATTGTTTAATGTTTATGGTTGGGGCCTGATAAAAATAATTTTAATCTATTAAACTAAAACATAATAAATCCCATATTTGGAAACAAATAAACAAATGAAACCTCAATGCGTAGTGTATAAGGTTTTTTTATATCACGATTCATAGCTATGCCACCTCCTCTATTATATTTCCTTATAAAATTGACACATTATGAGGTAATGATAAATAATTTTTAAATTCTCATCTATTTAAAACATCCAAATTGATTCCAAGATAACATTTTATTTGAATTTTTTTCTAGAAAAATTCTATGGTTCGACCTATAATTTCATAATGAGAATTCACTAGATCAAATGATATGAAAGAAATGATGTCTCTTCCATTCTCCTCTTATAGAATAAGAATAATTAATATTGCATTAACTCTATTTTTGAGAGACCCATCTTTTAAGAAATAAGTTACCCATCTGTAAATACATAATTTGATAGTTTTCTATAATTTTTGAAAGAATAAATTTTTGAAATGATCAGGTATATTTTCACTTATAGTATTTTATCCAAAGGCCGCATCTTTAATTTCAAAGTATAGAGTTATTTTGGTTAACATTAAAATATCATCATAATTGAAAACATTTAGTATCATATCTTTCAATAATTCAGAATTAAATTCTAGTTTATTGAATATATTCATGTAGAAATATTTCACATAGTCGAAGTGGGAATTCCTATCATCCCAAACCATCTCATGATCCTTGGGATGTGACAATGGCCAGTTAAACTTCATAACACATTGAAGAGAATTAGTGTACTTAGAGTTTATTTCACTATCAAAAATCCATCTAGTGTTAATGTTCTGTTTCTCCCTCTCCTGGGTATCTAAAATATTTTTGAGCCTATATGAGATCTTAACTTCAGTCTCCAAGTTTTTATAAAAATCATTACTAGATATTCATTATTGTACAAGCTAAAGATTATCTTCGAGCGATGAAATCTCCATGTCTAAGCTACTAAAACAATATCTTCTCTATTAGTTCAATATCCTCTAAATTAATATAAATTTTAGAACACAATCCATAGAATTATCTTTAAAATAAATAGAGAACCATGTTTCTTGGATAAGCTCCTTGCAATCTGGTTGAATAACCTAAGTATTATTGAATCTAAAGGGTAGGGGAGGCTTCACTTATGCATCCATTATAGACATAATGATAATATTATGATAAAAAATTATTTTTTCCAGTGGTACACATGATATATAACTCCAAGAATTTAAGGAATATTCATTAGAAAATTTTTTATCTATCTTACTAGCTACCATTTTATTAAGAACCAACCTATACCAACTATATTTATCTCCCACTTGTTTAATCTATAAAATATTACTATTATCAATTAAATATATGAATCCTCTTGATGATAAAAGAAAATTGATTATTTCCCCAAGATTTTCATCATGATTGATAATTGAAGTGAAATATTTAATTATGCACCATGGATCACTAATAGTGTTAGAATGGGAGAATATTTCCATCAATAATGGAATTCTATACTAATATTTGTTGAATTCATACAAAATAGAAAAAAACTATTTCTTTCATTCCCATTTAAATATTTTAGTGACCATCTACTCAATGGTATTGATAAAAATAGGATATATATGTCTATAGTGATCCAATAGCCAATGTATCCTCATATCTAAAGAGGATTGATTCATTCCCAGCATTTGAAATACCATACTTCCAAAAAAATCCTATCAAAAAAGGATCTTTTAATTTCATCTAATCAAATAAAATATAGTTTTATATTCTCAATAAAAGGCTTAAAGGAATTTAAAGTATTATGGTTTTCTAGACCTAATTGGACCTTAATTTGAATTTTCACAAAGAGGATCATCCCCTTTTATTTTTCCTGCATAGACTATTAATCTAGCTAGATTTGATTGAACCCTATTCCTTTGTATTATAAATGATAGTTTTTTTAATGTCTTATTTATCACTTATATTATCTGAATTCCTTGTTGAATTTACAGTCTTTATAGGTGTAAAAAGAATGAAATCTGATACATTTGTGTCATCCTTATATGTCTCTATCATCCCTTGATTTTCAAAAATATATTATTCATATTTCCTAAAAAACATGTATCACATCCCAATATATCATTAGAAAGGCGTATAACCACATTTAAATCATCCATTTTAATTGAAAAAATATTATCAGGTTGATATAGCCTAGTTTTCAGCTCTCTAGAGTGACGTAATACCACCAACTCCTATATTTCTAGTGAAATTTCCATATCCAATTCTAATTTTTTGTCTTTTTTTCTGAATTATCTAATATTTTTTTAGTTAACATGATTAGGAATCTAACTTCTACTAGAGTTCCAAAATAGTTGGTCTCTTCTTCTTCCTATTCAACAAGGACATCCTAGGAAATTTCCAATGTTGTATCCTTGTACTTATTCTTGACCCATTTATTGGAATCATTTTTCTTCATGGGATCATCCTTCTGCAACATTTTATATTTTTTATTACTCCTTTTACTAACCTATATCCATTCAATATCATCACATCCTGGTTTTATGTATTTCTTTACCACTCAATAGTTATCTATAGAGTGACCAAATATGATGGAAACCTATTAGAATAGTAGTATAAATTCACATTCAACATGAACCCCAATTTTGTGACCCTTGAAAATGAGTCTTAAGATAGAGGATGGATTAGATTATAAATTTATGTCATCAAGTATTATATCATACTTACCAATATCCCCATTCAATAGGCATTATTATATCTTTAAAGGATTCTTAATTCATTATGCTAAATCATTAATTATCACAATATTCTAGTAAAACCATGGAATCCCATGAAACCAAATACAAATGTGGAGATAATAAGTCATATTTTTTAAATTATTTAACTTTATGTCTCTATAAAAGAGTCACAAAATACCTTGTCTCAAATTAATGTTCCCATTCTTCCATGAATTCTTAAGGCCCTCCTTGCATTCAAAGAAGAGATGAATGCAACCTTTATCAATTAGAATTAATATCAAATTTGTGTTATTACAATAGTGAGAGATGATATGACTTATATATGTATTGTACCAAGAATCGTCACTTTTTGATTAAGTTATTTCCCCAAGAAAATAGAACATTCATAGATATAACCATTGTTTTCAGTTCTTCTAGATCATCCCCTACAGTTATAGCAATGTCCTATAATCTCCAAATATTTTTATATTTGAGTAAGTATTTTTGAGGAATATTATATCTTGATAGATCTTTTGTAATTAACATTCCTTTACTTAATGATAGAATATTTTTTCATTCATAATTCCCATGATTCATAATTGAGATCCTCAAAGATTGCCTGCCATTTTTACCAACATCCATTACATTATCCTGGAAAGATCTATCCCAATTCAGATAAAATGATTCCATTGAAATCCAATAAAAATAGAAGATTAAAGATTCAACATATCTATTTCTATGTATTCCATTTTGGACCATCTCTGTAACGACCCAAAGTTTTTCAATGGAAAATTCCCTTCTTATATCTATGTCATAAAAACACAAAATGATGAACTACTAAGTGATAAGTGACCTTTAAACATAATTTTGTCACCCCTATGTTTGGAATTTTAAAAATCCAACATACACGGTTGTGTTCAAGATAGTTTTTGGAGTCTAATGAAACAAAAATAATTTTTGTTGAATAGTAACCTACCCTTATGAATAGTAACCTACCCTTATGAATAGTAACCTACCCTTATGAATAGTAAATATGAGTAACATTACCTCGGAATAATAAAATAAAATTTAGACATCTTATAAAGTGATAATTTGACCGTAGTAAACGTTTTTGGTATTTTATAAGTCATAAATAATTAATTATAATTAATTAATTAATTTAAAAGAATATTTATTTTCCTGAAATATATTCATAAATTATTGAATCAATGTCTAGTAGTTTTTAGATAATTTTATAAGACCCTAAGTAATTTTTGAAAGAACTGCAAAATCAGTTTTAATTTTAAAAACTGTTTTTTTAATATTAAATTAATAATTTTTAGAAAATTATTTTTTAAAAATGCACTTCATTTTTGGATTTTACACGTCGAAAAATGGTTGGGGTAAAATTTTGGTATTTTTCTGAGATACTTGAATTTTTGATGAATAGTGGAATCCGATAATTCACAATAAAAGCTAAATAATGTATTAATTGAGTCATTGATGATGTTCTGCTGATGTAAGCCCACTTGGTTCAGGATTACATTATAAAATTACTATTATTGGTCATCCAAGACTCACTATTTCTTGTCTTAGGTGAAATTAATAAACTAATCAATTTTATATTAAGGAAACCCCTCTCCCCTCCAATATAAAAGCCACCCTTCACTCCCTCTTTTCCTCACACCTCTCAAGCTCCAAGAATTATCTAAATTCTTCCCAAACACCTTCCCTAGCTCATCCCCCACGTCCAAAAGCTTCTGGTCTCATCAAAAGACCAGGCCTAGCTTCCTTAAAGAGGATCTCAAGAGAAGGATTCTAAAGGTAATTTCTCTCTCTTCTCCTTTAATTTCCTTTCAAGTTCAAGTTCCTTTCTTGATCTCTCTATATCTATCTTCATCCAAATTGTTCTGTAAATCCATTATTATATATATACTGTAATATTATGATTCTAATTATATCACCCCACACCCTTTCCCCCTTCCTTTTATTTTATTAAAGAGAACGTTGTTCATGTTGTGATAATTTATCACCTTCAAAAACAACATGCTCTCTTCTTCCATTTATACCTTCAATCTGGTCATGAAACCATTTTTATGGTTGAACCAGAATGTTTTATATGTATTATGTTTTATTTTAAGTTCTGGAAATAACCTATGGACATACTACTAAGTGAAAAGTTAAAATGAGTTGGTTATGATCCAAAAACCGCTCAAATTAGCCCAAATAATCTTCATTTAATTATTATCTAATGATTCGGCCACATGGATATAATATAACTCTTTATAAAATCATTAAAGCTTCTATAATATCATTAATTACATGTAAAATCAGTTTTATATGTTTACCCATGATCTACCCAAACATCAAATTAAGAATACAAGTGGACCGCTCATGAAAACCATGAAAACGAACATCCCCGATCAATGTTTTTAAACTCTATAAGTCAACCAAAGGAACATAATATGAAATAATGAAACCATAATGAACCCTATTAATGTATAAAAGGTTCTGGAATTTCTAATTAATTAATATAATGTCATTATACAGGACATTAAAGAGAAGGAGTCATTCGAGTACAAGGTAAGGGGAAATCTCGAACCCAATTTTCTTCCTTCGGGTTCTCCCTCTTTCACTCCATTTTTGATATGGTTACTCCTCAAAGATCATTTGTTAATCATTTCCTTTACTTTTATGGGATATTCATGTTTTTCACTGGTTTTTATGTCCATCAAAATGTTTTCCAAAAGAACTCTTCTTTCAAGATCTCACATTTTACCTCTCATTCAAGGTTGATGGTTCTTATATCAAGTATGTTGTTCCCTCTTTATTTTGGGAACCCAAAGCTTATGAATGTGTTATTATGAGATGAAACCCATTCCTTTCCAAGGGTTATTTATGTACATGTTTGATATGTGTTCTATGTGGCAAGCATGATAATGATAATGTTATGATGTGACGGGTGCGCCCGGAATTATATAGCGCAATATGAATGTTTAAATGTGACGGGTGTGCCTGGAATTATATAGCGCTCCAATGCATTGGGTAAAGTGATGAATCTCATGAGTAAATGTGAAATGATGCGTGAACATGATGCTAGCTTTGTTCACAATTATGTGTGGTAGTTAACCACTAAGACATGATGTTTCATTTTTATGCTTTGCCACATTTCAAGTTTATTGTTAATGCTCCTCTCATGTTCAAGATCTTCTTCCTATGTCATGATTATGCTCACCCCATGCTATATTGTTCTTATATATCCTCTTACTGGGCTTTTAGCTCACCCCTTTTGATGTATATCCTCAGGTGGCTACATGTACTAAGGAGAGGACAAGTGCTACTAAGAAGCTATAGAAGAAGAGATTAAATGAATTTTTATGCTTGATGTTGTACTTGTTATTTGTAGTCCTAGTTTGCCCAAGACACTAAACCTCTGGATCCTCCACGTGTAATACTATTATGTTGTTTATCTTTGAAATGATGTAATAGTAATGTAAGAAAAGTTCGGGTCGTTATAGTTGGTATCAAAGGAAAGGTTTAGTTAATTTGGGAATTAGGATTAGTAAACCCTAAAGAAAACCTCCAGCATGAGACTAAGTACAAATATGCACACAAGGATATTTACCTAGGGATCCCATTTGTTATGTTTTTGGTATAATTGTTTAAAAGGATAAGTTATTCATGACTTGTTTACTTATGTTTTGTTATAACCTTTTCTATTTTAGAAAATGGTGGGAACCAGGAGAAATCAGGCCAACAACTCTTGCGAAGGCCAATGCAACGATTGCCCGAACGTCATCCCCAATGATTTTGGAGGTGGAGTTCAAAACTTCATGGTGATGCTTACCCATTTATCTCGGGTTATGAATAATAACCATAATAATGGGGAATGTCCTCCTTCACCAAAGAGGTAGCAACTAGCTATCGAATGTTTTATGCGGCAACGACCACCGACGTTTTGTGGATCTTCCGATCCACTAGTTGCGGAACAGTGGGTCAACTCCATGGAGAAGATATTTTCTGTTCTTCACTGTTCCGAGACGGAGAAGGTGACTCTAGCCGTTTATCGTCTAGATGGAGAAGCTTATAAATGGTGGGCTTTGATTAAGAACACCAAGCCAAGGGATGAAATTGAAGAAATTGAATGGGAAGACTTTAAGATAATGTTTCTTAATAAGTACTTCCAATGAACTCTTCGCATGAAGATGGAGAGATAATTCATAGAGCTCAAGAAAAAATAAGGAGAATCTGTCACAACCTATGAAGAAAATTTCACAATGCTCTCAAGGTATGCTTCGGGTTTTGTTATCAACAATGATAGCAAAATTGATAGATTCTTTAGTGGATTAAAACCACATCTTCGAAAAGCTCTTGCAATTCGAGACTTTGGGAGTTATGAAGAAGTTGTTCGGTGTGCTCTCAAAGTGGATATGGAGTTTGGAGAATGGTCCCCTGGCTATGGTGATAAGAAAAGAAAGATGGAGTTTCAAGCTGGTGGATCTAGTGATAAAGATGGGAAGAAAACACAACGACCCACTTGCCAAAAATGTGGGAAGTTGCACAATGGGAACTGCCTCAAAGGGATGGGGAAATGCTTCAAGTGTGGGAAAGAAGGACACCTAGCTCACGAGTTTCGAAGAGACATGAAAAGGAAGGATAATGTAGCTGATGAAAGGAGAGAACCACTCGTGGTTCAATGCTATAACTGTAAGGAGCTAGGGCACTATTCAAACCAGTGCACTAAACCTCGAGCTTTCGAGGGTAATCAGTGCAAACAACCACCAAAGCCAAAGGAACAAGGGAAGGCTTATGCCATCACTACTGTGGAGGTGGAACATGATAATGAAGTCGTACAAGGTACACTTCCTATTCAATCAAGAATGGAAAAAGGCTTATTTGATTCCAGTTGTACGCATTCCTTTATATCTTGCAAGTTTTCTAGAACTATAGAATCGAAGCCCCGAAACCTTAAAGTAGAGATATCTGTAAAAAAACCAAGTGGTGCAATCATTGCAACCCAAGTGTTTGATTATTCTCCTATTGACGCATGTGGGAAGATTCTTCCAGCAAATCTTATAATACTTCCCTTGGAGGAATTCGACGCTATAATGGGAATGGATTGTCTCTTGTTATATAGAGCACATATCAATTGTCGGGAAAAGGAAATATATTTTCATATTCCAAACCATCCCATGCTCCTCTACAAATGCAAGGAAGATCATGAATCTCCTTGGAGAAATCCTTCAATGGTGTGGGTGATGATTCCCTATGAAGAAGCATACCTCGACCAAATTTTTGAGTCAAAGTAAAGTTCCAACCTTGAGGAAATGCCCATCGTAAGGGAATACAGTGATGTATTTCCCGAAGAGTTACCCGGAATTCCCCCGGATCGTGAGGTAGAGTTCTCAATTGAACTCATACCCGGAGCTACTCCTATCTCGAAGTGCCCATATAGGATGGCTCCTATCGAACTGGAGGAGTTAAAGAAGCAGCTGCAAGAGCATCTGGACAAAGGGTTCATACTCCCTAGTGCATCACCTTGGGGTGCGCCAGTGCTCTTTGTGAAGAAGAAGGATGGTACCACGCGGCTGTGTATCGATTATCGGGAACTCAACAAGATCACCATAAAGAACAAGTATCCTCTCCCAAGGATTGATGACTTGTTCGACCAGTTAAGAGGAGCTCAATACTTCTCAAAGGTGGATCTTCGTTCTGGATATCATCAATTAAAGGTGAAGAAGGAAGATATTCAGAAGACTGCCTTCCGTACAAGGTATGGGCACTATGAGTTTTTGGTGATGCCCTTCGGACTTACTAATGCCCCTGCAATCTTCATGGATTTGATGAATAGAGTCTTTAGACATTACCTCGACAAATTTGTGGTAGTGTTTATCGATGATATTCTCATCTACTCCAAGAGCAAGGAGGAACATGAAGAACATCTAAGACTTGTGTTGGCGACATTGAGAAAGGAGAAGTTGTACACCAAGTTCAGCAAGTGTGACTTTTGGATGAATCAAGTCACGTTCTTGGGACATGTGATCACAAGTGAGGGAATTTCTGTGGACCCTTCAAAGACAAAGACAATTGAAGAATGGCCCAGGCCCTCTAGTGTCACAGAAATCCGTAGTTTTCTTGGATTAGCTGGGTACTACCGACGTTTTGTGAGAAACTTCTCACGATTGTCAAGCCCGCTAACTAAGTTAACAAGGAAAGGGGTAAAGTATGTATGGACGGAAGAATGTGAGGGAATCTTCAAGGAGATAAAAAGAATCCTAATCACTGCACCTGTACTCACACTACCGAAAAGTGTAGAAAGTTTTGTGATATATAGTGATGCTTCAAATAAAGGCTTGGGTTGTGTACTCATGAAAAATGATAATGTGATAGCCTACGCCTCACGACAGTTGAAGATCCATGAGTAGAACTACCCAACGCATGATCTAGAGCTGGCAGCCGTGATTTTTGCCTTGAAAATCTGGCGGCACTACCTTTATGGTGAGAAGTGTGACATATACACCGACCACAAGAGCCTAAAGTATATATTCACACAAAAGGAGCTCAACATGCGTCAAAGGAGATGGTTAGAGCTAATCAGGGATTACGATTGCTCTATTCACTATCATCCTGGAAAGGCGAACAAGGTAGCTGATGCTATAAGCAGGAAAGAACCTGCTACTCTATCCATGTTGAGGATTGAGAAAGACCCTATCTTCTGGGATATGCAAAGGATGGATTTGGGAATCGTAAGGGCAGGGGATACATCCTACCTTTCCCAAATGATTGCGCAACCATCCATCCAACAGAAGATTAAGGAAGCACAAAGGGATGATGTAGAGATACAAAAGAGGGTGAATGCAGTAAAGGAAGGGAAGATTTAAGAGTTCCATATCGACGATGATGGTGTGATTCGGTTTGGAACACGGCTTTATGTGCCTTCATCACCCGGAATAAAGAAGGAGCTATTGGATAATGCACATAGCTCAACTTTCTCTATTCATCCTGGAAGTACCAAGATGTATCGTGATCTCCGAGAACACTTTTGGTGGGATAACATGAAGAAGGAGATTGCAGAATATATATAAAGGTGCTTGGTATGTCAGCAAGTTAAAGCTGAGCAGAAAAAGTCCAAAGGTATGATGCAGCCATTGCCTATACCCATGTGGAAATGGGAAAATGTTACTATGGACTTTGTCATGGGTCTTCCGAAAACGTCAAGAGGAAATAATGCGATATGGGTTGTGGTTGACCGACTCACCAAGGCTGCCCATTTTATCGCTATTCAGGAAGACCTCTCACTTGAAAAACTTGCAAGGATATATGTGAAGAAAGTAGTGAGATTGCACGGTGTTCTGCTCTCGATTGTTTCTGACCGTGATCCAAGGTTCACTTCTAAATTCTGGAGGAGCCTTCAACATGCTTTGAGTATTGAATTAAATTTCAACACGGCCTATCACCCCCAAACTGATGGCCAGTCTGAAAGGACTATTCAGACACTTGAAGATATGCTAAGATCCTGCTCTCTTGAATTCAAAGGTGGTTGGGATCAGCACCTTCCATTGGTTGAGTTCTCATACAACAATAGCTTCAACTCGAGTATTCAGATGGCTCCGTATGAAGCTCTTTATGGGAAGCGATGTAGAACTCCAACCTGTTGGGATGAAGTTGGAGAACGAAAACTACTTAGTCCCGATCTTGTTCAAGAGATGACAGAGAAGGTTTAAGTCATCCAGAAACATATCAAAGCTGCTCAAAGTCGGAAAAAGAGTTATGCTGACAATCATCGAAGGGACTTGGAGTTCGACGTTGGAGATAAATTCTTCCTTCGAATATCTCCATGGAAGAGAGTCATGTGATTCGGGAAGAAAGGGAAGCTAAGTCCAAGGTACATTGGCCCCTTTGAGATCCTTGATCGTATAGGAGCCGTGGCCTATCGACTGGCACTTCCACCGAATATGGCTCAAGTTCATGATGTGTTTCACGTATCACTACTGAGGAAGTACATTCCAGACCCCTCACATGTACTAAACTCAGAGGTGGTACAGTTGGAAGATGATCTCTCATATGAGGAGTAGCCGGTAAAAATTCTAGACCGAAGTGATAAGGTTCTACGCAACAAGAAAACCCTCCTTGTCAAAGTGTTGTGGAGGAACCAAAAGTTTGAGGAAGCAACTTGGGAACCGGAAGAGGCAATGAAGAAGAAGTACCCTCACCTGTTTGTGTAAAGTGAAATTTCGGGGGCGAAATTTCTTAAGGGGGGAAGAATGTAACGACCCAAAGTTTTTCAATGGAAAATTCCCTTCTTATATCTATGTCATAAAAACACAAAATAATGAACTACTAAGTGATAAGTGACCTTTAAACATAATTTTGTCACCCCTATGTTTGGAATTTTAAAAATCCAACATACACGGTTGTGTTCAAGATAGTTTTTGGAGTCTAATGAAACAAAAAAAATTTTGGTGAATAGTAACCTACCCTTATGAATAGTAAACTACCCTTATGAATAGTAACCTACCCTTATGAATAGTAAATAAGAGTAACATTACCTCTGAATAATAAAATAAAATTTAGACATTTTAGAAAGTGATAATTTGACCGTAGTAAACGTTTTTGGTATTTTATAAGTCATAAATAATTAATTATAATTAATTAATTAATTTAAAAGAATATTTATTTTCCTGAAATATATTCATAAATTATTGAATCAATGTCTAATAGTTTTTAGATAATTTTATATGACCCTAAGTAATTTTTGAAAGAACTGCAAAATCAGTTTTAATTTTAAAAACTGTTTTTTTAATATTAAATTAATAATTTATAGAAAATTATTTTTGAAAAAAGGACTTCATTTTTGGATTCTAAACGTCAAAAAATGGTTGGGGTAAAATTTTAGGATTTTTCTGAGATACTTGAATTTTTGATGAATAGTGGAATCTGATAATTCACAATAAAAGCTAAATAATGTATTAATTGAGTCATTAATGATGTTCTGCTGATGTAAGTCCACTTGGTTCGGGATTACATTATAAAATTACTATTATTGGTCATCCAAGACTCACTATTCCTTGTCTTAGGTGAAATTAATAAACTAATCAATTTTATATTAAGGAAACCCCTCTCCCCTCCACTATAAAAGCCACCCTTCACTCCCTCTTTTCCTCACACCTCTCAAGCTCCAAGCCTTCACTAAATTCTGCCCGAACACCTTCCCTAGCTCATCCCCCACGTCCAAAATCATCTGGTCTCATCAAAAGATCAGGCCTAGCTTCCTTAAAGAGGATCTCAAGAGAAGGATTCTAAAGGTAATTTCTCTCTCTTCTCCTTTAATTTCCTTTCAAGTTCAAGTTCCTTTCTTGATCTCTCTCTATCTATCTTCATCCAAATTGTTATGTAAATCTAGTATTATATATATACTGTAATATTATGATTCTAATTATATCACCCCACACCCTTTCCCCCTTCCTTTTATTTTATTAAAGAGAACGTTGTTCATGTGGTGATAATTTATCACCTTCAAAAACAACATGCTCTCTTCTTCCATTTATACCTTCAATCTGGTCATGAAACCATTTTTATGGTTGAACCAGAATGTTTTATATGTATTATGTTTTATTTTAAGTTCTGGAAATAACCTATGGACATACTACTAAGTGAAAAGTTAAAATGAGTTGGTTATGATCCAAACACCGCTCAAATTAGCCCAAATAATCTTCATTTAATTATTATCTAATGATTCGGCCACATGGATCTAATATAACTCTCTATAAAATCATTCAAGCTTCTGTAATATCATTAATTACAAGTAACATAAGTTCTGGATGTTTACCCATGATCTACCCAAACATCAAATTAAGAATACAAGTGGACCGCTCAAGAAAACCATGAAAACGAACATCCCCGATCAATGTTTTTAAACTCTATAAGTCAACCAAAGGAACATATTATGAAATAATGAAACCAGAATGAACCCTATTAATGTATAAAAGGTTCTGGAATTTCTAATTAATGAATATAATGTCATTATACAGGACATTAAAGAGAAGGAGGCATTCGAGTACAAGGTAAGGGGAAATCTCGAACCCAATTTTCTTCCTTCGGGTTCTCCCTCTTTCACTCCATTTTTGATATGGTTACTCCTCAAAGATCATTTGTTCATCATTTCCTTTACTTTTATGGGATATAAATGTTTTTCACTGGTTTTTATGTCCATCAAAATGTTTTCCAAAAGAACTCTTCTTTCAAGATCTCACATTTTACATCTCATTCAAGGTTGATGGTTCTTATATCAAGTATGTTGTTACCTCTTTCTTTTGGGAACCCAAAGCTTATGAATGTGTTATTATGAGATGAAACCCATTCCTTTACATGGGTTATTTATGTACATGTTTGATATGTGTTCTATTTGTCAAGCATGATAATTATAATGTTATGATGTGACGGGTGCGCCCGGAATTATATAGCGCTCCAATGCATTGGGTAAAGTAATGAATCTCATGAGTAAATGTGAAATGATGCATGAAAATGATGCTAGATTTGTTCACAATTATGTGTGGTAGTTAACCACTAAGACATGATGTTTCATTTTTATGCTTTGCCACATTTCAAGTTTATTGTTTATGCTCCTCTCATATTCAAGATCTTCTTCCTATGTCATGATTATGCTCACCCCATGCTATATTGTTCTTATCTATCCTCTTACTGGGCTTTTAGCTCACCCCTTTTGATGTATATCCTCAGGTGGCTATATGTACTAAGTAGAGGACAAGTGCTACTAAGAAGCTATAGAAGAAGAGGTTAAATGAATTTTTATGCTTGATGTTGTACTTGTTATGTTAGTCCTAGTTTGCCCAAGACACTAAACCTCTGGATCCTCCATGTGTAATACTATTATGTTGTTTATCTTTGAAATGATGTAATAGTAATGTAAGAAAAGGCCGGGTCGCTATAATCTCCATCCTTCCATCATTTTAATTACAAATCTTAAATACAAAGCCTGAGGGAAACTTTTTTTGGATGTTTTTAATGTACGAATATAATATATTATTAACATGATTATATATTAATATTACAACTTGATAATATCTTAAAAATATTTAATAACGTATTATTAAATTTTATTAATAGTATATAATATTACTTATTCTTTCACTATATAAATATTACAACATCACTTAAGTATGTGATAAACCGACCAAAACAAAAGCATGTCGCAGTGGTCGAATGATTTAGAAACTACTATTATATAATTTTAATATAACATTTATAGAATCTTATACATGTAATATATATCATAAAAATCAGTAGAATATATTCTTATAACCATTAATTATGCATGTGTTTTATAAGTCAAAATTTTCATTCTTGGAGGTTGTAGTATGCACGTACGCATGATTAAAAACATATTTCTCAATAGATGGGAGGAGTGATGGTATATATAAAATTATCATTTAAAAATAATAATAATGATTTAAACCTAATAATAATTAATTAATTAAACTTTTTTGTATATCTATGTTAGGTGGTTAAGGGAAATGATGTAGGTTGTTCATTGCGGTGGTAGTCCCCACATACACATGATTAACTATCACATTCCTTAACAAATAGACAGAATGTTGGTAAATAAAAACATTGATCTTTTAAAAAACATTTAATTAAAATAAGAATAATAATTATTAAAAAAATACATCTTCAACAGCATACCTGTTTTTATGTGATGAAAAGTGACCTGTGTAATTTCTTGGATGTGGTAGTCCTCTCATATACATGACCGATATGGTTAATTGTTTCTTATTGGATTCTATGGAATGAATGAATGATTTTGGTTAAATTATTATAAATGAATTTAAATATATATGTGTGTGTGTGTGTCTGTGATAGAGAGGTATATAATTAATTATGTTAAAAAATTTGTGGAATATTAGGATGATTAAAAATGAAAAATTGAGAATCAAAGGAGAGTGATACTCACATCCATAATTTTGATTTTCATTGGAATTATAAATGGGAATAAAGGGATTGTGCTAACTAAGGTTTCCCAAATTATATAGATCATTATATTCAATTCTAGGATAAAAAAACATGTATTTCCTATCATTTAATTCAAATGTCTCATTATGTAAAGAAAGGGTGTAAGTGTATCCGTTTATAAGTGAAGGGAAGGGATGTTTTGGAATCACTTTAATTCGTTAAATTATTTATTTACAGTATTCAATATCAAATACCCACATACATTCAAATTATGAATTATGGGTATTGAGATTTGTGAAAACCCTCTAACAAACTCATTTTGAGGATAAATTTGAGTGATTTAGGGGTTTGTACACTCACTATTGTCTTTAACCCAAAAGTACTTTCCTTGTGGTAAATTTTACTTTCAGCCAATTTAATAAATTAAAATTTTCTCTTTTAATATTGTTGTTATCATTTAATTTTAGTACTATTATACCAGATATGATATTAAATTTATCAATTAAAATTACTATGATTAATAAATGATAATTTTAAAATAAATTAACTTAATTCTTAAAACCAGTTTTTGAGATAATTAAATTTTAATCATAAAATTTATGTGTGCATTAAAATTATTGTTATCAATAATTATTATGACATAATTGGTTTATTATGAATCAAATAATGGTTATATGACAATAAAAAATATAATAATATAGTTTTTATAATTTCTAATTAATTTAAATATAGAACATAAAATAGTTTTCTTTATTAAAGTAACATTTTACATTAGTTATAAAAATGTAGCTCTTAGGTTTTCTCACATCAGACAATATTTCAAAAATAATAAAGTTTTTAATTAATTTCATATTTGATCACTTAAATTGTTTTTTTTTTAATTCTAGTTCATTCTTATATATTTATAATGTCATGAAAATTATAATTTCCTTAAGAAATGCATCTTTGAAGAAAATATTTTTAGAAAATGATAAAAAAATAAATTCTAATTAAATATGGATATTTTAAATTCAAAAATAAAGATAAATTTATCTAATTATATTTCTAAAAATTATTTATTTAACTTTTCATAGAAAAAATACAAATATAAATTAATTTTAGTTAAAAAGGACATCTTAAACTATAAATAATTTTTTATTATTTTATATTAATTTTATAATTTATTTCTTTTTAATATTTTATATCATATATAGATATATTATATGTTGTTATATTGGTATTTTAAATATGGATTACTTTATTTAAAAATGTATCATTTCCTTCATTATAGTGTGTATGAAAAAAGATATTGAACTCAATATTATTGAAACTAGTGTATATATGTATTTTAAAATCTTGGGATGTTATAAGAATCATAGATCTAATCCCACTAAATATATGAAAAGGAATAAGAATTTATAAAGGTAAACTATCTAAAAAAATTTAAATGTGGACGATTTGGACACTTTGAAATAAAATATCCAAAAAAGAAAAGTGGCGGGTATCAGGGTGATGAAAAAAATGAAAAACCTACAAAAATTAAAGTGGATAAAAATTGAAAATATGTCAAAAAACTAATGAGGGGGTCATAATGTTTCCAAGATGATAAATCATATGACTAATAATTAAATGAGAAGAAATTTTATTCTCTTCAAGAATATAATTAAAAATAATAATAATAATGTGGTGAAAATTTCATAAAATTCATGGATCATGTTGAAAAACATGTAAAATACTCATGTAGTAAATATGAATAAGGAAAAAATATTTGGAGCATATGTTGAAGACTAATCTGGAATCTTTTCTTAAAAATAATATAAAAATTAATAATGAGATATTATTTTTGAAGAAATATCTTTTAAAAGAGAATAAAGTAAGATAAGGGATTCTTAAAAGGGAATATAGTTACACTATAGAAATTTAGAAGATAAAAATTATGGTTTTGGCCAAGATAAAATTACAAAATAACTCTATGAAAATTAGATTTAAAAGAATAAGAGTTAAATAACCCACAATCAGTGTATCTTGAAGAAAATAAGTCTCTGAGGAAGATGACTGTTGATTTCAACAATGTTTTTTAATCCAAATATGACTCATCGCAAGATACTAAAAATCATATCTCTAAATGATAGGTTAAATATTCACATACTGAAATTAAAAGCGATATATTTTTAATAATAGTGTAGGTTCCAATTCCAAAAGTATGAAAGCTTCCTCTAATTAAAATTATGAGAAATATTATATATTGAGTAAAGAAAATAATAAATTACAAATAATTTCCTCCCTAAGAAAAAAACAAAGCAAACCTAATACATGGTAGGAAAGATACAATAATTTTCTATATAGAATTTTTGACAATATGAAATTCCAAACATCAGAAGATATTTATATTATAATTGAATTTATGGGAATAATGTATATTCATTTTGGTATAATATATAATTTACCTAGTTTAATAATGAATCAAGGGAGTGAAACAGTGATAATAAATTAACTGAATTTGATAAGATAAAGATAAAGAAATTTTTTAATAGAAATTTAGAATTTGGTTACTCAAAATATATTTGAGTATCGAGAGGAAAGGAAAAGAATATGCGACAAATATGGTTATTGTACAAAAGACTATATGACCACTCTCCTAGAGAATATTACATATCTTGAAAAGGGAACATCAATTTAGATAAGAAAAGAAGATAAATATTTAGTTACTGAAGTTGGTTTAATATCCAATATGGGAAGTAAGCCATGGATTCTTTATTGTGGTTATTCCACTCAAATGTCAGATGACACAAAAAAACATAAATAATCATGAATAGAATTATAAAGGGAAAGTGATTTTTTTGAATGAAAATTATTTTAAAACCATGTGAGTTAGAGAAACTATAATTGAAGACTAAAAGATAAATTCCAAAGATGTTCTTTTTATTGATGAGAAAAAACACAGTCTATTATGTGTGGTGTAACTATGTGATAATGTAAATGAGGTTAATGTTTTAAATGAATAATGTGTTATTAATAACTCAAAATAAAACAATATAATTATTTATGGAAAAATAAAATGTATATCTCTTTTTCAAATTGGTGATCCCACATGTTCGTGTTACCTAAGTGCTAACGGTAATACAAAGTTTTTGTACAGAAACTATGGCTATATCCATCAATTAAATATGAGTAAGTACTTAAATTTAAAGTGGTAAGACAGTAATCTCAACAATATATATATATACTTTGTGAAACTTTTTACATGGAATTTTTTTTCAAGGAACACACAAAAGTTTGGAGATTAAGTACAATAATTTAATGAACTAGCACAGGCTTTCGATGAACAAATACCCATCGTGGCTGGAAATGAGGCCCAAAGGGTATTACCTATCCCTATATATTGGTGAAAAGAACCCTGATTATCACAATACACTTATGGAAATTATTTTACCCTAGATAAAAATAAACAAGTAGTAGAAACTATCAAGAATTCAATATAACCTATCCAGGTATTGGAAATCCATGCATATAAAATATACATATTCAGATAAAAAATAAAATCAAACACGGAATGTACACATAAACATCCATTAAAAATTGAAACAGTTTATAAAGTAAATAAAATATAGTGAAATCATAAATAATCAGAACGAAATATAAGATACACCAATATGAGATGGCTGATACAACATCCCAAAGATAAAAAATAACCTAGAAAATTTAAAACAAAACCCCTAAATGACCCATGGCCACTAACTATATCAAAAGGCATCCATTCATGAACCCAAAACACAGTCAATAGAGGGAATAAACACTGTTCACCTAAGAGAAAACATAATAGTGTAATATGAACACTAGCGTATATATAGGGTGCTACCTAAACATGCCAGGTTAGATTTCAACAAAGAGTATATGTAGTTCTATTCATAATATAAGCTATAAATGATAGTTTCAACATCCTTTATAAAAAAATTTACATGACCAATCATAATGGAAACAAATATAATTCTTAATATCATTATTTTAAAAAATATAGAGAATCCTTTAGAAAAAGAAGCGATATAATACCCCAATTTTTTTTAAATAACATAATTCTTGATTGCTTCATTAACACACAACATCGAGCTTCATGTGAATTTATAAATACTATAAAAAATATTATTTAAAATTTCACATTATAACATAGTGGTTGGATTGGAAAATATAAATATGAGTAAATTAAATAAGAAATATTTGTATAATTTTTATAGAAAATAAAAGGATACAGAATAATTCTTAAAAAATAAGTACTCGATTTTCAATAAAGCCATTTTATTCTTCAAAAATATGTTTTCTTCAAAAATGGTTGTTATATAATTTTTTTTATGGATATTATAATTAATTTATACATATTTTATAAATTTATTTTTATTAAAATGATATCATTTTTTAAGACATCATATCAAAATTATGTTAGGGTGTATTTTTGTGAATTTTATGAAAAATGTGATTTTTGGATGAATAGTGAAAATACATATTTATAAAGAAAACTATCTTCTTATATAATTTTCAACTCCCCACTATTATTTGGATTATTTTTAAAATTTAATTGGTTTATTAGTGTTAAAAAATTTAATTTTATACCTTTTAGATCAATATTATACATGATCCTGGTATACAAATACATTTAGACATAAAAGGACTTTTTCAAAAATCAAATTTTCATTGTGTTTTTCTTTTTTATATTAAATTAATTTCATCCATTTATAGAGATTGGATCTTGAAAAATGGATTATATATTTGGAATCATCATGTCCAAATTTTTTAATGAGTACAATTGAAAACCCATATTTTTTAAACACTTGATTTTATGATTTATTACATAAAGGTGCACAAAAAAATCCCTAAAGATCATGATTCCTAGTTTCTCTGGGAAATTAGGTAAATGGAACATATAAATGAAACATAGATATAGAAAATTAATTTTGAAATTCCTTAACCTGATCCTAAAATCCAATCGTTCTTCTAAAACTACATGAGATAACATGTGTATGTACCTAAGAAAAGGGTGCACTATAAATCCCATTAAGGGAATAAACAACCAATAACATAAGGTAAAGTAGTACATGTTATAAAAAGTGGAATATCAAGGTAATATATAAGGTTTTAGAATAATAGTATTGAATAATGAAGCATGATATAACATGATACCATAAAGGCAACATCATAATGTGTTGGCAATATTGTAATGTGGTGCAACATAAATCATGTCATAAACATAAGTCAAAATAGGTGTGAAGAAAAACCACATGGTGGAAAAAGTCCAATAATGGATTAAGTTTAATCCCTAATCCCACAAATTAGGTATCATGAGACTAATATATTACCCAATTCCTAAGACCACTTTAGGGGCACACCCATCATAATATGTGCACCCTCATGTGTGCCACATAGATCATTCAACATAAGGAAATATTTCATCGCATTAAATACCATAATTAAGGAATATGGGTGACATAAATTTAGTTCCCAAATAAATTAAGTTTGGATACATCTAGTTGAATTCCATTTATTATTAATGTGTATGGTTAGTCATTATATAATTATTTGTTATAGAAAAATCCCAGGGAAATTTTGGTAGTATAACAGTCATACTTTATTTTTAATAGAATGGATTAATGAAAGTGAAAATAGTCTATCATAACTTTTAAATTATAAGGGTAGTAATATATATATATATATATATATTCATATTACAACATGAATAATTGAAATAAAAGGCATATTTTAAAATTTTTTCATGATTAAACAAGATAAGGAGAGGATTTCTTACCATTAGAAGGTGTTTCTTAAAGCATGAGAGGGTCTTCTTAAGAGCATGCAGGAAATTTAGTGGGGTAAATAGGGGTAATGGGAGACTAATCTCATCATTAAATAGTTTTGAGTAAATATTAATGGTATTTTTGGTGGGTTAATATTGAAAAATATAGGATAATTATTTATTAATTCCCAAACATTGGTTTTGGACTTTATATGATAAAGTAATCAAAACCACCAACCTTACCATAGTTTTTTCACATAGTTTCTACAAAGGTTACTTTATTTTAAATATTTTAAATGTTTAAGAATTTATATCATTAAAATAATATCTTTAGGGTTGTGCAAGTGAGTCATGCTTACAAATAAAATATTTTTAAAACCTTAAAATATAATATAGATTTTGGAGAATTCATTAAGGGTTTAAAAATAATAATAAAATAACTGAAAAATAGATTTACTTAAATCTGAAATATATATTTGTTCATGGATTCTTATTATGGATTTTATAATTTTACTTTTAGGTCATTATTATGTCATAATATACACTGTATATTTATACCATATTTAATTTTCACCCAAATATTCGAATATCTCTAAAAATTATGAGATAATCACAATAAGACAATTATGACGTGATGATTTAAAAAATATTATTTCTTTTATATTTAAAAATATCTATTTATGAGAATTTACTTTTAAATAAAAATACACATTTATTGAAAAAATATTGGTTTTTCATAATAATTGTCTTATGACACTTATAATAACTACATTTAACATTATAAAATTATATTGTCATTTATATTTAATAAATATTATTTAATAATAGTATTTTATTAAAATATAATTTATTTTATAAATTCTTAAATTCAAAAAAAATGTGTTATTATTGAACTATATATTTCCCAAAAAAATAATTTATGTTTCATCGCATCAAAATCTAATTCTTCTTAAAATTATTTTTTTATAATAATAATTAAATAATATAACGATAAATATAATCATTATTTTATAAAAGTTTTAAAAAATCATATTGTTATGGTCTAGATAAAATCACCAATATTACACCAGGGAATTCCCTAAGGGTAAGCTGTGTGATGGTGAGATTGTATTAGGGTGGTTCGGTATACATGGTTTGGGTCATGATCCTGATGAGATTTATCTTCTCCTATAATTGTTTTAACTCATGATTTAGTTTTTGAACATCATCTTGGGATTGGTAAAGGGAAAAAACCTATTGATGATATCTCTCTCAAAAGATCTGATAAATGGGATTCATATGGTATGATCATAATTGTAGAGGTCAGTACTTCTTTTGACTGTATCAATTGAACTTTAAAAAAACCCTTAATATATACTAATCATATGATCACTATATAATGTCTATATTATCAATGGTTATATTTCGAAATATTATTTTAAATCTGACAACATATAACTTATAACGGTCTAAAATAACCAATTTTTCGATGTTTTTACTATAACCACATTACATATAAGGTATTTAATTTAATCATTAAAAAAATCATTTATAAAAGTTCAAGTTCTTACATTCCAATTTCATTATTGTTCATTATTAATAGTAACTATGGTAAATATTTATAACCATAGTAAAGGGTAAATTGGGTTAATTAAGGATAAAAATAATGTGAAAATAATTTAAAATAAACCTAACACTTGTCTGTACACTATTTTATGAGTGTAGTTTGTCCATAATCATATATGTTTCTTATTTATTTCCACTTTGATCCTTTTTTCTTTGATAAATACATATTTAATATGTTATGTCATGAGAAATTAAAATTTTCACTTGCTTACATTTAAATTTCTCTTATATGTTAACATTGGTATAATAATAAGTTGTAACTAAATACTAAATGTTATTATAAGAATAATGAAATTATTTTCATGATGTAAATTTATATATATTATTTATTTATTTTATTATTATAATAAATTCTTATAAAACACTACTATATTACTTGTGGAAGTAGTGGAAAAATAAAAGTAAAGAATTTTAAAAGCATTAAAATTAATTTATTTGGGAAGAATTATGGTTCCAAATAAATTTTATAGAAAATAATAATTTATTATTGACGGTTAGATTGATTATATTTTAATTCCATTTCAATATTGATATATTTAATGTCAAATTATTTGAATATTTCATAAAATTGCTTTAAAGTATTTAATGTTAAACAATATTATATTAATTTTTTAAAATTAATAAAAATATTAAAAGAGGACAAGAAGATGATAAATGGTCTGAAATATCATGGATTTTTCAATAATGAGCTATTTTTTCTTATAAGTTAAATTTTTACCATTTAGTTTTGAAATTTTTATTAACATGGTTAATGTTAAAATTAGTTAGTAAATGGGATAAATCAATATATATGGTTTAAAATACCACTTAAACTAATCCAAATTTTGTTGGTTAAAGCGATTTCAACCATATATTATATTATATTTTAATTTTTGGCCATAATGTTTCAATTTCACATGAAAATGAATTTAATATATTTAAATCATTTTATTAACTCCATGTGTGTCATTTCCTTAACTTTTAAAGGACACCCCTCCTCTCTCTTTACACCACATGGAGCCACCTGGATTGAGAAAAACATACACCATTATTTTCTAGACTTCCCAATACAATAATTATAGGTGATGTTATTATTAAAATACCATTCCTATGGCCTTTAATAAAACATCTAAAGGAGGTCTATTGAAGGAAAAGTACTCATTTTTTTCGACTCTTTCAAATTTATAAATTCTTATACTTCTGATAAATATATTTTACCCATCCAAGAATAATGTCTCGTGTATCCTAAATATAAATTAATATTATATTATTATGGTTTGACCATTGTTCATATTTTTCTGCTCTATAAAAGTGAGAAAACTGCTTGTGCATACGTATGACTTACCCTCTCCCCAATATAGTGTAATTCATTTGACATCATTGTTTTACTTAGATGGGTACAAAGATCACAATAATGAATATATATTATATTTATGAAATTATTATTATTATTTAAATATATTATATCATTTAACTTCTTACCCTTCCACTCATTAAAAAATGATAACATCACTCATGTATACGTGTGTACTACCATCTCCACGAAGCAATGTGATTTGTTTTTCATGTACACCTATCAAGGATAACTATAAATACATATATAATGAATATATGTTATATTTATATAATTACAACATTATGGTTATTCTGGAACAATGTTAAATATTCCAGAACCAAAACAACCACCCAAATACAAACATGCCGAACAAAAAGGTAACACTCAAAAACAATGACTTTAATAAACAATTATTAAAAACGGGTTTAAAAATTATAAATTATGCCATATATGATATTATAATTATTTATATAGTTATTTTATATAATTATAATAAATTTAAATTTAGTATAAATTATTCTAAAATCAATTACATTGAATTTTAGGGATGAGGTGAGGGTTCATTTTACAATCTCATCCTAACTCGGTATTGTTTATGTTTAAGTTTTGTTTGAGGAATTATATGATATATCTCTCTTATAATATATATATATATTCTTCCTATATAGTTATTTATGTGTTTTTAAATTATTATTTCCATTTTATCCTTCTTTGGATATAAAATAGTCAAAAATAATCTTTTAAAGGAAAATCAACTTTTTTTCTTTCAATTTGGTCGAAAATATTTTTATTCCATTTCTATATTTTCTTTAAAATGTGTTCTAGGGTATATTTAAAATTATTAAATTAATTGGAAAATATATTTTTACCCATTTTTTAATTTGTAAATAAAATGAAAATTAATCTTCTTTTCTTTTTCCATATGAGGTAATTTTTACAAAATTTGTGAACAAAATAATTATTTTAACATACACTTCCAAACGGATTTTTCGACCATCATGAATACTCTTTTCATTAAATATTATTTTTTTATGTTTCAATTATTATTTAAAATTACTAATATTTTGGACATTTTATGACTTTAAATAAGTGATTTTATAAAGAAAAGGGTATTTTCCTTAAGAAATTTTCCTATAATATTTTAAAAGTATTTCCATCCATATCAATATACTTTGGTGAATCCTCCAATATACTATTGATATACTCAAATGATAAAATATACCATATTTATCTTGATAGATTAAGATAATTTTGACTTGGAGAGTATTGACATTTAGTATTCTAGATCATCAAATACATATGGTTATTTTATATTAAGTCATGCTAATTAAGTTGTATTTTCGGTTCATATGATGACCAGATTAGAATTAAAAATTTAAAGGTGGGGACTAAAATTATATATCACCTCAATTCATCGATAAGTCTAATATGATAGGATAAGTTTAATATTTGGCCAAGGCATTTCCCATTAATCTAAGATGTCTTTCCACAAGGCCTCAATGGTAATTTTCAAATGTCATGCATTATGCATTCAATAATTATAAAATTATTTGTTTGTGTCCATGCGATTAATAAAAGAGTAATTTCATCCAAGGATAAGATTCAAGATCATGTGATTATTTATATAGTGTTATTTGATAATTATTTATTCTTTCCATATTATTCATTCCTTATTTACTCTATGATAGATTTCATTGTACACATTCCATTACTAGGCATTTAAGCTCATCCCTTTATTAGGTTTCCATTACTAAGGATTCCATGTAGTTTACTATTATTGATATGTAAGGATATTCTAGAGGGAATAATGATTTTCTCAAAGAGAATAATTCTTTGTATTTTTTATTTTTAAATGTAATATGAGATTCATGCATGTGTCTAGTATACCATGACTATTAAACTTTTCAGTCCCTTGGGATGAGATCACTTGTATATAGTGCCATTGTAATAAAGTAACCAACGAATTTGGACTACTAGGGTATGGGGTCTTTAAAATTTATATTAGATAAAGTTTAGTAGAATATTAGGGAACTAGATTTATGAAAACATATATTGGATAATATAATCATATGAAAGACTATTAAGATAATTTTAAGTATAGTATTATATCACAATTTTTTGGTAAAGTATATATTTTGTGGTTTTCATAGGAAATGCATACTTTTTTAGATACTAAAAGTGGGTGTGTTCTTGGAATAGATTCTTGTAAGGGAACTTTCCCTGAAAATAGTTGGTTGATTATATCTCCACCATCAATCTAGTTCATGGTTAATGGGACCCTTATTGTGCACCTATTTTCACCCACAAATGGATATTTTTACGGTAATTTACCTTTTCTATATAAACAACTATACTGTATTTAATATATAATGACCATCAATGAATTAGGTTAAAACTAAGGATTCATATATTTAAAATAATTATTTAAGGAATCCTATAAATTATTTTAATGATTATTATATTTCCCACTATGGTTATTGTTTTTTATTCTATACTTTTCAGTTTCATTCAATGTCTAGAACAAGAAGGAACCATGTTGACAATAAATGTGACATAAATATTCTATGATTTCCCTCTTGAGAAATTAAATATTATGGGAGATATAATGTGAAAGTATATGATTATTTATAACCATCTATCTTGATATATAATTGAAAACCTGAACACATGTGAGTTTCCAAATAATCCAAATATGAGAAAAATAGAGATTCATGAATACCATATAGGAAAGAAGATTCAAATTTATACATGTTGAGAATGTAAAAATAATAACCCCAGATAATGTTTTAAAGGTAGGGGAAGATGTTTTTTGCATAAAAGAATGGTTTGTATAAAATAATTTTCAATTAATTCGATGTCTTATGTGTGGGGAACCTATATATTATCCCACTCAACGCTCTAACTCAAGAGATGACTCCTAGAACAAGTAAGTTCATATATTATGTCAATTGTTAATGTTCAATGATTGAAGTTTTTATGATTTGGGATTATAGAATTAGGTTTATAATTACTTTACCAATTATATTCTAGTTATAAGAATCTTGAAATAACTAAGTATTTCCTAAAGTAACTTTTCTCAATGATTTTTAATCATATATTAAATGGTTACAATAAAGTTTAAAAGTTCCTTAGTGGTAAGGTGATATTCTTGTAGAAATAATATCATTTATGGATGGATAACCATTAATACATTCTTAATTTTTAGATGATAATTTTTATATGGGATAAATAGATGATTTATATTATGTAACCGATTTTTATAGTATTTTTGACCTTGAAAATGAATATAAATTCAATGTAAAAGGGATTCATAGTAAAGTTATTGACTTTTTGATTTATGAAATATATTCATCAATCTGTGATTTTATTTCAGAAATATGGATAGAGTTAATTTTTAGTTGTGTATATATTTTCACTGAGTTTTTTTGGTTATTAAGGTTGTTATCAAGTTTTATGAGAATGTATAATCAAGGTATTCACATGTTTGTTTTGAGACTTTATGAGCTACATTATGTTGACTAGGGATATATATTAAATTTGATCTTGGAAAAAAATAAGTGATAAAATATTTCTAATTTGTTGGTTTTAAATTTGGGAAAACATATTTAGATGATTTTTAAGGTTAAATATTCATGGAACTAATTATGTTTATATTTGGGTGATATTATTGAGGTTTTAGAGTTTAATGTTTTATATTAATCCATATTGGATAACTTGTTATAAATATTTTGAATTATGTAAAAAATCAAAGATAAATTTAATGAAATTTAATTATTCTATGGATCATTTGATCCACTAAAATTTTATTTTAGTGATTTATGCATGAAAACTTCATATTGAATATTTCTTTATTAGAGTAAGAGATGAAGTGTAAATTGATCAAAGCATAAAAAAAAGAATGAAATTGAGATTTTGAAATGGAATGAAATATTGTATGTATGATTTATAATTTTCTATATCCTTATAGTAAAACAATCACCCAAATTTATAAAAAGGATATTTAAATTAAAAAAAACTATAGCTTTATTTATGATAAAATTGATTGTTTTTTTAACACCTCACTGATTTGTTTTTGGTTTTGTGGTTATTAAATTTCTCAGCACCATATTATCTATCACTCTTTATTAGTCCTTGGACATTAATATTTCTTCTCTATGTAAATATTTTAACATTACACCAATGTTATTCACATCTAGTAATGAAATTCTTTATTATTCTAGGCATAATTTATTTTTCCCACTTTCCCATTTTTAAGGAAATATTATAATCCCTTCGAAAATGTGGGCTTTAAAAAAAGAATTTTCAAATATTGAACCTTATATAAAAAAGAAAAAAAATTAAAATAAATTTATTTAATGGGGGATAATATAAAACCCTCAAATATTAGTTTAAAATAATATTATTCTCAATAGCTTTGTTAACAGACAACACCGATCATTAATTCTGTTGTGATATACTATTAAAATAATATTTTTTAAATGTAACCATTATAACATAGTCAATGAATTCATGGGTAGTAATATGAGTAACAACATAATGATATATATATATATATAATGATCTCAAATAATACAAATGTATTGATTACATTTTTGGAAATAAGTACTCAGTTTTTAGTAAATTCATTTTATACTTCAAAAATATGTTTTATTCAAAATTTGTTTTTATTGAAATTTGTGTGCAGATATTATAATTAATTTATTAAACTATTAGAAATTTCATTTTATAAACAAAATTTTATCATTTTTGAAATCATCATATCAAAATTATCTTTAGGTGAATTTTTGGGAATTTTCTGAAAAAGCTGATTTTTGGGTAAATAAAGAAAATATGGATTTTTATAGAAAATTATTTTTTTAGTATTTTTAAAGAACCATTTTTGTTTATTTTGGGTTAAAAATTTAATTACCTTATTATAGTAAAAATAATTCAATATATACCTTTTTGATCAATATTATACTTTATCTTGGTATAAAAATTCTTTTGGACTAAAAGGCATTTTTGAGAAAATGTTTTTCATTCCGTTTTGTGTTTTTATATTAAATTAATTTCTTTTATTTATAATAACTGAATATTAATATATATATAACATATTGTAATAATAATTTACAAATTTATTAATGATTCAAATCTCATTTTTTTCATTTTCAATGGTAACTATGGTAAATAGTTACAACCACAGTAAAAGGTGAATCAAGTTAATTAAGGATAAAACTAATATGAGAAGGCATTAATATATATGTTACAATTTACATTAACCTACTTTATGATTTTATTTCACCCATCCTCATCTAAATTTATATTAAATGACCACTTGGATCCTTCTTTCATTGATAATGACCTACATGGTATTTTATGTAAAGAAAATTACAAAATGTCACCCTCTTTTAAATTTATCTTATAAGTTCACATGGGAAGAAATATTATTGACTGGATATTAGAGGTTATTTTTATAATACTGAAATTATTTTCATGATGGTAATTTTTTTATAATGTTTATTTATTTTATAATTACCTAAAATTCTTATAAAACACTAATACAGTGCTTGTACAAGCAGTGGAAAAGTCAAAGTAAATAATTTTAAAATCATCAAAAGTAATGTATTTTGGGTGAATTATGGTTTTAAAAGAGTTTTATAGTCAATAATAATGTTTTATTTATTTTTAAATGTATTATATTATATTTAAATAACATTATTGATATCGTTAACATCAAATTATGTGAATGGTTGTTAAAATGACATTAATTTTATTTTATGTTAAATAATATTTTATTAAACTATTTAAATATAATAAAAATATAGAAATATGAAATTTGGATGATAAATGGTCAAAAATATCATACCTTGTCAATTTATGATCCAAATATTACATTTGGAGTAAAATTATAACCATTTAATATTGAAAATGGTTTTATCACAGTTAAGGTTAAAATTTGATAACAAATGGGTTAAATCAAAATATATTGATTATAATACTAATTAAACCTATCCAAATTTCATTATTTTATGGGATTTAAAACATATCATAACTTATATTATAAATATTTGGTACATGTTTCCAATTATACAAGGAAACAAATTTGTTATGTTCAAATATTTTTTATTAATTCCATGTCGTCCCCTTCCTTCACTATAAAAGGACATCCCTACAATCTCTTCTTTACACTAACTTGAGTCCCATAGCCCATTGAAACATTTAACAATAATTTTATCATATTATATATCCATTAATTATATATATTTTTCGTCTTAAATTTCCATTTTTTTAGTCATTTAGAAGGGATCTAAAGGTTTTCTGATGAAGAAGATGTAATCAATATTACCAACATTTTCAAATTTATTTCTTATTATAGTTCCTCTAATTATATTGTGACCATCCAGAAGTAAATAATAATGTATAATAAATATAATAAGTTATTATTATTACTATGGGATAATCATTTTCCATCTATTTTTCATTCTTTGGAAAGAAAAAACTTCACTCATGCTTGTGTATGGCTAATCGTCTCTATTTAGCGGTGTAATTTTATTTCCATAACAACTTCAATTATATGGTGTTAAAGATTAAACTAATTAGTATATATGATACATATAAAAAATTATTATTCTATAAATATAATATATCTTTTAATTTATTACCCATACACTAATTCAAAAATGATAATGTTTCTCGTGCTTACGTCTGGACTACCACCTCCCCAGAGAGATCTGATTCATTTCCATGTACAACATTCAAGGATGATTATATATATATATATAATATAGGAAATTTATATTATTATTAAAATAATATAATTTATTTAACCATGGTATAAATGTAAGGACTGTAACTACTGAACCGAAACACACGTGAAAAATGAAATTGTTAACACTTGGAAATAATGATTTTAATAATTAATTATTAATAAACAGATGTTAAAATGTTATGATTGGAACACATATGATATTATAGGTGTAACAGCCCGAGATTTTATGAAAAATATTCTTTTTATTTCACTAATGTCTTGTGTTGTATGCTACACCAAAAGGATCTTGCACAACACGCATCCTTGACTTGCCTTGCATTACACGCAATCGCGACCTTCCTCGATATCGTGTGTAGTACGCAATAACGAGTTTCACTAAACAGCGATATGCTATTAAAATGTTATTAAAACTAGCCGTTATGAATAGTAATAACCACTTTTTGAAATTTTGTAAATTTTATTTTTCAAAATGGATTTCATTTTTGGATTCGGAGTATCGAATTTAGCCTAAGGTGAAATTTTGGTACATTTCAGATAACTTTCATATTCTGATGAATAGTGAAAATTACTAAATTTTAATTAAAAACAACCTTTTTAAAGAAATAATTAATAGTGATAAATTATTAATTTGAGTGGTTTTAAAGTATATTTAGAATATATTTTTACAATTTAACACAATGTTGGTCATTGGATGAAATTTCACATTTAAACCAGACATAATCAAGTGTCAATCTTTTGATAGATATTGTTTCTTAAAAACACGCTATTTGTTTTAACAGCGGGATTTAATTATAAAATTAATTAATGCAATTTCTATGTTATGAATTTGGTAAAATAGACTTCATTTTTGAATTCGAAATATAAAATATAGCTTAGGATGAAATTTTGGCATTGTTCTGAAAAACATCAATTTTTGATGAATAGTGAAACTACTAAGTGGTAGGATAAAAACTGAATTTTGCATAAAACTTAATTTTACCACTTCTGTGAATGGAATTTCGAAAATCCGAGAGACACGGTTAATATCAAGGACTAAAATGTGATTCAATGAGATGAAAATAATTTTTTGGTGAATAGTAACTTTTTACTTTTTTTACCGTGGTTAATAGTAAATAGGGTAACTAAGGGTAAATATGATATTACTATTACTCTAACACATGTCCTAATTCTATTGGATAAGTGTAATTCGACCAAAAACAAACTTAGGAATAAAAAATGACCATTTAGGCCCACTTGGATTAGATTAGGACATTTATTATTAATTTATTTAAAGAAGGGTTAAAATAGTTAAAATCAAAGTTTAATAAGTAAATCATTTTTAATATGGGGTTATACATAAGATAAATTCGATTGTAAATATTAATTAGAAAGATAAAAATCTTTCCTACATGATGGTATTTTATTTGTAATTTTTAGACATCAAATAATTTAATTTATTTATGACACAAAGATGATGCAGTAATTATCTTATTAATGAAATATTGACATAATTGATGTTAAAAACACCAAAATAAATGTAATTTGAGACTTTTTATGAATTCCACTAATTTTCTAGGTTACTATGATATATTAGTGTTGATTTAATCAACTTGGTTCGAACATATAATTCTGTTATGACTTTCACAAAAATCATATATCAAATAGTGTCAAAATTGACACAAAATAGTTTTTAAATCAAATATTATATTACTAATTGTTATTTTATTCCTAAAAATCTAAGGTTCGGCCAAATGACTTAGATAAGGATATATATATTAATAATAAACAATTTGGGGTTCGTTTGGCATGATATAGTAAGTGTATTAACCATATAGTGAAAAAAAACAAAAAGACACGGTAAAAGTTAAATTAATTAACTTAGAGTTAAATCTAATTGATAAGGTTAAAATAATACCCTAAACTTGTCTAAATCCTATTGGATGATATGATTTCGACCCATCCCCACATTAGCTTCGAAATAAGACCCTTTGGAACCATTATAAACCGATTTTGACTTTAATATAAAATAATATTTTGAGATATTCCTAAGGTGCCCCTCTCCTCCCTTATAAAAGGACACCTCCTCCCCCTCCTCCTCACACCAAATTGAGCACTCAAGCTCGGACAAACCCTGACAAAATCTCTTCTCCACTTCCCTAGCAACATCCTAGAGGTTCTGGTCTTCCTCAAAGACCAATTTTAGTTCCCTAAGAGGAGGTCTCCAAAGGGCGCTTCAAAGAAGAGGTAATTACCATTACCAATTCTTTCATCTTTATTTATTCTTCCACTTCTTATTCTTAGGTTGTTTCATTATGAAGTAATAACATCAGTATCACTCATATACTGATATGTTATTATAAGTATGAAACAACCCTATTTCACCATCTATCCATCCTACGGAAAAAGAAATCACCGCGCGTGCGTACGTACGGAATACCGTCTCCACGCCGTGGTGTAATCTATTTTCCACCACCACCTTACATGGATGGGTATAATGGTGTAAAGAATAACTATACATAGTTATTACAACATCATATTGATTATGATATATTGTATAATCCACTCCAATTCAATTCAATATTTATGGAAATGATATCATCGCTCGTGCGTACGTACGGACTACCGTCTCCACGACGCGATGAGATTCATTCTCCATGTTAACCATTTAAGAATGATTATAAAGTATATATAAGAAATAATAATGAAATATATGACATTATAAAGCTACTGGATTTATGTATATATATATATATATATGTATTTCATCTACTTACTTCCATTCAAGACAATAAGGAAAGAAAAACAGCGTTCATGCGTACGTACGGACTACCGTCTCCATGAACGGTGTTTTTCATTTCATTTATCTATCTATTATATGTATATATATACTGAATATATATGATATATAAATCATATTTTATATTCTGGAAGTAAGTAAATCATGATATAAGAACAACAAGTCAAAACACCTACGATAAATGAAACGATTTTACCCAAAACGCTTCTTTAACATGGAATTTACAAAAGAACGGGTAATATAATGGCATAAGTGAACCATATATGATATCATAACAATGAATATGATTCTGTAATAAGTCAATGACATTATTTAAATCATTATACAGGAGGTTCGGACACATACGAAGCAAATCATACCTAAGGTAAGGGAAATATCACAATCTCATTTTTATCCGAGATTGTTTATTCGTAAGTATTTACTGGGGTGTATTTTATCATCCACATCCATGTTTCATCAATATGTAATATTATTTCCATCCACCTAAAATTATTTAAATCCATTTTTACCCTTCTGTGAGTTCTTAGTAATATGTATGAAAGGAATCTTTTGTCATTTTTCGTACGAGGTACTTTTTGACTTTTCCGACAAAAGTACGAAGAATGTTTTTTTAACTTATACGGCATGGATGGATTTTTAAAACATTATTTCCAAGAATCTTCCTTTACAGGTTTTCAAGTTTATTTTTAATCAACTTATTTTATTTTAAAGTCGTATGACATGTTATGAAAGGAAAAATGTTTTTGAAGAAGAAAGGATATTTTCCTCAAGAATTCAATTCAAGTGTTTTATCAAAA
This sequence comes from Viscum album, assembly GCA_963277665.1. Classification (NCBI taxonomy): domain Eukaryota; kingdom Viridiplantae; phylum Streptophyta; class Magnoliopsida; order Santalales; family Viscaceae; genus Viscum; species Viscum album. The sequence continues at coordinate 512,294,331 of OY728163.1, read as the reverse complement.
TTATTTTCCATATAAGATAATAAAGGGTTATGTTTCTATCAATATTTTTACATTGATTTGACTATGTTATGATGGAATTATGTTTATGAATTCCTTTATCTTATATGAATGGTTTTATGATGTCACGTTGTTTAAGAATCCCATTTTTATTACATGGGTTACGCTATGATGTATGGTTTATGATTATGTGGCACACATAAGAATGGTATCATTATGAGATGGGTGGGACCTATATCTCCCTCCAATGCATTGGGTAAAGATTTTATATCTCATGAGATAGACATGGCTGAAATGGTAGGTTATACCGGTTCAGTGAAACAGGACTGAAACGAGGGTTACTCGATTCAGAAAGGGACTTTGTCCACTAAGATAGTCTTGGAAATGAGTCTTGACTAACAAGAAATGATTCTCTATGATTATGTGTGAATGCCACAAAGTTTCATGTTTTAAGTTATGATTATTGTGATTAAATTTCACTACCATGATTTATCCCATGTTATGAAATTATGCTCTCTTTTGCAGGTTATGATTTCCAAAATGTTATGTTTTTATGAATACGATGTGATTGACATTTTTTTTGTTTACCCTTACTGAGCATTTGAGCTCACCCTTTTATGTTTTCTTTTCCCCAGGATATAAAGAAAGGTTTTAGGTAAAAAAAGGAAGATCTTTATGGGAGATGTTGAAGATCTTTCACCACGATTAGAAGATTTTATTCCAAGTTTCCAAAGACACTAAACTATTACGATCCTTGTGTGTGTGTTTTTGTTATGTACTAAGTATTCCGCAAATGTAATGTAATGTCAATGTACGTCAGGCTTCGGGTCTCTACAGTTGGTATCAGAGGAAAGGTTTAGTCAACCTTTGGAAACTAGGATGCGAGAACTTTAGTGAGATCCCTAGAGATATTTATAAGGTATGTCTAGGGATGTCCCTAAGGATAAGTATACATATAGGATACAGTCCTAGAACAACAGTAACGATCATAGAATTTAACCTAAGATGTTAGATATCGAGGATACTCCACCTTTATTATGTTGTTTTCCTTAGCATGATTTTTGCCTCTCACACTATTCTTTTTTCTGGGTTTTAGAAAATGGCTGGAAACAAGATGTTTCACGATAATGGAGGATATGATGGACAATGGAATGATATTCTTCATAATGAAATGGGATTTGGAAGTCCAAACATCATTATTATTCCGAATCAGCAATCTCATAATATGATCAATAAAGTAAAATTTGGTAAGTTTCCTGACTCGGCTAATAAGAGAAAGATGGAGTTTCATGATGATCATAGAGGAAAGAAAGTTCAATTTCCCCTATGTAAATTATGTGGGAAGAGGCATCAAGGAGAATGTTTCAAAGGAACTGGAAGATGCTTTGGGTGTGGAAAAGAAGGACACAAAGCAAGTAAGTGCAAAGTAAAAGGGTCGGTTAACACCATGGATGAGGATAATGGTATTGCTACGACATCAAAAATGGTTAAGTGTTTTAAATGTGGAATGTATGGGCATTATGCAAACAAATGCCCTAAGGGAAAGACTTATGAAGAGAATCAGTATGGTCATATGGGTAGTATTTATGTGGATGATGATGAAGAGACTACAAATGATATGTGAGATGAAAGAATTTTTGAAGCTCGGTCAATGGTTTAAGAATGTAGTGGAATGATTACATGTTTATCATGTGTAATTTTTGATAAGTAATCTCATGCTACTATGGAATAAAGATACATCTATGGATTGTTACACTGTTGTCTTCCCTTGTGTTTTGAAAAATGTTACCAGTATCCATGAAAGGTTATTCAGATATTTTTGGAATGTATATGATATGCGCATAATGAAGGGATAAGGAGAAAATTAAATGTTTGATAGTATTCATGAGCTCATGATTGATATAAGGACTAAGTGATATCATGGTTTCAGTATATAGAATTTTGAGGATTTTGGTATGTGGAAAGTGTTAACTTTAAACTGCATTCATGTTTTCACTATGGTATTCAAGAGAATACATGATTAAGGAATTTGAATGATTGGAATGCGACCAACAAAACATATCTTATGATATATGGGAGTGGACTGCAGTATTATGGATAAGCCTAAAGATTGGAATGGATTATGTTGGACATAAGTGAGTATTGTTTAAGGATATAAGTTTTTTTTTCGATATTATTGATGGGATGTTATAGTAATGTAGTTTTAGAAAAAGGACAACCTGCAGGACGGGCGACAACCCATCGCGTCGGACAAGGCTGTGGGAATCGAACCCACAACCAAAGTGCGACTGGCCTTTATCGCCTACCACTGGCCTACAGGAAGTCCCTGTTTAGTAGAAACTAGTTTTATTATATTAAGCAGTATGATATATGAAGTATAAGTCCATTTTAGGAACCATATGTGATTAATCTCACTATAGATCGACTTATGTATATAATTTTTGCTAACCTTTTGTTTGAGACAGATGGAATGACCCGTCATTCTATCACATGATCTGCTAACACTTCACGAATAACAAATTCAACTTCATTTATTTAAGAGATGAAGTGGAAATTGTTCAAGGCATGAACAACAGTGAGATTTTACCAAAATAAAGTAAGTATTTATTCTAATTCAAATTTTCAACTTTAGGGAAATGATCTTGAAAACCAAAAATGTTGTCCTAGTGATCTTATACCTGATGAATCAGATGGTACCTTATATCATCACAAATCTATGGATTTGTGATTACTGGCTTTTCCATAGCCATGTTCTCTACCACTCTCCATCAGAACATGATGGTTAGATTTCTCTTCTATATCCATATTTTCACCTATGTGGAAACCCAGTGATTAGTTTATTTTGGTAATCGTTACATTTCATACTTTAGTTTTTTAAAGCCAAGTTTTGGTATTCCTTTTTACGATGTGGGTTTCTATTAAAGAAACTTTCGAATAGTAAACCATTTATAACCCCGACGAATTTCGAGGGTGAAATTCATTTTAAGGGGGGTAGAATGTAACAGCCCGAGATTTTATGAAAAATATTCTTTTTATTTCACTAATGTCTTGTGTTGTATGCTACACCAAAAAGATCTTTCACAACACGCATCCTTGACTTGCCTTGCATTACACGCAATCGCGACCTTCCTCGATAGCGTGTGTAGTACGCAATAACGAGTTTCACTAAACAGCGATATGCTATTAAAATGTTATTAAAACTAGCCGTTATGAATAGTAATAACCACTTTTTGAAATTTTGTAAATTTTATTTTTCAAAATGGATTTCATTTTTGGATTCGGAGTATCGAATTTAGCCTAAGGTGAAATTTTGGTACATTTCGGATAACTTTCATATTCTGATGAATAGTGAAAATTACTAAATTTTAATTAAAAACAACCTTTTTAAAGAAATAATTAATAGTGATAAATTATTAATTTGAGTGGTTTTAAAGTATATTTAGAATATATTTTTACAATTTAACACAATGTTGGTCATTGGATGAAATTTTACATTTAAACCAGACATAATCAAGTGTCAATCTTTTGATAGATATTGTTTCTTAAAAACACGCTATTTGTTTTAACAGCGGGATTTAATTATAAAATTAATTAATGCAATTTCTATGTTATGAATTTGGTAAAATAGACTTCATTTTTGAATTCGCAATATAAAATATAGCTTAGGATGAAATTTTGGCATTGTTCTGAAAAACATCAATTTTTGATGAATAGTGAAACTACTAAGTGGTAGGTTAAAAACTGAATTTTGCATAAAATTTAATTTTTCCGCTTCTGTGAAAGGAATTTCGAAAATCCGAGAGACACGGTTAATATCAAGGACTAAAATGTGATTCAATGAGATGAAAATAATTTTTTGGTGAATAGTAACTTTTTACTTTTTTTACCGTGGTTAATAGTAAATAGGGTAACTAAGGGTAAATATGATATTACTATTACCCTAACACATGTCCTAATTCTATTGGATAAGTGTAATTCGACCAAAAACAAACTTAGGAATAAAAAATGACCATTTAGGCCCACTTGGATTAGATTAGGACATTTATTATTAATTTATTTAAAGAAGGGTTAAAATAGTTAAAATCAAAGTTTAATAAGTAAATCATTTTTAATATGGGGTTATAAATAAGATAAATTCGATTGTAAATATTCATTAGAAATCTAAAAAGATTTCCTACATGATGGTATTTTATTTGTAATTTTTAGACATCAAATAATTTAATTTATTTATGACACAAAGATGATGCAGTAATTATCTTATTAATGAAATATTGACATAATTGATGTTATAAACACCAAAATAAATGTAATTTGAGACTTTTTATGAATTCCACTAATTTTCTAGGTTACTATGATATATTAGTGTTGATTTAATCAACTTGGTTGGAACATATAATTCTGTTATGACTTTCAAAAAAATCATATATCAAATAGTGTCAAAATTGACACAAAATAGTTTTTAAATCAAATATTATATTACTAATTGTTATTTTATTCCTAAAAATCTATGGTTCGGCCAAATGACTTAGCTAAGGATATATATATTAATAATAAACAACTTGGGGTTCGTTTGGCATGATATAGTAAGTGTATTAACCATATAGTGAAAGAAAACAAAAAGACACGGTAAAAGTTAAATTAATTAACTTAGAGTTAAATCTAATTGATAAGGTTAAAATAATACCCTAAACTTGTCTAAATCCTATTGGATGATAGGATTTCGACCCATCCCCACATTAGCTTCGAAATAAGACCCTTTGGAACCATTATAAACCGATTTTGACTTTAATATAAAATAATATTTTGAGATATTCCTAAGGTGCCCCTCTCCTCCCTTATAAAAGGACACCTCCTCCCCCTCCTCCTCACACCAAATTGAGCACTCAAGCTCGGCCAAACCCTGCCAAAATCTCTTCTCCACTTCCCTAGAAACATCCTAGAGGTTCTGGTCTTCCTCAAAGACCAATTTTAGTTCCCTAAGAGGAGGTCTCCAAAGGGCGCTTCAAAGAAGAGGTAATTACCATTACCAATTCTTTCATCTTTATTTATTCTTCCACTTCTTATTCTTAGGTTGTTTCATTATGAAGTAATAACATCAGTATCACTCATATACTGATATGTTATTATAAGTATGAAACAACCCTATTTCACCATCTATCCATCCTACGGAAAAAGAAATCACTGCGCGTGCGTACGTACGGAATACCGTCTCCACGCCGTGGTGTAATCTATTTTCCACCACCACCTTACATGGATGGGTATAATGGTGTAAAGAATAACTATACATAGTTATTACAACATCATATTGATTATGATATATTGTATAATCCCCTCCAATTCAATTCAATATTTATGGAAATGATATCATCGCTCGTGCGTACGTACGGACTACCGTCTCCACGACGCGATGAGATTCATTCTCCATGTTAACCATTTAAGAATGATTATAAAGTATATATAAGAAATAATAATGAAATATATGGCATTATAAAGCTACTGGATTTATGCATATATATATATATATGTATGTCATCTACTTACTTCCATTCAAGACAATAAGGAAAGAAAAACAGCGTTCATGCGTACGTACGGACTACCGTCTCCATGAACGGTGTTTTTCATTTCATTTATCTATCTATTATATGTATATATATACTGAATATATATGATATATAAATCATATTTTATATTCTGGAAGTAAGTAAATCATGATATAAGAACAACAAGTCAAAACACCTACGATAAATGAAACGATTTTACCCAAAACGCTTCTTTAACATGGAATTTACAAAAGAACGGGTAATATAATGGCATAAGTGAACCATATATGATATCATAACAATGAATATGATTCTGTAATAAGTCAATGACATTATTTAAATCATTATACAGGAGGTTCGGACACATACGAAGCAAATCATACCTAAGGTAAGGGAAATATCACAATCTCATTTTTATCCGAGATTGTTTATTCGTAAGTATTTACTGGGGTGTATTTTATCATCCAAATCCATGTTTCATCAATATGTAATATTATTTCCATCCACCTAAAATTATTTAAATCCATTTTTACCCTTCTGTGAGTTCTTAGTAATATGTATGAAAGGAATCTTTTGTCATTTTTCGTACGAGGTACTTTTTGACTTTTCCGACAAAAGTACGAAGAATGTTTTTTTAACTTATACGGCATGGATGGATTTTTAAAACATTATTTCCAAGAATCTTCCTTTACAAGTTTTCAAGTTTATTTTTAATCAACTTCTTTTATTTTAAAGTCGTATGACAAGTTATGAAAGGAAAAATGTTTTTGAAGAAGAAAGGATATTTTCCTCAAGAATTCAATTCAAGTGTTTTATCAAAATTATTTTCCATCTAAGATAATAAAGGGTTATGTTTCTATCCATATTTTTACATTGATTTGACTATGTTATGATGGAATTATGTTTATGAATTCCTTTATCTTATATGAATGGTTTTATGATGTCACGTTGTTTAAGAATCCCATTTTTATTACATGGGTTACGCTATGATGTATGGTTTATGATTATGTGGCACACATAAGAATGGTATCATTATGAGATGGGTGGGACCTATATCTCCCTCCAATGCATTGGGTAAAGATTTTATATCTCATGAGATAGACATGGCTGAAATGGTAGGTTATACCGGTTCAGTGAAACAGGAATGAAACGAGGGTTACTCGATTCAGAAAGGGACTTTGTCCACTAAGATAGTATTGGCAATGAGTCTTGACTAACAAGAAATGATTCTCTATGATTATGTGTGAATGCCACAAAGTTTCATGTTTTAAGTTATGATTATTGTGATTAAATTTCACTACCATGATTTATCCCATGTTATGAAATTATGCTCTCTTTTGCAGGTTATGATTTCCAAAATGTTATGTTTTTATGAATACGATGTGATTGACATTTCTTTTGTTTACCCTTACTGAGCATTTGAGCTCACCCTTTTATGTTTTCTTTTCCCCAAGATATAAAGAAAGGTTTTAGGTAAAAAAAAAGGAAGATCTTTATGGGAGATGTTGAAGATCTTTCACCACGATTAGAAGATTTTATTCCAAGTTTCCAAAGACACTAAACTATTACGATCCTTGTGTGTGTGTTTTTGTTATGTACTAAGTATTCCGCAAATGTAATGTAATGTCAATGTACGTCAGGCTTCGGGTCTCTACAGTTGGTATCAGAGGAAAGGTTTAGTCAACCTTTGGAAACTAGGATGCGAGAACTTTAGTGAGATCCCTAGAGATATTTATAAGGTATGTCTAGGGATGTCCCTAAAGATAAATATACATATAGGATACAGTCCTAGAACAACGGTAACGATCATAGAATTTAACCTAAGATGTTAGATATCGAGGATACTCCACCTTTATTATGTTGTTTTCCTTAGCATGATTTTTGCCTCTCACACTATTCTTTTTTCTGGGTTTTAGAAAATGGCTGGAAACAAGATGTTTCACGATAATGGAGGATATGATGGACAATGGAATGATATTCTTCATAATGAAATGGGATTTGGAAGTCCAAACATCATTATTATGCCGAATCAGCAATCTCATAATATGATCAATAAAGTAAAATTTGGTAAGTTTCCTGACTCGGCTAATAAGAGAAAGATAGAGTTTCATGATGATCATAGAGGAAATAAAGTTCAATTTCCCCTATGTAAATCATGTGGGAAGAGGCATCAAGGAGAATGTTTCAAAGGAACTGGAAGATGCTTTGGGTGTGGAAAAGAAGGACACAAAGCAAGTAAGTGCAAAGGAAAAGGGTCGGTTAACACCATGGATGAGGATAATGGTATTGCTACGACATCAAAAATGGTTAAGTGTTTTAAATGTGGAATGTATGGGCATTATGCAAACAAATGCCCTAAGGGAAAGACTCATGAAGAGAATCAGTATGGTCATATGGGTAGTATTTATGTGGATGATGATGAAGAGACTACAAATGATATGTGAGATGAAAGAATTTTTGAAGCTCGGTCAATGGTTTAAGAATGTAGTGGAATGATTACATGTTTATCATGTGTAATTTTGTATAAGTAATCTCATGATACTATGGAATAAAGATACATCTATGGATTGTTACACTGTTGTCTTCCCTTGTGTTTTGAAAAATGTTACCAGTATCCATGAAATGTTATTCAGATATTTTTGGAATGTATATGATATGCGCATAATGAAGGGATAAGGAGAAAATTAAATGTTTGATAGTATTCATGAGCTCATGATTGATATAAGGACTAAGTGATAACATGGTTTGAGTATATAGAATTTTGAGGATTTTGGTATGTGGAAAGTGTTAACTTTAAACTGCATTCATGTTTTCACTATGGTATTCAAGAGAATACATGATTAAGGAATTTGAATGATTGGAATGCGACCAACAAAACATATCTTATGATATATGGGAGTGGACTGCAGTATTATGGATAAGCCTAAAGATTGGAATGGATTATGTTGGACATAAGTGAGTATTGTTTAAGGATATAAGTTTTTTTTCGATATTATTGATGGGATGTTATAGTAATGTAGTTTTAGAAAAAGGACAACCTGCAGGACGGGCGACAACTCATCGCGTCGGACAAGGCTGTGGGAATCGAACCCACAACCAAAGTGCGACTGGCCTTTATCGCCTACCACTGGCCTACAGGAAGTCCCTGTTTAGTAGAAACTAGTTTTATTATATTATGCAGTATGATATATGAAGTATAAGTCCATTTTAGGAACCATATGTGATTAATCTCACTATAGATCGACTTATGTATATAATTTTTGCTAACCTTTTGTTTGAGACAGATGGAATGACCCGTCATTCTATCACATGATCTGCTAACACTTCACGAATAACAAATTCAACTTCATTTATTTAAGAGATGAAGTGGAAATTGTTCAAGGCATGAACAACAGTGAGATTTTACCAAAATAAAGTAAGTATTTATTCTAATTCAAATTTTCAACTTTAGGGAAATGATCTTGAAAACCAAAAATGTTGTCCTAGTGATCTTATACCTGATGAATCAGATGGTACCTTATATCATCACAAATCTATGGATTTGTGATTACTGGCTTTTCCATAGCCATGTTCTCTACCACTCTCCATCAGAACATGATGGTTAGATTTCTCTTCTATATCCATATTTTCACCTATGTGGAAACCCAGTGATTAGTTTATTTTGGTAATCGTTACATTTCATACTTTAGTTTTTTAAAGCCAAGTTTTGGTATTCCTTTTTACGATGTGGGTTTCTATTAAATAAACTTTCGAATAGTAAACCATTTATAACCCCGACGAATTTCGAGGGCGAAATTCATTTTAAGGGGGGTAGAATGTAACAGCCCGAGATTTTATGAAAAATATTCTTTTTATTTCACTAATGTCTTGTGTTGTATGCTACACCAAAAGGATCTTGCACAACACGCATCCTTGAATTGCCTTGCATTACACGCAATCGCGACCTTCCTCAATAGCGTGTGTAGTACGCAATAACGAGTTTCACTAAACAGCGATATGCTATTAAAATGTTATTAAAACTAGCCGTTATGAATAGTAATAACCACTTTTTGAAATTTTGTAAATTTTATTTTTCAAAATGGATTTCATTTTTGGATTCGGAGTATCGAATTTAGCCTAAGGTGAAATTTTGGTACATTTCGGATAACTTTCATATTCTGATGAATAGTGAAAATTACTAAATTTTAATTAAAAACAACCTTTTTAAAGAAATAATTAATAGTGATAAATTATTAATTTGAGTGGTTTTAAAGTATATTTAGAATATATTTTTACAATTTAACACAATTTTGGTCATTGGATGAAATTTTACATTTAAACCAGACATAATCAAGTGTCAATCTTTTGATAGATATTGTTTCTTAAAAACACGCTATTTGTTTTAACAGCGGGATTTAATTATAAAATTAATTAATGCAATTTCTATGTTATGAATTTGGTAAAATAGACTTCATTTTTGAATTCTCAATATAAAATATAGCTTAGGATGAAATTTTGGCATTGTTCTGAAAAACATCAATTTTTGATGAATAGTGAAACTACTAAGTGGTAGGTTAAAAACTGAATTTTGCATAAAACTTAATTTTTCCGCTTCTGTGAAAGGAATTTCGAAAATCCGAGAGACACGGTTAATATCAAGGACTAAAATGTGATTCAATGAGATGAAAATAATTTTTTGGTGAATAGTAACTTTTTACTTTTTTTACCGTGGTTAATAGTAAATAGGGTAACTAAGGGTAAATATGATATTACTATTACCCTAACACATGTCCTAATTCTATGGGATAAGTGTAATTCGACCAAAAACAAACTTAGGAATAAAAAATGACCATTTAGGCCCACTTGGATTAGATTAGGACATTTATTATTAATTTATTTAAAGAAGGGTTAAAATAGTTAAAATCAAAGTTTAATAAGTAAATCATTTTTAATATGGGGTTATACATAAGATAACTTCGATTGTAAATATTCATTAAAAATATAAAAAGATTTCCTACATGATGGTATTTTATTTGTAATTTTTAGACATCAAATAATTTAATTTATTTATGACACAAAGATGATGCAGTAATTATCTTATTAATGAAATATTGACATAATTGATGTTATAAACACCAAAATAAATGTAATTTGAGACTTTTTATGAATTCCACTAATTTTCTAGGTTACTATGATATATTAGTGTTGATTTAATCAACTTGGTTGGAACATATAATTCTGTTATGACTTTCACAAAAATCATATATCAAATAGTGTCAAAATTGACACAAAATAGTTTTTAAATCAAATATTATATTACTAATTGTTATTTTATTCCTAAAAATCTAAGGTTCGGCCAAATGACTTAGATAAGGATATATATATTAATAATAAACAATTTGGGGTTCGTTTGGCATGATATAGTAAGTGTATTAACCATATAGTGAAAGAAAACAAAAAGACACGGTAAAAGTTAAATTAATTAACTTAGAGTTAAATCTAATTGATAAGGTTAAAATAATACCCTAAACTTGTCTAAATCCTATTGGATGATAGGATTTCGACCCATCCCCACATTAGCTTCGAAATAAGACCCTTTGGAACCATTATAAACCGATTTTGACTTTAATATAAAATAATATTTTGAGATATTCCTAAGGTGCCCCTCTCCTCCCTTATAAAAGGACACCTCCTCCCCCTCCTCCTCACACCAAATTGAGCACTCAAGCTCGGCCAACCCCTGCCAAAATCTCTTCTCCACTTCCCTAGAAACATCCTAGAGGTTCTGGTCTTCCTCAAAGACCAATTTTAGTTCCCTAAGAGGAGGTCTCCAAAGGGCGCTTCAAAGAAGAGGTAATTACCATTACCAATTCTTTCATCTTTATTTATTCTTCCACTTCTTATTCTTAGGTTGTTTCATTATGAAGTAATAACATCAGTATCACTCATATACTGATATGTTATTATAAGTATGAAACAACCCTATTTCACCATCTATCCATCCTACGGAAAAAGAAATCACCGCGCGTGCGTACGTACGGAATACCGTCTCCACGCCGTGGTGTAATCTATTTTCCACCACCACCTTACATGGATGGGTATAATGGTGTAAAGAATAACTATACATAGTTATTACAACATCATATTGATTCTGATATATTGTATAATCCACTCCAATTCAATTCAATATTTATGGAAATGATATCATCGCTCGTGCGTACGTACGGACTACCGTCTCCACGACGCGATGAGATTCATTCTCCATGTTAACCATTTAAGAATGATTATAAAGTATATATAAGAAATAATAATGAAATATATGACATTATAAAGCTACTGGATTTATGCATATATATATATGTATGTCATCTACTTACTTCCATTCAAGACAATAAGGAAAGAAAAACAGCGTTCATGCGTACGTACGGACTACCGTCTCCATGAACGGTGTTTTTCATTTCATTTATCTATCTATTATATGTATATATATACTGAATATATATGATATATAAATCATATTTTATATTCTGGAAGTAAGTAAATCATGATATAAGAACAACAAGTCAAAACACCTACGATAAATGAAACGATTTTACCCAAAACGCTTCTTTAACATGGAATTTACAAAAGAACGGGTAATATAATGGCATAAGTGAACCATATATGATATCATAACAATGAATATGATTCTGTAATAAGTCAATGACATTATTTAAATCATTATACAGGAGGTTCGGACACATACGAAGCAAATCAGACCTAAGGTAAGGGAAATATCACAATCTCATTTTTATCCGAGATTGTTTATTCGTAAGTATTTACTGGGGTGTATTTTATCATCCACATCCATGTTTCATCAATATGTAATATTATTTCCATCCACCTAAAATTATTTAAATACATTTTTACCCTTCTGTGAGTTCTTAGTAATATGTATGAAAGGAATATTTTGTCATTTTTCTTACGAGGTACTTTTTGACTTTTCCGACAAAAGTACGAAGAATGTTTTTTTAACTTATACGGCATGGATGGATTTTTAAAACATTATTTCCAAGAATCTTCCTTTACAAGTTTTCAAGTTTATTTTTAATCAACTTCTTTTATTTTAAAGTCGTATGACATGTTATGAAAGGAAAAATGTTTTTGAAGAAGAAAGGATATTTTCCTCAAGAATTCAATTCAAGTGTTTTATCAAAATTATTTTCCATCTAAGATAATAAAGGGTTATGTTTCTATCCATATTTTTACATTGATTTGACTATGTTATGATGGAATTATGTTTATGAATTCCTTTATCTTATATGAATGGTTTTATGATGTCACGTTGTTTAAGAATCCCATTTTTATTACATGGGTTACGCTATGATGTATGGTTTATGATTATGTGGCACACATAAGAATGGTATCATTATGAGATGGGTGGGACCTATATCTCCCTCCAATGCATTGGGTAAAGATTTTATATCTCATGAGATAGACATGGCTGAAATGGTAGGTTATACCGGTTCAGTGAAACAAGACTGAAACGAGGGTTACTCGATTCAGAAAGGGACTTTGTCCACTAAGATAGTCTTGACAATGAGTCTTGACTAACAAGAAATGATTCTCTATGATTATGTGTGAATGCCACAAAGTTTCATGTTTTAAGTTATGATTATTGTGATTAAATTTCACTACCATGATTTATCCCATGTTATGAAATTATGCTCTCTTTTGCAGGTTATGATTTCCAAAATGTTATGTTTTTATGAATACGATGTGATTGACATTTCTTTTGTTTACCCTTACTGAGCATTTGAGCTCACCCTTTTATGTTTTCTTTTCCCCAGGATATAAAGAAAGGTTTTAGGTAAAAAAAAGGAAGATCTTTATGGGAGATGTTGAAGATCTTTCACCACGATTAAAAGATTTTATTCCAAGTTTCCAAAGACACTAAACTATTACGATCCTTGTGTGTGTGTTTTTGTTATGTACTAAGTATTCCGCAAATGTAATGTAATGTCAATGTACGTCAGGCTTCGGGTCTCTACAGTTGGTATCAGAGGAAAGGTTTAGTCAACCTTTGGAAACTAGGATGCGAGAACTTTAGTGAGATCCCTAGAGATATTTATAAGGTATGTCTAGGGATGTCCCTAAGGATAAGTATACATATAGGATACAGTCCTAGAACAACGGTAACGATCATAGAATTCAACCTAAGATGTTAGATATCGAGGATACTCCACCTTTATTATGTTGTTTTCCTTAGCATGATTTTTGCCTCTCACACTATTCTTTTTTCTGGGTTTTATAAAATGGCTGGAAACAAGATGTTTCACGATAATGGAGGATATGATGGACAATGGAATGATATTCTTCATAATGAAATGGGATTTGGAAGTCCAAACATCATTATTATGCCGAATCAGCAATCTCATAATATGATCAATAAAGTAAAATTTGGTAAGTTTCCTGACTCGGCTAATAAGAGAAAGATGGAGTTTCATGATGATCATAGAGGAAAGAAAGTTCAATTTCCCCTATGTAAATCATGTGGGAAGAGGCATCAAGGAGAATGTTTCAAAGGAACTGGAAGATTCTTTGGGTGTGGAAAAGAAGGACACAAAGCAAGTAAGTGCAAAGGAAAAGGGTCGGTTAACACCATGGATGAGGATAATGGTATTGCTACGACATCAAAAATGGTTAAGTGTTTTAAATGTGGAATGTATGGGCATTATGCAAACAAATGCCCTATGGGAAAGACTCATGAAGAGAATCAGTATGGTCATATGGGTAGTATTTATGTGGATGATGATGAAGAGACTACAAATGATATGTGAGATGAAAGAATTTTTGAAGCTCGGTCAATGGTTTAAGAATGTAGTGGAATGATTACATGTTTATCATGTGTAATTTTGTATAAGTAATCTCATGCTACTATGGAATAAAGATACATCTATGGATTGTTACACTGTTGTCTTCCCTTGTGTTTTGAAAAATGTTACCAGTATCCATGAAAGGTTATTCAGATATTTTTGGAATGTATATGATATGCGCATAATGAAGGGATAAGGAGAAAATTAAATGTTTGATAGTATTCATGAGCTCATGATTGATATAAGGACTAAGTGATATCATGGTTTGAGTATATAGAATTTTGAGGATTTTGGTATGTGGAAAGTGTTAACTTTAAACTGCATTCATGTTTTCACTATGGTATTCAAGAGAATACATGATTAAGGAATTTGAATGATTGGAATGCGACCAACAAAACATATCTTATGATATATGGGAGTGGAATGCAGTATTATGGATAAGCCTAAAGATTGGAATGGATTATGTTGGACATAAGTGAGTATTGTTTAAGGATATAAGTTTTTTTTTCGATATTATTGATGGGATGTTATAGTAATGTAGTTTTAGAAAAAGGACAACCTGCAGGACGGGCGAAAACCCATCGCGTCGGACAAGGCTGTGGGAATCGAACCCACAACCAAAGTGCGACTGGCCTTTATCGCCTACCACTGGCCTACAGGAAGTCCCTGTTTAGTAGAAACTAGTTTTATTATATTAAGCAGTATGATATATGAAGTATAAGTCCATTTTAGGAACCATATGTGATTAATCTCACTATAGATCGACTTATGTATATAATTTTTGCTAACCTTTTGTTTGAGACAGATGGAATGACCCGTCATTCTATCACATGATCTGCTAACACTTCACGAATAACAAATTCAACTTCATTTATTTAAGAGATGAAGTGGAAATTGTTCAAGGCATGAACAACAGTGAGATTTTACCAAAATAAAGTAAGTATTTATTCTAATTCAAATTTTCAACTTTAGGGAAATGATCTTGAAAACCAAAAATGGTGTCCTAGTGATCTTATACCTGATGAATCAGATGGTACCTTATATCATCACAAATCTATGGATTTGTGATTACTGGATTTTCCATAGCCATGTTCTCTACCACTCTCCATCAGAACATGATGGTTAGATTTCTCTTCTATATCCATATTTTCACCTATGTGGAAACCCAGTGATTAGTTTATTTTGGTAATCGTTACATTTCATACTTTAGTTTTTTAAAGCCAAGTTTTGGTATTCCTTTTTACGATATGGGTTTCTATTAAAGAAACTTTCGAATAGTAAACCATTTATAACCCCGACGAATTTCGAGGGCGAAATTCATTTTAAGGGGGGTAGAATGTAACAGCCCGAGATTTTATGAAAAATATTCTTTTTATTTCACTAATGTCTTGTGTTGTATGCTACACCAAAAGGATCTTGCACAACACGCATCCTTGACTTGCCTTGCATTACACGCAATCGCGACCTTCCTCGATAGCGTGTGTAGTACGCAATAACGAGTTTCACAAAACAGCGATATGCTATTAAAATGTTATTAAAACTAGCCGTTATGAATAGTAATAACCACTTTTTGAAATTTTGTAAATTTTATTTTTCAAAATGGATTTCATTTTTGGATTCGGAGTATCTAATTTAGCCTAAGGTGAAATTTTGGTACATTTCGGATAACTTTCATATTCTGATGAATAGTGAAAATTACTAAATTTTAATTAAAAACAACCTTTTTAAAGAAATAATTAATAGTGATAAATTATTAATTTGAGTGGTTTTAAAGTATATTTAGAATATATTTTTACAATTTAACACAATGTTGGTCATTGGATGAAATTTCACATTTAAACCAGACATAATCAAGTGTCAATCTTTTGATAGATATTGTTTCTTAAAAACACGCTATTTGTTTTAACAGCGGGATTTAATTATAAAATTAATTAATGCAATTTCTATGTTATGAATTTGGTAAAATAGACTTCATTTTTGAATTTGCAATATAAAATATAGCTTAGGATGAAATTTTGGCATTGTTCTGAAAAACATCAATTTTTGATAAATAGTGAAACTACTAAGTGGTAGGTTAAAAACTGAATTTTGCATAAAACTTAATTTTTCCGCTTCTGTGAAAGGAATTTCGAAAATCCGAGAGACACGGTTAATATCAAGGACTAAAATGTGATTCAATGAGATGAAAATAATTTTTTGGTGAATAGTAACTTTTTACTTTTTTTACCGTGGTTAATAGTAAATAGGGTAACTAAGGGTAAATATGATATTACTATTACCCTAACACATGTCCTAATTCTATTGGATAAGTGTAATTCGACCAAAAACAAACTTAGGAATAAAAAATGACCATTTAGGCCCACTTGGATTAGATTAGGACATTTATTATTAATTTATTTAAAGAAGGGTTAAAATAGTTAAAATCAAAGTTTAATAAGTAAATCATTTTTAATATGGGGTTATACATAAGATAAATTCGATTGTAAATATTCATTAGAAATCTAAAACGATTTCCTACATGATGGTATTTTATTTGTAATTTTTAGACATCAAATAATTTAATTTATTTATGACACAAAGATGATGCAGTAATTATCTTATTAATGAAATATTGACATAATTGATGTTATAAACACCAAAATAAATGTAATTTGAGACTTTTTATGAATTATACTAATTTTCTAGGTTACTATGATATATTAGTGTTGATTTAATCAACTTGGTTGGAACATATAATTCTGTTATGACTTTCACAAAAATCATATATCAAATAGTGTCAAAATTGACACAAAATAGTTTTTAAATCAAATATTATATTACTAATTGTTATTTTATTCCTAAAAATCTAAGGTTCGGCCAAATGACTTAGATAAGGATATATATATTAATAATAAACAATTTGGGGTTCGTTTGGCATTATATAGTAAGTGTATTAACCATATAGTGAAAGAAAACAAAAAGACACGGTAAAAGTTAAATTAATTAACTTAGAGTTAAATCTAATTGATAAGGTTAAAATAATACCCTAAACTTGTCTAAATCCTATTGGATGATAGGATTTCGACCCATCCCCACATTAGCTTCTAAATAAGACCCTTTGGAACCATTATAAACCGATTTTGACTTTAATATAAAATAATATTTTGAGATATTCCTAAGGTGCCCCTCTCCTCCCTTATAAAAGGACACCTCCTCCCCCTCCTCCTCGCACCAAATTGAGCACTCAAGCTCGGCCAACCCCTGCCAAAATCTCTTCTCCACTTCCCTAGAAACATCCTAGAGGTTCTGGTCTTCCTCAAAGACCAATTTTAGTTCCCTAAGAGGAGGTCTCCAAAGGGCGCTTCAAAGAAGAGGTAATTACCATTACCAATTCTTTCATCTTTATTTATTCTTCCACTTCTTATTCTTAGGTTGTTTCATTATGAAGTAATAACATCAGTATCACTCATATAATGATATGTTATTATAAGTATGAAACAACCCTATTTCACCATTTATCCATCCTACGGAAAAAGAAATCACCGCGCGTGCGTACGTACGGAATACCGTCTCCACGCCGTGGTGTAATCTATTTTCCACCACCACCTTACATGGATGGGTATAATGGTGTAAAGAATAACTATACATAGTTATTACAACATCATATTGATTCTGATATATTGTATAATCCACTCCAATTCAATTCAATATTTATGGAAATGATATCATCGCTCGTGCGTACGTACGGACTACCGTCTCCACGACGCGATGAGATTCATTCTCCATGTTAACCATTTAAGAATGATTATAAAGTATATATAAGAAATAATAATGAAATATATGACATTATAAAGCTACTGGATTTATGTATATATATATATATATGTATGTCATCTACTTACTTCCATTCAAGACAATAAGGAAAGAAAAACAGCGTTCATGCGTACGTACGGACTACCGTCTCCATGAACGGTGTTTTTCATTTCATTTATCTATCTATTATATGTATATATATACTGAATATATATGATATATAAATCATATTTTATATTCTTGAAGTAAGTAAATCATGATATAAGAACAACAAGTCAAAACACCTACGATAAATGAAACGATTTTACCCAAAACGCTTCTTTAACATGGAATTTACAAAAGAACGGGTAATATAATGGAATAAGTGAACCATATATGATATCATAACAATGAATATGATTCTGTAATAAGTCAATGACATTATTTAAATCATTATACAGGAGGTTCGGACACATACGAAGCAAATCAGACCTAAGGTAAGGGAAATATCACAATCTCATTTTTATCCGAGATTGTTTATTCGTAAGTATTTACTGGGGTGTATTTTATCATCCACATCCATGTTTCATCAATATGTAATATTATTTCCATCCACCTACAATTATTTAAATCCATTTTTACCCTTCTGTGAGTTCTTAGTAATATGTATGAAAGGAATCTTTTGTCATTTTTCGTACGAGGTACTTTTTGACTTTTCCGACAAAAGTACGAAGAATGTTTTTTTTAACTTATACGGCATGGATGGATTTTTAAAACATTATTTCCAAGAATCTTCCTTTACAAGTTTTCAAGTTTATTTTTAATCAACTTCTTTTATTTTAAAGTTGTATGACATGTTATGAAAGGAAAAATGTTTTTGAAGAAGAAAGGATATTTTCCTCAAGAATTCAATTCAAGTGTTTTATCAAAATTATTTGCCATCTAAGATAATAAAGGGTTCTGTTTCTATCCATATTTTTACATTGATTTGACTATTTTATGATGGAATTATGTTTATGAATTCCTTTATCTTATATGAATGGTTTTATGATGTCACGTTGTTTAAGAATCCCATTTTTATTACATGGGTTACGCTATGATGTATGGTTTATGATTATGTGGCACACATAAGAATGGTATCATTATGAGATGGGTGGGACCTATATCTCCCTCCAATGCATTGGGTAAAGATTTTATATCTCATGAGATAGACATGGCTGAAATGGTAGGTTATACCGGTTCAGTGAAACAGGACTGAAACGAGGGTTACTCGATTCAGAATGGGACTTTGTCCACTAAGATAGTCTTGGCAATGAGTCTTGACTAACAAGAAATGATTCTCTATGATTATGTGTGAATGCCACAAAGTTTCATGTTTTAAGTTATGATTATTGTGATTAAATTTCACTACCATGATTTATCCCATGTTATGAAATTATGCTCTCTTTTGCAGGTTATGATTTCCAAAATGTTATGTTTTTATGAATACGATGTGATTGACATTTCTTTTGTTTACCCTTACTGAGCATTTGAGCTCACCCTTTTATGTTTTCTTTTCCCCAGGATATAAAGAAAGGTTTTAGGTAAAAAAAAAGGAAGATCTTTATGGGAGATGTTGAAGATCTTTCACCACGATTAGAAGATTTTATTCCAAGTTTCCAAAGATACTAAACTATTACGATCCTTGTGTGTGTGTTTTTGTTATGTACTAAGTATTCCGCAAATGTAATGTAATGTCAATGTACGTCAGTCTTCGGGTCTCTACAATAGGTATTTATATGGTTCTATTATATAATTATAATAAATTCAAATTTATTATATATGAGTACAAAATAATTTACAAAGAAAGACAACCCTGAGGTATGACTTTGTTTCACGATCTCATCTTTATTTTGAATTGTTTATGTTTAAGTTTATATTATATTTTTATGTGATATATTTATATCATAAACCTAATATATTTTATTACCCTATGGTTATTTATATTTTTTTCATGTTGGTATCCATTTTTATCCATTTTTCACTCAAAAAAACCAAAATAATGTTTTAATGGAAACACGACTTTATTTTTTCCAATTCGGTTTAGATTCATTTTCTTCCATTTTTATATTTTGTAAAACAATTCGTAACACCATGAGATTTTATGAATTTTTTTACACTAAATTTAATTTCATTGTTATACTTTTCTATATTAAACACTGAGTTATAAAGAAACATGACATACTATTAAATATTATTACTTAATTTGATAGTTGTCACCTAGTCGTTGGAATGATGTGTTTGAATAAGATTACCTAAAATATATAAATATATAGTATACCCTTATATATAAAATTAATTATTTGTTGAAAAATTAATTAGAAATAAAAATAAGAATCATTTGAAATTAAAATAAATCCTTTTCTAAAAAAACAAGTTTCTTCCCACAAATGTGCTTTACCCCCATTACTTGTAAAAATTACTTTTGGTGAATGATTTTAATAAAATTTATATTTTATTTATTTAATTCAATATTTAACATTCATCTTATGTGTTTTCTGTCAATAATATTTTAATAAATCCCATTTTATGACTAATGCTATATTTTTCTAAAAAGAAGTTTTGTCGCATTTTGTACCCTTATTTTAAAATTAAATTTTGTCATTTTAAGAAAATTTGTTTGAAAAAAATATAATTCATTTTTAAAATAATAATTCATCAATAATATTGAAGTGAATTTCTGATAATTTTCTGAAAACAAATGTTTTTTAATGAAAAGTTAAAAATACAGTTTTTTATTAAAAACTACCTTTTCACTCAAAGAATTTACAAACTAAATTTTATTTTGATACTGATTTAAATGTAAAATTATTTAAATTTTATATTTATTATTATAATTTATTTTATTGTAATTAATTTAATATTGAATTTTTTTATAACATTTTTTATGTTTTAAAAATTTTCTCTTTGGAAAACCCCTTTTGCATCACATATATAGGTTTATTTATAAATTAAATTATTCCACATATTTGGAGAGAATTTGGAAAATAGATTCTATATTGGAATTAAGAATAATTC
The DNA here is from genome assembly GCA_963277665.1 of Viscum album. Lineage (NCBI taxonomy): Eukaryota > Viridiplantae > Streptophyta > Magnoliopsida > Santalales > Viscaceae > Viscum > Viscum album. The sequence continues at coordinate 512,273,132 of OY728163.1, read as the reverse complement.
ATATTTTATAATAACATCAAATTATTTTTTTCATAGTTAATAGTAAAAATTGAAATATTATTTACCATAGTTAGGTTAAGATAGGTTTACCGGGGTTTAAACTAAAACGATAACGGCTAAAATGACCAAGAAACTTTCCTATCACTCATTTGATGGACATATTATGATCTAATATATAACACCATGAAATTATAAATGAATAAAATTGTATTCTATATAGTATAATAATGGAAACAACAATCTTAAGAAACCCACAAAATATGTTTCTTTAAATTTAATCAATTCGATAGCTTCTCGAACACACAACTCTAAGTCTAAATGAAATGTTTTATTATACAATATTATAACCAAGAAGTTTACTTTTTCAGTATGGATATTTATAACTAATTAATTAAAATTAATGTTATCTATTAATTAGAAATAAAATAACAATTATTTAACTGAAAAAAATGTTTTCTGAAAAACTATACTTTTTCTAAATGACGGTTTAGTAGCACTTTGCGCACATAATTAATATTTAATTTGTACCAATTTTAGAAAAAATATTTCATAAAATTAAATGATGTTTTTAAATCGTGATATCAATATTATATTAGGGTGAATTTTTTGGATTTTTATGAAATGTTTCATATTTCGATGAATACTGAAAAATAATAATTTTTATTCAAAACTACCTTTTCAATTTAATATTTTACACGGTTAAATTATATTTTAAATAATTTTTAATGAAAAATTAGTTAAATTAAATTAAAATTTATCTATTTTATTTCATTTGAATAAATTTTATATCTAATATTTATATTAAAACTTTTTATATTAATGATAATTTTATTTTTGAAACCTTATTTTTCATCGTGTTTATGGGTAAAATGTTAAATTTTTTCCACCTCACATGTGAATATAATTTGGTAAAAATGATTACATATTTATAATAATATTTATTTATATTTTCTAATAAGTTCAACAAAATTTTTACCATAATGAAAAGTTAAAGCAGTAAAAATTAATTATCTAGGATAAGGTAAAAATGTGTTTACTATGAGTTAATCTAAAAAGATAAGGGTAAAAATTTCCTAAAAGATTTTATAAAATACATTATATAGAAATATTTTTAACTTAGAGTTTCTAATTATTAAGGATAATTCATTTTCTAACCATGTGGCGTGTGAAAAATGTTGCTACATTTTTTTCTTTTCAGAAATTACAGGTGTTCCAGTAACCTCACTAATAAAAGGCCGACCTCTATCCTCATTTCTTTACACCCTAAAACCATTTTTTTAATCAAATAACTACCCAAATTAATTCCAAAATTCCATAACATGATTATAGACTCATTGGTTTGGTCAAAAATCTATTCTATAAACACTTTATGTTTAATAATAAAGAGGCGGTCTTAAAAGAGGTAAAATTCCAAACTACACATTTTTGTATTGTTTTTCTTCCACATCCTTAAAACCATATTTATTTTTTCTTATATAATAAAAAAAATATATCATATACATATATGTTATTATGGTAATTTAATGACCTATTTTCACCTTTTATTCCCTCAAATGGGAAAATATGACATCCCTTGTGTGTACGACGGACAACCACCTCACGAACCGATGTTATAGGTTTTCCATCAATACCTCTCATAGTTGGGTATAATGATGGATATAAATGATATAAATTATTTTAATAACAAAATAATACTTATTTAGGGATTATATTAAATATAAACTTTAAATTTCCTTTTCATAATGGATATGATAACGTTACTCATGAATCTTGTGGACTACCACATTGCACAACGATGAGATTCATTTTTCACTAACAATTTACATGGAAGGTTATAATGATAATTTTAATGAATATATGTGACATAAATAAAATTATTATTATATTAATGAAATATTTAGAATTTTTAAAATATAATATATAGTTTATTTCTTCTCTTTTCACTCACTGAAAGATGGAAACGTTGTTCGTGTACATGGGGACTACTGTCTTTACAAAGTGATGTGACTCTATTTTCATCAAAACATCACATGGATTATATATATTAGTATATTTAACAAAAAAATATGTTATTTATTATGTTATTATTATTTTTGAAATAAAATATTCCTTTCGGTTTTCCATATTGTACACTGAAAAATGGAAATATTATTCAAGCGAACGTACAGCATGTCATCTCCATAACCATAACATACATTATTTCTCAAAACCACCAAAAATTATTATTATTAAAATTATAATTAATGCGTGAATATAAAAATTATTTCATTATTATTATTATAGAGATTATGGAACTATAGATTACCTAGAAGAACCATATCTTTTCTGAAAACACTTGCTTGAGAAAAAAAGGTAATGAACACCTGAAAAATAAAAATAATGAATAATTATTAATGAACGGGTGGTAATATTTTATAAATGGATCATATATGATATTCTAAATTTTAATATGGTTTTTTAATTTGTTTCAAACCACTATACAAGAGGTTAAATACTTTTCCACAAAAATTAAGTGTGAGGTAAGGGACTTTAACTCAATTTCCCTTAATTGAGGTATACTGTAATGTTAAGGACATTGTTTCTTTTATAAGGTTTATATATTTTTCATTTTATATGTAATATTATAGGGTATTGAAAACTTTTAAAAGGGAAATTAAATAGACCCATTATTTTTTAAAATAAAATAAAACAAATTTGATGAAGGATTTTGAGAAAATTGTCGAGGAAGCCAAATTTGGGAAACAACCAAGAATGGTCTGCATACTGAATCTTGGGAACATATTGTAGGAGGAATTACCTGTCAAACAAGTATTATTCATAAGGAATACAATGGCATCATAAATCTCAATGAACCACGTCATGGGAAAAATGGAGGTGAAGAATTTCGCAGCCGTGTATGACTATTGTCGTGAACTGCAACGTTGGTGAAATAGAGGCAGAAATGTCCACCCCATCATACTGTAACCATGAACCACATTGTTCATGTAGTACTGGTTAAGGAATATACCCACACATACGATCCCTGCAAGAAATGGTTTATAGATGAGGAAAATCCTGTAGCACCCCATGAACAACATGCAATCATTTTCGAGAATGAGGAGGTGATCTTCGCTGCTGTGAACCGCAACCACATGGGCCTCCATTGGCTAAGTAATCTATGGGATGGATGATCTCCTAATGGGATGGATTTTTAGACAGATTTCTGAATAGATTTCCCGATGAGTTATATACCTATTCTGATAAATTAATATAAGTATAAACTCCCCACATTGTAAAATAAAGAAGGAAACATAATAATTGGAAAACCACAAACCTAAATTGTTGAACCGAGAACCATACTCTCTTCATGGATGAAATTCTTGTGAAATTTAGAACCAATTTTCCTTCTTCACTCTGGCTCCCTATACGTCACACGGCTACGTAGGTGGAACCATAGGCCATATATCACCTCACTACACATACAGATCTTGGCATCTTGTTGTATCATGATACGCGTCTAGAAACTGGTCTCATATAGGAAAACACTACACAGACCACATATAGGTATACATACCATCATGGTACATGGATGGTCCCTTCACCCACATAGAAACATGCAACACAGGGAGGCTCCATCCCTTATGAACAAATTGTACAATGAATGGGGTTCCATTTAATATTATACTCTCTGGCTCCAATCATCTCCTTCCAATTTTGTCGCCTCTCCATATCACCTGTGAAAACTAGTCCAACGGCATCAGGCCAAAGCCTCTTCTCAAGCCACCATACCCATATGATAAAACTATTGGGTGAATCAGTGCACCCTTTTGAGTTTACATACCCATGGTAAGCAGGGACATGTGGGAAATACCCACAGTTATTGGGTAACCAGAAATTTCTCTGGGTTTACACTCCCATTGTTACATGGGGAGTGAACTTGGAATACTCACATGTACCTCCTCATTACATGGATAAAGGGTAATAAATTTCTTCTCCATTAAATGAGGGGCATCAACAAGTCAAAGGGATTTTGCCTGTTTTTCCCCTTTGATGATGATCAATGCTTCTCCCCTTTCCAAGAACTCATTTCAGGGCACTACTCATGAGGTTAGTACCTAACCATTCTATGGGAGGTGGTGATCTTTCCCCTCTTAGGCTCAGCCTGAGACATGTCTAGATAGGTCATCAGATGTGGCTATTCAGGATATAGACACGGGAGAGGATATTAACATATTCAAAGACCCTCTCTCTCTTTGGGATCCTGTACCATCTATTAACAGATTATGTGGGATGTGAAATTTTAGATCCTCTTCCTCCTCTTGTTTATCACACTGAGCATGAGTCACGTGGTCTTAGAAGTTGGCGGTGATAATGATATCTACATAACCCCAAAGAATGGGCATTCTTCTAGGTATAAGCCCCAACCAAACCTCCAAATCATTATGAGTCGAGATTATACTCATGGTTCCATAAACATGGGCCTCCTTCTTAGTGTAGGACCCAAATACAATGAACTACATGAACTATGATTCCTGATTTAATCAGGATATGTAAAACACCTGCATAAGGCCTGAGCTCATGGGACATTTTCCTTAGAAGTATGTCCCAATAAAATTTCCCGAAACACACTAGGGAATCCTCTTCAAGAGTAAGGAATGACTTGTTTATCTTTTATGGGAAGCTCCCAGGTGTAAGCCCCAATCATGTCCCCACAAAATGGGCCAACTCAAGGGTGTATGTCCTGACTCATACTAAACTATGAGGGCTTTGATTACTAACTAACTGGGATATATAGGATAATTCCCTGAGTTCCAAACCTAATACTCCAAATTACACCATTATTTCCCAGGTCATATCCCCAGCATGTTTATGTCCACCTAGGAGACCATATATTCTTTAGGAATCTCAGGCCACTTTGGCATAAGTTCATCATGAAATCTTGACCAGGAATCTTTTGCATAGATGTCCAAGTTGTATGAGGGTAAACTGAATGTATGGGTCCTGGTCACATGACTATAAAAGGTGATGTGTCCAATAAAGTAACACCAAACTAAATTTAATATGATTCCTATAATGAGGATACATAGGAATCCCATTTAGTGGGTTCAATTCTGAAATCCAAACAATATCCCCCCTAGATGGTGATAAACTCTAGAGCGTCTCATAACATGGCTTGAACTATAATTGTCTTAGTAATTTATTATCCTTGTATATCCATGATTGATTTTTCTACCCAGGGGTAATACATGGACATTTTCTTGGGAAAGAACCATAAAATCATGAACATATGAACAATTCTTAAACCTATAAGAGTGTCACTAAGTACGAAATAATTCCCCCAAATAGGGTGTGATGACCCTGACCTACCATCCTCTCGATGAATGGTGTCCTTAAATGTTGTTGGTCAAATCATCCAATGGTAACCTACCTTTGGAAATCATATCGATGAATCATGGCTAATAGGGTCATTGGGTGTTTTTGACTCTATTAATAAACCCACTATAGACCATCATAGGACATTGTACCAAATGTGGGATGATTGAAAAACCACTAAACCCATTTCAATCACTCACTAAGAACACTCAATTATTTCACCACCTTCATGACATAATAAGGATAAACATACCAGTCACAGTGTTACCATCTCACCCTCTAAAATGTTTTACAAAGTGAATCTGGTTGAAACAAAATGGTAAAAATGATGTAGAACTCTCTATAACATCAGGCAATTAGTTGTTATCCATCAAACCACATTGTTATCTCCCACATAGGAACCTCAGTCCAAAACAAAAAATGTCGAGCCCAACATGAAACTCTTTAATGGCAAGCAACTAGTTGTTATTATTCAGGCCATGTTTTCCCATAGTATGATGTGAATTGGGTCGAAACAAAAATGTTAGACCTGACGTGAAACTCTCTAATTGAAAGCAATTATATGTTATCTATCTTTCCATTTTGTTTTCCCTCGTATGATAAGAATCAGATCAAAACAAAAATAGTTAACCTGACGTGAATCCTAAACCAAGGTGGAAGGTCAACCCACCTCAGGTTCCTTTCGCATTCAAAAACAAGAGCGATAAGAAAGATCATCAATTATGCATGTAATCATGAGATGATACATTGATGGGGTTTTTTTCTATATATTATATATATATATATATTGTAAGAATTACATTGATCTACCTTCAATCCAATGACATCTCAATAGTTTTCTCAAACATGAGTGCCAACGACTACATATGCGGCTAGGTCCCTAACAAAAAACAGGACTCCATCACGTACCCAGCATCTTCAAGGCTCGATTTCAAATGTTTTGATCAAACAGTACCACCAAAATGGTACTCTCCCCATAGTGGAGGTTGTAAGGCAATCCCTCCAATTGGTGAAATCTCACCAGTCGCAGCCAACATCCCAGCATAAGGTGGCCTCACTTGCCATCTATAATCACTTTAGGAGCCTATCCACGGAGTGCAATAATGAGTACCACCCTTACCCTTGGGAGATAGATGAATTCAAAAAAAAAGACTTCATCCCAGCTACATAAGAACCATGATCGAGGTTTCCTACTAGAGAACATCGCCTTAAACATATCATGACCCAATATCCTCGCTCTAAAGAGGATCTCATGCTGAGGTAATATGTTGAAGTCCACGGACATGGGCCCCTCGTGCTGCTTTCCAAGGGTGGTGAATTCATAGTCATGAGTAGTTCATTACCCACATTCTTGAGGATAATATCCTCCATAAAAACATAGTGTCATACCATGGGTTGACATACAACTTTGCCTCCAATTTAGAAGACGACCACAAAAATACAGCGGCAACCTATGAGAGGAAGCATATCCCCACTCCCACTTATGAATCCCACCACAGATATATGGTGGAACAATATACACCAGTGAAAATTCCCACCAATACTCTCTGGTCCTGCCACATAGATAATGTGGAAAATTATAGGCAGATGTAGATCCCCACCAATGTGTAAGAAGAACACCATCTAAATAGGGTAAAAAATAATGGGAAGTCATACAAAACCACTAATTCATAGGAAGCACACTAATCAAATATGGTGGAGATCAATAGGTATATGAAAATTCCAGCATACTAATATGAAGCCCACCAGTCGAATAAAGTGGAAAGAAAATATAACCAGAGTAAAATTCTTGTGGATTCACATAAAGAACGTGAGACAAATACAGTGAAAACCAGAATAAGCAAATTTCTACTCCCAAATATAAAGACTACTAATCAAATACATTGGTAACTAGAGAAAGTACCCATTATATCCCAACTACAAGTTAGGGGAAGTCTCGGTCCTCTACCCCGGCATAGGAGAACGTCCAGTACCCACTGGAAACACATAGAGGACCAAAGCACGTAGAAACTCTTAATTCGACATTGGAATGGTAATTTATACATGTTCCATCAAAATACATATCTCATCACATCCTGTCAATGGTGAAGGATCTAATATCGATTCTAGACCATGTCCTCCAAACCTATCAAGAAGTCATCATGTTAGAGGATAAATGGAGGAGTCAGACCCATAAGCTTGTCTCCCCAGGCGGGGTAATTCATCCACAAAATAATATGGTCACTCCAGAGTATACTTATATCCCTGCTCCTATCCATGTGGTTTGACGGCTATATTCTGTGATATAAGGACAACCAGATAAGGAAAAACAATTTTTCCAACTGGGGGACACTGGTCCAATGTGGTGGCCACTCCATTGTAGGCATATATCCCTGTCGGAACTCAATATTCTTATTGGCATATCCCAACAGCATTGTGGGAATCAAACAAAAGGGGACTAGTATATGATGGCCATTACCAACATTTGGTGGCCCCAACTACCCACAAGAGAGCACCCAAAAATGAAAGGCAGTAAAGGCAACTAGAAAAGGATGAGCACATTCATGATTCTAATATGATGGAAGCTATAGTTATTGATTCCATAAGACATCTATCAATAGAGGCACAAGATCAAATAGATTCGTTACCAAATTATAGAAGTGGCAGTATCAGTTGCGATGGTCCTCCCTATAATTTTTCCACCAGTAGCTCAAAAGTTCCTACTCAAAGCACCCATAAGGGTTTACTCTATGGGAAAGAAATGATCTACTGTAAGACCCAATCTCCAAGTGTTAGTCTGGGTATCCCTACCCTTGACCATAAGGTCATTCAAATTTATGGCCCTGCCATTTCTGTATCCCACCTTGATGGTCCTCCTCAGGGTTTATGCTATAGATATGATTCACCACATAGTCAGATGGTAAGCTATCATGGTATTCCTCGCCATTATGGCAACTACTGCGAAGGTCCTCCCCACAAAAACACCAAGAAACAAGAAATTCCTCCCCATATTGTATTACATCCTGATGGCCCTCCCTAGAATTTACACTAAATATTTTTCTCCATATTTCCATAGCTATGATCGTATTCCTCACCATAACAGAATTCATTATGATGCCCCCCCTCAATGGAGCTAGGTTGGGAGAAGTTACTCCCCTTGTTGTGGTCCACCCGGAAGGTCCTCCCCATGGAATACTCCATAGGAAATATCTCTAGTCAGATACTAAGTTGTGATGGTAGTCCTCACCATCCCGACATTTATTGAAAAGGCCCTCCTCGTAGTCAAAAGTTTCACTAATGAGAGGGTCATCCCCTGCCAGTCCAAATACAAGAAATCCCATATATTCTAAGGCACCTAGAAGAATAGGGTTTGATATGCGAGAAACTTTATCAATGAAAAGTGATATCATTTATTTTCTAGGTGTTGGACCAGAGCCATGCTTATCCTTAGAGCCACCCCCAAACCATTTATACATCAATACAACCCCTATTATCCCCACTAATTGTGATGAAATAATTTTGAAAAATCCAAGATGGGAACACCAGGTAGAGTAATCCCTAGAAAGAGAACAAAATAATATGTTTCTCATGAGAAGAAAACTATCCAGAGATGATATACTAGTTATGTTTTGGATCATATCCACTTCTCAGTTCATCATTCCAAAAGAGTTTTCAGAAGAATGTATGCAAAACATTTTCCTTAATTTTTGGACAACTCTCTTCCATTTGAAAATGAAATCTCTACCCTATGACGGGTATATAGACCATGTCAATATATTGGGGGACGTTCTTTAGAAAATTGACTATGAAGCCCATCCGTCTACATGATAGTCATGATCCGTAATGTGGAATAAAAATACTGAGTTGGCTTGCCTCCACACACTGCACAAATTACGTTGCCTCATCACTGATGCCCTATCTGGTGGTCACATCTCTATGTGGGGAGAATATGGATCTCTACACTTCACCACACATCCCATCCAGTAGAATCCATTAGAAATTGTATCTTTAAATTCCATCCAAGATAAAAAAATTTATTCAAAAAAAGGAAACACATCAGATCAAGGGCATCCCCTTGCAAAGGAGGTCTGAAATAATGTAAGCCGAGGGCATCCCCTCTAATTAAGTTCACCGCCTCAGGTTTCAGGTTGCAAATAGGAATGAGTCAAGTGTGCCCGGTAGTCTGCTCAGCCAAGGAGGCCAGATGATCAGCTACTTTGTTGCCCTCCCGCCTTGTATGGGAAACATGAATGCAGTCCCGAATCAGTGATCTGCATTTCCTAACTTGATATGAAATGGACCAATGGGAGCCGCCCTTTCCCCTCAGAGCATCATGAAGAATGAGAGAGTCGGTCTCAGCCTGAGTTATCACCACACCTTTATGGAAGCAGAGCAGTAGTCCCGTGAGCAAAGCCTTGGTCTCCGCCATGAGAGGGTTACCCATGCAAAAACAAGAGGAAAAAGCAAGAACAACATCACCTTGGGTGTCCCTAACCACACCCCCTCCACTCATTCTACCAGCCACACATGACCCGTCAGTATTGAGTTTGAGACCAGAACTAGGTGGCTTCCAGAAAACCCACCTTCCCTGCACCTCTTCTGAAGCAGTCATAGGATGGGGGATATTAATCTGCAGCCTGCCAAACGAAGGATCATCCCGCCACTCCTTGTGAAGAGAAGACCAGTCCGGTAGCAAGAATCTAATCCTTGCTAAAATGGATCGAGTCGAAGAGACCTCACCTTCGAAGCGGGCCTGGTTTCTGGCCTGCCATAAACACCAGCACCCTGCACTCAGAATCGCCGTCCGAGCCGTATGCTCCTTCTTCATCCCGAGAGACCCTTGAAATCATCCCTCCAGGAACGATCAGACATCCCATTGTCGAGGGTAAGAAAAACCAGAACCACCGAAACATTTCCACAACTCTGCTGCCCAGTCCCCTTCAAAAAACAGATGAATCACGCTCTCCACCTTCTTATTCCTGCAACAGTGGCATGCATATGCTAGGTTCGTGCCCAATTTTTTAACACGATCATCTGTGGCCACTGCTTTCCTTCTGATATGCCAAAGAAGAAAGTTGAATTTAGTCGGGATGAGATTGCACCACAGCATGCCATTCCATTCTTCCTGGTGGTTCTGCTCGGAAACCAGCCTTCGATACTCTCTGTTGGAAAAGACTCCAGAAGTCGAGGGAGAGAAAACACAGATATTCGGACTTGTGTTTAACTCGATGGACGCCAGAAGGTCTTGCTGATCAGCGTTCAGCACAGCCTCTGTAAACTTGGGAAACAGCATCACCTCTTTTATTGTAATCAAAGGAGCAGGACACCCCGGGAAAACAAGAAAGTTACCATCCCAGTTCTTGTGCCAAAAAGAAGGGTCCCCTGAACCAACAATCCATCTGGCATGCGGGAGCAGAAACTGAATCAGGGGGAAAACCTTCCCCCACAGAGGAGATCTGTATCCATGCCTGTCATCCTTCCGAACCCCACCAATTCGTGTCATGGTTCTTCCCCAAAGTTTTCGTTCCTCCAGAACTTCCCAGAAAATCTTTTCATGCATACAGTTAATCGAGCTACGAAGGCTCCTGACACCAACTCCCCCTTCTAACACCGGCCTTGCCATTTTATCCCAAGAGACCCAGTGCCTCTTGCCTTCGGCTTTTGCATCCCAAATGAAGTTACATAGGATCCTGTCAATCGTTTTGATCACACCTTGAGGCACATTGGAAGCAGCCACTGCGTGCATGGGGATGGAAGACAGAACGCTATTAACTAAAGTAATACGGCCTCCAAACGACAGGAATTTGTTTTTCCAGTTCAGCACTCGGTTAGTTATCTTACACACAATTGGATCAAAGTCACGTACCTGGAGTCTCCCCGAGCAAATTGGTGTGCCCAAGTACTCCAGAGGCAGATCCCCATGCTGCATGTTCAGCCTTCTACACAATGAGGCCACCCGGCTAGCAGTGCTCTATTTTGGAAGAAAGAAATTGCTCTTGGTGGAGCTGATGATCTGGCCACTCCAGTGGCAATAAGTTTGAAGGATGTGCATAATACCTCGAACCGACTTCTTCCCACTGTTGATGAATATGATAGTATCATCCGCGAACATCAGATGAGAAACCGAGGGTACATTCATCCTCCTCTTAAAAGGATTTAGAATCCCTTGATTTAGACCTCTTTGAATGAGCCTGCTTAGAGTGTCTTGAGCCAGGATAAAGATGCTGGGAGATAGGGGATCTCCTTGCCTAAGGCCTCTAGTAGCCTTGAAGAAGCCATGCACCTTGCCCATAAGAGCCACTGCCATCCATGGGGAACTGAAACTTCAGAATAAGAGATCCACCACCTTATCTGAAAGGCCAATGCTTGAGAGAACTCTATTAATGAAGCTCCATTCAATTCTGTCAAAAGCCTTGTTCATATCCACTTTGATTGCCAAGTTCGATCCGTGGTTCTTGATATTAATATCCCTTAGCATCTCCTGAGCCGTCGCTATCGCACCTTGAATGGTTCGCCCTTTCACAAACCCATGTTGTTCCAAACAAATCCAGGCTGGAAGAAACATGGTTAATCTCTGGTTAATGACTGTCGCCAAGATTTTATAGGGGAAGTTGCATAAGCTCACTGGCCTATAGTGAGACAGAGAAGAAGGGTTGTTAATTTTTGGTATGAGCACCATAGTTGTTTCACTAGCCACCCTTGGAATGATCCCACCCCGTAAATAGTCTTGGACCGCCTCAATAATATCCTTCTTAACCCTCTCCCAAACCCCTCTGTAAAATGATCCCGGGAATCCGTCAGGCCCAGGTTATAATCCAAATGAATTACCTATTCAGGAAAAGTGGTCTACTCGACAAGAACTGGCCTTGAGAAAGTATAAAAAGAATCAAGCTCGATGAGAATAGTCCATCAAGAATCTCCTGAACTAGGACACTAAGAACATTTAGGAGGATTCTCTTATAATGGAATCTAACCAATGATCTCTGATCAGGTCCTCAGATGAAAATAATTCATGTATGGATATGACACCATATTTGGCTCACACCTTCATTGTAGTGTGTGAAATCAAGAAAGCAGCGCTAGTAGTTGAAACTACCACAGTACAATAGAAACCCCAACCATCTATTCTGGGGGTATTGTTAACACAAAGTTCCCCCATATGACCAAAAAATTGAGTCCGAGACACATCAATGGGAGAATAGGAACAACCCCATCCCACATGGCTGGAGGAATTTTCACCTTAACCGCCTGCTCAGTATAAGTAATTCTTTTCTCACATAGGGAGGAAAAAAATAGAGAGGTTACTCATTATATCACATATAATGAATCACGTCACTTGAGGAGGAGGCACACTTCCAAGTCACTTCATAGATCTCTTTGAGTCACCCTTTGCCGTGAAATTCCTAGAGGGTACTAAAATGGAAGGAGAAGATCGGACAAGGGATGAAAGATGCCCTACTACCATTTGGAACCCGGTATGACACCCCCAATGTGGTATGTATCGGTAAACATCATGCATATCAATCCCATGAACCTTAATAAATGTGATCCGAATGAGGATGATGCAAGAGAAGATGGTTCCCATCAAGAGAAAATCCACACTGATCAGGAAGGTGTGCATACCCAGAACCAATGGGCTACATTAAATTTTGGTTCTCCATTAGATAATCCATTATATCCTCAATTGTGATTCCCCAATAAGGATAGGAATATTAATAAGGTTTCATAAAACCCACCATCTCCTCCCAATGTGATTGTTTCCCTCATGCTTGAGGATATATTCGCTCAATATGATGAAAAAAATAAAGAGTTAAGGAGAATCAACACTAAGCTGCTTCAAGAAATCCATCGTACTAGATATGTTCCTCAGGTAGAGTTTCAACAAAAACGTCCAAAAAAGGTGCCTCTGTCATGAGGACGCCTCCCAGCTAATTAAGAAAGGCCCAAATGCTCGTCCAATCCATCACCAGAACCATTAGCCTATTTTAATCTAGTCATTGAAGGATAACAAGGATTCCCTCCATTGAGGAAACAAGCATAACATATTTAAGAAAATCCAAAAATGATTCCCCCGGCTGTGTACCTAACTCAAGTTATTGCGGTATCGACACATCCAATCTTGCCACCTGCTGCACCATCCCATTGTCAGGTTCAGCAATACATACATCAAGGGATCATGAATACCATCGATTCATTGGTGACCCAATTAGAATCCATATAAGGTAGGTATACTCTGATAAACCCAGAATAGAAACCTTACCCTGACTGTATATGCAACATTTTTCCACCCCTAAATTTTGGAAACCCCATGTTCTTAGTGTTCAATGGATCATATGACCTAGAGTAACATCTAATGCACTACACATCTTACTGTGATCCTGTGATAGAAATCCTAAAGAAACAAGAAGTTGTGAAACTCATATTATTTGTGTGGACTCTTCAAGGTTCAACCTTTCTGTGGTACACCAGTTTACCAGCTAACTCAATAACAGAATGGGAGGATCTTCGATGCCAATTCATGTTCCAATTCAACTAGACATTTCCAAAAAAACAATCAGTGACCTACTGAATAGTAAATAGTGATAGAATGAGAGATTTCTCATTCTTCATTATCAGATGGATGGGTCTGACTTACTCCTTGAAGTATAAACTCCGCAAAGATTAGATGTTGTCCATGTTCATAAACAACCTCCATGATGAGATGCGAACACTACATATTCTGGTTAAATATACACTTGGGTTCTATTACTTCTCTTCCATCGCTCAAAGAATAGAAAATTCCTTACAACGGACTAATCTCAAGTCCTAGGAAGGCCCATATACCATAGTAAAAAAGAGCGGTAAGAGATGAAGCATTTTCTATTAATCTTAATCCACCCCTTGCACAGGATCTCGCTCCCAGGACCACAAAAAATCATTTGAGGTCCCTTGAATATAAGAATTAATCCCAACCTCATTAATATGATTGAAGAGGAACCATAAAAAATCAATTCTTATTATGAAAGAATAAATTTTACTCATTCTATGATGACCAAGTCTGTGGCTACTTCATAGCCTCCATGAATTGAAAATTGCTCCAACATTTGAATATAATGAGGGATGATGAAGTAGGTCTTGATGACCATCCAGAATACTAAAACTTCCACCAAATATTAGGTAACAACATCTAGGAGTGCATCATTTACATGGAACTCATGTAAAAGATGATAGATTCCAGACTATTCAAGCATGGACCACCATTAGAAGAAGTGGTATATGTTTCCACCACTGACCTGGATGACGGAGGGGAGTGAAAAAACATTGTTAACAAAAAGTAGAAAAATTTCAATAGTTGAATCAATCAGAAAACAATCAATTGAACCCATGGAATTTTCTAAGAAAAGTTAAAGCAATTGAATTTTACTCTAGTAGATCCTAATGCAACACATCTGACATCCTGGGACCCACCATCCTTCAATGGTCAACCGCCCCAAAAGGATTCCAATTAGAAGGGCAGAAAGAAGGTGCAAGAAGATGAACATGAACCAAAGACAAAGTTGGATTTGAAACTGATAGATTTCATTCCATAAAATCTAAAAGTATGAGCACCTCCCTGCAAAAAGGTACAATAGGAACCACCCCACCATATTACACGGTGAGAGGAAGGTGATGAAGCAATGTACTCATCAAGATATGAGATGATTTTTGGCTCTATTAATGTCATCCACAAAATGGTCACTTCTCTGAAAATGAATATTGTTATCAAATAGAATTCCTCACACCCAATTAGGGGGTAGAAGAAGAAGCTGAAAAAGCTAGGGATATCAAGGGAGAGACATCCATGAACGAAATCAAGCTTATAGGAGCACCCTCACTCAAACCATCAGTGATGTAGAAACCGGCAAAAAGACCTCCAAAAGATCCAACAAGGATAGAAAATTCCTCCTACCCCCACAAGAATTCACCCCAACTTAATATTTTTGGATGAACCATTAGAGGAAGAAAAAGTTTCAAATTTCCATTGGTAGGTGATAAGACCCACCCAAACCAATCCACAAAGGATGCAAGTTCCCTTGGATCTGATCCCAAATGCCGAACCATCTTCATTAAATGTTAAGTCCACAAAATTTCTTGTGAAAGAGCATCCCAGAGTTCAGAATCGCCAGCCTTTATATTAGAACTATGGTATTCTAAAGTAGTTAGCTTCAGTACCTTTCTTGTTTTCAATCATGGATGCAGCAAATATATCATCAGATCTCAGGGAAGAACTCATCGAGGATTTTCTAATTCCCTTGGAGTTTGAATCTGAAGTTGCCGTCCCTATAGTCAACTAGAAAAAAAACAAATCAGGTAGAATTCCATGTATTTGTCTCCTTCACAGATTAAGATGAAGATTACATCATGAAAAGACACATAAAACCCTTATATGTGTCTAGAAGTATGATTGGTGTTGATATCTGAAAATTATTCATTGGCAATGGCTATAGAGTTAATTTCCTCCCACTTGAAGCACTTCATCAATTGGGCTGTAATGAGGATGATCTGACGCCATGTACTATGAATATATTGAGCAATGAGAAAAGTGAGATGAATCTGTTAGGATAAATTAAGATCAAAACACAATTAGGTGACCATATATCTCACCCAAGATTTTTTGTGTTCTGAAATAATACAGCCTTCAATTCCTACTATAAAGGCCTTGGTTGCATCAACACACAACAATCGCCTCCTCTTACTATCAATGCCTCAAATATAGCATTAAGGGATATTGTGGGACACTACATGACAATAAGTCCCCATTAGACCACTTTTAATCACACCATATAGATTTAGGGTTCTATGATCTAAAGGGGAAGTGAATTATAGTCGACGGTGTTGATTTGAATATCGCCCCAAACATTTGGGAAATGGTTCCCACTGATCCCCTCAAGCAACACAGGGAAGAATACTTACTACCCATCAATCATACTGAGTACACAAATCTTAATTCAGATGTGTATTCAGAGGTACTTATGATTTTGGTCATGGTTTTCAATCCTGATAATGTTGAAAATCTCACTAACACCCAAGATAATTTTGGGGATTTGGATAAAAATTCCCATGAACCATCATCAAAACTCTAGAAAATCCATACCTCATCAACTGAGGTAGTAGGAAGTGTCTTATCACTCAAAGAAGATAAGAAAAATCTCGTACACATCACTATAGCTTCCCCTAATAATCCCCCACCTATGATCGAGGTAAAGGAGGTGACCTCACCTCCCACACACCAAAATTTCAACTCTTCCCTCAACTATGGAGTGATCATCTCATGAATTGTTTGTCATCAGAAGATGAATAAGAAGATGGTGAGGATGTAGTGGAGGAATAAGAATACCTAAGTGATGTCCCTATAATATTTGAGGAAGTAATCTCTACCACCATTAATGAACTCAATGAAATCAACTTAGGTGTGGAAGAAGACCCACAACCCACTATGATTAGTGTGTCCATGTCTTCCAAATAGTGAGAGGTATATACCTATTTATTGAAGATTAATTGAGATGTTTTCACCTGTAATTATACATAAATTACATTACTCAATACCAAGGTATCCATCCACTATTAGGGTATGCTAGAAGACCATCATGGTTACATGCAAGACGTCAGAAGGACTCACCCATCACATACTTCAAAAATAGAGGCTAAAGTTGACAAGATCATCAGAGATCACTTAATTCAAGAGGTATAATACCCCATCTGGCTATAAAATATAATCCCTATCAAAAACCAAAACTAGAAAATTAGAGTCTCCATCGAATTTTGGAACCTCAATCGACATTGCCTCAAATAATATTTCCCAATCCCGATCATAGAATGTTTGATCGATGCAACTTCCATATATGAGGCTCTCTCTTTCATGGACAGTTATTCAAGATTCAATTAATTTTGGATGGCCCAAGAATATGACGAATCCACTGCCTTCAGGGCTCTCTAGGGAGTGTTTTTTCTGCAATGTAATTCTCTTTGGTTTGAAAAATGTCGGTGCCACGTATCAACATGCCAAGCACCATATTTTCAAACCCTTCCTGAGAAAGTTAATCAAATGCTATGATGATGAATTGTTTGTTAAGTCACGATAGTGCTTGGACCACCTATCATATCTTGGAACAATTTTCAATAAAATATCATATCAAAGTCTAAAAATTAACCCCCTAAAGACTAATTTTGGTGTTACCTTAGAAACATTTCTCAACATTGTTGTATGCCATCATTGCATCTAAGTGAATCCTAAGAAGAAAAATGCCATCCTCTCTATGTCACATACTCAAAACCTCGCTGAGTTAAGAGGACTTCAAGGACACCTAGACTAAATTTGAAACTTCATAACCAACATTATAGGAACATGCTTTCCCTTTATTTAGTTGATGAAAAAGGGTTATAATATCAATGGATGAAAGATTGTCAAAAATCATTGAACTACCTCAAGAAATATCTCTTGATCCCACCAGATCTAACACCACTTATCAAAGTAAGACCACTTATTCTATATGTAACCTCCTTAGATCGATCCCTAGTAACCTTCATCGCATAAAAGAATGATGAAGACAATGAGAATAACATCTATTACCTCTGTCACAACATGATTGATGTTGAGAATTAGTATTCAAACATCAAGAAGAGTTTCATGGACTTGATATTTCTATTCCAAAAACTAATGCATTTCTTGTAGTACCAGGATTTCCATTTGGTCTCACAAAGAAACCCACTCAAGTATATTTTCATTTATCCAATGTTAGCTAGATGCCTATCAAAATGAGCGGTAATTCTATAGAAGTTTGATATATTGTTCGTAATGTAGAAATCCATAAAAGTCTAGGTATTATCAGAAATTCTAGTGGAGCACCCCTCAGTAGGTATGAATTCATTTGACTCTAAACTAACTGGTGAAGAGGTATTCTATTTTCAATATAATTTCCATATTTGGGAAATTCACTTTGATGGTGCCTCCAGAAGCGTGATATAAAAAGAAATGAAAGACCCCAAACTCAAAAAAGTGGGGCTGGGAGTCATAATTATATATCAATAAAATAAAAACCTACCTTACTCCTTTCTACTGTTAGATGGATGCAGAAAAAATGAAGTTCAGTACCATGACCTTATTTTTGGCCTAGATTTTGCACTCCAAGAGAAAACCGAACACCTAAAAATAAAAGGTGATTCAAAACATGTCATCAATTAGGTAATTGGGGACTATGATATAGAAAAGGAGATAATCCCTTTGATGGACAACATTTGAGAACTAATGGCAGAAATTTCGTTGAAGCCGACATTAACTTATGTATCCCCGTCACAAAATGCGCAAGTCGATGCATTGAAAAATGAAGCCACAGCTCTGGCCAACCCAAATCAGAATGAAACAGTCATCATTATTTCCCACAGATGGATGGTCTTAAAATTCAATCAGGACAACATGGAAGAAATCAATGTAATTAGTATCATCTCTGAGTCATATGGTCCTACCACCGACTTGATGACTCCCATTGCAGATTACCTTCAAAGGGGATATCTCCCACCATATTGGTCAAGAAGGGAACATATCTAGAGATGGGTAACCAACTTCCTCATGTATGAAGGCACAAACCAGAAAAGGTCCCTTTATAAGTGAGGCCTTGATGGAGTCCTTCCCAGGTGTATCGATGGGAGAGAGACTGCTTCTATCATGAAAGAACTACATGCCCGAACATGTGGAGAACATCATTTAGCATCCACACTCTCTCATAAAATCCAGATACTCAGATACTATTTTCCCACTATGACATATGATTGTTCCAAATTTGCAATGAAGTTCCATTCCTTTATGATCATGAAAATTTCATCCACCATCCCCCTAGATTTACTCCATATAGACAGGTACTCATGCCCATTTTTCATATGGGTAATGGGCATCATTGGACTATACCCTCTCACAACATCCCAAAAATTTAAATATATTATCCTGAAAATAAATCGTTTCCAAAAGGGATGAAGTCACACCCCTCAAATAGGATGGAGCAAGAAGAATTGTTAGCTCTATGAAAGCCAATATCATCACCATATTTGTTCTCCCTTATATAATACTAACCAAAAATGGCACCAATTTATGCTCTGTGGAATTGGAAAAGATATATAAAGAGTATAGAATCAAGGCCAAACATTTATCCCACTTCCATATAGTGTCCAATAGGTTGATAAAGGCCTTCAACAAAACCCTATCAAATATACTTCAGAAGATGGTAGGAAATACAAGAAATCATTGCTGGATAATCTCCTACATGCTCTATAGGATTATCATACCATGACCTACACCACCACTCAACAAACCTTTTACTCATTAGTATACAAGAAAGAGGTGGTTCTACCCATTTAAGCTCAACTAGCATCGCTCTGCATGGCCATCTGTGATCAACTATCTGTTGATGAGACGCCCCAAAAATGGTTTGATGAGCTGGAGTAGTTTGATAAGAAATAATTACACCATCAACACCATTTGAAAGTTTACCAAAACCAGATTGTGTGGTTCTAAAATAAGAAGGCTCTCCATTATTCATTCCTTGAAGGAGAAATGGTACTGGCCCACAAAACTCTAATGGTACTCAGTAAAAAACCTCCAAAATTGGATCCAAAAATGGGAAAGACCATATGTTATACTCATGGTATACTCTAGTGAAGCATACACCTAAATTTCAATGGATGGAAATCTCACCACAAGTCCCAAAAATGTGAGGTTCTGGAATAACTACTTTGTGTAATTATATAAAGTTCTTATTAGATGTAAGACATTAAACTACATAGCGGCACCTACGTCTATGTTGTATGATGGTAAACTGCTCAGCACCTGCATCCATGTTATACGAAACTAAACTAATTATCATATTTTTTATTTACCACATGACATTAAAATGAATGGTGATCATTGTATCCTGAAAAATAATTCATTTCTCATGAGTCAAATCTGTGCAAAGGAAAGATAAAAAATCAATCCCATCATATGTATGGGTCAGACCATCACGAGGAGTGTAACATAGAACCACATGCGGATTGATTCACATTCATCAATGGGATACATAGTTACACCAGGATCCTACATCCTCGTCTAGCCACCAACATAAATAAACAAAAATGTCCCTTTCCTTCTCAGAAGGTCATAAAGATAAATGGAACATGTTTTACATAACTTCATACAGCAAGATTCTCATTCATCAATGGGTTACATAGAGATTCCTCATCCCTAAATCTTGGTCCAATTGTCACATGACATGAAATGCATCTATCATATCCCCCTATTTTCACTGTACTATAGGGGAAATACTTATGGTTCCTTATTTCTCTCACTGAGTATAAATCGTGTGATCTTAGGAATGGTGGTTAGGGTTTCCCCATGTGGAAAAAGTTTATAGGAATATGATAATCCCATAATCTTGAAAGCATGGTATAAAATACCACCACCTGATGCATGAGTCGGACTGGTATAAGGAACATCAGAACAACATACTACTTAATTACCATTTGTTAATGGGATACATAGTGATACCTGGATCCTCATCTTGGTCTAGCCACCAGCCAATGTCAATAATGCCCCTTTCCCTGCATATAGGTCACACTCAAATAAGGGAATACATGAAAATTCTTAACTATAAGATGTTAAACTACAAGGTACCTCAAGAAATATGTACGACATGATTCCTTCCCTTACTGTAAATGTAGAGACACCTTGACCCCAAGTCTTGGTACAGCTACCACAAGATAAAAATGCCTCCCCTCTCTATGCATAGGTCAGATTGAAATAGAGATTCTTCAAGAACAATTTATATCTTGATTCCTACCCTTTTAGGATACCTCGTCACACATGGAATATCCATCTTAGTTCAGGCACTATGAAAAAAATCCTCCCCTACATATAGGTCAGACTTATTGGGGAAATTCATGAGTGTTAACCACATGACGTTAAACTACATGACAAATGAATTCATAACAGCATGACATTAAATTATAATGTATCTCAAGAACCACATGGGTCTTGATTCTTGTTATAACCAGTTATATAGCGACTCTCAGACCAAAAATCTTGGGTCCATCCACACATAATAAAAAAATAATACCCTAATATCATGCATGTGAAATGAAAATACATGCAAGAGATTATAAATCTAGATTCTAACATCCAAAAATTGTCAAAAGACCATGCCTCCTCTTACATAAAAATCAGATATATGTGGATGATCTAGTACCTCATAACTAATCATGGTTTGGATATTTATTTCATACCCATATAATCCTCTTTTCATTAATTAGACTCCATTCCCCGAGAACTCTTGAATCCCTATAATCACCCAAAAATATCAAAATTGGGAAGCCAGTGTCATATGCACACCTTTGTTTAACTATGAAAATAATATCCTAGAAACTATGCATATGTTTCCAACAAAAATATCATGTCATCCAAAGTCAAATTTTTCCTTAGGAGAGTTTTTTCCTACTTTTTTATGACCATTGGATCTTAATCATCGCATCATCCCTCTCGATTTGAGGGCTCCCTGAATCATGGTTTAAACTTTCTCCCCTCATTCGCATCTATGGTGTACCAGGGATATCCCCACCTGATTAGCCAATACTTACACATAATTCATTTGATATTTCATCCCTAAAACATGATGTTAAATTGTGCAATTAATGTGTTTTCCACAAGACATAAACTTTAATCAACCCACAATAGCTATCTCACTCACCTCAATTCACCCACATACTCATTGCATGACATTAAACTACATGGCCTAACAATTCACCCTTCTATGATCCCGTCATCTCTAGGTGGTGGAGTGAAACCCTTGGTGCCCCTTATTTCTCTCACTAAGAATAGCTCACGTGGGATTAGGAAATTTAGTTTGGAATTACCCATAGAACCATAGAAAATCCATTCACAATGATTGATCCTTCTAGTACGACTTTGAATGGTATGTTAGTGTTTTCCCCTCTATATTTCGAAACCAAAATTCCTAACCATGTGAAATTAAACAACAAGTTACCCCAAATATATCTAAAATTATTTACTCCCAATGCATAGTTCAAATCAATGCTGGGATTTTAATTTCAGGACACTTGGATCTTCAAAATCAGGCCTTACTATAGAAAGGGAATCCTAATACATCACCCTACGTGCGAGCTATATCTATGTTGGAGAGTTCCCAACTATATGGGTGATCATGGTCTGAAATTTTCAAACATATCCATAAATATATTTTCCATCTATCAAACTCCTTGATTCAAGTGATTTTAGACCCCCATATACCTCCCCTTAAATTGGATATGGGAGGCCAGTGTCCTATGGAATCCATTGTTTGACTATGCTCATAATGAACCGGCATCTCTGCAAATGTTTCCAATAAAAAGCGGCATGTGAACCAAAGTCAAATTCATCCTCCGGAGAGGATTTTACTATTATTGCATGTTCAATAACTTTCAAGACCTATATTATCTCTCTTGATCCAAGATTTCTTTAAATCACATCTTACACTTTCTTTTATATCCATGTCTTGAACATGTTGGAACACCTTAGACTGACCATCCTCTGGTTAATCAAGGATTCTTCATCAATTTCATAATCATATGATATTAAAACAACATAGTTCTCAATGATTAGTGTCAATTATTGGGCCCCAACAGACCAAATAATTTCCTCCCCCCATTTTCTAATGTATGAAAAGAATCCACATAAGAACGTTCAATGTGTTTCCCACTTCATTGGTAAGACAATGTGAAAATAAAAAAAATTCCCCGTTCATATGTTTGAACCATATCCGCATATGGATAAACCTTTAAAGAACAATGTTTTTCTTGATTCCTATCATCACAGGATACATAGTGACATTATATTCTTATATTTCAGGTTTATCCATGAAGCAATGTTGTCTCATCCCTGTATGTGCAAGGTTCTGATCTATATAAGGAAGCAACTCATAAGGATAGGATAAAAATGTGTCCACTAACACTGAATATTACCGATAAAATGAAACCTAAAATGCCCCTTTTCATGTTCTAGAACCCTTCTTCCAACACCATAATCTATGTCCAAAAAGGTATGAATCCACATAACCATCCATGACCATAAAAAATGGATATCTAGTATCCTGAAGACACCTTTATTTTAATATGCACATAATTCCCTTGTAGCTGCATATGTTTCCAACAAAATAGAAATGTTTACCAAAGTAAAATTAGTCACTAGGAGAGTCTTTTCCTACCTCTATATTCCTATATGATGTTTATATCTCACCTCATTACATGTTTTCAGAAAACCCCATATTATAATTTAAATCCTCTATCCCCCCTTATTCCTGAAGATAATATAACATTTCTGGTCAAACCACAGTGGGAAAGGTAGATCTTTTGTCCCCTTTTAGAGTAAAAGGAATCCAGATCATAAGTCTAAAATTTCCTATCTGTACTATATTAAACTACATCATGTTCTATTCCTCCTTTACACAAGTCAAATTTATGTGGGAGTGGTTTCTCAACCAAATCCTATATAAATGGCCCTATTACTCTCATACATCGTTGCCTCAACAGGCCGCCCACTTTGTTCGTACAAATATAAAACAAGTATAAATTTACATAAAACATCCCATCCATCAGAAATGGATATCTAGTGTCTTACGAACACCTTTGTTTAACTATTCACATAATGCCCCGGTGGATCTGTATATGTTGCCCATAAAATGGAATTGTCAACCAAAGGAAAACACTTCCTCTGGATAGGCCTTTACTATCTTTGTATGCACCAAGGATTTCATGCCTCGTGTCATATCCCATTCTCCATAAAACATATTTCAGGGTTAATAAAAATAATTTATCCTTGTTTAAAGTTGTTAGTACATTCTCAGTAAATGAGTCCAAAATTGGTACCCTCACCTTGAGAATTATAGTTCAAATTATTAGACCAAAAACAACAGTCTTGGTCAAATCTGTTCAACCTAAAACATCAGTAATGATAGTCTTGTTTGCAAGACCTTAAACTGCCCGTGAAATCGGAAACACTCTCCAGGATGAAAACCTACAAATGACATCCTGTACAAATGTTGAGTGTTGCATTTCCAAACATACAAACCTTAGGGTTTAGGAAAAATATTGTGCAACCAATCAATAAAGATACATAAAGCATGTTAGGTTAAAACCCTATAAAGGGTGTCCAAAGAAAATCACCTGTTGTACCCACTAATACCACAAAATATTGGGATTAGGAAATAATTAGGTTTATAATGTAAAAGACACAATGTTTGTAATGGTTTCAATGAATCCTTAGAAACATTCGAACTATGCTCACTGATTCTCTCATCTCAGAAAAAAATTATAGCATGATTTGATTATTCCCTTTATCCTATATTGTGACTCATATTTATATGAAGTTATAATTATTGTTTAAAATAGATTTTATCATGATGGATTGGAATTTCAAGTATAAAATGAAAAAGAATCATTAGAGATCCAAAAATCCTCATTCTATTAAACGCATATAAGGAGAATGTCCAAAACATGGATCCTCTATTTAATAGCAAAGAAAAACAATGGAAATATACAATATAAAAATATTATAATGAATATTACCTAGATATTTATAATAGATCTATGATTTTCTATCATGGACCTTCAAAATATTTTTCGAAATAAGTCCCCTGTGTAACTTTATCTTTAACTGAGGGATGCACTTACTTTAGAATGACACCAAGATCCTATATTTTCTGTTTAATGGCTTCGAAGTTGGAACTCCTTGATTCCATTTGTACCTTTATCTTGGCCACACAAGCTTCATACTCATGTAACTCTTCCATTTGGTAAATCACTTGGTTATAACCATTTTTATACTCTTCCATTATGTGATGCAGTTCTTCGATAATATCCTGAACAGTCTTTTTTTGGTGGGGCGAATCATTAAACTGTGCAAGGTTTTCTTCACAAGTAGTTAAATCGTCCAAAGGTGTGACAATTTGGTATGAGATTTGGTGAAGATTTTGGTAGTTGAAGATATTAGAACCTAAGTTGGTAAATAGGTGCAGAAGGGTTTCCTCCTCATCTGCGAACTCTGGAAGAGGATTTATTGAAATAATAGTACATATTTGAAGCAATTCCCATATCCGCACAGTTTGATGTCTCTTATAAAAAATGGAACCTTGAATCTATTCCTTTTTCGTAACATGTATGTAGTCAGGAAATGGCACTTTGTAATATTGTTCTTCCCTAGGCTGGGTGACCCAAGTGGGGGAGCCATCCTGTTCTGTAGAAGATTCAATATCTGGAACTAATCATAGGGGGTTGACTATGACTTCATGGATTCCTGGTGACTTTCTATTAGGGTCTGCTTTAATAGTGTCATAGACCATCTCACCCAGGGATAGTGGGTCTAAGTCACTCACACACCGATATAGGCTGTGTAGAAGATGTCCCCTCCAAACGCATGCAACGATAGGTTGAGAGCCTTCAGGTAATCGGAATGGAGGGAAATGGATATGATGGAATAGGTAAGATGGGACTAGAAGTAGTCAAGGGCCTTTGCACCCATCAGACTGACCTGTCCGGTATACCATCCATATAGTACATTACTCATTGTTTGGCCTACTCCAATGATAATCAAGTAGATGCCACTTTGGGAGGAATACAGACATGAAACCTAGTGTCCTCTGACATCATCATCAACCATAGTTTAAGAGGGATTTTCGGGTGAGATTACCTCTTAACTAGTGTAAAAAGAAGGAGTGAAACCTTTTTCAAACATCCAAACTAACTGAAAACCTAGTAGGGTATATAAGGTCTGTAGATAGTAGTTTTATCAATATGAGCAGTTAAGATTCTGTCCAAGAGTTCTATGTAGTATTAATATTCTTCCGAAGAATCCTTCCCATAATATTATATTATTTCATAAGGAACGAGTTAAGGTGAAAAAGAAAATTGAGAAACACCACTCAGTAGTTCGGTTGCTCCATCAACATTTAGAGATCGAGGTCGAATGACGACAATGCTGAGAAGAGTTGGGTGGAATCTAGAATGAGGAACTCTTGCAGTATGGTGATACTAGTAACAGGGGAAATGATATGCCATCCAGCCATAAAAAACTGAAAGGCCTAATAAGGTGATGCAGAGACCGTCCTTCCTGTATTTTCACTAACCGCTTATAAATTCATGCAAGGGTGGGGATGTTTAAATTAAATGGTTTCCGCTCTTCCAGTGTGGCTTCCATCATTAGGGTGAAATATTGGAAGATAGTATAATTGACACAAGAATGAAAGATCCACCTACTTTGAAACATGGAAAATAAACCTTCTAGACTGAGTTCTGGATATAGATATATTCAGACCTCATAACCACATGTGGTATAGTGACCCACCTCAAGGGTAGCAGAGTATGAGCTGGAAGTTTATCAGGACTGTCGAGTAGGATGAGTTAGGCTTTGATGGACTTCCTTCTTCGACCCACTCTCCCATAAGAACAATATTATTCAGTCTCCAAATGAAAATAGGGATCGAGCATGAAGAGGATGACTAAAAAGTCCATTTTCTACGGCTAGTAAATCTTTAGACAATGAAGATACTAGTTCAGAATTATCCCAAGTATTGGCCACTAGACGAAACCTGTCATACATATCACCAAGGATATGAAGTCCTCATATCTATTAGTAATCCCATAAACTAATCCCAACTTCATTGTGAGACAATTAAAAGGTTTTTGTTATCGAACGCAAGTGGCTGAGTAGCTCAGTTTGTATTTCACCTAAGAAATAGATAGAAAATTAGGAAACCCGCATCACTTGATATATGTTGATGAATTCTATTGGTAGAGAGGATTCCAATCAATTCTGATGAACCCAAAATTCCTAGGCCCACTCATCATAAAAACACCCTCCATATCATAGATCCCAATTGGAACTCCACCCTCCATTGGGATTGATTTGTTACAAGTTAACAACAGTTGGGTAGTCGTGAGTGACTGATTCTGAAGATGTAGTATGATGGAATTGATTGCTCTGCGTCCACATGGAGACATTCAATATAAATATGTCAAACTGGCTCGAAGCAATCATAATTTACACTATAGAAATAATATTCATTCATTCATACTCTCAAGACATCTTAAGACCAATATTGAAGCCATTCTATTCAACCAGTGGCAATGGAACATCCTCATGAAGGATGAAGTTGTAAAGAGGTAGTTGGATAGATAGTGTATAAATCACAAGCTCTAGAAAGAATATATCTCTAAGGATACCATATTTAGGGACAATGGAGGAACAAATGTGATCTTAGGTGTTCTCAACCATATCTTCCCTCCTCCTTGTCACTTATATTGAGATGAGTGAAAAATACAGCTATTTAATACATGAAAAGACTAATAAAAAAGGTCAGTTCAATAAAATCATTGGGCAAAAGACCCAAAATATGAAAAGGTCTCAAAGAAGTTTTCCTAACAAATAAGTCCACATATTGAAACCCAAAAAAGTTTTGTGGAATAAATTTCCCATGAAATGATAGTTTTTGGAATAAATTCCTTATGAAGTGGTAGTTTGCGTAATGACTTGTAAGGCACTGGCCCGTAAAGTGTTGGCTTGATAACTAAATAGTTTTCGGATTGTGAAAATCGTGCACTGATCCTTGCTACACCATTGTCCAAAGCATATAGTATGAATACTTAAATATCGGTTTGAAAATAAATGTCTAGTTCTTGGATTTAAATAGATAGTTTTCATATGGGGATGACCATGAATGGTTTTTAGTTCATGGAATACAATGCACAGTTTGCAAATGAAGGATTTCAGGAAGTGTCTTCAGTACACGAAAGAAAGGAGAGACGAGAGAAATTTTTGCCAATAAGTCTGGTAAATTTGAAATGACATGGCCCCCCCTGTATATAGTAATCGTCCCTCTATTGGTCCACCTTTCTACTTCAAGATAGTTCAGTTCACCACCAATTTCTATATCAAAATACCATCCTCTTCATCCCATTCAAAATCAAAGATGATGGGGGCATTTGTAGGGTCCTGAAAACATTCCAAATGGAAAATAAATACTCCAATATTTTTAGAAATGGAAAGAAAACACATTGGATGAATGATTTAGAGAAAATTATTGAGGAACCCAAATTTGGAAAAGGACCCAAAATAGTCTGCATACTAAATCCCGGGAATGGTTTACGGGAGGCATCACCCACAAACCGAGTAGTATGTGAAAAAAAACAGTGCTAAATGTCTCAGAAAACCATGTTGTTGGTGAAATGGTGGGGGATAATTTCAACTCAGTGTATAAATCCTTCCATGAATAGAACCTTTGGGGAAATTGAGGTGGAAAATTCCACCCCTGCATACTGTCACCATGAACCACGTTATTGGATAAATAGAGGTGGGGGATTACGCCTCCACATACTATCCTTGTGAACTCAATGGTTCGTAGTCGAGGAAAATCTAGCAGCACCCAATTAACAATATGATGTCGTGCATGGGATTGGGGTGGTTATCTTCACCATCATGAACCACAACCCCACAGGCCTCCATTAAAATATTTGTCCATGGGATAGATGGTCTCTAAATGAAGTTACAAAGAATCTATTAAGAGATCCATAGATCCACCTTCTCTGAAACTCTATAATAGGACCCCGAGGGGAGCTAAGAAGAGGACCAAATTTCAAAGGATTGGAAGGATTTTAAGAAGTATTTCTGAAGAGAATGACTGATGAGGAACAAACATCTTCGGATGAATTCTCATAGTTATAAACTCACTGCATAATAAAATAAAGAATGAAACATAAAAATTGGAAAAATGTGAACCTAAATTGGTGAATTGAAAAACATATGCCCTTCACATATGAAAATCCCATTAACTCAAGAACCAAGGCCCCTTATTCACTCTGGCTCCCTTTAATGTAGAAGGCTATGTAGGTGGAACCATGCGCCGCATAGCAGCCCGCTACACAAACGGAACTCAGTGCCACAAAGCATCATGCTACGTTGCTGTAAATTGGGTTTGTGTAGAAAAACACTATAAAAACCATATACAAGTCTGCGTACCATTGTGGTACATGGGAAGTACCTCCAACCTCATAGCAACATGCTATGTGGGGAGGCCCCCATCCTTTATGAAGAACCATTACGTGGAATGGAGTACCATTTGATATTCCACTCTCCCACTCTGATCATATCCTTCCAATTCCATCTTCTCATCCACAATCCCTCCATGAACCAATCCAACAGAATCAGGCCTAATCCTCTACCCAAGCCACTGGACCCATATGAGAAAACCACCAGGTAAATCAGATCTACCTTTTAAGTTTAAATACCCATGGTAAGTGGGGATGTGTGGGAAATCCCCACAATGGATGGGTACCCAGGAATATCCTTGGGTTTACATTCTGATGGTAACATGAGAAATGACCTTGGGATACTCAAATTTACCTCTATATTCTAGGGATAAAGAGTTATCAATATCATTTCCATTTAAATAGGGATAGTGAAAATTCAAAGGAATCGTGTTTTCTTTTCCTATTTGATGAGGAGTGATGCTTCTTCCCTTTCATAGAACTCATTTCAGGGAACTACTCCTGTAGTAAGTCCCTAAACATTCCACTAGAAGTGCTTCTCTTGCACCTATAAGTCTTATCTCAAGACATGTATTCATAAATCCTCATATGTGTCTATCCAATATATAAACATGAGGGAGAAAATTGAAACATTCAAAGCCCCCCTTTATCTCTCTCTCCCTTTGGGCTCTAGTTCCATCTATCTTCAGATGATGTGGGATGTTTGACATTTAGATCCACTTCCTCCTCTTGTTTCTCAAACCGATAATGACTCCCATGGGATTATAGGTATATTTTAATCATGACATTTTCATAACCCCAAAGCATGGGCATCCTCTTTGGTATAATCCCCAACAAAACCTCCAAACCAACATGAGTCAATATTCTTCTCATGGTTACAAAAAAATGGTCCTCCTCCTAGGTTAAATCCCTAACTAAAATGAACTACCAGAACTATGATTCCTTCTTTGGTTAGGATATGTCTAACTCCTTCTTAAGGCCTGAGCTCAAGGAAAATTTTCCTTATAATTCAGTCCTAATAAAATTATCCCAATATCGCTAGGTCATCCTCTTCATGAGTAAGCCCTGACTTCTTTTTCTCAAATGAGAATCTCCTTGGTGTAAGCCCCAATCATGCCCCCAAAAATGGGCTACCTCAAGGGTGGAAGTAATGAATCATATAAAACTATAGGGGATTTTATTTCAAACTAACTAGGATACATAGGAAGGCTTTATGAGGTCCAAAATTGATACCCCAAATTACCCTAGTATTTCATGGGACATGTACCTGGTAAGTTTATATCAACCCAAGAGACCATATATCCATTGGGAATCTTAGGCTGCTTCAGAGTAATTCCCTCACGATATCAGGATTAGTAATCTTCTTCCGAGACGTCCTAGCTGCGTAATGGTAAACCGCATGGATGTGTCCTTTTCACACTATGTCAAAAGGTGATGTGTCTTGTAAAGAGACATCAAACTACATGGAATGTGATACCTTTCATGAGGATATGGGGGATTCCTATTTATTGGGTTAAATTCCAACATCAAAACAATCTTTATCCCCCATGGATGATGATAAAATCTAGAGTGCCTCGTCACATATATTGAACTAGAGTTGTCTCTGTAATTCCTGATCCATGTATATCCATGATTGATTTTTCAACCCAAGGGTAATCCATGGACCCATGCATGGGAAATAACCAGGGATTCACAATCATATGAACATTACATAAATATATAAGAGATTCTATGAGTATGTAATAATACCCCCCAAAAGTGTGTGATGAGCCCGACCTCCCATCCTCTCGACCAATGGAGTCCTTAAGTTTCATTGGAAAAATCATCCAATGAGTGCCTTACTTTTAAAATCAGGTCCATGAATCATGGATAAAAGGCCCTTTGGGTGTTTCTAACTCTGTAAATAAACCCGCTGGATACCATCTAAAGATATCATACCTGACTTCGGCTGATTGCACAAACACTAAACCCAATGAAATCACCCACTGGGACCACTCAACTATGGAACCAACTTTATGAAACAATAAGGATATGTTGCTCAGTCCCAGTGCGACCATCTCACCCACCAAAAAGGGTCAAAATGAGAATCAAGTTGAAACAAAATGGTAAAACCAACATGAAACACTCTATAATAGCAGGCAAGTAACTATTACCAATCAGAACATTTTTTTCTCTCCCACACATGCACATCTGGCCAAAATAAAAATAGTGAACCCAATGTGAAACTCTATAATATAATGAAATTATCTGTTACCCATCGACATATTTTGTTTCCCTTGTACGACATGAATTGGTTCGAAACAAAAATGTTGAACCTGACATAAAACTCTATAATAGCATCCAATTAGCTATTATCCATTAGGCCATTTTGGTTTCCCTTGTATGGTGAAAATTGGGTCAAAAAAAATATCATGAATCCTTAATAATTCATGGTATTTTATGTTTTCATTTCAATTATTTCAACCAGGGGTATTTGACTTGAAAATTACCATGTGAACATGAATTTAATAGCTTAATTTCTTTTCATTGGGATGTATTACTTCTTCATTGTCATTTATATTCTATGATTATTTCTGTAATTAATTTTGATTTTATTAATTTGTATTTCCTCTAGTTTTAGGTGTATTTAAATTTTATGGATATAATTTATTCATTTATTAATTATCATTTAATTTTTATGCTCTTTTTAAAGGGTTTATTTCACAATCTCATTCTAATAGAGATTTTTTTTCTTGATTTCAGTTGAAGAAAATTATTTAACCATTGTATAATAAACCCATTAAATTTTATTATAATATATTTTATGTTTTAATGTAACAGTAACATTGTTTCCACTATTTGGTACATAAAATATTTGAGAAATGTTTTTTAGGAAAATTCGACTTCCTTTCTCTCTTTGGTAGAAAATCTGTTTTCTTACAAAATCATTTTATATAAATATGTTTTAAAATATATTTTTAAACTTTTCCAAATGATTTATTCAAAAACAATTACCGATGTTAAACTCTTTACAAAAACAATTAAATTAATATTCATGTTTTTTTCAAATAATTCATGTTTGGATTTTACTAAAAAAGTGAAAGGAATCTTTGTTTTAATGTGTACACCATGTATGGAGTTTTTTTTGTCATGACCAGTAAATGTTTTAAATCATACATTATAAGTATAAAAGGTTATTTTAAAATAATTTTTTTTATGAACTTTTAGTTTTAAAAGGTTATTTTCAAAATGAAAATGGTATTTTCCTTAGAAATGTTTTAAATGATATTTTATGGTATTTTTATTCATAAACCATAATACTCTTTTATTTTAAATATAATATACTAAGAATATAATTTTTTGATATCATCCTTATTCTTTATCTAGATGGTTTATACTTATTTTGTCTAATGATATTATTGACACTCACTTAATTGATTCATTTTTGAAGTAATTAACATTCCCTTGAATTATTCACTTTCAAGTTATCATTGAATATTAAATTTTCCCAAAATATCCATATTTTTTTTGGATATGCCATAAAACATCTTTCATTAATACATATAGTGTTTTACTTTGAAGTTTATCTTATTTACTGGGGGAATATTGATAATCCATATTCCTTCTACAATACAGATATTTAAATATAAGGCATATTTTTCGTGAATAAAATTGATTATTCAGTATATGATGAATTATTTGGATATGGATACATGGGTAGGACCCAGTTATAGATATACCATTTATGCATCATTAGTCTCATGATATTAATTATTTGTCTACCTTTAGTTAAATGGGTTCTTGGTGTATATGTATCTATCAGTTTTAAATTGTCTTGAGCAAGATCTTGACAGTAGAGGTTTTCATGATAACTGATTTCCTGATGTCTAATAATTTACCACATCCATTATTTAGATTAACTTATTATTATCCATGATATTTTATAAATCTTATTATCTCTATATTCCTTTAATTTTCAATATATTGATTAAATGGAATGTGTTTTTAGTTATTTATCTTTCTATATAGGTTATACCTTATCTAGTTATGATAGACATGATCTTGATTATATGGAATGTTATTTTAGTTAATTAATGTTCAATATTGATTATTGTAGTTAATTTATTTAAATTTCATGTGTGTTCAGTTATTTTAATTTCCATATTGATTATGCTAATTGATTGATGATATCTTCTCTTATACTTAACCCTTACTAAGCATTTGAGATCACCCTTATTTTATTTCATTTTCCAAAAATACATAAAGTGTACTATTATTGATATTTAAGGATATTCTAGTGGAAATAATTTTATTCCATAAAAATTTATATTTTAATTTTTGTTTTAAAATATAATATGTCAATAATATATATATTTAGTATACCAAGACTAATATACTATTCAGTCCTTCGAGATGTGATTCCTTGTATATTATGCAAATGTAATAAATTAAGGAAACATATATTGGTTAATAGATATGTATTAATTGCATTATCACCTCAAAGGTTGGATAATTGCCCATTTTTTATACTTTAGTCTTATGAAAAACATGGTTACACTTTATTCTTTTCCAAACGACCATGTGTGTCCTGTCCCCTGATTAAAAAAGACCTCCCCCTCTCCTCTATTATTCACACTTCCAAAAACCATTGATTCAGAAAATACCTAACAAAATACCTTCTATACATCCCTCCCAACATATTAGAGTCCTTAGTTTTATTAGGAATCTGTCCTAAGAAGGCTTTAGGTGTAAACCTAACGAGGTTCTCTAAAGAAGAGATAATATTCTTAAACTTCTGTTTTCATTATAATTCTTCTTATAACTACATTAAATATTAATTAAATATTATAATATAATAACACCAATATCTACCATATTCTATTTTGTTATTATGTTAATTTAAAAATCAATATTCATATCCTCTTCTATCAAATAGAAAATGAAATTGTCTATGGTGTGTCCTACAGACTACTGTCTCAAGAACCAATGTTAATCGTTTTCCATCAACACTTTTCATGGATAGATATAATGTTGTATTTAATCATTATATAGGATATTTAGGATATTATTATACTTTTTAAATTATCATATCACACCTAGCTTATTACCTTTCAACCTTTTTGAAACCAATAACTTCGCTCGTTAATATGGCGTACTACCACCTCGCCAACCGTTGTGATGTATTTTTTATTTATATTTTACTTGTATGGTAATAGAGATATGTTAAATTAATATATAAAATATTTTCAATATAATTTTTCATATGGAATTATCATATCTTATATACCTTCTTACATCCCATTCTATGGGGGATATGATAATGTCACTCGTGTGTACGGTGTACTACTACCTCATTATGCGATGTGATTAATTTTTCATTAACACTTTTCATTGAAGGTAATAAGGATAAATTTAATAAATATATTTGATATGTATGATATTATATTATTTATTTAAATTTTAATTATTATTTACCTTTCATTCCTACCATCCATTAAAAAATGGATACAACATCCATGTGTACGTACAACTTTCTGTCTCCATGAATAATGTATTCCATTTTATATATCTATGTTTTATGGATTACAATAAATACATATATACTGAACATATGTGATATTATTATCATTTTTAAAATTATTGAGATGATTAAACCATGATCAATGAAAAATGATCAGAAATATCAAATCAAACCAATTTGAAAAACAAAGCACTTATTACCCGAAAATTGATTTTAACAAATAATTGTTAACAAATAGTTAATGCAAGGTAATAAGTAAATAATATATGGTATTATGTATATAAGTTATGTTATAGAATAATTTTTTACAAACCTTTATTTATTATACATGAGGTTCAAACATGTAGGAATGGAGTTGATATTTAAGTAAAAGGATTTATGTCTCACTTTTATTTTCTATAACAGACATCCCATATTCACCTCGTTCTTATTTTATGTGGTGTATATAGTAACCATGAATGTATTTTATGATTATCTTCATGATAATTATGTGGATTTAAGTTTGAACATCCCTCTTTCATGGGGTATATAGTTTTAAAATTACCAAATCAGTAGGGGATTTTTGTCTCAAATTATCTTCTTTGGGACATACATTTTGTTATGAATCCCTATTCTTTTATGATGTGTATAAAATACACTATTGAAATGAAATATCATGAATTTATTTATTCTCATGATATTTTATTCCTTATTTAAATTTATTCTTTCATGGGTATTAGGAATAAATGTTACTAAAGTGATATGGGTTTGTTGGTATAATCTAATCATTTATCACGATTTTTTATGTTCATTCATCCAAAGATAAAACTGTATAACACATATCACAAAAAAAACCCTTAATTTTATTATACTTATTTATTTAATGATTATAAATGTTTTCCATTCATTTTCCTCTCTTTATATACTAAGGATTTTAAAATATATATTTTTATAAAATATCGACTTTACTTCTATCTTCTATCAAAAACCCTTTTTCTCACATATACATGTTTCCAAAAAGAATGTTTTAAAGAAATTTTTTACTACTATCTAATTATTTATTAAATAAATTTTTACCCTTATTTTACTTTTTAAGAAATAATTAAAAATGAATCAAAATTCCATTTTCCAAACAACTATCATTTGAATTTTACCAAAAATGTGAAGGGAGTCTCTTTTAATGTGTTTGGCCTGAACTAAATTTACAAAAAACACGAACAAAAAATGTTTAAAAACTGCATTTATAATTTTCTATGTTTATTTAAAAGGAAAAAAATTCTGAATTTTTTTTCAAAATTTTTATTTAAAAAAGGGATTTTAAAAGTGAAAAAAGTTATTTTCCTAAAAACATGTTCCACGAGATCTTTAAAATTTATTTTCCATCTAATATTAAATACTTTGATATTAATTATGCTTTATTATAGATATTATCTAAGGATAACATTCTTACTCTTTCTCTTGATATTTTATATTCATGATGATAATTGTTTTATGAAACTTGTTTCTCTTCCATGGGTTATGCCTTTATAGAATTATTAAGAAACCTGCTTATTTTTCCATGAGTTATGCTTTTATGAAATCATGAAATGATTATGAAACTTATTTCATTTCCATTTTTTATACTGCGATGAAATTTTTAGGAAACCCATTTTTTAATGGGATCTGATATAATGAATTTTTTATGATCGTGTGGCGCATGTTTGAATGATTTTCATTATGTGATAGGTGGGACCAATATATACCACCAATGCATTGGATAATTCTTGAAATCTCATTAGATAAATAGTAATATATTGGGTAGTGAACCCTGTTTAGTAAGTTACTTTTTCCACTATGATAGTCTTGGGAGTAAACCTTGAAAACTATGATGGTCTGGGGAGTGAACCCATTCCTTTATAATGGACATGTAAGTGATCATAAAATACTATGAAAATTATTTTCTATTCTTATGTGTATGCCAAAATTACATGTCTCGTGTCAATTTTGTGATATCATATAACAAGTTCTTTGATTCTAATATGATTTATGTATTATGAACTACAAATATTTATTCCATGTCTCATGATGTTTATCGTTGATATGTTGGGTATGGTTTTCATATTTTATGCTCACATTATGTTTTTAAACATCCATTGTTTACACTTGATGATCATCTGATATCGTCCTTTATTATGTTTCCATTCCATGGGTTATAAAGATAGGTTTTACATGTGATATATCTAATAAGGGTTCTAGTAATTATGAACTAAGTTAGAAACAATTTATAACTCTTATGATCGATTTTTTTTTCTTTCCATTTCTCCAAACAAGTAATACATTTATGATACTTAGGATTATGTTTGGGTAATGTAATGAATAAACATCTAAAAAGATGTAATTGATATGTATGAAAAGTCTTGGTCATTTTAGTGGGTGTCAAAGGAAAGGAGGGAATCTGGTCCTTGGGAATTTTCACATGTGAGTTTTGGATGATTCATGGATCTCTATCCATTGGATTTATGAGGAAAGTTATTAAACTGGGAATTTTAGTATGAATCTATAGTAAGAGGTGTGGCATCCCATGGAGTTTTCTAGTAGGTATCAATTATAGTCTACTAGTAATAATTCAAAAAAACTATAGTTGTTATCATATTATAGGTTTAGTTAACCATTATAAACAAGTATTAAAAACCTTATTGAGATACCTAGGGATATGTCTAAGGATAATTATTTTGTTAATTCTATGTAAAAGAAAATATCCAGGAATATTTGTGAAGGATATAGTGAGTGGTTTTGCAGAAATAAATATCTATATAGATACTAAAGGTGGATTTAGTTATTCTATAGATATATCTAGGCATAATAACTCCATATAATGTGTGTCGGGATTTACATGAGCATTACCTGGTACATGACTATAGTTTTTATTACACATTTATTTTGAAAATCATGAAGAATATTCTTTGTAAATTCAAAGGATCTTTATAAACAACTATAATGGATTTAAATAATGACCATTATTGACATAATTTAATCCTAAGGTGTTATATATTATAAATAAAGTGTCATGATTTAGACATATTATAAGTTATTCTTCCTAATAATGTGGTTTCCTACAATTATTATTATAAATCACAGTATGATTTTGGTTTTAATCAATGGTTGGAACTTTAAGGAATTGTGTTAATGTTGAATAAAATGGATAATATAATGATTTTACTCCTAAGAAACCAAATTATATGAGAGATATAATGAAAAATCTAATTTATATGCTCACATAACATTCTCAAGCTATAAATCATGTCAAACTTATAAATGGACAAAGGAGGAGAAAATATTATATTGAGTCCATCATGAGGAAACATCCACCATATTTTAAAGGTTTTGTTGATCCATTGGTTTCTGATTAATAGATAATTACCACTTAAAAGATATTTTCCAATCTTCATTGCTCAAAATGTGAAAAAAGAATTTATTCTTGTCTACCATTTGGAAAGAGAAGTGAATCAATGGTGGACTCTCATTATGAATATGAGTCTACATAATGAAACTAACTACATGGAGTGTGATGAGTTTAAGAGATTATTTTTCAATATGTACTTACCTTATATTAACTATATTAAAATGGGGAAGGAATTACTTGAGCTGAATCAGAGGGATGATAAATCAGCTGGTATGGATGATGAATATTTTACAAGACTTTTGAGGTACGCTTCAAGAATTATCAACCAACATAAAATTAATATTGAACAATTCTACATTATATTAAAACCATGTATCTGAAAGGAGTTATCCATAAGGTAATTCTATAGCTATGAATAAATCATTTGACATTATCTAAAGCTGTAAATGAATATTATAGTTACCAATTAATCTCATGGTTTTGATAAAAATAAGATATAGTTCAAAGGAAACACTAATAACCTTAAAGAGAAGAAGATATTTAATTCATGCTCTAAGTGTGGTAGGAAACATAGAGGAAATTATATTAAGGGTATGGGTAAATGTTTTATGTATATAAAGTAAGGTCATCAGGAAGTTAAATTCTAAAATTATGCGATGAAGAAATATAATAATTCAAATGGAGAAAAGGATCCAAAGAATAAACCACCCACACTCCAGGGATTCTTGTGTAATTATATTGATCATTATGTGAATCAATTCCCTAATCTAAGGGAAATTGATGTTGGTAAACCACAATAACCATATAAGATAAAATATAAAGGTAAATCCCCTATATTCAAAATGGATGAAGAGAATCATTATAATTATGGGGAACTTATATTTCACTCCTCAGTTAGGAATTTCATGTTTTATTTTGTACGGATGATCCCTATAAAAATATTTTGGTCAGTGAAATTTGATTTGTTTTTTATCATTGATTATCTCCCTTTACATGGATTATGGAATAATGAAATCACATTTGATATTCTATCAGTGAACGTATGAACCTAATAATGAAATGGAAATGTTTTTGTATAAGATAAGTTCATATTTAAGGAATAAAGGGTTAAAGTATTAAGGTATTTGGGTCACAGAATTATGTTTTAGAAGTATTTTACCAATGTTATTTTGGTTATAAGAATCATGAACCATCTACGGATTATTTTGGTTTTGGGAGCATATATGTCTCTATGTAATATTAACATAATATTTTTGGATACCATAATGGATTTTTGAGTTTAATTTTGTTTATAATTTCAAAGTATTTGGCACCCCTTTTTAGGTTTTATTTGATGAGTGTTTATCAAGACTAAGGATATTTTGGGATATTTTTATGGTAACAGAACTCTTTATTTTTGTATATGATTTAGGGAAAAATATATTTGGGTAATAATGCCTTTTCATTTTGGGGATAATATTATTGGTATTAGTAACATTTATGGTTAACCATATCATTGATTCCTATGTAAATATGGTTTATTGAAACATGGTAATTATATAACTATAGTTTTAGAAAAAAGGATAACCCACATATCGGGTGAAAACCTATCACGTTGGTAATGGTCTGGGTTCTTAAACCCATAATGGAATAATGAAAATTATATTGAGACTACCACCAGCCTACATGAAAGAGTTCTTATGGTGGGAAAACCTGAAGGGAGATATTTATTAATATGTATATATGTGTTTTGTATCTCGGGAAGTTAATTTTCTGGGACAAATGTTTATGGGGATTCTCTAACTATTATCCCTACCATAATGGAAATTAAAAATCATCACCATGGATTTTTTTTCAGACACTTTAAGTGTCTAAAGGACACAATACATTATGGTTTACAGTCGATCACCTTACAAAGTTATAAAACATCATCATTATCATAGAATATATTTTTATGGATCAAATTTTGAGGATACACATTAAATAAGTAGTAAGGTTCCATGGAATACCACATTCTATTGTGTCTAATTGGGATCTAAGGTTTACCTTAATTTTCTAGAAAATTATTCTGCAAACACTTGACCCAAATTTTAGATATATAACTATGTATCATACCTAAAACTATTTTAGTTTAAGATAAAAATTTAAACCCCATAAGATATATTAACATCTTTTTTTGTGGATTTCAAAGGTATTTGGGATCAACACCTTCCTCAAATTGAGTATCCATACAAAAATAGCTTACAATCAAAGTATTAAAATGTATCCTAATGAGACCCTCTATAAAAAAGTGCATAACTCCAAATTTTTGAAATTACATTTGAGAAAGAAATCTATTTGGTCCTAATATAAATTAAAAATAGAAGAGAAGTTTGAGCCATTAGACAGCATATAAGGGCATCATAAAGTAGGTTGAAATTCTAGGTCGATAATCATCAACACGACCTTTAATTTGAAGTTGGTGAAAAGTTGTTTTTAATAATTTCTACTTGGAAGAAAGAAATTATATTTTGAAATAATGGAAAACTGAACCCTATTTACATCAATACCTTCAAATTATTTACTATATCGGAATAGTATCATACCATTTGGTGCTTCCAACAAATCTATATTAATTTCACTATGTATTCCATGTATCTCTCATTAATAAATACATACATGATCCATAACTTTTACTAAAATAAAAGGTCACACCTATGGATTAAGCTATTTCTTACAAGGAAAATGGATTGATATTATGGATCATAGAGAGAATGTTAAACAAAACAATACCACTCATCTTTTCAAAATTTTGTGGTGAGACCACCATCTTGATAAAGATACATAGGAACCTAAGGATGTTATAAGGAAGAAGTGTTCTAGGTTTTTTTATATAAAAGTGATGGAATTTTTAGGTATAAATTAATTATAAGGGGTTATAATGTTACACCCTTATATTTTATGAAATATTTTTCAATTAAATTTAATTTTTTTATAAGTTTTATCACATGAAACACCGAGTTTTAATGAAACAGATCATAGTAATTTTTTTATTTAATGTGATAGTTATCATCTTACCATTAGAATAGAAGTTATGAATATTATTAACTAAAATATAAAAATATATAGTTTACAATTGTATATAAAATTAATTCTTTGGAAACCAATTAATTAGAAATGAAAATAAAAATAGTATGAAATTAAAGAAAATATTTTTTTGAAAAACTAGTTTTCTAGGCACAAACACATTTTACCTCAATAAATAAATAAAACACTTTTGATGAATGATTATCATATAATTTATATATTATATATTTAATAAAAAATTTAACATTCCTCTTAGTTATTTTTTACACAAGAGATAATAATAAATCCAATTTTGTGCTAAAAGATATATTTTTATAAAAAGTATTTTTTTAGTATTTTGGAAACATATTTTTAAATTAATTTTTGAAAATTTATAAAAGTTATTTTAAAATATAAACATAATTTTTTAAATCCTAGTTTCAAAATTATTTTAGAATTAATTTTTTAGAATTTTATGCAAAGTATATTTTTTTAATGAATAGTGAAACATACAGGTTTTTTTTAAAAACTTATTTTCATTATAAGAATTTAAAAAATAAATATTATCAGTATATGGTTTTAAAATTAAAATTAGTTCAATTAAATATTTATTAACACGATTTATTTCATTTTAATTAATTTCATATTTAATTTTGATATAAAAT
The DNA here is from genome assembly GCA_963277665.1 of Viscum album. Classification (NCBI taxonomy): domain Eukaryota; kingdom Viridiplantae; phylum Streptophyta; class Magnoliopsida; order Santalales; family Viscaceae; genus Viscum; species Viscum album. The sequence goes on along the minus strand of OY728163.1, from coordinate 512,231,179 downwards.
ATTTTAAAAAAATTTGAAACTTTTCACTCCGAAAAATCTCTTTTTCATCACTTATATGAGTTTCATTTTAAAATAAATTCTTCCACCTGTATAAATGGAGTTTGGAAAATTTTATTAAATATTAGATTACATAATAATTTAAAATATATAATACGTTCTGCTTTATTTTTATTCAAAATTAAAATTAAAACAGTAAAAATCAACTATCATGGTTAAAGTTAAAACAGGTTTATTGAGGGATAAACTAAAAAGATAAGTGGAAAGTTGACATATATACAAGTAAAAACAAATTTTATAGAAATATTTCCACCTTTTAACCTATAATTTTCTATAATGACACATATTTTACTCTTGTGACATATGGAAAATGTGGGTACACAATATTCATTTCAAAACATCCATGTGTATCATCTCCCCCACTTATAAGAGGCCACCTCCTCTCCTCTCCTCATCGCACATCAACACCCATTTGGTACATAAAATACCTAAAGAAATATTCTTTAATTACCTCAATGCATTCTTTATTTATTATTTTTTTATAAATACCTAATATAATGTATTTTGTGTAATCTTAAATAAATGCTCTGAAGAAGAGGAGAAATTCTTAAACAGTTGTTTTTATTTTATTTCATCCTATAACTCCTAAAAAAATTATTAAAATATGATGTTAAAATAACACCAATATATATAATATAATTTTATGTTTTTATATTATTATAATGACCTATATCCATATCCTCTTCAATAAATTGAGAAATGAAACTATCGATTGTGTGTAAGGCAGACTACCACCTCGCGAACTGATGTTATTCTTTTTCCATAACCACCACTCATGGATGGATATAATTAAGGATTTAAAGTTTTAATAAGATATTTATGATATAATTATTCTTATTTAATTTTAATATCACTAATACATTCTTACATTTTAACCTTTTTTAAAATAATAATGTTTCTTGAGAGTACAGTACACTACTACTTCACAAACCGATGTGATGTATTTTTATTTTTTTTATGTGGATGGTAATGAGGATATATTAAATGAATATATATTATACTTTTAATAAATTTAAACTTATATAATTATGATATCACATATAAATTCTTAATTTCCATTCCATGGATGATACGATAATATCACTCGTGTGTACATTGGATTACTGCCTTACAAAGCGATTTGATTTATTTTTCACTAATGTCTTTAATAGAAGGTAATAAGAATAAAGATAATAAATATATGTGATATATATGAAATAATTATTATTTTTTAAATTTGAATTATTATTTACCTATCTTTGTTTAATCTATTAGGAAATGAAAACTGTGTTCATGCATACGTACGTTCAACCGTATCCATGAACGGTGTACTTCGTCCTATATCTATATATTTTATGGATTAATATAAATAAATATATACTTAATATATATTATATTTATATAATGGATAATATTATGGATAAGATTCAAACATTATCAAATTAAAAGGATTGAAAATACAAAATCAAAACACCCATGAAAAACAGAGTTGTTATTACACAAAACATGATTTTAGAAACAAATTTTTATTAAAAAGGTAATAAAAGGTCGTGAGTAAATCTTATATAGAATGATATATATAATTATGGTTAGATAATATATTTATAATAGACCTATATTTATTATACAGTAAGTTATAAAATGGATTAATAAATTTGATACTTGAGATAAGGGATTTTCATCTCACTTTTTTTTCTGTGAGACACTTTCCATATTCACCACATCCTTATTTTATGTGGGGTAAATAATTTCCATGAAGGTATTTTATGATTATTATGTTGAAAATTATTTTTATTTACATATCAATTTGATGATATATCATTTATGGGGTTTTTAGTTCAAAAGTTTTCAAAATGATAAGGGATTTTTGTCTTAAATTAACTCTATTAGGGTATACGTTATGTTATGAGCCTATCTCATTTTATGAGGTGTATAAACCGCACCTTTTAAATGTAATGTCATGAATTTATTTATTATCATTATATTTTAAGTTTCATTTAATTTTATTTCATCATGAGTATTAGGATTAAATGTTATTAAAGAGGTAAGGGTTTTATGATACAATCTCATCATTTATCAGGGTTGTTTTGGTTTACGCTTCAAATGATGAAAAATTATGATCCATGTCTCATTATTATTATATTATTATATAATGAGAAAACATTTTTTCCTTAATTTTATTCTATTCATGTAATAATGATTTCAAAATAAATGTTTTAATAAAATTTGACTTTATTTATTTCTTCAGTCAAAAACCTTTTTTCTCCCATATACATATTTTCAAAAAAACTATAAAGAAAGTTTTAACTACTCAATAATTATTTTTTATATAAATATTTACCGTTTTTTAATTTTTTATGAAATTTTTTCAATGTAATATTCATGTCATTTTCAAAAGAAGGAATTTATGGATTTTAACAAAAATGGGAATGGAATATTTGTTTCGATGTGTAGTATATGAATGTAATTTCCTATAGTAATGACCAAAAAATGTTTTAAAGATTAATTTAACATTTTGAATATTTTTTTCAAAAAAAAATTAGAAATTGTTTTATAAATAATTAGTTTGAAAAATAAAGTGAAAAGGCTATTTTCCTCAAGAAATGTTCCAAGTGATCTTTCAAAGTAATTTTCAATATAAGATGAAATAATTTGATGTTATATATGATTTAATGGTGATGTGATCCATTGATACCATTATTATTATTTCCTTATATGGTTTATGTTTATGATGACAAGATTTTTAAGAAACAAGTTTCTCTGCCATAGGTTAAACCATGATAAAATGATTATAAAATCCGCTTTTTTCCATGGGTTATTCTTTTATGAAATAATGAAAGGATTGTGAAACCGGTTTATTTTATTTAGGTAATCATATGATGAAATTTTTATTAAACTCATTTCCTTTCATCGGTTCTTATGTGATGAATGTTTTATGATCTTTCAGCACATGTATATATGATTTTTGTTATGTGATGGGAGGTACCTATATATCCCTCCAATTAATTAGGTAAATATTTAAATATAATGATATAAAAAGAAATATAACAGGAAGATAAACTATTTATATAAGGTACATTTTCCACTATGATATTCTTAGGAGTGAGCCTTGACTACTATTATGGTTTGGGGAGTAAACCCATTCTACTATGATAGACTCAGAAATGATCCTTTAATACTATGGAAATGATTTTATATGACTATGTGTATTCCATAATTCCATGAATTATGTAAATGTTATTCTCTCATGGATTATTTATTTTATTTCTTTATGATTCGTGTCTTATGAACTATCAATATTTACCACATAACTAAATATTTTGATCTTTTAAATTCATGGTATGGTTTTCATTTCATATTATCATGTTCTCAGACCCTGATTATCATGTTATGTTTATATATTTCCCTTGTTTACCCTTAATTGGAATATAATATCACCCTTTATTTTGTTTCTTTTCCCTAAGTTATAATTATAGGTTTTATGTGTGATATGATTAAGAAGGATTCTATTTATGAGGAACTAAGTGGGAGAATATGTATAACTCTTAGGATCCAATGTTTTAGATTTAAATGTTTCCAAAGGAAATATACCTTTATGATCCTCATGTATATGTTTTTTTAATGTAATGAATATTCACCTAAAAAGATGTAATATATGTGAATGAGAAGTTTATGTCTCTATAGTTTTCATGAATGTTTTTACTATTATCTAGTGATTGAATAAATAAATTTTTACACATTATTTAATTTCTATAAAATGCTAAAATACAGTCTTCTTGTCATTTTCAAATAAGGTACTTTCTATTAGAGGTGTGAACATAATATTTATTTTATCATACATCGCATGAAAAAAATTTACCACCCTCATGACTAATATTTTCTTTGAAATTTATAATAAAATTCTCTAGGTTTCATTCTAAAGAAAATAATTTCCCTTATATTTTGTGAATTTTAATATTATAAAAAGTTATTTCAAAATGATGAAGGTATTTTCCCAAAGAAATTTTCCAATGATATTTTAAAATTATTTTCATCTATGTCAACATCCTTAGATAAATTTTATGTTTTACTAAGGATGTACTCTATTGATATCATCCACCATTTTTCTTTGGGTGTCTTATTATCATTTTTACTGGGTAAGTTTTGACATTTTGTATTTATTTATTCTAATATGGGTAGTTATTTATTTTTAAGGAATGTTAATTAAGTTATATTTTTTATTTATATGGTGAATAAATTAGACTTATAAAGTTATGGTTAGTTCCTAGAATTAGATATCCCCTCAATGAATAAACAGGAATCATGAGACAAAATAGATGGGGTATTTGACCATTTCCTTACAAATGTGGATAATATTTCTTCACACAATGCCTCAATGATAAGTTTTAGATGTCTGGTATTTTGAATTCCATCATTTTGAAATAAATTATTTATTTCCATGTGATTATTAGATGATTTTTGTCATCAATGGATAAGTTTCAAGCTCATGTGATTATTTATATTTAATTATTTTATCATCATTTATTCTTCCCATATTATTCATTCCTTATTTATTCTATAATATATTATATTGTATGTATTTTCTTAATTAGTATCTTAGCTCCTCACATTATTAAATTTATTTCACATAAGATGTGAGGGAGATTAATATGATTGATACTAAAGGATATTTTAGAGAGAATAATTATGTAATAAAAGGGAATAACATGTTTTATTTTATGTTTTCAAATGTAATCAAAGATTCAAGCATGTATTTAGTTTACCAAGATGACTAAACTAGTTTTTCTTTTGGGATGATATCTCTTATCTATTGTGTCATTATAATGAATTAACCACCTATTATGATATAATAGGGTAAATTTTCTATATTGGATCTCCTAGAAGAAATTCATAACTTTTAACCAAATCAATAAATAAATTTTTCCATAAAACTCTCTTTCAAACTCATAAAATTAGGATTTAATTCATAAAAAACAATTATTTCTTTGTATTCTTCTAAAAATATGTTTTCTAGTTCCTTTTCTAAGTAAATATCACTTTAAATTAAAAAAAAACTTTTCAAAACATCTGGAAATTAGTTTTAATGTAATCAAAAACCCAAACTATATAATTCTCATAATCATAAATTGCACCATGTATTAAATACAACATGATGAAATAAATAAAATCCACACAATTGTGTCATAAAATAAAAAACTAGGGGTGAAAACATGGTATACATCAGGATCCCCTAAATAAATCACTACAAGAATTTCAGACATTTGTGAGGGGACATTTGTGACTTCCAAATGACCCATCGCAAATAGTGGCTTTGCATTTTTTATTTTCGATAGAATATTTAGTCTATCGCAAATAATGGTTTTTTACGACGGAAAGAATAAACAGTCTCAACTCTTTTTGGCACGCATTCCCGCTACCTATCATGAAAAGTAATTGCGATGGGCATTTATGATGGATAACAAAATCTGTCAGAAATTCCCATAGGTTTTGGATTATTTGTGAGAGAACATAGTGTCCATCGCAAATAATCTTCACAAAAAACTATTTGAGACGACATTAATTCCATCTCGAATAATCCGTAGTAAAAACCTCATTGTTTTAACACTATGTTCTGTTAGGTCGGAAGAAACACGAGGAATGATGGCAAGAGGGGGGGTGAATTGCCTTTTAAAAAAGATAAACAAATTAAAAATCAAAGTAAAGGTGCAGCGGAAATAAAGAGGCAAGACACACCAAAATTGATAACGGAGTTCGGCCAAAACCCGGCCTACGTCTCCGCTCCCAACTCAACCGTTGAGAGATTCCTACCGCTTGCTTTTCAATGGTTTTAGCAAGAAACCCACTAGGCTTTGAGGTAGCACTAGGACCTATTACAGCTTGCTTTTGTGGTTTAGCAAGAACCCACTTGCTTTTGATGGTTTAGCAAGAACCCACTATCCTTCTTACAGGTGAAGGATAGCTCACCTTTTTCTCAAGCTTTTTAAAGGAAAATCTTGTGAACCTCTTCACACCTTAGTGGTGGTGTGAAACCCAAAAGAAAGGGGGATGAGAAAAGGGTTTGGGGTTTCTAGGCACAAACCCAATTTTAAAGCTCAAAATAGATAAAACAATAAAAACCGTAATTGGGAGAAGCCTTGGGCGCCTTTGATGATTGGAGATGTTGAAGGCTGCTTCCAAGCTTCTTTGAAGGAGCTCCTTGGATGTGGAAGTTGTTGGAGCACTTGGGGTTCCCTTGGAGGAAGTCGCCGGAGGTTGGCCAATTGATGCAAAATATGTCTGTGGGCTTCACAATAGTTCCGGTAGGTGTCCAGGGCTTCCTTGGCTATTATTTATAGGCATGGAACCCATTGGGGGCCTTCGGAGCCGTTGGAGAAGTCCTCGGAGCCGTTGGAGGCCAAAAGAGGGTTGACTGGTCAAAGCCAACGGCTAGTTTGACTGGGCTACCGGCTGGCCGGTACAGCTCCACCGGCTGGCCGGTGCCTTGGTAGAGAAGAAGAGTCTTGATCCAGGCTCTACCGGTCGACCGGTGGAGGAGCCACCGGCTGGCCGGTGGCAAGACAGTAGCAAATACTATTTGGGCTGGGTGCCACAGGTCGACCGGTGACAGAGCCACCGGTCGACCGGTGGAACCTGGCAGTGGGCAATCCCTCTGCCAGTTCCACCGGCTGGCCGGTGCTATCACACCGGTTGGCCGGTGGACTGAATTTTAGTCCATTTCTTGTCCATTCTTGGGCCAATCCTTTGGAAATCTTTTGCCTATCATCCACAACACTTAAAAACAAAGTTAAACATATATGAAAGTGATTGTGATCATGAAAATCAAATAGTGTGGGGTACAACAATCTCCCCCTATTTTGATGATCACAATCACTTATCTAAGCAATGTAAAAACTTAAATGAAAGGCATGCTTTAAATGATAAATTGAGAATAAATACTAAGCATGAGAGAAAGGATTCTCCCCCAATCAATCAAGAAAATTCTCCCCCTTTGTGATTATCAAAATAGAATGGGGCATAAAACTTGATTGAGGGAATGATTTGAAAAACAAGATTAATTGAAATTTTTGAAATGAAATGCGAATTTGAATAACAGTTTGAATTGAGAGTTTTGAATTGAAAGTTTTGAATCAAAAACCAATTGAATTTTGAAATTTGGAACCAAGAGTTGAAATTGAAAGATGGAATCGAAAATTTTGAAATGAAAATTTTGAATTGAGAAATTTAAATTTTGAATGAAAATTTTGAAGGAAAATTTTGAATTCACAAAAAAGACTTAAAAGAACCTAACTCCCCCTAAATAAAAACAATAAATCACTGGGGAGAGGAAATAAATTTTGGCCCGGAGAGACTCGCAAGAAGGGATTTTTCAATCCAAACTTGTCTCATAGCGGGTCTTCTCCTAAAAAACTCGTCCGAATAAAAAATGGATTTGGGTTGGCCGTACCGGGCATTTTTGCAATTACACTCATAAATGAGGTGCCCGGGTTTTTTACAATAGTTACAAAATTTATAACAAGAGCTCCCCCTTACAAAAACAGTTGGAGCATGGGAGGAGGAAGCTATATTGGTATATCCTAGCCCTTGGGTGGTTCTAGAAATTCGTTGGGAACCAAGGAGTTTTGAAAGGTTTTGTTCTCCATTGGTGAATTTAGCAAGAGATTCTTTAAGGTCCTTGATGGTTGATTCCAAAGAATCAACATTGGGAAAATTTTGGATTTTGAGGGTCAACTCTTCCTTCTCTTTGAGAAGTTGTTCTTTTTCGGAAGAGAGTTTTTTGAAATTCTTTTTTAAAGCAACAAATTTTGAGGAAAGTTTATGAAAACCATTTTCTAGTTGGTCTCTAGCGTGTGAGAGTTCTTCATATGACATATGATTGAAAGAATTTGAATTTGAAGAACAAGAGGAGGAGGAGTCGGAAGATGTGGAAGATGATACCTCATGATTTGCCATTAGGCATTTTGTACCTTGGTCGCTCGAGGAGGAGGAGGAGGAGGATGATGAGGTGTCGCTCCATGTGGCCTTGAGGACCTTTTTCTTCCCCTTTTTCTTGCCCCTTTTCTTGTGGAGTGGGCAAGCGGGTACGGATTTTGCATCGGGTTCTTGCTTTTGAGCCTTGCTAGTACCTTCATGGGTAAGTTCTAAAAGCTTCCAAATATCATGAGAAGATGTGCAAGAAGAAATACAATCAAAAACATTACGGTCAAGACCACAATGAAGAGCGTTCATGGCTTTGCCATCAAGCTCAAAATAAGCAATGTCATTGGGGGTCCATTTAGACTCATCGGGAGAGGAGAGGGAAAATCCTTGCATAACAATTTTAAAAATTGGATAACCAATGCTTTTAAGAAAAGTTGACATGCGGGTTTTCCAAAAAGTATAGTCGGTTCCATCAAACAATGGAGCACGACCCAATGAATGACCTTCGAGGGTTTGAGAAGAAGAAGCGGTAGAAGCCATCAAAAAAGATCTTTAATTTGAAACCGGTTAGGGTATTACTCAAATTATCCCTCTGATACCAATTGTTAGGTCGGAAGAAACACGAGGAATGATGGCAAGAGGGGGGGTGAATTGCCTTTTAAAAAAGATAAACAAATTAAAAATCAAAGTAAAGGTGCAGCGGAAATAAAGAGGCAAGACACACCAAAATTGATAACGGAGTTCGGCCAAAACCCGGCCTACGTCTCCGCTCCCAACTCAACCATTGAGAGATTCCTACCGCTTGCTTTTCAATGGTTTTAGCAAGAAACCCACTAGGCTTTGAGGTAGCACTAGGACCTATTACAGCTTGCTTTTGTGGTTTAGCAAGAACCCACTTGCTTTTGATGGTTTAGCAAGAACCCACTATCCTTCTTACAGGTGAAGGATAGCTCACCTTTTTCTCAAGCTTTTTAAAGGAAAAGCTTGTGAACCTCTTCACACCTTAGTGGTGGTGTGAAACCCAAAAGAAAGGGGGATGAGAAAAGGGTTTGGGGTTTCTAGGCACAAACCCAATTTTAAAGCTCAAAATAGATAAAACAATAAAAACCGTAATTGGGAGAAGCCTTGGGCGCCTTTAATGATTGGAGATGTTGAAGGCTGCTTCCAAGCTTCTTTGAAGGAGCTCCTTGGATGTGGAAGTTGTTGGAGCACTTGGGGTTCCCTTGGAGGAAGTCGCCGGAGGTTGGCCAATTGATGCAAAATATGTCTGTGGGCTTCACAATAGTTCTGGTAGGTGTCCGGGGCTTCCTTGGCCTTTATTTATAGGCATGGAACCCATTGGGGGCCTTCGGAGCCGTTGGAGAAGTCCTCGGAGCCGTTGGAGGCCAAAAGAGGGTTGACTGGTCAAAGCCAACGGCTAGTTTGACTGGGCTACCGGCTGGCCGGTACAGCTCCACCGGCTGGCCGGTGCCTTGGTAGAGAAGAAGAGTCTTGATCCAGGCTCTACCGGTCGACCGGTGGAGGAGCCACTGGCTGGCCGGTGGCAAGACAGTAGCAAATACTATTTGGGCTGGGTGCCACAGGTCGACCGGTGACAGAGCCACCGGTCGACCGGTGGAACCTGGCAGTGGGCAATCCCTCTGCCAGTTCCACCGGCTGGCCGGTGCTATCACGCCGGTTGGCCGGTGGACTGAATTTCAGTCCTTTTCTTGTCCATTCTTGGGCCAATCCTTTGGCAATCTTTTGCCTATCATCCACAACACTTAAAAACAAAGTTAAACATATATGAAAGTGATTGTGATCATGAAAATAAAATAGTGTGGGGTACAACATGTTCTGCCTCCTTTTCTTCTTCCTCTTCTTTCTTTCTTCCTTCTCCCTCTCCCACAGCAAACTCTACGACCAACCATTTTTCTGCGACTCAGTGTGTCTCCATTCTTCCCATTTTTTGCTGATTCTAGTTCAGATCTTCAAGGTATGGATTTCACTTATGATTTTTGTCATTTTTTTAACGTATTTGAGTTCAATGTCAAATATACTGGTTGGTCACTAGGTTTAGATATTTATCTGATTTTTATGATATATTTTATATTTATGATAACTTCAATTGCATTGATTTTTATTTTGATTTTAATCAGGTTTTTTTGTGAATTTTGGGTTCAATGTCACATATATTGGTACAGTTAAACATGAGGTTTAGAAATTTATCTTATTTGAATGCTTTATATGATATTTAAGTGTGAAGAAATTGTACTAATCTAGGTTTTTATTTTAATCTAGATCATATAATTTATTGATATTATTTTTAAGAATTATGATAATTTTTTATTTTTGATATTTATATGTGTTTTGTATTTATATTTGTGTGTGTGTGTATATATATATATGTGTGTATCATGTTAATATTGATATATGTTTGTATATATATATATATATATATTAAAATGTGTGTGTGTGTATAAATATGATTTTAAAAATATGTTTATGGTTCGTGATATATATATATACATATATGTATGTCTGTATATATATTTTTATATATGTATATATAAATTTGTTAAGTAGATCTGTTAAAAAAATTACCAAAATATATTTTATATATTTATATATTTATATTAATTAATAAATCTTTTTATATAAATTCATTTTTTAGGGTTGTTGGAAATTAATTATAGTTTTACCTGTTCTTTGTTGCTTAATGTTTTTTTGGATTTATTATTCCTTTCATTTGTTTCCTGGTTTTAAATTTTATATTGCACACCGGTGTATGTATGTCTAAATATTTGAATGTATAAATATTTTTTATGTTAATTTTTTTGTGTGCATGCATAATTATAATATTTGTGCGCGCATAATATTTGTTTACAATAATATTTGATTATAATAATATTTTTTTATAATAATTTTATTTGTGCATGTGCATGTATGTATGAATGTCTAAATATTTGTATGCTTAAATATAATTGATTATTGATTATTAATGATGATAAAATTAATTTAAAGAAAATTTTTTAATGAAACGTAATTTATAAGATTTTTTTAATAAAAAAACATTAAAAAATTATAATAGAAAAACAATGACAATTTAATATATGTAATATTTTGTAAAAACTTATACATTATTAATTACAATAATTTTTTGTAATAGTTTCTAAAAAATATAACAAATATGAAGAATTATTATAAATTCTTAAAAATATTAATTATGAAAAATGTATTATTAATTTAAATAATATGTAAAAATAAATAAATAATTTATAATATTTAATAATTAACAAGTCTTTATTATTAATAAATTGTAAATATTAGTGATAATTATAAAATTATAATAATTTCTAAAATAAATATAATAAAATATAACAACATTTAGAAATTTATAATAATTCATATAAAATACTATATTAATTAAAATAATTAGTATCAATATTTCGTATAAATTATGTAAAAACATCCGACTCGCACAACTATTATAATACATCTAGGGTAAAAAATTTCAATTTAAAAATTATTAATTCTAAATTATTATGAATTAAAATTAATTAAAATTTCAAAAATATGAACTCAATTTTATTTATAAATTATTTATATACATTATAAAATATTTATATACATTATAAATTCAAGGTAAGCAAGTTATATGTGTGTGTGTGTGTGTCTATTTATATAGATTTGATATTTGTATATTTGTTTAAAAATAAGTTGGAATATATTTGATATATTTATATTAGATATGAAATTGTGAAATATATATATATAGTAATTATTAAAATTTTAATAATAATTTAAATAAATCAATAATAATCATTACATAATTTATAATAATTTAAATAATTTATAAAACTCTAATAATAATCATCATTACATAATAAAATTGTAATAATAAAACTGCAATAATAATTTATGAAATTATGATTTATATATATACATATATTATCAATATACAATTTTTAATAATTAATAATAATTAATAATAATCATTACATAATTTATAATAATAATCATTACAGAATTTATAATATTCATTACATAATTTATAATTAATTGTGATATATATATAATAATTAAAAATTAATTAATTATCATTTCATATAAATGTTTAATTAATTAAAATAATCTATATTAATAAATTGTATTAATATTGTAATATATATTTATATATAAAAATAATGATTATATAAATAATATTAATAAAAGATTAAAAATGACCCCCCCCCTTGTGTGCGATGTAATGAAACAGTCGTTGCTAACAAATATTACATTGTTCCTAGGGTAAACCCCACATCTCGTACCCAACAGTGACCTCAGGTTTATTGTATGATACATAATTTGAAAGATATATTAAATTTTTATAATAATTTATAATACAAATATCTAATTATTTACCCTCGCCTATAATGTAACTACCTGATGCTCACAAATGTAATGTTTTGTATAGGATAAACCCCACATCTCAGACCCAGCAATGATCTCCAATTAATTATATGTGACACTATTAAATATATATTCAATTTTTTAAAAAAAATAGCATGTGTCTTATATAATATGTTTAATATTTATATTTTGATCTACACCAAGACCCTATAGGTCTTGTAAACTAGTGCTAACCCAGTACCTCACTTTTCTCATATTTAATAAAATATTTCAAGATGGTAAAATATAATAATAATTTGAAACACATCAAAATGATAATTAATAATTATTCTTATTATTTTTGTTTTTATATAACTATAGACTCTTGAAGTAGACAATTGTATCTATTAAGTAATTGTGATTGGATAAATAATCACAAATAACCAATCAGATCTTGTTTAAATCCCATCTATATCAAAGATGTTGAAGCCTTAAAATCATTTGCATCATTAAATTCAGATTTTGTTTCTAAAGTAATAATTAAATGTTCATGTCATCAATGTGGTCTTAGGATATTCGAAACATTTTTCAATGTTGGACTTCATATATTAGGTTACGGTTTTTGGAAAGATTATATTTTTTGTTATCAGCATGCTGAAAATATTTTAGTTCAAAATACAATTTTTTGGGTTCTACATCCATCATTTTAGAATTTAAAAAATGAGGCATCTGATCCATCTATTCTTGAAACAACAACTCAGAATGACATTTCAAATCATGAATCTGAACCTTATCAGTTTTACAATTTTTTGTAATCCACTGAGGAGGCCTTATATCTGGGTATCCATATGAGTAAACATGAAGTTGTTAAAAAATTTATGGCAATTAAATCAAATTTTGGAATGTCTAATAGTTGTTTTTATTAGATTTTATCTTTGGTTAAGTAATTTTTTCTTTACAAAAATATATTACCTAGAGGATTCTATTATATTAAAAGGTTGGATCATAATTAGGGTGTAAGTTATCAGAAGATCCATGCAGGTTCAAATGATAGTATCTTATTTTATTGTGTATATGAATCTTTGGCTAATTGTCCAATATGTAGAGATTTGAGGTATAAAGAGCCATAAGGAATGTCCTAGTTTCCCAATAAACAGTTGAGATGTTTTCCAATTACACCTAATTTACAGCATTTATTTATGTCTCACATCACAACTAGATTTATGACATGGATTAAATCAAATATTTCCATCACAAAAATCTTAAATCATTCATGTTATGGTGACTTATGGAAAAAATTTGATCATATGAATCCTTATTTTTTTACATAACCTTGTAACATCTGGATGGGCCTTCTACTGATGGTTTTTGTCCATTTGGTGTATACAACAGTCAATATTTTTGTTGGAATGGTTTCATTAATCCTTACAACTTGCCTCCTTGTATGTTGATTAAGGAACCATATTTATATTTTACATTCTTAATTCAAAGACATCTAATGAAGAATATTGATGTTTATTAGAAACCACAAATTTATGAGTTAATTTCATTATGGAACAATGGTGTGACTACATTTGATATAATTTCCAATCAAAATTTTATATTGAAGGTTTCCTTAATATGAAAGATCAGTGACTTTATAGAATATGGTTTATTATCTAGATGGAGCCCACATGTTTTAAAATTATGTCTATACAGCATGGCTAAGATCAAAGCATTTATGCTTTGTAATGGGATAATGTTTAGTTATTTTTATTGTAATTAAATATTTCTTCCTATGGATCACCCTTTTCAATAAAATATAATTAATTTTAAAAAAGGTCCAATTGAAATTGACGTAACTCCAGCAGTGCTCTCAGGTAATCAAGTAAAATCTATTGTCTCAACATTACCTCATTTTACTATTGGACCAACCATAAACGAGAAAAAGATAAATCGTTTTGGGATATATCATAATGGAATAAAGAGGAGTATTTTTGGGACATTCAATATTGGTCTAATTTTTTGGCACATCACATGTTAGATGTAATGCATATTGAGAATAATATTTTTGATAACATGTTTTATATCGTGCTTTATAGACCTGGTAAGACCAGAGATAATTTAAAGGCACAATTAGATCTTGTGAATATTTATATACATCCTAAACTTAAATTATTTGAAGATGAAAGATCACACAAATTAATTAATCCAAAATCATCTTACTCACTTAGTAAAGAAAAAAATATATTATTTTATCAATGGATTTGATATTTGAGTTTACGAGATGTTTATGCTTCAAATTTTTTCATGGCGTTAGAAATGGGCATATTACCAGGATAAAAAGTCATGATTGTCACATCATAATTGAATGATTATTACTTATTGGTCTTAAAAGGCTGTCGAATTATTCAATTTGGGGAGTTTTGACCAAAATATCATTTTTTCCAAGATATTTTGGGGGCAACATTATATTAAAATGCATTAAATTCCCTATAAAAAAGATGTTGTTTTAATTTTATGTAAATTGGAGAACATATTCCCACCAATCTTCATTGATTCCATAGAACATTTAATATTGCATTGTCCATATGAAGATAAATGTGGAGGGCTAGAAAATTATGGTGGATGTATCTGTTTGAGATATGTATTCAAAAATTAAAGAAGGAAGTATGTAACAAATCATTAGTTGAAGGGTCGATTGCAGAATCATGCTTGTAGGAAGAAATTTCAAAAAATTTATTTTATTATTTTCAGTCGGGATATCCTTCAAAACATAATCGGATGGGTCACAATGAGAAAAATGTTGATGATGTCACAGACCATCAGTTTTCAATTTTTAATCATCTTGATCTTAGTTTTGGTGTTTATTATCAGCGATGGATTATATATGAAGAACTGCACAGAGAACATACTTATGTTCTCCAAAATTGTGAAGTAATGAAAATATTTGTCCAGTAAGTACTAATTTATTATTATTTCATTAAATATTTATAAAATATTTCTTTATTTACATAAACTTTTTATAGACTATATGATGACCATATCAATAATCTATTTCTAAAAATTACATCTACAATTCTTGAGGAATGCTGGCAACAACATTTTATATATTGGTTTCAAATATCGGAAGGTAAATTTTTTATTCAATGGAATAACAAATAATTTTTTCAATGATGACTATTATTAATTATTTTTATTGCCTATAGGTTACACAACATGAAAATAAAATTGATGATCTATTATGTGTGATAAAAAATCCTCCCTAAAAATTGGTAAAATATTATAATGGGTATGTGTTTGATGAATTTCAATTCCATACACTCATATATGGTGACTCAAAGAAATAAGTAAATAGTTGTGTTCATTTGAAATAATATCATCACCAAGAAAGTGAAGTTTACTTTTTTGGTATGCTAGGTGAAATAATTAAATTATGTTATTTGGGACCAAATTATGTAACAATGTTTAAATGTCATTGGTTTGATATAGATCGAGGTAGTGAGTTCATCTATGACATGGAGTCGTTGACATTAAATATAACTATCTGAATACATAAAATGAACAATTTATGTAGTCCCATCAAGAACATCATGTTTACTATGTAAATTAATATGATGTTTTGAGAGATTTTAAGGGCTGGAAGAGTGTGATAAAAATTAAATCACATGACAATCAGTTTATTGAAAATTAAAACAGATCTGTAGAAGTGAAACATATTTAATTTTTTCAAGAAATGACCCAAAATATATCTCTTACCTAAAGGAATATAAATATTGATGATGAAATCCCTCAGTTAAGGGCTGATGATATAGATAATGTTGATGATGTTATAAGGGATGATGAAACTAAAATTCATATGAAATTTAATAATGATGAAGACAGTGATGAAGAAATTGATGTCGATAAAAATTGTGATGAAGATGATGATTTATGTATTATATTCAGGAGTTTATTTACAGACAATTAATATATTATAGTATTTATTAGTTTTTTAAATATCATATTTGTATTAACAATCTATTATAGGTAACATTATTTTATTCTGACATTCATTAGTTTTTTATATTTCACATATGTTTTAACAATCTCTTAGTGGTTAGAATATTTGTTTCAGATGGCTGTAGATGATCCTCATCACAATTTTTTAGGTCTACTCACTGATGTTGGAATTCCTGATGATGAGCTCGATTCAACTTCTCCTTCTCAGGCAGGTGTGCCTACTAGGAGGGGGCACAGTCTTGCTCGATTATTGATTCCATATCCTATTATAGAGAGATGACCATCTATTAAATTTGATCTGTATTTACAAAGGAATGTTTAATTATTTAATAAGAAATTTATTTTATATTAACTAAGTGTATTAATCTTGATAATAATTTTATGATAATATGTTTGTTTTAATTTTCATAGTTTTTTTCATTTAGTCATTGTCCATGCCAGTGCGATTCAGAGAAATTATTTTTTGGAGCCATGGGTGTCATGGGACCTGGTACCCATCGCCATTCATGACCACATGTTCGATCACTAGATTACACATTATTAAAAAATATATACTTTTTTAAAAATTAATCTAATTACTAAAATATTTTTTTTAATTTTATTTTAGAATATATTTTATCTGATTTATAATAATCACAGAGATTCTATTCAAAAGGAATGGGATACATGTATATGTGAGTACTTTTGTCAGTTTCTACACAACATCAAAAAATTGAGCTATAGATAAATATGGTGGTACTATCTTCGATCATTCTTGTGTATCCCATCATCCTGACTATATATCCTCTCTGGTATGGGATGGTTTGTGATAATTCTTACAAGAAGATACTTTTAGGGGGAGATCAGTAGCTAGACATCAGAGCTGGGGGAGGCATGAGGTCACTAATAGGGTCAGGAGTCATAAATTTGGCATACATCGATGACCTATGGAAAGTGATATTATTTATAAAAGGTATATTTATTTTAAATATAACATGTTTTTTTTATTATACATGCTTCTACTGAACCATTTATTATAGAGTTTGATGTTTACAAGTAGATGTACTCAGATCCCCATATAGGAGAAGTTCTAGGCAAAATACAGTGTTGTATTGTCATTAGTGATTTTTTTGAACAATTCCATCAATATTAATTTTATTGTTATTCTAATTTTTAATAATATTTAAAGGAAACATATGAGTCTTTAACTTCTCATTTGCGAGAGAGTCAAGATGAGGATGAACAAGATGTCACTACTAATTTGGGTTTCGAGGAGGGGGATTTCATACAGGTGACTTTACAGGGTGTCGAGAAAGGTTGAGTGATTAGTATTGGTTTGAGATTAACACCAACAAGTTATTATGGTACATCTGCAATGGAATTAGTGTGTATGAAGGTATTAGGTGGAGAGTCTTCATCAACACCATCGTCTACTGCACATTATGAGGAGAAGTTTAAAACTCAGGATGAGATGATATAAATGATGCTGATGAAGAGGTAGGAGGAGCATGAGAAATTGAATCTTAGAGATGAGCAGATGATGGAGTATATGCGGTGACTTTCATGTGGCATTGGTATAGAGTTTCCTCCCCCTAGTCCATCGAGTGATACTCCCCCACCTAATTCCAATTGATGATTTCAATATATTTTGATGACTGTTTTGTAATTTGGTATGATAGACATATTCTATATAAAATGGTGTATTACTTTTATATGTGTTTTAATTTTTTAAAATATTTTTTAATGGTTTTTAAATATTTTTAATTTTATTTATTTAAAAATAATTTAATTTTTTAATTTTTTAAGGTTATTTAAAATAGATCATCATAAAATGTTTATAAATAATATTTCAGGATTTTTTTGCGATGGACTATATATCCATCGTGAAAAAGGTTTTCTATGATGGACCATCACAGATAATTATACTTGTGACACCTTCTTCCACCACAGACTATTTGTGACTGACACCCTTCATAAACAGTTATTTTTGACGAGAATCCATCACAATTATATGAAATCGCTATTGTGAATCATAAAAGTATCTAGCATCATGGGTAACTCACTAGGTTCTACCATTTATAGTATAGAAATAAGATCATCAACTCACTAACTGGCCTCCTATGTGAAACTGGAGCATCCCATTAAGAACCATTTTGGGTCCCTATGTACTATAAGAAAAAAACCCTAGTATGGACCAACATTACTAGAGAAATATCCAGTGTACACACACCAAGGTATCATGGAATTCATCCAAACATCCTACATAGCTACCTATAATACCATTATATTAGTAAAAAGGAGGAAAGAAAACAAACAAGTCATAAGTGCATAAACAAATTCAATATTTAAAACAAAATCAATAAATATCATCTCACCTCCAACTACCCTTAATGAAAAAACCCCTTCATATCTATGTTTATTAATAAATAATAGGCATCCTCTTTGGGTATAAAATTATTAATGAGGATAATATAAATAAATAATATCGATAATCAAGGTAAGTATAATTTCAAATAATCTCTTTTAATAAAGTTCCAAATAGGCATTTTTAAAACATTTTTATAATTATAATACATTCTTCTAGTCATTATGAACCATTATATGAAAATTTTCATTGAAATAAACTAGTTCCAAAAACCATTTTCATGTCACCCATTTTCTAATGAAAATAATGTCAAACTACACCATGACCCAATAAAAACATACCAACTAAAATGAGGGCAAACTCTCTCATTCTTGTAATTAATGCCTTTATAACCCAAAAAACACTTAGAAAATTAAATTAGTATCAAAAACCCTTTTAAAAAAACTTTAATTCCCTTAAATTATTAACTAGGAAAATTTTAAAAACACTTTGGAATGTAACACCTCCATGATGATTACGAAAACCATATCAAACCCCACATGGGTGAAGCATATAGATATAATATGGAAATAAAATAATTTTAATCATTCAAGAATCTCATGGAATGTATTATAAAGGACTAATAAGAATAAATTCCTCAATACAAGTATAAATTAGTAATAACACATCACCGTTAATGGAAACATACAAAAAAATAAAGAAGGCACCCTCTAAAAACACTAGCTACCAAAATACCATTGGTTATACCAATCCTAAAACCTAAAATCAGACCACAAAATGATTATGGATTTTATAGGAAGTGAAAATTGAGTGGAAGTGAAATATGGAAAGGGAGAAATGAAGGAGTACATGAAAAAACTTTATAAATTTTCTCGAATCCTATGGAAATAAGAAACGTTGAAAGAGGAATAAGTGGGAGGAGCTCCAAGGGATCTCTCGAGGTCTGAATTCGTGTGAGATAGGGGATAAAGGGGGATAAATACCCTAATAATTGATGATTAAAAATGAAAAATGCATTAAAAATTAAACACCTAATTATGGTTCTATGGAATCCACCATGACATGGGGTACCCTATATTTCCCAACAAAATCCCCTGATATGCCTAACAACTATGGTGAAGGCCCCTAGCCCCTCTTCATTTATAACCTAACATGGATTATGATATGGTGTGGAATTACCAAACATTTCTAATAGGGGAAACACCTTGATAAAAACACCTATTAAAAAACCACCATAGTCGTTTCTCTCATTATATATTCCAATAGAGAAACACCAATGAAAAAATTCAAAGAAAAAACATCCATGAACTGAGTGCCATGGTGTGGTGAGGTCACCCTTAGTACAAAAATCTATTTTTAATTTAAAAACACCATGAAAAGGTTGGAAAATATAAAAAAAATAAACAATACTAAAATTAAATAAAATTAAATATCACAATGATATGGGGTTGTAACTATTATCCCTACCATGCCACTTTCTACCCTGAGAATTCATTCAAAAAGGGGGGACCAATAAAATTTTAAAAAAACTACATGCCCAAGAATAATAGGTGGGAGGGAGGGGAAATTTAGAGATGGATCCTAAAAAATAAATAGCATTCATAAGAAAAGTTTTAAAATTAATGGAATAAAACCTAAATAACAAAAAAACAACCTCAAGAAAGATCCATATCCATTGCCATTCAATAATAATATTTGGGAACATATATACCTAACATAGGTCTCCCCACAATTCATAATTTATCTAGACCGAACAAAGTTATCCCCACTATTTTGAATTCCTAAAAATATGAAAAAATCGATAAGATTACCCAATAAAATGAATACCACCAAAATATCAACATTTATACTAATCATCAAAGGAAATTATAAGGTTACAACAAACATAAACAGGTAAAAAAGACTATACTATCTCCATAATGGAATAAAATCCTTCATGAACATCTAAAATGTCACCAAAACAAATCACCAATCCAACAAATCCCAAAATCAGTAGTAGAAACACAACCAATCATGAACACTCCTCAATATATAAAAATATGGTTCCAACACTGGGTCACAAACCAATATAGAGGGAAACATAGGTTCAGACTCAAAAAACATCGACTCATGGTAATACCATGAGAAAATACAAACTTTTTAACACTCATGGTCTAACCAACAATAAAATTCTCTTCCATATTTCCCAAAAATACACCCAAGGCATCCCCATTATCAATCTATGAAACAAACATTATACACAGCTCTCACCAAGAAACTAGAATCATGAAAAACTACAAAATAACAACCAAGAAATAATGAATTATAATCCCAAGATAAAAAAATCTCACACAATAGAAACCAAAAGGGGATCCCAAAGGATACATAAAATGAAGTTCACCTTAAAATTTCAACCATTGTAACCTAATTAAGAAATAATCATAAAATAGATCATCACCAGAATCCAGATCACATCCTAAATCTCATCGAAAACCATCTCCCAATGAAACTACAAATGGTAACCTGAACAAACACCTCTAATATGAAATAAGATCTCACAACCAATAGGGAATAAAATTATCATGGTTCCATGCTAAAAAATTAGAGTTATAGTCGAAATGAATACCTCCTCCAAAGAACTATGAAAGAATCACCATATGTATTCACTGCTAATTCACCCTGAGAAATCAATGTTTTATCCACCCAAAAACCAAATAATTATAATAAATAAATTCATTCTAGGTTAACTCTCAATGACTCACCTATACACAATGATATAGAAAAATGAAATATTTTATTCTATATAGAGCCTAGGAAGTTCCAAATCCCATAAGGGAAACACTGAAGAAATAAGAGGATTCACCCCAAAAAGGGTCATCCCAAGAGCAAAGATTCCTTTTTCTCGAAAATACATTTCAAGTAGGCATACCATAAATAGTAATAAATAATAATCAAATCCATTAATTCTCCCCAAACCAAATAAATTAATTCCAAAACACAATGAAACCAGATCTGAAAGCATATATCAGAAAGGAAAAACACATGCCCAAACATTCCCAACAATTTTTTCAAAATTTAACATATTAAATCAGGAATAAAAAAAAATTCCAAAAATACATGGAATTTAAAACCACCCAACTATTTGGAAACATTAAACTTATTTTAAATTACCCAACTCCAAATAATAATTTCAAAACACATTACCCAACTTCAAAAACAGATGAATTATTTTTAAAATAAGCAACTCACTCAATCTTCACAAATTTATACTTTATTATCAAATAATTTCTTCAAAAAATAATTTATATTTTAAAATTTTCCACTGATTAAAACATTATAAACCATTTCTCAATTTTAATTTAAAACCGTAAAACTCTTGAAAATACACTCTAAGAGGGTCAAGATCTTTCCCAAACACCCACTAAACTCTTTTTAAACTAAAAACACTTTTCATATTTCATTATAAAATCAATAATTCAAAAAAATAATCATAAAAAATTCTATTTTATAATTATACCTAAGGCTCTATTTCATTTTCCAAAACATTTTTCATTAAAATCATAATTTCTACAAAAAAACTTGTTTTTAAAAAACCACATGAGAAAAATGTGTCACAAATAAAATAAATTCATTACACATGTAAACATAAACAAAGATCCCTTAAATTCATCCCATTACTGAGTATCACCCAATGGAAATAAAAATATCAAACTAAATAGAATGTATAACCATTAATAAATTGGTCCTTTTGTATCACGGACCATTAACCCACCATTTAAAATCCCCTAAAATGGTTTCAAAATCATGAATCCAACCTATACATGGTTTTTTAGTCCATGTGATATTACTATGTTTTATTGAATCTTCATCTATTCTCATCCAAAAAACAAAAAGCACCTAGGGAATCTCAAACCTTAATAAATAGGATCAAAACATGGTCATCCTAAATCTTAAACTATTAAATAAAAACAATCCCAGATACCAATGTAAATTCAAGTGTTGTTAAAAAATTTGGTGTTCAATATCCTACTCTTGATCAACCTCTTAAGTCTTGATGATAATCCCAATATCAATTCAAGTCAGGGATGGAAAGGCCTCCCCTTTCTGGTGTGATATTTCCTCTATGGTGAAAACTCTCATACATCATGCTCGATGGATTATTGGTAGAGGGGACTTATTTTTTTCGTAGGACAACTGGTGTGGGGAGATAATTGGATACCTAGGGTTCCATGTCACCAACATTTCCTTCCAGGAGGCCATCAATCACATGTCGTTCATCAGTGTTGTTCTTAACATGAACCCGGAGGATCTGTTTCACCTCATTGAACTGACTACAGCTCCCAATCGGTGTGTGTTCTCCCACTCCTTGTTGGGATTATTCATGTCTAAAGACTACCATTGTGTGTCTTTCACGCAAGAGACGGAGGATATTTTGATAGATTCCCTATGGGATAAACCCATCCCCAAAAAAATCAACTTCCTCACCTGGAGGATCCATCAAAAATCCATTCCTACTAATGAGAACATCAAAAGGTGTGGGGTGACCATGGCCTCCAAATGCGTTTGCTGTAAGAATCACATGGGGGAATCCTCGGATTATTTGTTCTTTGAAAGCAACTTGGATAATGGGGTGTGGTCGTTTTTTGGTGATTTAATTTTATTTTCTATTCCAACCATGGCGGATCAGTCCTTCCATACCCGATGGTTTCATTGCGCGGGTGTTGAGGGATCGTAGATAGGAGTGTGCACTTTGGTGCTTCATGCAGGATGATGGTGTATGTGGCAGGCACGGAACGAGTACATGTATGAAGGGTTGTCCTCATCTAGTCGAATGATCATTTTTCATACTAAGATCTTGTTACTTGATATGGTCTTTGTTCTCAGCACATGGAGGGAGACTCCCACCATTCAGCAGCTCCTTCCCACGATGTGAAACCACCCCACGGCCTCTTCTTCCCCCTCTGGATATTGGGTCTGGTGGATCCCCCCTCGTCACGGTTTTAAGCTCAACACCGATGAATCCTTTATAGCGGGAACCATGAGTGGCAGGGGTTTTGTTCGTGATTGTAATGGCTCGGTCATTTTTTCCTTCTCCATCTGACTGGTTCAGGGTACTTCTCTTCTTGCAGAGGTGAAGACCATGCTGTATGGTCTCCATGCGTGTAGCCAAAGGGGTGTGGCTCTAGTGGAGGTGGAAACCAATTCCATGCTCATCTTTAATGCTCTTTAGGTCCTTAGTAGTGCTCGTTGCTCTATAGAGTATATCATTCGGAAGGGTAGGGGTATCGTAGGCTCCCAAACCAAAGTGTCCCATAACTGGCGTGGGGAAAATAAAGTTTCAGACTACCTTTCTTCAATTGTTTGTTCTGGTCCAGAGGCTCTTCTTTTTTACACCCCTCAAAGTCTAAAACCAATGGGGATCAATATAATTAGATGGTATTCCCTTTTCCTTCATCATTTTAGACCCCTGTAGTATCTTCTTCCTCAGCTTCTAGTGTGGATATTGTGTTTCCTTTCTTTTCTTTGAATAAAAATTTGCATGATTATGATAAAAATATCCATTCTATTTGACTTCCTTGATTAAGAAGATAGTTTTTTAAAAATCTAGGTCCTTTTTAGGAAACCTATGATTTTAAACCAGTTTTTTTTATAACCTAACCTAATATACCACTAAACTAATAACCAATTGTCTCACTAAAATATCCGATGGAAATTATAAATCCCTAATTGATAGTGATAAGTTCTAAGGGTATCGACTTCAACTAATGTTAATGATTTAACTCAAAAATAACTATAAAAAAAGAATAAAATACAGTGAATCTAACATGACCTATCAGGGTGATAATAATACATCCTTATTAAATAATCATATCTAAATAAAGAATCGTGTTTGACATAGAAAAAACAAATAAATATCTATCAAAAAAACAAATGTATTGACTGAATAAAAATTAGGGGTATAAGATACAACGAGAAAAAAATAAAACATATATCAAGGTAAATTGGTTAATGAAACGTCAAAAAGATAAAAAATGAACCTGAATAATTCTAAAAAAACCATACAATCCCTGGATGCACACTATATCCAAAATCAACCATCCATAGACCTAGGGAACTAATAAATGGAGTCATAATCTGATAGATACCATAAGAGTTTCTTATACACACACTCACACACACTGATGTATAAACAGGATATGATCTAAACATTCCCAATATGATTTCACCAAAGAGACTATGAAATTACTTTCATAATATATCCCATAAAATCTAATATACATTATAAAATAGTTTCTCACACAAACAAGAATAATGAAAATAAGTTTCATGTTGTATAAAACTACTTAAAAGACAAAAGAAAATCCTTTTAAAGAAAAATTGATTCTCTCCTTGCCAAAAAACTATCACTTTGATCCCAATTCGTAAAACAATCCATTCCATAAGAATCTCTTTTAACCCAATTAAAGGCATACTTTTTAATTCATAAACAAAATCATTATTCCTTCTACTTTTCCTAAAAACATTTCTCAAATTAATTTTCAAAAAAAATAATTTTCATTTTCAAAACCAATATTAATAAATAATTTGTAAATGAGTTTAAAATTTAACCAAATTCAAAACTATAAAAATCTCATAATCACTACCAGTACCACGAAATCAATGAATCATGATGAAATAAACAAAAACCACACAATGTTTCCATATAAAAGAAATATAAGGGATGAAAATAAGGTATGCATTGGGATCCCCTAAACCATCATCAAAAGAATATAGCATCATTAGTAACTCACTAGGATCAAACATGAATGGTATAGAAATCATCTCATCAGAAAAAACAGTAGGATCATTTATGAAATTGGAAAATACCATTAATATTCTGTAAGATCTAGAACTTCTTGGAGGTATATCCTTTTTTAAATTTTGATTTAAATCTCTTAATTTTGGATAATGGAATTTTTACCACATGTGTGATAAGTTCAAGGTGTGTTTTTGTGTTTCAGGACATGGATGAAAAGGTATTTTGGACATCTAGTTCATGTTTCATGGTTAGTGCATGGTTATGGATAACCATGAAACCAAACTATGCTGGCCAAAAGATGGGGTGCATGGTTAAAAAATCATACAAGGGTGAGAGAAAAACAATATGATCATGGACAGAGGAATTCTGCACCATTGGTGTATGGTTTTCATCTCATAAAAGATTTTTAGGTAACCATGAAGATTGTTCCCCTCTTCAATTGAGTCTAGCACATGGTTGGAACATAGTTTGGAAATGTTTTTTGCTAAACTGTGCACCCCATTAAAAAGTGTTAATTTACCAAAATACCCCCTTGTGGTTTTTATTCCCTTACCCAATTTTCTCTTTTCTATTATTTCCCTTAAAACCTAGTGACAAACCCAAGACTTCAAGTCTTCCCAATGGTGATTCTAATTTGATTCTATTTTGTTTGGAGTGTCATTGGATGCTGATCGAATCTCTGAGTAAGTCCAAACACAGATGTTTCTTCTCTTTTCTTGATTTGGGATTACATATTTTTTCTCTCTATTATAAACCCATAAAAACCTCCCTTTCTAGTTGACCATCGGTTAGGGATTTAAAGGGAGCTTTAATTTGGATCTAATACTAAGGTTAAGTGTTTGTGTTTATCTTTATATTCTAGGTAAGTGGTCTATAAGTTAAATCACATCATCTCATCGTTAATTTGTCTATGTGTGGTTGAATTATTGGTTCTTTCTTATCATGCATTTGATACCTGGGGTGTGTCATGGAAATTTTTTTCTAATTGGTAAAATAAACCCCCTCATTATCCTATTAGGATGCATTGATAGTGACTAGGCCAATTTAGGTCCACCCATGGGGTGATATTGCAATCCCAAACATGAAACATGCTATTTTTAAATATGAAATTAACGTGTGTGAAAGTAGATATCAGGGTGAACCTATTTTTATGTTAGTTCAATTAATATAGAAGTAAAAATAGTTGTTGATTCTAGATGTTGACATTTTTATAAGGGATTGTTTGGAATAATGTGAAAAGGGCCTAAATGTATTAATGGGGAAATGTAAAATGGCTATAGAATTTTTAATGGAATTGAATTGATGGGTTAAAACATACGAAATGTTAAAAGTGTTAAATTGGAAAATGTATGAGAATTGTTGAATATACATAATGGTTTAAGGTATGGTAATGGGAAATGGGGAAATGGTCTATGTAATATAATTGGTAAATGTTATAATTGGTTAAGGATTTATGTTAATTAAACATGTTGAATGATTATGAAATGTGAATGTTAAGTTTATTGATTTTTTAGGGTTTAAGATTTGGTATATGTGGTATATAGAAAAATAATCATGTTCACGTGGCTTGGTGGTGTATGGGGCTTTGAAATGAGGTTCTACACCCACAGGTTAGGTACCCCACCCATAGAATGCATGAGTTAGGGAGTTGTACTGGGGCACTATGTCCCTAATGATTACATTGGATGAGACTACATGGACTTAGGCTCCAAGGTAAGTGATATTTAATTGATTGTGAATTGTTATTACCTAGAGAGATATGGAACTTGACTTATTCTGTTATGCATAAATATTGATCGTCTTAGGTCATAGGGTAGATGAGGTAAATTCCTGACCCATAGAGCTTATGTTGAAAATTAATATAGAAATTAAGATGGTATAACTGATGGAAATATAAATAATGATTTTAATGCTCTAAGTAAATATTATTAACTAATGTATCCCAAATTGTATTTTATTTACCTTGTAATTTATTTAGTACCTTCATGCACTATATTTTAAGAATAGATATTTTTTAGACACCATTGGTGGTGGCTTACAAGATTGTACTCACACCCTGC
Source organism: Viscum album (assembly GCA_963277665.1). Classification (NCBI taxonomy): domain Eukaryota; kingdom Viridiplantae; phylum Streptophyta; class Magnoliopsida; order Santalales; family Viscaceae; genus Viscum; species Viscum album. The sequence goes on along the minus strand of OY728163.1, from coordinate 512,203,713 downwards.
TTTGGTCACTGTGGGTTCCTAACAGATTTCTTGGTTTCAGGTAAGGATAAGGGTAAAGGTCCAACACTAGAGAGTGGAGATGGGATTGGGATGTGCATGGATGAGGATTTAAACTTGGGTTCAGGATCTATTTTGGAGATACACTTGTTTCTATTTTTTTAGTCTTTCACTCACTATAGCATTGTTAGCATGACATGACATATTTATTATTTGGTTCTGGTTTGTACCATGTTTAGGGAAATGGTTAGTAATGATTGTTTCTATTTTATTGTTTTTTGTTTCCATTATTTAATATGACATATATTATGGGATACTCTAGTATAGATAGTATAGTCTCCCACATGGTTCATTAGACCCTCTCCACTAGTCAGCAACCTCTGTAATAGGGGGAGGCACGGTTGAGGTCATGTGGAGACCCAGATCAGGGAATCAATTACTGGCTTCTGGGTCGAAGATGTAACAAAGTGGTATCAGAGAGGTTCTTTTCTATGGACTTGGTATTTGGGATGGTATGGAGGATATTTTCATGTTTCTGGCCTTGGAAATGAATTATTTCATGGGAGTATCTGACCCATGTATGACGGAAAACCCATGTTTCCCATGGGGGTTGTTGTTCTTGATGTGTGTTGTTGTAGTTGAATGATATTTCACAATTGGTTGATGCACTTGTTGTGTGATGTGAATAATTTATGGAAAAAATTTCCTATTTTGAATGGAATAAGTTTGTTCATTCATTCACCATTATAGTCACCTAGGTCTATAGGTGGAATGAATCATGAAAATTATAGATGGGATGGGTGTGTGAGACATGGAGGGTAGGATTCATTTTACCATCATATAAATTTAAAGAAAATGGTGTCTAATAAAGATGATGAAAATGGGAAAAAGGATTAATTTTAATGAATGGTAGTGGGAAATCTATGCTTATTGAAGGGTTGTAAATGAGTTAACATATATGTTGTAACAAATTACAAAATGGGAAATGTTATTAAAATGAAAGATGTATGTTTTGAGTGAGGTAACGGTTTTATAAAGGTTCCTAATAGAATACGAGTGACTATTTATATTTTTTTACCCCCATGTCATCCATGACCAATGGTAGGGATGGTTGAGGATAGTGTTTCGTGGGTGATTATGTTTGTTGGGATAGTGTTTAAAAGATTATTTTTTATCTAGTGATGCTATTCCTTTATATAATTTATGGAATCTATATGTTATATGTTCTAAGACTCATGCTTGGAATTTTAGGAAGATGCCACCATGTCGACCTATGCTGGTTGGGTGATAAGAGGATTCGAAAATAATACTCCTCTAGAGGTGGAATAAGGGAACCTGATGAATCATGGTAATAGTGGATAAGAGAATCTTTGTGATAACTTTTCTAATTTTATACAGATGATGGAATAAGACCTAGTGAGAATTTGGTTGATTATGTTTTAGCTGACTAGGGAGTTTCCACTACAGCACCATCTGACCTTTTCTTGAAAGGATGGGCCTAAGGTAGCCAAGTTTTGGATAGAGTCCATCTAGAAAATCCTTGATCATCTAGAGACTCCTCCTCAAAAGAGATTCAAGTTGGAATCTTATATGTTTCGAGGGTAAGAAAACTATTGGCGGTACATCTTTGTTCAGACTAATCAAGTAGCGGGTATGTTGTGGAAGGGATTCCAAGAAAGTTTTCTGGAAAACTTTTACCTGGATCCTTTGAGGTAGTGGAAGGATATAGTGTTTATGAGTTTGAATCATAGTACTATGACATTGATGGATTATGCAATTTGTTTCTACTACTTGCAACATTTTGTTCTATTATTGGAAGGAGATGAGGTAGTAATTTAGAGGTAGTTCCTGGATTGACATATACATTAGATTAAGTCTGAGGTGAATTTTTTCCATTTAAAAAGGTTTTCTGAAGTGGTAGATCAGGGCCTTATTTCAGAATGAAATATCAAGGAGGCTCTAGGTAGTGGGAATGTAGTCTCAATTGGGAGATCTAGTAGTTCAAATTCCAATAGAGTGAAGTGCTGCTTCAAGAAATTTCACTAGGGCAGTGGTGGATAGGGTAGTCAGAAAAGGGAACCAACCTCTCAGTGTAGTAATTGGGATTTCTACTATCAGTGTGGAAGGATGGGACACATTTGTGGTTAGTGTCCCGAACAACCAGTTGAGTTCCAAGTTATCATAAAGGTGGTACATGTGTAGATTTTTTTTAGGAACTCTTGACATATGGGTACTGATGGAGGGTTGAGGTAATAATAGAGTGTAGGTAGGGGGTCAGTTACTCCATACCTGGCAGGCAGCTGGAGCACCACCAGACATATGGGTCGAGGTGGTGGGCATGGTACTCTGGGCTAAGTGAGTCTATTCAAGTAGGGTGGTTTATTATAGGTAACTCAGATATGATACCAAGGTAGTGTAGTGTATCATGTTCATGTAGTTTATTCTACACCTAGAGGTGGAAATTTTGGACCATACACTATTTTAGGAATGATTCTTGTGTCCAATACACAGTCTTGTTCTTTATTTTATAATGGTTTCCAGTATTATATTTTTTCAATTTAGTTTGTGGTTGTGCTGGGCCTAGTGGTAGAACCTGTGTGGGGTTTTATGTCGATCGATGCACCATTAGGGGTGTGGGAAGAAAATAGTAGGCAATGTAAGGGATGTGAGCATGAGTTTGGTAGTTACCATTACTTATGGGATTTTTTTGTGCTTGAGATGTATGATTTTGATCAGATTTTGGGGATTGACTGGATAGTGTCTTATCAATACTATGTTTTCTATTATTGTTGTAGGATAATGTTCACATATCTTGAGGGACACACGTATTTCCATCATAGAGAATGGGATGTTTGTGCAGGCTATGCAGGGCCAGTTTTATAGCAGTTTGGAGAACTCACAGTCCAAGTGGCTTGTCTTATTTTTGATAATGTGAGAATTTATAAATATATCTTATATCTGGTGGTGGACCAGTTTTAGGATGTATAACCTAAGTATTTCTCATGGATACTACCCAAGAGAGATTTTGAGTTCACAATAGAGTTGTTTTTGGGGGTATAAATAGTTTCTATTCTACCATATAGAATGGAACCAACAAAATTCCAAGAGCTTAAACCCCAGTTAGTGGAATTGGAGAATAAGAGGATTATACATCATAATACGCATCCTTGGGGATCTCCAGTTTTTTTCTAAGAAAGATAGTGGATCATGGTGGTTGTTTGTTGGTTATAAGAATCTGAATCAGATGATGGTTAAGAATCAATACCCTCTTCCTAAAACCAATGATCTATTTGACCAGTTGATAGTTGCTCTTGTGCTTTCAAAATTTGATCTATGATTGGGGTATCATAATCCAAGGGTGAGACCTTCTGATATACTAAGGAATTCTTTCAAGAGTATGTATGGGTTGTATATGTTTTTTTAGGTCGTTCGAGTAGACCTATGCACTAGTAGTATTTATTTTCTTAATGTACTTGATCTTTCACCTATACCTAGATAAATTCATAGCCATTTTTTAATGACATCTTGGTGTACTCTAAAACACATGAAGAACATTCCAAACATCTTGGAATCATATTGATTACACTAAGATATCATAGTCTATACGTTAAGGTAACCAAGTGTCATTTATGTATTCATAGGGTGCATTTATTTTTGCACATTATCTTAGAGGAAGGTGTTTTCGTAGACCCAGATAATGTGCAGGTAGTTGTGTCCTAGGAGAAGACCAAGATTGTTTCTAATGTTAATAGTTTTTTGGGTTTGGCTAACTACTACCAAATTTTTATTAATGACTTTTCCCATTTGGCGACACCACTTTCGAGTTTGACTAATGAGGGAATCAAGATTGATTGGTCTGAGAGTTAAATAAGTGGTTAAATACCGCATCAGTTCTAGTCATACCCTAGATAGGTAAAGAGTATACCGTGTTTTTTGATGCATATGGTGTTTTCCTTGTGGAACTATTGATGAGTATGGTCAGTTGGTTGTGTATGGTTCATGATATCTAAGGCCTAATAAAAGAAACTACCTTACACATGATCTTGAATTAGCTGTGGTGGTGTGTTTCTTAAAGTGCTGGAGACACTACAAGTTAGGAGAATGGCTTATGGTGTATACTGATAATAATATCCTTAAGTAAATTTTATACCAATGATATTTGAATCTTAGACAGTGAATATGGGTTGAGCTCAAACAGTCCTTTAATTTTGGGCTAATTTACACACCATGAAAGTGAAACAGTGTTGCAGATGCTTTGATCTAGAAGACACCAAATTAGGCAGATCAAGAATCAAGTTCAGAATGAAATATAAATTCATTGTTTTCTATGATGCATCTTGATGTGTAGGATATTCAAGGGTATATTACCCTTACATCCTTGGTAGTTGAGGACACACCTTTGAAATGGATTAAGGAAGGGTAGTATGAAGATGTTGAATGTGTGTATTTGAAGGGAAGTTTAAAATGTGTGGAGTCACTTCTAGTTGTAACATTGGAGATGGTGAGATAATTTATTTTCATGGGTTTTTGGTAGTGCCAATGTGTATGTGAGAAGGGTTGATTCATAAGTTTCATGTATCGAAGTGGTAGTTGTATCCTAGTCTCTCCAAAATGTATTGAGATCTTCATAGGTAGTATTGATGGTCAAGAATGAAGAAAGAGGATGTTGGTTTCATATCATGTTGCCTTAACTATCAGTAGGTGATTGATGAGCATCAATTACCTGGTGGTTTGTGGCTTCTATTTACCATTCTGAAATTGAAATGGGATTACATGATGATGGATTTTTTTGGGAATTATGAGGATTCCATGGAAGAATGATGTGATCTGGGTGGTTGTGGATCAGTTGACCAAGGTGGCACATTTCTTACCAATTTTAGATACCTTTATCATTAATTGGTTAGGGAAGTTATATGTTTCAGATATGGTACAGCTGCATGGGGTACCACAGACTATAGTTTCGAATCTTGATATGTGATTTACGTCGTGCTTCTGGTAGGGATTTTATAGGTCGCTTGGTACCAAGGTATTGTTTAGTATGAATTTTCTCCTATATATGAATGGGTAGTGAGAGTTTACTATTCAGGTATTGGTGAACGTGTTGAGATAATGTGTCCTAGATTTTGGTGGATCATGGGAAAAGTATTTGGCACTGGTTTATTTTACCTACAGTAATAGTTATCCAGCTACGATTTAGATGGAAACATTTGAGGCTCTCTATGGTAGATCATGTAGATCTATGTTGTGTTGTTTATAGGCTGGGGAATTAGAGTTTTAAAGATTGAGTATTATGAAGGATCCATTGAAAAAGATTTGATTTATTCAAAAATGTATGGAAACATATCAAAATAATAAGAATTCATATGTGGATCATCATTATCGACATATTGAGTTTATGGTGGCTGATAGCATGTTTATTTAGGTGTTACCAAAGTTGGGTCACCATAAAATTCAGAAACATGTCAAGTTGGTGCCTAGGTATATGAGGCAACTTGAGATTGTGGAGAGGACCAGACCAGTAGCATTATGATTGGATATTCCAAAGTAGAATGGTGGAATGCATGATATTTTTCATGTTTCACAACTTCAATAGTATCACCATAATCTATCTCACATGATCAATGTTGAGGATATTTATCATGAGACCAATACATCCTTTGAGGATCATCTACTTCATATTGTTGATCATAGTGAGAATATGTTTTGTGGAAAGGCTTTTCTTTTGGTTCGAGTTTTGTGGAAGCATGGTAATTTTGAAGAAGAAACATGGGATAGGGAGTCAGATATGCAGTCTTAGTTTCCCGATCACTTTTCTTTGGAATCTCGTTCATATATGAAGGTACGAATCAAGGACAATCCATTATATTCTAGGTAATTTGTATGATAATTTACTTCATAGAGGTATTTACATGTTTAAATTTTGATTTAAATCTATTAATTTTGGTTAATGGAATGTTTACCAGATATATAAGGAGGCTTAGGGGTGTTCTGGGAGTTCCATGAGTCTAGAATATGGAAGAAAGGGGATTTTGTTCATCGAGTGCATGTTGCATATTTGGTGCATGGTAAGGGATAAACATTCACCCAAACCATGCTATCCATGAGGAGGGTTTCATGGTTATACAAACCATGCAAGGGGGAGATCCAAACTGTGCATGCCTGAATAAAGGAATAACACGCGGTTGGTGCACGATTTTTATAACCATGTGAGATAACCGTATAACCATGTGACTTGTACCCATCTTGGACCAAGGCTGGCACAAATTTGGCACAAGTTTTGGAAAACCGTTCAGTCAAACCCTGCACCCCATTTAAAAGACTGAATTTACTAAACTACCCCTTAATGATTTTAAGTCTCTTACCCGATTTTCTTCCCCACTCTTCCCCTTGAAACCCATGTGATGAACCTAAGCCCCCAAATATTACCAAGGGTAGTTATCCATTGATTATAATCTATTTTTGAGTGTATTTGGGTGAAAATCAAAGCTCTAGGTAATTCTAACACTCTTATTGGTTCTCCTTTCTAGATTACGACTTATAGACTTTTTCTTCTTATTTTGAATCCCTAAACCCCTATTTTTATAGTGGATCATAGTTTGGGCCTTCAAAGGGTGATTTAATATGGATATAATTATAATTTTAAGGGTGGTTTCAACTTCATATTCTTGGTAGGTGGTCTAGAAGTTATATCCCATAGTCTCATCATTAATTTGTGCATGTACGGTTGATTTATTGGTTCTTTATTGTTGTGAATTTGATACCTTTTGTTTTTCTGGAATAAATGGTTTTCAAATTGAAATAAGACCACTCATTATACCAATAGGATGCATTTAGAGTGACTACCCAAATTTAGGGACACCCATGGGGTGGACCAACATTCCCGAATCTGGAACATGGTATTGGTAAGCATGAAATTGACTTTTGCAAAAGTAGATCCCATGAAGAACCTATTGTTATGTTAGGTCAATTAATATGTAGTAATTAATATTAGTTGAGTCCTGATGTTGGAATTTACCTAAGGAATTGTAGGGAATAATGTGAAAAAAGGATAAATGGATTAATGGGGATATGTCAAATGGCTATTGAATTTGTAATGGAAATTCATTGATGGTTTAATACATATGAAATTTTAAATGTGTTAAATGGGATAATGTATGGTAATTTTTTAATATACTTATTATGTTAAGGAATGGGAATGCAAAAAGGGTTAAATAGGCTATGTAACGTAATTGGAAAATTTTTTAATGGGTTAAGCCTTGATGTTAATTCAAAATATTTAATAAATATTAAATTGAAATTTAATGTTTATTGATTTTGTATGGTTTGGGATATGGTATATATGGTATATGGATAAATAAGCATGTGAACATGGCTTGGTGATATATGAGGTATTGACTTCAAGTTTGACCAAGGGTTTGGTTGGATTTTGGGTCTAAACCATGCCCCTAGAATGCATGGGTTATGGTGTCAGATTGTGGCTCTATTCCCCTAATAGTTTCATTAGATGATATGACCTGAAGTGAGGCTCCAAGGTATGTGTGATATAATTTATTAGGAGTATTTATTCCCTAGAAAGATAGGTATCTTGAATTATTCCATAATTAATATAAATTGACCATCGTAGTCTATAGGGTAGATTAATTAAATGACTAACCCATAGAGCATGTGTTGAAAATTAATTTAGTAATGAAGATGGTATAACTAGTGGAAATGGAAATAATAATTGAAATGATCTAAGTCAATATTATTAACTAAAGGTACCCAAGTTGTATTTTGTTTACCATGTCAATTATTTAGTACACTCATTCAGTATATGTTTAGACATGATATTTTATAGACAACATTGGTAGTGTTCTACTAAGTTTTAATGACACCCTACTTGGGCCGATATTGGGTACCCGAGCAGAAAAAATGGTTGCATGACAAGGCAAGAGAAAAGGACCTATACTAGGGAGTTGACATAAGCTTGGGATGTGAATGGATAAGGTTCTAGAATTAGATTCAAGAACCATTTTGGGGATTCAGATGTTTCTATTTATTTTGGGTTATCACTTACTTTAGCACTATTAACATGATATAACATATTTATTTTTTGGTTTTGGTTTGTAACCTTTAAAGGGGAAGTGGTTAATAATTCATGTTTCTTGTTTATTGATTATTGATGCCTTTATTTCATATGTTGTATTTTGTGGCTTAGTCTGGTATAGAGGGTATAGTCTCCCCACATGATTCGTTAAAAACTCACCACCAGTCAGAAACTCTAGATTTTGAGGAGGTGCACCTGAGCTTATGTGGTGATATGGCTCGAGGCACCGTTTAGTGGATTCTAGGTTAGGGATGTTTCAACATCCTTTATGGTCATTGGGTACTATAATAATAACAACACCTAGGAGGGTTTTACATTCTAAAGGTGTTAGTTGGTGTGTAAATAAAAAATAGTGTGTAAGGCATACAAACCTCCTACATAGAATCCTAGGATCTAAAGATATCAACAAAAAGGAGGTGTGTAAAAAAAATAAACAAAAAGCTCATCAAAAAATTCAACACTTAAAATAAAATAAAATAAACTTCATCTCCATTCCAAAACCCTTATATGAAACATACCCTTTCACATACATGTTTAAGAATTAAAAATAAACATCTCTCACTGGTCCATCATTCATAATGAGAAGGATATAAAAAAGGGCTCAAGATTGAGGGTAAAAATAATTTTTAAAGAAACATCCCTATAACAGTAAAAAATAAATAATTGAATACAAATTGTAATGATATTAAATTCTATTATTTGTTAAGAAACATTCCATGAAAAAATTATTTGAAAACAATTGCTTACAATCACACTTTTAAAGTCACTCATTTTTCTTTTAAGACATTAAAAAATAATATCGAGACCCAAATCTCTCAAAAAAATAAAATGAGGGTTAATGGAATCCTAACAAAAAAATATACCTTTAAAGAAACAAATAACCCCTTAAAAAATAAAATTGTTGAAAAAAACCTTTCAAAACACTTAAATTATTTTAAAATATCAACTCAACTATTTTAGAAAACACATTGACATGTGAAAAATTCATGCCAGTTATGAAAACCATTTCAATCCCATCATGGGTAATTAATATAAATATAATTTAGAAATAAAATCATTTTAAACATTCAATAATATCATGGAATATAATATAAAGTAATGGCATAAAATTCATACCTCTATCTATGAAGAAACGATCCACAACATGTCACCTTCAATGATAGAATCCAAAACAAGAAATAACAAACCCTCCTCAAAACCTAAAAAAATTATAAAAACCCTTATGAACCCTAAAATCATCCCACATAGTGATTAGAGTTTATTAAAGTGGAAAACTAGAGGTAAAGGGAATATGGTAATGAAATGAGAAGAAGGAACTAACCTTAGAAATCTACTTGAATCTTAATGAATATTGTAAGGATGGAGGTGAATGAAGGAGAACATTATTAAAAGGATATACCAAGGTTGAAACACACATGAGAGAGGGGGTAAATGGGTCCAAAACCAATAATAGTAAAAGTCGTAAAATGTTAAAACCACCAAAAATTAAACACTTGTACAAGGAACCATGAAATGAACCATGTTTTAGTATACCCATGACACCCCCTAGAATCCCCAACACACATGATCACCATGGTAAACACCCCTAACCCCATAATATTTATGCACCTTCCATGTTTTATCCATGGCATGGTGTTACAATCCATTTCCCATAGGGGAACCCCTAGAGAAAGATTCTTCCCCAAGGAGATTCACCCTTCTCTATTTCCCATACTGAAACACCAAATCAAAAATCCCATGCCCTGGGTGCCTTGGAATATTAAGGTTAACCACACTATAGAAACCTATTTTCAAGCTTAAGACACCTAGAAAAAATTTGAAGCTCCAAAAAAATTAAAATATCCCAAAATAAAATAAAAGTAAATATCATAGTAACATGGAGATATCATAGTTAAACCACTTGAGCTTATTCATAGTGACTTTTGTATACATATGAGACAAAGTTATACCCAAGGTGATATGTATTTTGGAACTTTCATTGATGTTTTAACCTAGATTACCATGTTCATGTGTAAATAGAACAAGACTAAATAAATATATATGTTCAAAATTTTCATTAGATAGATTGAAAAATAGCTATAAGTCTATACCAAAAAGATGATATTTGATCATGGAATGGAATACACATATAATGATTTTGAAATATATCTTTAAAAAATCGGATCAAGAATAAATTAAATTTACCCTACACACCCTAGTAGAATGGAATATTATAATGAAAAAATGGAGTTTGGTTGGAATAGGGAAAATAATGATTTTTCAGCACAAACACTCAAACTATTTAAGGAGGGAATCAGTGTGTAAATTTTTTATATAAAAAATATATGTTTAAAGAGACATTATTCAAACAAGAAATAATATGAAATATCATATTAAGGTAATTCATTTTTGAGGTAGTTTTTTGTCTAATCCTTGTTACATGAAAATAAAACAAAAATTTGTAAAATTTTGAATAAAATGTTGAAGAAGGTATCTTCATGGGGTATTTATCCAATAGAAGAGGATAAAAAACACTAGAAAACTAAAAATACCTAGATGTTTGGTTACTATTATGTGATTATTATTAATAATTTGTGTGAATAATATGTGATAAATGAAGTTTTTTTTAAATTTTAATCTCTACATCATGCATATTTTTGATGAAAATGAAGATGAAGCTACAAAAGACCCAATTTCTATTGATTTTTATTCTGATAAAACTAGTAATGTTGATGAATATATTACAAATTAAGGGTCAAAACATCATAGATTAAATAAAAATTTTAAAATTAATAATATAATCACTGATCTAGTGTCTATAGTGTATAAAATAAGAAATTTGAGACTTGAAAATAAAATTTCTCTCATATCCATGATTATACCAATTTTTTTGATAATGTATTATGTATAAGTAATAGATTAATTCAATGAATTATTAATAGGAACAAATTTATAAACATTTAACATGGTAATTGTACCGATACCTAAAAAAAATTATTCACACCATGTGAGTTTTTATAAATGAGTTAAATAAAATAGGTTAGAATTTAGGAAACAAGGGTATATTGGTATGAAAATTCTATTCAAAATTTTAATTCTTATATTTTGATGATACAATTTCACTATATGTAAGGCTAGAGGCTATCATAATATTTCTTATTGTGGTTTCTCATTAAAACTAAAAATTATATCTGATGTATGTGAATTATAAATTTTTATGTATAAATCTAAAATAAGAAGTTTTCATTAAAAACAATTATATTTATACTTTAATGTAATAGAATAATGATGTTAAAATTGAAGAAATTAATGTCTGGATTAAAAGAATGCCATAAATATTGGTTCTAAGAACTCGAAAACATCTTAAATAAATTAAAATTTAATAAAGGGAAACTAGATATGAAATATATATGTGAAATATATAACCATATGTACTCTACTTTTCAAATTTTATGTTGATTAAATAATATGTTTAGGTTACTTGGAGTATTATTGTAAATAATTTATAAAGGAAATGAAGATTACTTTTTATATTTCTATGCTATGTGAAATAAATTATTTTCTGAGATGACTAATTGTGTAGAAAAAACTATATCTTCTCATCCTACGATAAATGTTTCTGATAATTATTAAATAAATTTGGAATATATGATTCCAAATAAGTCTCGACACCTAATTAAATAGGAACAAAATTGGGTGAGGTTAAAACTGAAAATTGTGTGAATCTGAAATATTTCAATAATATCATAGGAAGGTATATTTAACTAATGCAATCAAGGCCGAATATAGTATATGTAGTAACTCTTTGTTCAAGAGATCAGAGTGATCCTAAATAGTTTCAAATGCTTTTAGAAAAATGAATTCTCATATATATCAAAGTAACATTAATTTTTGGTTTATATATACAAAATAACTAAATAATTGAATATTTTGGGTTACATATATGAATATTGGGTTGGATGATGTAATGACTGTAAGACTAATTAATGAGGAACATTCTTTTTAAGTGAATGTTCAATTAGGTAACATAAAAATAATAATATTTGGGTTTCATTGAGTACAGAATATGAAAAATATATTGTAGAAACACAGTCTTGTAGAAATATTTTGTAGATGAAAGTAAAATTAGAATATCTAATAGTAAATGTTAAGAATCCAACATTCTATATTAAAAAACATTAATATCAAGTATTTTTTCATTAATGAAAGAGTATAAAATTTAGATGATAAAATGGAGTATATTTCTACAAAAGACCAAATTTCATGTCTTTACAAAAGAAAATCTAAGAGATAGGTTTGTAGAGTTATTTATAAAACTTCATGGTCATTCTTCCCCTATCACATGAGTATATGTTAGAAGGATCCTTAAAATGATTTGGATTCTGTTGTCAATGGAGTATAATACTACAATTATTTATTAATCTATTTTGAATCTATATATTTGGTTATTATAAATAAGCATGGTAAAATTCATCTGAGGTCATGGATTAATGGGTAGAACATCTAAAGAATTTGGGAAAATTATTCTTATCACTGATATATGGAATTATCAAAAAAAACATTTATATATCTAGTAATGTTGTATTAGGACTCTTATATTAGATAAAAACTATGAATTAATCATTTTGTGATGATAATAGATGAACTTTATAAAGATTTAATAAATATTGTAATAAATGTAAAAGGGGATATTGAAGTGACCTTGTAATTTTTGAAGGATTATTGTAGTTTCTTGAACCATGAGTGAGAATCATTAGAGTTTTTTTAGTTTTTTTTAAGTGTCTTTATTGTTTTTAGCAAATATATAGTGGATAGAGAAGTCCATTAAATAATTTAATAGGTTCAAATCTTATTTGAAAATTTTTATATTATTTTTTGCATGTGAAATTATTCCTATGTTTGATAATTCATAAGGTTTTTACATTTCGGTGGTCTTTATTTAAAAATCATCAAAGTGATGCATATGATTTTTGACTTCATACATATGATTTTCAATAATGATCACACTGAGAAATATTATAGTCACTATATAGATAATATTTTTCAATAAATATAAAATATTCTATAGAAAACATGGGATCTAATAGGTACTACGTAACATCTTTGATGATATATAATATATTTCTTTGAGATGAGGCAGAAAAATTGAAAATGTGGAAGAAACAAGACATATTTTATAATATGTAATATATTCTAAGAGAAGTGTAGAAATCATACAAAATTGGGAAACCACCATGAGATATGTAATATATACTTAGGGTGAAATTCTTTACAAAGTCTCAAGCTACAGTGAGAATTTGAAACATATTTGTTTTACAGAATATTTTTAGGGAAACTCAATGTAAGATAAGTGGTACTCACATAGTGACATATAATAGTTTCATTGTCATATGTAATTATATAAACTTATAAAAATATGATATTTTTTAATAATGAAATATATAATAATTACACAATAAATATTTTGTGGATAATTAAATGGGATGATTTTGTGTTGTTCTGAAATTAAAAAAAATAGGTTGAATATCCATATAGTATTTCAAACTATGTTTTGTAACAAATTAAAATAGTTTATCATTGCTCTAATGTTATGAAATTTTCAAATGAAAATATTTTAAATTATAAATAGTGAACATATCAATATAATTAATAGATGTTTTTATAAATAAGTGGGAACATATTGATTTTAAGCTAAAGATAATGGGGGGATAGGCCCATGTATAAAGTTAATTTTAGGAAGTGTATAGAGGATTGAAATAATATAATTAGTTGAGAGAATGTGATATGGAACTAATGTTTTTACCTAATTAATTATAAATTAATCTTATATTCCTAGTTATGGTTGATAAAATTGGCATAGTAGAAAATTAGTTTTTGATAAAGTGAGATTCTAAAAGAAGAGAAGATGCAATGAGAGTGAGGAACAAAGACTAGAGTTGGGTGTTTGGTAGTGTGAAGAAAGCCTGAAATTATTGAGTATTCAATGAATAGATATTGAGGAGTAAATTATTGAAGATTTAAAATGCAATGATAAAGTCCAATAGATCTGGTTTCAACTGTGACCATCATATGTAAGGGAACTTGAAGTGGTGAACATATTCTATTCTATTCATTTTGATAGCTTGAAGAGGAAGATCATCATCATCAGTTTTAGAAGTAACATGTAGTCAAAAAGTTATCTTAATCACTTTTTTTAAGAGTAATTCATTTTTACTATATGGATTTGATCTAATTTAGTGGTTTATTATATGTATTTTGGTTAAAACTCATAGGGTAGAGGATTAAACATCCCTAACCACATGTAAGTGGTAATTTATTATACTGTAAAATATATGAATAGGTCTTAATCTAATCAAAATAAGGATTTGGTTTCAAAATTGGTACATAATATTGTAAAAAATGTGATTGATTTTACTATTATAGTTTTTTTCATTCATGTAAGGTTTAGATTAATATAAGAGTGTATCAAATACTAAAAAATTATAGAGGTTAATTTTAAGGGAAAGAAATTCTAAAAGAAAGAATCACTAATTCACCCCCCAGTGGTGAAACCCAACCATGGGGAACTTTATTATTCATAACCATGGAACATAACTTTAATAATAACATAATTTTAGGGTATAACTGATTGCGTTTTCGAGCACGTCAATTTAGCTGTTTAGTTTTTACTAGAATTTCTGCAGTATAATAGCTACACTAGATCGTCTCTCGATAGAGCCTAAGATCATCAATTGAAAAAGAGTGTTTTGATTAAGAAAATATAAGGAAAATTGGATTTAATAAAACTTGGGGTTTGATGATTATATATTACAACAGAAAAATGGAAGCGATAAAACCAAGTGGAAATGAACAAGATTAATTAAACATGATCAACCCAAGGGAGTCTCATGATGCTCATACTTCATCGCTTCAAGGGAAAGGGTATAGATATTTTAATCCCTGGTTTTTAACACCTAATACCATAATGTTACTGTTTTTATACTAGGATATCTCCTAGGGTTCAGTCAAAAACACACAATGATTCACTGGGCACTGGCGATGATTGGGTGCTTTCTGATCGATTCATAACCAAAACTCAGCAAGGAAAAACACGAAGAACTCAATGTTTTGTCCAGGTTTGTATGTTATTTCTTTGTGATACCAAGAAACAAATTTACATGGCCTTGAAAGTGTTTGTGTGAGTTCAATTGAAAAATATGAACCACACAAACACTTCAATTAAATGAGGGAGGAAAAAGGAATGAATGGAGTGTGAAACATCATCAGAAAGGGTATCCCAAACATGATCATTTAAGTTTGAGTATAACATACCAGTATATAACTAAATTAAATAAAAGGAGAGTTTGAATAAAAACAAAATACAACATATAATTAAAAATATCAATCAAAATACTATAAACATGAAGCCCGAGATTACATCACGTTCCTCCCCGGGTGATCACAAGGGGTTTAGAAATCCACAGGAGTGGAGGAAGAATAAGATGTTGAAGTAGAATGTCCCATAGCCTCCAGTACATATAGGGATGATGGGAAGACACCTTTGGGACTCCAAAATTTCAGCACCTTTCATCTTGGTCTAACTTCAAAATGGGGTGCCCAAGGTTCCAATTTATAGGCAAAGTGGGAGGTGGTTTTGTGCACCCAGAATTCGATAATCCTCTTGGTCTCTAGTTTTGGCTTGTCAGAAAGTCTTGAATATGTTTGGAAAAAACTAAAAAGTGTTTTTCTGACACTGTTTCTACCTCCATGTTAGATTTTGAGGCCATATATTGAATATAATAAGTGATATGGCCAAAATACTAAGGAACAGTTTGGAGCCCATGCAAATTCATTTTGTTGGATAGATCAGTCTGTATGGGCCTTTTAATGAACGAATTGGGATTTAGTTACTTCATATGAAATGTATATAATTAAATTTTGGATCAGAACATAAAGTTTCATCCCATTTTATTTCACTATTTAGTATAATCATGTATTTTAGTCAACCGGTGTGCTTGGATCATTTGAACATTGGACTATTTTCTTGGACATCATCATGGGTCCTCCATATCACCTCCACCTAAAATATAATTATCAAAACTAGTAATATTTACATTTTTAACAGTGTTAAACCCAAAATAATTTAATCAAACATGGTGTGAAATTTGTTTTTATACTTTTAATTTTCAATACAAAACCAGTTTAATACATTGGTATAATGGTGAAATAAAACAATGAATCGTGGTACGATCACACCCCAACACCAAAGAATTTTCACTCCTAGTAAAATTATAATATCCTAATCATTTACCATTACTAAATAAAATGTGTAAAAACATATAATATTATTTTAAAATTAAATCCATAATGTTCCCTTTATGGAATCAATTTTCTGGAAATTTTTCTTTTCTCACATTCAAATTTGTTAAATTTCATTTGTTCACCCATGCAACATGTCACAACCTACCTCACCTAGAAATTTTTATTCTTCACAGAAGTAATATATGAAAGTGTATTTATGATCTTTCCAAATGTTCATGTGATCTTACCATATGCTTTCCAAGATTTTTAGTTCTCTACCAGCAGAAACTAGTGTGCTACTCAAGAGGACTTCCAACAAGTTATTCTAAGGTTCAAGGGTTGGTAGGATTTAATGTTTATAAAGCGAAGGCAGAAGAAGAGTGTTTTATCTATTATTTACAAAACATGTCAAAATTAATCATGTTTTTACAATTAATGTACACACTCAACCCCTCACAAAGTGTATTACCTCTCACAAACTATCCCCATTGTCCATTTGTGTGGGTCACAACCAAGCGATGAATAATAATGAGTAAATGTCCTCTTTTCTCCATTTTATTCTTTTTTTCTATTTTTTTAGTGTACAGAACTATTTTTTTAATATATAGTTTTTTATATTAAGAGTGAAACATGTGTAACACATTGATCTAAAATGACTTGTGAACCCATCGCCCAAGGAAAATGTAGGTACCCATTATATCAACCCATAACAATGATTCTCTTCCCATAATTCCCATGGAAACACACTCTCTCCCACACTTTCTGAAAAAACAAGAATATATATAAGAGAAGGGTAGGTAGGTATAAATTATCTTGTAATGTGGCTACTTAACAGGAATTTCATGGTCTCTAAGGCTTAAGAAGGATATAATGTAACGATGGATGAAAATAGGGGATAATTGTACAAAGGGATTTTTAAAATGATTTCATCTATCATGATTGTATCTTACATGGATCTTATGGATTCAAATAGAATTAAGGAATGTTTTAGTTTATCTACATGACCTGATACTCTCAAGAAAGTTATTAAAAGGAAGAATGTGCAATAAAGGGCTTAGAATGTCTCTCGGGTAAGGGATTAAAATATTGGTCAGTGCTAATGAGTCATGGGATTCAAAAATCCATAAAACACCTAAGAATGATTTGAAAATAAAATTTCTAGACAAATATTCCATATCAATAGTCATTTGACAAACATTTTTCCAAAAATAATGTAATTTTC
The DNA here is from genome assembly GCA_963277665.1 of Viscum album. Taxonomy (NCBI): domain Eukaryota; kingdom Viridiplantae; phylum Streptophyta; class Magnoliopsida; order Santalales; family Viscaceae; genus Viscum; species Viscum album. The sequence continues at coordinate 512,186,149 of OY728163.1, read as the reverse complement.
TGCACAATCGACTCAATCATGAAAATTTATTTTGGATATTCTTTTTAAAATCAATTTTTATCTAAAACACAAAATATCAAAAGTGAAAACACATTTTTCTTTTTTACTTTTTTTTTATTTTTTGGTATTTTTTTTAATCCTAACTATGAAATTTCACCCTCCCCCACACCTAAAAGTTACATTTTCCCCAATGAAAGTATTTTAAATAAATAGAAAAGAAAATAAAGGAAGGAAAAAGGGATAACCTTCTAAGATGTGTCATATATGGCATCTATTAGTAATATTTCTTCCATGAGATGCTTTGTAAAATCCTCATATAAGTTTCTGAGCCTCTTCCCATTAACAGTAATCCTTTTTCCACTCTTCACATAAAAAACCTATATTGCACCAAAAGGGTAAACATCAGTAACAGTATAAGGACCGAGAAATTTAGAATGAAGCTTACCTGGGTGAAGCATTAGCCTAGAATTATACATGAGAACCTTTTCACCAATATGAAACTTCTACTGAGGAATCATGTTATCATGGATATCCTTTGTCTTATCTTTATAGATTTGGGAGTTCTCATATACATCAAGACAAATTTCTTCTAACTCTCAAATCTGTAGCTTCCTATGCTCACATATATCTCAAAGTTTCATATTACATTGTTTAATATCCCAATATGCACAGTGTTCAACCTCTACTGGGAGGTAACAAGCCTTTAGAAACACGATTATGTATGGTGACATTCCGATTGCAGTTTTAAAAGTTGTACAGTACACCCAAAGTGCATCATCTACGCGCAAAGTCCAATCCTTCCTATTGGGTTGTACAGTTTCTTCCAAGATTCTCTTAACTTACCGATTTGAGATTTATCCTTGTCCATTAGTTTGGGGGTGATATACAGTGGATACTTTATGATCAACCCTATATTTATGAATAAAATTTTACATGTTTCAATTATAAAAATAAGAGCACTGATCACTAATGATGAATCTCATTAAACCAAACCTACTAAAAATTTGGGACCTCACAATGTCAACAACCACTTGAGAGTCATCGGCCCTGGTGGCCTTTTCATCCACCCATTTAGATACATAGTCAACATCCATTAATATGTACAAAAATACAAATGAATTTTGAAAAGGCCGCATGAACTCAATGCCCCATGCATCTAAAATTTCACAAAATAACATGGGATATTTGGGCATTTCATTACCCTTGGAGATATTCCATGTGAATTGAAAATGACTACATGAATTGAAAATCTATGTTAATCCCTATATAATGTTAGACCAAACATTCTGGGGTTAATGACCTGTATAGCTCTATGTTGAGAGTCAAAGTGGCCCCCATAGTCCAAAGTGTGGTATAAGGTCAAAATAGAGGTGAACTCATGGTCAGGGACACACTGATAAACTACATAGTCACCAAAAATTCTCCACAAATATGGGTCATACCAAATGTACCACTAATAATCATTCTTAATTCTCTATGATTGTGATGTTATGAAGTTATAGGGGATCCTATATGTTGCTAGAAAATTCACAATGTCAGCATACCAGGGAGTAAGGTCCCCAACATCACAAAGGTTCTCATGTGGAAATAATTCTTCAATGGGGAGGGGTGAGTCAACATCATGGTAAAATTGTTGGGAAATCCTACAAACGTGGTCGGATACCACATTTTTCACTTCTCTCTTATCACAAATCTCAAGGTCAACTCTTGGAGAATGAGTATCCACCAAATGAGGTGGGACTTGGCTTCAGGTTTTTTTAAGAGGAAACTAAGGGAATCATGATCATAGAAGACAATGATTTTTAACCCGATAAGATATGAATGGAATTTTTCCAAGAAAAACACAATAGAAAGTATTTTTTTCTATTCTTTTGTATTTTTCTTGGGTTGGGTCATGGGTACGTAAAGCATACGTAATGGCATGAGGATCCTTCTCAACCCTTTGTGATAAAACTTCCCCAACTGCAAAGTTAAAGGCATCACAGATAAGTTACAAAGGGATATCCCACCCTCGAGGTTTCATTATGGGTGGTGATGTGAGAATCCTTTTTTGTGAATTGAATTCATCCTCACAATTTTTATGAAACACAAACTCAGAATATTTTTTTAATAACCGGGACAAGGGAAGTATGATCTTACTGAAGCCTTTAATGAACCAGTGGTAAAAACCAGCATGTCCAAAGAAATATTTCACCTAATAAAAACATTTTGGATATGGAAGGGTTGAAATTAATTCAATTTTTGATTTATCCACTTGAATTCCTTCTTTTGAAATAACATTCCCAAGAACTATCCCCCATTAAACAATGAAATGGCATTTCTCGTAATTTAATAAATCATATTATTCATTGAAACGATGGAGGATAGAACCTAGGTGACAAAAACAGTCATCAAAGGAAGTTCCTTAAACCATGAAATCATCCATAAAAATGTCTATTTAATTATCATGTTACTCTAAAAAAATAAGAAACATTCAATGCTAAAAAGTACCAGGAGAATTATGAAGACCAAAAGGCATCCATCTATATGAAAATGTGCCAAATGGACTGGTAAATGTTGTCTTTTCTTGATCATCATGGGATATATGGATTTCAAAATAACCCGAATATCCATCAAAGAAACAATAATGGGACCTACCAGCAAATCATTCTAACATTTGGTTGATGAATTGTAGAGGAATGTGGTCCTTCCGCGTGGCTTGATTCAGTCGACGGTAGTCAATACAAACTCACTAACTATTTTGCACACGTGTTGGAACAAATTCATTCCTTTCATTAGACACTACTATTACTCATGATTTTTTAGGAACAATTAGAACTGGGCTAACCCATTTACTATCAGATATATATTAAATGATCCATGAAGCAAGTAATTTACTCACTTCCAATTTTACCAATTCAAGGAGAGTGGGATTCAACCGGCATTGAGATTGTCTTACATGATTTGCCTTATCATCCAAAATTATATAGTGCATTGAAATAGAAGGGTTAATCCCGATAATATTAGCCAATGTCCATCCTATTTCCAATTTATACTCTCTAAAAAGGATGATTTGTTTTTATGACTACTTTTGTGAGAGGTTATTAGAAATAATGATGGGAAATTGGTCAATACTGTCAAGATATGCATATTTTAAATTATATAGAAGTGGTTTTAATTCCAACATCAGGGGTTTTGGACTGAGGGAGGGGATTTAGGGGGAGTTCTGTCTATTAAACTATCTATCTTCTCATGTTTATTCTCAAAATATAGAGAATATATTGAAATGAGATTTTCAGAATCATCGATGGTTAGGGGCACCTTAGAATGAACACACTCATCAATTAAATCAGAAAATTTACACTTTTCATAACCCAGAAAACACTCAAAACATGAATCAAAACTCAAATCATCCAAGGGTAAAGAAGAGGAAAATGAATCAGAGTATGGATTGAGGAGAGAATTGTGTGTGTGTGCATAATTGGAGAGAACTTCCATCGAGTAGACATGAAGAGTGGAGTGCTCTTCAAAAGGGTGTTTTATAGCCTCAAGGATGTTAAAACGTACCTTTTATCCACTGAACTGCATGGACAACATACAGTAGTGAACATTGATTATCGTATTTTTAATTTGAGGAATGTCCTCCCAAGTATGAGAGGGAAATGTCCTTGGGTTTGTGTATCTTATATCTCAAGAATGTAGAAATTATTAGGGAAGATGAGATTATTCACTCGTACAAGGACATCCTCAATCACTTCTGTTGGATGCATAGTATTATGGTTTGCATGTTGCACAACAATTCCTATTGGTTGAAGCTCACCAACCTATGGAGAAGTATACACTGAGTGAGGCATTACATTAATGGAAGCACCTAAATCTAACATAGGATCTAAAAATAATGTCTCCCCTATGGTATAATGTATTGTGGATGTGCCTAGATCCTTTCACTTAGTTGGCATTACTGGTTGAATTAAGGTCGAGACATTCCTCCCCATGTTGACTCTCTCATTCCCCTTCATCCTTCATCTATGGGTGCAATGTTCTTTAGAAAATTTGGCATAATGGTGAATTTTACTGATTGCATCCAATAAAATAATATTAACTTGAACATTTTTAAACGTATCCATTATTTCAGTATCAATATCATTATCAGAATTTTTCTTAGATTTAGAGAGTCTTTGGGGGAAAGTAAGAGGAATGGATTGTTCATTTGAGTATTCAGTGATAAGTTTTTACTCTTTTTATTCATTGGAATCTTTTATGGGTGGAGAAAGAGTGTTTTCAAGAGGGGGACATACCTGTTATATAGAATTAGTATAAGGTGAAACTTCTTTACCACTATGAAGTTTAACTGTACATAAATTAACTTTGCCCTTCGAATTGGAAAAGGGATGGGATAATAGTTGTCTATAACCTTGCATCTTAACCTCAAAGATTGTGTTTTCTAATTTCCCAAATTGTGTACGTAGGTCTAGAATAGTTGATTATGTAGTTTGTTGGTACTGGAGATTTTGGGGTTCCATTTTCTTGACCATGTACTCAAGGCTTGGTTCACATTAGAGAGGATGAGGAGGATTATTCCGAGAAGTTGATGGATAAGAATAATTCATACCTTTCCCTTGTTGATACCAATTTTTCTTGGGGTAGCTCGTGTTTCCTCCTTATTGGTATTGGGGTTGCGATTTTCACCTAGGGTTTGGATTCGGCATAAATTGTTCTTTCTTGAAGGGTGGTTCTTGTTTAAAAATATGCCATAGTAATACTACTACAAAAAATTCAAATAAATCCTAAAGTTTTTGTCACTGGTCAAAAATTGAGTGTTATCATAACAAATACCAAAATTTAATGGAATAGACATAGAGTGTGACTTACCTTGTTCTTGAGATAATTAAATTAGAAGGGTATGTATATCATCAATTTTTTTATCTACCTTTTGTTCTATGGCCGGATGACTTACCTCATTAACTCCATGGGTTAGTGAGATTTCCCATGTACTAAGTTATTATGCATTTTGAGCCATGGTGTCTATTAAGTCAAGAGTAGTGGAAGGAGTTTTATCAAAAAGGGAACCATACAGCATCTATAATTCCAAGATCCATGGGGAAAAGTCCCTCATATAAGTATTGGATTAATATTATTTCACTAATTTGGTGGTGGGGTTATCTTTAGAAAAGTCATTTGAATCTCTCCCAGTATTCATGAAGGGCATATCCTTGTGATTGCTTAATGCCACAAATTTTTTCCTAATTGATGTAGTTCAGGAGGAAGGGAAATAATTCTCTAAAAAGTGTCTCTTTTATTCATTCCAACCCCCAATTGTGGTAGCCATATAGTATATCCAGTCTTTGGCTACACCATGAAGGGAGAAAGGGAGGGCTCTAAACTTAATTAGATCCTCAGATTCATTTTGGGGTTCCATAGTGAAGCACACTATATGAAACTCATTAAGGTGTTAATGAGGGTCCTCACAGGGAGGACCATGGAATTTTTGAAGTAGGTGGATGAGGCATTATCTCATCTCAAATTTGGCTTCTTCCTCAGGATATTGGATGTACATAGGTTGGTACTCCACATCTAGGGTGGTTAGTTCTTTTAAAGTTCAATTATTTGCACCCATGTTTTCTTCAGTTAGATTAGGTTCAACATTTGATTGGTTTATGTCCAGTAGAGGTTCCACATGGGGTACCTCAGTGTTACTTGATTGACCCTCTCAATATTCATGGATTTGTGAAGGGAGTGATTTTTCAATTTTAGGGCCAAATTCAATTAGTGTTGTTTTACCAGATCTTGTAATGCAACAATGATGTCCAGATTGATTGATTGATTGTTTGCTGTTGTTTTTTTGTTTTGTTTTTTTGTTTTTTATGGAAGATAAATGAAATAAAAATACTTAAGAAATTAAATGAGGAAATAAAAGATAATTTTATACTAAAAAATTAGAGAGAGATATGGAGAAGAAGAAGAAAGAGAGAGAGGGTGAAAGAACACACAAAACAACCAAAAAATAGAAACAAAAAAAACAAAAACCATATAATGGGGGGGTATTGAAAGGAGTAATAATTAATAAGTAAAATAAAGAAAGAAAATTAAATAAATAAAAAGAAAAAATGATCTTGGATCCCCGATAACAGTTCCAAAATTTGATCGTGTTGTCCGATGCATCAAATTAGTTGTTTAGTTTTTACTAGAATTTCTGAAGTATAGAAGCAACCCTGGGTCATCTCTAGAGGGAGCCTTAGATAATCAATTGAAAAAAAAAATTATTATGAAAAAATAAGTGGAATTGTATTTAATAAAACTTTTTGTTTGATGATTAAATTTTACAATAGTAAAATGGAAGCGATAAAACCAAGTAGAAATGAACATGATTAATTAAATGTGATCAACCCAGGGGAGTCTCGTGATGCTCATCCTTCATCGCTTCAAGATAAATGGTATAGATATTTTAATCCTTGATATGTAACACCTATTAACATAATTTTACTGTGTTTATACTAGGATACCTCCAAGGGATCAGTCAAAAACACACAATGATTCACCAGACATTGCTGATGATTGGGTGATTTGTGTTCGACTTCATAACCGAGACTCACCAAGGAAACACAAAAAACTAAATGTGCTATCCAAGGTTGTATTTAATTTATTTTTGATACCATGAAATAAGTTTACAAGTCCTTTATAGTGCTTATGTGAGTTAAATTTACTAATATTAACCACACAAACACCACAATTGAATGAGGGAGGAAAAAGGGATGAACGGTGTGTGAAACAAAACATGGAAGGGTACCCCCAAAAATGATAATTTCAGTTTGAGTATAACATAACATTATATAATGCAATTAAATAAAGGTATTGGATGAACAAAAACAACAACCTTCCTGGAATTAAAAATATCATTAAAAATTATACCAATATGAACTCGGGATTACATCACATTTTTTCCCGGGAGATCACAAGGGGTTTAGAAATCCATGGGAGGGGAGGAAGAAGAAGATGTTGAAGTAGAACTTATCATAGACTCTAGAAGTTATAGGGATTATGGGGAGACAAATTTGGGTCTCCAAAATGGAAGAACCTTTCCTCCATGTCAAACTTCAAAATGGGGTGCCCAAGGTTCTAATTTATAGGCAAAGTGGGAGGTTGTTTTTGGCACCCAGATTTTGATAAATCGCTTGGTCCATGGTTTTCTCAGGACAGGAAGTCATGAATAACTTTGTACACTAAGAAGTAGTTTCTAGAATATTTTTATAACTCTTTGTTAAATTTGGAGGCCATATATTGAATGTAATATGATATATTACTAAAATACCAAGGAATAGTTTTGACCCCATGCAGATTCATTTTGCTGGATAGATCAATCTGTATGTGACTCTTAATTAATGAATTGAGCTTTGGTTACTTCAGAAAAAATGTATATAATTTAATTCTGGATCAACCCACAAAGGTTTAGTCCATATAAATTCATATTTTAGTAGAATCATGCATTTTATTCAACTGGTGTGCTTGGATCATTGGTTGATTGGCCCATTTTTTGGACTTCATCATGGGTCCTCCAAATCACCTCCACCTATAATATAATTATCAAAACAATTAACATTTACCTTTTTAATAGTTTTAAACATAAAATTATTGAATCAAACATGGAGTGAAATTTTTTATTATACTTCTAATTTTCAATACAAAAATAGGTCAATACATTTGTATAAGGGTGAAATAAAATAGCGAATCGTGGTACGATCAATAACATTGGAAGTTTTCATGAGAAGAAAAATTTGGTTCACATAAAATTATAGAAAATAATTTATTATATAGAGGCTAACTGCCAATACTCTCAAAACATAGTGGAAAAACATGTCCTATAACATAATTGGCTTGGATAACCTCCCAAGTCTTATAACAAAACATCACATAAGATATAATATTTACCCAATTCATTGGAGGGCTACATAATTCCCAACCCTCTAATCACAAAATTATAAACCATACATATGTGTGCTACATAAACATATTAACATTAATAAATCCATTATATCATAATTAACCTATGAGAATAAAATGAGTTATATAAAAAACAATGACATGTTATAAAAATAAACCATTTAGGGAAATAAAGTGAATAATTCTACTAAAACATAACCATAGTGTGATAATAGAAATATTAAAGGGATTAGAAATATATAAAAACCCCAATTGAATAAGATTATAAAATTTCTTATAAAATAAACATAAATATCCATTAAATTTTGATAAAAATAATATAGAAATATTTTATAAATAAATGGTTTAAAAAATACTGACAATGGAAATAAAAATTACTTTAAATAATTATTTAAACATTAAAATTAATCTTCGTAATGAAAACTTACAAAAAATATAAGAGAAAGTGATCGAGTGTAAAATATATCAAAAAAGAGAAAAAAATATTTTATTCCCACATTTTTAATTAAGTACAATTAAATTTATAGAGATCTTAATAAATAATAACTATATAGGGAAAGAAAAATAATAATTCCTTAAATCATTATAATGTATATTGATATGGATTGGAAAGATTCATACTTCTAAAAGATATAGAAATAAAATTCCTCTTACAAGTTTTATAATTTATGAAGTATGAATAAATGGAACGAGAATGGGAAACTGAAAAGTAAACAACCAAAACAACCAAAGTAGAATAAAATAAAATATGGATCTAGGTAGAAATGGCATATAAATTCCCCAATCAAAATTTAGAGAAAGTTGACCTTTATTAAGAATAGAGATTAGAAGAGAAACCCTCACATTCATTTCTGACTCCCAAGAAAATTATCTAACTCCCTATATAATATGTAAATCTTAGTAACCTATTTAATAAAAAAATTCATATACATTAACATTTATTTAAATTGATTTTATCCATTTATTACATATATATGAGTTAGTTTTAGTTTTTTTCATCATCAGGTGTTAGTAACATTGATTGTTTGGAACTAGTTCCAATATTGAGATTTTGATAATTGTAATTTGTTATTATTTTCAACATTCTAGTATTAATAAAATATTAAAATCCTTATATTATAATTATTTATAAATTCCTAAGTTTATTTTACGAAACATATGGTTATGGTTTATAAGAATGAAATTCACAACGTAGACATTTTAAGAAACTTTACTACTACTAATGAGGAACTTTATAACAGTAATATTCTATTATGTTACCCATTATAGAACCATAATAATAACATAAATCACTATTTAATATAATATATTACCATAATTTATGTTTTTATACACATTTATGATGTTAATTGTTAAGATATTTCAATATCATTCGTGTTTGTGGTTGAACGGACTCAAACAAGAATATGTTATATTAATTAATGAGTCAAATTATATAGTTATTTTATAGTAATATTAGTTTCAAATAATCATAGGGATGTTATAATTTCATTTTAAGAGTGTTTAATTGCATTTAAGAATATTATATATGGAAAAGTAAATAAAAAAGATGGAAAAGAACCTGTAAATATGATGAAATAGATCCAAATAATGAATTTCATCATAATAAATGATTTATACCTCCTTCATATAATAATAACCTACTAAACATTATAGAGTATATTAGGGTAGAATATCAAGCTAGTATTCAAGTGCAAACGAAAGCATAGAAGTGGATTATTATGGGTAGTGGGGGTACTTTTATAGATAGGTTTGAGGGGAATATTTGTAATTTCCCATTTGTTAATGGTTAAGCATGGCCAGTTTAATATGAAAAGTGCCTCATAAATGGAAAAAATAAAATAATTTATTATTCCCACAATTATAAAAATATATTTTTATTTATAAAATTTTTATACGTATTATTTATAATATAATGATTGTTTATCATTTTTACTATTTACATACATAATTTACTATTCACCCTGGTAACTTATTTCTTCCCAAAAATTGAAATTTGACCTCCTATATTTTTATTCCCAACAAAATTATAAAAAGAGGGGTGAATTTACAATCTAATATAAAAATTTCTATTTTAAAAATAATTACTTTAAAATCCCCTTAAACTGAAAATAACTAATTTAACAAATATAGTTGGTATATAAAATTTGATATTTTAAAAATATTTATTAATGGAATGAAGAAAAAATAGTTAAAAAAATATAACATTATTCTAAATTTTAAAATTTTAACATATATTAAACAAATTATATATATCACATATAAATGACAACTATTATAGTTCTTCATTACAAAAAAATACATTGAAAAACACTTCGTGATAACAAAACAATAAAGGAAATATTAAAAAAACTCAGTGAAATTAAATAAGATGTTTGGTCCAAGATTCATCTTCGTCCACTCCAATTGATATTACGTCACTTTAAAGAAAATATTTTAAATCTAATAAAAAATTCCACAACCTAGATCAGGTTTTACAGAAACAAATTCACATAGGGCAGTCTAAGATCAAATAATCCTCATCCACATCTATCCATTGGATACAAGAGTAAAATAAATAAATATAAAGAGTATATAAGTAATCTTATTTACATAATAAGATAATTTCTCAAATTTTCTCTAAGAAAAATATACACAAATAAAAATTTAAAGTAAAATATAGAGAATGAATAAATTTTTAGAAGTATGGTATAGATTAATATCTAATAGAGTTTCGTTACTCCATGAGGTTCGCTTCCTCAAATGGTAGTTGTGTAATCTTGGGAGTGATATTTTTATCCATTAGATCATTATTTGTGTTTTTTTTTAATATTTTCTAAAAAAGAGTGTTGATGTGTAGGAGAAAGTAATTTCATGGATTATAAAAGGAACCACGCCACTATGCATGTAGAAGCCTCTCTCAAATTTGAATAATATTTTTCCTCTAACTAGACTTTTCAAAATTACCATTCTCTATTAAAATATATCAATAACTCTATAAGACCCCATTAAATGAGAAAAAAAATTATTGCAGTTCTTTACATAGGCATGATATCTTTAAATTCTCATAGTTTGTGAAAACTCCCTTCATGTGGTAGCCTTTCCCTCATATGGATAGGCTTCTGAAATATTTTACCATTATATAGATTGTAATTATTGATCAAACTGGTTTTTTGGTCAATTAGATAGATATGATTAATCAAATTTCATCAACGGTGAATCTAATAATTATAAATATACTTACTTTCTTCCATGGATTTTTGAAAAATAATATGTGGTAGATTATCTATTATTGATTTTGACTTTCTTCACATGGTTTTTTGATGTCATCATGTGGTCATTAAATTTCTTCATCTGGTAGGTCTATCCATTGGAAAATTGTACAATATTCTTTCTAATGGTTGACCACATATCATATGGTAGCTTTGTTTCAACATACAGTCAATCTGACACATCAGAGAATTTATTAATCACTTCTCCATTAATTTTCACAATTATTTTTGTTTTTCTAGTAGATGATTATTTGATTATACCTTCAATACTCTGCAACACACAATCAATCCCATACATGGGATTAATTCAAAGAAACCAGTGACCTATCACAATAAAAATAACACATTATAATTTTTTTAAAAGATGATTTTGGATCACTAAAATAAAAAATTGTCGAACTAAACCAATAAACTCACCCTTTTTATGATCATAAATCAAGGAAAAATAATTTATACATTAAAAAAATTACATAAAATTAAAACAATTTCCATGTTAGTCTAAGGAATTTTAATATCCATAAAATATATTTACTTTCTTATTAAGGTTTTCTCCCCCTTTTAGAATTATAAAAAATATACAAATATTAATATTATTAGAGATAATAAGGAAATTAGTGATGGATAGAGTTTAATCAAGATATTAAAAAATAATATTCATTGAAAATACGTTCAATATAATCTAAAATTGAGTAGAAAAAAGTATAATATATGGTGAAATGAATATATAAGTCAGTTGATCAAAAAAGTGACAAAGAATTAGAAATAAAGTATACATGGAAAATATTAATAGAAAAATACAAAATTACCTATCTAGTATCCTAGTGAAAATACAAATTAGATTCATTAACTCTTGGGGATTTGGGATCTACAAGATATTTATCTATTATTGTATATAATTTTCATCAAAAGGCCTAGGAGAATGATCATAGGGTTCACTAATGATAATAATTTAAAATTTTATTATGAGTTATTGAACAACTAGAACATGTTTAAATCCAAATGATATATAGGCTAGAGTTATAGTGGTGGATACTACTAAAACTGTAGAAGATGGGTGATAAGAAGGTCTGGTTGTAATATTATAAGGAATAACTAAAGATATATTTAAAACATACATATATGGTTCAGTTATCCTAGTGAACATAATGATAACACAAGAGAAATTCTCTAAAGTCTCAAAAAAAATATCTTTTCTTCCATAAAAAACATCAATAGAGGTGAAAGGACATTAATATAATCCACTTGAGTTTTGATAAATCTATTATCTAGAAGAATTTTAATGTTCCTAGAAAAATTATTGAACAATTATTTTATATTTTTCTTTATGAATTTAATTGATAAAAAATATTTAATGGCCTTATGAATTATTTCTCTATTTTTACAAATCATTCGGGTATAATCAATTAATATTTGAAAAAAAATTCAACTTCGGTATCATATGTGAATTGAATCATATCCCTTAACTTTTAAAAAAACTCAGCACTAATCCTTGGTATTCCCCTATAATATGCTTATTCAACCATTCATCAATAGTGGTAACATACATAGGTGGTATAAAAATATTGTAGGAGCTGGTGCACTAGAAGAAGAAATGTGTGAAAATTGGTTGATGTCTCTTTGGTATAGATAAAGAGTCATATCCTCAAGATCTATATAAAGAACACCAATAATTCCATGGTATCTCTAAAACTATTTTTCATAAGATCATTCTGGTTAAACAGACTTTGATGTATGTGCTTCATAATGGATGAAATATTCATTGAGATTACTTCTTCTCTAGTAGTCCCAAATATACTTCCAAATACAAAAACAAAACATTCATCATTTTAAATAGGTCAAACTTGAACTCATTCATGTTATCACTAGTAACATATGTTGATGATTTGGGAGAAGGATAAGTAATATATTGTTTAGATGGTGATATATCTTTCGTTAGATGAGTGTTTGGGCCGTAAACCATTTCATCAGTCTCTAATAAAGAATATATCTCCCTATGGATAAAAAAATTGAAGAAAATTCCACCACATATTATATAATGAAAATTTTTAGGGTTTTATTCACCAAATAAAATTGATTATTGAACATTTTTAACATTTATAGGTGTTGGTCTGGACATCTCATCATGAACTTGTTCCACATTTTTGTCCAAATACCCTTTGACATGACAACCAGTTCTTGGAGAAGGCTCCATGAGTATTTTATCCATATCTATCTGACCTAGTAAGGATCCATCAATAATAGTATATCTTGATGGGATAGTAGGTGTAACTTGGATTTAATTCCTACCATGGTTAGGTATACTTCATCTACCATGATTATCATCACCATCATCCTTAGAGTTTGAGTGATATAATCCAATAAGAGAAACAAGATACTTCTACCCCTTTGATAGTGAAGTATCAATGATTTGTGAGTCTCCCTATTTCTCTTATCTTCCACTAGTGAAGTCCCCTTCACACTATACTCATCCCCTCCTACACTATCTTCCATTATTTTAACTGAGGGAACAACATTATCACTTGATCCATCATCATCCTCTGAATCATAAATTGTTGTTTCTATAATTTTTGGCATAAAGGGTTTAGTATATTCATTGTAATAATCAAAATATTATTCTTTTGAAGGAAGAGACTCAAGTGTCTTGATAAATCCATAAGAAACATTCTGATATCTAGATCTTATCATGGGTGTATATGGAGAATCTTCCACTTATAAAGGAGTAGAAATACATTCATCCTCATAGGATCTCATAGATTATTTATTCAAATCAACCATTTCTATATCTTCATAACTTATAGTACCCACTTATTATTTATAAATATTTAAATCCTAATCACTTTCCATAGTAAATTATTCATCAAAACAATAATAAACAATCTCTTTATGTTCCAAACATGGACTAACTATATATTTTGGCCTTATTGATGTTAAATTAGTTTAAATGTTTCACAAATATTCTCATTATTAGTTATATAAATTTCTCTCCAAGAATTAATGATTACAAAAATCCACTTATAAATGATATTGTTTAGGAAAATACCTTTAGAATATTTTAACTTATCCTTATAATGAAGAATAAGTCCAATATAAAACAAAAAAAAAGAGAAAAGATTAAGTAATTGAATAGAGTTAAGCCTATAATAATGATTAAAAAATTATTCCATAAGCCTCATTAAAAACATATTAAAATTCATATAGAATGAATTCTTTATCAAATATAATAAAAAATATATTGTTGTTCCTCAATATTCTAATGTATTCCTTCTTTTAATGAATCATGTGTTGTATAAAATTGACCATCAATCTCCACTCTCTATCTAGATCCATACAAATTGGCCTTCTTAATTTTCCATCCCAATTAGAATTTCCTAGATCTTTCTCAAACTCAATGGTATCAGGACTGATAAGATAATATATTTAAAAATCCTTAACATAACTATTATTAGGGAACTACAAACTTCTTTCACGCTATTTGTAAGACAAAACATTCTCTTCTCCATTCATGACTTTCCAAATATAGTCATTCTTCTCACCAATGTTAAACATGACATTAAAATAAAAATATTTTGTTAAAATTGGAAAGAATAGACTTCCATTGTCACTAAAAAGGATAAATATTCCTTGGTTATAGATATATTTCCAAAACTAAGGACATTATTTATCTCAACCACTTATCATCAATCAATTTTTATTCTATAACCAACTAATTAAATAAATGTGGGGGTGATCATAAGCAGGATCCCAAAATATCGGTATCTTCCAATGCAATATCTTATAAAGTTTCAAGAGTTTCTATATTAAACAAGGGTTTAGTTTCTAGAGGTTTCAAGGGAACGATATTGTTTGGTACATAGAGTGAAATTGATTAGAATTCTAATTTGAAAAAATTTAGACCATTTAGGTAATGGTATAGTAAAAACAAGGAAATAAAATATATACAGATTAAAATAAAACTAAACTACAATAAAATTATATGGTAGTATGACTGAATGTATAAATATTTTTATTTTATATTTAGGGATTCATGGCTGGTTAACCTACCATATGTCATGTTTCATGTTTACTCAGGCGATTCATAATAGTTTGACATACTACAAGACCAATCCCATTGTATCTTGAAGGGTCACAATAGATTTATCTAGTACATGAACTACTTTATATAAACTTGTTCCTTATGTTATCTTGTAACCTTTAAGACATAATTACTAATAGATTAATCATAAATAATAAAATATCAATTAATAATATTTTATCATTAACTCATTTATTATATAATTAAGCCAGTAAACATTTAAAGGATTTATGAAAATATCATCAATATTTTGTTCAATGAAAATGATTTCAAGATTGATTTCACACTTTATAATATTATCTTTCAAAATGTGATGATTTATGAAAATATTCCTTGTACTTGGGTGAGATACATGATTTATATAAATTTTAATAACTCATGTATTTTTATAATTTATAGGTACATGTAAAAATTGATATCTATAGTATAGTGGTGAGTGTTTAATCCATATAATTTGTTCACAATAACTATCATCAACTATATACTCATATTCAATAGTAGATAATGTAATATAATTATATTCCTTACTATACCAAGAAACTATAGACTTTATTAAAAAGTGACATGTACCAGATCTTATTTTCTATCTAAATTATATTCATAAAGATCAACATCTGAGTAAATAACCAATTCAAATGCATATACTATTGAGTAAAATATACCAAAATTGGTTTTAATCTTTAGGTATTTAAAATTTATTTTAATATTATTTAAGTGTGATCCCCGTTGAATACCTTGAAAAAATGCACATATACATACTCTAAATATGATATTTGGCCAGTTAGAAGTTATGTGTAGTGAAATCTCAATCATAACTCTTTAAAAATTTGGTGAACTAGCTTATCAGGATCATCCAATTATAGTTTATAGATTTTACTCATTATAGTATGACATCCTTTAGTTTTATCCATAGAAAAATGTTTTAAAATATATTTTTATAATTTTATTGATTTCAAATAATTACATATTTATTTTGAAAAATTTTAAAGAAATATCTTACACATTAAAATCATTTCTAATTCATTTTTCATTAACTTTGAAAATTAAATACATGAATAATTTTTTTATAAATAAAAAATAGTATCATCAACATATATTTGAGAAACCAAAATATCTTTTGATGTTCTTTAAATAAATATGGTAGGATCATCTATTGCTTTTGAAAATCCATTTGAAATTAAGAAGTATTTGTGCCTATCAAACTTACCTCTAGGGTCTATTTTAAACCGTAATGCTCTTTTAAAAGTTTGAAAACCTAATTTGGTAAATGGGGGTTTGAATATTGATGGGGGGTGTTAAAAAAACATCATTGATAATATAACCATTTAAAAATTAATGTTTAACTTAAATTTTATATTGTTTGAAATTTAAATGTGGTGGGTATATAAGAAGTATTTTTATAAATCAAGTCTAACTACTCGTGAAATGGACTCTTAATAATCAATTTTATCTTGAAAATTATAGCCTTGTATAAAAAATCATGCCTTGTTTCTATCTTTTGATCTGGATTCATCAATCTTTCTTCTATACACCCATATAGTACCAATATTAAGGTAGTATTTGTGTATCTCAACTAATTCCAAAACATTATTTCATTCAAATGGATTCAATTATACTTAAATCTCCATTACTTAGTGTTCATCGTTGATTACTTTAGTCATTCTCTTAGGTTCTATCTAAGACGTGTATGTTTTATGTTCAACCATGTTTCTAGGATAGGCTCAGGTATGAGTTCTTTTAAAAATATATTTTTTAAAATAATCTAAAGGGTGGTATTTATGGTTCCTAATAGTTCTATTAATTAATGTGTTTGGTTCTTCCAAGTCATGTTCAAGTTTGGTTTAACCATTTTAGACTCTTTTGGGAAATGTTTTGGATAAATAAACAGTATAGATTCATATTTGATACATCATTCTCAATATCATATAAGGATAATTTTAGTTAATTTGGTGTTTAAGGTTCCTAATATTCCTATTGATTAATTTTTTTAGTCCTACCAAGTCATATTCAAGTTTGGTTTCATATTTTTAGTCTCTTTTGGGATATTTTTTAAATAAATCAACATTTTAGATTCAGATTTGATATATCATCCTCAAGATCATCTAAGGTAACTTTTAGTTCATTTGGATTTTTATTGTCAAAAGTGACATGATAAGACAATTCTATAGACTTGGTTATTTTATTGAATACATTAATGTATTTACTAGAGGTTTAACAACCAATAAAAATTACAACATCACTCTTTGGTGAAAAATCATTCAAATTCTTTTTGGTATTAAGAACACAAAATTAGTAAAGTAAATTACCTTAGATTTTCTTCCCTTCTAATATTCAGTGTGAGCATTAATTAAAAGAGATTTCACAAAGTATCCATTAATTATATGGAAAGTTGTATTCATAGTTTTTGTTAGAGTGGGCCACTCAAGATAGGGTGAATTAAGTTTCCATTAAAATTTATGTTAAAAAAATTAAAATTTATGTCCCCCAATTTTATAAAAATGACCAATTAAAAAATATTGGAATTATATAATTTAATAATTAAAAAATATACTTAACATATTGACCACAAATCAATTAAAATACTTTTGAAAAATACTTTAATTTTTTAAACTAGTTTACTCATATCAAACACAATATATAAAAACATTAATTTAATTTAACTATGAGAGTAAATTTTTGTTTAAGGATTCAAAATAGAGAAACTGGATCTATTTAAAACCATAAAAACAAAACAATGAGAGTATTTAAAATAAGGAATATAAAAATTTAAAAAAGGGTTTTGATCTCAAGTCAAGACCTAATCCACTCCACTTGGAAATCAACCTTAACTAGGATATTTATTATTAAATAAACTCAACCAAAACCTGGATCATGTTTTAAAAACAATAGTACACAATTATATCTAAGAAAAAAGATGATTACATAGTTATACAAGGGATAAAACAATTATATTTCACACACAACCTCTTCCATAGTTTTACATAGGAATAAAAATGAAAACAAAAATTGAGAGAGTAAGTAGATAACTCTCTAATGTTTCGTAGAAGACTATGTTTTATAGATATAGAGATTAAAAAACACATCTAGAATATAAAATGGAAAAACAAATAAAAATAGATTAGATATGATAAAATTTAGTTCTACTCAATCAGAATACATTGAATTATTCAGTATTCCTTGAATCATTATTTGAAATAAGATCATACAAGTAACATAGAAAATAAATAAAAAAAGTTTTTTGAATGATTTAAAAATCCTTTTGTTTTAGTCTTTGATGTTATTATTTCTTCCACACTTATTTGTATCAATGATACTTTTTATTCTATTATATGAAATTATGGATTTATAAGTCCATGAATATTTATTTTTCACTACTATTTATGAAGAAGCTTCTTCCGAATCTATTGAATTCTTAGTCATCCAATTATCCATTATAGAAAAATAATATAATAATGTATATCCTCATACTAAAAAATATATGGGAGTTCTGAATTTTTATTTAAGACAATAGTTGAGTTGTTTATAAATAATAATTCATAAATCATT
Source organism: Viscum album (assembly GCA_963277665.1). Classification (NCBI taxonomy): domain Eukaryota; kingdom Viridiplantae; phylum Streptophyta; class Magnoliopsida; order Santalales; family Viscaceae; genus Viscum; species Viscum album. Next base: position 512,167,363 of record OY728163.1, on the reverse strand, counting down.
GTGCTTCTATCTAGCATTAAATTCATAAACTATCTATTAGATAATTAGTTTTGAAATTAATTTGAAATATTTACTGTAGCTATCTAGTGGAAACTTCACTGGAATTTGTACTTCTAGTGGTAGATTCTTTGAAGGTATCACCACTTTGAGTTCTATTAGTAGATTCACTAAATGGTAGATCCATGTGATGGTAAATATGTCTGGAGGTAGTAGCACTTTGTAGTAGATTTATATAATTGTAGTAGTAGTGTTTACTTGAAGGTAGCTATATTGAACTATATCAACATCTGGTGGTAGCACCACTAAAATTGTGGTATCTTAGAGATATGGTTGAAATTTTTGGAAATATACGTACCTAGTAGTGGTGGTATCTTCATCAGATGATAGCACAACCTGATGATAGATTCAAGCAGTCACACAGTTGAACAAGTGGTAGCTTATTTAACTAATGGTAGCTTGGAGTGGTATCTTTCTTCAACTAACAGTAGCTCATTATAGCTAATGGAATATGGAGATAGTATATCAATACTTTTCCATTTTTCACATTTTTTGTAGAAGGAAATTTACTATAATAAAACATTAAATTCGTTAAAAATGTAACAAACATGATTTGGGAGAATTAAAATTATGAGGTACATGGACTAATCCAATAATCACCTCCTTTATTATGATCACAAATCATGTAATCTGTAACCATATAGAAAATATTTAATAGATGAATATTCCTCTTAACAATGAAAATCCAAAAGTGATGCTCATAGTTAATCATTCAAGCCATATAATTATTCATGTGATATTACATACTATTTCTCACCCTTTTTTGATTATCAAAAAGATAAAATGAAATAAAAAATTAAGTGAAAGACATAAATTTAAAGTAAAAGGGGTTTTATTATATAAAACAGTCAAAATATTACATTAGAAGAGGAAATAAAAGTAAAAAAATACTTATCAAAATACTAATTAGAGTGTAATAAAGCATCACCTACGTGACTGGAGGAGATATCCATTGGATCCCTTCCTTTTCTAACAACAAGAGAAGTAGGAGGAGCAGAAGGATCAGGTGGTTGAAAAACTATAGGAGATGCAACAGACCTAAGATGCCTCATAACTTCAATAGGGGTAAGTGAAAAGGGACTAACCGTAATTGAGGTAGTAAAAAAGGGTGATGATAAAGATATATAAAGTGATACAATCATAGTAATAATAGGAGATTAAAATATAATAGTCCTAGTGGTCTAAAAAAAGGGTTCCATTAACTCTAAAAACTAAGTGATCACTTGATTACCATGCTTCATATCCTTAAATAATTATATCCTCTCCTCCAAAAAAATCTTGAGCATGGGTTCTAAGGTCTTAAACTGGGTCACTTGCTTTATGAAGTATCTGGTCAGAAGAGGAATTATGAAATTCTCCACTAGGAAGTTAAATAGAAAATTAAGATCCTAATTGTATAAATACTTAAAAAAATAATTAATAATAGATTTAATGATCATCTATTTATCACTCATAGACTCTTTTAATATTTATCTGAAAAACTTAAAAATATTCTAACCATGATCTGTAGAATCTTATACTAATGATATGTAAAGAGACCACTCAATGCAGCATGTAGTTCTTCCATCACTATAGATCATATCAAATCAGTATCCACTGAAGTATGGGAAGATAGAGGTGGGTCTATAGAAGATGATTCTCTATGATTAAAGAAAGAATCTAGCCTATCAAAAAGAGATATCTCTCTCTCTCTCCTATTAAAACTAGAAGTCATGTCCTCCATAGTTCATTAATTAGAATCCATATGTTCCACCAATCATTTATTATCTATTTTAAAACATTCCATTTTAATGAACATTCTGGGATGGATTTAAGAAATGAAAAAAGTGATTATCTTCCTTATATAATATTTACTAAGCTCAGTTTACTAAACTGAGGTGTATAGAAGAAAACCACTAATATCTATTAGGAAACATTACTTAAAGTAATCTAGAGAATACTTTTTTAAATAACTTGAATATGGATGAGATGATGGAGGAGGAGAAGGATTCCTCTTTTGATTGTGTATAGAAGCATCTGTAGGCCCAGTCTCCACATTATGGTCACTTGAATGAAAAAACATCCAAACAAATTTATTGATGAATCCTCTTCACAAGGGATCCCTTAGGATCTCTCTGCTCAATTGATATTATTGGTCCACCATGATTTGGTGGACTACCCTGATCATCAAAATCATATTTAGAATACCCCAAACCAATCTTAGTAGATCTTAGGGATTTATCCTCTTTAGATGGTACTCCATCATCATATATATATGAGGTAAATGATTTAATATTACTTCCAGAATCCCAGCCTTCTAAATTATCTATATCAAGTATATCACTATAATTATTTCTATATGAAATAGATAGATAGATTCCCTAACACTCATTCCTAGTAAATCTTCTAGACTCGGTGATATTCTGATAGGGATTATACTTCTTATCCTCATTTTCACCATCAGCATAAAACTCTAAATAATCATAAAGAACAACATTGTCCTCATGAGTCTCTAAAGAATATCTCTTATCTTGATCACCATTAAATACTTCAGTCTCATTTGTTTCATTATATTCTCTCAAAAAAACTCTTGGGTAGGAAGGGAGAGGGAAAGACTAGAAATTTCATAAAATACATTGGGAATCTTATCCACATTTAGATCACACCCTAATTCCTATGAAATAGGAAGTAACTCCCCTTCCTCATATCAACTTTTTCCACTTCAACCTCAGCTTAAACTACTTCATCTAAAAAATACACTACAACATCATCTTGCTCCATGACCGGGTTAACTATATTTATTAGACTCGATGGATTCTGTTTTGGATTAGAGTTTTCATAATATGTTTCATTATCCATCACCCCCATTTTTAACCAAGGGTTCTAGTTCACTCTCATCCACTTTCAAGACACTTATATAATACAAATTCCATGAAAAATTTTAACTTGAGGTTATCCTTTAAGAACAATACCTCTAGCTTTCAACGTAGATGAGATAATTTTAGGATAGTCTAGAGAGTTTAATCTTGAGGGGGGGGATTTACAGCTCTATCATATGAACCATTATATATCTACCTAAATTATTATTGTATCTAATTTTCATAATAAACAATAAAAATATTTCCCGATACCTCATTATGCCAAAAACCCCCATCTTAAGACAAAACATGTGCTCTATGAACTAAAATTGAAAACAACATTACTTATCAAGATTCACTATATCAGACCTTAAAATGGTTATATTCATAGTAAACACAAGAAGTGAATACTCAATAAAAATAATCATATAAATTTTTGGGAAACATTTAAACATATATTTCACTAATACAAAGAAATAAAAGATCATCTCCATCTATCACTATCTTGAGAACATCCTTTTTTCTCACCAAACTAATATTCTTCAAAATTATATAAATCATGAACCATCCTAGGGTGTAATGGTTGATCATTCCATAAGAACTATTCATCCCATTGATGTTCATAGATCACATTCCATGTGATCAACGTTCTTGAAGACTACCATATGGCATTGATATTTTTCTTAGTGAAAAAAACCCGAGATGTGTGTTAGAGATTATTTGATTCTAAAGGTCGATTCAATTATCATATTTCCTTCTTCAAGGGACATCACTCATCAATAAATCCACAAGGATGCTTCAATCGTATAATTTTTACACTAATTCAAGGGATGAAGGAAGGGTATAGAATGTTGCAGATCAAGAGAGAAGGGAAATGGTCCAAAGGAGGTGTGTGAAATAGGGTTCCTCAAACCTTAATTTTAGATATATTATATAATTTAATGATTGAAAATTTGATATTAAATAAGTAAATTATGAATTATTTTGCAACATCCTGGATCTGGGTGCCACATAACTGGTGCCCCGAACCCGGTTGGTCACATGACCTCAAGCACATTTCCCCAAATGCTAGAGGTTTCCGACAAGCAGTGAGGGCCTAGGTATGATTGTGGGAAACTATGCCCCCATTTGTAAAAGTATAGCACAGTGGAACAAAATATAAGAATACCAAAGAGGAAGCAGTAAACAATACCAAGCTGAAATGGACAATGGTACTGAAATAAAAGATGACCAACAGTCATATATATGATGATGAAATATGTCCCTAATTCTAATAAAGAATCCAAAATAGGATATACTGCAATCTAAAACAATACAGCACAAGGTAAAAGTACAGTAAAGAAAAACAAAATAGTGCATCAGGAACTCAATAGCATCGCAAGCCTAAGCTCGGTCCCATGCTCTCCTACTCCTCTGCAACAATCAAGTACCTGTATAGGGACTCTTTCCCTTATCAACACCTGCAGCAATATAATATGTTTGGGCCCAAGACATGACCCAAACAGGGTGTGAGAAATAAATCTCAGTAGGCAACCACCAAAGTCCCATGCCCAACTTTCAGTGAAAATGTGCAACAGCAGTATGCAATAATGAAAATGCAGTAAACTAGGATGTAATCAAAAGCTGCTAATCCTATCAGTTCCATTACAATTTAATTATTATTTAACAATTCAATATTATTTAATTATAAGTTCCTGAGACTCAGCCTCAGCCAATAATATCCTATACAGTGCCTCAGCAAAAACCAAAATAGGCTATTTAACAAGTTGTAGGCAAAACGATACAAAGCCTGTGCTTTAGCTTGGCAGGTACAACATAAGAAATCACCACAGTGAATATTCAAGTAAACCATGTCCTCAGACATGAAAATCCTTACCCTCAGGTAGTCATAGTCAAAACCCCCAGGTGATTGCCCTCAATCAAAACAAATATTTCCCACAGGAGTACGAGATACTTCCCTCAGGCATGGAAGCTACTGACCATAGGCATAAGAAAAATTTCCCTCAGGAAAAACGAAACACTGCCCTCGGACTAAAAAAACACTGCCCTCCGGCTAATAAAGTAATCGAGTCGAGCCCAACACATATGCAAAAAAATATATATACATTTTCTCTCAAGAAAACTAAATGCATGTTATAATCACAGTATACCCTCGGGTATCCTGGCCAAATAGATAAACAACTGAAATGCACCCACGGGGTGGCCCTGGATCAAGGTAGTGATCCCAAACAACAGTTTATAAATATTCATTAAATTACCCATTCAATTATATGTATTTTATCAGTCAAGGCCTCAGCCATACGACACCCCAAACACAGGTTTGTAGCACTACGGTACACAAAATCAACTCGATAGTTGAAAATAAACACCAGACCACTTACCACTATCTCCTCTAATTGATATACTTGAATGATGCCTCCCGAAACACCCGAGAACGACATAGATCTGGGATAAAAATTTACCCATTCAAAATCACATAACATCCCCTCTAGAAATAATTAGATGGAAACACTCAAGGAGAGGGAAGGGAATACTTGTGCAGTCCAAACGTGATTGACGATGGAAGAATCCGAGTTCTGGTGTGTGATCGGGAGCTCCTCCAGGCTTCGACCTCCCCTCCCAGTGCTCCAAACGAACTTACTGCCTCCTCTATTGAATGAGGAGGCTACTACCCATTTATAACAAAAAAAACATAAAAACACGGCATGTACTCTCAAGTACACGGTGTGTACTTTCCATTTTTAACTGTTCCTCTGGAGGCCGCTTTCCACCAGACCACTATTCATCAGTCGACTTGGTTAAATAGTGTATAATTTTAATTACACGGAGTGTACTGTCGTTCTGCTGGCGGCTACCCCCACCGCCATATTTTTCACCTACCGACTGATTACATGGTGTGTATATACTAAGTACATAGAGTATAGTCAGTTTTTACACCCTTCATCATCTACATTCCTACACGCCATGTGTACTCATCCCACGTGGCCAAAGTACACGGCGTGTACCCACAAATTTTGGGATTTTTCCCCATTTTTCTTATTTTCTCGAAAACACTTAAGGAAAAAGAAAACGAATAAAAACGTACCTAAAGAATAAGAACAGGTTTCTTACAAACATCCCCCCTTAAAGAAATTTGTCCCCGAATATCCCTTCCAAGGGTGGTGAAGATAAAGCTGAAAACAACTCTGGACACTCAACACGTACGTCGGTCTCCCGCTCCCTAGTTTCATCCTACACTTGGCCATGCTTCCATTGCACCCGTACGAGAGGATATAACTGGCCTCGGAGAACCTTCATGCTCCTATAAACAATACGAATCGGATGCTCCTCAAAGGCTTCATCTTCCTGAAGTTCAACCTCCTTGAGTTGAAAAACATGAGATGGGTCTGAGTGATAACGGCACAGTTGAGGTACATGGAAGACGTCGTGCATGGCCCGATACCTCTATGGTAACTGCAATTGATAGGAAACCGGCCTGAATCTCTCTAGAGTCTTAAACAGCCCCACATAACTCAGTGAAATTTTAACCTATATCCTGATCTTCTTGTGTCCCAACCTCGGTGAAACATGCTAGAAAACCTGATCCCTGACCACAAACTCCAAGGGTCATTTGCGGCGATCAACATAAGATTTCTGACGAGAATGTGATGTAGCCATCTACTTCTGAATCAACCAGACCTGCTAGTAAGTCTCCTACACGAGATGTGGTCCTAGTAAAGCTGCTCACCTACCTCCAACATGCACAAACGTGATCAGGATGGCCAACCATATAATTCCTTGTAAGGTGTCATCTCAATAGTTTCTTGAAAACTAGTATTGTAGGAAAACTAAACCAGGGGTATGTTCTTTTCCCAAGTTCATCCAAATTATAGAATGCATGCACGCAGCATGTCCTCAAGCACTTGTATCGTACGCTCTGACTAGCCATCGGTCTGAGGGTGGTAAGCTGTGCTCAGAAGCACCTGTGTACCCAGTGCCCTCTGAAAACTCTGCCAGAAATGAGATGTAAAATGGGTGTCCCTATCTAAAACAATAGAACAAGGGACCCCATGAAGACATACTACCTCTCGGATACATAACTTTTTGAGATCATCAACACCGAAGGTCTCCTTGATCGGCAAAAAGTGAGCTACATTCGTATGTCTGTCCACTACAACCCATACGGTATCACTGCCTTGAGGTGACATCAGAAACCCAGTCACCAAGTCCATCACAACATCATCCCATTTCCCATCCAAAATGGGTAACTATTGCAACAATCTGGCTGGCCTGTGATGCTCTGCCTTCACCTGCTTACAGGTGGAACATCTCGTAACAAAACCAGCTACCTCTCTTTTCCTACCCGGCCACCAATACTGATGTCTCAAGTCACGATACATTTTGGTAACACCAGGATGCATTTCCAAAGCTAAAACATGAAATTACCACATAAACTCCTCATGTATATCCCCTGGAACCCACACTCGTCCATGGATACGCAGTACCTCATCATCGCTTATAGTACAACCGAGGGGAGGGTCCTCACTTACCACTGACTCTCGTAGAACTAGGCCTTCTGAATATGATAGTTTTCTCATCATTACCTTATCCAATAGGGTATAAGTCACAGCTTAGGGTGAAATATAGGCTCACCCCTAACTATAGTGCACCTCAAAATGAATCTCAGAGAACAAATCCATAAGCCGCCACTCACCACTGGCCTCCTGCACTGCCTGTATCAGAGTCCTCCTACTTAGTGCATCAGATACTGCATTACCCTTACCAGGTGTATAGTAAAGGTCAAAGTTGAAGGACTGAAGGTATTCAACCCTCTTTCACTGTCTCAAATTCAGGTCATGCTGGGTAATGATGTGTTTAAAACTTTTTTGGTCCGTAAATACCACAAAATTTTCTCCCAAGAGAAAAAGTCTCCAACAATGTAACACATGAACAATTACAGCCAACTTGAGATCATGCTTTGGGTAATTACTCTCATGTGGTATCAACTAACGAGACCCGTATGCTACTACTCAATCACCCTACATCAACACTGCTCTCATACCAATACTTGATGCATCACAGTAAACTATATATATCTTCTCTTTCTCTGGAAGTATCAAGAATAGTGTTGATGTCAATCTTCCCTTCAGCTCCTGAAAGGATCTCTCGCAAACTTCTGACCAAACGAAATTCACACCCTTCTTAGTCAATCCCATCAACGGCGCGGATAAGTGGGAGAAGTTCAGTATAAGGCACCTGTAGTAACCGGTCATCCCCAAGAAACTCTGTGTTTCAAACATGTTCTTAGGCTGCTCATAGGAAACTACTGCTATCACTTTCTCCGGGTCCACTGCACCTCCTACCTATGAGATAATATGACCTAGGAAGTGTGTCTGGTACATCCAAAAGTGTCAATTTTAGAGCTTATCATATAACTAATTCTCTCTAAGTATACTCAGAAAGATATAAATATGGGTAGCGTGGTCCTGTCGAGTGTGAGAGTACACCAAGATTTCATCCATGAAGACTACCACAAAAAAATCCAAATAAGAGTGCAACACACGATTCATTAAAGACATGAAAACTGCTGGCGAATTCGTGAGTCTGAACGGCATGTCCAAGTACTCGCATAGACCATATCTTCTCTGAAAGGATGTAAGTTGTATGTCTGATGGTCTAACGCACAACTGATGATATCCAGATCTCAATTCAATATTTTAGAACACTCGTGCTACCCTAAGATGATCAAAAAGATCATAAACCCTCGGCAAGGAATATCAGTTCTTGACCGTCAACTGGTTCAGCTTCCCATAATCCACATAATGTCTGAGGGTACTGTTCGCCTTCTTTGAAAATAGGATAGGTGAAACCCAAGGAGATGTAATGGGTTGGATGAAACCCTTTGCCTGTAACTCCTCCAACAGCTTCTTGAGCTCCTGCAACTCTGGTGTAGCCATCCTATAAGGTGTAATGGACACCAGTGCTACTCCTAGAACAAGATCAATAGAGAAATCTGCCTCTCACTTCGTAGGTATACTAGAGAAGTAGTCCAGGAAGACATCCCTGAAACGATCAACTACTGGAGGGAAATACTTATGACAAGTTCCCTGGTCATCCAAGTATAAACTTGCAATCTGTTCTGTCACACCACTGCGCCCACAATGCTTGGGTCCAGCTCGGCTTTCCTCGACATACCATTAACCCTTGTATAGAAACTCTCCACCCTCTGGTGACGCGAAAGTCACCCTGCGATGATTGCAATCCACAAAGGCTCAAAAGGATACCAACCAGTCCACCCTAAGAATGACATCATAGCTCATCATCTCTTAGACATAGAGGTCCCATAGAAAGTGACACCCACCAACCTCTAGGGAGAACTCCTTGTATTGATTCACACCTACTATTCTAGTCCCCAATGGAGTGTCTAGCATTATATTATTAGAAGAAGAAGAAACACAGAGCGTAAGGCTCTCCACAATGGGCACAGATATAAGTCTATGTGTAGCACCAGTATCGAAAATTACCGAAGATAAACTAGAATAGTACCTCTGACAGTGGAAGGTTCAAGATCCTTCTCATGTTGGGTATTTTGCACTGCATAATCTTTCCTAGTGTCGCGGCCCTGCGACACAGCCTGTCTAACCTGAGATGACCCACCCTACTATCTCTAAGATCCTAGCATCTAGCTACCATGACCAAAACCACCACCTTGGCCTAAAAGTCCTAAAGTATTCCAATTCCCAGACATGTAAGAAGCTTCTAGCCCTGATCCTGCATGCGGAGTCTACACAGAACCCCTCTCACTAGCCACTGGTGGAAACTCCCTATAAAAATGTTGCAGATGACCCATCTTGCTGCAAGCTCAACACTCCACTAGGTCACAAGGACACTAAGGTCTCTTTTTCCCCTCTTTACCGCACAGTTAACACATTACTAGGTCACCTAAAGAAATATTCTAGCTAGTACTTCCACCGTGAGATAAATCCATTTTCCTCTCCCTCTTGCCAGAAGAAATTGTACCAGAAATTGGTGTCGAATCACCTTGGCCTACACCACTAGCTTCCCGCAGGTTCTGCTCAATAATCAATGTCTGGTTCACAATATCATGCACTATAGGCAACCTAAAAATTTTCACCAACACTTTGATGTCATATAGAAGACCATCCTCAAAGCGTAGATCCCTCAACGTCTCATCTACCACTGGAACAGGTGAAAATCGTTGTAGTTTGGTGAAGCGAGTAGAATAATTCATCACTAACATGGTTCCCTACTGCAGATTCATGAACTATCGAGCTCGATCTGCCCTTGGCATCTCTGAAAAGAAAAATTCATAGAATACTACCTGAAAATATTCCCATGCCATGTATCAGTGATGCTCAGTCTGGGTGGTAATATATCACCATCGTTTGGTGGAATCACAAAGCAAGTATGTAGCGAGCTTGAACCTCCTCCCTGGAGGCGTCTTTAGATGCTCGAAGATCATCTACATAGAACCCAACCAATACTCTGCATCCCAAGATCCGCCATCGCCTGATAGTGTAGGCAGATGCTGCTGCTGGAATATACATGTCAGCTCTTCCATAGATATGGAAACCAGCATTGCTCCCTGGAAGGTCTTCATTAACCGCATGAAGCCTTCACATAATTGCGCATCCATGCCCGTGTCCATTATAACAGTTGGTGCCACATCTGGGACTTCTGGAGGATCCATTGGTAGCACATGGCCTACCATCTCTGGAGTATAATTGTTTCTGCTCTCTTGGCGAACAACTTGTGGTCATCTTGGTGGCATGACTCTACAAGTTCAAAACGCACCTTAAATTAAGATCATTAAGGACTAAGAATCGAAATCTTAAGAAGGGAACAAGGAAAAGAAAACATTTATCTTTTTCAAAATAAGGCTACACGGCGTGTATAATAACTACACGGTGTGTTCCCACAAGTCTTTCACATGGGCGTGTACTTCTTCCAAAACTGTTCGTGTATCACACCAAACACACGGCGTGTACTTGAATTTTTTTCCCCTGCCCTAGTCCTTATACATGGATTAGCCACACAGATCTCTTTAGAATGAGACTATAGAGAGTGTATAAGGTCTACACGGCGTGTACTAGATGAGCTTCACTGACCTGTGTTGTTCGAGACACGGCCGAGTACACATCTCACACTACACAATGTGTTCCAGATGGACACAGTGTGTATGGCTTAGATTTCAACTGCATGTGTTGTCAGTGACATGGCCAGCTACTCGGATGATACAACATGTTGAGTTACACCTGCACATAGCATGTACACCACCTTATTTCCCTAGCCACACGGCCTAGTCCACACGGTCTCTCAATGGTCAAGACTACACGGTGTGTCCCACAGGTACATGGAATGTACTAATCAAGCTTTGCTGACCCATGTTGTTCGAGATATAGTCAGATACACGGCTCACAATACACGGCGTGTTCCAGATGGACACAGTGTGTACGAGAAAGGATATTACCAACCCATGTTATTAGTTACACCGTTGGATTCCCAGATTACTGTACACAGCGTGTTTGGAACTGACACAACGTGTTCAAGTGAATATTCCTCCATCCATGTTTTTAGTCACACGGTGGACACAGGGTCAGCATGACACGACATGTACAAGTGGTACACGGCATGTTCCCACAAGAACTTCCCCATCCTTTTTCTTTGCCCACGTGGCCTATGACATGGTTAGAGACTACACGGTGTGTACATAAGGTACACAACGTGTACTTAAAAATCTTTCATTTCTTCCCGAACAGAAGAGTAAACGGCATGTAATCAAAATTACACGGCGTGTATTCTGGGTTTTTCCAGACAGTATGCCTCATAAACTACTCCGAGGACCAGAAAACCACTAAAAGAACACCAAAGTGACAAATTCTGATCTGTGAGGTCCCATAATCCCCACGAACCAAAGATTGGCATCTTATACGTGTTATAATAAAGTAAACAAGTCGATGATCCACCATGTTCCTATTGATGAGGACCTGTACTCCTCAAGAACCAAAGTTTGGCATTCATTCTCAAAACCTTACATAACAATACCCTATCAAATAACAGGTATTTTATCAAGGAATCTATAACAACAGCATGAATTTTCTAGCACAACATCTATCACAACAACATGCAGTTTCTAATGCACCTACATGGCATGGAAACTATGCATGGTATGTGATTCCAACATGTGCCTAAATGATGCATGAGATGGCATACCCTCATCTCATCAAGATGCAACTAAATATAACCAGGTATAAAAATATAAACAGAACACCACAAATGTGTCACCCCATGGTGAAAATCAAATCAATTGTAATAATCATAAACAAAAAATCACAATTTAATTCGAGGAAATCTGTTTTTTACCAGTACATGGGGTAGCTACTTCCGGGCACAGTTATTACCAAATTCCTTAACAATATATCTCTTTCTATTGTCTTCAAATAATAAAATAACTTAGAGAAAAGAAAATCTCTCTGATACCAATTAATAACATCCCGGATCTGGGTGCCACAAAATGGGTGCCCTGAACCCGGTTGGTCACATGACCTCAAGCGCATTTCCCAAAATGCCAGAGGCTGTCGACTAGCAGGGAGGGCCTAGGTACAAGTATAGAAAATCAAAACAAAATAGTGCACCAAGAACTCAACAGCATCGCAAGCCTAAGCTCTGTCCCATTCTCTCCTACTCCTTTGCAAAAATCAAGTACCTGTATAGGGACTCTTTCCCTTATCAACGCCTCCAGAAATATATTCTTTTTGGGCCCAAGACATGACCCAAACATGCTGTGAGAAATAAATACCAGTAGGCAACCACCAATGGCCCATGCCAAACTGTTTGTGAAAATGGGCAACAATAGTGTGAAATAATGAAAATGAAGTAAACTAAGAAGTAATCAAAAGGATATACTCCTACCAGTTCCATTTACATTTAATTATTATTTAACAATTCAATATAATTGAATTATAATTTCACGAGACTCAGCCTCAGCGAACAATCTTTTATAGAGTACCGCAGGAAAAACCGCAACAGGCGATCAAACAAGTAGTAGGAAAAACGATACCAAGCCTGTGCTTTAGCTTGGTAGGTACACCATAAGAAATCACCACAGTGAATATTCAAGTAAACAGTGTCCTCATACATGCAAATCCTTACCCTAAGGTAGTTAGAATCGAGACCCTTAGGTGATTTCCCTCAGGCATAATGAATATTTCCCTCAGGCGTATGAGATATTTCCCTTAGGCACAGAAGCTACAGCCCACAGGCATAAGAAAAGTTTCCCTCAAGCTAAATGAAACACTGCCCTCAGGAAAAGAAAAACACTTCCCCTAGGCTAAGCAAGTAACTGGGCCGATCCCAACACATAATCAAGCAATTATATATACATTTTCTCTCAAGAAAACTCAAAGCATGCTATAATCATAGCATACCCTCGGGTATCCTGGCCAAACAGCTAAACAAGGGAAACACACCCACAGGGTGGCCCTAGATCAAGGCAGTGATCTCAAATTTTTTTTGTACATATTCATTAAATTATCTATGAAATTATAGGTATCTTATCAGTCAAATCCTCAGCCTTACGTCACCCTAAGCATGGGTTCATAGCACTACGGTAAACAAAATCAACTTGACAGTTGGAAATAAACATCAGACCACCTACCTTGATCTCCTCTGATCGATATACACAAACAATGCCTCCTGAAACAACTGAGAAAGTTGTAGATCTGGGATAAAAAATTACCCATTCAAACTCGAATAACTTCCCCTCATGAAATAATTGTAAGGAAACGCTCTAGGAGAGGGAAGTTCTTACCCGCACGGTCTAAACGTGATTGACGGTGGAAGAATCTGAGTTTCGGCGTGCGATCGAGAGTTCTTCCAGGCTTTGGCTTCCCCTCTAGGTGCTCCAAACGAACTTACTGCCTCCTCTCCTAAATTGGGAGGCTACTACCCATTTATAACAAAAAAAACATAACTACACGTCATGTAATCTCAAGTACACGGGGTGTACTTTCAATTTTTTTATTGTTCCTCTTACGGCCACTTTCCACCACACCATCGTTCATCAGCCGACTTGGTTACACGATGTGTACATTTAATTACACGGCGTGTACTGTCATTCTACCAGTGGCTACTCCCACCACCATACTATTCACCTTCTGATTGATTACATGGAGTATATATACTATGTACATGGCATGTAGTCAGTTTTTATGCCCTTCATCACTGACAGTCTTACACACCATGTGTACTCATCCCACACGGCCAAAGTACACGGCATGTGGATAAGTACATGATGTGTACCCACAAATTTTGTGATTTTCACCATTTTTCATTATTTTGTCAAAAAGAATTAAGGAAAAAGGAAAAGAAGAAACTTGTACCTCAAGAATAAGAACTGGGTTCTTAAATATTTAAATAAGAAAACCTTATAATAATTTAATTTTAGATAATGGGCACTGTAGCACTTGGAATAGTAGTTCCTATAGTAGATCTTCATGGTATCACACAAAGGTACTTTTTCATTATATCAGGTCATGGTAGCATGACTGACAGTTGATCCTCATGGTATAATGACTAAAAAAATCCACCCTGTAGTATATAATTGTAGAACTAGACTTGTGATTTTTATCTACCAAAACCAAAACAAGTTTCTGAATAAAAGACTTTCTAAAACTTATTATTCCATGTTCATGTATGATATAGCACATTCTAAAAAAATCAAAGGCTTTTTTAATATATAAAAAATATAATGTTAGGTTCCAACGTATTCAAGAGTTATTTCACCCTTTTAAAATGGTCTCTCAAAAAGTGATGCCTTATATCAATATTTTTTCCTATATTGAGATATAAGATTCTTGGAAATTTTTATTTCACTTGTTTTATAAAAATTTATATGTACATATAAAGATTGATATCCATATTTTACTAAAGTGTTTATCATCGATAAAATATATAAACAAAAACTAAATATATTTTTTATTTAGCTTTAGCAGTGGATAATGAAATGGAGTTTTGTTTCTTATTATACCATGAAACCAAATACTCTCCCAAAAGGTAACATGGTCCATAAATAATTTTTATATCTAATTTTTAACCATAAAAATATGAATATGAATAAGTCACTAAGTCAAATTCTTGTCTTCTGGAGAGAAAAAATCTTAAATTGGTTGTACTTTTGAGTATTTAAAAATTATTTTGATAGCAACTAAATGTTATTATTTTGTGATTTCATGGAAACAATCACACTAACACGCAATAAATATTATATCAGTTTGAATATCAGTTAAGTATAGTAAGCTTCCAATCATTCCTTTGTAAGTGGTTTGATCGACCGGTTTCCTAGTTTCTTCATGATCCAATTTAAAACTGATACTCATAGAAGTATCACTACCTTTAGTATTATACATACTGAAATGGTTTAAAATATTATTAGTGCACATACTTTAATTCAAGATAATTCAATATTTATTTTGAAAAATCCAATAAAAAATAATGAATTTAAGTTCACCCATCAAAATAATTTCAAATAACTTTAAATGTTTTTTGAAAATTAGTTACACAAATCATTTCTTGATGATATAAAAATAATATCAATAATATATATTTTTAAAACTAAGACATATTTAGAAATTATTTTAATAAAAAAATTAGCCTCATATATTCCTTTAGAAAAAACTTTGAAATCAAAATGGATTTCATCTTATCATACCAAGATCTAGGATATTGTTTTAAACCATATAAATATTTTGTATATTTCAAAACATGATTTGGAAGGTGAGGGTATTGAAATCTATGGGATCATTCCATAAAAACATCCTAAATTATATAATCATTTAAGAATTCACTCTTACATCCATTTGATATAATTTTAAATTCATATGTAATGCATAGGATAGAAACCTTCTGATGGCTTCATGTCTACATACTATAGAAAAGGTTTCCTCATATTCAATACCTTCTTCTTAACTATTTTCTTGTGCAGTCGGTCTTGATTTATTTCTAATTGTTTTCCCAACTCATTACCTAGTATCTAAACACTAATTTAGTTCCAATGTTTAGGTTGTACATGGGTCTTTCAACAAGTTCCAATACTCAATTTCTTTTAAACTAATTTTACTCTTATTTCATATCCATTATCCAAAATTCATCATCGATTGCTTCATTTATGTTCATAGGATTAATATGGGATAATAAATATAGATTTTAAACTTGGTTTTTAAGATAATATATTTTCTAGTTTTTTTTTTCTAGGCTTCCTACAACCACATTTAAGTCATGATATCAATTATTCCTAACAACTCTAAGTATGTAAGTGTTTGACATTTCATTTTCAACTACAGGTTTTGGTTTTAATTGTTCCTCAAAACTAGGATAATTTTCTACAAGAGGTATGGTATAATTATATCTATGTTTTTCATTAACATCGAGATCAGAAAGATCATTATCCAAATTTTTTAAAGAGGTCTTGGGATCATGTGGATCAATCTCATCAAATCTAACATGTACAAAATCATCAACAAACATAGTCTTTATATCAAATACATAATGTGATGTATTATTTTTAGAATATCCAAGTAAAATTTCCTCATCACTTCTAGATGAAATTTTTTATAAATTATATTTTTTTATTGAGTATAAATACTTTATATCCAAAAAACACTAAAGTAATTAAATTTTGGTTCTCTAATATTCAATAATTCATATAGGTTCTTATTTAAAATTGTTCTATTTAGAACTCAATTAATTATATAGTAAGTTGTGTTCACATCTTCTTCCTAAAAATTTACTGTTAAATTATACTCATTGAGCATGTCCCTATAAATTTATTAAAGGGTTTTATTACTTTTCTCTGCTACACCATTGTATTATGGGGTCCTAGGAGAAGAAAAGTTATGATTATATCCAAGTTGTGAGAATAATGATTCAAACTCTAGATTTTCAGAATCACGGTCTGGATCTCTTCTTAAGTATTTAATTCTTAGTCTAACAAGATTATTAATAGATCTCACTTATTTATAAAAAAATGAAAGAGTTTCACTTTTATGAGAAATTAAAAACACCCATGTATAAGTTGAATAATCATCCACTATAATAAATGAATAATGTTTTATTGCTAAACTACAAAATACCTAAGGTCCAAAAAAATTCATGTGAACTGACTCTAAATGTTGAGAAGTTGACACTTATTTATTTTTTTGAATGGTATTTTGTGTTTCTTCCCCTTTTTATGGGGATACCATCCATTGTTTATAGAGAATTATAGTTTTGGTAGAACTCTCACTAAACACTACCTAGTTATTTTTTAAGGTATTTTATATTTTAATTGACTAATATTCTATGTAAAATCTAATATTCACTATGAAATGAACTTAAATAATAAATATTTTGAGAAAATAATGATTTTTGATCAACAACTTAAAAATTATCATTTCGTATAGTAGTTTAAACTAAATAATGTTTGGTATCAAATACATTTTAAAAATTATTTCGAAACATAACCTGATAACCATCATCAATAAAATTTTAAATGATAAGAAAATTATATTTTAATCCATATACAAATAATACTTTAGAAATTAAAACAGTAAAATATTTATCGATATGATCAAGTCCAATTATTTTTTCTTTGGGATTGTCACAAAAGTGACATGTCCACCATCCGATTTGATTAGGATATTCAATCCAGAGTAGTTCCCAATCATATATATGGAATACCCACTGTACATATAGACCAATTACATACTAGTAATTTTCAATAAGGTTCCCAAAAAATGGATTTAAACAAAAAATGATTTTGGTACCCATATTTTCATTGGTCCATAGATGTTAGTAATAAGAGATTTTGGAATCTAAAACTATTTTACTAGTTTCCTATAAGAAAAGATTATAATTTAAATAATAAAAATATTTTTAAGTCCATAGAAGTAACAGGTGTTTACAGACTAGGTAGAACTATATCTTAGGATAAATTATGTTTTATAAAACCATATTTTTCCTTGTTGATAACCAATTATTGAAGTGTATTTAGGTGGGGTTTGATTTCCAAAAAATGGGTTTATTGTTTTTCTACCACTATTAATCTCACTAGATCAATCATTAATAGATTTTAATAAAATTTCAACTCATTATTTTCATTTATTAGTTAATCATTTTTATCTTTTTTTATAGTAAGATCAGAATTTGAGTGGTCAGACATAGCATTCTACTTATACAAACTTTCTTATTTATCATTAAATTCATTAAATGTAACTTGAAGAATATTTCTGTATTGAAATAGATCTCCCTTGGTAATATTTTATGCATCATTTTCCTTATTAGGAATATTATAAATTTGTTTGATAGATATAGGATGAATATTTTGAACCTCTATGGTGTGTTTTTCAAGAAAATCATATTGTAAGTATCATATTCTTTCTTCTTTGATGGAATTAGAATCACTTGAAATGTCCTCTAAGGTGCTTCAGGAGGATTTCATAGTATTTTTCTATATTTTTCCTTTTACCTCATGCTTATTATTATATTGGATCCTAGGATAGTATACATTGATATATAATTTACTTTTAAACCCATAAAAGTTTATTTCATTTGTGGAGTCATCGTTTTTTAACTCTTTTCTCCAATCTTATTTTCTATTAAACTTACCTCCATAGTTTTATTTTTGAAGAAATTATTCTCCCTATATAATTCATTCATACACATAGATAATTGATCCATTTATTCATAATTGTAATTTTGTGATTCATTTTCACTTGAACTCACAACATTTATATTCTCTTTTAATTTTAATTCAGAATTCAAGAGTGTTACTGACTTCATTTTGGGTTAATCGTCTTCTTTATTGTTCACTTTCATTTTCTCTTTGTTCATCATTAGTTTTATGAGGAGTTACCTCACTAGTATTATAAAAATATCATATGACTAACTTATGTAAAAAGAGGTTTATCTCTATCTTTCTGGTAAATATATGAGGTGTTGCATCACTTGATCATTTTCAGTAATTTTATTCCCTAGTGAATTCATCATGTTGAATATTTCATCAAACCTGATATACATATAAGAAATGGTTTCATCAGACTTCATCTTAAGAGTATTATATTTAATAGTATAAGTGTTTAAATCAATTTATTTAACATTGGAAGTTCTTTCATGATAAATAACCATTGTATCACATATTTCAAAATTAGTAGTATAAATAGATATTTTATTAAATTTATCCTCACCAAAAAATAATTATAAATCATTCATAGATTTATAATTACAATTAAAGGAATAATTAGATGAATCACTATAATATTTTATAGGAGATTTAGCTATGTCATATTAATCCTTAATAATAGTCTAAATATCAAACACCATGCTCTCTATTTGAATTTTCATTTTAATCTTCCATTGAACATAGTTTTTTCCATTATAATAATTATGGTGGTATGTGTATTTCATGCATATATTTTAGGGTATTTTAATAAATTTATTTGCTTAATATAATTGATATTATTTCAATTATATGAACTCGTTAACTTGTTTTGTGATTTATGATAGGATACTACCATTACTCAAAAAAGAAACAAAAAGAGATTATTATAGTAAACTGAAGATACTTTTATCCATGATGAAAATTTTCAAGGCATGATTCCATATAAATTAAGTTACAATAGATTTAGAATTTCAAAATTCAAATCATGAAAATAATTCACATCCTGAAAAATTTGCATGTCATATAACACTTACATGATGTGAATGTGTTGGGATAACCCAAAAATGACTAGATTTTATGAAATTAAGGGTGGAGACTATTTTATTTCCCAAGGACCACCAGGGACCACCTTTTAACTAATTATAATGACGTTAAATTCTACCAAATCCCTTGGGGAGTTAGGTTGGGATCCTGCTAAAAATAGAGATCCAAAGAACAAGGCATAGAGAAAAAAGTTGTGTTGTGTGGGGTCCTCACCTGTTCGATGTCCTTGCTCTATTATCTATGTTTTCATTTACATTATTCTTTATCTATTACTCTCACATCACTAGGATGAGGGGGTAAATCCCAACTTATGCTAACATTATATAGAACAATGTGGAAGGTTTCATGGATCTATTTCTTATTATTATTCATATATTTGGTTTGGTACAATTTTTTTATCCAATTCCAATATCATTATTTTTTTAATCATGACCATTTGATAACAAATCAAAACCAGAACATTATAATTTCATAATTGGTTATGCTAAATTGTTTCATTACCATTGTATAATTCAGACCAACCAGGTTTAAATATGGTATCGAGACAAAGTAATTCGATAATGACCTAATTACTTGAACATGGGAAAAGGAGGATTTATAGGTTAAGAAGAGGATGCAATGACCATTGGATCCACCTCATCTCAACTCCAATGCCAAACATTGATTAATAATTTAATTTCTAAAGTCTAATTTCCCCTAAACATGAAACTACAAAATCATGGAATTCTTTTAGAACTTTATTTTCAAAACCCATATCTATTTTATTTGTTCTCTCTATTTCATCAAATCACTTTCAGATCCTAAATTTGTTCTTGACCCTCTTTCTTAAAATAAATCAAATAAAACAATATTCTTTAAAAACCAAATTAAACAAATTACACCATCTTTGTGGGTTTGACCTCAACCTACTGCATACTACAATTTAATTAATTAATTACACTAGCTTGAGTTTTTTAATTTTTTTATTTTGATAATACCCATTGTGAAATAATGAAGCCCTTTGGGCCCATCAAAACTGGCACAATTTTTGGGGATAGATACTAATTATTTTTTAGTATAATTTTAATTTTAACTTGTTTGTTTTATTTTATATATTTTACATTGGGCATTTTCAATCTTTACTTTTTCGGATCTTAAATCTTAATGCATGACCACAAGATGTGCACAAAAGGAAAATAGGTTTTGGAATTTGACTCCAAACCTAAGAAACCCCTTGGAAAGAATAAAAATATGGCCATGGTAGGTAAAAAACAACCTAGTTGTTGGGTAATTCAAAGAGATCTAGTGATGCTGAGTATCATAGAATACAGTCGAACATAAAATACATGATTGAAACTGAGCATCATAGTGCCTCCTGTTGTAGAGAATAACATTAAGATTAAACTAGTGATCTTTCATAAGATTTAAAACATGATATAGTTTTGTTTCCCACCTCATGAAGACCCAAATAAACATGTGGGGAACTACCTCGTGATCTGTGACACATTTTAGTTCCATAATATTTCAATTAATGTGGTAAAACTTCTCCTATTTTAATTTTTATTAGAAAAGAGAGCTCTGTAGTGGATTCAAATTTTTCTATCCCACTCTATCACTTCATGGGACAATATGGAAAAATAGTTTCTCATCCATTTCTTACCACAATCTAAATTAATAGATATCTGAGTAAAGATTTTAAATTTCAATCTGTTCAATGATGAATATCTCTAATATTCCTAGGAACGATATAAAGATATGACTAGAAAATGTCACCATAATAGTATAAAAACATGAATTCTAATAAATACTTTCTATAATGCAATTTTATAGAGAAAAAATTTTATTTTAAATGATGAAGTTAGAGGAACACTAATGAAAAATCAAAGAAGGAAATCTATAGCCTAGTGGATGAAATTACAACAAATGTCTTCTTGTGTAAATGAGAAGGAATGCAACAAAGAGGCATTCATGTGATCAATAAAAATAGCTATAAGATGTCATAAATGGAATCCATGATGAAAAAGGGATGAAATGATAGATCAACAACAAAAAACCCAAGGTACATTTATGAAGGATGAAAATTAGGATGATTGTAATCATGGTAATAATTTCCAAGGGTAAATAGAATAACACCCAAAAATACAAGGATACCATTATAGATCATCAAGATTACAAGTACCCCAACGACCATCACTCACATTCTAGGTCCTTATGATATAGGTGACCTTGGTTACTTTTATAACATCCACTGGGGATGCTATCAAATAAATTACAACTTATTAAAAAACCATACTATTTCAATAATGGAGCAAAAGAATGACTCAATATATCAACGTGATATACTCTGAAACCTAAAATTCAAAATAACACAAATCTATTATCAAATCTGAGACAACGTTTGAGGAAAACTACCTGAATTCCCTAAAGAGTTACCATGTAAAGATTTTATAATCATAGCTCTAAGGAATGGTAAAATCACTCTAGATTATCTTGAACCAACACTAATTAAAGAATAAAATAAAAATAGACGGAAAAGTGAAAATAAAAAGTATATAAAGAAGGAATACCATAGTATAAGACAATACTATCATTTCTGGAGAGACAAGCACAAGTGAAGATTGATACACAAAAAGGTAATTTTTTTAATATTTTAAAAAACAATTTTAATATTTATTTTGTAAAAGACATCACAAACATGAATAGAAAAACAAATTTTATGAAATTTTTTGTAACTAATAAGAAGAAAATGGATAAAATCAGCACCATCGTACTCATATATAAGTGATCAGTAGTTGTATTAAGGACCTTCATAAGAAGAAATGTTATCCAGGTATCTTTTTTATTCCCATATTTATTGAAAAAATAAATTTGGAAAATCATTGTACAGGTTATATGGGATTTCTAATATCATGTTTTAAACCACATTCAAGAGTTTGGAAAATAAAACGACTAAATCCAACCAGATTTGTACTTATATTGGAAGGCATAAAAGTTAAATACCCATGAGGTTTCATTGAATAAATTCTGATCAAATTTGAAAAATTATAGTTTCCATTCTACATCTTAGTGAAATACATGGAATTGGATCATACTACACTCATTAAAGGGTGGCCTTTTTTATCTAATGGATGAGAACATATTAACATAAAAAGTAGAGGGTTGTGTCTAAGGGTTGGTTGTTAAAAATTGAGTTTCAATATCCATTGGTAAATGAAGAACTTTGATGTGATAGAAGACATTGAGTTTGGATAAGATATAATACTAAATAGTGAGGTTATCACTGAAGTTGAATAAGTGTATGAAGTATTTGTTTTTGTAAAAAAGGATACTAAAAATAAAATTACTTCTTAGAAAAAATAAAATCTAAAAGGTCATACTTTTGACACATGAGGAGATACTGACTCTACCGAGTTTAAAAAGTGACTACAGCTATGGATGGTACCTGACCATCCATTAATTTTTTCGGATTAAGAAATACATGGTGGATCAAGATGAGAGAAATCAAGAAAAAACTCAGTAGGAAGAATTAAGTTGGTTAGAGAAGGAGGAGAGGTGATGAAGTATATAGATAGGGAAAAACTAAGACTATTTATAGATCCCAATGAGGTAATGAATTTTCAATCATCTATAATGTAATCTGAAGTTAAATGAGGTAGGTTTGAGCCAAATACAATAAAAAAATCACTTCCATAAGGCAACTTTAGTTTTTTTATTTTTATTTATTTATTTTATAATTATTTTAGGCCTGTATAGACTCACCCAAAAATATTTAAAATTTAATTTATTATGGATTTCTATTTTAACTGATTATTTTAAATTTGATGGACTATGAAGAACATAATAGTAAGAAATCATCATGAGGCTTGAAAAGAAGTTTTAGAAGTATTAAACGTCATGAACCTCATTCACATCATGCTTCTAGAGAACACATATCGTGAAAAAATTATATATAATGAATCTGAATAAATAAGAACCTACACATAGACATTAAAATGTCATTAAAATGGGAGAAAACATTTCAAATTATTATTTTTCCATTTTATTTCCCACATTTAATTGTTTTAGAGATTTTAAATTAGAATTAAATTACATCATTTGATTCTTTATTTACTCAATTGAACTATGAGACATAAACTACCTAATATACTTTACATTCCATGATTTTAAATTTATTTGATGATAGATTTTATAGAGAAAAATTGGGAAAATAATTAGTAGAGATAATCATGTGGTCTTGGATTTATAAAATTAGGATTTAGAGGAGAAGTTTAGTTCCTATAAATTAAAGTTTTCAATGATTTTTCCATGCTTTAAATTTCTGATACTTTTATTAATTTATTTACTTATTCATATAAATTTCTATTAGTAGTTTTCCCAACCCTTCATTCTCATACCCGATAAATATTCATACCTCAATATTTCACATTCTTTCTATAGTTTGTTTCTCATAAAACTTAGGCCTACTATCTTCTAGAACATTATTTACATCTCATCGAATATATGATTGAAAAAACTTCACATTTAATATGATTTAGGAATATTGTGTTTAGACCATATCCTATTACCTACCATACATTAATCCTTTATAATCCTATTGAAACCGTGATCATCCTTGATAGGGAACCATCATGTTACAAGACCATTTTATCATTTCCCATCCTTCTTATAAATATTTTGCATGATTATCAAAAATAAGAGTAGGGTGATAAGGATTGGTGGAAGGGATAATCATTTTTTAATTGATAACCATGGGGTATTTTCATGGGATTTTGGGAAGGAACATTACTTGTATTTATTGAACCCATATTTTAAAAAACAAACAAAATAGAAAACAAGATTAAAAATTCAGTGTGTCATAAGAAATTTAGAAATCATCATTTCATGATTGGTGATCTTGTTATAACTATTAAAAATATTTCCATGAGGAGATCATTTGAGGTTGGTTGGTGTCTTTGATATTTTTACAAAGAAATAATTTTGGATGAAAAAAATAAAAAATAAATAAAGAATACAATAGCGTGTTCCAATTATTACATTTAATATCTTTATGATCTTTCCCGAAGATACATGGGAGAGAGGATACTTCCATAAAGATATTTTTTATTATGATGAAAAATGCCTTTGAGATGACCTCTTTATTGATATTTACTTATTTTACATCATTTACCTACCTTCTCTAATCCATAGAATTGTTTGATCCTAAATTGTGATCCCCTCATGATTATTTTTGATTAAGTATCTATTTGGGGGGAAAGTATATGTATTTCAGTCCAATGGTAAATGACATGTTCTTAAGGTATGTTCCAAACTCTTTTTACAATTATACCTTGATGATGGATGGAAAATATCCAACTAAGGTAGATTGAAAATTACTTTCATATTAATAATGAATTGAAAAATAAAAATAAAAGAATGAAAATTCAAAGTATTGGAAAAATAAGAAAATTAAGATACTTGGTTGATTTTTTTTCATTGAAAAATTGGTTTTAATGAATTTTTATGTGTGATACTTGATTATTTAATTTTCTATTTAATAAATTTATTTTATTTACATTGAATTTAAATAATGGTAAGGTGAACATCATTTTTAGTATGTTTAGATTCCATCCTTAAGGATAGCTCTCAATTCAGGTGTTGGGGTATTTATGATATGTGTATTTCATGCATATATTTTAAAGTTTTTTATAAATTAATTTTCATAAGATAATTGATATTATTTCCAATATCAATTTTAACTTATTTTGGGATTAATGGAAGGATACAATAAATATTTTAAAATAGAACAAAAAGAGATGATTATCATGAGTTGAAGTCACTTTTAGCCACAAATCGAATCATCATAGTGTGACACCATAGAATTAAAGCTACAAAGGAGATAGAATTTCACAATTGACATTGTGGAAAAAATTCACATCATGAAATCATTACACATCATGATTCCATTACATGATGTGACATTGTAAGGATGACCTAAAAATGACCAAATTCAACATAATTAAGAGAAGAGGCCTATTTTATGACTATGGAACCACCAAGGATCACATTCTAGCCTATTATGATTCCATTAAATACTACATGATCTCTTTGGGAGTCAATAAATAAAGGGATAGATGACTTATAAAAAGGGATGTAAAACGACCAAGTCTTGGAGTGAGAAGTTGAACTGTACAGGGGCCTACCCAGTTCATCATCTATTCTCTATTCTTTATGTTTTATTTTACTTTATTCATTATCTCTTACTATATCATCACTATGATAAGGGGTAAAACCTTCTTTTTTCTAGATTTATGTAGCTGATGGAGTAGGATTTATGGGATATATCCCTTATTCTTACTCATTTATTTGGTTTTACGCAAAAAAAATATCCAATTCCAATCTATTTATTTTTGTTTAATCATGACCATTAATTTATAAATTTGAATTGAAATTTATAATTGTGAAACTCGTTTCCCTGAATTTAAGAATGGTCATTGTTTCATTCAGGGAAATTAGGTTTAAATATGGTATCAAGACAACTAGATTCGACAATTCCCTAATTACCTCACAATGGGGAAAATTAGGATTGATGGGTTTTGGAGATGATACCAGGACCACTAGATCCTCATCATCTCGAATCAGATTCCAAACATGTATTAATAATTTAATTTCCAAAATATTATTTCACATGAACACTAAAACTACAAAACCCCATCACACTTTCAAAACATTATTTTCAATGCCCATTATGCTTTTATTTTTTCTCTCCCTTTCATAAAATCTCTTTAAGAACCTACATCTGTTCTTTACCATCTTTCTTAAAATCTATTAGATAAAACAATTTTCTTGAAAACCCTAATAAAACTAATTACACTTTATCTTTGCTTTCATCTATGACCTACTAAAAACTAATTTTTAAATAATTAAATTTACCAGTCTATGTTTTATATGTTTTTTATTATGATTATACTCGTATGAAAATAAAAACAAACTTTGGTCCCATTAGAAGCCTATTAGTTGAATTTACTTTGAGATTAGTATTATCCATAAAGATTTAAATTTCTATAAAATATAATTTTAATATATTTATGTAAAACTAGATCATAGTAAAAGTATATTAAAATTAATTTCATACCAAATGTTGGTTATAGTAGAAAACTCCAGAGGGTGGTGAATTGAGTTTCTAATAAAATTTATATTAGAAGAAAAATTAAAACTAATATCCAACAATTTGAAAAAAACACCTATTTAAAAAAATAGTAAAATAATATAATTTGATCTTTATAAAATATTCTATAAATATATATCATATATTAGTTAAAATATTTTTGAAAATAAATTAACTTTTGAAACTAATTTATTCATATCAAATAGAGTATAGGAACCAGTAATTTATTTTAACAGTTAAAGTAATGTTTTGTTTAATGATTCAAAAAAATAAAAATTGGTCGCATTTAAAGTAGTAAATTTAATATTAATAAAAATTGGTATAATTAAATAATATATCTCCTTATTTTAGATCTTATTCATCTTCACTTTATAGTAATCCACTTCCATGAATGTTTATTAAATTTAATAAATTGATCCATAACATAGATCATGTTTTATAGACAAATACATACATTGCAGTCCAGGTTCAACCAATATGCTTTCAATGTTATTCTTTAGATGCCGGAGTAAAGAGAATAAAGTAAAATTGTATCTAATTACTCTTCCTTATATTGTATGATAGTCTCCCAATTGTTCTATATAAAAAATTAACACAACTCAAAATGATAAGTAAAAAAATCAATAGAAGAAATTGTGAGAATCATGATGCCACTCAATCTTTGATCTAGTTCATTTAATTAGTAAGGTTATATTCATTTATTGACCATTCAATAAGCTTCGGAGTTAGAGTTATTTTTATTAGATCCCTCTTCAATATTTTTTCAATTTACTATTGAAAATATAGTGTTGTAGTGTAGGATAAAGTAAGGTCAGTGATCAAAAAAGTCACCACACAATTATGAATGTAAAAGGATCGATCAAATTTAAATATATTTTTCTAAAAGTAATTATTGAAGCATAATCATCCTATACTGGAATATAATAACTACTCTGGAATATATCATTAAAATAATAGTCATTGGTATTTTTTTACTTAGGAATTGTAAATTTAAATACTTATGGTCGATGAAAAATCCCATATGTTATAGCTTTACCCTTACATAGATAATCTTTAAGTAGACTTTACCCTCAAATACATAGGTTTGGTTGATCAAACTGGTCATCCCGTCAATTGGATGGGAATGTTTGATCAAAGATATTAGTTTGGTTGATCAAACAGTTATACAAAATTTTATTATCTGGAATGGCCAATTAAAATATAACTTGTAATCAATGTAGAATTTCTTTATACTGTAGGCTGAAGTCAATTTTTGGTCAATAAATTTCTTAATGTGTTTGGTCTAGCACTAAGTAATTTTTTCTGATGACTTCCTCACAGTCAATATTCTATTGCGTGGTAGCATGATTTAAATTCATGGTTAACCTAACACTTAGAAAAAATCACTTCACAGGTTCTTCATTCATTCACATGTTACAATAGTTGTTCATGTGGTCAATTGGTTGATCATAATATCAATCTAGTGCAATATACAATCAATCCTATAATTAGTATTACTTCAAAAAATATAGTGGTCTATTATAAAACACTAACACATTATAATTGTAAGAGAAGTTATTTTGGATCATTAATGCAAGGAATTTTTGGACAAAGACAACATATCTAATTTTGATGCCCTGATTCCTAAGATGAAATCCATTATATCAATTAGAACTCTAAATATAAAAATTTTAAATTTTAAATAAAAATTCAAAATCATTTATAATGAAAAATTATTCAAAAAAACAATTTCTTATGTAATGAGTGAGTATATATTGATTTATTATCATTTCATAATTATTAGAAAGATGATAATTTTTTATTATTAATTATGGAATATAATATTTTTAATAAATTATTCATTTCTATACAATAATTTTATGCTCATAATTATTATTTCGTTATACCCATTGGTTATATTTATTATAAATGGTAATATATATACTTAATAGCTTTATTATAATCATATTACTAATTTTATACCTATAAAGAAACTTACATAGTTCCCTAAACTCTTTTATTTTTAAATTTATTTCTATCTCACAAAGGTTATTTTATTTCTATTTTTTTCTTTTATTTCATAGTTAAAATCAATGATATAATATTTATGGTAGACCATGAGGATAAATAATTCATATTAATGGTCTATTTATTTACTTGGGGTTTTAATACCCAGGTAGTTTTCATATTTATGTTTCATATTTATTTCTCATTACATATTAATTTTTATTTTTCATTGTAATATCTTAATAAAATATATTCTTTTCTCATTTTAGTTCATTGTTACATGTGAAACATGTTATCTAACACATTTAAGGAATAAAAATATAGAATGTTACTCATAAAAGACCTTGATCAGAAAAATGGGTGTGTTCATGAAAAGTATTGTTTCCCATGGACTATCATGTGTGGGGAATAGTGGATGTGGTTAACTTTGATGTTTGTTAACCAAATTATATTGTGATATTTGGGTTACACATAGACTGGAAACCATAAAAGTTATTATACCAAAGGAATAGAGTTTGAATAATCTATGTGATGGATTTTTAAAAAAGGTTTCCACCCAAAAATCTAAGATACATATACGATATGATTGATATGATGTTCTGTATAAATAGTGGATAAATTAAAGTAACACTAAATTAGACTCAAGGAATCAATGAAATATGGATCTGTGATCACTGATGTAATTAAATGGGTAATCATTTTAGTAGGGTTACATTTAATAAAATTCCTTATTGAATGGTTATAAAAAAATTTACTCATCAAATAAAATATTCTGTTTTAGATAAAAATAGAATCATTATCAAACTTAACTTTGAGATCAATTATAAAAAACAGGAAGCTTAATGTAAGAAACATCCTAAACTTCTATAAGAACTTTTGAATAGTTATAAGTAATAATATAAGTTTGATTTTCAAACATGTGATTTTGTTTTTTATGTATTATATTTTTTTAGGTATGTTATTTATTCCTTGGGTTCCATAAGATTTTTTGGTAAAAATTTTATATTTTGGTCTTGAAAAAAAGTGGCCCATGGTTTGCACATAGTTTGGGGAAAATGTGCACCCTTGCCCAGGTAACCATGCAGTAAATGTTCATTTTCGATAGTGGTGACGGCACAGTTATTACACTATTTGGAAAACCATGTGGGATAACCATATACCTTGTTCTTCATGGATAGTAAGATACATAAGTTTTTTACACGGTTTGTAAAACTGTACAAGAAAATAATGAAACCTATACATTTCATTAAAAAAATTTAATTACTCTATGAACCTCTATTATTTTAACCCTAAATCACCTCCCATACACGCCATAAGAGATTTTTAGCCATGGGATCTTCCTCCAAGCCTTCTTAAATCCTTTGATAATCAATTTTTGGGTTTTTTAGTCTCGATTCTTCAATAAATCATCATTTGAGTCTAGTTTCCTTTATTTTATTCCTTTATCTAGTGTTTATATACCTTATTTCTTGGGTTTTCTATTTTCTAGAAGGTTATTGAACTGGTTAAGGTTCAATTTTGTGTTTTTGGGAGATATCATGATGGTGTTTTTGGATCATTCCTTTATAGGTTCTTATGGAGGTGTGGTTGTGGTTTTGCACTAGATTCTAGAATATTCCAATTGTGAGGTAGGTGGTTCCATGATGTTACATTATTAGATGATCTTGGATTTCTTTTTTGGTTGTCTAAATGTCTTATATGGATTGTTTTTATGGGTAAAAACATGTTTTGGAATGTTTTTGAAATCCAAATGTGATGAAAATGGGTCTTATAAATATAATTGATTATGTTAAATTTGTTCTTCTATGTGGTGTTTCTTAAATATTTTTTATGCCTCATGTGAAAGGTGTGAAATGTGTTTTCCGAGAGATTTAAAGGTTTGAATCTGTTGAAAGTCGATTTTCCAATATAAATTAGTTTATGTTTCATGTTGAATTATTTGTTTTATATTTTAAATTTTTCATTGAATTGTTAAAGTGAGGTGAATGATGTTATAAAATGGATTTCATGTGAGTATGAATTTGAAAGGGGTTTTCCCATGGAAATGGTTGGATTCCATATGTTTCCTTCTTTTTTTGTTTCCAAATTGGTTTCTAAGATTATGATAGTGATCCAAAATATATTTCTAAATTTTTTTGGTGTGCGTGTGAAATGAAAATAAGTTTTTTATGGAAAATAGTTGTTTATATATGTATTTTATCATTGGAGAAATGTGAAAATATGGAAGTGGTAAATTACTTGTGTGTTCTTGATACTTGGTAGATTTATTTTAAAGTGATGATTTATTTAATATGTGAAATGGAATTTAAGAACAAAGATAATCACAGGTATCTTGGTTGGAGAACTAAAACTAGTATCCTAGTTGACTCAGAAGTGGTATAGGCCTAGATTTATCTAGTAATATTGACTTTTACAACACTAAATAAACATGTGATGTGATCAAAGGAAACTATACATTGGGATGGGATCTCTTCTAGTGGATCATATATAGGGATGATTTTGGTATTGGATTATTATTTGGATACCGCTAGTCCTTGGGATAACTTCCTCACTAGTGGATCATGCACAAGAGAACTGTTGGTAGTTAAATTGGATGAATTTGATCATCGAGGTACAAATTTATATGAGTCCCACCAGTACTAGTTACCTATTGGTATTTCTAATGGTTCTCTCTTGTAAAATTACTATTATGTGGTGTTTTTTTATCCATCAATATATGGTATACCTTGTTTATATTTTTATTTCAAGAAAAATAATTTTTTAAAAAGGGTTTTCTTATAAAGTTGTTTTTTGAGAATTTTATCCTTAAAACTATTTTCTTTGAAAATTTTCAAATATTCTTATGGAAAAGTGCATGTTGATTTTTATTCTGATGTTGTAGCATGGAATATTTATTTTTTGGTTGGTATTCTACTTATAATTGGCTCATAATATACATAAACCCTTGGGTGTATGTTGACTTTGTTATGTATGGCCCATGAGAAGCTAAGATGTATTGTGGTGGTGATGGTGGATCTGGTTGATAGTGTTCTACTTCTTCATTGGTGTTGATGTTGGTGGCTTGAGTGTGGTGTCCCTATAGTTTCATGGGGGTTTTTGGATGCATTTTTTATTTCCATTCAATTTTTTTATTCTTGGTTTTGGTTAAATTTGTATAACTTTGAATTTAAAAATTTGTTTACCTCATTTGTTTATGATTATCATTTATGTGTTGTTTATTTCTTATTGGTTTTTCATGGTTATACACATGGGTGAAAACATTGGAAAATAATATTGTTGATAACTATGTACTATTTTCCGACCTGTTTTCATTGATAATTCCCTTCATTCTATGCCATGGAACAGGTCGTGTGTCGAGTTGGATGGTACTTCGGTTTGGTTCATGAAAAAATGATATTAGAGAATGTTTCGCACTTTTGGGTTAAGTTATTTGGGATGAGTCTAGATAGACTAGAGATTTGATTTTCGAGGATTGAGGTTCTGGTTTAGAGTGGTTTGTATGTCCTACACAACACATGAAAGGACTTCAGTCACCATGGAATATTGGGGATTTGTTTTGACTTGTCCTCTAGATGAGACGTACAAGCTGTAGAATGTATATGGACACTAGGTGGGTGTAGATTGGTTTGGTTAACTTGTTATTTTAATGGATTTGATTATGTTTTTATTTATTTAAGTGTTTGATTTTTTTTATTATTTCTGAAAATTTTTAGAATGGTGTGTTGATGGCCTATACCCAGGGTTTTTAGAATGGTGTGTTGATGGTGTTTTTGAACCATGGGCATATGTTTTTTTTTGAAGACCTATACCCATAGTTTTTAAAAACCATGGGTATAGGGGTTATTTTTTTCAAAGACCTATACCCACGATTTTTAAAAACCGTGGGTATAGGTTTCCCATGTTTTGGCGGGGGGGAAATAGGAAACAAATTGCGTGGGATGAAATAAATTTTATGTGGGAAGAATGTCTTAAATAATATAATTATACGGATACCAATATTTATTAATATAAATTCAGTAGCTTCGTTGGTTTAGTTATCCATTCTGTTTTGTGAAGTCTGGTGTTCGAATCTCATCACGGGAAATTTTCGAATATATTGACAATATTAATATAAGTATAAAATCGTATAATTATATAAACATAATCCTCGTATCATAGTTGGTTTTCCACTCTACTCTGTCCCTCCATGTAGCATGTTAAAAACCCGCTGGTCGCATTTTTTAGATAACATCATTGGTATTAATATATTATAATAAAATTATCTTTATATACATATAAATAAGTCATCTTGGTTGTTTTGATGTTGTGTTGCGGCGCTAAGTCCCTGCATGTGGCACGGGTTCGAAACCCCCTGCCCGTGATTTTTGAAAATTTAAAATTTCTCACAGTTTGAAAACTGTGGGGTAAGTGCCCTGCCACGCTGTATAGTATGGTTTTGGTGTGTGAAACACCTATACCCACGGTTCTACAAAACCATGGGTATAGGTCAAGACCTGTATCCCGACATTGTTCCTGCCCATGGTTCCCAAAATCATGGGTATAGGCTATACCCACGGTTTTGGGGGCTATACCCACGGTTTTGAACCGTGGGTATAGGTCGTTTTTCCAGTAGTGATGGTTTTATTCAATGAGTGGGCTCTCGTACTTCTTAGGTTATAGAATCCAAACTAGGTCCTGGAAAGGAAACATATCAGGAGTTCCTCAATAATAATCCTCCTACTTTTTGGGTTATCACAGAACCCCAGGAAGCAGAGGAGTGACTTGAGAAGATAGAAGGGAGGTTCAAGATTCTTCATACACCTGAGGTGTATAGAGTTAATTATGATTAGTTCTTATTGGAAGGTATCAGTTAGAAGATGTGGGACTCAGTGGTTCAATCTAGGAAGTGCTAGATGATAGGTATTAATGATTTCATGGTTGTCTTCAACGAGCAGTGTTGTCTAAATATTTTGGAATTCACTAGGTCTCAAGAGTTTTTTGAGATTTTATAGTGATACTAAACTATGATGGATTATGAAAAACACTTGACAGAGTTTGTTTAGTAAGCACCCAGGGTTGTTTCCAATGAGCAGTTGAAGGTTTAGAATTTTGTGATGGGTTGAGATCAGAAATTTGATCTCATGCTTTCTAGTTTAAGATGAAAAACTATGATGAGCTGGTTGATCATGCTACAATGTTTTTTATTGATCATATAGGAAATTCTAGTTACTCTGTAGTAGTGTCAATAGTGGTGGTGTCAGTTCATCTAAGAAGAATAGAAAATGAGATTAATTGGTGAAGAATGGAGGTGGTAGTTTAGGCCATCCTTCACGAATGTCTTCATATATGGCTTCCAATACTTAGTCAGTCATGTTCCATTAGTGTGGGAAGGAAACATGCAGTATGCATGTACATATCTTCCCATACCTTTCCATCATTGTGAATCTATGGGTAACTTTTAGCAGTTTTGAAAGGTGGAATGTCATTATCAAAGTGGTGTAGGATATGTAGCCTTCAAAAGTGAGTCATCCCGATCAGAACCTTATAGGGAAAGGGTTCATATTTTGGATGTCATGGTATCAGGGTTAGATCATCTTCTGGGCATAGTCCATTTAGGTATGTTTTTTAAGATAGTGGTCATTATAGGGATCTACTAGAGATAAGTGAGTTTCATAAGGTTGATCAAGAAGCAATTGAATTATATGTAGGGCTTGTGACATTTCGAGGTGTCATTTTTATTGCATCATATTTAGCTATTGTTTTGATTGATACTGGTGAGACAATTTCTTTTGTTTCTACCTGTCTCTTGAATTTTTTAAAGTTTCCAACTGATCTTATTCTATATACGATGTAGTTGGTAACTCCACTTAGTAAGAAGAGAGAGCAGGGTTTCAGGTGTCCCTCTTGAGTACTCATAGAGTCAGGGGTCATGTTAGAATGAGATTTCTTGGTTTTGGAAATGGATATCTTTGATGTGATCCTTGGTATAGATTGGATGGTTCATTTTTAGGTGCACTTCAAGTTTTATAGGTAGTGAGTTATTTTTGTGACACCTGATGGAAGTACCCTAGTTTTTAATAGGGAATGGGATCATCAGTCGGGGAATTTTATACCTCTAATTATAGAATTGGGAAATCTTGTTTATTAGACCTAATCACTCTCATTGAAGGATTATTGTGGTGTTCATGAGGGAGAATTACCTCCTATGTTAGATGAGTGTCTAGGGGGTTTTCTATATGATTTCATGGACTTTCCTCCAAAGTGGGATGTGGAGTTCTCCATTATTTGGTGACAGGAACACAACATTTATCCCCCCCTCATACCTATAGCCCCTACCAATTTTAGGGAATTAAAGGTACATCTAGATGATTTGGAATCCAAAGTATTCATTTAGCAGAGTATATCACATTGGTCCATCATAGTTATGTTTGTGAAGAATGTTGATGGATATATCAAGTTGCAGATTGATTACTAAAAGATGAATAAGGTAACCATTAAAAACTATTACCCTTTTCCTTAATTTTTTGACCTCTTTGATCAGCTTATGGGGGAAATGTGGTTTTCAATTATTGAATTCTATTTCATGTATCATCATCTCATGGATAGAGAGAAAAATGTTCTAAAAAATCCTTTTGTAGCAGGTACAACAATTTTGGGTACTTGGTCATGACTTTCAAGTTAAATAATTATCTAGATATCATTATGGTACACAAGAATAGGGTGTTCAACTAGTATCATGAAAGATTTTCTATGGTCTTTTTGGATGACATCCTGGTCTATTTAGAGACTAAGGAGGAGCATGATAAGCATGTGAGGATTTTCTAGGCACCCTTCAGGATCATCGTATCTATGAGAATTTGTCCAAGTGAAACTTATGAATTAGGGAGTTGAAGTTTTTAGGTCATTTGATCTTGGAGTAGGGGGTTTCCTTGGACCCTGATAAGATCAATCTAGTGATTTCATGGGATTAATCAAAGAATTGTTTTGAGATCGGAAGCCTTCTGGGCCTCACAGGATATTATAAGAGGTTTGTTTGAGACTTATCATGGCTTGCTTCATCTATGAAGGTGATCACCCCAAAGGGGGTGAAGTTTTAAGAGAGTATATATTTTAAAGATTCCTTCGAGTATCTTAGGTAGTGGTTGATCACATCCCCTACATTTATCTTAACGTAATCTATAAAGGGATATATGGTTTATTAAGATACTTAAAGTATGGGTCTTGGTTGTGTGTTGATGTAGGAAGACCATGTGGTGGCATATATTTCTCACCAGATCTGACCACATGTAAATAATTACCCAACCCATGACTTGGATTTAGTAGCAGTGATTCATTACTTAAATACATGGCACCATTGTCTTTTTGGGAAGAAGTTTTTAGTTTATTTGGATAATAAGATCTTAGCCTACATTTTCCTATAAAAAGATCTAAAACAAAGGAAACATCATTGGGTTGAGTATCTTGAATGGTTCTATTTTGATATAGTCTATACCCCAAGAAAAGGTAATGTAGTATAAAATTCCTTCAGTAGAAAAGTGTCAGTACAGACGTTTAAAGATTTCAGCAAATGACTGGACTTAAATGGGACTCTTTCCCACATTCATTTAGAGACTAAGGAGAGTAGTGGAGGTGTGTTCTTGGTTAGTGTTAAGCTAATAGCTTCCCTTATGGAATTTATTTAGCAAGAGAATTTGGTTGATTAGTTTTTCAAACGTCCTTTGAAGTTCCCAAATGCTGGGGATATTCCTTATGAGTGGTCATGGTCTCTTAAGGGTGTTTTATACTTCAAGGGTCACATCATGTTCTCATTGTATATGATGAATGTGGTGATGCAGGATAACTACCCGTCTCAATGGGTCCTTCATCCCAATAGCACTATGATTTTTTATGATGTGTGTCTGTATTATTGGTGGCCAAGAATGAGGTGTCATGTAGCTAACTTTGTATTGATGTGTTATAATTGTTAGAAAGTTAAATAATAGCACCAAAGGCCCTCCGGTTTTCTTCAGCCACTACCCATTCCTACCTAGAAGTGAGATGAGATTTCCATGGATTTTATTGTTGTATTAACTCATACACCCTAAGGGAGAAATTCCATTTGGGTAGTGATTGACCATCTGACCAAATAATACCACTTAATTCTAATTAGGGATCAGCCAAGGTGGATGAGATAGGTCTTTTGTATGTTTATGAGGTTGTGAGACCATATGGTGTGTTTTGAGAAATTTTTTCTAATAAGGAACCATGTTTTACCTCAAGGTTTTTGTAAGTCCTTCAAAAGAAAATGGGCTCATAGGTCTGGATGAGTACAACATACCATCCCCAAACGAAAGACCAAACAAAGTGGGTGAATAAAATTATTGGAAGACATGCTCCGGACATGTGTTTTTCTTTTTGAAAGTTCATGGGATAGCTATTTATGATTCATTGAATTTTCATATAATAATAGTTACCAATCCTTGATCTGAATGGTGCTTCCTGAGTTGCTTTATGTTCGGCCATGATGGTCTCTTTTGTATTGGGTTGAGTTGAGTGTGACCTCATTGTTGGGATCGAGCCTTATACAAGAAACCTCTAATAAAGTTATGTTAATTAGGATGTGTTTTTTAATGGAGAAAATTTATTACCCAGATAATAGGGATAATTATAATCAAGTGTGGTATTTTATTTTCAATGGAGTTTAATAAGATATGAAGGTTTAAGAAGAAAAGAAATCACCTCACTTTGTTTTTGGTGAAAATAATATTGACCATCGTATTTAATAAAATTTGACTTATAATGGTTGATAAATTCCATCATATTGAGATTTTTTTTGGATGAAAAGGTTCATCAAACTCACCTAAGTTATAAACTAGAAGAAGATAACAAAATGGGATAGAATCAGAGTATACATGACTATAATATTAATGTGATGATTCTTTGATGATCTAAGAGTTCTCAAAACCCATATGTAAGTTGTAAAACTTGTGATTCAAGCTTGATGAAAAAGGGGGAGAGAAATAGATGATTCTAATCATATCTAGATATATCAAAGTCATGTTAATCCTATTCAAGCTCAGTAGGAAAGAAGGATGCTGCAGTAGGAATGATAAGTTACAATTCTTTCTATTATAATTCATAAAATGGTAAAGCTGATATTCAATGTATTTAGAGTCATGAAGGAATTCATGAAACAAGAATAATTTTTTGAACAAATGAAGTTACTAAAGTTAAATTTGTGAAATATTAATCCACTATATTGAGTGTACCATTGTATTCATTAGAGACATAATAGTTTGTGATGGAAATTTATTGGAGTTATTTTCAGAGTATAACTACACACTATGATTTTTTTCAAGTGATTTTATCAATTGGGACAAGATCCATAGTATTGGAGTTGAAACTAGATCATCAGCCTAAAGTAAAGAATAATTATAAGTGATTTAAGAATTTTTAATGAATATATTATCTTCATCGTAATGGAGAATATCATATTGAAAAATCCGGATGGAAAGATAGCCTTTCATTTGGTGCATAGCAATGTAATGGAGAAATCATATCAGGAATTCAGAAGAGAAAAATGGAATTGGATTGGGGTTCCCAAAAAATATTTAATTTGTCTATTTATTTATATTTTCAATTGGTACGAAGCATCATAATGAATAAGTCATTCTGAGAAAATTTTATTGGGAAATTAGAATCAGTTTGGTGTTTTTGAAAGAAGTCAAAAGAGAGATAATGTTTTTAGAATATTTGAAATAGATTAGGAAGAAATTTAAATATTTGAGAAACTTTTATAAAATTTAACATGTACCTGAAATTCAAGGAATCATGAAAATTCGATTAATTTGGTTGAGAAGTAAAGTTTTTAGGATCCCACCTAAAACACATTTGGGGAAATTATAGAGGGAGAAAATTACATTTTAATTTTCTGATAGAAGTAATGTTCACAGTAAATAGAGATAATGAGGATCTCTAAAGAGAATAATAGTTTCCAAGGTGTTTTTCTTGAAGAATTCATGTTAGAGAGAAGATAAAGGATAAGAGACAAGATTTTAACATATTCAACTATTTATCATGTTCAATTTTTCTTCATATTCAACTGATTATCATATTCATCCGGTTATCACATTGGGATGTATTATCATATTTCTATTTTCAAAATGAAAGAGAAAGTGTTCAGAATTTTCTCAACTATACTCTGATAGAGGTATATTTTTTGTTTTGAGAAATTGGACTAGGAAAATTGTACTAGGGAATCAATGTGAGTTTTATTAAAAAGTCAATGAATTGATTACTAGCTTCTCGATAAGAATGTGAAGAAATAATTTGAATGTTTATATTTGTGAATGTTGATAAAGAAGCATAGTTACATGGTTTATTACAAAAACTATGCATTACATCATTTGTGTAAGGAGGATAACACAATTTTGTATTGTTTACATAGTGATACATGTGTAAAAATGTATATACTACTCATTGTATTCCACACAAAAGGATTTTTACTAGTGGATTCTGCATTATTGGATCATTTCCAAACCATACAAAGGATGTTTCAATTTTTACTGAATAGTGAACCTTGTAAATTCTTGTGTTCATATAGATGTGAGTTTTAATTGTTTTTAGCAGGGAAAGTAATTTTTAACTGTAAGCGAAGGTTGTTTCAATTTATAAGGAAATTTAAAAGAAGATATATCATTAATTCACCCCTACCCCTCTTAGTGATAAAATTATCCTAACTGTTCACTTACAATTGGTATCAGAGTGAAGTTTTCCTTCATTATCCTTTGGTGAAGTTTTGAAAAGAATTTTATAGAGAATCTAAATTGTGTGAACAGTAAAGGTATTCCAGTTTTTTATAGAAATAACTATTATATCTAGAAATATAGAATGTTTCCTTATTTTATGTCAATTAGATATGATTTTCTTGAAGCTGCAATAGATGGATTTCCTCCTATTCATGATAAAGTCCCTCTTACATCTGTTGATAAGAAAAGTCTTGAGAATGATGGAAGGGCCAAGAATAATTTACTATCATCAAATTCTAAAAGTAAATTCCTAAGGATGAAGGGTGTTTCCATAACCAAAGGTATATGGGAGATGTTCAACAATATATATGAAGGCAGTACAAATGTGAAGAAGGAAAAATTAAAAATCTATAGGCTGATGTACAAAGATTTGGTAATGGGTGAGTATGAATCTATCAGGTAATACTTTACTATGGGGAATGACATTATCTTCACTATCAAATGTCCTGGTGAAAAGTTAAAAGATTTTACAATTTTTTAAAATATTTTAAGATTCCTTCCAAAATGTTGATGGAAAAGTTTCTTCATTGGAACATAGAGATTCTGAAACATTGTCTCTTGTTGATTTACATATCACTCTCATCATTTATAAAATGATAAGGGTGAAATATATGAAATGAAAAACAAAAGTTGATAGAAATGTTTTATTCTTGGATTAAAAGGAAGTTAATTCAAAGAATATTCTTATTAAATAAGAATATCACGATTCTGATTCAAGAAATGAGGTATGTAAAAATATTGAGGATATTCTATCCTTGATTTCTAGAAAAGTGATAAGAGGCATAGGGAATTATAAAGGGAATTTTCTCATAAAATGATTTGAATGTAGAGACTTTGCTCACTTTATGGATAATTATCCTCAAATAATGAAATAAAAGGATAGTAATGAAGAATAAAGAAATCCGAAAATATTGGGGAAGAAATAGGGTGATAAGGATATATCTTTTTCCAAGTGGAATGGTAAAAAAATCTTCAAACCCAAAAGAAGAATTTTCTTATCTAAAGTTAAAGAAGAAGAAGTAAGTGATGTTGAATCCAAATATTCTATAGAGTATGCTGGTGAGAATAATTTTTTTTCAATAGTGAATTATGGAGAATTTAGAAGCAGTGGTTCAAAAGAAGAAGAAATCCTATTATAATTTCATGTGAAATAATAATTGAAATAATGTTTTAGAATGATTGGAAGGGAAGAGAAAGAAATCAAAAAGATGAAAAATGAAAGTTCCCAAAAAAAAATGTTTTACTAAGGAGTAATTAAATATTGTGAAAGATATTTATGATTTAAAGAAATATCTTGGGGATGAAAAGAATCATAATGAACATATGTAACTGAACTTGAAGAAAAAAAGAATAAGAGTTAGAACTTGTCCGTTGAAAACATTCTAAAACTGAAGAGAGAAATTTAAGTTTTATAAACTCTATCTCTAAAGTTGATGAATGTTCTTATAAGGATAAATCTAAGAAAGATCAAAAAAAATATCGTCAATGGTTGAGAAGAAATATGGAATTGTTTCTAAAATGTATAAAATTGGAAAGGTTATATATTTTACCAAGATCTACAATGATAAGAATTCATATGTTTCTAAAAATCATGGGTTATAAAATGTTTCTAAAAATTGTGAATATGGAAAAAATTATATTACTTATAATTCTAATAAAGATATAGACAAAATAAAGTTTCTGATAGATAACACAAAGTTTGGTGTTTTATAAAATAAAGATAAGAAGGTTTCTGGGAAACATGTTCACAAGTTAAGAGAGCATGGAAGCTTTAAAGTCAAATTCTCTTTTTATGGATACTTCCAGTATTGTGTTGGATTCAGAAATATGGAAAATATTTTTTGGTTCAACCAAAAACATTACTATTATTCCATAATTTATGGAAGGAAAAGTTTTAGGGGGATTCAATCCCCTCAAAGAAATAAATCTTATAATGTTATTTTGAAGAAACCTGAGAAGGTTGAAGTAATAATTGAAAATAGGTTCCAATCACTACAAACTATTTTTGGAAGGTGTGAAAAACCTAGACACCTTGAAAAATGATGTCTTATATTTTTACTGGAACAAAAAAAATCAACAATTATCAAAAGTTTGAAATGAATAAAGAAATGGATCTTGTTGTAGAAACCACTTTGAAAGATGCAAAAGGAGAACAAACTTGGATTCTTGATAGTGGGTCTTCCTATAATTTTTAAGGGGACATAAATTTTTTAAATAATATTGAAGAGTTTAAATTAAGATTAGTGACATTTAGTAATAATTAATCTTTGAGAATCAAAGGTGTTGGATTATGGAAAAGATAAAATCTAAGAAAACATTATATGTTTATAGGATCAACCACAAATTTCTATGTGTTTCAAAACATTATGATGAGGGTAACGAATTTACTTTTCAGAAAATAATGATTCATTGTGAAAAGTGGGGAATATGGAAAGATAGTTTCAAGAGGAAAACATTCAAAATGAAACTTTTTTGAAGTTGGTGAAATACACAACTATTTTTATTTGATTATTGTGGAAGATAATCGATTGTGGCATAAAATTATGGGGTGCACGTGTCAAAGAAACGTGCGAAAATTATCAAAGAGAGATAATGTTCTTGATATTTCTGATTCTTCAAGAATAATAGATTGGTGTTGCACTAATTTTCAGAAGGTAAAAATTACAAACTCAATGTTTAAAAATGTTTATATTTGTTCAAAACATCCCTTTGAGCTTATTCATTCCGATATATAGAGGAAAATGGTAAAATAATAAAAAATGAAGATAAGTAATTCATCACTTTAATAGATGACTTTACTCACATTACATGGGTTATGTATATGAAATAGAAGTTAGATGCATTGAAAATATTTAAATGTTTGAGAAGGAAATCTGAGAAGGAATTTGATTATTTAGTAAAGAAGTTAAGAACTAATTATAGTGGTGAGAATAAGAATAAATAATTTTATTGTCATCTTGGGTAGCATAGAATTCACCGTGAGTATAGTTCCTCATACACTCCTCAACAAAATGGGGTTATAGAAAGAATAAATAAAATTTTGGTGGAAATGTGGTGAACAATGTTACTTGAACATGGACTTTCTCATTACTATTGGGAGAAATACATGAGTACTATTGTGTCTATTCAAAACTAGTGTTTCTATAAGACGTGTTTGGATATGACTTGATACGAATTTATTATGGAAAAACTAAAAGTTTAAAACACTTAAGATTTTTTGGGAGTCCATGCATTATAATAAAGAAAGGTGGAAACATTGGAAAGTTTGAGTAGAAAGTAAAAGATAGATTTTTTCTGGAATATTCTCTGGAAGGAAGAGGATATAGATATTTCAACAATGAAATTAGAATAATTGTTGATTCTGTTGATGTGAACGTTATTGAAAAGGCAGAAGAAGATAAACATACTCATGTAGATAAGGAAGTTGAGAAAGATAAATAAAAAAATTATGATAAGGATATAGACCATTGAAATCCTTCTCCAAGAGAAGGATCAGACTCACCCAATTCAAGTGATGAGGAAAAATCTTGAAAATCCCATCCCAGAAAGAGGAAGAAAATGGGAGATCATAATATTATTGTTGATCTATATCAAAAGGTTCAAATAAGAATAACAAAAAATTATATTACACATACTTAATAGTATTTAAAAGTCATGATGGGTTATGTGAATGAAGATTTTGAGTATCTATAATGGGTTTTGTAATT
This sequence comes from Viscum album, assembly GCA_963277665.1. NCBI lineage: Eukaryota > Viridiplantae > Streptophyta > Magnoliopsida > Santalales > Viscaceae > Viscum > Viscum album. Next base: position 512,124,149 of record OY728163.1, on the reverse strand, counting down.
GAATGAAGAGCTGTATCAAATAGAAAATAATGATACACGGTAACTTATTTCTAATATATATAATAAAAAAATAATTTTTTCAAAGTGGGTATTTAGAAACAAGATGAATAGAGAAGGTGAAGTGATAAGAAACAAAGAAATATTAGTGTGTAAAGGTTACTCACAAATTGAATGTTTTGATTTTGATGAAACTTTTTCTTTGATGGAAAGGTTAGAAAAAATTGTATTTTTTATTTCTATTTCTACACAATTAAGTTAAAAAAACATTTCAAATGGACGTAAAGTACTCATCTCTAAATGGGGATCTTGATGAAGAAGTTTTCATTCAATAACTTTGTGGGTTTATTGTTGGGAAAGATGAATGTTATGTATATAGATTAAATAAATCCTTGTATATACTGAAACATGCTCTAAGGGAATGGTATTTCAAATTGGATACTTGATTAAGGAATATGTTTTTTTAGAAAGTAAGAGTAGATAGAAATATTTATATCAAATAAAGTCATGAGTATTCCCTCATTGTAATAGTTTATATTGATGACATTATCTTTTTTAGAAATTTTGAAAGATCATGTAAAATATTTTGAGAAGAAATGAAAAAGTTTTTTGAGATGACCACGCAGGGAGAAATGAAATAATCTCTTAGGTAAAAAATTTTAGAAGAGAATAATCACATCATTCTTTCTCAAGAAATGTATGCTAAGGAACAACTTAAGAATTTCGGAATGGAAAAATGAATACCTATTTCAACACCAATTTTAGTGGGAATTTTTTTTCTAAAGATATAGAAGTCAAGGAAGTTTATTAGAAATAATTTCTAATGTTGATGGGAAGTTTGTAATATTTGAAAGCCTCAAAACCATATATTGTTAATGTTGTTACCTTATGTGAAAAATTTCAGAGTGCACCAAAATAATCATATTTTCATACTAGAAAAATAATTCTCAAATACATCAAAGGAACAAAAAATCATAATCACATATGATAACTCAAAAATTATTGATTTTTTTGGGTATTCATATGTTTATTGGGTAGGAAATGTTTTGATGATAGAATATCAAAATTTGGGGAAGTATTCTTACTTGGGAAAAGTTAAACTAGTTGACATATATAGAAACAATATTTCGTAACTCTTAGTATGAATAAAGATGACTATGTTTCTGCTACTAAAGATTCTACCCAACTTATGTGGATAAAAACTCAATTACTAGACATACTTATTGAAGTGAAGTTACCCTTTCTCTTGGGATCAGATAAGCAAATTGAAATCAATATCAACAGTAATATGGTTCAATGTTATCATTCAAAACCCATTGATATGAAATTTCATTTCATAAAAAAGCATGTGTAAAATAATGAATTGAAGATGGAGTATTTTCCATCATTATAACAAGTTTCTGACATTTTTATAAAACCTGTATCGAATGAATCTTATTTTAAATTAAGGTTGTACATGGGCATCCATCCTCTTTCTCATCAAGGTTGAGGTATGTGTTTCTATCCTATCTCCCATCTTACATTTGGATAGTGTTGTCAAGGGGAATAATTGTTTTATAAATATATCCTTATGAAATCATGTAAATATGGATAGCTGTGGGTAAGCTGTGAATCTAGTATTATATGTGTGTGAAATATTCTAACTATTTGATGGGGTGGTTGTATGAGTATTTTTGTTTTCCAAGGAAGTTGAACAAGTGGAGAAAGATGAGGAATAATGTTGTGAAAAAAATTGAATAGGTTTCTTAATCACTAATGTTGGACAACATGGTTATTATATCAATAATTCTTTTTTCCTACAATGATTTAGTTCATGTAGGCTTCGAAGAGTTGATATGTAATCTATAGCTTGGGGATAAAATTTTCAGTGATAAATGAATCATGGATGAAAAAAATCAAAAGGGGTGTATTGTTAGGACCAATATTATAATGATGGTTGTATTTAGGTCTTTCCTTTTGTTTTCAAAGAATTTTAAGAAGAAAAGGATGTTTAAGAAGAAAATAAATCACCTCACTTTTTTGTTAAAATTTGACTGACCATCATATTCCTGAAAATCAAACTCACAATGGTTGAGAAATTTCATCATATTGAGAAGTTTTTTTCTAGATGAAAAGGATCATCAGACTCACCTCTGGTCTAAACTCAAAGAAGAGATTATAATAGGGGATAATCAGAGTCTATAAGACTATGATATAAATTAGATTCTACTTTGATGATCTTGAAGTTCTCAAAAATCCTAAGTAAGTTTTAAAACAAGTGATGAATGGTTGATGAAGGAAAGGGGGAGTGAAAGAGATTCATCCAATCATATCCAGACTGATTGTAATCATGTTAATCATATTTAGGTTGAGAAGGAAATAAGGATACTGCTGGAGGAATTGGAAATTAAAATACTTTCCATTGTAAGTTATTCGATGCAAAATATGATCTTAAATGTATTCAAAGTCACGAAGTAAGTCATGATACAAGTATATTTGTATGAATAATATAATTTTTTGAATATCGATCCATTTTATTCATTTTACAATCATATACATCATAGAAATAATTATTTATTATGGAAATTCATTGGTATCATATTTATAAGAGAATGAATAAATCTGATTTGTTTTTAAGTGCTTTTATAAATTGGGTCAAGAGATAGAGTATTGGAGTTGATAATGAATCATTGTCCTAAAGAAAAGAAAACATATAAGTAATTGAATAATTTTGAAAGAATATGTTATATTCTTCATAATGGAAAATATCGTAATGAAAAAAACAAAATAGGCATATTGTATTTCATTTTGTGTAGAGAAATGTAATGAAGAAATCATATTAGGTAATCATAATAGTGAAATGGAATCGAGTTGGGGTTTGCAATGAATATTGAATATATATATTTCTTCATACATAAAATTGGTATAAATCATCGTAATGAAGAAATCATGGAGATCAAATCAGAATGGGAAATCAGAATCGGTCTAGTGTTTTTGAAAGAATTTATAAAATATCTTAAGGGTTTAAAATATTTGATAAAGATCAAGATGAAATGAGAAGAGTTGAGAAAATTTGATAAAAATCATGATTCACCCAAAATTCAAGGAAACATGAAAATTCAGGTAATTTGGTTGAGTGGGAATGTTTTCAAAAATATCCCCCAAACCATATTTTGGGTTAGTATAAAAGTAGAATTGTACATTGTAATTTTCTAACTAACGTATTGTTTATGAGAAGTAGAGAGAACAAGGGTTTCAAGAATATTTTTGTTGAAGAATTTGAGCCGGATAGAATAGAAAGGATAAGAGATAATATTAAAATATATTCATCTATTTATTGTATTAAGTAATTCATCATATTCAGTTGATTATCAAAATCATCTCGTTATCATATTGGGAAGTATTATCATATTGTTATTTATTTACTGAAGAAGAAAGTGTTCAGAATTGTATAAATTGTACTGTGATAGAGTTATATTTTTCTTATTGAGCAATCAGACTATGAAAATTGAACAAGGAAATCAAATTGAGTTTTATTATAATGTCCATAATTTTATAAATATCTTCTGGGTACTAAAGTGAAGGATTATTTTGAAATTTTATATCTGTGAAATTCGATAATGAATCATAGTAACATGATTTGTTATAAAACATTGCATTACATCATTTGTGCTTGGATGAGAACATGCACTATTGGACTATTTACATAGTTCTACACAAGTTAAAGGGAATATCCTACTAATTGTATTCCACACAAAATGATTTTTTTTCTAGTGGATAATATGGTATTTGATAATTTTAAAACCATAAAAAGAATTTATATATAATTATTGAGCAGTGAACTTTGTAGATTTTTGTGTTCATGTAGATGTGTGCTTAAATTGTTTTATGTAGGGAACACAATCTTTAACAAGAGGGGAAGGTTGTTTCATTTGTTAAGGAAACATAAAAGAAAATATATCACAGATTCTCCCCCACCCCCACTCGGTGATAAAATTATCTTAACTGGTAAAATACATAAAAGTAAATAAATTTCTAATATTGGTCAGAGGCACTGAGCTTTGTATTTTTATGTGGGTGACTGGGTGTTCCTAAAAGTGGAACCTCGCTGGGGTCATCTTCATCTTGGTGAGAAAGTGAAGATAATGCCAAGGTATATTGGACATTTTGATATTATTGAGAATATTGGCATGGTGGAATACAGGTTAGCTTTACCTTATTAGTTGACATAAATCCATGAAGTTTTCTATGTCGCTTAGTAGAAAAATTATAATCCAGATTCTCCCCATATGATGAAATGGGAAGAGTTGGAATTGGAGCCTAATTTTTTTTGTTTGAACAATTGGAATGGATTGTTGATTATTAGAAGAATATGTTTCATGGAAAATATAATATGTTGGTTTTATATATTTGGAAGCATGGTAGTGATGAGCATGATACTTGGGTGTAGAAATCTTGGGTATTGGGGGAGTACTCGTTCCTGTTTTCTGATCGAGATTTGGAGTGACTTTGCGGGGGTGGAATATTTTCATGGTGAAGAAAATTTTCACATTTTTAATTTGTTTCGAGGTATGATTTGGTTTATTTTTGTTATATTATCTATCCCTAGGTATACCCACAAGTTTTTTGGTGAAATTTTAGATGTTGGTCTTGATAACAACTGTCGCACAATTGGCACATGTTTTCGGGAAACTGTGTTCCCTCACCCCAGAAACCATGTGGAAAATGTTCATTTTGTATAGTGGAGATCACATGATTTTCAAAACCATGTATGTTAACCATTCATCTTTTTCCTCTTGGATAGTGAGGGATATAGAGTTTCTATATGGTTTGGAAAACCATGCGGGATAACTTTGCAACCTATCGAGGTTACCAAAAATAGTGAATTACTCTTTTACCCTCTTAAATTTTAATCCTAAATCACCTCCCATCCACCCCATATGGTATTTTCATCTATTGGAGATTCCTATAATCCTTTATAGAGACTTTTATAATCCATATTTTTGTGGTTGTGTCCCTGGTGCTTTGAGAAATCATCAAGTCTTGTTTCCTTGAAATTCATATTTCTTGTGTTTTCTATTTCCCATTAGATTGTTTACCTTATGAGGGGATGATCTTATGTTTTATGAGAAATATTTATGTTTGTTGTTGGATATTTCCTTTATAGGTTCTTTTGATGGTGTGGTTTTGGTTTCTCTCCAGATTCTAGAATTTTCGAAGTGTGAGGTAGGTGGTTCCGTGATTTTACATTATTAAATGATTTTGTCTTGCTTTATTAGTTATTTAAATGTCTTATATGGATTGTTTTTGTTGTGAAAAGCATGTTTTACAAAGGTTTTGAGATATATGCGTGATGAAAATGGGTTTTCTAAATTAAATTGGTTATGTATCATGTGATCTTTATTTTGGTGTTTCTTAGATAGTTTTAAGCCTTATTTATTTAAGGTGATAAATGTTTTTTCAAAGATATTTAAATGTGATAATATGTTGAAAGTTTATTTTCTAAGAGAAATTTATTTATTCCATATTGAATTCTTTTTTATGCACCTTAAATGTGTCTTTTAATTGTGAAAGTGAGGTGAATCAAGTTATAAAATTGTTTTGATGTATGAATTTGAAAGGGTCTTTAACTATGGAAATGGTTGGATTTCATATGTTTTCTTGAAGTTTTGTTTCTAGATGGGTTTCATAAATTTCTAATGTGGTGATAAATGTATTTCTAAATGGTTTTGGTGTGAGTGTGAAATGAAAATCAGTTTTTTTGGAAAATGGTGGTTTCCATGTGGATTTTGATCATTAGATCAATGTGAAAATGTGAAACTAGCGATTTCCTTTTGTGTTCTTAATGCTTGGAATGTGGATATGAAATTTATGATTTATGTGATATATGAAATGTAATTTGAGTAAAAATAGGATCATGTGTATCTTGGTGGGAGAACTGTAACTAGTATACTAGTTGACTCAGAAGTGGCTGAAGTCTGGAATCATCTATCTGGATTTATGTTTACAACACTAACAAAACATGTGATATGATTTGAGATCACTAGACATAGGTATGGGATCCCCTCTTGTGGATCATGCATGGGGATGTTGTTGGTATTGGCTTGTGATATGGAGACCATTGGAACTTGGGATTAATTCCCCTCTAGTGGCTCACACTTGCGAACATTGTTGGTAGTTGAGTTGTAGGAATTTGATCATCGAGGTATGAGATTCTTAGATTCCCACTTGTACTAGTTGCCTATAGTGATTTCCAATGGTGATCCCTTGCGATATGATTCTTATGTGATGTTGTTCTAGCCATCAGTATATGGTAGAACTTTTTTTCATTTTTATTTCAAGAAAGACTATTTTGGAAAAAAAGTTTTCTTAAATAGGTGTTTCTTAATAAATAATTTCTTTAAATGTTTTCATGGAAATATAACAAATATTATTATGGAAATGAACAATTTTATTTGCCTTATAATTTTATAGAATGAAATATTTATTTTTGAGTGAAATCCTGCTGGGATTTGGATCACACCCAACATATACCCTTGGGTGTATGTAGAATTAGTTATGTATGATTAGGTAAAGGTAAGATGTGTCATGGTGGTGATGGCAGATCTGGTTGCTAGTGTTCTACTTCTTGAAGGTGTTGATGGTGGTTGCATGAGGGTGACGTCCCTCTAGTTACATGGAGGTTTGGGATGGCTTTCATGTTAACATTCCATTGTTGTATTCATAGTTTTTGTGAAATATATAAAACTTTGAATGTGAAAATTATTTTACGTCGTTTGGTTATGATTATCAGTTATGTGTTTTTTATTTATTTTGTGTTGTTTATGGTTATGCACAAGGGTGAAATCATTCCCAAAGTATATTTTTTACACTCAGACACTAGTTTTCAAGCCATGGGTATCGGGAATACCATTCAGGCCATGTCGTAGATTAGGTCAGGTGTTGGGTTGGATGGAACTCTGATTCGGTTCGTGACATAGATGAACCACTTCCTAGTCATAAAAATGGAGAATTTTTTTAATAGGATTTATATACTTATAAGAGGCATGTAAAATATTCACATGATGTCAATATTCCCATTTTTTGTAACTATGGTACATAGGTTTCAAAATAAACATAATAACATTGACTAATTCATAATGATAAATAACCATAAAATTCTTTATCAAGATTAAAATTTTTATAATAGATATGATGTAGGTATTATTTAAAAGAAAAGTGGCCTAAGGAGCTTCAGTCTCTACTCATGTACTCAATATGATTCAGTATGTTAATGACTTAAATAGGTTGGGATCTCTTTTAAAGATGTAAGTAGATAGATACTTCATTCTAAAATTATTTTTTGAATGGTTTTGATAATTAATTATAAATAAAAAAATCACATTTATATATTGTGGATAGATGAGAATGATATGGGAAGTATAGTCTATAGTGCTATTATGACAATATATATGGGTAAATTCTTAGATTAAAGATGAAATTTTTATGTTACCATAGTTATTCTTCATCATTGACACCAAGATGAGCTATCAGAAAATAAGGAAAATGTTTCCTTTATGAAAATCTGGGAAATTGGGGATGGATTAAATTATTTATAGAGATTTTTCATTAGGTATTTATATTAAATAGAAAATTTATTCTATTTTGAAAATTATATGACTAAAAATGTAAATTTAATAATTTTTTAAAATAAATAGGTGTTCAAAGTTTTAGAATAATTTATGGATGGATCTTAAAGATTAAATTTAATTGATAAAGAAAAGGGGTTACATATAAATGAGGTGGGTGAAATAGAATCCTTCAAAGATTAAATGTATTTAAATAAATGATGTGTATTATGTCTCATTTTTATTATCTTGTATAAAAATAAATTTATTGTTAACATATATTTTTTTAATAAAATAATAATTTTTATTTAGATGCATGTGAAGCTCCACTTTTAATTTTTTAAATATATTTTATTATAATAATATTTTTAGGATTAAATTAGTTGATTTTTTAAAAAAAATTAAATTTTTTGTTTGATGTATATTCTAGAGAACGTTCCCATGACTATACATAAAGGTTTTATAGTGTAAAATGTTGAGTCATTTTGAAATACAGGGTAATGTGTATGGGTCAAACACAATGGAAAGTGATTATTAATTTCTCAATAATGACCCAAAACATCAATTTTTAAGTTTATAATTCTCGATACTCTCAATAATTTATTTATGGGTTCGTGTAATGATATTAGGGATCATTTATTACACGTTTATGGTCTTTGGATAATGTTCTAAATAATATAGTATATGTTTTTAAAAAATATAATTGTAAATTTTGTATTATGTGTATTTTAGGTTGTTATCATTATATATATTTGTAACAATTTTTAATTGTCATAAATCTATGGTGGAACATGATCCTCATCCTGATTGGTGAGGACTTGAAAGGTTCATCCAAGAGACCCAAGATAAAATCCGAGTGGAGGGGTATTTCTAGGGTACTGTAGCAGGTACTGTAGCAGCTGAAACTATTCATCCATCTGGACCTTTGGGCCATCGGTTTGGTCCTCGGGTCCTACAAGGCTTTCGGGCCACCTAAGGTCTTCAATCTCGTTGTTTCTTAAGGCCTTTGGGCTAGCTTAATGCCTTAGGGCCACCATAAGTCCTTTGGGCCACATGATTACAGATGTACCAGTCAGACTACAAGGGACAAGATTTTAGATGAGGATTCAAGGCAGGCTCATTCACTTGAGAAGAGCTAACTGGAATTGGAAGAATGAGAGGGTATGTCTTTGCCATCGGTATCGGGCCTGTGCAGCTTTGTATAGGACAGCTAGCTGACCAACCATGTGTAGGTGGAGTGTTGATATCATGACATATGCCAGGGAAGAGAGATTCCAAGTTGTCTTTTCCGGGCGATTCCTTCTAGACCGAAGGGTCGTGTAATTGTCTCTAAGCCTTCGGGCCTTGTAAGGGTTCCACCTCACCCCATGAAAGGTGGATTATCAAATAATAATAATAATAATGAAGGTATTTGGGCCATTCTGACATATATCTATGGTGATATAATTACTATGAATTATGTATTTGAGAATATGTGTTATGTTATTTTATTATTATTCTATTATTATTATTATATTATTATTATTATAATAATTATTTATATTTATTAGTAATTTTTAAATGAGTAAATATCCCCTCCTTCCACTTATTTTTGATAGAAGATATTGGAAGTAAGGTAAAGTTTCTCTTACATGTATTCCTTATCCTCTATGGATAAATTGGATAGGTATATAAGGTTATGATGTGTACTCTCATCCTCTCTTTTTTCTTCCCTTTACCTCTCTATATATTATTCCTCCTCATGGAGATTTTTACATTAGGGTTCATGATGTTTTGGGGAGTTTCTCCATGTGATAGTGAAATACCAAAATAAGAGAGTTCTTCTTTCATACTTCACTAAGGGTGTAACATCCCAGGTAAATGAAGAATAATATATTTTCATATTTATTAATATATATGAATTAAATAATAATTTTACTTTAAAAGGGTTTCAATGTTTGATAGTGTACCTGATACGCAACAATGGGTTTCTTTGAAATCTTACGTTGCACACTAATAATATAATATTATTATTTTAAATGGTAGTTAACTCCTAGCCGTTTTATTGGCATGAATGAACAAAACTAACTACAATATGATTATACATGTTTGTTAAATTTATTTACATTTATCCAATATAAGTTAGAGGCATAAAATGTGAATGAATCTAATTTTAAGCATAATTTACATTAAAAGTTCGATTTACCGCCTTTTAATGGTGTACCCTCTTTAAATATAGTTTTGGTCACTTTAATACATTCTATTTGACCAAATAAAATCCTTCTTTAGAATGAGGACATAAAAATTTACTTTGTGTAAATTTTTGGAATTTTTCCGATAAAGTTCATTTTTTAATGAATAGTAAAAAATATTGTATTTTAATTCAAAACTGTGTTTTAATCTAATTTATTTATATGGTTAGATTATCTTTTTAATTGGTTTTAAATTTTAATTAGAATATATTTTTACCATTTAATCCAATTTTTTTCATTGGAATTAATTTAACTTTGAAATTGGACATTAACAAGTGTCAATCTTTTGATAGTTATTGTTTCTTAAAAACACACTATTTGTTTTAACAACGGGAATTAATTTTAAAATTAATTTATACCACTTTTATATTTTTAATTTGTCAAAATAAACATAATTTTTTAATACGTAATATCAAATATATCTTAGGCTGAATTTTGGGTATTTTTCTGAAAAACTATTATTTTTGATGAATAGTGAAACCACTTAGTAGAAGTTAAAAAACGGACATTTCATTTAAATGAAATTTTACCACTTCTATGAATTGAATTTTTAAAATCCTAGATATATGGTTTTTATTATTAAGTAAAATTTGGTTCAATGTGATGAAAATAATTATAGGTGAATAGTAACTTTTGACTTTTATTTACCGCGATTAAAGATAAATAGGGTAATTCAATGTAAAAAAGAATATTATAATAATTTAAAATTACCTTAACACTTGTCCTAACCTTATTGTATGAGTAATGGAAGACCATGGGTATCCTTGGGTCTGTTTTGGGACCCCATGGATCCACTTATGAATGATAATGACACTTTAATTAATTTAATGTAAAGGCAAAAATGACAAAAAAATATTTTAGTAAATTAATTTTTATATAGTGTTATATAAGTAATATTTTTTACTATAAATATTAATTAGAAATATAAAATTATTTTCTACATCATGGTTTTTTTTATAATTTTTAGACATTGAATAAATTAAATTATTTATGACACAATAATGATGCAGTATTTACCTCATTAATAAATGATTTAAATAAATATGATTATAATGATTAAAATATTATCCAAAACCTGTCCAATTCCTATTGGATGATTTTATTTCGACCATGAGTCATCTTATCTTGACTCTAATGATTTTTGGAGCTTTATAAACCGAATATCATTATATAATAAAATAATATTTTCACACTTTCCTAAAGATCCCATCCTCTCCCTTATAAAAGGAGACCACTTCTAACCAATTCCTCACACCTCTCAAGCATTTAGGCTCGTCCAAACTCAGTGCCATTAACCTCCCTACATCCCTCACTTCCACCTACAAGCTTTAACTTAGGCATAAGGCACTTCAACAAACCATTTTGGTTCAAACAAAAGGAAGTTACCCAAATTAAAGGTAATGGTTTCTCTTAACTTATTTTCTTTTATTTTACTTCTACAACCCCTAAACATTTTTTATTCCTTTCTTTTATAACAACACTATTATCCTAAATATACTAGGATTTTTTTACGATAATTATTTGAACTACACTTACACACACCTCCATCTAATGGATGAAGGACATACTATTTCTGTGGATGGAAAACTAACGCCTCACGAAACAATGATTTTTCAATTACCTCGTACCGCCTCTCATTGTGGAAATTATGATGGCACTGTATTTATATATAATATATATTTTTTAAATGTTTCCTTTATGCTTCTTTATTTTCCATTTATATCATACCTTTATGGTTTCCATTATGGGTAAACGTGATAATTTCATTTGAGGAAGTGCAGACTACTGCCCCCTCAAAGTGATATGACTCGTTAATGCCATATTTGGTACGTATAAAGTATGGATTTAATGATATTATATATACTATAATTATAATATACCTATGTATCATTATTTTCTAATTCCATTAAAATAATAAATAAAAATGAAAGTAGCGTTCATGCGTACGTACGACTTATGTCTCCATGAACGGTGCATTTCATTTCTTACCTCCAAATGTTATGTAATATTATAAATACATGTATATACTAGATATATGTGATATATATGATATCTAAATCATGAATATCATTTTGTATATAATTTACTATATACCACATAGACAACTTGTAAATATAAGGTGTTCATTTTTGACTCAAGTACCAAATATTGACAAAACGACCATTATTAACTTGAATGATTACATAATGTTTATAACATGGTAATAAGTGATTTAAAAGGAATAATAAAATTGAAAAAGGTTCTTAAGAAAGTAGAAATTAACTTTAGTTTATTATTCATGAGATTAAAGAATAATCGAGTCAAGTCAGACACGAGGTAAGGGACATCGTCTCAATCTTCTTTCATTGAGGCATATTTCAATAATATATATACCTTCTTCTTTTACATGGTTTATAAAAAAACCCTTTGAAATTTACTTTCATTCAAAGTGAATATTTTTTTTACGAATCATTTTACTAAACGACAAATGGAATGTTTTTAACGTTTGCGGTGACAATGACCTCTCTGTCGCCGTAATCATTATTTGGATTCCTCTATATGCCTTAATGTTTTCTAAAATGGAAAGGAAACACTTTATTCTATTTTTTGGTGTTTTGGTATTGAAAATGGTGTTTTGAAATGGATTTATTATTTCAATATCTTGAAATTATTTCTTGTGATTGCAAATTAAATGATATTAGTGAAATGTTTATATTTGCAATAGTTTATGTGTTTTGATTTTATAATTATACTTTGACATTTGATGTGTGGTTACATGATAAACTAGATGATGGGTGGTGCTGTGATAAACCAAGGCAAGTGGTTACATTATAACATCCAATGCATTGGGTATGGAAGTGGGATGTATGGCTATTCTATTTAGTGATATGTGTGGAAGTCCACCGTATAGTTATTCCATTTAAGTATGTTTATATACCAAGTTACCTTTATATGATATGTGTTCTTTATATGGGTTTTATGGTAATATTTTGGTTACAAAAGGGTAAGTAGTGATCTGTTATTCAGTGAAGATTATTTACTACTTTATAATGGTGAAAAGTATTACTTATGTTAAAGTATTCATGGTTTACTTGTTTTTTTTTTTTTGAAAAACTAACAGTTTTCCTTATTTGTGTATCCCTTATTGAGATTTTTATGCTCATCCCAAGTTTTTGGAATGTTTTTCATAGGACATAAAGTGGAATAGGTTCAAGGATGGGATCAAGGAAAATTCTTGTGGTCTTAAACATGGAACTAGACATGAATCTTTTTTTAAGAGTTCTTTTTTTGAGAAAAAATGGAAACTGAGTAGAAGTGTATACTTTGTATTATTTTTAAATGAAATGTAATAGTTATGGCCTAATTCTCTAAAACTCTAAACCTGAAAATCTTTATTGAGAAGTATTCATTTAATTCATGATTATGTAATTTTTTAAGGTCGGGTCCTTATAGTTGGTATTAGAGGTCGGTTTAGGAAACTTTAGGAGTTAGGGTATTGTTAAATAAATGTCCATAAATTAATTTATGGTAATATTGAAATGATATAGCATTTACAGATTACCATGTTGCTTCGCCTAAGATATTTCTGTGTTCAGAATGGTTTTTCTTAGAGGAAACAGGGCGGCTATGTTGGGATGGCATCAGGAGGAAGACGACCTTCCAAATCAGCAACCTAAGATGGTAGGAATCAGAACTGAACAGTTTGTTACAATGATGGCATAATTGACTTAGGCTATAAATGGTGGTGGTATCCATGCATGAGATCATCCAGATCAACCACAAAGGAACATGTCAGTAGTGGAGCATTTCGTGAGGCAATATCCCCCATCATTCAGAGAATCATCTGACCTAGTGCTACTAGAAGGGTGGATTAAAGCACTAGAAAAGATTTTCGATGTCATGGGTTGTTCAGAACACAAAAAGGTTAGTCTCTCTATTTACCATTTTGAAGGTGAAGCTGATCAGTGGTGGTATATGGTGAAAAATATTATGGATAGTGAGGAGATTGATTCTCTCAAGTGGGATGAATTCAAAGGTATGTTTTTGAGAAATATTTTTATAAGGTAGTTCGTCTTAGGATGGAAAAAACAATTCCTAGAATTGAGGTAGGAGGATGACTCAATGGCTTCTTATGAAGAAAAATTCACTCGACTTGCAAGGTATGCTCCAAATTTCATCCGAGATCTTGATAATAAGATAAATAGATTTTACTCAGGACTGAAGCAACGATACCGAAGAGCATTAGCCTTTCGTGAGTTCAAAAGTAATGAAAAAAAATTTCGATGTGTGTTGAAGGTGTAAATGGAGTTTTTTGATGATCAGGTGTTCGTTGAAAAATAATAGAATAAGAGGTACAGTTGGCAGGAAAAGGAAAATAATTCATCAAAGAAGCATGGAGGTAAGAAAATTAAATATCCAACTTGTGAGAATTGTGGTAGAAACCATCATGGATAATGTTTATCAAATTCTGGAAAGTGCTTTCGGTGTGGTAAGTCTGGTCATATTGCTCGTAATTGTAAAGAAGATGATCAAGCAGGCAATGAAAAGCCATCGGTAAGATTTTTTAAGTGTAATAAAATGGGTTATTATGAAAATGAGATTCCAGCAAAGAACTCAAATGAGGGAAAGCAGCCAGACTACAAGCAGAAAGGGGTGGTGAAATCCTTTGCAACTACTTCAGAAGATGTTGGGTCATCAAATGAAGTAGTATCAGGTACACTGTTTGTTTGTTCAGATTATGCCAGTGTGTTGTTTGATTCAGGGTCTACACACTCTTTCATTTCTGAGAAGTTTTCAAATAAATTGGGAATTCCATCTCAAGACATGAATATGGAACTTATGGTAAAAACTCCTGGATGAAATGTTGAGACAAAAAGAAAACATAAGAACCTTCTTCTCCTTGTGTGTGGGAATAATCTACCAGAAAACCTTATTATTTCACCTCTAGTAGAGTTTGATGTTATTTTGGGAAAGGATTGGATGTCTGTTTATCATGATAAGATTGACTGCAGAGCTAAATAGGTTTCATTTGAGAAAGATTTACAGTTTGTGTAAAATAATGAACCCTTGTTTTTTATAACATATCAGGAAGCTGAGAAACTAGTAAAAGATGGAAATGAATGTTACCTTTCACATATTGTTGAAAATAAAGGAATTGTTCATATTAATGATGTGTCTGTGGTAAATTAGTATCTTGATGTGTTTCATGATGTGTTTCCTAGTATTATACATGATCGGGAAGTTGAATTTACTGTAGACTTTGTTCTTGATGCTAATCCAATTTCAAAACCCCCTTATCGAATGGCTCAAATTAAACTTTTAGAGTTAAAGAAGCAATTGTAGGAGTTATTAGATAAATGTTTCATTCAACCTAGCACATCACCATGGGGTTCTCCTATCTTTTTTATTAAAAATAAATATGGTTCAATGAGACTTTTCATTGATTATAGAGCATTGAATAACATCAATATTAATAACAAGTATCCTTTGCCTCATATCGACGATTTGTTTGATCAGCTCCAAGGAGCTCTCAAAGATTTACTTGAGATCGGGGTACCATCAGTTGAAAGTAAAGGAAGCAGACATTCTGAAGGCTTCATTTCATACTAGATATGGCCATTATGAATTTGTAGTTATACCTTTTGGGTTAACCAATGCATCTACTGTATTCATGGATCTTATGAATAGAATTTTCCATGAGTTCTTGGATAAGTTTGTGGTGGTGTTCATTAATGATATTTTGGTTTATTATAAAAGTAAATAGGATAATGAAATTAATTTAAGGGTTGTCTTGCGAATGTTAAAAGAAAAAAAATTGTTTGGGTAATTTAGAAAGCGTGAGTTTTGGTTACAAAAAATTTCATTCCTTGGTCACATTTTTTTAAAAAATGGCATAATTGTTGATCTTTCTAAAACAAAGGTTGTTGAGGAATAGACAAGACCCAAAAATATAACTGAGATCCGTAGTTTTCTTAGTTTTGAAGGTTATTACTAGAGTTTTGTTGATAATTTTTCACAGTTATCTAGTCCAATGACTAAGTTAAATCAAAAAGGTGTTAAGTTCATTAGGAAAAAATAATGTGATGATTGTTTTAAGGAATTGAAAATAAGATTGGTGAATGCTCCAGTTTTGGCACTACCTTCCAAAAATGGTGAGTTTTTTTTACAGTGATTCTTCATTGAAAGGACATGGATGTTTCCTTGTGAAAAATGATCAGGTAATTGTTTATTCTTCACGTCAGTTGAAACCTCATGAGTTAAATTACCCTACGCATGATTTAGAATTACCTGTTGTTGTTTTTTCTTTAAGAATTTGGAGGCATCATTTTTATGGAGTAAAATGTGAAATATATACTGACCACAAAAGTTTAAAGTATATATTCACTCAGAAATAACTGAACATGAGACAGAGGAGATGGATGGAATTAATCAAGGATTATGATTGTATGATACATTACCATCCAGGAAAAGCAAATAAAGTGGCTTATGCTTTGAGTCAAAAAAGTAATGTCTCATTAACTATGATACGTTTGGAACGAGATCCTTTGGTTTTTGATTTGATGAAATTTTTCATAGAAGTTGTTGGTGTAGGAAATTATTCTGTTTTTTTAGGTGTCAGTGAAATCACTCTATAAGACAGAATAAAGAAAGCGCATAAAGAAGATAGTGAGTTTCAGAAAAAGGTAGTATTGGTTCAGAAGGTTAAGTTTCCTAATTTTAACGTTGATAATGATTGTATTTTGAGGTTTGGGAAGAGATTATGTGTGCCTTGTGATTCACAGTTGAATAATGAGTTGTTATGTGAAGCTCATGGTTCTCTGTTTTCAATTCATCCTAGTAGTACTAAGATGTATAGAGATCTTTGGAGGTATTACTAGTGCGATGGAATGAAAATGGATATTGCTGATTTTACTATGAAGTATTTGACTTGTCTGCAGGTTAAAGAAGAGTGGAAGTTACTGAAAGGCATTCTTCAGTCTTTACCAGTGCCAAAGTGGAAATGGGAAAATATATCCATGAACTTTTTTTGGGGATTACTAAAGATATCTTGAGGTAATAATGCAATCTGGGTTATAGTTGATCGATTGACTAAATCTTCTCATTTTATTCATATTCAAGATACTTTTTCACTAGATCAACTTGCTTGGTTATATGTTAAAGAGATAGTCAGGTCGCACGGTGTTACCCCCTCTATTGTATCTGACCGTGATCTCAGTTTTACTTCTAACTTTTGGAAAGGCCTTCAAAAGTCATTGGATTCTGAATTATATATTAGTACATCTTTTCATCCTCAATCAGATGGATAGTTAGAACTAACAATCCAGACCTTAGAGGATATTCTACGTGCATGTTCACTAGATTACCAGGGAAGTTGGGACCAATATATTTCATTGGTTGAATTTTCTTATAATAACCGTTTTCATTTCAGTATACAGATGGCTCCATTTGAGGCTTTATATGGAAAGCGTTGTCGAACTCCAGCTTTTATGGATGAAGTAGGTGAAAGGAATCTTATGAGACCAGAATTGGTAGAAGATATAGCATAGAAAGTTCAGTTGATTTAGAAGAACATGAGAATAGCTCAGAGCAGACAAAAAATGTAACATCCCCAAATGATAAAGGGTTAAATGACTAAATGATATGACTCATGTCAACAAGGTGCACCTTCCTTTTCAGGAGCATGCCTGATTAGAACTCCACAGTTAAGTGTGCTTGGCCTGGAGTAGTGATCAGGATGGGTGACCTCCTGAGAAGTTTCTCAAGATGGGTGACCTCCTTTGGGGACTATCATTAGTTAGATAACCCGTTCGGTCACGTGGGTGGGACCCTGGGGTGGGGCCCATGTGTATGCGGGGCAACTGATGGGTGGGGACCAGTTGTCACATTTGGTATCAGAGGTGGTACCCAGCCTTAAGTGTGGTACACTACCTGGGTAGAGATGTAGGGCCCACAACCAGGGTGTTGTTCTCTAGAGGGGGGGTGATTGTAACATCCCCAAATGATAAAGGGTTAAATGACTAAATGATATGAATCATGTCAACAAGGTGCACCTTCTTTTTCAGAAGCCTGTCTGATTAGAACTCCACAGTTAAGCGTGTTTGTCCTGGAGTAGTGATCAGGATGGGTGACCTCCTAGGAAGTTTCTCAGGCTGTGTGTGAGTGAGGACAAAACACACTGGAAAGGACATTTTTTGGCCTGTGGGGACTGTCATTAGTCAGATAACCAGTTCAGGAACGTGGGAGGGACACTGGAGCGGGGCCCACATGTATGTGGGGCAACTGGTGGGTGGGGCCCAGTTGTCACAGAATAGTTAGGTGGATAACCGGAGGAAGGGGGTGATTGTAACATCCCCAAATGATAAAGGGTTAAATGACTAAATGATATGACTCATGTCAACAAGGTGCACCTTCCTTTTCGGAAGCCTGTCTGATTAGAACTTCACAGTTAAGCATGCTTGGCCTGGAGTAGTGATCAGGATGGGTGACCTCCTGGGAAGTTTCTCAGGGTGTGTGTGAGTGAGGACAAAACACACTGGAAAGAACATTTGTTGGCCTGTGGGGACTGTCATTAGTCAGATAACCAGTTCGGGAACGTGGGTGGGACCCTGGGGTGGGGCCCATGTGTCTGCGGGGCAACTGGTGGGTGGGGCCCAGTTGTCACAGAAAATTTGTGTGGATAACCAGAGGAAGGATATTTCTTTTGAGGTAGGAGATCATGTCATTCTCAATGTTTCTCCATGGAAAAGTGTGATGTGTTTTGGTATGAAGGGAAAGTTGATTCCAAGGTTTATTGGACCATATGAAATCCTGGAGAAAGTTGGATCAGTTGCGTATAGAGTGGATTTACCTCTAAGTTTATCCCTGGTACACAATGTTTTTCATGTTTCGCTGTTGAGAAAGTTTATCCTAGGTACACAATGTTTTTCAAGTTTCATGTTTTGGAAGCCTGTCTGATTAGAACTCCACAGTTAAGCGTGTTTGGCCAGGAGTAGTGATCAGGATGGGTGACCTCCTGGCAAGTTTCTCAGGGTGTGTGTGAGTGAGGACAAAACACACTAGAAAGGACATGTGTTGGCCTGTGGGGACTGTCATTAGTCAGATAACCAGTTCGGGAATGTGGGTGGGACCCTAGGGTGGGGCCTACGTGTCTGCGGGGCAACTAGTGGGTGGGGCCCAGTTGTCACAGAAAAGTTATGTGGATAACAGGAGGAAGGATATTTCGTTTTAGGTAGGAGATCATGTCATTATCAATCTT
Source organism: Viscum album (assembly GCA_963277665.1). Lineage (NCBI taxonomy): Eukaryota > Viridiplantae > Streptophyta > Magnoliopsida > Santalales > Viscaceae > Viscum > Viscum album. The sequence continues at coordinate 512,105,100 of OY728163.1, read as the reverse complement.
TTCTCCATGGAAAAGTGTTCTGCGTTTTGGTATGAAGGGAAAGTTGAGTCCAAGGTTTATTGGACCATATGAAATCCTGGAGAAAGTTGGATCAGTTGTGTATAGAGTGGCTTTACCTCTAAGATTATCCCAGGTACACAATTTTTTCATGTTTTGATGTTGAGAATGTATATGCCAAATCCATCTCATGTTTTGAGCCTAGAGGTAGTTTAGTTGGAAGAGAATCTCTCTTTTGAGGAACAACCAGTCCAGATTCCTGAACGAAGAGAGAAAGTGTTGCTGAATAAGGTGATTCATCAGGTAAAGGTTTTGTGGAAAAACCATATGGTTGAAAAGGCAGTGTTAAAATCTAAAAATGCTATGAGGGATAAATACCCCCACTAATTTTGATAAGTGAATAAAAAATTGTGAGGACGCAATTTCCAAAAGGGGGGAAGGATGTAACATCCCAAGTAAATGAAGAATAAGATATTTTCATATTTATTAATATTTATGAATTAAATATTAATTTTACTTTAAAAGGGTTTCTATGTTTGATAGCGTACCCGATACGCAACAATGAGTTTCTTTGAAATATTACGTTGCTCAATAATAATATAATATTATTATTTTAAATGGTAGTTAACACCTAGTTGTTGTATTGGCGGGAATAAACATAACTAACTACGAAATGATTAATCATGTTTGTTAAATGTATTTACATTTATCCAATAAAAGTTAGAGGGCTAAAATGTGAATGAATCTAATTTTAAGCATACTTTACATTAAAAGGTCGATTTACCGCCTTTTAATGGAGAACCCTCTTTAAATATAGTTTTGGTCACTTTTATACATTCTATTTGACCAAATAAAATCTTTATTTAGAATGGGGAAATCAAAATTTACTTTGTGTAAATTTTTGGAATTTTTCTGATAAAGTTCATTTTTTTAATGAATAGTGAAATATATTGTATTTTAATTCAAATCTGTGTTTTAATCTAATTTATTTTTATTGTTAGATTATATTTTTAATTGGTTTTAAAGTTTAATTAGAATATATTTTTACCATTTAATCCAATGTTGCTCATTGTAATTAATTTCACTTTGAAATTGGACATAAACAAGTGTCAATCTTTTGATAGTTATTGTTTCTTAAAAACACGCTATTTGTTTTAACAACGGGAATTAATTTTAAAATTAATTAATGCCACTTTTATGTTTTGAATTTGTAAAAATAAACATCATTTTTGGATTCAGAATATCAAATATATCTTAGGCTGTGTTTTTGATATTTTTCTGAAAAATATCAATTTTTGATGACTAGTGGAACCACTTAGTAATAGTTAAAAAAACTGACATTTTCATTTAAATGAAATTTTAACACTTCTGTGAATTTAATTTCAAAAATACAACATACATGATTGTCATAAGTAAGTAAAATGAGGTTAAATAAGATGAAAATAATTTTTGGTGAATAGTAACTTTTGACTTTTATTTACCGCGGTTGAAGATAAATAGGGTAATTCAAGGTAAAAAGAATATTATAATAATTTAAAATTACCTTAACACTTGTCCTAACCTTATTGGATGAGTAATGGCCGACCCTAGTCATCCTTGGGTATATTTTGTGACCCCATGGAGCCACATATGAATGATAATGACACTTTAGATTAATAAATTTAATGTAAAGGCAAAAATGACAAAAAAAATATTTTAGTAAATTTATTTTTTTATGGTGTTATATAAGAAATAATTTTGACTATAAATATTCATTATAAAGATCAAAATATTTCTTACATCATGGTATTTTTCTTATAATTTTTAGACATCGAATAAATTAAATTATTTATGATACAATAATGATGCAGTATTTACCTCATTAATAAATGATTTAAATAAATAAGATTATAATGATTAAAATACTATCCAAAACTTATACAATTCCTATTGGATGATTTTATTTCTACCATGAGTCATCTTATCTTCGACTCTTTAGAAACCGAATATCATTATAAAATAAAATAATATTTCCACACTTCCCTAAAGAGCCTGTCCTCTCCCTTATAAAAGGAGAACACTTCTATCTAATTCCTCACACATTTAAAGCCTTTAGGTTCATCCAACCTCTACCCCATTAATATTTCTACATCCCTCCCTTACACCTAGAAGCATTACCTTAGGCATAAGGCACTTCAACAAACCATTTTGGTTCAAACCAATGGAAGTTACCCAAATTAAAGGCAATGGTTTCTCTTAACTTCTTTTCTTTTATTTTACTTCTCTAACCCCTAAACTATTTTTATTAATTTCTTTTATAACAACACCAGTATCCTAAATATACTAGTATGTTTTTATGATAATTATTTGAACTACAATTACACACTCCTCCATCTAATGGGTGAAGGACATGTTGTTTTTGTGGATAGAAAACTAACGCCTCACGAAACGATGATTGTTCAATTACCTCCTACCACCTCCCATGGTGGCCATTATAATGGAACTATATTTATATATAATATATATTATGTTTATGTTTTCTTTATTCTTCTTTATTTCCCATTTATATCATACCTTTATGGTTTCCATTATGGGTAAACGCTATAATTTCATTTGAGGAAGTACGGACTACCGCCCCCTGAATGTGATATGACTCGTTAATACCATATGTGGTACATATAAAGGATGGAGTTAATGATATTATATATAATGGAATTATAATATACCTATGTATCATTATGTTTTAATTCCATTAAAATAATAAATATAAATTAATGTAGCGTTCATGCGTACGTACGACTTACCGTCTCCATGAACGGTGCATTTCATTTCTTACCTCAAAATTTTATGGACTATTATAAATACATGTATATACTAGAAATATATGATATGTATTGTATCTAAATCATGAATATCATTCTAGATATAATGGACTATTTACCACATGGACAACTTGTAAATATAAGGTGTTCATTTTTTACTCAAGTACCAAATATCAACAAAACGACAATTATTAACATGAATGATTACATAATGTTTATAACATGGTAATAAGTGATATAAAAGGAGTAATAAACTTTAAAAAGGTTATAAAGCAAGTAGAAATTAAATTTATTTTATTATTCAGTAGATTAAATAATGATTGAGTCAAGTCAGACACGAGGTAAGGGACTTTGTCTCAATCTCCTTTCATTGAGGCATATTTCGATAATATATATACCTTCTTCTAGTACACGGTGTATAACAAAACCCTTTGACTTTTAATTTCATTAAAAGGGAATTTTTTTTTACAAAGAGGTTTATTAAATGAAAAACGGAATGTTTTTAACGTTTGAGGCGACAATGAACTCTCTGCCGCCGTAATCGTTATTTGGCATCCTCTATAAGCCTTAATGTTTTATAAAATGAAAAGGAAATACCTTATTCTATTTTTGAGTGTTTTGGTATTGAAAATGGTTTTTTGAAATGGATTTATTATTTCAATATCTTGAAATTATTTCTTGTGATTTCAAATTAAATGATATTAGTGAAATGTTTAAATTTTCAATATTTTATGTGTTATGATTTTATAATGGTACATGGACATTTGACGGGTGGTTACATGATAAACCAAATGACGGGAGGTGTTGTGATAAACCAGGACAGGTGGTTACGTTATAACCTCCAATGCATTGGGTATGTAAGCCGTCCGTATGGCTATTCCATTTACTGATATGTGTGAAAAGTCAATTGTATGGTTATTCAATTTAAGTAAGTTTATGTCCCAAGTTACCTTTATATGATATGTGTCTTTATATGGGTTTTATGGTAATATTTGTGTTATAAAAGGGTAATTGGTGATCTTTTATTCAGTGAAGAGTATTTAATACTTCATAAAGGTGAAAAGTATTACTTATTTTAAAGTATTCATGGTTTACTTGTTGTTTTGAAAAACTAACAGTTTTCCTTCTTTGTGTATCCCTTACTGATCTTTTTATACTCATCCCAAGTTTTTGAAATGTTTTTCACAGGACATAATGTGGAATACAGTCATGGATAGGATCAAGGAAAAGTCATGTTGTCTTAAACATGGAACTAGACATGACTCTTTTTTTAAGAGTTCTTGTTTTGTGAAAAAATGGAAACTGAGTAGAAGTGTCTACTTCGTATTTTTTGTAATTAAATGTAATGGTTATGGCCTAATTATATAAAACTCTAAACCTAAAAATATCTTTAATGTGAATTATTCATTTAATTCATGATTATGTAATGTTTTACGATCAGGTCCCTATAAAGGGGGTCTTCCATGTATCATCCACACTCCTTTTATAGTGATTGTTTTTTAATGTTAGTCTCTAATAAATTATTCGCTAATTAATACCTTGGATGATTATGTCAAATGGATGTAAAAATTCTAATAACTAAATTTTCATGACTTTATTATTCTTAATAAAGGTTTTTATATTGTTAATACCCTTTGAATGTCATTGAATATCTTATATGTATGTGATTATATACCCTTTCCTTTTTTTTGGAATAAATTGAATATTTTTTATATATGAAGTTGATAATATAAAGACCATATACAAAGAAAAAATTGCCAAGAATAGGCTTCCAAACATAAAAACCAGACCACCACTAAAAAAATTAGTAAATTCTTCCACACTCAAAAGAATAAAATAAAACCAACCAATGATATCCCAAAAGCCCGCAAATGATGAAATTAATGACTCGATATGCTAAGAAGTAGATTTTTAAAAGTTAATGGAGAGTCTAAAGATTCAAAAAAATTATATATGAATGACCCACCAGGCATACAAAAATAACCAACCACTGATCTTGTATATCATATGCTGACCCAAGAAAGACTGAACTAACATTAAATTAAACACATCTACATTGGGAAAGTCGGTTGCTAAAAAAACCTAAGAAATATTAGGAAGACTTTATATCACAGTAAATAATTATCCAATATCAATCCATCCACTACCTTTTAACTAAGACAACTAGATCCCACAACATCCAAGAGTTATCCTTGACCCGTATATTGACTAGATAATTGTTTTATTCATTTTCATCTTCACTGTCATCCTAGGAAAATCCCGATTAATAAAAATTGGTTTAGAATATCTCCATTAATGGGATAAGTTATGATGGAGGAACTATATTACATACCCAAAATGAAATATAAACACAACTAATGACAATCAAATAGGTAATAACATGAAACCTCGATCAATATTGAAGAACACACAAACCAAAAGAACACACATAACTAATAAAACTAAAAGAATAATCAAAGCTTCAGTCCCACATTCCTAGTGGCCTAAGCAACTCAAATATACTACAAACCCAAGTCTAGAAATGGTTTCTTGATTCAAACACATACATGTTGACCAAATAAACCACATCATCTCTTAAATTTTAGTTACACCTAATAAGGTTTTTAAGGAAATTAATCATAATTGGAGAACCAATATGAAGCACCATAATCTATGCCAGTTAAAAGAATCAATATTACAAACCAAAATTAAGGTTTTCCTGAATAAATAAACACCAATGGGAAACCCAAAACAACCATTATTTTTAGAAACCATAAGACATATTTGAAGTTGGTATGAGAGATTCCAAATCCACCATGCTGATCCCATTAAAGTGCTACTAATTTTAGATTCAAAAAATATATGCACATAGTTACCTAAACCCTTTCATATATAAAATAGTGCCTACTATTTACCCTCACATGTAACAAGTAGATAACATAGAATATAGTCCAACTCTCCCTAAGGATGCAACGGATAACATCATCCCTCTAAGGAAGAAGAAGAGCCATGTTCACCCCGCCTTTAAATAGTAAAACCTAGATGAAATACAAAAAAAATGAAATTTTCATCACCATAAAGAAAAAAATAAATTATAAAATAATAGGTTAGATTACTAAAAAGATACTTATATGAGTACAAAATATCAGTGAATGGGAATCTCAATGCTGACAGTGGATGAGGACATAAAACCCTAACCAAAACACAAATATGAAAGTAATGAGATCCTGGACACTAAAAACCAATTACTAAACCTAAAAAACAATCAAAATAGAATGTAGATAAACCCTTATAAAATGGTAGAATGGGGATAGTCAAGGCACACAATATTAACCTCAGTACCCAATCTCTCTATATTTCACCATTGATTATCCCTATTATTTGAAATAAAATAGGGTAAAAAATTATTTTAAAATTATTTCTAATAAATATTAGAACCCAATAATTTATATATAGTTATTTTTAAAATTATTTAATGACTTTATTATAATACACTTGATATATATAAAAAATTCATTGGAAATGTGAAAATCCATCTCTATGTGTAATTCTAGCACATCAAGTGTTTGAGAAAAAGGAATGTTTATTTTTCTATGATATAAATGAAACTTAGATTAATGAATTGATTGAATTTTTATATTAAAGATTTTATTTTACTATTTTAATTTTTTTAAATATAATGTAGTGCTTTTTTATGTGAAATATGTTTTGAAATCAAATTTACCTTATTTTAATTACCTCCAAATATTTTTTAATGAATTTTATAAAAATATATTTCTATATGTTTGGAGAGAACCCAAAAAATGTCATAGGAAAAATCCTTTTTCACCATTAAAATAAAAAACCCGTCACTAAAAACATAAAATTCTATACCTTAAAAAATATAAGTAAAAAATTAGGTCAAATCTCAAACATCCATTAGGTTGAAACGACATTTGAAAACCCTATCTTGGACCAATACCAAACAGGAGTTCCAATGTAGACTAATAATGTTTTCTCCCTCACATAGGAGGAGAATCTAGTACCAATAATTCAAACCAACTCAAAAACCAAACTAGAATAGGGAGAACCACCAAGAACAAGGATAAACCTAGAATTATTGGAGAACCCCACGTCCACTGTGAAAAATCTATAGAAAAAAAAACTAAACCACCGTATAGAAAAATAATATATAAAATTATAAACATAGGATGAAATCCAGATCACCAATGATCATCATGGCCTTCAATTTTTACAATCATCAAAGCACCCCTAAGAATCAACTTCACCAACACTGATACAATAAAGTGAGAAATTCATTCAGAAAAACCAGTTATCTCAGGGATGTCGAAGCTAGGAATTCACTTCTCCAGTATACATGTTTTTCTAAAAGTGATAAGAAATTTCATTAATGATTGGAAATTTGTTTATCTTTAAAAGAAAAACACCACTCAGAGCTCAGATATACCAAATATTAATTATTAAAATTTAATTTAAACTAATGATTTGAGAACAAGAAATCAATACCATGGAAGAAATTTGTATACGGAAAATTGACATGAAATAAACAATAAAACTGGGAATCTATGGGTGAGACAAGGAATCATAATATAGACACAAATAAGGAAGAAATAGGGGCACACAACATCACTATAATCAAATCCAAATAGATTCACTTTTGAGATGAGATCTGGAAACAAGAGTGAACCTACATCGGCATAGTTGAGAAAACCCTAGCGAGGTGGGGTTTCACATAAGAGATAAAATCAAGATACTAAAAAACTCCTCTAAAATGTGAAGAAACGTCGTTAGAGATGAATTATTAGATATATTATAATGGAATAATGTAAAATTGATCATCCAAGGTTATTTTCATCCAAATTGTGCTTACAGTAAATATGAGAGGATTTATTATTGATGTATTATGTTATATTTATTATTTATTGATATTATATGGAGGATCTTGGTGTATAAGTAATATAATTTATTTAATAAATATTGTTAGTAATGATTTTTCATTTAATATCATCATTAGCTGTGATTTATCTCAAACTAATGGGTAATAATTATTCAGGGTTTTTCTCTAACCAATACATACACCTAGTGAGGATTTTTATATAATTGGTAGGTATTTTCGATCAATCATTGATTGAGAAAGTTAGGATTTTGGTTCACATCCTTAGTTGTAATATATATCCATTATTGTACACTATATCATGATTTCTATTATATTATAGTATTCTACATTATGGTGTATTGGTTTTCTTTGGTTTTTTCATGGGTGTGCATTTTGATTTCAAAACTCATACCATGTTTTATCAATATTTTAAAAATATTGTAATGAATAGTGGTTATTTACTTTCAATTTATTTATTATTCTCTATTTGAGTTAGGTAAATTTTAGTGTTTTACCATTATTTTTTAAAAGAAACATAAAAGAATCAATGGTATGTTTTTTATTTGAATATGTCTATAGAAATAGTATTTTATTTTTTATTTTTAAAATTGTAAATATGGTTTAATTATAAAATAATGTAAATATAATACTTAGATTTGTTATATTGATATTTTTTTAAGTCCCTATATGTACATGTTTAGTATGTATGTATATTATAATTATATATTTTTCTTATAGGTATGGGATGATATTCATCTTTCATTAGGAGTTGTCCGTAGGATCTTTTGTTGAACTAAGTCTTCTATGGAATGTAAAAAAATTTTTGTGCCACATAGAGATCGTTTGTCATTTAAGTTTTTTAAATTTTAGGTATATGTATAATGAAATTTTTTTAAATCTTTTGTATTTATAAATTCTTACATATTATATATATATTCATTCATTTTTCATCTATTTAGTATTCTATGTTTAGTTTATTTCCTTTTAGGAAGTATTATATATATGTATAAAATGAATTACATATGGGTGTTTCATGTGGTATTTTTAGTTGAAGACCTTTATTTATTCTTTATTATTTACCAAGGGAAATCATTCCAATTTTCTATGTTGAAACCCTTCGAACTTGTGCCAACAAACAGTGATTGGTAACAAGCCATTGGTTTAAAGAATGCATTTTTTTGATATTATGGGAATATAATCAGTATTTTATGTTATAATAAACATGGTTTATGATTTATCTCATTCAATAACATGAATTTAAAAGAAATTATAAAGATATTTTTATGTAGGTTAAAAAAATTATATAAGTTATATGTTAAAATAAAATGGAAGATTTCATGCTTACAGTCAATAGTATATTTTAATTAAAAAGATTTTTTTCAAATATATTACTCTAAATACATTACATTATTTATGTGATATAGTTATTAATAGTTTATTTAGTAAATATTACCATAATATAAATAATTATTATTTTCTAAAATTGAAGATTTGGTCCCAAAAAATATATATTTTAAAGAAAATATAATTTCTAAGATGATAGTGGGAGTATATTTGTACTTGGATAAAAATAAAGTGTAGAAAATAAATATTTATACCTATTGAAATTCAAATGAAAGTAACTTTATATCCTAGAAATGTTTATAATATATTGGTAAAGATATATATTAATGTAAGGATTTATATTTAAATTTTATTTTCAAATAATCTCTAAGGAAATTTTAGATTTATGTAAAATTTATAAGATTGTGAATATATAAATCTAATAAGAATCATATTTATTTAATGAAAATAACTTATTAACCTCATAACATAAGATTTTTTGAAGAAAATAAGTTTTAGTATTATGTTTAAATAATTGAGAATGGGGATTATGAATATTAATCTTACCATTATTCGAAAAAGTGTTTTTTATAAGATGTTAGCTCATTAAAGGAGTTTATTGGGATTACTTATAAAGTGGTCACATTTAGATATATAATGAGATATATTTTCATATAATTAGTTTATGAAAACCTTATAATATATCACACATAAGTTCTCCAAGATATATATCATGAGAAACTTTATAATTTGATATATTTATTATTCCATACATGAGGCTGAGATAATCAGGTTTAGGATTGGAATATTATTAATTATGTTATCATTAAGATTTAACTAATATGGGATTTTTCCTCCTATATAAATGTTATAAGATATGTACCCTCAATTAGAACACAATTAAGAAGTGAATAGATATACCAAGATATGTGGAATGTAATATGTTTATCTATTTGGATTAGGGAAATTTGATGATCTCATACATATGGATTAATGAAATCTGATGTGTTCATTTGTTTTTTTATTCTATACTTGTATAATATAAAATATATGTTAGGTTATATGAGATTGGAATATTCATTGTCTCGTAGTCACATAATTTCTTAGAAAATTTTATTATTTTAATATACATATTTTATATGATATTAGTAGTGCATAAAATTATAGAGAGCCTTTTTATGGATATTAGGGTAGATAACATTTTAGCCTAAGTAGACTGATTATTTTTATAGAGGTTTAACTATTCTTAAAATTTTTGATTTGAGGTTTTATTTTTATTATCAATGATACAAATATATATGCGATTAAAAATAGAAACTTTATGAATGAGGATATGTTCCATTGTGAATTGTTTTTATAAAACATTGAGATCATGATATCTTATCCAAAATATGTTTTAGAAGATATCCTTAAAGAGTTTTATAAATCATTTTCAAAGTTGTTATTTTTTATGTGATATAAGGTAAAATCACACTAAGTCTATAAATATTTAGTGCAAGTGGGAGTGTGATAAAACTATAAACATGGAAAAAAAATAACATTGAAGTACTTACCATATTTTGTTTTGTGAGAAATTAAGCCATGTCATTGTTAAGGTCACTACATTATGATTTTTTAAATATTAGTGGATAAATTGTAGGATAACACATGTTAGATACTCTCTCTTATTGTTTCTTACATATAACCTATCTTGAGTAGTTTAAACATGATTTCATGATATTTAAATACTTTTATTATTAGATATAAATTATTTAAATAGTAAATAATTAAAATAAAATTTATTCCGAAGATAAAATGAGTTTTATTGTTTTGAAACACATATGAAACATTTTTAGTTATACTAAAACTTTTGAAAAATGTTTTATTTAACAATAAGTATCCTTATATTGATATATAAACTAGTTCATGCCTTGTGTAATTTATCCATGAATTTAAAAATTATTATTATTGAAAATATGTCATAATCTCCTTGATGTTTTCACTCTCATTCTCTCTTTTTTATTAATCTATGGTCATAGAAAGACTTGATAATGATATAATCCTACATTTGTGAAATTAATTTCATATAAATCATAGTTACCTTCAAATTAAGGAGTATTTTTATTAATTTTAATGGATCTATATCAAAATCATATATTATATTTTATATTGATTGACTCCATGGAAATGTGGTATGTTCTTCATTTATGTTTTATTAAATTCAAACAAATGGTTGTATCTTATGTAAAATAGGTTTTATTGGTTTCATTCTTGTAAGTATAGAAAAAGGTTATCTCAAATAGAACATAATATTATGACACCAAAATAATTAAATAATAATAGATAAAGGAATATACCAAAATCTATATGTAATTATATTTCCCTAGGACTCTTTTTCAACATCAATTCATCATGTGGGGATCAACTAAATGGTTATAAAATTAGGAAGTTTATTTAGGGGGCCACTAGTTATCTTTTGGGCCTCTCCAATGTCCCTAAACATCACCAAATATCTTTTTTTGATAAATTTAAATAAAAAATTTCAAACATAAAAATTATAAATATAATTAGTTATGGAAAAATAAAAAATGTAAATCATTTTATCATCATTAATCGAAGGAAACATCTATAATATCTATTTTATAGTGAAACGAGATATGATATGAAATATTAGTCACTAATACTATAATTTACAAATTTTTTATGGGGATGGAGACATTTCCATAATTATAAAAAATATTTTAACTTAATTTATGAATTATATCTTGATTTTTAATCAATTAAATAGTTAAATTATTCTATAATTTTTTGTAAATTAGGAACATAATATTTTATATAATTTTCAAAATTAATATCTATTATAAAGCTTGTTTATGGTTGTAAAGTCATAAATTTATGTCTCTGTGATAATTAAAATATATTTCCAATAGAATAATCTCAATATTTATAGGAATACACCTCAAAATAGAAAAAAGAATGTTTATTTTACAATGAATATGTGGTTATTATACCTTAATCAAACCTATATTGATAATAAATTGTTTTTAAAATAGATAAAAATACTTCAAAATATTAGAACTCGTAAAATTTTTTGTTTAAGGGATGAATAAGAGTGTATTAAATCCTAATTAATAATTTATAGGAACATAGCTATATTTTGAAACACTAACTTTAGTTTACAATAATTAAATTACCTAAAATGATATAAAATTCATAACTTACCAAAAATTTTGTATTTTAAGATCAATTCATGATCAATAATTAATTTTCAGTTCATTTTCTTATTTAAAATTATCAATTGTTTTACATTTTAAAAAATGGCTGAGATAGATTTGTAATTTCAAACTCTAAAAAAATAAAAAATTAAAACTCTATATAAACCTAATATGGGGTTCATTTCTTACTATTGTGACATGGTCATGATTATTATTTTCTAAATGTCTAATGTTAAGGGTCTCTTAGTGAATTAAAATGGTGATTGGATTAATGGATATTTTAAAGGTCCTCTTCATATTATCCAAAATTTTAGGTATTGAATTATTTTTATTGAGATAAATAACCTTAAACTTCTCGAACATATCAACCAACTATAAGGTAAACCCATATAATTTTGAGGTATCAATATTAAAAAACAATCAATGCACTGTGATATTTGTGTGAAAATTGTGTGTACAATGTAATGAATGTCATTTTTGACTTGAAAAATAAACTTTTAATGGATTTATTTAATTTTTATGGTATTAACTCTCCCATTGATTAAGTTTATTTTATTTATGATTAGTGTTTTTTCATCATGATCAACCACCATGTTTCAGTGTGTGAGTGTGTGAGTGTGTGTGACTTCAAGAATACTTTTTTGTCATTTTTTATTTTTTTTATGGATAAAACCTTTATTTATATTTGTTAATGAGAATGTATCATCTTATATTATTTTAAAATTTTCTTTTATTCAATTATATAGGATTTGGATGTCACATTCGGTGATAAAAATTCTAAAAAATACAATGATATTTTTAATGATTACATTGTTTATACTTGAGAATAAATTTATATGTATATATATACACACATATTCATAGATTTTTATTTGTTTTTATTCATTAAGGATTGAAAAATAAATACTTTAATATAACCCAATTCACTTATTAATCGGAAGGAAAATTTTCAACCCAATACAATCCAATTTATGGGATGAATTTTTTTCCAACTGAACCCACTAAAAAATGATTAACCAAATAAAGGGTGGGTTATACCTAACAACTTAATTTATTAATATATATTTAATTTCTTAATAATATTTTGAAAAATTATTAATAAATTATTTTTTTGATCATATTTACTATGAATTTTAAATATTAATTCAACAAAATGAAACTTTTTAACTTTATATAAAATAAATGTAAACAACAGATTTATCAATATTTTCAATAATTTTATTTATCAGAATCTAATAAAATTCTAATATAAATATCTATAAATAAAAAAGTAAATAAAATTAATTTTAGAAAATAATTTTATGGGTTAACTAAATATATGTATTCAAAAAATATAATTATTTTACCAAAATAAAAAAGAAAAGTTGAGATTTAAAATGTATGGGTTCTGCCATGGACTAAGATATGATATATTACAGGTTTATTTTTTTTAACGTACAATAGTTATACTATTCATAAATTAGTTTAAACTACAAGGTATAATATCTTTACATTCTAACCCCACACAATTCATGAAATATTATGTGCCATAATTCATTCTCATTCTAATTATAATGAATTTTTCTCCACTCCCATAGATTATTTGGATTCGATGAACCCCGCAACCCTATTATCTTTCTTCTTACTTGATTTTCCAACCTTAACACATTACACAAGATCAATGTGTGAAAACTGACTCTATAAATTAGTTATCAATAACAGTAAAAGTATCACATTAAACTTATTTTCCCATATCATGATATAAATGCATCGAAACATGTCATTAAAAACACATTAATCCATGTAAATTCCACATTTTCCACTATTAATTAAAAAATGGACCACTTTAGGACTGGTCAATTTGGTTTAAAACAACATGTATACTCAGTATTTTAAGAATTATGAATCGATCATTGTATGTATGGAGACAAGAATTCCCTTTCTTCGCCATGACTTACTTTAATAAGAAATCACATTCTTATTAATGAATTCATTTGTTTCAGAACCAACAATGATTTCTAATTACAAAATTATTTTTTTATATGTTATTATAATATATATATAATCTATAAATATATATACTCCCACTTTCATAGAGGTTTATATTTATTGACATATAAATTATGAATACATATATTTTTAGATTATATTTTTTATTTTTAGAAAGATATATAAATTATTAAGTAAATTTTTAATGATGGTAATAGGTCTTAAAAATGTGGAAAGATTCTCCATAATAATATCTACTCATATATCATGGATTAATATTGAAACAAATTGTATTAATGTTAGTTTTATTAGAAATAAATGTCATTTTTAGTTTATTGGAAGATTTATGGAAAGCTATATAAGTTTGGTGATGGTTCAAAGGAGTTTGGGAGGATGATAAATATCATAGTTTAAAAATTATGATCACATCATGAATATTTTCTAGGAATATAGAATGTTATAAGGAGAAAAAAATATGTTTTCGTGATTCAAATAATTCAAAATTGTTGGGTCTCATGCTATAGTGAGTACCCCATTATAATTTTGGACCTCACTATTTTGGATAAAATTTTAAACCTTTCATAGAAGAGGTTTTCATTTTCCAATGTATCTTTCATAGTATTCAACTCAATTTATACAAGAATAATATGGAATTTTGTATGAATAAACCAAGGTTGTGTATGACAAAATCTTATCATAATGGTAAGGATGTAAAAATTAGTGTTATTTTTGTTTAGTGATAAAATATAAATCATTTCAAAGATAAAATCATCATGTCACAACTTTATTAGAAGGTTTAAGTAAAATAAAAGTGGAATCTCTATGATTGGTGAATAGAGTTAAATTTTTTAAAAAAAATTGATGAGATAGATTTATTGGGAGTTCTTAGAGTTTATAGAACGAACATCATCAGTTAAAATGAAGCTAGATGGTAGTGATTTACTTGTAAATATTCCAAAGTATGGATTGAGGTATAGGACATCGAAGGTGGATATTTATTTTAGTTTAAACATACTTTCCAAAAAGATGAAATTGTTTTTATGAAAGATAAATATATTACACAAATATCTATGAAAAAGAATATAATATAGTTGTTTTAATTTCAAGAGAAAATATGTAAATTAAGAGTTAATTTTTAATTCATTGAATACCATTGAAGATCAGGTTTTAGAGTCAATTGTTTGAACATACTTTTGGTGATACAAAGGTGAATATCATAGAATAATGGATAACACCCATAATTTATGGTGTCATTTCATTTCTTAGTTAATATTGTAAGTTCAATCTATGTGTTAATACTATAATTTCTTGAATACATTTTTAAATAAATTAGTAGATGAGAGTAAGAGGTCATAGACCTTAGATAACCTATGAGATTCTCCTAAATATTATAATAACAAATTAGACATGTAGTTATTAATATAAGGACCCAGCCTTATTACATTACATAATCTTGATTTTAGTCAAGAAATCACTTCCTTTAATATTGAGGATCTCTTCAGGTTTAGATATTTAGAGATTTGGGTCATAAAACATTCATAAAATTATACATTATTATAGATTGGATACTATAAAAATAGTATTCATTTTTTGCAAAATATAAAAAATTTCAAATGAAACATGATTTATTTGACAATTCTTCAAATATTTAACTTAGATTATTTATTTGTCTTACTCATCCTTGTAACCTGTGAAAATAATTTAAAAAATTAGATGAGAAAAAAAATCTCATTAAGGGATATAAAAAAGAAGGAAAGTCCATGAATACTTGTAACATATAAAAACACTTTCAAAAGGAATACTTGTCACCCATATATACTTAATTTTTGTAACATGATATTTCCACAAGATCCCCACAAAACATAAGAACATAAATTGAACCATAAAGGTATCTTGGGGAATTACTTAAATAATTTTTAACCCTCTCGGATACCTTATAATTTGTAACCCTCATGGCTACCTTACAATTTCTGTAACCATCACAGTTACACTTGGAGTAACCATACGGCTGACCTCCAACAAACACATACCCAATACATTGGAGGGAAATATAGGTCACACCCTTCATAATAAACAATTAAAAAGAACCAGAACACAATCATACAACATGAATAATTTCATAAAAACATTTCTTTTGAATTTTGTAAAACAATATTTTTAAATAGGATTTTAAAGGAAAAACACCTCACATAAATCATATAATTGAAGAGATAATTATTATAGTAGATTTAATATGTATATAAACTATAAATACACATAATAAAACATAATATAAATAGAACTTATCCCACACAACAATTCTAACACCACATAAATAACGAAATAGAAGGTTAACCCAATGAATGTAAATCATGTTAAGAATTCCCTAACATCGAGATTGTCTTACTTAAAACATGTTTAAACCCCATGTATAATGGTTAAAAGAGTGTTATTGATATCTTGAAAAAATATCCATATTTATAATACCTTATATAATCATTTAATTACATAATATTACCCTTTAATGGTTAGTATTTGGATCCTTGCACTGTTTTTTGGGTGAGTTCTTTACTTGATTTCCATGATTAGTTCATGATGGTTGTTCTTGTCAATTAGAAGTGAAACTCCATAATTGGAATGGAATGGTATTTACATATTCCAGAATCCATAAATTATCCCATTTATCAATTTAAATTATGAAATAAAGATGATTCATACGTTAAAACATTAATGATGTTTGTTTAGATCATTTTAGTGGTTCTTTGATAATAACGACCTCATTTTGTTTTTTAAATTAAAACCACGTGTAAAAAAGAATTAAAGAACCATGGATGAGAAATAATACATATATTATAACCTGGTTCAACCATAAAAATGGTTACATGACTAGTCTAGAAGAAATTAAAGGAAATTGAAATCACACCATCCATGATGTCGGTAATTCGACACATCACAGATAATGTTTCTAATTCATTGAATAAGTTGGGAGGAGGAGAAGATTGATGATGAATTTTCCATGAACATGATAACATCTAGAATATACATGATTCTTAATCTCTCATTTCTCTTGTATAAGAGTAGTTGAGGAAAGAAGAAAAAAATAAAGGAACTCAAAATAAAAGAAAAATTGAGAAATCTCTCACAAAAATTCGGCAACCTAACGGTGTCACTTAAAATTTCATAAAATATTTTGATGAGAGAAAAGGGGTATCTATTCATTCATATATAATATGGGAAGAAAGGTGAATATGTAATTTCTTATCCCTACATAATCCAAAATAAATGAAAAATAATAACATAAAATGAAATAAAAGAAAGAAAATAAATGAGGACGTTTACCTCTTGATCTCTTATCCATGAGATCCTTCTTAAGGCCTTTGGTTTTGGAATTTTGGAAGGACCAGTAGCTCTAGGACGTGGGGAAGATCCTTAGGAGGATTATTTGTCAGAACATAGGTAAGTCTCAAGGATCGGAAGGAAGAGGGAAATGAAGGTGGTATTTATAGTGGAGGAGAGGGGGTATTTTTTCATTATTTTAATCATTATTATAATATTTTTGCTCAAGACTACAAATAATCTTAATTAACATGTCACCAAATAGTAATAATTGAATGTGAGTTCAAACCAAGTGAGATTACATCACTTATGATGTCATAAATAGTGTATTTAACTGATAATATGAATATACGGTATTTTACTATATTTCACTATTCATCAAAAATTCAATAATTTTAGAAAATACAAAAAAAAATAACCATTTCCATTTTTCAACATGTATAATTCATAAATGAAGTCCATTTTTTGAACATAATTTTTCAAATATCATTAATTTAATTTTTAAATAAAATCATACTTAATTCAAAAATTAATAATTTAAAAACAGCAACTGTTTTTATATCACATTGAAAAATTAATCAAGATGCCATTATCTTAAAGCCCCAAAAAAATAAAATAATAACACAACTTACTATTCATTAGGTTCATATTACTATTCATATTATTATTCATAAGGGTATGTTACTATTCACCAAAAAAACAAGTTGGCTCTATTAGACTCCAAATAACATACTAAACACAGTTGTAGATGAACATTTTTGAAATTCAAAACATAGAAGTGGAAAAAAAATAAAAGGAAAATTATAAAAATCTACTTAAAACAAATTTCATGAATTTAAATATATTTTTTAAAACTTTGGGGTGTTTCATTATCCACGCCTTCTAGAAATTGCATCCTCGCAATTTGATTTACTTATTAAACAAGTGAGTGTTCCTTTTTCTCATTGCATTACCAGACTCCCATGTAACTTCTTCTACCATGTGGTTTCTCCACAAAATATTTACCCGGTGGATTTCCTTATTTTGTAATACCTGTTCCCTTAGATTAAGAATCTGAACTGGTTTCTCTTTATAGGAAATGTAATCTTCTAGCTAAACTACTTCTGGGCTCAAAACATGACTTGAATCTGGCACATACTTTCTAAACATCGAAATGTAAAAAACATTATGTACCCGAGATAAACTCGAAGGAAAAGCTACCCGGTATGAAACTGGTCCAACTTTCTCTAATATTTCAAAATTACCAATGAACCTCATGCTTATTTTTTCTTTCTTACCAAAACACATCACACTTTTTCAAGGAGAGATTTTAAAGAAAACATGGTCACCTACCTTGAATGATAAATATTTCCTTTTGTTATATGCATAACTTTTATGCATGCTCTAAGATATCCTCATGTGTTTCTAGATCATATTAACTCTATCAACCAATTCCCCAACTAATTACGACCCCATAAACTTTATTTCGTTAACATCATCCCAAAACACTGGAATCCAACACCACTTCCCATACAATTCCTCAAAAGGTTCCATCTGTATACTAGAATGAAAACTGTTTTTATAAGAAAAATAAACTAAAGAAATATGTTGATCCCAACTTCCCTGATATTCCATTGAACAAGCTCGAAGCATATCCTCCAAATTCTGAATCGTTCATTCTGACTTCTCATCTAATTGAGGATGAAAAGTTGAACTGAAATTTAACTTTGTACCCAATGACTTCTGAAGTCCCTTCCAAAAGTTAGAAGTGAACCTGGGATCATAGTCAGATACAATGGAAATAGGAACTCCATGTAACCTTAAAATCTATTTGAGGTACATTCGAGAAAGCTGATCCAAAGACATTGTATCTCAAATAGAAAAAAATGTGAAGATTTTTTCAGCCAATCAACAATAACCAAAATTTAATAGTTTCCTCAAGATGTCTTAGGTAGTCTCACCCCAAAGTCCATGGATATATTCTCTCATATCCAATCTAGCACAGGAAAAGGTTTAAGCATCCCCTTTGGTAATTGCTGCTCTGCTTTAACTTGTTGACATGTCAAGAATTTCACAGTAAATTCTTTAATATTCCTTTTCATTCTATCCCACGAGTAATACTCCCAATTGTATCTGTACATATTAGTACTACTAGGATGAACAAAAAATTGACAACTATGAGCTTCACACAACAAATAATTCTTCAACTGGGAATCACAAGGAACACACAACATTTTTCTTAATCTTAAAACATAATCTCTATCAAGGTTAAATTCTGAAAACTCACTCATTTTAACCAGTTCTACCTTTTTCGTAGTTCATGTTCTTCCTTTTATGCTCGCTTAATTATGTCTGATAATGATGAATGCACTGGAACCTATGATAAAACATAGGTATTTCTTATACCAACAAATTCTAAGCCAAAATTCATCAATGGATCATGTTCCAAATGTAACTTGGTTAATGATTCATGATGTTTTTGACTCAAGGCATCTACCACTTTTTTTTATTTTCCAAGATGGTAATTGATCGTGAAATAATAATCCTTTATCAGTTCAAGAAATCTTCTCTACATCATGTTT
The DNA here is from genome assembly GCA_963277665.1 of Viscum album. Classification (NCBI taxonomy): domain Eukaryota; kingdom Viridiplantae; phylum Streptophyta; class Magnoliopsida; order Santalales; family Viscaceae; genus Viscum; species Viscum album. Next base: position 512,085,086 of record OY728163.1, on the reverse strand, counting down.
AATTCCTTCTGATTGAATATATACTTCAGAATTTTATGGTCAGTATATATTTGATAGTTGGCTCCATATAAATGATGCCTACAAATTTTTAATGAAAAAACCACAGCTGCCAATTCCAAATCATGTGTGGGATAATTTAACTCATGAGGTTTTATTTTTCTTTAAGCATAAGAAATTACCTGAACATTCTCCATCCAAACACAACCAAGTCTCATCAAAGAAGCATCAATGTAGATGACGAACTCACCATTTCGGGAAGGCAAGGCTAAAACTTGATCATTCACAAATCTCTTCTTCAGTTCCTGAAAACAAAAATCACATTCTTTTGTATGAACAAATTTAACCCCCTTTCGTGTTAACTTAGTTATCAGGCTATTTAACCATGAAAATTTCTTAAAAATCCATCAACAATAACCTGTTAATCCAAGAAAACTATGAATCTTTGTAACATTGGTAGGTCTTGGACATTAATCATCCACTTTTGTTTTGGTAGGATCAACTATTATTCCATCCTTATTTACAATGCTCCAAAAAATCTATTTCATACAAAAATCACACTTTCTGAATTTTCCATACAGTTTCTTTTCCTTTAAGGTTTGTAAAACAACCCTTAGATATTTTTCATGCTCATCTTTATTTTTATAAAATACTATAATTTCATCAATAAACACAACCAAAAACATATCCAAGAACTCATGGAATATTCAATTCATAAGATTCATGATTACAACAGGTGCATTAATTAGTCCAAACGGCATAACGACAAATTCATAATGTCCATATCTAGTACAAAAGGCTGTTTTTGGGATGTCATCCTTCTTCACCTTCAGCTGATGGTATCCTAATCTCAAGTCAATCTTGGAAATGTACTGATCTCCCTAGAGATCATCAAACAAGTCATATAAATGAGGAAAAGGATGCTTGTTTTAACAGTAATGTTATTCAAATCTCTATATTCAATGCAAAATCTCTTGAAACCTTCATTCTTTTTAACAAACAAAACTAGAGCACCCCATGGTAAAGTGCTAAAACGATTGAATCCTTTATCATGAAAATCCTACAACTGATTTTTCAATTCAAGAAGTTCTATTTGATCTATACGATGTGGGGGTTTTGAAATTGGCTTAGCATCATGAACTAATCAATTCTGAATTTGACTTCTTGATCAGGTATGACACTAGGTAACTCATCAGGAAAAACATCAAGGTATTCATTTACCACTGGAACATCATTAATCATAATTGTTCCCTTGATTTCAAAAATATGAGCAAGATAACATTAATTTCCATCTTTCAACATTTTTCTTAGCTTCTTGATATGTTATCCATTGTATGGTTTCATTCTTGTAAAAAAACTGAAACTATTTTTAAAAAACAACTTCTTTAGCTCTACAGTCTATTTTAGCATGATAAATAGAAAGACAATCTATTCCCAAAATAACATAAAACTTGACTAAGGGTAAAAAAACAAAGTTTGAAGGTAAATTATTTCCACAGACCATAATATAATGATTCTTATAATTCCACTTTTCTATGAGATTTCCCCCTGGTGTTTTAAAAACAAGTTATGGTCTCATTTTTTGAGGTGATATATCCAATTTACCAGAAAATATTTCTGAGATAAAGGAATGTGTAGACCCCTTATCAAACAAAACATTAGAAAAATCTGAGTAAAAAAAAGTACCTGATACAAATTTATTGGATGTCCCGACAACTACTGTCATAGTCACAAAAGATCTCACTACACCTTTCCGCTTATAGTCTAGCTTCTTTGCATTATTTGGATCTCTCTTTGGGTAGGCATTTGCATAGTGACCCATCTCGCCACATTTAAAAAAACTTTATAGTTTTCTTATCAAGATTAGTCTTTGAATCATTTTCATTACTATCTTGGTCCATATGTCATAACTCACCACATTAAAAACACTTCCCAATTTTTCTAAGACATTCCCCTGGGTTCTTATTACCACAATTTTCACAAACTAAAAATTAGATTTTTTTACCATCAAAATTATTTTGTTTATTCTTACCCATTTCCTTCCATCTGGACCTCTTCTTCTCCTTGATTCCAAAATTCATGTGATCATCAACAAAATCCATCTCTACCCTCTTAAAACATCGAACAAGTTTCTCAAAACTTTTGAATTCATAGGAGGCCAATGCACTTCGATACATTGTCTTTAATCCTGAGTAAAAACAGATGATTTTTCTATTAAGATCTAGAATAATATTTTGAGCATACTTCGCCAGTCGGGTGAAGATTTATTCATACACAGCCATTGAATACTCCTACTTTTTCTTCAATTCAAGTAATTTATTTTACATCCTAAGTCGCACCACCTTAGGAAAATATTTTTCAAGGAAAATACTTTTAAATTCATCCCACTCTAAGGCATAAAAATCCTATCTATTCATGATATTCCTTACCATTGACCACCACAAATTAGTTTCACCTTCAAAATGTTAAATGTAAAGACTTACCTTTTGATTATCTGAACATCCCATAACATCAAATATTATTTCATGTGATTTAATATGTCCCTCAGCTGTTACTGGGTCAGAAGATTCATTGAAAGCATGAGGGTGTAGTCTCATAAATTGTTCCATTGTTGTCATGTTCTGTTGTGGTACCTATGGTTGTTCACTTTCATTTATTCCACCTCCATTTATTTCCTATGTTAGCTGATCCATTACTATCACAAACTTCTCGGTTCCAATCCTTACCATTTTAGGCTCCAGATTCGAAAGGATGTCATTCTTTTGGTGCCTCTCCTCTTCAGCTTCCCTATTTCTTCTATGGATAACCATTCTGAAAAAACATATCTTAGACAAAGAAACATAGTAATCATCAAATGCTATAACATTTCAAATTAATCATAGAGTAGATATCATTTCTGGTATTCTTTTAATATCATCCTTACCCATAAAGTTATCTAAACCATCCTATGATACCAACTATAAGGACCCAGCCTGATTAAATTACATAATCTTGATTTTAGTAAAGAAATCACTTAATTTCACATTGTGGATCTTTTAAAGTTTAGATTTTTAGAAATTTGGGACATAAAAAATTCATAAAATTACACATTATTATAGAGTGGATACCATAAGAATAGTATTCATTTTTTCAAAATATAAAACTTTTTAAATGAAACATGATTTCTTTGAAAATTCCTCAAACATTTACCTTGGATTATTTCTTTGTCTTACTCATCCTTATAACCTATGAAAATCATTTCAAAACATGGGATAAGCACAAAAATCTCAGTAAGGGAAATAAAAAAAGAAGGAAGTCCAGGAAAACTAGTAACATATAAAAACATTTTTAAAAGGAATACTTGTCACCCATATATACTTATTTTGTATAATATGATATTTCCACATGATCCCAACAAAACATAAGAACATTATAGGAATGATAAAGGTATCTTGGGGCATTACATACATAGTCATGTAACCCTCTGCTACATTATGATTTGTAAATCTCACGGCTACCTTACAATTTGTGTAACCATCACAGTAACACTTGGAGTAACCATACGGCCAACCTCCAACTTACACATACCCAATGCATTGGAGGAAAATATAGGTCCCAAATTTTATCATAAATAATTCACAAGAACATGAACATAATCATATAACATGAATAATTACATAAAAACATTTCTTTTAAATTTTGTAAAATAGAATGTTTAAATAGGATTTTAAATAAAAAACCCCTAAAATAAATCATATAATTGAAGAAATACATATTGGAGTGGATGGAATATTTGTATACATTGTAAATAAACATTATAAAACATAATATAAATAAAACGCATCATACAAAAAAATTCTATAACCACATAAATAACGAAGTAGAAGGTTAACCCAAAGAATGGATATCGGGTTAAGAATTATCTTACCTCGTGCTTATCTTACTTAAAATTTGTTTAAACCTCCATTATAATGGTTAAAAGAGTGCTATTAATATATTAAAGAAACATATCCATATTTATAATACCTTATATGATTATTTCATTACATCATTTCACCCTTTAATTTTTAGAATTTTGTTCCTTGCTCTATTTTTTGGTTAGTTCTTTACATGATTTCCATGATTGGTTCATGATGGTTATTCTTGTCAATGGGTAGCGAAACTCTAGAATTGGAATGGAATGGTATTTACATATTCCATAATCCATTAATTATATCATATATAATTTTTAATTCTAAAATTAAGATGATTCATAAGTTAAAACATTAATGATGTTTGTTTAGATCATTTTAGTGGTTCTTTTATAATAACGACCTCATTTTGTTTTATAAATTAAAATCATGTGTAAAAAGAATTTAAAAACCATGGATGATACATAATACGTATATTATAACATGTTTCATCATTCAAAATGGTTTCATGACCAGCCTTGAAGGCATTAATGAAAATTTAAATCACACCGTCCACGATGTCGGTAATTCGACACATCACGAACAATGTTTTTAATTCCTTGAGTAAGTGGGGGAGGAGAGGAAGATTGATGATGAATTTAACATGAACATGAGAAAATATAGAATATACATTATTTTGGATCATTCATGCCTCTTGGATAAGAGGAGGTGAGGAATTACGAATAAAATAAAGGAAGTCAAAATAAAAGAAAAATTGATAAATGTCTCATGAAAATTCGACAGCCAAACTGTGTCACTTAGAATTTCATAAAATATTTTGATGAGAGAAAAGGGGTATATCATAATTATTATATAATATGGGAATTAAAGGGACTATGGAATGGAATATCTCTACATAATCCAAAGGCAATGAAAAAGAATAACATAAAATGAAAGAAAAGAAAGAAAATAAAAGAGGATGTTTACCTCTTGATCTCTTCTCCTTGAGATCTTTCTTAAGGCATTTGGTTTTCACCTTTTGGAGATACCAGAATCTCTAGGACGTGGGGAAGAGCCGTAGTAAGAGTATTGGGTAGAACATAGGTAAAGCTCAAGGGTTTATATGTGTGGGAGGAAGAGGAAAATAAGGGTGGTATTTATAATGGATGAGGGGAGTATTTTTCATTATTTTAATCATTATTATAATATTTTTTCTCAAGACTATGAATAATCATAATTCATGTGACTCCAAATAGTAATAATGGAATGTGATTTTGATCGAAGTGGGATTAAATCAATTATGATGTCATAAATGGTGTATTTAACTAATAATTTGAATATATGGTATTTTACTGTATTTCATTATTCATCAAAAATTCAAGAATTCAAGAAAAATCCAAAAAAATAACCCTTACCATTTTTCAATGTCTAAAATTCCAAAATGAACACCATTTTTTGAAAATAATTTTCTAAATATCATTAATTTATTTTTTAAATAAAATCATACTTAATTCAATAATTAATAATTTAAAAATTATAACTGCTTTTATATCACATTGAAAAATTAATCAAGATGTCATTACCTTAATTCCCTATGAAAATAAAATAATAACACAATTTACTATTCATTAGGGTCATATTACTATTCAGATTACTATTCATAAGGGTATGTTACTATTCACCAAAAAAACAAGTTGGTTCTATTAGACTCCAAATAACATACTAAACACAATTGTAGATGACCGTTTTTTAAAATTCAAAACATAGAAGTGGAAAATTTGTTTTTAAAGGATAGTTATAAATATCTTCTTAAAACAAAGTTTCATGCATTTCAATTTATTTTTTAAAACCTTGGGGTGTTACAATTAATATGAAAATAAACACATTGTTGATATGTGATCCTCAAATGTATACTATAATGGGTGAACCAAGTAAAATATCAGTGTTCTTAATCACTTTTTTTCTGCAATTTTGGTTGTGTGGATGTGTAAATATTATGAAATATTATATGTGTTTCAATAGATTTAAAAACAAGATCCATAGAAGTTGTATACCATAAGAGAAATTTGAAACACCTGAATTCACCCCTGGGTGTGTATTGGTATTTCTTGTTACAATAGATAACAAATATAATTTTAAAAATAGATATATTAAAATGTATATTTTAAATAATAATCTCATTAAAAGTTTTGAATTTTTCACCAGTAAGGTTCAAATAGTTGTTCCATTTTATTACTTAATTTTATTAGAGAAGATTATTTTAATTTTATTTAAATAAAAAAATATAATGATTTGGTTGTCATTATTTTGAATTGAGAGTAAAATTTGATAATCCATATATATCTAAATAAAGTGTTGAGCATAACCATGATTTTCAATATAAAGGGTTATTTTCTAACTAAGTTCATCATCCCCACTACATTTGAGTTATTACACTAATTATACCTTATCATAGTTTCTCTCTCTGGTGCATACACCTTCAACTTTCAATAAGTCATAAAATCACTCTAGATTAATCACTTATTTCTTATTATTTTTTGATGGTTGGTACAACTAAATGGTCAAAAATATGTTTTGACAAATCAACTATAAATGGTTTATAGACTTTTAGTAATATTATAACAAATAATCTATTTATAAATATGTGATCTGATATTAGGGATACAATAATATATCTCAAATATAATAATTTCAATCCTTATAATTAAGAGTTTCTATATGATTTTTATAGTATTAAAAAGTATAAAATGTAAGTCACTTTTAGGTGTAACATTTTTTAAAGAGAGGATGAAGAGTTCACCATAACATTTGATCAGTTTTCTTCTAGTATTTTGAACAATGTAAAATGCGTTATGGTATCTAATAGTATTTGGGCTAGTAAAAGACAATTTAAAAATTATTAAATTGTTTATCATCTATTTAAGGGTAAAACTTCCCCTTTTAGGAAGATAAGTTTAGATACTGAACATATGATAATTTTTAAATAGATTTAAACCCTTGTATTGTCATAGAAGTTACATATATATATTATAATAGTATAGATATATATTTTTTTCATTTCCATTTCATCATGTGATACATCAATATAGCTCATAATTTGGATTTTATCAAAGATACACATACGATTATTATGAGGATAAAACATCTTCATTTTAGAATATTTATTTCTATTATCTATTAAAAGCTTATTAGGTTTGAGTAATAGATTATGTTTAGGGAACATAACCCTATAATGATAAACCAATAAATAAATAAACTATATTAAATTTGATATTTTTTTATGATCATATGGAAAATTTTCATATTCAATTAGAACTTGATAAGTAATTGGTAATATAACCTCACTCTAAAATATTTTTTGAGTCAAATAGTGGATTTATAAAAGATCCTCAATGGTATCTAAACATTAAATTTTCTGATAATGAGGAAGAATAATCCTAAACTCCACCTTTATTCATTCACCCTCAACCAAAAATAAAAATGAAAAAAAATAATTAACTCCCTTTGAAAAGAAATATATATGGGTGATTCTTATAAAGTATACTAGACATGAAGAGTAAATGAAAGGAAATTCACGATCTATAAAAATGAAATATTTCTCCTAAATGGACTCTATATACTTAATAAAATATACCTAAATGAAACCATTATGATGTAAAGGAACTGAAATTTGAAAACTTTTCATAAAATTAACCAATATAACTCACTATTAATAATCATAGGATATAAATAGGAAACATATAGTGATGGATATAGCTAAACTATAAGCACGTGAAAAGAAAGAAGAAAAATTCCTTACACCTTCAGTAAAGATTGTCAATACACTCTCTAAACTAGCCTCCATATATCTTTATTGGGATTATTTTTTCCAATATTTTACATAAAATGAAAGGGAAAGAGATAGTATACAACAGATAAATATTTCCCTCTAGTTAAATAATATATTAGTTCTTAAAAAGATTATTAAAAAGTCCAGTACTCTACTACACTATCCAAAAGTGGTATCATAAATTGAATATTAAAATCATTTTATCTATATAATAAATTTGTTTTTATTATGTTATATTCATAACTCTTATATTCCACAAACTATACTCATTACAATATTCCAACCTTATGACCATGTTGAATCTATCTATGGGATCTTGAACAATCTTTAAAATGAAAATTTTCTTCATAAAATTGAGATACGGGACTTTCAAACTTATTAGAATGAGGAAAATCCGAAATTTAAAAATTATGGGGGATAAAGATAATCATAATATTCAAATCTATTCTTTTTAAGGCTATAAAATTCTTACTAGTCTTAGATGAGAAGATGGATCTCTGAAATGAAAAATTCAAACAAATTCCTCCCCCAGTACCAGGAATAGAACAATTTATTTTTAATAGAGTTCTTACACCAGAGAAAAGAATGATTGACCTAAAATGAAATTTGAAATTCAAAACCAACACCAAACCTGGAGAACGCTTCAATCTAAGAGTCACTGCGTCAGCCAGAATCACGTCGCTTCCATCCGCCATCATCAACATGGAACGCCATAGTTGTCTCGACATCCACACCGCCCGAACCATTGGAGCCGATGAACGGAGCAAAGAAAACCAACCAGAAATTATCACAACCAGAACACGAACATTCGCATACAAACCATAACAGACCTTCACGGATGGCTTCAAGAAAGAAAATCCCAGAAAACAACTCATCATCGTCGCCCATAACACCACTTCAGGAAGAAAAACCGAATAATCACTAGAAACGTAACAACTCCCTTGGTGTTGTTGAAGAATACTTAGAACATCACCATCGTCAAAGAGGCTGCAAACCAGAACCATCCCGACTCTGTTCGCGCCTAGAATCCCGATGGTCACCAACCCACACATCCAGAAACTTCTTAGTACCGCCGCTCCAGCTCCGACACAAGCATCAATCGAGGAACACCACATCTCGGAATAAATCCAGCTTTAGAAACGCCTCCTGAAACACCGATAACTGAAAAATCCACACATCCCAAAGCCGCCAAGAATCTACTGTAGCAGATCGATAGGGACCGTGATGGAGGAATCGGAAGCCGGAGTAGCATATGAATCGAGCTAGGGTGAAACCAGAGAAGCTCATCTTGGCCGGGCCGTCAAATACTGTGCGTCGAAGCTATCGCCCTGCAAAAAACACACCAGGGGAAGAAAGAAAATATTAGAGGGGGAGGAAGGATGGAGGAAAGGGGGGAGACGAATCCGAAGATGCGCCTCCCCCAGCCGAGGAATCGCCGAGAAACCCTAGCGGAAGGCGATGAGGGCTTAAACTTTTCTTTAAACTATCAAAATATTATATTTATGAAAAGGTGGAGCTTATTAAGTCTATTTTTAATAAAACAAATAAGATACATTATTTCGATTAATAATAATAGTATAAATTTTTTTAAGGCTCTCATCGAATTTTTTTGATATTTTTATTATGCTATAAAATGTTTCACTTTATGAAGATGATAGCTATTAAAATCATGCATCTACTAGAATATCATAATATTATCTAATATAATCATGGAATGAAATATACCATAAACTATATTCTAAATATATAGGATCAATAATATTATCTATATTGGTTATACTTTGTGGCGATCTAGAAATACTTTTACTCATAATGGAATATCTATTATCTAGAATACATGTTTGTAGAAGATTATATATAGTCTTATAAAAGACATATATTTTATAAATAGATGAAAAATTTACCAAATATTCATAAAATTATTTATATTTATGTCAAATTTGTTATCACCACAAAAATTACTTTTGAAAACATTTTATAAGGTATGCCAAGTTAAATTTATGATGATGTTTGAATACTAAATCCAAATTCATTTATCGAGAATATTGCAACCTAATGTTATAATTGTTATAAATATCAACATTCAAGGTTTTTAGTATATATAAAAAATTTATATTGAATTAGGAAATGTTAAAAAAATATACTAATTAATATAATCACTACTGAATTCTTGATCTCTTAATAAGATTTTCCAAGAAAAATTCATTGTGTCTTTTATTCATCATTTTTAAATTTTTATTTCTCCCTTATAACTTTTCATTCACTTTGTAAACATTTTAAAATGACATGAGGTTTATTTTTCATTTTTAACCTACCAATCATACTCTTTCTAATATTTTAATTATGTATGTGTTGGTAATAAGTTCCCTCCCAGTAAGTTATTACTACTTGTAATTAGTATAGAGACCCATATAATTTAGTTATAAGATCCTCCTACCACTTTGGATTAAAATTGAATAATTTTTTGGTATATATTCTTGTGTATCATATGATAGTGGATTTATAGGGAACTAAGAACTTATTATCCTAAATCTATTTATAATTTTTATTATGTCTCTTTAAATTTATATTTATGTTTTACTTACCATTTAAAAAACTGGATTTTATTATTATTTATCTTTGTTTTATTTTTTGTATATTCGTTTTTTACAAAAAAAAATATTTTTGGATGCTTTCAAAAAATTCAAATTATCCAATTTTGGATCTAAAAATAAATTAAAAATTATATTTATTCATTGAATTTTTTTAGAGGTTAGATTCTATAAATTTTTAAATTATCTAATCATTGAAATCTTGATGTTTTCATACTGAAATGATAATAAAAATGGTTAATGTGTGGACAAATTTATTTTATAAAATATATTTATGGGTTAATATCAATATATTATTATATGAAGTTCTAAAGATAAATAATTTGGTTAATAATTTCTAAAAATATCATATTCAAATTTTATTAGGACTAAACTGGTGTTTCGATTTTTAAATTATTGATTTCATTGATTGATCATCTTATTAGGATTATTTTAATCTACAGTATGTACTATTAAATTTATTTTAATAATATTATTTTAAAATATAAAATGATAGATTCACTCAGTTTGAAATATAAATCATCAAAATATATGATTCAATTAGGAAGAGCTATGTATTTTATAGGTTTTTTACCTTAAAAAGGTTGTGATATTCCTTGGTCATAGTGTATAAGAACCGGAAACCATTTCCATTAAATTATTCTTATTTGTGTTTTTGCTTCCTGGTCTTCCATATACTCTAATTAACCTATAATTTAACAATATAACATCATTTTTTTGCTAATTTATCATTACATCCCCTATTTTATTTCTTCTAAAAAACATCTTTTGGTAGATTATCCATTTTTCATAAGTAGTTGGTTTATTACAAAACATTTCACCATGATGTTTCAATATTTCATGAGTATTTGTGAAAATTTAAATAAAAAAATTGGCATAATTACTAATAAAAAAATATTTTGAAAAAATCAATTAAATTTACATCTATATTTTTATTTTTGAAGATATATTCAAATATTTGAATAAAATTTTAAAATACTTTTTGGAACTGTTGGGTAGTTCAATATAGATTGGATAATATCCCATGAATTTTTTTCTATAACCATAGTTATAACCATTAAAATTGGGGAAATGGTTTATAAAATAAAAACTCTAGGATGTCAGGTTTTATTTTGTTAGACTTGTTAGATTCATTGAAAAAGTATAAAGGCATTGATATCATATACAAGTCCCAAAATAAATGGTTAAAAATACTCAAGTGAGGGTGAATTGAGAAAGCCAAGACTTTATAATATTTTTATTAATATTTCACACGAAGTATTTTTATATACTATAGTTAAAGAGGTCGAAATTATAAAACCTAATGTTACTAATCAATAAAATTTTGGTTCAACACTATATGAACCTACTATCTAATTATATTATTGACAGATTCTATGTATATGGTGTACTTTGTAGTTTTTGGAAACTTTATGAAACTATATGTTTATGATAAATGTTTGTAATAAAAATACTCAGATGATGACTAATTAAAACCACAACTAGAAGATATAATATATACTAATAAAATATATTATTGATAATGCATGTGAGATATATAAATAAATGAGAAAAAAAATCATCTATATAATTCCATGATCATTTTGATCTATAATAATATCTCATTTTTCTATAGAAAAATTGTTCAATTAGGTAATAAATATTGAGTTCAGGTAAATTTTTATCCTTAGGGAATTGGACATTCCTGTATCTAAATTGATAAATCTGTTCTTATACCTTACCATTATAATACCCATGATTAAGTAAATCTAATTCCTAGTTAATATCTCCCTGATAAATAATTGATCACTTATATCAATGGATAATGGATAATAAAGGAATGGATATCGAAGGGTTTTTTTAGGTTATACCATGAAATTATATTATAAAGAATGTGTTAAAAACAAATCATAAAAATGAATAGGATAGTGAATAACATAAAATAAATGATTTGAAAGATAGTGATTAATAAATCTCCTCATATGATATTTGTATCCAATTAGTTTCCATGTTCATTCTTAAAAATAGTCTATTCAAGTTCTTTATATAAGTATCTTTGGAAAATATGTTTGGATTGATATATCCATTAATATATTCTTATTATATCTAATAGTCATATATGACAATAATTTTATACAGTCTCTAAATTTATAATATTTATATATGAATTCATTTTAGTCATTAGTGATATAGAAAAAATATATTTTTAGACCCATTTATACTTTGAGTCGCTGGGAATTAATGATCCTAACTCTAGCTTGAGACTTTAAGCATGTTGTTTATCCATCAATACGTATTTCTATTTTTTTCTTTTAATAGTATATATTTAATATTTTCAATTTTAAATCTACAGTTTATATGTAATATTTTGATAGTAACACTTGAATACGTTATAATTTTTACTTTATAATTATGTACTAGTCCTTTATGTATCACTTTGAGACCAAAAAAACTTTTTTTCAATCATCGTCATATATTATTCATTTAAATTGATATAGTGAATAAATGTATATTTGTTGATATATTAATATTATTGATGAAAAACTTATTCAAACATAATAAAAACATAATAAACACGAATTTTTATTATCAAATATTTAGGGGCACTACTATATGACCAAACAAGCCATGTCAATCAAACTTTAATATCATTGATTCCCATGATTCATTCACTTTAATCCTTTATATATTTAAAATCAATTATATTTTTTTTATTCCATATAATTCTATTACAAAGGTTTTATTCAATTAGTACAATCCTCTAATTTTCAAAATTATAAACCCGTGTCAATCTAGTTTCATCAATGTGTGTAACACATGTGATAAAATCATTATTAATTTTTTTTATTCATTGTTTTAGGAAAATAAATAGATTCCTTGAGGTATATTATAGTCAAGGTTAGCCACTATAACCATTTTGAAAAGTTAAGGAAAAAATTTATTTGGTTACCTTTAAGGATAATGGATTTCATGCATATTTTTTTGTGAGTTATCTTGATTTATTTATCTATGATAGTTATATAAATTTCTCATAATCGTGTTACTTCAAAAGAATTTGTAACAAAATGAGGTTTTGAAAAATGGGTTCATATCTTTAATTATTTTTTCGTTATCTACTTATAGTAACTATTTCAATAAATTTATTTATTAGTTAAGTTTGTTCATTCATATCCTTTATATTTTCATGTAAATGGGAATCCTATTTACTTTTATTCTTTGTTAATGTAAATATTTTATTTACCTATAAAACCGTCTATCAAAAATAATGAACCAGGTCCTTTATAATTTTTGTTTGATTTTATTAATCAATAAAATCATAAAATTATATTGATTTATTCTCTAATAATATGATTGATAATAAGGTCATGGATAAATTAGTACCATTTATTTTTCAATAAATTATGTTCTTCTAATTTACTTAGAATTTTATATTCTTTTCAAAAGGTATATATGTTTCATTTTTGGTCACATATAGAAGATAATTATGAGCTATTTATCTAGTTAGAATACATTAGGCCTCCATCTTGCAGGGATTATTGCTTATGTTGAATTCTTCCTAAAGAGTAGTCCCCATTACATAATAGAAATGATCAATATTTATGACTCTCTTTTTAATAGTGTTAATGTGTTCATGAGATAATTAATACTAAAAAATTGATGAGAAATTTAAAACTTAATCAATTGGAATTTTATGATATTTTTGGATTTACCTATATTGTGGTTAGGATATTAAGGAGTGTAAGGATTATAATATTTATGTCATATTAATATTTTTTTTAACCTTATCATGAAACTAGATTTATTATAGATAAAATTCCTAAGAGTTTTATTTGTTTGGTAAAAATAAGGTGGGATTTTTCATAATTAATCATTTTATCATATTTTTATTAAATTATATATATATTTCTTAAACTAGAACTCAATTATGGTGGTGTTTTGGTAGTGTAACATTTATCTCTTTTAAAATATACAATTGGGAGGGTAATGAATGTTTTTTATGAATCATGAGTTTTTGGAGTTAGTAAAATTGGAATTAAGAATTTTCATAGTATAGTTATTAATTTTGATTACTAATCTTGGATAAAAAATTAGTCACTCTTTCAAAATCATTTTTCATAGTAGATTCTAAAACTAATTATAATAATTAATTTCTAGAGTTTGAGAGACAACCCACTTACATTTTATTTGGTTTATTCTAATATTGATAAATTATTTGTGTCATATTTATATGTGACCCTTATAGAAACTTTATATAGTAATGAAGGCAATTTTTTAAACCATTATTATAATTATAGGGGTAACTATAGGGGAAAATATTTTTTTTACGTACCCTTCGCAATGAATTTTATATGAATTTAGTAAGGAATTTAGAGAAACTCATGAATGATGGAACTTATGTATTCAAATCAAACAGGATAAATGATATTGATTTTTATCTTAGGTAGTTTCTATGGACCTATAAAATATATAGGTCAATTACATCCTGACCTACGAAGGCCCAACCCAAGTTAGTGGAATTTTAAAAGTGACAACCCAAGATTTCCATTAGTATGATATGGGTTTGTGACATGTATTTAGTGGCCATGGAATGCATATGGTATTATTTGGGCTAATTCACTTAAACTTATACACATGCATCACCAAAAAAACTAGAGTAAAGTGAAAAAAAGAACAAATGGAATAATAAATTCATGTATAACCTATAGAATTACACAATGATCATGTCAAAACAAAGCCAATGTTAAGTGAAAAAATATTATCCTAATAACCAACATTAAATAATAAATGGAAATAAGGGGGTAAAAATTCTCAACACACAACTAATATCATATCCACCAATCCTAATACAAAATCTTTTAAGCACCACTAATCACTAACCACACCAAATCCTCTTAGATATCTATATTATATTCTTTCATCTACATAAGAAAAGATATATGTGAACAGATCCCATGTAGGGGTTAATATATTCATACCCAATAGGACAATCCAAGATCATCAAGAAGTAAAGAATCAAATATAAAGTCTTATTAAATTCATTACCAAGGAGATAATGTAAGGATAACACCTAGATATTCTTATTAAAGGATACACATCCCAGATTATAGTCTCAAATTCACAACCAGAAAACAACACATCATTCAAAGCTTTAGATCTAGATATATCTACTAACAATGGTAATTCCACCAGATGAGGTCGTAAGATCCCTACTTCATGGATATCGGTGAAAAAATAAACTATTCAGTAAGGAATCCTACCGTATATATTTTGGTGAAATACCTAACTCAAACATATTCCTCATGTATAGGGTCTCAGTCCCATGCTCGCATGGGTGAAATTGAACTCCCTAAGAGGATCTTAGTCCCATACTCACATGGGTAAAATATAAGTCTTGAGGAGGATCCTAGTCCCAACCAATGAGAATAAATCTTATGTCATGACTTGGGTAAATCCCATATTCTGGACTTAACAATAGTATTTTTTCCCTATATAAGACACCAATCATAAGATTAGCATATGAAATGTGTGAGTATAATAAACATTTAAATATATTTAAAAACACTACATTGTGGTTTAAATTTCCCCCAATAATTATTCAATTACCATAATAAAATCCCTGTGAATTCATAAAAAAATTAAATGGTCCAAAATCGATAACCAAGGTTGTCAATTTCACCCCACATTTAGATCATTTTCCTTTGAAATCATAACTCACTCAAAAAGGTGAGGGTATTGAGATTGATTTTGGTTCTCTCTCTCCAATGAGCACTTCTAGAGATTCCAAATATACCACATGAAATGAACTTGTGGAATCATTCACCATTGTAGAATATTCTCCTACTAATCCATGATCTTCACTAGGTACTCTATATATATTACTCTATCTTAAATGTTCTTCTCACCAAAGTCATTAATGTGGGATAGATCATGCATGTATCTCCTCAACACTGAAATGTGGAAGACTTCATGGACTTAATCTACTTGTGGTAGTAAATATATGATTTAATAAACCTTTCCAACCCAATATAAAATTTATAACACATAGAAGTACCTTAGAGATAACTTCTCACCTCATCCAAATCTCCATAAACTTTGTCGAGGTAAGACGTTTCGGAACACATGATCACCTCATCAAATTCCAAGGTCTTAAATTTAATATATATATATATATATATATAATAGCTCTAGGCTATCGTCATCTATTCCTAAATATTATTCACCTTCATAGTCACTTCCCACACCCACTATGGCCCCATGAGTGTTATCTCTCCCTACTCAAACCAGTACAAAGTTGGACTTTAGGGTCTTTTATAAAGGTTCTCAAATGGTATCATTCCAATAATGGAGTGGTATCAATTCTTATATGCACACTCCATGAATGGAAAATAATCCGCATAACTCTAAACAAAATTTAAAATACAAACCCAATACATATCCTGTATAAATTGAGTGGTTTGTTTAGTCTGGTCATTAGTTTGTATGTAAAAATCCATGATTTTCTATAAATAAGTCTTAAAATCCCCCTACAAACCTATCCACAACCAGGATGTAAATAAATCATCACGATTAGAGATGATCATCAAAGTTACTTTATTAAGTCATATGATATCTTGTACAAACAATAATTCTAGGCTTTCCACTACACTTTTCTCCTTGGTTATGTAAAAGTGAGTCAACAATGTGAGTTGGTTAACAATCACTGAGATACCTTAAAGACCTCTCATTATCCCTATAAGTTCTATAAAAAAACATACATATACTATCTCATATACAATCCAAAAACCTCAATGGTTTTTATAAAATCTGTGAAACCAAATTTCTAGCCTTTACCTATTGATAGGTAAAACATAGGGAGACAAACTCCACAACACTCTTCTTCATCTCAGGCCACCAAAACTGCTATTTAAGATCATGGTACATATTTACCAAACTAATATGTACCAATAATGGATATTTAAATAACTCTCTTCTAGCCTACTCTCAAATTGATACTAGAACCACAATCCACCCTCATAATATAATGACATGATCCCCACCTTTAGAGAATCTATATAGAGAATGGAATTTGGATATGTGATCATGCAATAACTCACAATCACTATCACCACCTTGTGCTTCCCTCATTCAATATATAAGCAAAGGATTCATAACCATTAGTCTTAGGTAAGTTTCTCCATCCTAACTACTAAGGATAACTATAATGAGGCCAAATGATTTTACGCATCACTTATAAATTGGGAATGATACTTTATACAAAGAGAATTATCCACCACATTCCCATTTCCAGTTGTATACACTATCTCAATGTCATAATCATACAGGATAACCATCCATCACCTTTGTCTTTGGTTAATATCTCTATGGGTGAATATTTATCTAAGACTCTTGAGTTTGGAATAAAAAACAAACCACTCTCTAAGAAAGTAGTGTCACAAAGTCTTCCAGATGAACACCATAGATACCAAATATAATTCATGGTTTGTGTACTTAGTTTTGTGGGTTATTATCTACCTAAAACCACAGTTGTCACTATCTACCTCAATATAAACGTACACCCTATACCCACTCTAATAATCATTGAACAACTGTAAGTAATCAACCCCCTCTTCTGAGAACCATGGAATTGGAGTGCCTGCTAACCTTTGTTGCAACTCCTTGAAGGCCTTTTAGAACATATCTAACATAATAATTGGATTTACTTTTTATTTTAAGGAATTCAAATGTGTTCAAATCCTATATAATTCTATCATTAATCTTTGACAATATCCACCCATTCCATGAAACCTCTAAACATATGTCACATTTTTTGGGTGGATGACATAAATCATTACTTCAATATTCACTAGGCCTACTACTACCCCATCCTATGAGATAATGTCTTCCAAAAATTGTTCCTCTCTAATATATAACCAACACTTTAAGAGTTTCACATACAACTGATGATCTTGAATCATATCTAGTATCCTTCCTTAAATTATCTACATGATCAACATCTGATGATGAGTAAATGATAATTTCATAGATATAAAGTACCATGAAATGAAGCTGGAAAGGATAAAAGATCTAATTTATGATTCCCATAAACACCACTAAAAAATTATTCATTAAAAAAGGAATAACTAGATACTCATAATTACTATAGTGAAATCATAATTTTATCTTCATTATATCCTCCTTGTGCACTCGTAGTAGATGATAGCCTAACCTAAGGTTAATCTTTGAAGACCACTAAGCCACTTTCTACCAATAAAAGAGGTCATCTATCCTTATCAGTGTATATTTATTATTAATGGTCACATAATTCATGTGATGATAGTATATAAATAACATTAGATATTCATCCACCTTCATAGTGAATAATATCGAATCATCCCAAGGGGATACATAGAGTATGATAAAGAATTTCCTCTGAAGGTACTCCACCTGCATATCTGGATTTCAATGCTCATTAAGAGCCATAAAATATACTAATAAATATATAATATTTTTCAATAGGTAAATTAAAATACAAATTTTTTCCTTAGGATAGGGATTTATATGATTTGGGAATTGTGAGGACTATCGTCACCACGATGCAATGTGTTTCGTTTTCTTTAACTACCTTACAAGGATGGATATAAGAATTATGTTAAAGGATAAATTTTATTATTATGATATAATTAACATTATATTATGAAAAAATTGAGAAACTATTAATGATATTATAAATAAATTATCATTGTTAAATCAGTCCTTTAAAACTAGCATACTAAGAGGATAATCTTTGTTCAAATTATGTAATTATTTGAAATGCATTAACTATTATTGTAATTAATTTATAAATATAATATATCACCCTAATAAACACATAATAAGATTATTATTATTATTCTATTATAATGATATTACAGCAAAACCACCTCATAATAATTCTTTAAATCAAGGTATGTTTAGTTTTGGGATGGTTTAACCACCTACTTTAAAAAATACTATGAATTTATATCCTAAATAACAATGAGCACATAATTAATGGTATAAAATAATATAAATTTTTAAATAATTATTTATTTTATTCAAGAGTTGTTGTATCAATATTTAATTATTTAATTAATAAAACACCCTTCAATCATCAAAAAACATCAACACATGTTTTTTATAAATTTCTTATTCAAGGATAAAGACAAAAACACTCATTAAAATAATTCAAAACATCATAAATAATTATAAACCCTAATAGTAAATTTAATTTCCTAGTAATGATGGAATTAAAATGAAGAATGAATATAAACACCATTATTAAGAAAGTAGTTCAAATGATCAAAATAATAAACACCTGATGTGGGAAATAGAAAAAAATCAAATCGAGAATGATTATTTACAAATAGTATGAATTAAAATATATATTAGTAATGTTTTAACTAAGTTAATAAAATAATTATGTTTGTGATACATAAGGTTAAAGTATTTTCTTGGAATTCATGATAAGATGGATTTTTTTTCATCTAAAATTCTTCTCCTTGATACATGTTTTTCATTATGCGCCAAATCTCCATTATGTGGTGTATATAATACCTATTTGAGATTTTATATAATTAAATTTCTTTATTCATGGTATTTTAAGATCAATTTAAGCCTCATATTTCAATATATGTTTATTGAATTTTTACCCAAGCCATTAGTGGTGTTTTTCATCCCAATTTTCATTCTTTGGGACTCATATTATATTCATAACCTATTTATTTTTTTGTGTTCCTTAAATTAACATATAATAAATTTAACATATTACTCGTGGAATTTAAGGGATTTACAATTCTATATTTATATCCCATCCTTGTATTCTTTTGATTTAATTTCTACTAAAATCATTATAAAAGCCAATTTTCCATGGTGGAGAAACCCCCTTATGTTTTGGTAAAGTAAAAGTTTGTATAGTTTCCAAGAAAATAAATCCATAATTCGATACTAGAAATTAGAATAATCTATAGAGAATATGTTACTATGGATAA
This sequence comes from Viscum album, assembly GCA_963277665.1. Taxonomy (NCBI): domain Eukaryota; kingdom Viridiplantae; phylum Streptophyta; class Magnoliopsida; order Santalales; family Viscaceae; genus Viscum; species Viscum album. The sequence goes on along the minus strand of OY728163.1, from coordinate 512,064,835 downwards.
TCACCTTGAAAACTATTGTTTTACAATTGATTCATCCATCACTCTGATGCACTATGAATGGGCATAAGACTGCACACTTTGCTAAACACTCTTGTTGGATTTTATTGTGAATATTATAATTCTTATTATAAACCATTATGAAGGATTTTTTATACAATTTTATTAGTATCCTATCAATTAAAGATATTAAAATCCTATTACTATCTTTCAAAAATAACCCATTACATTGAAATTACCCCCTACACTATATTTCTTTGATAATGGTACTACAAATAACTTTTATTCTAACCCAAGACATCCAAGTTGATTAAGGTATGTTCTAAAAAAATACACATTATTCTATTAAATAGGGAATAACATGATTTTGTATTTCTCATTATATGGATATCCAAGTTTTTATTCAATAAGAGGTTCCTTAGGGAATGGTTTGAAATTTCATGATGACTCTTATAGTGGATGAATTGGACTTAATCAAGTGATAAGTGGGGTTAAAAATTATATATCCCCTAGATGAATTGATAGGTCTCATGAGAAAAAATATGTTAGGTTTTGGAGTATAAATCTTCCCATAATTGGACAGTGTCTTGTCACAAGGCCTTGAAAGCATGTTTGGATATCCTATATTATGTGATCCATCATTATGATATCAATGATTATTATTATCAATGATTTTATTTATTATGACAGATATATCATGCCTTCAATTTCTATTTATTATGGATTAATTTTGTTCATTTTTTCATTTTATATCACTTATTCTATATCTAGGTTATAAAATAATCTATTGTATGATACTCCTAACTGACTATCTAATCCCACACATACTGTTTTCCTTTACCTATAAATCATAGAGGAGAACTATGTGTAGTTATAAAGTATTTTATAGAAGGGATAATATTTTTATCACAATTTTCTCATGTTATATAATATTTTTTAATATTTTATGTATGTATGTATCTAGTTTTCTATGACTACTAAGCCTTTGGAACTTGTTGAAACTATTTCACGATATACTAATAATATAATATAAATACTATCTCAAGGATTTGTGAGTTTAAGATGTTAATTTAGGTATCATAGAAAGTTTATTAGGAATGTTGGGGACTACGTTTTGAGGAACTAGGTAAGATAGCACAATTACTATGAAAACCCCCATAATATTTATAAGAAACTCTTTAGAAAACATAATCTTAATTATATTTTACAATTCAATATCATTACCTAATTAGGTGTATTCAATTTTTGAAAGATTTTGACTAATAGGATCAATACAAATTGTACCGACACTCATAGTCAAATAAAGAATATTCTCCCAAAATAAGTCAATGATGTTTGTGTTGAGGCTAATCAGATCATACCATATTATCATAGTTAATCCATGTTGTTAAAATGATCATTATTGTATAGATATGCCTACTAATCCAAAAAATAGTGTAACTATATTGTACCATTTCATGAAAAAACAACCTCCATCATTTAGTAGAACTACTAATCCATTGGTAGCTATATAATGGATCAAGTCCCTAGAAAAGATCATTCTATCTTTGGTAAGTAGTGAAAAGGAAAAATTTATTATAGTGGTGTTTTGTCTAAAGGTATATGTAGAATAATGGTGGTAACTAATTCAAAACACTAAAGAGGATGATAAGATAAAGTGCATGCAATGGGAACTTTCAAGGAGGTATTTTATGAAAAATATTTTCCTCATGAAAAAGAGAATAAATGGGAAGGTTGTTCCTCAATCATAGACAAAAGAAGGAGGAATGTATTATTGAGTATAAGGATAACTTCATAAGGTTATCTATACATGTTTTAAACTATGTACGTAGATTGAAAAGAAACATTAGTCATTTATTTTATGGGTTAAATCTGATCCTTCGAAGGGATTAATCTCTAAAACCATTTCATTATATGAGGATATAGTCTCAAGAACCATTTAGATAGAAATTTCTTTCTATAGGATGTATGTATTCAAGTAAATTAGGTGAAGAATATTTCATATGTTTATCATGGAAAGAACAATGTATTAAATAGTAATAAATTAAGGATTTGATTTCCCATATGTGATAATATGGGTAAAACACCGTAGGGTATGTAGGAAGTGAAATGAGATTTTTTTATAAGTGAAAATAAAAAGTCCATAAAGAAAATGAATATTAGGAAAATGTCGAAATTTTTTTATTTTAAATTATTTAACTATAGAGAGAATGGAAATTATATGTACCAATTCCCAAAACTCAAGGGAATTTACATCATAAAGGGAAAAAGAGAGAAAGGTCAAGCTTATGAGAATACCACAGCTAAAGTAAAAGTTTCCAATGACATTGTGAAATTTAATATGATAACTTCCTCAAAGTTATATAATGTTTTATTTTATTATGGATATTATAACTCTTTTATAACTTCTAGGTTTTCCAAAAAACAATATATATTTTCATAGAACCATATTAATATAATTATAAATTACAAAACTGATTATAAATCTTATTGAAACACATATATGTCATGAAGTGCCAATTATGAGGCATGGGAATAACCTATTTTAAAAAATGGATATTATACCTATATTTTAATTTTCTATGATCCTTGGTAGGTATTTCCTTTCAAATAATAATGGAAAAAAATTATCTCCAAGAAAATGATATTATAATTCATGATGGTGATGTTTAATCTCTTTTATTTATAGGGAAAACTTCATCATCTAAATAATTTATAGATCCTCTTCCAGTAGCTCTTATTAATGAAATTTTGGGAATATAGGAAGATAAATAATGATCCATAGAGAATGAATATATTTTATAAAAAGAGGATGTACCTATAGTAAAAAAATCAATGATTTTTTTCAAAAATAATTCCATGGTCATCCACCAAAGAGTGAAGTTGAGTTCTCTATCGAACTCATTAATGATGCCAGACCAATATCTAAAACTCACTATAGGATGGAATGAGTGGATTTGTGGGAGTTAAATAAAAAGTTTCAGAATTTTTACGATAATGGATTTATACAGCATTGTGTCTCATTATGGGGAGCCCCTATTTTATTCATGAAAAAGAATAATTGGACTCTGATATTGTGCATCAATTATAGGAAGATCAATGCATTACTATAAAAAAAGTATCACTTACTGCACATTGATGAGTAATTTAATCAACTTCAAGTAGCCTAATAATTTTCAAAGATTGATCTTCTCACTATTTATCATCAGCTAAGGGTGAAGAAGGATGATATACCAAAGAAAAGATTTCAAAAAAGGTTAGACATTATGATTTTATGGTAATGCATTTTGGATTGACTAACGAACCTTTAATATCTACGAATCTGATGAATAGACTATTCAAGGGGTATCTTGATAAATTTTTTAAGGTGTTCATTGGTGATATATTTATATAATCTAAAATCTTTGATGATCATGAGGGTTTTCTAACTAATTATATAGAACCTTGGGAAAAAGAAATTACATGGGCAATATAGTAAGTATGAATGTTCTCTAAATGAACTTTCTTTTCTATTCCATATTTTGTCAAAGGATGGAATATTTGTTGACATATAAATGAAAAAGGTAGTAAATGATTAGCCTATATGGATGAAAATAACTAATATCTAAAGTTTCACGGGATTATTAGGTTACCTTCAATTTTTGTTAAATATTTTCCCCAGTTTTCCAACCCATTAACCATGTTAACACAAAAAGTGGTTAAATTCACATGTTCTAGGGAATGTTAGGAATGTTTTAAAGTGATAATAAGATATTTATTGACTAAATTTTATTAAATCTACCATAATTTAAGGAAGTGTTTTTATTATATAGTTATGCATCAATGAAAGTACTTGGTTGTATCCTAATGTTTGATGATATAGTGATTGCCTATGCATCAAGGTAATTGAAAATCAATGAACATAAATATTCATATCATTACCATGAGATGTAAGTTTTAATATTTACTTTGAAAAATTAGAAACACTCCCTTTATGGAAAAATATATAATACATATACGATCAAATAGAGTTTGAATTATATATTATATTAGAATGAGCTCAACATGAGTAAAAGAAGATGTCTAGAACTACTCAAGGACTAAAAATTATCGATACACTACCACCCAATGAATGAAAACAATGTGGTTAAGTTATTTATGTGGAGGGACCATGGATCTCTAACCATGATGAGGATTAACAAGGATCATATATACATATATTTAGTAAAGATAGATATAGTGATTTTTATAAAAGGGGGTATATCTTTCCTTTTATATAAAATTGATAAATCATAATTAATAAAGAAGATATATATGTCTTAGTATGATGATGAGAAATTAAAAATTAATATTAAAGTAGTAAATAGTGGTAAATTTATATAATTCATCAATATAAATGAAGTATTTATGTTTGGGAAGAGATTATGTGTCCCTTTGATATTAGAGTTAAATATGGAACTATAAGAAGAATCACATGGATTAAATTTCTCTATCAACCCAATTAGAAAAATATATATAGGTATTTGAGAGAACATTTTTGGTGGGATGGTATAAAGTGAAAAAAATAAAATCTATTTTTCTATATTCTTAGTAATCTAGGAGGTAAAGGCTAAAATACAACATCATAATGGTGTCATGAAAACTACGCTTATACCTATATGGAAATTGGGGAAATGTTACAATGGAATTTATCACTAGACTATAAAATACTCAAATTAACAATGATTTTATATGGTTCATCATTAATAATCTTACTAAGACTACTCATTTCCTAGTAAAAATGAAATATCCACCCTTTATGAAGATTTCCTAGCTCTATATCAATTAAATCATAATGATTATTGGGGAACCTGTATCTATTTTATCTAATTTTTGCCCTTGATTCACACTGAGATAATGGAAGATTAGTAAATGGTATCTTGATATATAGACACATTCAACAACCACATATCCTCCCCCATAATAATGAGAAACCTGAAAGGACTATCTAGAAGACATGCTAAGATCATGTTCTATTGACTTCCAAGGTATGTGGGATTAGGATTTAACTTTAGTGTAATTTTTATACAATAATAGATTCAATTATAGAATCCATATGGAACCATATGAAGCACTATATGTGAAGATATTTCATGTTCCAACATGTTGGGAAGAAGTTGGAGGAAGAATTTTATATAGCATAGAGTGTGTGGAGGAAGTGACTATTAAAGTTAGGATTATTCTGGATCATATTATGGCATCCCAGAGCATAAATAAGAGTTATGATTATAATTGAAGGAAATAATTGAAATTTAAATTTTTGGATCATGTATTCTTGAAGGTTTCACCATTGAAAGGATTTTCAATATTTGATAAAAAGGGGAAGTTAAAACTTAGGTACATTGGACCTTTTGATGTACTAAAAAAATGGTGTTGTATCCTACCAATTGGTTACAATACCCAACCACTATAAATTAAACGATTTCTTCCATGTATCATTAAATACATTATAAATCCAACACATGTTCTCACATGTAATGGAATAGAGTTAAAGACATACTAGTCTTAAAATGAGGAGCATATCCTAATTCTTTACATCAGAGAGTAGGTATTGCAGAATTGAACAACATTATTAGTTAATGTCCAATGGAGAAATCCAAAACTAGAAGAGGAATCCTTTGATCCTGAATAATCCATTTGGAAGTAACATCCAAATTTTTTGAATAGCTAATATATATACCAATTTCTAGGATAAAACTACTAAATTGGGGAGAATGTAATACATGATACCCTACTGTAGCAGGTAAACACCATATCCTTAAATACCATGCAGTAAACACTCTAAGGAGTATTTATTCTTGAGTATATTAAATATTTTAATTTATAATTGTTATAATTCTATTTTATCTAAATAAATATAGTTTTTAATTCGTTATAAATATATTATCTAAAGATAAATTTTGGGATTTTAAAAAATTGATTTGTAGGGAATAGTGTAATATATCTTTTTTATCAATATTGTGACCTTTATGAAATTATTAGTATATGAGTATGATTTTTAGGATTAGGAAAACTTTATCTTGAAAAAATAGGTATTTTATTATTGAAATTATACACTTTATAATATTTATTATAGTTTACAAACCTATGTTGTATATTTTAGAACTCAGGTAATATTTTTATCAAAACAAATTTTAATATATTATACATTTTTCATGGTAAAATTAATTTTTAAAAATTATAGGATTTGAATAATAAAAAATTATTTAGAATTTATTACCAGTAGGTCCAAATTATTTAATTATGATCTCTTTATTTTTAGGTATAAATATTAAGTTACTTTAGGTAAAAACTAATGCTTTTTGGGGTAATGGGATTAAAACATGAAACCAAAAATTTCTATAATTGATTGTATGAGGTTTTTATCAACATTATATCTTCTATACTATATTATTTTTCAATTTTTGATCCACTTTACATGTTTTACATGTTCTCAATTTAGATTATGTTTAAATATTTACAAAAATGTCATTCTCGCCATTTATAAAAGGGGCCTCTCCTAACGCCTTCAAAACACTCCAATTTTTTTTTGATCCTAAAAATGTACCATAATTTGTTAACCAATAATCCCATTTTACTCTCATAATATTCTGGACACATGATATTATACTACTATCTTCCATTCCATGGAATCCTTCTAGAGAAACCCAAAGTTCTCAACGAAAGTTCAATATTTTCGCTAATATATTTTCCTTTTATATTTCCATTTTGAATTTATTTTCATATATATTATATGATGAATTAATTATTTATAATATATAAACATTTTTTATATTGTTGAAACTGATAATAACCACATTTTCTTTTCCCCTAATAAAAATAAAACCTCCATTCATGCATTTTACGGACTACTGCCTCCACAGCACAACGTATTTCATTTTACTTAACCACCTTAAAGGGGTGGATATAAGGATGATATTAAAGGATAAATATTATTTTTATGATATAATTAAGGTTATGGTATTAAAAATTGTAGAAACTATTAATTTTATGGTCAATAAATGATCATCGTTAATTTGACCATTTAAAATAAGCTTTCTAAGAGGATAATATTTATTCAAATTATGTAATATATTTATATACATTACTTATTATTATTATTAATTTATAATTTTGATATATAACACTAATAAACACTAAATAAGATCATTTTTTTTATAATGATGTTACAACAAACCCACCTAATAATTATTCATTAAATCAAGGTATGTTTAGGTTTTGGTCGATTTAACCTCATACTAGAACAATAAAATGGATTCATATCATGAATGGTTATGGGGAAATAATTAAAATTATAATATAATATAAATATAGAAATAATTATTTTTTATTATATATATTTTATATAAATATTTAACTATTTAATTAATAAAACGCAATTCGATCATCAAAAAACACTTAAATAAGGTTTTTATCGATTTCATCTTCAAGAATAAAGACTAAAAAACTCATGAATGGAATTTGGAACACCATAAATAATTTTAATTCATCCATAATGGTTACTTTAGTGTCCTGTTAATGATTAAATTTAGAAGAAGAATGAATACAGACACTACTATTATGAACCTAGTATAAATGATCAAAACTATGAAAACCCGATGTTAGAAATAATTAAAGTTAATAAAGAGAATTTTTATTTATGAATAATGTGAATCAAAATGTATATGAATAAGGTTATTAATTATTTTATTAAGATATCTATGTTTTTCATTCAAGATTTTAAAGTACATTCATCGAAGACAGGACAAGACGTAAGGGTTTTCCTTCTCAAATTCTTCTCTATGAGGCATGTTTTGTATTATGCACCTAATTTTCATTATGTCATGTATATAATACATATTTGAGTTGTAAAATCAGAATATTAATTTATTCATGGTATTTTATGATTAAATTTATTCCATATCTTTCAATATATTTTTATTTGATTATTACCCAATTTATAAGTGGGCTTTTTTTGTCCCAACTTTCATGCTTTGGGACTTGTGTTATATTCATCACCTATTTCATTTTGTATGGTGCTAAAATTTAAATGGAATACTTTTACCACATTACTCATGGAATTTATGGTATTTAAAATTCAATATTTTTATATGTACCTCATATTATTTTGATTCAACAGTTTCCAAAATAATTATAAAACTCAATCATTTCTAGGGTGGAAAACCCATCCTAAGTTTTGGTAAAGTAAAAGGGTGTGTAGTGTCCTAGAAAATGCATCCATGTATAGACACTAAAAAAGTGGATGTAGTTTTGACATATATTTAAAAAGGTTAATCACCCAAAAAAGGGTTGGTAAGTCATTGACTCAATCATCACTCTGATTCATTATCAATAAGACTAAGACTACACACCAAGATATACATTACTGGGGGATATGATTTATAAAATTTATATAGTATTTATGAAGCTTGATTAAGAATATTACCTAATATTTCCTTATTATTATAAAAATTCATTCTATTAATATCCTATTTTTATCTTCCATGGATATTCTAGTGCATTGAAAGTACCATCACCACTATATTTATTTGATAAGGGTATTATATGTTACTTTTATGATACCCCATAGCTTATAAGTTTATTAAGTGGTGTTCTTCTAGACATCCAAAACATTCCATTTAATAGGGAAGTAATTTATTTTTGTGTTTCTCATTATATGAAAAATAATTTATTTATTTAGAAATATTTTCTTTAGGAAATGGTATAAAAGTACTCGATGAATCTTATAGAGAATGAATTCTACTTAATAAAGTGATGGGTGGGGTGTATAATTATATATCCCCATTATTAATCAATTAGCCTCATGAGACAAAATAGGTTGGGTTTTGGGGTATACCTCTTCCAATGATAGGATTGTGTGTTTGCACAAGTCCTTCAAAATATGTTTTTATTTTAGGAATTATACATTCCATAAGTATGAGATAAATTATTATTATTAATCCTAATTGCTTTTATTATTATATATATATAATGCCTTTAGGTTAAGTTGATTATAGATTCATGTTGTCTATTTATTCCTACCATATTGTTCAACCTAGTGGTGGAATTTGTTGTCAAAGTTGTATCAATATGTGTTTGGTGAGTTTGGATGGAGTGTATATTCCTAGATAATTTGTTTTCATCTATCTAATGTAATTAGATTTCATGCTTAGAAAATTCCCCTTGGTAAAACATTGATGATTTTTTGAAGTGATCTTCTATTCCAAGACCTGTGTCAATGATTACGTTATTTTATAAAAGATAAAGAATATGACCATACTTATATTGATTTGTATAAATAAGTCAAAGAGTTTTTAGGTTTTTATATTATTTACTTCACTTTTTATAAAGCATATGAAGAGTTATTGTGTGACAACAAGCCTATACCCAAGTGGTACAGACTCCTTGGCATCCAAAAGACATCGGATCAAATCTTGGAAGGGACATATTTTCAGTACTATAGCAGGGAACTGTAGCAGTACTATAGCAATATAAGACTGTAGAAGTGGAGACACTGTAGCAGTTGAGGTGCTGTAGTGGGAACTATAGATGTGGTGGTACTATAGTAGGAACTGTAGTAGTATAGGTACTGTAGAATCACTGTTCACCGAAGGTCCCTTTGGGCCAAAAATTGGCTTTCGAGCCTTGCATTCAGGCCACTTGGCCTTGGGCATTTGGGCTATGTAATGGATCTCCCTCTACCCAGTCAAAAGAGGTATTTTATTTAAAAAATAAAAATGAGGCTTCGACACCAACCTTTTAAAAAAATGAAGAGTTATTGAGTTAAAATATTATTTTAGAATGCTTTTACGGTTATATGATGTGGTGTTTACACTTAGATAAGTGTTTACCAAAAAACAATAGATCTAACCAAAAACGTCGACATGGATTTACCTCAACCATACTTTGGGGGACCCAAGGGGTTAACCCCCATGGGAGAGCCTTCCATAGAGGTTGGATGATGTCTAAACAATGAGTGGTCCATTCATATTCCCACAAAAGCACACCCATGTATAAAAATCTCAGGATATACTGAAGGACCCATCCATAGGGCCCGTAGAGCGCACAACCAAAGGCACATAGAGGTTGGTCTATAATCCCATGGTCCCTAGCCCAAGTATTGGGTGTAGTGAACACTAATTTTGATCCCTATTATCCCGCTCGGTCAGGTAGCGGTGAATCTTTTGTAATAAACCACACCAATGAATGAGGATACGTTCGAGATGGGATACAGTTCTATACGGGTTACTATTACACCACTAAAAACATATGTTTAAAATTTAAGTTGTACAATATATAAAACTCGAGTCATCCAATCAATTAAATAGATCTCCTTTAACCTCCCATGTATGAATACTCCCATGAACAATTTTTTTTCATGCAGTTATCGCTTACAGCTTCGTATTCCATGTGAGATTAAACAAAGTTCATCTCATGTTTGAAAATGGTTATATGTGATTTTATGAAAAGAATATAAATTCTCTAGGAAGGTGGATTTCAAATGAATAGTTTTATGTGGAGTGATTTTTATATTCCAATTGTATTCGTAAAAAACAATCATATACAAATGGGGCTTTGTAGTAACTCAATGATAAATATATGAAGGCTATTCCATAAAATTATTATATGGATGAACTATCTTACTATGCAGTGAGAGTTTTCATGAATATTGTGTCTTCAAAAGATGGTATGAAGACTAAGAGTTTAGTGATGCTTTTTAAATTAATAAATGACTTCATGGAAAATGAATTGTAGAGAAGTGAATGTTATGTGAAGTAGTATGCCACAAAAAATGTTATGTGGACTATGGTTTTCAAGTTGAGTTTGCAGAAAAAAATATAATATCTGATAGAACCTTCATGTGAATTAATTTCTATATGAAAAATGGTTTTTAGGGAATAGTTATTTGTGGTTGAGTTTATTTTTTCAAATCCCCATAGCAAATTAAATTTTATACGGTAATGGAAGTGTGATCGGGCAACCACTTACTAGAACAATGAGTATACACTGTATACTATTTTTGGTTGAGTTTTTGGACACCATGCTTTGTGGATAAAGTTTCTATGAGGATATTATTTGTGATTTAAGCATGTAGTATGTGATCATGGATTATAAATCTACATGTAAAGATTCTATATAAAGTTTTTATGCAGATATGAATGAAAATTTTATACATATATAAATGAAATTTATTTTCACATGAACTAGTTTCAATGAGGATGGGTGTTATATGATAATGATTTTTTTGGAAATTATTTTGGAATGCTTTACGGACCATGATAGACTTGTATATAATATTACTCATGGTGAACATGCTATAAAAAAGTCATTGAACTACTTTAAATTTCTTTACACATTTTATGAATTATATTTCATTAACTACTTGAGTAACTGATGATTTATTGCCTATAAATATATGATTGAATACAAGATTAAAATGAAAATAATTAAGTGAGGTAATTTTAGTGTATAGTATAATTTCCGAGAGATTTATTTTTCACTCATAGTGTAGATATCAGTTCGTGAAGTAGTAAAATTTTCTGGAGACACTACGTGGTGGTATAAATGAACTCTGATAATTATTTTATGTGCATAAGGATTTTTTTTGTAATATACAAGCCTCATATTATTGTGAAGTCAAAATTAAAAATTTTGGGGAAGGACCAGTTCAATGATGTTTGTTAGAAAGTGAGCATATACTATTTTATTTATCTTGAATGTGAAAAATAAATATCATCAACAATTGTTGAAAAAGAAGAAAACATTTAGAATTGATCATTCTTGTGTTGTTTGTAATCATTTTTTAATAGAAAGTGTGAAACTATTATTCCAATGGGACTCTAGAAAGCATAGTGGGACTCAACTCTAGTGATGAAATGTTTGTTTTATCCACTTGTGATTATAGTGAAGAATATGTGATTAGGGATTCCAACCAATCACAGCAATGAGTGAGCTCACATTGAGGCAAAAACATATAAAAATATTCTCTTCCTATACTATTTATTTTTACTAAATTCTGGAAAGGTTGAGTAAACATAAGATTGGATTGGATCATAACAGGTCAATATATGTTAATTTAAAAATAAATAAACATTATAAAAATAAATACTTATTTAACCCCCACCCTCCTTCTCAGTAGTGAGACACCTCCATGGGCACATCAATTGGTATCAGGGAAAGGTTCCCTCTATCAGGATCTAATAAGTACTGAATATGGATAATCTGAATTCTTGCAATAGTATGGGTGTTCCTACTTATGAAGGTTTGATTTATCATAACTGGAAGAATATGATGTTGCTCTATCTTCTATCTATTGGCCTGGAAGTTAAAGATACAGTTATTGGATGATTCCAAACTATCAATAAATATTACCTTATGAATTTTATATATAAAATAAATACTGAATTTGATTTTGAAGTTCAAAATTCCATTTTGATGTCTCTTTCAGAAAACTTTAACACAAACATAATGGGACTCAAAAATTCAAAGGAAATTTGGAATAAATTGAAAATTAGTTATGAAGGAAACATAAAAGTTAATGTGGCCAAATAAAATATTTCAAGGAGAAAATTTTAAGATATCAATATGGGAGAAATAATAAAGTGTTAATAAATACTTAACAGGAGTGAATGAAATTGTCAGTAATATTTGGGGTTTTCGTGAAAAGTCAGATTATTAAACTATTTTCAAAAAAATGATAAGAAATTATCCAAATAGTTTTGATCCTAAAGTATCATCTTTGGAATATAGAGATGATCTTACTCTATATTAATTACATAACATAGTCATTTCCTAAGAAATGAAAAATTTCCCAATATTTAAGAAGAAGATCATAGATGACATGAATTTTTTGGTCAAGAGAATGCTCAAAATCAAAGATGATGAAATATTAGAATCAATTAAAATATGATGATGAAAAGGAATATAAAGATTATAAAAATCATTTATCTTTTATCAAAAAGATTCTAGAAGGGTGTGTTTAATAGTAAAGGTAAATTACCACCAATTTGCTACAACTATAATGAAATTGGACATTTTTTGTAAATTTTCATAAAAATAATTATATGGAACCTATGATATATGATGCAAAAACTATAGAAAAAATGAGGGGAAGAGATCAAATGGTAAAACCAAATTTTATGGAATTAAGAATAAATTCATTAAAAGTAAAAGAAAAATTTTATTGACCATAGAATATGAAGCTATCTTCACCTAAATCATCCAATTAGAAGATGAAACTAACTTCATTGTCATGTGGAAAAAGGGTTTGACACCTATGGTAGTGATGATGATGAAAATAAACAAACATAGCTAGATCAAATGTTGAAAAATAAATTAGAAGCTTGTTTATAGAAAAAAATATCAATAAGGGAAATGGATATTTTTTTTAATAAAAAGATAATATAAATAAGAAAAATATATAATTTTTAGAGAAAGTTATTTTTCACTTAAAAAAATAAAATGACACAAATTAAAAGTGGTTGAAATGGAAAATATATTAAAGGACATTGAATAAAAACATTATATAAAAGAATAAAATATTTTAATACTCGATATAAATGTCTTGAATCATAAAATATCTTGAAAAATATAATAGAATATTTCTGCATGGCTATTTTGGTCAAGGAAGTGGTGAATACGGTATATGTCTCATAGAAACACAAGTATGATGAGAAACTCTTACCTCAGGTCCAACTTCCTTCATATGTATTCTAAACTCCTGCATAATATATACTAATTTATTATAAATATATTCCAAAAATATACTCATATATATCATACCATATATGAAATACTTATTACCTTTTATCACCCATTTATTAATAAAATTTTATTAAAATCATGGCTCTATGTGACAACTGCTTCATTTTTCATGTATGTTTTGGTTCGGTAGTTTTGGTACTTGTACTTTGATCATGGTTCCATCATCTACATAATGTTAATAATTATAAAAATATCAGATTTATTCATTATATTCATGGTTATAATCATCCAAAAAATTTATTGATAGAAAAATTAATTACACTATTCAAGGAGACGGTAGGTCATACGTACAAATGAATGCCGTTTTCACTTTTATATATATGGAATGAAAAAAAAGTAAATAATTATTCACCATTAAAGAATAATTATTATATCATATATATTCTTTAAATATATCCTTATTACCATCAATTTAAATATAAAATTAAAAAATGGATCATATCGTTTCATGGAGGCAGTAGTCCACATATATGTACAAGCGACGTTCTCATTTTCCAACGGTTTGGAAGGTAATAAGGAAGATATGATGTTATAATCACAAAACCATAAATATGTAATAAATATCATATATATTAATTATTTAAATCTTTATAACCATCCATGTAAAGTGGTTATGAAATATGAATTACACTGCAACATGGAGACGGTAAGTCAGGCATATGTATGAGTGATGATTTCTCTTTTCATAGGATGGAAAAGATATAGAAATTTTTTATACCATAATCATAGTAATGTATAAATATATTTATGATGTTTTATTAATTTCTTTATTATTGGTACAATAAATTTATTGGAATCATAAGAAGAAATAAATTTTATTCGGTCAGTAAAGATAATTACCACTTCATTAGAAGAAATCCATTAGATTCCTTCTTTAGAAACCTTGTAATGGTATTTTAAGAAGAATAAAACCTATAATTTGTGTATATAGAAGTTTATAATAGAAATGGGTTGGGTTTAGTCAGTATAGATGACTCAAAGTGGTGTTAATAATTGAGATAAATGGGTGTCATTTTATATGTGAGGGAATGGTCACACTTGGAATTTCAAAAAATATTAAAATATAATTAATTCATTATCAAGAAAAATGATTCCAATTGGTCATATATTTGAATTAAAAACTATAGTTTCTAAATTTCCTCAAACAAATAAATTTAGATAGGTTTTATTATCATTTTAAACCGTACCCATTGGTTTAGCCCCTTGGTTAACCAATTTCAATCTCAATCACGGTAACAAATCTTCCAATCATAAAGAGTTATAATTTTAATTATAAGATGAAACTTAACTAATTAATGTTAAAGGTATTACATTTTATAAAAAAATTTATCCTAATCTTCCCCTTTTAAAAATTTAATGATTTTAAATAACTTAATAAAATATCTTTTATCATAAATAACTATTAATGTCATATTAAGAACTATTCACATTATTTGAATTTGAAAACAACATGAATGTAATGTAATTAGAGTTTAAACCATTAAAATATCATTAATATTTTATTTTTATTTAAAAAGAAATGTGAAACACAATAACTCACCCAAATTATATTAATTTTAATATTTTTAAATTCATTTATTTTATTTTCAATAAATTGAATAATTACTATATTGGTGTTACATAAGAATTCAAGGTACATATTTTTTCATTAAAATTATAAATAAGTTATCATGATAAAAAAATTAATTTAAATTTCAAATAAAAATTTATAATAGAATATATCCTCTATCTAATCTTATGTAAAAAAAATTAGATATATTAAATTAAAGAGAGTAACGTTTTGTATTTATCCTTTAGTTAAATTAATATAAATGCTATAATGAAATTAATATGGTTCCATGTGACCATATGTTTAAGAAATGGATGAAAATAGCTGAAATAAATCCATAAAATTGGATAAAAACAAGTTTTTGGTTTCTTTAGAGACCTTATCTCATGGTGTTGGCCATATTTTACCCATTTTACCCTTACCAAGGTGATAATTTTTTACCATGGTTACTATTCATAATGACAAAAAATAAAAGGAACCTATTTTCCAAATATGAACCAGCTGATTCCAAATATGGTATTAATTTCCCCATATTAAATCATTAAATGTTATACAAATAAATTTTAATATAAATGTGTAAAATGCAATGAAAATAGTTTTTAGATAAGTGTGTTTTTATTCATAAAAAATAACTTATATAAAAATAATGAATATTTTTTATTCAAATGAAATTAATTATAATATTATAAATAAAATGGATCGTATTTCACTACAAGATAAAATCAAAAATATAATTTTGTCAAAAACAGATCCATGTTGGGGATCAAGCCGAAACTACCCCATGGCCTCCTCTATAGGCCAGGGGTGGCGATAAGCACTGAAGGAAAAAATTAACTTGAGGAGGCCTTTTCCTAAGTACCTGTATGAACACACACATCTCAAACAATACAAAAGTGTAGAGGGAAAGTGGAAAAGATACAACGCTACTATAAAATAAACTAGGAATGCATGAACATATAAAGAGTATAAAATTATGGAAGTGTAAACTGAAAGTAAACGGGGAAAATACATGCCCAACCAGAAATATGCCCCAACATGAAAAAAATAGAAAAAAGTAAATAGATGAGAGTGTCTATCTTTGGTATCCTAAGATATGACCACTATACGTGGTCCAAGAACCAAGTATCTCTAAGATCCTCTGAAGTCACTATAGACATTTTTATTATCTACAAAAGACATGACACATGTGGGAAAATCCCATTTAGTGTTGAGTATATATATACCCAATAGAATACCCCAAAGAGGGTGAAGGGGGAGAAGTAAGAGATACAATATAACATAGAATCAGTAGATTGAACAAGGTACATTGAAAGATTTAAACTCAACACATCAAGAGAGTGAAAGTAAATTCATCTAAACATAAGGATCTAGAAATGGGGTGCAGATCAACTTCTCGTCAAGTCTTCACTACCTATAGTAGGAGATTAGACTCATCTAACCAAAAGAATATGGACATAGAGAGCATATGGTATACCCAATGCATCTTTACCTATCATGGAAGGAGAGTATCCAAAACCCAAAGAGGGGGTACCGAAGAACAATGTGTGTGTGTGTGCGCTCAGTCAAAGAATACCAAATGAGATGGTAAGGGGATCTCCATCTCACAGCACAACCTAAGAAGAAGAGTAACCAACAGTTACAAGGTCCATCAATGACGCCCAAAACCTCATGCATTTGTCTGGAACACACTAGTATAAATTACTCAATCATCGCACCTTGATATTATCCTCTTTGGGCGGCATGGACTTGCCCGCACGATTTTAGGTCGCATCTCAAAAATGTGTCTTGGTGGGTAAATTTTCACTCTTTATCATGATTCTAAAGTTACACCATACCACATCCTCTCACTATGGAAAATAGTCTAGGGGAGTACAATTTCCAAGTAGAGGACCCACTCCCTATATCGATTGGTGGATTCCACTATGTGTCTATACAATACGTATGGAGGAACTGCACACTGGTACGATAGGGGAGTACTATATCCATGAATAGAGGACTCACACCCTTATGTGAAAATAGAGTACCATCAATATCTATATAATGAATATGGAAGAACTGCACCCTGATGTGATAGGGGAGTACCTTCCCAATGGATAAAGGATCTATGCCCTAGATTCACAGTGGAGTGTCGTCTTTATCTGCATAATGATTATGGAGGACCCACACCATGATGCGATAGAATAGTATCGTCTCTATGGATAGAGAACCCATATACTGATATGATAGCTGATTACCATCTCTACCTTGATAAATAATTTGGAGGAAATGCATGCTGATATGGTAGTACAGTTCCATCTCCATGTCTAGAGGGAATTCATGATGATACGACAGTAGAGTACCGTCCATATCTGAACTCTCTGACAATCCAGCTTGATCACTACCATCGTCAATCACCGCCAAGAGAAAAATCATGATTGGAACGTCAGATATCATATCCCAAAATCCACATAGAAGGGAACCATCACATTCTATGAGGCAAAATACTCAGGATAGGATACTCACGGTCCAAAATTTTAGTCCAAATGAAAGAGATACGAAAGTGTGAAGATTCAAAAAGAAGTGTGTGACATGTAAGGGACTCACATGGCATGTGGTGATGCTCTATTGTTGGTCCATGTCCTTTCCATCACACAGATTTTTGTCCATGTAGTACTACATGGTCTGTAAGGGTACTACACGACATGTCTCCACCAAAATTTTGACGAACACACAAGATTCATCATTGGTCTAAAGGGGAAAAAGGAAATTTAACTAATATTCCTCTTCAAATGGCCCTAGATGTCCAAACAGATCACATTGTTGCAATTCTCATGGATTTTTTTTGATATAGGCTATTCATTTGTATCAGTCGGACACCCAGTGAAATAGTTTCATTTCACCACATCACGCTTGAATGACATCCCATTTTCCCAAACCATAAGTTTGAATTAAATACCCAAAATTGGTCTTGAAACGTTCTCCTTAATTTCAGGGTTACAACACTGCAAATGATTCATCAAATGGACCTCGTATGGAGAAGCTATGTCAGATACAATATTTCATAACAACAATAATATTACTAATAATATAATTATTCTTAGGAATTTTGTGCAACCAATCCATGAACCTGAATTAAGTATCCCACATTGGTCTTGAAATGACTATATCAAGGTTAGGTCCATGCTACTGTAGATGGCACGTCAATTGGATGTCGTATGGAGGAGATATTTCTAAAAAAGTGTTTGATGATAAAAATGATAATGGTAATATTATAATTTTAATTTTATTTATTAATAACATTTATTTTTAGTGGAGATGCCACACTGGGCACTCCCCTCCCCTTGTCTCTATGCGCATGAAGCACCCATCCCCCCATCTGATTTTTCTTTCTTCTTTTTTCTATTAACTTTCTTTTATTATTTCTATATGTTCTATATCTCTCCTTCTCCTAGGATTTTTAGGCTAAAACCCCTAATTGAACCATCTTATTCCCTATGTTACCCCCTGTAAACCCAAACTATATCCCCAAAATGCACTCCACCATTGACGGTGCCTCCGCTAAAAATGATATATACACTTGTAGATCTTGGATCTACACCCGTCGACTCCTGGCCTCCGCCTTCATCGGCCTCATCTCACCATTATGCCACACTGTTCTGGATACTGTAGGCTCATCATGCTACCCTACTCCACTGGTTGTGCCGCACCATACTGTCATGGACTCTATAGGCTCTCTATGCTACCATGCTTCGATCCAGATCCCTCAGACAACCATGCTGCTGCTGCGCACCTCGCTTGAACTGGCTGTCGATTTCACCTCCATAATACCCCAAAGAACACTAATTTGGTCTTGGTCAGCAGTCATAGATATTTCAGATCGATCCCAAGATTTTTGTGGGAATGAACTTTTGTACAAAATATTAAACATGTGACAAAGTTTTTTCTTAGATCGCCAATCAAATAAGTAAACAGTAATGATGATCGCATGTAACGTAGAGTAAGAAAGGTTTATGAAACTCAAACATGGATCGATCAATGGTCGTGTTAGTTTGAACATAATCATTAAGGATCATGAATGATAAGAATTTAAAAATAAATATTTACCATACTTCAAAAAATCAATTTCAAGATAAATAAGAAGATAATTGTTTCAATCAATTGTTTTTTGATCCATGAATTAATTCATTCAAAAAAATTTCATTCATGTTCATCGTAGAAAATAAATCAATGATAATAAATCCATAAATAAAATTCCTAAATAATGACTGAATCATTTTTTGATAAATAACTCACATTCTAATGGAGGATGAGATCCATTGATTCATCGTGCTTCAATTAGTCTTGATCCAAGTATTTGTCACTATTCACCAAATAGGACTAGGGAGGATCTCTCATCAGTGAATTCAAGAGAATATGAGACAACCCCAAAAAGTTTTTCCAAAGAAATATATTTATAAATCTATCCATTATTATGAAACATTAACTAATTAATTAAATAAATTATTTATTTATTTATTAAATGCACAACGAACAAATGAGGGGTCGGAATGTTTCACACATACTCATTTTATTTCATGCTTAGGTGGAACACCATGTTCCAGACCCGATCGTGGTCTTAGATTTATGATCCGATCAAAAATTTTAGATTTATCATATTTTATTTAAGTAAACACACTAACACAATGTACAATATATTTAATATTTTTATAAAATTAATTCTGGTAACATCGGGACTCAGAATTGCGTACCATCTCAACGCATGGCTCTGAAAAAATTCTTAAGAATATTTATAAGTCTTACACGGAAAAACATGAGTCTCTAAATTATTCCATTCTTCAAATTTTATTCTTAAAAGGTGGGGATACTAATCCCACATCTAGATTTTTTATACATCTTCCCTATACCGGGATGTATGGGAAAAGGAGATGTGTGAAACTTCCTCATCACCTCTTCTTCTAACGTGACCATAATCACCATTTATCTCTGAAAAAGGATGACATGATTCCCTTATTTAGAAAATCCATTGGGTAAAACTCATAAAGATATCCGGTTGAACTAGAACATTCAGTATATTTCCCCCAGAAGTTTGTTCCTCCATATCTTCAAAGAGAAGACTACCACTACCAGCTCTAGGTAAAGAATCGTGTAGTTATTTTTTCATGGGGTATCAACATCCTCGACCCATATGTGTTAAATATCTTTTTATACATCAAGATAGATTCTAAGAATGAGTGGTTATCAATGAATGATGCATGTGGTAGAATCATTCAACCACAAGAATCTAGACATGGAAATTATGTGACCTACCCCACATGTCTTTGCCTCTCTTGAAAAAATAGTAACCCCAAACCAGAAACTCTGACACATCCACCAGTGGAATCCCAATAAAAGAGGGTCAAGAAGAAAAAATCCACTAGCAATTCCATAACCTTCTTTGAGACTCAATTTCACAACCTTTCACTGAAATCACATATCATAGGGACTCATCCACCACACCTTGATATCCTCTTTGGGTGGAATTGAATTTCCCTCATGGTTTTTCCCGCATCACAAAAACATGTCTCAGTAGGGGAAGAACCCCTATTCCTCATGCATTTGAATATACATCGAAAAATAATAACACAGGGTTACACTGAATTCCCATGTCACCCTGATTGAACCATTAGAAATGAGTAGTAAAAAAAAATTACCTCCCAACATTGTGTACAAATTCTTACTATAGAAGGAAGAAAGGTAACATAGCATATCTCTAATCATCTCGTGTGACATGGGGTCATAAGACTTCAACGCCTACAACTTTCCATAACCCAGACCTCCAGCTCCATGATCCTGGCGTGGGTTGGCTGGGGATGGTGGTGGAAGGATCTCATAGTGGTTGTAACACCCCGAGCTTTCACGATACGCCTCTCTTTTAATAATGCAATAGCTTGCATTGTACGCAACTTCGAGTTCTAACACACCGCGACAAATCAAAGTAGCCGTTATGAATAGTAATACCCACTTTTTAAAAATTATAGAAATTTTATATTTCAAAATGGAATTCATTTTTGTATTTCTAATATTGAAATTAGCCTATGTTGAATTTTTTGTAATTTTCTGAGAACTTGCAAATTTTTATGAATAGTGAAAAATACTTAAAACAACTTTTTTAATCAAAATAATTTATAGTGATAAGTTATAATATTGAGTGGTTTTAAAGTATAATTAGAATATATTTTTACCATTTTATCCAATGGTGTTCATTAGACTTAATGTCACTTTGAAATTGGACATAAACAATTGTCAATCTTTTGATATAAATTGTTTCTTAAAAACACGCTATTTGTTGTGACAGCGGGAATTAATTATAAAATTAATTAATGAAACTTATATGTTTAGAATTTTGTAAAATAGACATCATTTTTGAATTCGGAATATCAATTATAGCTTAGGGTGAAATTTTGGCATTGTTCTGAAAAACTTAAATTTTTATTATATCAATGTGTTGTATTGATATCTTGTGATTGAAATGTGGAAATTTTATGTTTCCTTTATGCATGTTTTATATGATACGATTATGTTAGGGTTTATGATATGTTTAAACCTATTCATATGAGGAATTTATTGGACTTAATAAGTGACGGGTGGAGCCCGCTATAGATCCTCGATGCATCGGTAGGTCTCATGAGACAACTAGACGTGGAATTGGCCGAGGCCCTTTCCCAATTTGATTTATGGTTTTGGCCGAGGCCTTAATCATTTTAGACGTCTTGGCCGAGGCCTTGACAAAATGTTTCAGAATGTCCGGCATTATACATTCCCTCATTATGAAAGTGGTTATTGATATTGCATGTGATTATTCGACCAGTAGAATATCCATGTGAATAAGTAAATGGCATTATCTCATTTTACTTTTTCCATATTATGTTGAATTTCATGTTTAAAAGGCTTTTGTTTTAGTTATAAATTACCTTAAATGTTGATGTTTATTTATGAAAGCTTCCGCAATATTGTTATCCTTACTGAGCATCTGAGCTCACCCCTTTCAATGTTTTAATATTTTCCAGGATGTGAAGAAGTATTTTATGAATGACCTGCAGGGATAGTCAGAAGAGGATATGAGTGTGGACTATGGAGACTTTGTTGTTGTAGTTTTTCATTTTATGATGTAATGTAACATGTATGAATGTATCTAGTGTTTCCAAGGCTACTAAACTAATCGGTCTTTCGAGACTTGATCTTTTGTGATCATGCCAATGTTACGAAGTATTGCACCAACTCTGGGTAGCTGGGGTCGGGGCGTTACAGTTGGTATCAGAGGCAGTTTAGTACTAACCTTGGAAGCTAGATTTAGATAAACTCTGATTAGAGCACATAGCCCGAAGATAGACTTTAAGGATTAGTATAGAAGAACTTCCTATAATTTTGGTATTATAGAGATGTTATGAGTTTTCTAAGCAATACATCCCTGTCTGGATACGAGCAGGTAGAGGCGGCTCTGGCACAGATGTACCTAGGGGTAAAACCCGAAAACACCGCTTTGAGCTAGACTCGAACGGGAACTGGTGCATGACAACGGGACCTGCTGCACTCTTGGTTACGACACTCCTGGGGGATATGCTTAGGATAACTCTCATTTTCTTTACAAATCATTATGAAGGGTTTATGAGTATATACTTCCTCAGAGAAAACATTTTTATGATTATGGATTATATCCATAAATAGTTCAATTTATGTTAAGTGTTTTATAAGTATGAGATTATGTATTTTGATTCATAAACTGATCTAGTTTATGCAATTGTTTAGAAATGGCGCCTAGTAGAAGGAATGGAAACCGTATCAATGCACACACTCTGTGAAGGTATTTCCCTCCTGCTCAAGATAATTATTGTGGAGCTGGAGATACAACTGGTGCTGATCAACTTATTACCATACTGGGACAACTCACTCAAGTTATGAATGATAACCTTACTCGTATGGATCACCCTGATCCACAACGTGAAGGATCAATGTTATACCGCTTCATGAGGCAACAACCACCAACATTTAATGGGGGTACAAATCCTTTAGTAGCTGATCAATGGATAAACTCCTTAGAGAAAATATTCCACGCCTTGGAGAGTAGTGAAAGGGAAAAGGTTATCATGGCAGTTTACCGCCTCACTGGAGATGCTGATCAATGGTGGTCATTGATTCAAAACATTAAGGAAGATGATGAAGTATCAAATATGGAATGGAGGGAGTTCAAAGATCTATTTTTAGAAAAATACTTTCCTCGTGACCATTGAGCAGATATGGAAAGGCAATTTCTGAGTCTGAGGCAGAAGGAGGATGAGAATGTTGCAAAGTATGAGGCTAACTTTACAAGGTTAGCGAGGCATGCTGCCGATTATATACATAACCCAAGGAGTAAGATTGATCGTTTCTTTGATGGGTTAAAACCATTTCTCCGTCGATCGTTAGTATCACAATCCTTCTCATCATACGAAGATATTGTCTCGTGTGCTATCAAGACAGAAAAGGAATTCTCTAAGTCTTATGAGAACAAAGTAAAGCAAGAGAAGAAGAGAACAGTGGAACAAGAGACAAATAAAGGGAAAAAGGGAAAGAAGGATTTTCCATTATGTGATAATTGTGGGAAGAATCACCCTGGTACTTGCCTAAAAGGATTGGGAGTTTGTTATAAATGTGGAGAAAAGGGTCACCAGGCTCGTGATTGCAAGGGAAAGAAAGATGCTATCAAAGTTGAATGCTACAATTGTAGAGAAATGGGTCATTATGCCAATGAATGTCCTAAGCGTCATGGAAACTTACCTCAGAAAAGGCCAAGGGATCAAGGACAATCTTATGCTGTTACTACAGTTGAAGCAGAATAACTAATGTAATGGTGCTTTTGGACTCATGGATTATATTCTGGTTATTAGAATAATTTGATATATATATATAAGGATTGTACTGCAGTACTTGTTGATTTCAGTAAGGTTTTTATATTTTTAGTATGTGACAATAAGAGAGACTTTACATTGTTTGGGGAATCTGATAAATTGATTTTGGAATTAAGAGACCTTTTAGAGAAAGTCTGGACAGAGGTATTTTGGATAACTATAAAGGTTGGAGTGGATTAAGTTGATCTTTGGATAGTATTGTTTAAGGTTAAAGCATTTATGAAGATTATTTTTGGAATATTATGATACTATAGTTTTAGGAAAAGGAAAATCTGCAGGGTGGGGCATAACCCGTCGCGTCGGACAAAGCTGCAGGAATCGAACCCACAATCATAGTGCGACAGGCCTTTATTTCCTACCACTAGCCTACAGGAAGTCCCTGGTTATTACAAAATAATTTTACTAATCTAAATGGTATGTGTTAACATTTGGAACCTTATACAATTAGGATAAGTATAATATTTTTGAGTTATATTATCTTTTTGAGTTAAAGATGAGTTGAAGGTTGAAACTCTAATTCTCAAGAATAAATATATATATACCTATCTCTTATTCAATGAATAAATTAATTCTTAAACTTTAGTAAAGGGATATTAAAACAAAAAAATGTGTTATCCTAATACCACATGTGTTGTTGAACTGATGATATTTTAAATCAACATAGATTGAAGGCTTTGAGGCCCTCAATTTGACAGTTGATTGTGATTGATGACCTCAATCACTCCCTATAAATATTTACGTTTTCCCTCTAATTATATGTCTCTAATTGCCACCAATGTTCTCCTAATCGAGATCATAATTGGGTGGTGACTTTTTCATTTCCCTTTCCCTCTTATTAAGGCTAAATTTTATTAATCTTATTTCCGATGTGGGTTTTCCACAAAGGTATTATCTCTTTTCAACCTTTTATTTTCAAAGAAAAATTTCAAATTGCGAGGACGCAATTTATTGAAGGAGGGGAGAATGTAACACCCCGAGCTTTCACGATACGCCTCTCTTTTAATAATGCAATAGCTTGCATTGTACGCAACTTCAAGTTCTAACACACCGCGACAAATCAAAGTAGCCGTTATGAATAGTAATACCCACTTTTTAAAAATTATAGAAATTTTATATTTCAAAATGGAATTCATTTTTGTATTTCTAATATTGAAATTAGCCTATGTTAAATTTTTTGTAATTTTCTGAGAACTTGCAAATTTTTATGAATAGTGAAAAATACTTAAAACAACTTTTTTAATCAAAATAATTTATAGTGATAAGTTATAATATTGAGTGGCTTTAAATTATAATTAGAATATATTTTTACCATTTTATCCAATGGTGTTCATTAGACTTAATGTCACTTTGAAATTGGACACAAACAATTGTTAATCTTTTGATATAAATTGTTTCTTAAAAACACGCTATTTGTTGTGACAGTAGGAATTAATTATAAAATTAATTAATGCAACTTATATGTTTAGAATTTTTTAAAATATACATCATTTTTTAATTCGGAATATCAATTATAGCTTAGGGTGAAATTTTGGCATTGTTCTGAAAAACTTCAATTTTTGATGAATAGTGAAACCACTAAGTGGTAGTTAAATAACTGATTTTTCGTTTAAATGAAATATTACCACTTCTGTGATTTGATTTTCAAAAATCCGACATACATGGTTGTAATTAAGAAGTAAAATGTGGTTCAATGAGATTAAAATAAATTTTTGGTGAATAGTAACTTTTAAGTTCTTAATCGCGATTAGAGGTAATTAGTGTAGTTTAAGGTACAAATAATGTTTTAATAATATGAGATGAGCATGACACTTGTCCTACTCCTATTGGATGAGTCATGGCCGACCAAGACAACCCATGGGTCAACTTGGGGACCCCATGGAGCCACTTTAGTTGGAAAATGACATTAATATATATTTATTTAATGTTAAAATTAAATTGACACAAACATGAGTTGTTTTACTAAAACAGTTTTTAAGTGGGGTTACACAAGTCCAAATTTTGACTATAAATATTCATTAGAAAGATAAAACGATTTCCTACATCATAGTATTTTTTTTATAATTTTTAGACATTAAATAAATTAAATTATTTATGACATCATTATGATGCAGCGATGACCTCATTATTTAACGATTTAAATAAAATGAGAAGATAATGCAAAATCCAAGGCTTACACTTGTCCAAAGCCTATTGGATGAGGATATTTTGAACCCTTATCACCTTATCCACGAATTATATAAGTGTGGGACCTTTAGAATCCGAAAAGCATTGTATAATAATGTAACATTTCAATATTTCCAAAAGAGCCCCTCCTCTCCTCTTATAAAAGGCCCCCACCTCTCCCTCCTTATTCACAACTTCAAGCCATTTGGCTCGGCCAAACTCTGCCCAAATACTCTCCCAACTTACCCATATTACTCCTAGAAGCCTCACTTTGGGCAGAACTCTTCCCAAGGAAGCCTTTGGCTCGAATAAAAAAGAGTTACCCGATTTTAAGGTAATGTCTTCTCTAATGTTGTTTTGTTTCATTTTGCTTCTCCAACCCCCTAAACTCTTTTTATTAATTTCTTTTGTAACAACACCAGTATCCTCAATATACTAGGATGTTGTTATAAGAATTATTCGAGCTACACTTACACACACCTACATCTAATGGTTAAAGAACATACAGTTTCTGTGGATGGCGAATTTCTGCCTCACTAAACGATGATTGTTCAACACTCATATAACACCTTCAAAGGTGGCCATTAAGATGTCAGTATATTTATATATGATATAAAATATGTTTATGTTTTACTTATGCTTATGTATTTCTCATTTATGGCATAATTTATGATTTCCATTATGGGTAAAATGCGATAATTTCATTTTAGGAAGTGCGGACTACCGCCCCCTCAAAGTGATTTGAATCGTTAATGCCATATGTGGGATGTATAAAGGATGTATTAAATGGTATTATACACTATATTATACTTTAATTATATTATAAATTTATATCATTATGATTTAATTCCATTAAATACGAAATAGAAATGAAAGTAGCGTTCATGCGTACGTATGGATTACCATCTCCATGAACGGTGCATTTCATTTCTTACCTCTAAATGTTACGTGACATTATGAATGAATGTATATACTGTATATATATGATATATATGATATCTACATCATGAATATAATTCTGGATATAATGGATATTTCACCACATGAATAACTTGTAATTATAAGAAGTTTATTTTTGACTCAAGTACCAAAGATCGACAAAACGACCATTATTAACTTAAATAATTAAATAATGTTCATAAAATGGTAATAAGGGATATAAAAGGAATAATGAACATGAAAAAGGTTCTTAAGTAAATATAAATTAACTCTAGTTTATTATTCAGGAGGTTAAAGAACGGTCGAGTCAGGACAGGACGCAAGGTAAGGGAACTTCTTAACCCAATTTCTATTCTTTGGGTTAATCTCCTACTTTCAAATTATGTCATGATATTATTAAGTCCAATTTTGTATTTTTACGTTCTTTATGTGTACCTATAGTGAATAAACATAATAGATCTATTTTATTTTAAAAAATGATCTTTTTAAGGACTTCGTCTCAATCCCCTTTCACTGAGGCATATTTGGTTTTATACACGACTTTATTTTATACGGTGTATAAACCCCTTTGACTTTTACATTTATTCAAAAGGAATCTTTTTATACAAAGCGTTTTTCTAAACGAAAAAAGGGAATGTTTTTCTTTCCGTACTTATGCAGCGACAACGACTTCTCCGCCACCATGACCATTATTTGAGTTTCGGCTTCCTCTACAAGCCATTTTCTTTAATGAAAAATAAATAA
Source organism: Viscum album (assembly GCA_963277665.1). Lineage (NCBI taxonomy): Eukaryota > Viridiplantae > Streptophyta > Magnoliopsida > Santalales > Viscaceae > Viscum > Viscum album. The sequence goes on along the minus strand of OY728163.1, from coordinate 512,036,779 downwards.
AAAGTTTTAACTTTCATTTATTTTGGTATTGAAAATGGTTTTTAAAGCATTTTTATTATATCAATGTGTTGTATTGATATCTTGTGATTGAAATGTGGAAATTTTATGTTTCCTTTATGCATGTTTTATATGATACGATTATGTTAGGGTTTATGATATGTTTAAACCTATTCATATGAGGAATTTATTGGACTTAATAAGTGACGGGTGGAGCCCGCTATAGCTCCTCGATGCATCGGTAAGTCTCATGAGACAACTAGACGTGGAATTGGCCGAGGCCCTTTCCCAATTTGATTTATGGTTTTGGCCGAGGCCTTAATCATTTTAGACGTCTTGGCCGAGGCCTTGACAAAATGTTTCAGAATGTCCGGCATTATACATTCCCTCATTATGAAAGTGGTTATTGATATTGCATGTGATTATTCGACCAGTAGAATATCCATGTGAATAAGTAAATGGCATTATCTCATTTTACTTTTTCCATATTATGTTGAATTTCATGTTTAAAAGGCTTTTGTTTTAGTTATACATTACCTTAAATGTTGATGTTTATTTATGAAAGCTTCCGCAATATTGTTATCCTTACTGAGCATCTGAGCTCACCCCTTTCAATGTTTTAATATTTTCCAGGATGTGAAGAAGTATTTTATGAATGACCTGCAGGGATAGTCAGAAGAGGATATGAGTGTGGACTATGGAGACTTTGTTGTTGTAGTTTTTCATTTTATGATGTAATGTAACATGTATGAATGTATCTAGTGTTTCCAAGGCTACTAAACTAATCGGTCTTTCGAGACTTGATCTTTTGTGATCATGCCAATGTTACGAAGTATTGCACCAACTCTGGGTAGCTGGGGTCGGGGCGTTACAGTTGGTATCAGAGGCAGTTTAGTACTAACCTTGGAAGCTAGATTTAGATAAACTCTGATTAGAGCACATAGCCCGAAGATAGACTTTAAGGATTAGTATAGAAGAACTTCCTATAATTTTGGTATTATAGAGATGTTATGAGTTTTCTGAGCAATACATCCCTGTCTGGATACGAGCAGGTAGAGGCGGCTCTGGCACAGATGTACCTAGGGGTAAAACCCGAAAACACCGCTTTGAGCTAGACTCGAACGGGAACTGGTGCACGACAACGGGACTTGCTGCACTCTTGGTTACGACAATCCTGGGGGATATGCTTAGGATAACTCTCATTTTCTTTACAAATCATTATGAAGGGTTTATGAGTATATACTTCCTCAGAGAAAACATTTTTATGATTATGGATTATATCCATAAATAGTTCAATTTATGTTAAGTGTTTTATAAGTATGAGATTATGTATTTTGATTCATAAACTGATCTAGTTTATGCAATTGTTTAGAAATGGCGCCTAGTAGAAGGAATGGAAACCGTATCAATGCACACACTCTGTGAAGGGATTTCCCTCCTGCTCAAGATAATTATTGTGGAGCTGGAGATACAACTGGTGCTGATCAACTTATTACCATACTGGGACAACTCACTCAAGTTATGAATGATAACCTTACTCGTATGGATCACCCTGATCCACAACGTGAAGGATCAATGTTATACCGCTTCATGAGGCAACAACCACCAACATTTAATGGGGGTACAAATCCGTTAGTATCTGATCAATGGATAAACTCCTTAGAGAAAATATTCCACGCCTTGGAGAGTAGTGAAAGGGAAAAGGTTATCATGGCAGTTTACCGCCTCACTGGAGATGCTGATCAATGGTGGTCATTGATTCAAAACATTAAGGAAGATGATGAAGTATCAAATATGGAATGGAGGGAGTTCAAAGATCTATTTTTAGAAAAATACTTTCCTCGTGACCATCGAGCAGATATGGAAAGGCAATTTCTGAGTCTGAGGCAGAAGGAGGATGAGAATGTTGCAAAGTATGAGGCTAACTTTACAAGGTTAGCGAGGCATGCTGCCTATTATATACGTAACCCAAGGAGTAAGATTGATCGTTTCTTTGATGGGTTAAAACCATTTCTCCGTCGATCGTTAGTATCACAATCCTTCTCATCATACAAAGATATTGTCTCGTGTGCTATCAAGACAGAAAATGAATTCTCTAAGTCTTATGACAACAAAGTAAAGCAAGAGAAGAAGAGAACAGTGGAACAAGAGACAAATAAAGGGAAAAAGGGAAAGAAGGATTTTCCATTATGTGATAATTGTGGGAAGAATCACCCTGGTACTTGCCTAAAAGGATTGGGAGTTTGTTATAAATGTGGAGAAAAGGGTCACCAGGCTCGTGATTGCAAGGGAAAGAAAGAGGCTATCAAAGTTGAATGCTACAATTGTAGAGAAATGGGTCATTATGCCAATGAATGTCCTAAGCGTCAGGGAAACTTACCTCAGAAAAGGCCAAGGGATCAAGGACAATCTTATGCTGTTACTACAGTTGAAGCAGAATAACTAATGTAATGGTGCTTTTGGACTCATGGATTATATTCTGGTTATTAGAATAATTTGATATATATATATAAGGATTGTACTGCAGTACTTGTTGATTTCAGTAAGGGTTTTATATTTTTAGTATGTGACAATAAGAGAAACTTTACATTGTTTGGGGAATCTGATAAATTGATTTTGGAATTAAGAGACCTTTTAGAGAAAGTCTGGACAGAGGTATTTTGGATAACTATAAAGGTTGGAGTGGATTAAGTTGATCTTTGGATAGTATTGTTTAAGGTTAAAGCATTTATGAAGATTATTTTTGGAATATTATGATACTATAGTTTTAGGAAAAGGAAAATCTGCAGGGTGGGGCATAACCCGTCGCGTCGGACAAAGCTGCAGGAATCGAACCCACAATCATAGTGCGACAGGCCTTTATTTCCTACCACTAGCCTACAGGAAGTCCCTGGTTATTACAAAATAATTTTACTAATCTAAATGGTATGTGTTAACATTTGGAACCTTATACAATTAGGATAAGTATAATATTTTTGAGTTATATTATCTTTTTGAGTTAAAGATGAGTTGAAGGTTGAAACTCTAATTCTCAAGCATAAATATATATATACCTATCTCTTATTCAATGAATAAATTAATTCTTAAACTTTAGTAAAGGGATATTAAAACAAAAAAATGTGTTATCCTAATACCACATGTGTTGTTGAACTGATGATATTTTAAATCAACATAGATTGAAGGCTTTGAGGCCCTCAATTTGACAGTTGATTGTGATTGATGACCTCAATCACTCCCTACAAATATTTACGTTTTCCCTCTAATTATATGTCTCTAATTGCCACCAATGTTCTCCTAATCGAGATCATAATTGGGTGGTGACTTTTTCATTTCCCTTTCCCTCTTATTAAGGCTAAATTTTATTAATCTTATTTCCGATGTGGGTTTTCCACAAAGGTATTATCTCTTTTCAACCTTTTATTTTCAAAGAAAAATTTCAAATTGCGAGGACGCAATTTATTGAAGGAGGGGAGAATGTAACACCCCGAGCTTTCACGATACGCCTCTCTTTTAATAATGCAATAGCTTGCATTGTACGCAACTTCAAGTTCTAACACACCGCGACAAATCAAAGTAGCCGTTATGAATAGTAATACCCACTTTTTAAAAATTATAGAAATTTTATATTTCAAAATGGAATTCATTTTTGTATTTCTAATATTGAAATTAGCCTATGTTGAATTTTTTGTAATTTTCTGAGAACTTGCAAATTTTTATGAATAGTGAAAAATACTTAAAACAACTTTTTTAATCAAAATAATTTATAGTGATAAGTTATAATATTGAGTGGCTTTAAATTATAATTAGAATATATTTTTACCATTTTATCCAATGGTGTTCATTAGACTTAATGTCACTTTGAAATTGGACATAAACAATTGTTAATCTTTTGATATAAATTGTTTCTTAAAAACACGCTATTTGTTGTGACAGTAGGAATTAATTATAAAATTAATTAATGCAACTTATATGTTTAGAATTTTGTAAAATAGACATCATTTTTTAATTCGGAATATCAATTATAGCTTAGGGTGAAATTTTGGCATTGTTCTGAAAAACTTCAATTTTTGATGAATAGTGAAACCACTAAGTGGTAGTTAAATAACTGATTTTTCGTTTAAATGAAATATTACCACTTCTGTGATTTGATTTTCAAAAATCCGACATACATTGTTGTCATTAAGAAGTAAAATGTGGTTCAATGAGATTAAAATAAATTTTTGGTGAATAGTAACTTTTAAGTTCTTAATCGCGATTAGAGGTAATTAGTGTAGTTTAAGGTACAAATAATGTTTTAATAATATGAGATGAGCATGACACTTGTCCTACTCCTATTGGATGAGTCATGGTAGACCAAGACAACCCATGGGTCAACTTGGGGACCCCATGGAGCCACTTTAGTTGGAAAATGACATTAATATATATTTATTTAATGTTAAAATTAAATTGACACAAACATGAATTGTTTTACTAAAACAGTTTTTAAGTGGGGTTACACAAGTACAAATTTTGACTATAAATATTCATTAGAAAGATAAAAAGATTTCCTACATCATAGTATTTTTTTTATAATTTTTAGACATTAAATAAATTAAATTATTTATGACATCATTATGATGCAGTGATGACCTCATTATTTAACAATTTAAATAAAATGAGAAGATAATGAAAAATACAAGGATTACACTTGTACAAAGCCTATTGGATGAGGAGATTTCGAACCCTTATCACCTTATCCACGAATTATATAAGTGTGGGACCTTTAGAATCCGAAAAGCATTGTATAATAATGTAACAGTTCAATATTTCCAAAAGAGCCCCTCCTCTCCTCTTATAAAAGGCCCCCACCTCTCCCACCTTATTCACACCTTCAAGCCATTTGGCTCGGCCAAACTCTGCCCAAATACTCTCCCAACTTACCCCTATTACTCATAGAAGCCTCACTTTGGGCATAACGCTTCCCAAGGAAGCCTTTGGCTCGAATCAAAAAGAGTTACCCGATTTTAAGGTAATGTCTTCTCTAATGTTGTTTTGTTTCATTTTGCTTCTCCAACCCCCTAAAATCTTTTTATTCATTTCTTTTGTAACAACAAAAGTATCCTAAATATACTAGAATGTTGTTATAAGAAGGATTCGAGCTACACTTACACACACCTACATCTAATGGTTAAAGAACATACGGTTTCTGTGGATGGCGAATTTCTGCCTCACGAAACGATGATTGTTCAACACTCATATAACACCTTCAAAGGTGGCCATTAAGATGTCACTATATTTATATATGATATAAAATATGTTTATGTTTTACTTATGCTTCTGTATTTCTCATTTATTTCATAATTTATGATTTCCATTATGGGTAAAATGCGATAATTTCATTTTAGGAAGTGCGGACTACCGCCCCCTCAAAGTGATTTGAATCGTTAATGCCATATGTGGGATGTATAAAGGATGGATTAAATGGTATTATACACTATATTATACTGTAATTATATTATAAATTTATATCATTATGATTTCATTCCATTAAATACGAAATAAAAATGAAAGTAGCGTTCATGCGTACGTACGGCTTACCGTCTCCATGAACGGTGCATTTCATTTCTTACCTCTAAATGTTACGTGACATTATGAATGAATGTATATACTATATATATATGATATATATGATATCTACATCATGAATATAATTCTGGATATAATGGATATTTCACCACATGAACAACTTGTAATTATAAGAAGTTTATTTTTGACTCAAGTACCAAAGATCGGCAAAACGACCGTTATTAACTTAAATAATTAAATAATGTTCATAACATGGTAATAAGGGATATAAAAGGAATAATGAACATGAAAAAGGTTCTTAAGTAAATATAAATTAACTCTAGTTTATTATTCAGGAGGTTAAAGAACGGTCTAGTCAGGACAGGACGCAAGGTAAGGGAACTTCTTAACCCAATTTCTATTATTTGGGTTAATCTCCTACTTTCAAATTATGTCATGATATTATTAAGTCCAATTTTGTATTTTTACGTTCTTTATGTGTACCTATAGTTAATAAACATAATATATCTATTTTATTTTAAAAAATGATCTTTTTAAGGACTTCGTCTCAATCCCCTTTCATTGAGGCATATTTGGTTTTATACACGACTTTATTTTATACGGTGTATAAACCCCTTTGACTTTTACATTTATTCAAAAGGAATATTTTTATACAAAGCATTTTGCTAAACGACAAAAGGGAATGTTTTTATTTCCGTACTTATGCGGCGACAACGACTTCTCCGCCACCGTGACCATTATTTGAGTTTCGGCTTCCTCTACAAGCCATTTTCTTTAATGAAAAATAAATACAAAGTTTTAACTTTCATTTATTTTGGTATTGAAAATGGTTTTTAAAGCATTTTTATTATATCAATGTGTTGTATTGATATCTTGTGATTGAAATGTGGAAATGTTATGTTTCCTTTATGCATGTTTTATGTGATACGATTATGTTATGGTTTATGATATGTTTAAACCTATTCATATGAGGAATGTATTGGACTTAATAAGTGACGCGTGGAGCCCGCTATAGCTCCTCGATGCATCGGTAGGTCTAATGAGACAACTAGACATGGAATTGGCCGAGGCCCTTTCCCAATTTGATTTATGGTTTTGGACGAGGCCTTAATCATTTTAGACGTCTTGGCCGAGGCCTTGAAAAAATGTATCAGAATGTTCGGCATTATACATTCCCTCATTATGAAAGTGGTTATTGATATTGCATGTGATTATTCGACCAGTAGAATATCCATGTGAATAAGTAAATGGCATTATCTCATTTTACTTTTGCCATATTATGTTTAATTTAATGTTTAAAAGGCTTTTGTTTTAGTTATACATTGCCTTAAATGTTGATGTTTATTTATGAAAGCTTCCGCAATATTGTCATCCTTACTGAGCATCTGAGCTCACCCCTTTCAATGTTTTAATATTTTCCAGGATGTGAAGAAGTATTTTATGAATGACCTGCAGGGATAGTCAGAAGAGGATATGAGTGTGGACTATAGAGACTTTGTTGTTGTAGTTTTTCATTTTATGATGTAATGTAACATGTATGAATGTATCTAGTGTTTCCAAGGCTACTAAACTAATCGGTCTTTCGAGACTTGATCTTTTGTGATCATGCCAATGTTACAAAGTAATGCACTGACTCTGGGTAGCTGGGGTCGGGGCGTTACAGTGGTGTCTACCACCCATGGATCCTCCAGCTTCTCTACCAAATCTGTCTCCCAAGGGACCACCCTAGTCTCTCCTAGGAGGTACCTGATCATGGTACTGACTCTATTGTTGCAATATGTCACCTATCTATTTGTGCTCATCCACATTTCTGGTTGAGCAGTCACATGCCATGTGACCAAACCAATCCCAATCATAGTACCGACCCTCTCTATGAATCCCTAGAACTCATCATTTTCCCTGCACTGCAAGACCACGTGACTATGTCCTGTTATGGGTATGCCTCATTTTCTTCATCTCATGTCTCCTACCAGCCACTGCAAACTAATCAATCCTAGGTTTCCTACTGACAGATCTAGCTATATGGCATCCTTTTGACATAAATATCTATATCACCAGTGTCTGCTCCAACACCCCAAAATAGGTGGTAGTGCATAATGGCACAAAACTTGCCCAAATCTCTCTACAGAGTACCTACTAAAACTTTCATGCTCGGAAGTATCCATCCTGAATCATGTTTAGGGAGTACATTTTATAGTCTATAAACCTCAAAGCATACTCAACCACTGTCATCACTCCCTGTTGTAGATCTAGTAGCTCTTTAATCTCAAAAAATTGTAAGAAGGAGGGATAATACCTTTCACGAATGAGTTTTTAGAAGTCGATCCATGAGAGTATCAACTCATCGTGCATCTACATAACTAAACTACACCAGTTCCCTGCTACTCCATGTAAAAGACTAGATACTAGCATAAACATCATATTTGTTGATGTTCAAATAATCCTGAAAACACATATTACTAACTCCTTCTAATCCTCCTCTTCCTAGGTATCCGGATCACCACAGAACCTCAGTGGACTCTGGCATTAGAACTCGCAGAGTGCACTAAGTCTACGTGCATCCTTATCCTCTCTACTTATATGATCTACTTCTCAACATACAGTGGTGTTGCTAACTATCTACCCAAAAGAAGGATATTGTGGGATGGACCCTGAACTGAGGCCTCATTGCCCATAGGATCGTCGTCATGAACCGAAGCTGGTATCCTACTTAGATTTTTTCATGGAGGTATCTTGAAAGTTATCATGGAGTACCGAAGTCAGATGAGAATACATGTAAAAATCAACAATAAATGGGGATTTAAATGAATAAGAAAAATCAAAGACTCAATACTATATGATACATGTATCATCAATCCATTCAACAAATGTCTTAGCATGCCGAGTCAACAAGAAGGTAGTCAAGATCCTGGTGAATGAATATGTCAGCCGCCCACATGATCACTGAACTCCCTAGCTTGAGAGCCACACTCGAGACACATTTAAAATGTTTCCCTAAACCCAACCAATACTCTTAAGAGGAAATTTATGAAAAATATTCCAAGGAATAAACTTTCTCTGATACCAATCTGTCACGATCTGACCCATATAGGGGCTCGAGTCGCATCTACCCCAATCCTACCTCCATGGGCCAGGGGGGTGGTGACAAGCACCGTAGTCACAACTAAACTTGGGGAGGCCTTTTCTTAAGTACCTATATGCACACATAAAACTAAATAAATGCAAAAGTGTAGAGGGAAATGGGAAATGATGAAACACTTCTATAAAATAAACTAGGAAAGCATAAAACTCTAGAGTATACAAAATTATGGTAGTGTAAACTTAAATTAAAGGGGGGATAAATACATAACCAACCTGAAATATGTCCCAACATGAAAAAACTGAAAAAAAAGTAAATAGATGAGAGATATTTGTTCCTATATGCTAAGCTATGACCACAATACATGGTACAAGAAATTAGTACCTCTAAACTCTTCTAAAGTCATGATCGACTTGTCCATCATTTTAAAAAGACATGAAATTTGTGGTAACAGCCCATGTGGGGGTGAGAATATACAAACCTAGTAAAATTCATTGAAGAGGGTGAAGGGGGGAAGCAAGAGATAAAATAGAAGATAGAAGCAGAATAAATAACAAGTTATAGTGAAATATTACAGCTCAACCCAACAATAAAGTAAAATTATATTCTTCCAAACATAAGGAGCTCAAAATTGTGAGAAAATTAACTTCACTTTGTGTCTTCTCTACCTATAATAAGAGAGTAGACTCATCCAACCATGAGATTTTAGACATGAAAACATGTGGCATATCCCACACGTCTTCATATCTCTTAGAAGGAGCATAATCAAAACCCAAGGAGTGGGTACTGAAGAAGGATATAAATATATATATTCATTCAAAGAATCCCAAAGGAGAGGGTATGGGGATCTCCATGTCATAGCTCATCCTACAAAGAAGAGTAGCCAACAGTTCTAAGGTTCATCTGTGATTCCCATCACCTCATGCATCTACCCTGAACACACTAATCTAATGAACTCAAACACCACACCTTGATATTATATACTTTGGGTGGTACTGACTCACTTGTATGGTTTTAGGACTTGTCTCAAAAATGAGTCTCATTGGGGAAAGCGTCTCTCTTCTTCGTGAGTCCAAAGCTATTTCATACCATGTCAATTAATATTCCACACAGTCGAGGGGAGTAAAATTTCTATGTAGAGAAACCACACCCATTACCAATAGGGGGATTCCAATTTGTGTCTATATAAAAATTATGGAGGACCTGCTCCCTAGTACGATAGGGGAGCACTATCTCCATGAATAGAGGACTTGTTCCCTGGTGTGATAGGGGAGTACCATATCTATTTTGAGAATGATTTTGGAGGACCTACAAACTGATGCAATAGGGGAGTACCATCTCCATGGATAGAGGACTCGCACCCTGGTTCCATAGGTGTGTATCATCTCTATCTTCAAAATGAGTATGGAGGACTCACACCTTGATGTGGTAGTGTATTACCATCTCCATGGATAGAGGACCCGCATGTTTATACGTTAGTGGAGTACCGTCTCTACCTTGATAAGAAATGCTGAGGACCCACACATTGATACGTCAGCAGAGTTCCATCTCCATGGATAGAGGATCCAAATACTGATATGATAGCGGAGTTTCATCTCTATCTGAACTCTCTAATGATCATGTCTGATCACTACCATCATCAAGCACCACCTAAAGAAGAATCGTGATCTTAACATCTCACATTGTATCTAAAAATACATAATAGAGGTCATGATTGCATTCTATGTAGAAATACACTCAAGATAGGCTACTTGAGGGCTAAAATCCTAGTACAAATGAAAGAGATACAGAATCTTGAAGATTCATAAAGAAGTGTGTGGCATGTGAGGGACCCACACAGCAAGTTGTCCCACTCTTTGTTAGGTCAAGTCCTTGGAAACACATAGATTGCTGACCAAGTAGTACTACACAATGTGTAAGGGTACAACACGACAAGTATCCACCAAAATCATGATGAACACACAAGGATCATCTTTGCTCCAAAGGAAAAAAATTAATTTAATTAATATTCCTCTTCAAACGACTGTAGATGGCTAAACAGATTACACCCTTGTGATCCTCATAGAAAAATGATCAAGATAGTATATTTACTTTCCTCAATCGTACACCTGGTGAAAAGGTCTCATTTCACAACATCATGCTCGAATGACGTCTCAGGGGCCTAAGCTACGAGTCTGAATTAAATTACCAAAATTATTCTTAAAACATTATCCTTAATTTCAGGGTCACAACAACATTTATGGTTCGTTAAACGGATGTCGTACACAGAATCTATTTTAGATACAATATTTTACAACAACAACAACAACAACAACAATAATAATAATAATATTCTTATGATTTTTTTGTACCCGATACATGACCCCAAATTAAGTGCCCAACATTGGTCTTGAAATAACCGTCTCAATATCAGGATCACACTACTGTAGATGGTGAGTCAATCAGACGTGGTACAGAGGAGATATGTACGATAAATCATTTGATGACAAGAATCATGATAATATTATTATTATTTTATTTATTAACAACATTTATTTTTAGAGGAAATGCCACACTAAGAACTCCCATCCCCTTGTATCCATGTTCATGAATCACCCCTCCCCCCATCTGATTTTTCTTTCTCCTTTTTTATTAACTTTATTTTATTCTATAAATCTCGCCTATATCTCTCTTTCTACTACAATTTTTCAGGTTGAAGACCCTAATACCACCATCTATTTTTCTATGAAACCCCCTATAAACCCTAATTGTTTCCCCAAAATGCACTCCACCATCAATGGAGCCTCCGATAAAAATGAGACCAACACCCGTAAATCTAGGATCTACACTCATTGAATCCCGACATCTGCCTTCATCCTCCTTAGTTTACCACTACACTGCCTCGTCCTAGCCATCACGGGCTCATTGTGCCACTATACTTCAATTTGGCTACCTCATACCACCATGCTGCTGCTACCCAGCTTGCCCGAACTGGATGCCAACATCACCTCCATCGAACCCAGAAGAACACTGATTAGTTATAAGTTGGTAGTCATTGATGTGGAAGCTTGATCCTAATATTGGTGTGGGAATGAACCTTTTCAAAAAAGATTAATCACAATCCAAATTTTTTTCTTGGATCGTCGATTAAATAAATAAACGACAATGATGATCGTGTGTAGGGTGAAGGAAGAAAGGTTTACAAAACTCAAACATGGACTCATCGATGGCCTTAATATTTTTTCCATTTTCATTGAGGATCAATAACGAGAGGAATTAAAAAATAAATATTTATCAAACTTTAACAATTTCAATTTAAATATAAAAAAGAAGATAATTGATTGAATCCATTGTTTTTCGATCCAAGAATTAATTCATTCAAATAAATTTAATTCTTTTTTGTCATAGAAATTTTATCAGGGATATAAATCCACAAAGAAAAGTACTAACTCAAGATTGAATAATTTTGTGATGAATAATGTTCTTTTCAATTGAGGAGAAATGTTGATTTGTCGCTCTTTGATTCATCATGATCCAAGGATTTGTCATTATTCGCCAAAAAATGAAGGGGGAGGAGCTCTAGTAGAGGGATTAAAGAAAATATGAGAGAACCCTAGCAAGGTTTTCTATGGAAATATATTTATAAATCTATCTATTGTGCTAAAACATTAACTAATTAATTAAATAATTCATTCATTCATTCATTAAACACACCACCAATGAGTGAGGGGTCCGAACATCCCATGGTGACTTATTTTATGTATCTCATAGGGTAAAAATCACATTTCAGACCAAACTCTGGTCTTTGATTTACGATATGATCATCCATATGAGATTTATCCCATTTTATTTAATTAACTTCGTGTGTACAATATAAAATATATTTAATATTTTTACAAAATTAATTCTGGGCACACCAGGCCCCTGAATTATGAATTGTGTAAGCGCTTGGCTCCGAAAATATTCCTAGGAACATTCCAAAGTCATACACAGAAAAACCAAAGTACAAATTTAAATTTTAAATTACATAAAATAGTGATAACATTTGAAAAATCTATTTTTTCACTATTCTCTAAAAAATCAAACATTTCAAAAAAAAAAAAAAAAAAATACCCTTAATTAATTTTAATATGATTATTTTTGAAAGGAAGTTTATTTTATCAAATAAATGTTTCTAAATTTGAAAAATTAATTATATTATTGTCTCACAAAAGGTAATAAAATTCATTTTTGAAGAAAATTCTTTTTGAAGAATAAAAGGTAATTATTAAAAATTGAGTGTGAGTTTTTTAATAATTAATCAATAAATTTCTATTGATTAAGTCTTATATATATTTCATAATATATTGAATCCTTTTTATACCCATAAGTTCAACATCTTGGATATAAGGGCCAAATTCAAATAATAATATTTAATGGTCTATTTAAGCTTGATGTTGTGTGTTGTAAACTCTATCAAACATAGTATTATTTTAAAATATCATGGTGTCACATTATTCCCCTAACCTTAATAAATATCACCCTCTAAATTTGAACTTGTTCTTGATAATAAAGGGTTTGAAATTTCAACACACATTCATTAAAAAGACATATATTAAAAATGGTTAATAAAACATCCTCTTAAAAAGGATAGAGAATTACCAAGTTCATCTAGAATATCACATAACTAGGTTTAAAAATTGTATGAAAATATTGGGAAGTGAATATATTGACATAGAGGAAAAATAAATTTCCTAATAATAATGGAGAGTGATATAGAATATTGATCACATTAAATTTAATGATCATGAGAAGTTAACGACCACAAAATCATAAATCAATAAAGTGTGAAAAAGACCATTGATTAATCAAGAATAGTCATTTTTGTTTCAAAATCCATTTCCAAAATTTGAGTAATTCTTGTACCATATAGACTGGAAAATTGAGGAAATACACTTACTTGATAAGTATAATTTCATATTTTAATCAATTTTCACCACAATATTATCTTTTTCTCCAAATTATTAGTATTCAGGTTGCATTTTTAATTCCTAAAGAACTAAAATCAGATTAAATAGATCAAATAGTACACAAATGGATCACAAAATATTCCTATTACATTTAAATATTAAGAAAACTAATATTATTACCATAACGTAAGATAATATCCAAAATTTATAAACCTTCATCTGAATAAACAATAGATTTTAAATCACAATTTACTTATTAACACTATAGCCACAACTTATATTATTCAAAAAATAAATAACCCAACATCCTAATTAACCAAAATAATCTCTACATTAAATAATTTTCTAACCTTAAATGTGATTTCATACCTTTTAACTTACATCCCCAAAATATAATTGCATTACTCAATACTAATCTTTCATGTTAAACTACATGTTAAACTTAAATGTTAAATAAACCTCAACCCAATAAATAATCTCCAAAACAATCATTTCCCACCATGATAAATCACTGTATAATCTTTTTATTTAGTGAAATTCAAACCAAAATATCATGAATAAAATTTAGATACTAACTTGAAATACAATCCTTATCTTGACCATAAATATCTCTTAAAATATCAAATTGTCAATGAATCACTTTTTTCTAATCAAGATTATCTATATTCAACTATAAAATAGGCCATAATATACTAACCCAAAGGGTTATTTAAAACTTAATTGAGTATACTTTTTAAACCCCAACAAAAAATTCAAATCAACTAAAAATTTCATCACTTAAAACCTCAAAATGTGTATATAGAATTTTTAACTTATGATCAATCTTAAACTTAAAAACCAATGATGTTATCTAAAACTATTAATTTTGACTCACATTAATATATATATGCTTCAAAAAACTAACACAATATTTATTCCTAAAATAAAATCACAAACTATTTTCATAAATCTAAAAATCCAATAAAATTAATCAAATATGAATTAAATAACACTTTCATAAAATCACTAACCAACTTAAAGGTCACCAAGAAAATCCCATTTACTTCATCAATGTTAATCATCTATTTATCCCAACTAAATATTATAAAATTAAAAATAAATCAATTATATTTTTTATTAGTACCTTTCAATATATTTTTTCAAAACTTTAAAGAAAATATAATATGGAACATTCCTTAAGTGTCTCGTGATTCTTATATCCAAAATATCATTGATATAACACTTCTATAAAGTCATTATTAAATACCAATATATAAAAACATCAATCCTTCTACTTAAATGATTGGTATAGCATAGGTATATAATTGGTCTATGAGTAGTCCCTTGTATTAGGTAATTGGCTTGGATAATTCCCTTATTCATCACATATAATTAATTAAAATATAAATGGTACCCTGGGAAGAACAACATATCCATCTATCAAACTCTTCATTTTTCCTTGATAATTGATTGAACTATAACCTTATTTTTCAAACATAAAACATTTTCCTATTCCATTGATATGTTATTTGGGTATCTCTTTCCATATTTATGATCGAAATAAATTGAGTTTCTTTCCTACATGGTCTCCACCTCCCGAGATCTCAATAAACACAATCCTTCAATTATTTGGTGAGTCCCAAAATTGGTTAAGGTGTAGGTTGTAAATCATATATAGTGGTAATTTATTAGGCATTATTGTAATATATTTTACTCTAGTCACAATCCAATTTGGTTTATCATAATCACCACATTGTTCATCATATTAAGTTTTAATAGGATTCCTCCTAGTTCCATCCATTTACTAATACCAAATAACATAGTTTGAGAAATTATAATCATAGTGGGATACCACATAATCAAGAATATAATTTAAAGGATATATAAATCATGAAATATTAATTTTAATATAAGTCACCTCAGGTTTAACCAAGGTCTTTAATGGTCATTAGCTATTCAAATATGTCATAATGGTTTGTAAAGATAATGTGAATCAACCCAAGTATATCTCTTGGGAGTGTCAAACCAGTTGTGTAGTAAGAGAACACTCACCATGCACCAAAATAATGGTCGAGGTATACTCGACCAACTCTTTTTAGGGTTTTTACCCCTAGATGCATCTGTGTTAAAACCACACCAACTTGTATTATCCAGATAGGGATTTATTGCTAGGAAAACCATATAATATCTACATTATAAAAATTTTAGGATGTTTTCATATACCAAGACTTATCCTTAAATTCCGTCATAGGGTTATGTTCCCTATTATATATGTTCCTAAATCTAGTTCTCAAGGTTTTTACTAAACTTTCTCCGATACCAACTGTAAAGAGCCCAACCCTAGTAACTTATATCCAGTGGTTACATTATTACATTAGAACAATATACCAGTGATCACATCCCAAAATACCAAATGTTTTAGTAGTATTGGTAAACTAGATACATATATTATTTACACATTACATTGGAAATATAAAATCATATTATAAGAATCATCATTTCATCCTTAATATCATTCAAGATATTCATCTTAAAATCCTAGGGAATGGAAAGAAAATAAAGTGTGATCTGAAATGATCATAAAGGTTCACATAAATTAGAATCAAGTAGGATTAAAAAATGAATAATCAATATGGAAATTTAAATAGTTGAAAATCATGAAATTTAATAAATAACAAGACCATAAATAATAATATACCAGAAATAAATTAAAATTCAGTAATGTGATATAAATAATCCCATGATCTTGAAACTTATCCATAAATATAATAATTGATCCTATAGTCACATTTAAATTAATAACTAATTTTATAATATTGGAATGTATAATGTATCACATCTTAAATGTATCTTTGATTCCTCATTTCAAGAAATCATAAAATTCTATCAAGGCTTAATTCCTAGACATCTTATATAAATGGGTAGGGCTTCAGATCATTACCCAACTTGTTTTGTCTCACGAGAACTACTAATAAAATGAGGGAATATATAAATTTGGTCACCAAATATAACTTAATAAGTCCAATTCATTCACCATATTAATAAACAATATTACTTAATCAACATAACTTAATAATAAAATATCTATCTATAAAGGAAGAAGTAGTATACGTAATGTCAATACTTTCCTAGTCAAACGATCAAAAAATATCTCTAAAAATAACTATTATGGTATCATTATAACATATACCTAGTGTAGAATATATAAAATCAAGGTTATTTTTAATTATGAATAGAAACACTATAAAAAATATTAATAAAAACATTCTTGAGGAAAATACCCCTTTCAATGTGAAATTCACTTTTAAAAACAATTTTTTTTTAAAATATGAGAAAAAAATTATTTGAAAATAATTAAGGAAACTCGTAAAGGAATATTAAAATCATTTGTTGGTCAGGATGGTGGGAAATTTTTTTCATGATAATTACATTAAAACAAATATTCGTTTCACATTTTCGATAAAAAGTAAAAAGTGCCTTATTAAAAAAAAGAAGATTCCTTTTAAAATAATTTATAAAAAATTAAACCATGTGTAAATGTTTATTTAATAAAGAATTATATAACAGTAAAAATATTTTTTAAAAAATTTTTAGGAAAATATTTATGGGGAAAGAAAAATATTACCAACCAAGTAGAAAACCAAATTTGGTTTATCTTAAAAACGTTATTTTGGTATCTTAAGTAATTAAATATGTTAAAATGTAAGGAAAACTTTTAATTTAAAAAAATAACCATAGGTTTATAAAATATAATTATTTTAAGATATAAATATCTAATTATTGCACTAGTATAGACTTAAACATAAACAATCCTGAATAATGATGAGATTATGAACTGCTCTCTTACCTCTTTTGTAACTTATGAATCATGACCCCCATGAAATAAATAACTTAAAATAAAACTCTAAATAAAATTAATTTAAATTTAATCTTGATATATCATATCAAATGGGTAGTATATACACCACATGAAAGAAGAAAGTGGTGAATGCAGTATATGTCTCATAGAAATAAAAGTGACATGAGAAACCCTTACCCCAAGCCTGACTTCCTTTATATGTTTTTCAACCTCCTATGTAATAAATATATATTTATTATACATAACTTATAGAACCATAATCATATATATTATACCATATATTATTTAATTATAAACCTTTATCACCCTTTTATTGATAATTCATTATTAAAATCACAAACCTGGGTGATAACTACTTCATTTTTCATTTATGTTTTCGTTCAGTAGTTTTGGTCATTTTACTTTTATCATGTTTAAATGATATATATAATTTTAATAATTATAAAAATATTAAATTTATTAATTATATACATAATTATAATCATCCATAAATGGTAGATATAGAAAAATGAATCACATCATTCATGGAGATGGTAGGTCCTACAAACTCATGAACGTTGTTTTAACATTTTGATAGATAGAATGAAATATAAGTAAATAATAATTAAATTTTATAGAATAAATATTATATCATGTATGTTCATTAAACATTTTCCTGAATACCATACATGTAAATTGGACATGAGAAAATGGATCACATCGCTTCAAGGAGGTGACAGTCCACACATACGCACGAGTGACATTATCATTTTCCAATGGATTTAAAGGTAAAAAGGTAGATAACATATTATAGTTATAGAATAATTAATATTTCATAAATATCAGATATATATTATAGTTATATATTTATAACCATCTAATTAAATTGGTGATTAAAAAATAATTACACCACTATATAGAGACTGTACGCCACACGTATGCATGAGCAGTGTTATTTTTTTCATCGAATGGAGAATTGAAGAAAAATGATAGTACCATTATCATAATGAAATATAAATATATTAATGAAACTAGATTTATTATTATAGTATGGGTACAAAAAAATATAGGAATTATAAGAATAATTTTTTTTAAAAAAGTTGGTAAAAATGATTACCTCTTCTTCGATGGACTTCCTTTAGATTCTTTCTTAAGTACCCTTAGAATGGTCTTTTAAGAATAGAAGAACTTATAATTAGTGGATAGTAAAGTTTATAAGATAAATTATTAGGTTTTGGTCATACTATATGTCTCAAAGTGGGGTGAATAATTGAGATAAAGTGATTTCCTTTTATAAGGGAGGGAAATGACACACTTGAAATTTAAAAAAAGATTATAATTTAATTAAATCATTCTCCGTAAAAATGATTAAAAATGGAAATAAGTTACAATATAAAGAGGATAATTAATAAATATCCTCAGAAAATAAAATTTTTATAGGTTTTTGTGTCATTTAATTATTATCTTTTGGTTTACCCACTTAGTTAACCAATTTTAATCTTAATCACGGTAAAGACTTTTTAATCTTAAAGGGATAAATTTTACTTATAAGATAAAAATTGTATCATAAATGATCAAGAGATTAAATTTTTTACCCCTTATCATGATACATGTTCTATTTTAATATTTTTATAATTTTCAAATAGTTTAATAAAATATTTTTATCTTAAAATATTATTAATGTCATTTTAAATACTATTCAAATAATTTTAATTTTAAAATAACATGATAGTAGTGGAATTAGAACATAAACCTTTAAAAATATATAATTTTTTATTTTTATCTAAAGAATTTTGGAACACAATAATTCACCTATGTTTTGTTACTTTTATATTTTTTAAATCGTTTATTATATTTATCTATTAATTGAATAAATTCTATATTGGAATTGCGTAAACATTTATGATAATTACTTAATCAGTACAAATTATAAATAAATTACCATGATAAAAAAAAATTATTTAAAATAAACATTTATAACTAAAGTTATCCACTTTTTATCCTTATGTAAAAAATTTAAAGATACTAATTTCAAGAGAGTGGTATTTGTTATTATTGTTTATTTATATTAATATAGAGGTTATAATCAAACGAAATGTCACCAAGTGGACATATATTCAGGAATTAGATACAAATGGATGAAATAATCACATATAATAGGATAAATTCAATTTTTAGGTTGATTTTGTGACCTTATCTCTTGGTTTTAACCATATTTTACCCATTTTACCCTTACCGAGGTGACAAATATTTAACATGGTTTCTATTCATAATGACCAAAAATAAAAGGGCCATATTTACCAAATTCGAAACATATGATTACAAATATGGTATCCATTTATCAATATAAAATCTTTATAAGTGGTGAAGATAAATTTCTATATAAGTGTGTAAAACACAATGAAACAATTTTTAGAAATTGTTTTTAAGCATAAAAAATAACTTATATCAAAATCATGAATATTATTGATTGAAATGGAATTAATTAGATTATTAAAATGAATGGTTAATATTTAACTTAAAGATAAAATCCAAAATAAAATTTAACTTTAAAATTACTTAATTTAATGATTTTATATGAAAAATATGTATTTTTCACAATTCACTGAAATATCAATCAATTTAAAAAATTCAAAAAATTTCACTCTAAGTTAATTTTGATATGAATATTTCAAAAATAAAGTTTTTTTTGAAAAAAAATATAGAAGTGTAATAAATTAACTATATTATTTTCTAAGAAAAACAATAAAATCATTTTTTAATAAAACAAATTTTTAAGAATAAAATGTATTTACTATAAATTTAGTACTTGTTTCCAAAAAATTAATCAATACATTTTTATTGATTATGTCCTATATATATAGATATATATTATAATGTAGTTAATCATATTTATACCTGCCAATTAAAAAGCTAGGTTATAATGGTCATGTTTAAATAATAATATTTTTTGGTCTATTTAATCTTGTTGTTGCGTGTATTATAAGCTATTGAACACAGTGTAATTTTAAAATATTGGGGTGTCATACACCTTGAGAGACAACCTTGGGGATTTTTATATTTATTTTATTAGGGATAAAATTTTAATAGGAATTTTGTGAAAAAAAATCATTCATCGTCAATAGAAAACAATATTAAGAAACAATATAAGTATGGATAACTACATCTATAAAAGAATATAAAAAATATGGACATTGAGGTGGAATATTCTCGACCAAAAAGAAGAGATAAGCTCAGATCCAATTACAAGATTCTTTTTTTGGATTGTAAAACAAAAGGAGATTAATTGGTTGGGAGACATGTAAACCCCAAAAATAACTATATTAGAATAAAATATTTTTTATAGATAAGTTATATATAATTTCCCCAAATAAAAAATTAGACACAAATTTTCTTGATTTAAAAGTGAGATTAGGAAAAAAACCATACGGATTTGGTATCATTTGAATAAAAAGTAAATAAAATAAAAACCTAAGAAGAATATTTAAATTGATTTAATTGATTGATAATTATGTTTAAATACACCCATGGGGTAGTATATACATTATAAAAAAGAATTGGTGAATATTGAGTATATCTCAATGAAGGTAAATTGATATGAGGAATCCATGCCTCAAATTTCTTCTTAGTCGAACATGATCTAAATCATTATATAATAAATTTATGTTAAATATTCATATTTATAGAAAAATTATTCATATTAATTTTCCTTAATAAAATTAATTTATAATTACTTTTTACCCATACATTAATTTTTTATAATTAAAATTGATATTCTAGAGCTAATTGTTCCATTTGTTCATGCATGGTTTGGTTTGGATATTCCCGTATTTAATTATAGATAATGGTTTTATCACCTAAAAAATGTCCATGAATATGTAATATGTTTCTTTCATAGTTTTCTAGACTCCCATATTTGTTTCATAAAACTTATGGGGACGGCTCGCATGGAATTCTTAAAAATATTCTTTTTGAGTGATTATTGAATTAACAAAAGAATTGAATTTATTAGTGATTGTACTTTGGAATATTACCATGATTAGATTATGAAAAAAATTAATATAATATATATTAAAACATATTAATAGTATTTAAGTTTTATTATTTTTTCATGATGTAAATGTTATAATATCATTAATGCAGTTGATAAAATTGAACTAAACAAGAACATGTTATAATGACAAAATGAGTAAGAACATGTAATTATATAGAAATAATATCAATTTTAAAGAATTATTATAATTTAAAATAATTATAAAAGTGATAAATTAGATTTCATAATATGTGTATGAAGAATATAAAAAATAATGGTTAATTAAAAGATAACAATTACATTGAATACTTGAATGTTCTCTTAGAGATCCTCTAAGAAATGAGGGATTTGGAACTCCTTGTGTCCAAATGATCTAAAATGTGATATATATTTTAGGGAGATAATTTTGGAATGGATTTAATAGGAAACTAAAGGTAAATCATGGGTTTTAGTTGGGAGATAAAGGTTCCTTTTATAAGTGATCTTGAGTGAAATTTTTAGAAACACGTATTCTTTTATGTGTAAGAATGTATTTTTAAATATAAATTTGAGAAAAAGTGGAAGAATAATGGATATGGGTAATTAATTTCCTCTTATATAGAATTTAGAGATATTTTTAGAGACATTTCGGGCCTTTAACCTTGAATATAACCTTTTACCCCACACAAAATTTACTGTGGTAAAACAATTTTTACTTCTGTGACTTAGTTTTATGCCTCAAAATGAAATTTAACTTATTACATAGTTTAAAAATGATGATTCAAAATTTAGAATCTATTTAGTATAATTTAGTATCTCAATTTTATAAATTTATATTTTAAATTAAAATAGTAAATATATAGAAAAACTATGTTTATCGAAAAATGATATTTACAACTTTAGTATTCTTATTCTCATTTCATATTAATTAATAAATAAATGACTATTAACATATTATTTTAGACACTAAAACATTAAATTTTTTTATAATCAACTTTTAAAATTAATCAATTTAATTACTTAAAATAAAAATATACAACACAAAGAAAAATGTATTTCTTTGAAAAATAACCCCGAAATTAACTGATTTCAACCCCAACCCATTAAGATAAATTATTTATCATCTAACCATTATATTTTATCAATACATTAGTATTAGGTTTTTCCTTTTAATTTAATAAACACATGAAATCATTATTTTAAAAAATATGAATTGAATAATAATACATATTTCAATAATAATGTATTTAAATTAAAAATTATTTAATTGTACAATTATTTATTATATGTTAATTATATTATTTTTAGTTTCTTAATAATAATTACACAACATAAATGTACCTACTAGAATATCTAATTAAAATATATCCGATAATTATATATCTGACAACCATGTCATAATGACCATATATATAACAGTAATTTTATATTCCAATATATAGCCTTACACACATCACTAAAATGATTCATCATATTCTATAATTTAATTTTTATCATTTTCTTCATAATTATAAGATTTTTATTCTTTCTATAGTCATATTAAGTGGTTTGATATTCATGGTGGATCCTGATAATTGGTATTTTAAACTTGTAGTAGTTTTTTTTACCCGTGTCTTCATTCATTTAGTAATATTTTAATGTATTTCATTTTAAATTATTTTATTCTACAAAAATATAAAATTATTTATTTTAGTTTTTTTTGTATTTATTATAAGCTATCGAACATAGTATATTTATTTAAAGGTAAATAAATTATAAAATAACAAGGTGTTATATTATAAACCCTTAGAATAATTTCACCCTCAAAATTTTAGTGATCTAATGAAAATAAATGAGGGTAGTTTTTTATAAATACATCTTTAGGTTCCCATGATGCTTCCTAAAACTTTTGATCACTATTTATACTTTTAACTTGGTGATTATTCATATTTCATAGTACTTTATCTCTATGATCCAAAATTTATATCAGTGGTTCCTCATAAGAGATCTCATATTCTCATTGTACTACCTATAAGTCTAGTGAATGTTATGGATCAGGTATGTACTTATTCAAAAGTGATACATGGATCACATGATGTACTTGGGACAGGTTCAGTGAAAGTGGAATATGATAATATACTATCCCCACATGATTAATTATTTCAAAGGGTCCAATGTATCAAGGTATCAACTTTACCTTCTTCCCAAATCTCATAACCCTCTTCCATCATGATATTCAAAATAATAACTTGTCTTTAAATTAAAACTCCAATTCTCATTGATGATTATTATCATAATTCTTATATTGAATTTGTGTAGTTTTATTGCTTCATTGAATAGTTTTAATATTATGAATCATTTCTCAAGCAAGGTCCAGTCATAGAAGCTTACTCTCTCCAACTTCAACAGAATTTGTTGGAGTTATTCACCTCCTTCCATACATAGATTCATATAGTACCATTTTAATTCTAGAATCGAAACTATTGTTATATGAGAACTATTCCATGGGAAGGTGTTGATCCCAACCTTTTTTTTAAATCCATCAAGAAATATCTCAACATATCTTCAAGGGTTTGAATAGTACTTTTTGATTGTCCCTCAGTTTGAGGATGATAAGTTATTTTAAATATCATCTATATATCTAATTCTTGTTGAATACTTCTCCAAAACATCATTGTTAACCTCACGTCTCGATTGAATATAATTGAGAGTGGTACTCAATACATTCTTACCACATCCATTGTGTATATATTTGTTGTTTGATAGAGTGAAAAAACTTATTGAAAAAAAAATAAAATTTACTGAATTTATAAGGCTATCAACTAAAAGTAAGATAGAATTAAGTCCTTTAGATTTATTTGGAAGGACTATAACAAAATACATAGTGATGATCTCCCATTTACATATAGTTATGGGTAATGGTTCCATCATCCCCTTAGATTTGTTTTCTCTACATTAACATTTTGGAATACTAATAATTGATATATATGTTTAGAAATACCCCTCTTATTGTTTTCCCACTAGAAATTATTTTTGAGATCTATATACATCTTTTTACTTCATGAATGGATGAAGAATAATGATCTATGTGCATCATTAAAATGATCCTTATATTTTGGTATTTTAGGGACACGTATTTGTTTCTAAAATATTATAATTTCATCACTATCAATATTCAACTATGGAATATTCCATAACTAATTCTATAATTCTATATCCTCCTTTTCTACCTCAATGATCTTCACATAGATGGATGGTTAAGCAGTCATTAGGGAAAGATATGATTCATATCCTTCCTTTATGATTCCTAAGTATCCTTTCCAAATCCATGATTATTGGGTTTCTTTTAATCCTCATCATGGAAAATATAGAATGATCCCTCTTAATCAAAGAATTAATCACCTTTTTTCCTTCCCAAGGCGGTAATGTATTAAACAGTCATGGTCCTTAATCAACTCCAACCATCTACTTGGGCTCGTTTTCAACTTTTTCTACGAGAATATATACTGAATTATCTTATAATTAATATATATTCCATTATTTCACTATAAAGATAATGCCTCCATATATTTACTATAAATATTACAACATCTAACTCTAAATCAAGAATCAGGTAATTTTTTTCAGGAACCATTAATTGATTTGAGGCATAAGCTACCATTATGCCATTTTTTAAGAGGACACATCCCAATAACGTCTTTGATTCATCACTTTATATCATAATACATTATCAACTTCATGGTAGTGTTAGTCAAGATGTTGTGACCAAGCTTATCTTATGATCCTTAAATTTTTCATCAAATTGATCTATCTAGAGAAACTTGACTCCCTTCTGAGTTAATGTGGTTAGTATATTTCACGGTCATAAATATTCCTCACAAAGAATTTATGGTATCCATACAATATAAGAAAAATATGTATCATTGTTACATTGGTTTTTTTTTCTATTTTTTAGTTACCTATATTGTTTAAGGAACCACATATATACCCTATCTTTTTTATTACATGATCCAAGAATGATACTCTCTATAAAAAAATAACAATTTCATAATTTGGAATACAGTTTCTCCATTATCAAGTTCTTTGGAACAATCCTTAATTAATCTCAATGCTCTTTCATTCCCTTTGAGTATATAAGAATATCATCTTGAATGAATACCATAAATTGGTCAAGGTAATATCTAAATACTTTATTCATCATATACATAAATATGGAAGGGTAATTTGTATGTCTAAATGGAATCCCTATGAATTCATAGTATCCATATCTTATAAAAAAAGATGTATTGGGTATATCCTCTCTTTTTACCCAAAGTTGATGATATCCAGATCAAAGGAAAATATTTTAGAAGTATTAATCCCATCACAGTTGATTGAGTAAGTCAACAATACGAGGTAAGGGATACTTTTTCTTGATCATGATCTTATTAGGTTCGTTATAGTCAATGTCAAGATGCATTGATCTATATTTATTCTTAATAAAGTGGACTGGTGCAACCCATGGTGAATCCCTAGTGAATATAAAACCCATATACAAATTCTCTTGGATCTTATTCTTCAATTCCATCAATTCAATTAGGGTGGTTTTATAAAGATTATTTAATATATCCATAGAAATATGAATGAATTATATTGAAAAAAAACTTCATGCTCAAGGGGAACACCAAGAGACAATTTAGTAAAAACATCAATTTATTCATTCACAATTGGAATATCATTAATATTAAGTCCCCCTATCTATTTAAGAAAAATACCCATCATTATTGTTTATTAATACACATATAAGGGATGTAATTACTATAAGGATCTCATAGTCATCATTACAAGAATAGATGATTATAAATTGATTTGTTATATGAAATTTGACTTCCCTATCCAAGATATTAAGATGATATCTTTGTAGATAGATTTAATCAATGCTCAAAATAACATCAAATTCAACTAAAGTGGGGATAATAAGATTTGTAGGAAGAACATTCCAACAAACTTCTATTGGATGAGAGATAAATACTTGGAATACAATTATCATACTACTAGATTTTTTCCCTGATGATTCAATATATAATCACTGGGTATGCTAGTTAATAGTGTTGGTTCTACGATGACCAAGAGTACCCTAAGAGGGGGTTGAATCATGGTGAAAACTGATTAAAACATTTTCCCTTTTTTTGGTCTTTTTAACCATACAGATCATGTTCTTAAGATAGAAGGAACACGTTTAATGTCTCACCATTCTCTCATTCCAATCACAATAAATAAATATGAATGCATAAAATAAATAACACACAGGGCATGGATATTTTACATGATTCACCAAAAAGTCTTAATACAAGGAGAATACACTAATAGTGTGTTTAAGTACTAGAAAGTATCACTGTACACATTATTATATTACAAAGGTTTGAGGAGAGGCGCACTATTGATCCAAAGGGCAAACTCATTTCTTTTATTTTTGTGTACTGCTTAGAGATAAGTTTTGGATAGTTTATAGACTAGTAGTTATTCTTTAACATATTATGTAAATGATGTTCTATCTATATTTATTGTGACACACCACTTACATAATATCTCTTGATTTTATGATCCTATAAACTACACCTTTTTATGATCTCCATATTTAATGATATATGTAATGAACTACTAAATATGAGTGGTTTGAGTCTTTTTCCTCCCCAATATCTTAGTAGTAGAAAAATATTCTCCTAGATACAGATATTTCTATACTATAATTACCTTGTTTTCTTTATACCCTTTCAATAATATGTAGTAGTTATATCCTTATTCTTCTTTATTGATAATTCACACATTAACTAAACCATATATAGTGATGAAAACATATATATATATATATATTTTTATATTCTAGTGAATTTATATATAAAACCATACTTTTTCCCAGAAATTATACAAGTATTTTTATAAGCCTACCACTATCCAACCCTAAATTTAAGGGTTAGTGTTAATTATTCTTTCTTTACTCCCATAAAAACATTCTAGGTGTTCCAAACAATTTAATGTATTCATAAACATTATAATTAAACTAATTAATCCCTAAAAACTTATTTTATTCCACTATATTTTAAATTATTGTCAAATTTTTCAGATGTTTTTAAATCTACCCCTTCTTAACATGACTACTTACTCCACGACATGGTTTTCTTGACTCCATTTACATTTTTGACATGTTTATATTTTTCATAATTTAGTGTTTAATAAATATATAGATCCCCTAGTGTCAATAAAATATCTTCCTCTTTAATTATCTAGATTTAATGGCATGATTATTTAAATATTCTCATCCCCTAAAACTGTAATAGTCTGTGGTTATTATTTATGGTGCATAATTTAATTATAGTACTAAATAACCCTAGAATCATCATTAATATCTCTCTAGATTTTGTAAGGCTAGGAATCATGGTGTGTTCTCCATTAAACAAATTTCATGATTGATCATGTTATTTCACAACATGTCCTCCATGGTATGGTTATCTTCTTCTCTAAAATAACTAAAATTCACCTGCCAACTTCACAGCATGAAATATATGACACAATATTTAACATGAAACCCCAAATTTGAAAAGGTAATAAATTTTATATTTTTTGAGATTACCTAATGATTTTCTAAATTAATCTTAAGAAAATTTTCTTTACTCTTATGCCCCACAATTTCCATTAATACTTGAAAAAGTTTCAAAATTTTACCTTATAGTGTGACCATAACTCTCATGGTGTAACTTTCTCCTTTATCTCAAATTTTTACAAAGTGTAAACTCTTATGATACACATTGAAAATATTATGCATTCCAAATAAAATCCATATAAAAAAAGTATTGTTTTTCATTTTTTGATTCCATATCTATTTATGGAATGTTTCATGATCTCCTTTCATGAATTCATTCTCTCATGTAATTACTTTTATGATTAACTACATTTTCAAATTATATTAAAAATTATAAACTACTAACTATTATGAAGTACTATAATAACCCTTACAAAATAATTCATTATCTTTTTTGAGTCATGAATTTTCCATATTATTAAAACCATAATAAAAGTTTTAAAATTACATAATGCCAGAAAATAAAACATAAATTTTGAGACTTATCCATTTTATATGAACTACAAATCATAGCATGATGCTTTTATACATAGAGTTAATTCTTCTTTTTGCATTTAGAATACAACTCAACCTTCTAATTCTAATTTCAAACTTCTAAAAATTAATTCACGCCATTTCTAAATCCATAAAATTAAAACATAGAGATATCATTATGTCAGTTTTAATTTCTATAATAGTGTTTACATGTGAACCTATTCTCCATATATACTTGGGATATGATACTCATTCTAACATTAATTTTTTCTTCTTAAATACTTGAAAAAATATAATTATTGTCAAAAAATCCAACACCAACCCCTTTGGTTCCAAAAATAACCCCATATAGATTTTATTTTCAATAATATCCTGAATCCATCCTCCATAAAATACTTCCGATGTTACAAGGCCAAGGATTCTCTAAGAAATTATTCAAAGGCTCTAAGGCAATGGATTCTTGATTCCTTAATTTACCCCCCCTTTGACATTAAAATTCAAAACGTCATATTCAAAATTTTCACTCCCCCTCTGACATTAATAATACAAGGGTTCTTATCATATAGATTTTTATTTTCATAAACTCCCCCTTTCTTATATAATTAAAAGGTGATAGATATATATCAAATATATTCCCCCATTGACATTACAATTCTTGCTTTAGACATACACTGTATTCTCCAAAAATTCTTATTGATGGAGGTTGATTTTATTCAATGTATTGAAATCCTAATAAAGAGTGATGTTTACCCCCATTTTCTATGAAATACCTCTTAGTAAATTTGATATCACAAGTTGAAATTCAAAAAACCATTGGCTCTATCAGCCATTTTAAAAGTTATCTTCAATACTTAGGTTGTTTCAACCATTCCAGGTCATCCATGGATTTTGAAATTTTGGTTCAATTCACCAAGTTTACATCCTGAGGCTTAATTATGTATTGATTTAACATTTATAAATTTTTACACTTTTTTATACCTACAGTTAGAAAGAAACACTATATTTTTACATGAAACTTGACACTACTCAATGATACCATTTTTTCTATAAACAATAATCTATATTTTCATTTCTTATAATAAAAAATTTATTGAATATAATAATTAAATATTTTTTACCTTAAACATCTAAAAAATTTCTCCCAAACTCAACATCACTTTTCTTAATGATTTTAGTGAGTGAATTAAGTACTTATACTTTGAGTCATCAAATATTTCAATGACACTCTCTTACTTTCATAGATTATTTTAGCCATAAACTTGAGATATTACCCCTTTAAACAAATCATTCTCTGATATCAATAACACTTTAACCAAACCATAAGAAAATAATATATACATATACATATATATATATATAAGAGTATGGGTGATATAAAAAATTGGATCAATTGATTTCACTCGTTTGTGAAAAACTTGTGATATCATTTGATATTCATTGTCTTTTTCTTATTAATAGAGATTCTTATCATGTTGATAAGGAAAAATGAACTTTTAATGATCGTCAAAAAATCTCCCTAAATTCATATATCACTTGACACTATATCTTAAGATAATATTCATCATTGTAACTGCATGTTGGTAATGCAGTTTTCTTCCCGCAACTTCTTGGTATCCTAAAAATAGCCATATAATACCACATTTATTAATAGATAACATATAAATATGTATTAAATGAAAATAATGCATTCACCCATAAATTTTTCTTCTATTTTTCAATGGTATAATTCCACTTAAATAATGGAATAATGTCAGTTCTTGATCTCTAATCATGTCTTGACACCGCTAGAACTTTTAGATACAGATTTGATACCTATTTGACACTAGATAAGGATCTATATCATTTAAAATACTTCCTTACCTCATGAAACTCCAAAATTAAACTTTGAAATCCAAATTTGATGTCCAATACCATATTTTGAGTTAGATCATGGTCTTGATATAATCACTTTAATTTTTCCAGGACAAATAGTACTTAGGAAATAAAACCCTTTTAACACCACTTGTTTTATACATATCATTTCATCACAATCACATATATACATTAATAAAAATCACTCTCTCAATATATATCCACCTATTTTAAATTTATATACCTCATTTATTGTATCTCCCCCTTAATCGTGCACCACAACTAAATAGATATTATAAATAGTTAAATATATGGGGATAGGGGTACCTTTGACATCCTCATGTTTAGTAATATGGTTGATCATAGTGAACCAACCATTTGTCTCACACTTGCCTCTAATGATTTCTAGTGGTCATTATTGTAATTATAAATATATAAATTTCATTTCAGATACTCTCTCAAGGTTTCTTCACCATGATTAGCATGGCTCTTATATCATTTGTGAGACTAATCCCACTAATACCAGTGTACACCATTGATTATTTTTTCTTTAATCCTTCAACATAATTCCTCTTCCATAAGAGGGATATTAAACCATCCTTATACTCTTTACTAGTGGTAATATTGTGATACCACTAAGGCATGCCTCATTTGTATCTTTTTCAAAGACCATTCGAACCAATTCAATCTTAGTTATACTTGGTGAATATTTATTATCATTTTCCTTGACCTTACTCAAAAATATAGTAGCTTCATTCATTCTCTATATTTTTTTCTATATCTAGGAGGGCTGATGTGAGTGTAACATCATAGGTCCATAGTGTACCCTTGGTTGATATGCATAAATTTCATATAAATTAATAAATATATTTTCTAGCTTAACAGAATTTTTGTTGGTGTTACTTATATTATGGTTTATCATAGGTATTAGGAAATCCATATAATGATTTTAGTTTATTTCTCACTACAATTTCAATCCATATTTCCCTAGTTATAACAATTGAAACTTCCCCCAGAAAAATCATACTAATTTTTTTCACTTATCAATTGAGATATTTTCTTAAAAAAATATTTCTTCTTTTAATCCCTTTGGATCTTAGACACACACTCAGGGTGTTACCTATTCTTTCATAAAAGCACCATTTCAATGATATATTCCCTTTAGAGTATTTTATTCTATATTTTACATGAGACTTAAATTTACCTATAAATTATTATTTGAAATTCCATTAATTTTATCCACTAATTTTATATTTGAAACATTATATGTTTTACTTATTAATTTTGGATTACGATGAACCTCAACCTCATATTTTCCCATTAATTATTTCAAATTTGATTCATGATCATTAATCATCTCATAATTATTATTAAATTGTGTAGGAATATCCTTCATTAAAGAGCTAGATTTATTTCAATTCTTTCTCCCTTCTTCAAACAATTTCTTAAAAGGGAGAATTATTTCTTTTATCTCTTTATCCATAGTCCTTTGTTTTCATATATATTGTGAAATTTCTTTAAGTAAGTATCTTTTTTCATTAATATATGAACCCATTTTCATTATATTTATATTGAATGATACTTTAACTATCCTTCGACTTTTTTATCCATGTGAAGATCATTAATGAATGCTAAATCCACTTCTTGAATAATTTCCCATTGATCTGTCCTTTCATGTAAGGATTAGGTATAATTTTAGCCAATACATGAACATATTATTGATCAATGACTAGATTTTATTTCCACTTATTTAGTAGAATTCATACTAATTAATATCTCTATGATGAATTCTCATTTTTTATATTTTCAAACTACTTCCAAAATATTTTTAGAATTATAACTATTCACTTTAATTTTAGGTTCTGTCATCATTGTTAACTTTTTATTATTTTTCTTTTTCATTACTTTTTATATGAATATTATTCACCTATTTTAGAATATGATTCCTCCATCTCCTTTACTTTCAAAAAGTTCCCCTGAATGGTCTCAAGGTTCTTCCATATCTTGAATACAGTATCACAATGAGTAGGTTTCTTATAAACTTCATTGAAAATTATTTTTTAATGATATACTCTATCCATGCATCACTCATCTGTGCGCTATTATTTTTCATATCAATATTTGGAAGTAAATAATATATATCTTCTTTATTATAAGACTATAGAAACATAAGAATTTTTTCCAACCTGCATAGTTAATTTTTATAAATAATGGAGGTATCATCATAGATTCCATGTGTATAATAAATACAAACAAATTTAGAGATTGGACTTTTTTCAGAACCTTTTGGCTCTAATACCACTTTTCGGGTCCAATATGACCAATAGAACCCTGAGAGTGTGGTGAATCATGCTATAAGATTATTAAATATTTTTATCTTTTTCCCATTTAGATCGTGTTCCCATGTTAGAAGGAACATGTTCGATATCTCATCATTCACTTGTATAAATAACAACATATAAATACTAATTTAGAAAATAAATCATAAATAGAATGAAAATATTTTATTTGTTTCACCACGATGGGTTGATCTGAGGATCATAAAGAGATTATGTGTCGATATACTATAATATAACACTATTCATTACATTTGTTAAAACCTTTAGTAAGGGATCACTACCAATAAAAGGGGAACTCCATATTCTTTTATTTTTTAACACTATTTAATGAAATGTATTAGATTGTTTATATACATATGGGTCCTCATCAAAATTTTAAGGACATGATTGTGTGCCTCGATTCAGCATGACACTCCACTTTCATCATAACTCTTGATTTTATAATCCTATGAACTTATCCTTATTATGATGTCCTTATTTAATGTTGAATGAAATCATCTCTCCAATATTATAGGGTTGATTATTTATATTCCTCAATTTATTAGCATAAAAAAATTACCTTGTTTACTTTCTTATCTTTCAAATTGATAAAGTAGTGATTCCCTTCTTCTTCGTCCTAGATCTTTTACTCTTGAACCAAACTAGATATATAAATGGAATCTTATGTGGTTCCCTTATTCTCTTCCTATTAATTTAGATATACCACTTTTTTCATAGCTAATATAAATAGTTTTATAATCCTTCCTTTATCCAAACCATAATATAAGAGCCTGTATTAATTCTTCTTCCTATAATCCTCTTAGATCATGATAGGTGAGCCCCATTATTAAATGTATTCATGAAGTGTCTAATTAAACTAAATTAATTCATAAAATATCATTTTATTCCATTATATTTTAAATTATAATCGAATCTTCTAGATATCCTAGAAACACCCCTTAATGGAGTGATTTATTCCTTCATGGTTCCATCTTCTCTACTCTATCTATCTTGTGACACTATCATCTTGTTCATGGTGTGGTGCTCAGATAATATCTAGATCTACTATTATAGGCTAAAAATATTCCTCTTTAATTATTTTAATATCATGGTTTTATTCTTCAAATATTTTAAACCATAAAATTTATCATTGTGTAAGTATCTTATGTTATAGTGTGTACTCATGTTCTAATCCCAAAACACCATAGAATAATCATTCAAAACTCAATAGATTTTACATACTCAGGTCTCATGGGAAACTCCATTTAAATTTTACTGCATAAATGATCCTTTTTTGCCATAGAATTTCTAGCATAGTGTAGGTATCTCCTTCCCCAAAACTAATGAAATCATCATGACCATCATAAGGTCACGAAAAATATTTTGAAAAGTGTAACATGAAACTCTAAATTTGTAAAATAAATAATTCTTAAATTTTTTCTAGATGACACTTATGGTTTCCTAAATGTCTCTTATAAAATGTTCCTTTATTCTTAAGCTCCACATTTTTCATTAATATTTTTCTGATTTACAGACTTCTATATCATATTGTTATCATAACTCTCATTGTGATACTTTCTCTATTTTTTCAAATTTTGGAAAAGGATAAAGTCTTGTATTCCTAAGTAAAAATATTATACATTCCAAATAAAATTATTATAAAAAATTAATTTTTCATTTTTTTTCTAGCTCGGTTCCTGGAAGGGTGTATGTGTTTATGGCATGAATTCCATCTTTTCACTCAATTAATTTAATTTTCCCCTATATTTTTCAAAAGTAACACCAACTCAAAAACATTTAATCTTATAAATTAGACCCATGATCATTATGAAATGATTCTATGAAACTTAAAAATTATCACCTTTTTATATTTTTTCAACTTGAATCATAGAATGAATCTTATTTGATTCCATAAATGATTCTTATTATAGTGAACCAAACATTTTAGACATGCATATTATATCTTAATAGTTGAATATCCAATACATAACATTATTATCCATGCTATAATAATATAGGTTTAGTGTCTTTAGAAACCTTTATATATAAACAACTTTTCCATAAGAGTTATAAATCATCTCCCACTAAGTTTTTAATAACTGACACCCTTCTTAGACATATCATACTTAAAATAATTCTTCAAAACCTGTTTAAAGGAAACAAAATAAATGGTAAGCTAAGATGCTCGATAAGAATAAAAAAGGGATATATCAATGATCACTTAATAATAACATGAAAATAAGGGTTTGAGAAAATGATAGTATCATTTAGAAACCATACCTGACATATCGTAGATCATAATCATGAATCATATCATATTGATCGATATATCATAGGGAATAAACCATAAAGTAATCAAAGAACATTTGCTATGAGAGAATAAAATTTTCATAATACATAAGTTTTTGGTATGCACATAAGTATATAAAATCATTTCCTAAGTCAAGGATCGTTTACAAGACTATCATAGTGGATTTTCTTCACTCTTAATTACATCAAATCCTTATTCATAATTCACTCTCAATACTATCATAATGGACTGGGTTCACTCCCCATTCCATGATATTATTATTCAAGGTTCACTCCAAAGATTGTTATAGTGGATAGAGTACCTTACTAAACAATGTTTACTTCACGTTATATTCCTTAGTATCTTATGAGATATCTATATTTACCCAATGAATTATATGGATAAATAATTCTAGGACAACCCATCACATAATTAAATTCATACATACATTTGTCAAATGATCATAATACATTAATCATAGTGTAATTATTGAAAAAAAATTGGTTTCATAAACATATAATAATTATAATCATAAACCGTATATATAAATAATAAGTATGGTATCCTTGGATAATATCCCGAGTAAATCATAGGTAAAATCAAAGGATATTATCATATATGAAATTTTCCTTAAAAGATCACCAGGAATATTTATTGAAGAAAATACTATTTTCATTTTGGAATCACTTATTTATAATCTAAAAAATTCGAAAATATTATGGAAATTTTTTTAACAAAACCATGGAAACATATAAATTAATCCTTATATATTTTAGTGGTCATTATGGATTAAAATTAAATTCATTTAATGTATTTTAAAACATATATTCTTTTCAAATTTTTTTTAAAAAATCAAAAGTACATCATTAAGTAAAAAAACAAGAAGATTCCTTTTAAACCATTTTTGAAAAATTAAAACATGAGAAAAAGTGACTTTGAGAATTCCTTATATATTTGTAAAAATATTCTTCAAAGAGTTTTTTTAAAACATTCAAATGGAAGAAAAAAAATGTTTTCGATCTAAGAGATAAATAAAGTAATATTTTCTTAAAAATATTATTTTCAGTATCTTGAAAACATAAAGAGTGGAAAATAAAAAAACATTTAATATCCATAAATAACTATATGAGAGAAAAATTCATTAGTTTCTTTTGATTTATATCATAAAATTTCTTCAACGAAAACTCATTCATAAAAAATCCTGATAAATAATGTGATTGAAACATAAATACCCTACCACTTTGGTAACTTTTGAATCAATACCTTATGAAAAATATAACCTTAAATTGATATATAAATCCTAATTATTTTTTTTATATGAATAATAAAATACATTCCTGAGAATTATATACACCACATAAAAGAAACAAGTGGTGAATATGTTATGTGTCTCATAGAAATAAAAATTATATGAAAATCCCTTAGCACAAGTCCAACTTAATTTGAAGGTTCTCTAAAATTCTGTTTAATAAATTTAAATTTATTATAATTATATAAAATAATAATTTAAATAATTATAATATTATATATTATCCACTTTTAACATTTTAAATCCCATTTATTAATAATTCCTAATTTAAATAGTCGTTTCTAGGTGTTAACTATTTCATTTTTCATGAGTGTTTTGGTTCTGTGGTTCTACTAGTTGTCCTTTGATAATGGTTTCATCATATAAATAATGTTAATGATGATATTAATATAATATATATAAATTATATATATATTTATATATTTATATCCATTAATAAAATATATAGATATAAAAATAAATTACACCATTCATGGAGATGGAAGGTCGTATCTACGCATAAACCTTGTTTCCATTTTTTTACGAATGAAACAAAAGAATGATGAATAATAATTCACCTTTACAGAAATATTTTTATATAATATATTTATTATATATTATTTAAATCTATTTTTATTACCATCCATGTAAAATGGAAATGAAAAACGAATCACATCACTTCGTAGAGGTGGTAGTCCACACGTACACTAGACTGATGTTATCATTTTCCAATGGAAGGGTAGAAGGTGTATTATGGTTTTTTCATAATTATAATAATTATGTATATAAAATATAAATAAATAATTATTTTATAATGGATTATATATTTTTATATTGGGTGTAATAAAAAATAAATTTGAAAACATCCGGTCAAGAGTTATACCTCTTCGGTGAGAACCCACTTTTAGCTTATACCTTAAGCCTTGAAATGATGGTCTTTTGAAAAAATAAAAATCTCTGAAATGTTTTTAAGTATGATATTAGGGTATTAGGGGAAGTATTTTTCAAGATATAACTCTCAAATGGTGTGAGAGAAAGAGGAAAAGAGGCTCCCTTTATAATTGAGGGTAGGGGCACTCATGGAATTATGTAAAGTATTAAATTAATATAAATTAATTTTTATTGAAAAATGGTTCCAAATTGATATAATTAGAATATAAGATGATTATGAGTTAAAATACTCTGATGAAAAAATATTACAAATATTTTTTATTTTTTACCCTTATATATTAGTTTTACCCCCCAAACTTGCTAACCCTTTTGACAATTACCACTATATCAACGTTTTCTACTCATTAAGGGTCATGAAAGATAATTTAAAAAGAAAAGTGACCAATAAATTCACCATGGTTTATGTCTTCAACCATATCCAATTTTTTTCTATGAATATATTTTTTTTATTAATTTTAAATCATTTAATAAAATATTATTTATCATAAAATATCATTAATTTCATTTTTGGAAATACATGAAATATTATAAAATAACATGTTTCTAAATGTTTTCAAATGGTTCCCAAATGAAATTTATTCTAAAATATGTGATATATGGTCTTATCTAGTCATCTAATAAATTTTTTACATGTTTATATATCATTTTAAACCATATCTTTTGGTTTAACCCCTTGGTTAACCAATTTTAACCTTGACTGTGGTAATCCATTTTTCCACATTAAAGTGTTATAATTTTACATATAAGGTGAA
Source organism: Viscum album (assembly GCA_963277665.1). Lineage (NCBI taxonomy): Eukaryota > Viridiplantae > Streptophyta > Magnoliopsida > Santalales > Viscaceae > Viscum > Viscum album. The sequence goes on along the minus strand of OY728163.1, from coordinate 511,998,859 downwards.
AATTGGCTCATAAATGGAAAATGGAAAAAATAGACAATTTATCTTCCTAATTTTACTATAACATGTTTTTTATTATTTTAAAATAACTAAAAAATAAATTTAACATAAAATATTATTCATGTCATTTTAAAAACTATTCACATAATTTGAATTTGAATAAAACATGAAAGAAATGTAATTTAAATATAAAAACTAAATAATATATTATATCATATATTTATCTTAAAAATTCAATGGAAATTTTAAATCACCAAAATAATATTACTTTTATAGTTTTAAAATTCATTTTCTTTATTTTTTGTTGTGGTTTTCATAAGCGTTGTGTCTGTGTTGCAAAAGAATTTGAGGTAATTATTTCAAAAATAAAAATTAAAAATAAATTAACTTTATAAAACCAGTTAATTAATATTTTTAAAAATATTTATAATTAGACAAAAGTTGTTTATCCCTATCATAAAATAATATTGATGTTAAAAGAAAAAAAGTGCCATTTTTTACTTTATCTTTTTCTTTAATGTTATAAAGGTAATAATTAAATACCCATGTAAAAAATGACATATTTAAACATTTTGAATTATTATAGATTAAATATAATCATCCAATGAGATATATCCAAGTTTTTGAATGAATTTGATTCCATATCAAATTATTTTTTACACTAATTAACTAATTTTATCTTTATAGTGGTAATAAAAATTTGTTATCGTTTCTATTCATAATGACCAAAAATAAAATGTAACTCTTTAAGAAATTTGAATCTATGAATTACAAATAGGAAATATATTTATAAATATTAATTTACTATAAGTGGCATAAATTAAAATAATATAAAAACAAAAAACACAATGAAAAACAGTTTTTCAAAAAAAATCCTTTTATGTATAAAAACGTTTTCATAAAAAATTAAACCCTAAAACTGATTTGGATGAAAATAATTAAATTATTAATAATATTAGAGAACAAATTTTACTTTGAAACTATTTTTTTAAAATGAAATTTTTTGAATGCTTGAAACAAAAATAAAGTTTTCAAAAAAAGTCATTATTTTTAACTATTCACTAGAAAATTAGCATTTTCATAAAATTAAAAAAAATTAAAACAAAGATAATTAGGATATTATAATTTAAAAATGGTATTATTTTTATCAAATAAATATTTTTAATGTTCCATAAACTAATTATAATATTCACTCAATAAAAACAGTTTTTATTAAATATATATTAAAGAATAAAACGACTTTACTAGAAATTTAGTGCTTATTTCCTAAGAATTTTTTGACACATTTTCATGTATTATGACCATTATATATTTATTAAATAGGTTACTTATATTTATACCCACCAATTAAATGTATATGTTATAAAGGACATAAAATAATAATATTTCAGGGTTCCTTAAAGCTTAGTGTTGTGTCTTGTATATGCTATCGAACATAGTGTTATTTTAAAATATTGAGGTGTTACACCCCCCCCACACACAATAAATAAAATCCTCAAAATTTAACTTTTTCTCAGTAATAAAGGGCTTGATATTTAAAAAATATTTTTTTTGAAAACACACATCATAAAAAATGTTAATAAAACTTCCTACTGAAAAGTGTGAAAGGGAAATATGAAGGTTATATAGAATAACACATAGCTAGGATTCCAAATAGGAGAAAAATAGTGTGTTGTAAAAATTTAGACATGGAGTAAAAAAGTAATATCTATATAATGATGGAGAGTGACAGAAAACATTGATCACAAGAAAGTAAGTGACTATGATAATGTTAATGTCCACAAAAATGTATATCAATGAGGTATGAAAAAGACCATAGATTCATAAAAAGTAAATATAAAGAGATGAATTTTTTTTATTTCAAGATCCACTTCCTAGAGTTAAGGATTTCCTTTGTCATATAGATATATAACATAATAAAATATAATTAATTTACAAGTATAATTTCATCATTTAATCAATCTCCACTACAATCTCTTTTTTCTCAAATTGAGGAGTACTAAAGCTGAATTTTTTTATTCTTAAATTACTAAAATAAAATTATAATAGATTACATGATCCAAAAAAGGATAAAAAGATATTCATACTATTTTTAAATAATAACCAAAACTAAAATTTTTGCTAAGGCACACCTATCGTGGGGTGTGGAAAAACAATTTTTATATTCCCTATGTGTAGTATAATGACGAACCTTAAGTAGTCTCCTGAAGAGGAGTGAACAAAAAATAGTTTTTCACTTTTAAACGATGATAAAAATGTAGTGTTTTTAGAATAAATAAATAAGAAAATGATTGAAATAAAATAAGAAATTAAAATGATTGTAAAGAATGATATTAAAAGGGTGATTATGTCAGGGTTGGTTTCCTAATTGTAATGATATCCTTCATCAATTTAATTCAAACATATTATTCTTAGTTTATTAATGTGAGTTTCCACAATTGTTTCCTCTCACATCCTTGGTGAAATTATTATGGTGATAGAAAACCTTTCCAAGATCTCAGTTTGATCAACTCTCTTTCCATGTGAAAAAGTGTGGTATTGAATATCCTCAATTGACTTGGGAAATACCCGATTGGGTCTTGTTTATCCCAAATAATCAAGAACATCCACTAACCCTTTTACATGTATTGGTGATCATCCAATACTTCACCATTAATCCATTGTCTATACCATCATATACAAACAAGAAATCAGTGGAAGGAGATAATTATTATTTACCCGTTGAAAAATAAATAACATAATTAAAATTCAAGAATAATAATACTTGATAATAAAATCTGATATATTAAATTAAAAACAACTTTAAAGAAGAAAATAAATTTCATTCAATTATGTTCAAGAACTCAAGAATTCCAAAATAGAAAACTAACCCTTCCAAAATCACTCAAAATGTTTACCCCACCATGGTAAGGGTAATATAGATTAATAGGGATGAATAAATAATTAAAATCTATGGAAAAGAAATTAAATAAAATAGATAAAGCTGAAAAGTTATCCTTCTTGGTGTGTGGGAACGAATGGGATGGAAATGAGATGCTTTGAGAGGGAGGATCTCCCCTCCTTTTATAGAAATATTTTTTCTCCAAACATTAATTCCTTGTAGTCCCATTAAATGACCTCTTCACACATTGAACCCTTTTTTAATTTTGTTAATAAATATCTTGGCCATATTTCCAAAAACATTCAACGCTTTTGGACATGTATTCTGAGAGTTATGCCCATTTTACTCTGACATTTTATTCTATCCAGTGAGACTCTTCAAATCACAAACTTCTGAATTATAATGGTTTAATGACCATTAAAATGGCAAATTTTTGCATCCTATCCTTTATTAAAGTTGTTAAAAACCTCTTGGTCCTCCACAAACCGAATTTCATAGCAATTGGTCCTAACATTATTGAGTTATGGACCCCACACTAAAAATTGACAGATCTATAAACAGTTTTCATGGTCCAAATTGTGAGCTTCTTTTGAGAATCCATATGATCGATTAATATTTCTTTCAAGAAGTTTGAAATAAATCCTTATATTTTTAGACTCTTGAAGAGAAATAAGTTCACAATTTGGATTAATATGTAAAATTTTATGGACAAAATACAGAAATAATTTAAAACTATTAAAAATATGACATAAGACATTTTTACGATTAAGTTCAAAATACCACCAATATCATAAAATGTGGAACTTTATCTTAAAGAAACACTTTGGTGGGATTTAAAACAATGAAATTAAAAGTAAATTTATTTAAAATAATTCCCTCATCAATTCCCCCAAACTTAACACATGGAACCCATGATAAGTAAACATCAAAATTAAATCAAATCAAATCCAAAATACATGCCCATGAGATCCACCAAATCCATACCAAGAAACAAAAAGATATTATTCATAATAAAAAACCATTATTTAAATTTCACCATTTATATCATTTAGTTTATTTTCACTTCATTTCTTACCCCATGCACACGAAACACCTACCTCACATGAGTTTTCTCACATCTCAAAAATGTAAATGTTCAGGAAGGCTTTTCTCATCCAAACCCATGCAAGTGTCATAATAGGTTTGATGAATTACTAATTCTCTAATAGATGTGATTCAAGGAAATGTTTTTCTCTTGAGTACTTTTCAGGTATATTGTGTGGCTTTCGGTTCGTAGGATTTAGATGTTAAAAATTCAGATGCTGAAAAAGGAGGGTTAGGATATTTTTTGAAGAAAAATTGCATGATTCTAATTTTCACGCAAGTATGGCCTCCTTATCTTCCCTGTTATAGAACATTAGCTCCATCATCATGAAAACACAAGGAAATTTCACTCCATTTATCATTTCAATCAAAAATAAATCTTCTCAAACATAGTTTTTCTTGAAAGCTCCACACTGGAACAACTTTCTTTCTACATTGAAAGCTCTAGAAAGGAGTAGCTTCTTTTTTCATGAAAGCTATAGAAAGGATCATATTTTTACAAAATGAAATTTTTAGTAGTAATATAACCTATTAAAAATTTAATTTTCCACCCAAAGTATGACCAAATGAGGTAATATACCACAATACATCTTCTCCCACACTTAAGATCAATTGGATCATACAATTTAACTTTAATAGCATGTTGGATAAGGAAAATTGGCTTGTAATGTGGATAAACTAACATGATGTTCATAGTTTATAAGGGATACGAGGATTAATTTACAATTTATTCCATAATAAAAATTATTATTTTGAAAAAGGGTATTAAAATAAAATAAATTCTTCAATAATTTAAAACACAAGTACCTAAAACACTCATGTTTTGATAGGAAAAAAACAAATTCTCATTAAAGAAATCATGGTATAGTTCCCTAAATAAATTAAATGAATATAAACAATATGAAAAAATGGTGAAGATGACTCATGGTAAAGTGATTTTAAAAATAAATATAGTGATATTTGGAATGGTATATAAAAATCAGAGAACTTTTCATGAAATTATAAACGATTTGAACTTGAAACAAAGTCACTTAAGTAGTAATTTAATCTTAGTTTAATAAAATAGATTGGTTCACTCATTTAAATGAGATTAAAAAATATAAATTATAATCATTTCATCTCAAAATCATTGACAACACACTAAATTTTAAAAATGAACACACAAATATCTGAAAAAAATATTAAAAAAATAGTAAACCAATCAAGAAAGGAAAATCCTAAACTAAAATGGTTACCTCCCCCACACTTAAATAATGTAGTTCCATTAGTGAATTAAAATGGATTTAACATGTAAGAATATTTCAAAATGAATCACAAAAAGAAACAAAATTAAAAGGAGAGGTTTGAACTGATGGATTTTATTAATAAACAGGTTGGAGGGGTGTGATCTCCTCCACTGGCTCTAATGACAGTTTCCCAAGGAATTTCTTTAAACTATTCCCATTAACAGTGAATGGATAATTCTCTCCATCACTAGTAATCTACATAGCACCAAAACTATATACATGAGTAACTATAAATGGACCTTCCCATCTAAAACGAAGTTTACCTAGAATCAGCTTGAGTCTTGAGTTGAATAACAACATGTTGTCTCCATGATAGAATTATTTTAGTTGGATCAGCTTGCCATGGGCCACTCTTGTTATTTCTTTTTAAATATTGGAATTTTAAAATGCTTCCATTATAATTTCATCTAACTCTTGCAACTTCAATCTTGTTTTCTTCAAATCACATTCAAGGTCCAAATTCATCTTCCTCGTAACCCAATATGCCTTATGCTCCAATTCCATAGTTAGGTGGAAGATTTTACCATAAATAAGCCTATATAAACTCATTTCAATCAGGGTTTTGTAGGTATTCTTCTAATACCATAAGGAATCTTCCAACATTTGGCTCCAATACCTTTTATATTTATTCACAATCTTTTCCAAAATTGATTTTATTTTCCTATTGGAAACTTCAGCTTTCCCATTAGTCTGTGGATGATAAGGAGTTGATGTTTGATGATGCACCCCATACTTCTTTAGCAAAGTCTTAATTTTCTAGTTGTATAAGGGAGTCCCCTAATCATATATGATGTCTCTGGACACACAAAACCAAAAAAATATGTTATCCCTAACAAAATCACAAACAACTTTATCATAGTCAGTCCTCATGGATTTTGCTTCCACCCATTTACAAACATAATCAACTGTAAGAAAGATAAAAGAATTTACAAATGAAATCAGGAAAGGTCCAAAAATATTTATCGCATAGACTTCAAAAATGTCACAAAAAAATTAGTGTATTTTGAGGCATTTCTTGTCTTTTTGAAATATTTTCTGAAAACTGACATTTTTCACACATTTTGAAAAATTCACGAGCATCTTTAAAAATAGTGGGCCAATAAATTCTAGATTCTAAAACATTCCTTTCTATACATTAAGGTCCAAATTGGCCTCCATAAGCTAATGTTTAACAAAACTCAAAGACAGATTTAACATCAATTTTAGGAAAACATCTTCTTATTTCTTGATCATTGAAAATATTCTAAAGAAATGGATCATTTCAAATTTAATATATATATTCAGATTTTAGTTTTTGAAATTAGGGATAATTTAAATGATATGGGACCTGATATGTTACTAGATAATTGACCATGTCATCATACCAAGGAAATTATTCTTCAATCAAGTACAACTGCACTCCTAAAATTTGATCATTTAGTGGGTCTTTTTCTGGAATTTCAATTTCATCAATGTTTGGCATTCTACTTAAGTGATCGGCCACATTGTTCTCGGATCCCTTCTTGTCCATGATTTCTATATTTAACTCCTGTAGCAGTATCATCTATTCCACTTGCCTCGATTTAGAATCATCTTTCTTCATTATGTACCTTAGAGGTACATGGTCCGAAAACCCAGTGATTTTAGTTCCAAGAAGATATGATGTAAATATTTATAAAGAAAAAACAACTACTAATAACACTTTTTACATGGTTGTGTAATTGAATTGGGCCGCATCTAAGGTTCTCAAGGTATATGATATTACTTGTGGCCTTCCCTTAATTCACTGAGAATGAACTACTCCAAAAACATGGTAAGAATCATCATAATGTATCTCAAATGGTTCTTTCCAATTTGGCAGCTGCATCACGAGTAGTGAAATAAATATCTTCATCAACTCATCAAAGGATTACCTACATACACCATTAAAATCAAAATGATCATCTTTCAAAAGTAAACTAGAGATAGGGAGAGAAATATTGCTGAAATCTTTGATAAACATCCTATAGAATCCTGAATGTCCTAAAAATGATCGACTATGCTTCACACAAGTAGGGTAAGGAAAAAAGTTATCACTTATTTTTATTTATCCACTTAAATTACTTTTTGGAAAATTACATTCCCAAGTAAAATTTTTCTCTAAACTGTGAAATAAAACATTTCAAAATTAAAAACAATATTTTTTTCAATTGAGTTTTTCAAAACTTTTTTATGATTTTTCAAATAATGATAAAAATAATCTCCAAAAACTGTGAAATAATCTATGAAAACTTCCAAGAAATTTTCTTTGTGATCAGAAAATATACTTACCATGCACCTCTAAAATGTACCTGCAGAATTACATAATCCAAATGGCACCCTTTTAAAAGAAAAAGTACCAAAGGGACATGTAAATGTCATCTTATCTAGATCCTGAAGAGCAATGGGTACCTGGAAGTAACCTGAAAATCTATCCAAAAAGAAATAATGAGTTCTTCCTACCAATCTCTCTAATATCTAGTCAATAAAGGGGATGGGTAAATGATATTTCCTAGTGACCTGGTTTAATTTCCTAAAATCAATTCACATCCTCCGAATATTCTGAATTCTCACAGTTATTAACTCATTATTTTCATTCCTCGTAGTGGTCATGACACTTTTTTTAGGAACTACATGAATGGGGCTAACCAATTATGAATCTGAAATGGAATATATGATCCCAACATCCAAGATCTTCTTGATCTACTTCTTCAAAACCTCCATCAAGGTTGGATTCAACCTTCTTTGGGGCTGTCTAATAGGCTTGGAATCTCCCTCAAGAAAAATTATATGTGAATATATTTTTGGTTTTATTCCCCGGATATCACCTAATATCCACACTATTTCTTGTTAATTTTCTCTCAAAAGATAAAATCAATTTTTTTCATGGGTTTTAGACAAATTATTTTCAATTATAACTGCTAATTTCTCTCCTTCTAAAAGGTACACATATTTCAAATCATTGGGGAGTGGTTTTAATTCTAGTTCAGGGGGATAATTAAGGGATTAAATTAAACTAAAATTTCCCACATCCAAAGGGTGGACCTCCTATACATAATAAACCATATCATATTCCTCATCAATCAACAAATCATTAATAAAATTATATTTTACCTCTTTTCCCACATAAAATCAGAATCTCCAGTGTTTTGGGCATTCACATGTTCATTAATGAAAAAAATCTCTCCCAAGCCTAATAATTCAAGTCACATACTTGATTCTTAAATGGTTTCAGTGCCAACATCGTGGGAGATTGGAAAGAGGAAATTATCATTTGATGGGTGCCACATAGATTCAAAATTTTTGAAGTGGATAGTGTTATCTCCAAATTCCATAGTGAGTGTACCTTCATGTACATTGATGATGGTTTTGGATGTCTTCAAGAAAGGTATCTCCAAAATAATGGGTGAGCATGACAGGATCCTATCTTCTCTATATTTATAACATCGAAGGGATCTAGGAATAAAAGATCTTAGACTTTCACCAGGACATCCTCTAGAACTCTAGCTGGGAAAACTATGGATCTATTTTCAAGCTAGATACCCACACTTGTGGGATTTAAGTCTCCCATATATAAATTCTTTTGTACTAAGTCGGGAAATACATTAATTGAAGTACCTAGATCACACAAATAATTGGATAAATTTAATGAACCAATGGTGCATGGAGTGGAACATTTCCCTAGATCTTGACATTTGGTTGGAATCTATGGTGTGATAAGAAATGAGACACTTCTCCCCAATTTGATTCTTTCATTCCCATGAATCCTTCTATTTTTGGTGAAAATGTCTTTCAAAAAATTTGCATACCTTGGAATTTTTGTGACATCTTAAAGTATGGGGATATTAATTTCCACTTTCTAAAAAGTGTCTAGAATTTATTTTTGAAATTTTAATTCATGAAATTTCTTTGATTAAATCATACTTGATGGAAATGGTAGGGTATGTATTTCTTATCCCTTTGTTTCCTTTGAATTTTAGTTTCTTATATTTTATTCTTCAGTGTATTCTTCTCTTTATCCTCTTCCTTTTATTGTTCTTGGTGGATTTTCACAAGATTTTTAGAATTTTAAAAATCATTCTCCCTCAGAACAGGTGGTATTGTTTCAGGTTCAAGGATGGCTGGAGGAGGGAGTTTTTTCCACTTCTTATTATTATTTCATTGAAATTCTCTTTTGGATTTGTCACTATCTATGATGGAAGATTACTTGGATTCTTGGATAGAATTTCCAAAATAGTTTTTAACTAGTTGGAAAGGTCTTTCACATTTTTTAAGCCCCTAAACATCTGAATGTAGCTGTTGGTTCTCAATTAATGGTTGTGCACTGGTGCATGGTTTCTCATTTGTATTTCTTTGGAATGGTGGTGGATGAAAGGTTTGTTGTTTTTGAAAGGTTTGTTTGTATTATTATTAATATAGAAAGGGTTTTAGTATTTTTTGTAAAAAAGATTTCAATCCTGGGTCTATTGGAATCTATACCCTAGTTGGGTTTGGGGATGTAGTGCTGGATTTGGCTGGAATTGGCTTAGTTGATAGTTAACAGCACAACCTTCATTTCCCTACACTTCTAGATGATGGTCAGTGTAATGACAATTAGAAGAGCATAAACCATATACCATATTTGGTTCTTGTTATTCCTTCACTTGGTTCATAGAAATCTGTCACACTAACCTAGTGAGTTCACCCTTGAATTAGATGTTCTCACCTCATGGATTCCCCATGTTCCTTCCCCTCTTGTTCCAAATTATTGAGAGTTTTGAGCAATCGTCTCAATTAGTACCCTGATATCTGTAGGTGAATTATCAATTAGGGGTACCCAGATGAGGCATATAGAATATTTTTATCATTATCCAGAAGTCCTTGGTAGAAGAACACAATTAATTGGTGTTCCTCCATATCTTGATGTGGGAAGCTGGATCATAGCTTCTTGAAATGATCTTAATACTCGTAGTGGATTTCTACAGTTTATTTTCCAATGATGTAAATATCCTTCTTGATGATAGTGCTCCTGGATATGGGAAAGAATATTTGCATGAAACATCTTTATAGGTATTCCAAATCATTAATATCCCATGGTTGTAGACTATAAAATCATTCTTTAGCAGCTCCTTCAAGTGAGAAGGGGAATTCCCTCTACTAAAATTGGTCTTTGTGTGCTCCTCTTGTCTTGAAGCTTGAGAAGAAAAAGTTGAATTCTTGGATATACCGATTTGGATGTTCTCCTAAAAGACCATGAAACTTTGGAAGAACTAGAATAATATTGACGCATAATTCAAAATCATTTGGTGGAGTGGGTCCAATTATTTGGTTATTTTGAATTGAAAATTGAGGTGTACATATATCATGCAAGGTTGGGTTGAGATTTCTAGCCATGATTTCAAGTTCTGAGTGAACACTAAGAGTTTCAATTGAATCTGAGAGATCTATTTCCTCAAATATTTATGGTATGTTTCTTTTCCTTAATTAGGTTAATTTTCTCACAATTTCTTTATCAAATTAAATTAATGGTTCTTTTTAGTTGTGGTTCATTTAATTTTGAATTTTTTTTTCACTTCCTCCCTAGAAACAGTGCCAAGTTTAATTCACACCTATTGTGGGGTGTGGAAAAACAATTTTTATATTCCCTAACCATATTATAGTGATTAACTCCAGGAAGTCTCCCGAACATGAGTGCACACAAAATAGTTTTACACATTTAAATGATGGTAAAAATGTAGTTTTTTAGAATATATCAATAAGAAAATGATTGAATTAATATTTTAAATTCAAATTATTGAAAACTATGATATTAAAAGGGTCAGTAGGTTGGGTTTTGTTTCCCAATTGTAATTTTATCCCTGTTCAATTTAATTCAACACTATTATTCTAAGTTTATTAAAGTGAGTTACCACAATTGTTTCCTCTCACTTCGTTGGTGAAATTGTGATGGTGAGAGAAAGACTTACCAAGATCTTAGTTTGGTAAACTCTACTTCTATGTGAAAAAGAGTTTTATTGAATATCATTAATTGACATGGGCAATAATAGATCAGTTATTTTTTACCCAAAACATTCAAGAACATCCAATACCCCTTTTACATGTACTGACAATCATGGAGTAATTCACCACTAATCTATGGTCTATTCCATCATATATAAACTAGAAATCAGTGGAGGGAGATAATTATTATTTACCAAGGAAAAATCAATAACATAATTAAAATTCAAGAATGATCACACTTGATAATAAAATAATCTATATGAAATTGAAAACAAATTTGAAGAAGAAATAAATTTCATTTAATTATGACTAAGAACTCAAGAATTAAAAAATAGAAAAACCAATCCTTCCTGAATCACTCAAAATGTTTACCCCACCATGGTAAGGGTAATTAAGATGAATGGGGAATAAGAATGAATTAAATATATATACTAAAGAAATTAAATAAAAGTTAGAAATCCGAAAATTTCTCCTACATGGTTTCCCTGAAGGAAAAGGATGGAAATGAGATTATTTGAGAGGGAGGAGCTCCCCTCCTTTTATAGGAATACTGTTTTCCCCAAATTTTTTTTCCTTTTATCACCAATTAATTAACTCTTCATGAATTTTACCATTCTTGAATATTATTTATAAATATCTTGTCTATCTTTCCAAAAAATTTCAGCATATGTGGACAAGTATTCCAAGAGTTGCGCCCGTCTTACTCTAACAATTTATTATGTTTAGTCGGACTCTCCGAATCACAAAAATTCAGATTAGAATAGTTTAATGACCATTAAAATGGACAATTAATGTGCCATCTCATTCAAAAAATATGTTACAAAACTTCTTTCATGTCCACCAACTGAGTTCCATAGCAATTTTCCCCACCATAAAAGAGTTAAAGACCCCATACTAAAACTCAACAGATCTGTAAACAGTTTTCATCATCCAACTTGTGAAAATTCTTTTGAGATTCCATATAATCAATTTTAATTTTTTCAAGGAGTTTTAAATGAATCCCTGGATGTTTATAATCCTACAGATAAATAATTTATCAATTTTGATTAAAATAGAAAATTTTATGGCCAAAATACAAAGATAATTTAAAACTGTTAAAAATATGACATGGACCATGTTTACGATTAAGCTAAAAATACCAGCAATATCATAAAATGTGGAAATATATCTTAAAGTAACACTTTATTGGGATTTAAAACACTAAAATTAAACATAAATTTATTTAAAATATTTTATTTATCAATTGCCCATCACATAGCACTTGGACTCTTGGACAAGTAAACATCAAAATTAAATCAAATCAAATCCAGAATACATACCCATGAGATCTACCAAATCTATAACAAGATACAGAAAGATATCACGCCTCATCAAAAAACATTATTCAAATTTCACCATTTATACCATTTAATATATTTCCACTTCATTTATTATTCCATGGACATGAAACACCTACCTCACATTAATTTTCTCTCATCTAAAAAATGTAAATGTTCAACAAGGATTTTCTCATCCAAATTCACACAAGAGTAACCATAGGCATGATAAATTTCTAATTCTCCACCTAATGTAAGTCAAGGACTTGTGTTTCTCATGAGGACTTTTTAGGGTTGTTCCGTGGCTTCCATTTAGTAAGATGTAGATGTTAAAATTTTTGAGGCCGAAAAAAGAGGGCTTGGATCTATTTTGCTACAAAATTGTAAGATTATAATTTTCAATCATGTATGGCCTCATTATATTCCTAGTTAGAGATAATTATCTCCATCATCATAAATACTCATTGAAATTTCACTCCATTTATCATTTCTTCTGCAAAAAAATCTTCTCAAACATATTTTTTCTTGAAAACATTAGATAGACACAGTTTTGATTCTATTTTGGAAGCTCTATAAAGGAACGACTTATTTTTTCTAAAATCCCCAAAAAGGAAAAACTTTTAACAAAATTACATCTTTATTAGATACATCATCACTTCAACATTTAATTTTCCACCCAAATTATCCCAAAATGAGGTAATACACCACATGACATCTTCCCCAACACTTAAGTTAAATGAGATCGTGAAATATTAGTTCAAGAGAAGATTGGATATGGAAATTTGGCTTGTAATGTGGTTAACCTAACCTGTTTTTCATGGTTTCTAAGGGATAAAAGGATTAATTTACAAGGTAGGATATAATAAAAAGGATTATTTTTAAAAAGGGGGCTTAAAACCAAATAAATTCTTCAATCATTTAAAATATAAGTTCCCCAAACCCTCTAGTATTGATAGAAATAAAACAAATCCTAGTTAAAGAAATAATGGTCTAGTTCTCTCAATAAAATGAGGTGAATATAAATAATATGACAACAATGGTAAATAAAACTCAAAGTAAAGTGATTTCTAAAATAAAGACATCGATATGTGGCATAAGATTTAAAAATCAGAGTACTTTTCATGAAATTCCAAAAGATTTTAACTTGAAACAAAGTCACTTCAACATTTATTTAATCTCAGTTTCATGAAATTGATTAGTTCACTCATTGACATGGGTTTCAGAAATGGAAATGATAATAATTTAAGCTCAAATGTTTTGACAACACACTAAATTTTGAAAAATATCACACAAATAACTAGAAAAGAATTTTTTTATTTTTTTTATAAAAAAACACGAAACCAAACAAGAAATGAAAGTACTAAACTACAAATGTTCCCTCCATTACACTTAAATGATGCATTGTCCTCAGTGAATTCAAATGGATTTAACATGTAATAATATTTGAAAATGAATCACAGAAATCAAGAAAATGAAAATGAGAGGTATGAACTGATGGATTTTATTGATAAACATATTTGAGGATTGTGATCTCCTCCACTAGATACGATGGAAGGGTCCAAGGAATTTCTTCAACATATGCCCATTAATAGTGAATGGATCATGGTCTCATTCCTTTGAAATCTACACAACATCAAAAGTATATTCATGAGTAACTATAAATGGAAATTCTTATCTGGAATGATGTTTACCTAGCATCCGCTTGAGTCTTGAGTTGAATAACATCACTTTGTCTCTAGGATAGAATTCTTTCAGTTGGATAAACTTTTCATGGGCCACTCTTGTTCTTTCTTGTAAATTCTGGAATTTTCAAATGCTTCCCTTATAATTTCCTAAATCTTATGAAACTTTAATCTTCTTTCCTTCCAAGTACTTTCAAAGTCCAAATTCATCTTCCTCACAACATAATATTCCCTACGCTTCAATTCCACAGGTAGGTGGAATATTTTCCTATAAATTATCCTATATGGACTCATTCTAATCAAGGTTTTGTAGGTCATCCTATAATTACATAATGTATCTTGAATCCTTTGGATCCAATCCTTCATATTTGTATTAATAATCTTTTTCAAAATTTCTTTTATTTCCCTATTGGAAACTCTAGCTTTCCCATTAGTCTGTGGATGATAGGGAGTTGATGTTTGATGATGCACCCCAAAAATCTTCAGAAAAGTCTCCATTTTCTAGTTTCAAAGTGAGTCCCCTGATCACAAATGAAATCTCTAGTCCCTCCAACCATATAAAATATGTTATCCTTGACAAAATCATAAACAAATTTATCTTCGTCAGTCCTGGTGGATTTTTCTTTCACCCATTTGGAAACATAATCAACTGCATGCAAGATATAATAATTTAAAAATGACATCAGGAAAATTCCCATGAAATATATCCCCTAATCTTCAAACATGTATAAAATATTTAGTGTCTTTTGAGTCATTTCTTGTCGTTTTAAAATATTTCCTAAAAACTGACATTTTTCACACATTTTTCAAAAGTCATGAGGATCTTTAAAAAGGGTGGGCCACTAAAATCTAAATTCTAAAACCTTACTTGCTATCCTTTGAGGTCTAAAGTGGCCTCCACAAGCTAATGTGTGACAAAACTCAAATACATATTTAACTTCAATTTTAGTTAAACATCTTCTTATTACTTGATCATTGCAAATCTTCCAAAGAAATGGATCATCGCATTTGTAATATCTAGATTAATCTTTTAGTTTTTGAGTTTTTTGAGAATTGAGATGAGATAGGACCTGATATTTTACCAGATAATTGACCATGTTAGCATACCAAGGCACTTCTCCTTCAATCAGGTACAACTACTCTCCTGGAATTTGATCATTCAGTGAGTATTTTTCTAGAATTTTAATTTCTGCAGTGTTTGGAAGTCTACTTAACTGATCAGCCATGTCATATACATGAATTATATTAAATTTATTTTTCATTTAATTCACTTTATTGATTTTTTGGGGGTTTCCTATTCCTTTTGGTTGAAATGGTGGGTTTTCAAAATTAGGGCCAAACCATAAGCCCATTTCCAGATTTAAAAATAAATTTTTTTCTATTATAACTCCTTAATTTTTCAATATTTTACACTCATTTCACTTCCCAATTGGAATAACCTAGTATATTAAACCACCATATCAATTTCGACCCCATTGTAATCCTTAATAATGATGGATTTGGGTTTTTTATTTAGGTGTTGGGCCAGCACGAAAGCCCATTTCCTTTTTTAAATTATTTTTCTAATTATTTAATATATCATTCAATTTTTATGTTTTTTTAGTGATTAAAACTCTCACCTGGGCCCACGTACCCAAGTCGCACCCCCATGCTCTCCTCCGCCTCTTCTAAGCACATTTGCATCACGAATTTGGATGAAACTTCTCTGAATTTCTCAAATCACCCAGATTTAAAGAGGTAAATATATTCTTTAATAACTCCTTAATTTCTCACTCTTTTTCAAACATTCTAGTCCCTACATGATCTCTTCATCCTTTTTCAAACCCCCCTTGAATGTTTGGATATTTTCAAATTCATATACTGGTGTATTTGTGGTGATTTCTTCAATATTGTTCAAGGTACATGATTCCTTCTTGGTTTCTTCATTTCCCCTTGGGGTTTCCTCCCTCTTTAATTATGTTCTAAAATTTCAATAAGATACGGTTCAAACCAAGGGTTTTATTTGGTATCTTTGTGGTCAAATATTGTGGCCTAGGGTTGGATTTATATTCCTTGTGGTGCGGCGGTGGTGTGGTTGATGTTTTACACCATGTTTTGAGGGTTTTGACTCAAAATGTATGTGATTCCATGGTTAACCATTTCTTGATGAGTTAATTTTATTGTTTTACTAGTTTTTCAAGTTCCCTATATACTTTGTGGGCTGAGGAAACTATTTTTGATGGATTTGGTTTAGCATTTAATTTTATAATTACATTTTTGTTGAAGTTGTGAAGTTTTCAAATGTAACACATGTGGTATATTTTGTGGTAGTTTTATAAAATATGAAATTGATTTATTAGTTGTTGAAAGGGGATGAAAATTATGTTTTTTTAATGCGTTATTGTCATGTGGGCCTTGTAAGGGGGTTTTTGGAATACTTTTGGTATGTAAAACTCTTTTATACTTCTTGAGAGCATTTTATGAAAATGGGTTTTTTCATTTGTATCTTCAATGGTATTATTGAAGGTGATTTTATAACACTTTAAAGTGGTTTTATAAATGTCTATAGGGCTGAAAATTCTACTTTAGTAGTTTTTGGGTGTGGTTTTGTCCTTGAAATATGGTTTTGAAATGGGTTTTATGAGCAAAGTTTGGGTATACTCTTTAAAATTGTTTTATAAAAGATTTGAATGATTTAATGATTTATGTAAGAGGTGAAACCATATTGGAAAACTATTTTAGAGTGTGTATATTTTGAAATGGTACATTTTAAATGTGAAAGGGGTTGTTTTCTGATGTGTGACATCTTGGAAATGTTTTATAAAAATGTTTGAATGATTTACCAAAGTGTGTAAGAGATGTGAGAGTCATGTGTGATGTTTTGTATTAGTGTGATGTGAAAATTGAATTTTGGTTATGAAAAGGGTATTATGTAAAATTTGAGTGGGTTGTTTTATGATTATAATATCTTGGAATGGTTTTATAAAATTGTTTAATGGATTTGTGGAAGTGTTAATGAAATGTAAAAAGTCTTATGAGCTTTTTTGATGTGAGTCGGATTTCAAAATCAATTTGAATGAAAAGTAGAATTTTGTGATTTGTGTGGTATACATATGGTCTTTTTGGAGAATTTGTGATGTGGAAATGATATTTTCATTTGTAAAGTATATTCCTTGACTTGTTTAACTTGTTTGAGCACAAGGGTAAAACCTGGGTATCTAGGTGGGTGGATGTGTACTAGTATGATAGTGAATATATAAGGTTTGGCCTCAGTTTCACTTAGCAAGATTGATGCTTAAAACTCTAACTAAACTATGATGATGATTTTTGGGGACCACTAGGTTATGGGTATGTACTGTACTAGTGGATTGTGCATTAGAATAGATATTTGTGATGGTTACTCACACTAAGATATAAGGTACCTGGGACCCACAGCTAGCTAGTGCCTAGGGGTTATTTCCTATTACTTGTGCTCATTAGATCCTTTATACTTACCATCGGCATACGGTATATTTGGTTGGAAAATTAAGAGGTTTTGGAATTTATTTTAAATGTGTTGATTCTTTAAATTAGCCCACTTGAAAATTGATTTTTTTAAGTTGCATCTTTTAGAAATTGTAACTAAAAATTACATGTTTTTGAAAATATGCATGATTTTCATATTTGAATGTTTATTTAATGGAATATTTTAGTGGTGGTATCCTACTAGACTTTGGCTCACACCATAATTACACTTTTGGTTGTAAGCAGACTTGGTTATTTTGTTGTTGCAGGTTTGGGTCTAACTTTTGTGCCAACAACTCAGGTTTTTACAGGTCGTTCGTGATGAGGTGTTGTGGAGATGACTTGAGGGAGTTTCCTCTTGACATATGGAGGTTCTTGGGATGTACGTATTCAGGTTTTTACATTTTTAATGGTCTTTAAAGATAGTTTTAACTTATTTAATTTAGTACAGAAATTTTTTAAAAGAAAATATTAGTTGAAAAATCTGGATTTGTTTTACTAAGTTTTTTTGTTGTTTAATGTTTATAAACTCAGGTAAATCATTCCCCAACTTCATTTTATGATACCCGGTAACTTGTGCCAGACCGTGGGGATCAAGAATTCCCTTTGGGACTTTTCACGGTCTGGGTCGGGTGCTGGTTTTGTTGGTGACCTGATTCAGTTCGTAACATGCCACTTAGTTCTCATATCCCTTCTTGTCCCTGATTTATATATTTAACCGATGCAGTAGTATCATCCATCTCACTAGCCTCGGTTTAGAATCAACTTTCTTCATTAATTACTTAAGAGCTACATGGTCTGAAAACACAGTGATTTTAGTTCTAATCAGATATGATCTAAATCTTTCTAAATCAAAAACAACTTCTAAGAACTCTTCTTTCATGGTTGTGAAATTTAATGGGTATGCATATAAGTTTCTCGAGGCATATTAGATGACATGTGGCCTTCCCTCAATTATCTTAGAAATAACTACTCCAACTGCTTGGTTAGAAGCATCAAAAAGTAGCTCTAATGGTTCTTCCCAATTTGGTAGTTTCATTACATGTGGTGAAATAAATCTCTTCTTAAACTCATCAAAGGATTCCGTACATGCACTATCTAAATAAAAATTAGTATCTTTCAAAATTAATCTAAATATAGGGAGATAAATCTTACTGAAATATTTGATAAACAACCTCTAGAATCCTAAATGTCCTAAAAATGATCTATCATGTTTCACACAAGTAGGGTAAGGAAACAAATTTAACACTTCAATTTTTGATTTATCCACTTCAATGCCTTTTAGGTAAATGACATGCCCAAGTACAATTCCTCTCTTAACAATGAAATGACACTTTTCAAAATTTAAAAAAATATTTTTTTCAATGAAGGTTTTCAAAACTTTTTCCAAATTTTTCAAATAGTGATCAAAAGAATCTCCAAAAATTGTCAAATCATCTAAGAAAGCTTCCAAAAAATATTTAATGTGATTAGAAAATATACTTAACATGCACCTATAAAATTTACCTGGAGCATTAAATAATCCAAATTCCAACCTTTTATAAGAAATAGTACCAAAGGGACATGTAAATGTCATCTTCTCTTGATCCTTGGGAGCAATGGGTACCTAGAAGGAACCAGAAAATCCATCCAAAAAGAAATAATGATTTATTCCTCCCAATATCTCTAACATATGGTCAATTAAGGGGATGGCGAAATGATCTTTCCAAGTAGCTTGGTTCAGTTTCCTAAAATCAATGCACACCCTCTAGATATTTTGAATTCTCATAGGGATTAAATCATTCTTTTCATTCCTCACAGTGGTTAGGCCAGTTTTTTAGGAACTAAATGAATGGGGATAACCCACTATGAATTTGAAATGGGATATATGATCCCAGTATCCAAGAACTTCTCGATATCTTTCTTCACAACCTCCATCAAGGTAGGATTTGGCCTCCTTTGGGGATGTCTAACAAGTTTGGAATCTCCCTCAAGAATAATTATATGTGAATATATTTCTAGGTTTATTCCTGGGATATCAGCTAAGATTCACCATATTTCATGGCCATTCTATCTCAGAAGTTGAATAAAATATTTTTCATGGATTTCATAAAAATTATTTTCAATTATCACCAGTAATTTCTCTCCTTCCATAAGGTACACATATTTCAAATCATTAGGGAGTGGTTTTAATTATAATTATAGGGGATTATCAATGGTTGAAATTAAACTAAAATTCCCCACTTCCAAAGGGTGGACCTCCTATAAACAAGAAATCATATCATATTCCCCATCAATCAAAAAATCATCAATGAAATTATATTTTACCTCTTCTTCCCACATAAAATCAAAATCTCTAGTGTTTTGGGAGTTCACATGTTCATTAATGAAAAAATTATATCCTAAGTCTAAGATTTCATGGAACATTCCTAATTCTTCAATGGATTCAGTACCAACATCATGGGTGAGTTAAAAGATTAAGTGATCATCTCATGGGTGCCTTGTAGATTCAAAAATGTTGAAGTGGACAGTTCTATCTCAAAATTCCATGGTGAGTGTACCTTCAAGGACATTGATGATAGTTTTTGATGTCTTCAATAAAGGTATCCCAAAATTAATGGGTGAGTGTTATAGGCTCCTATATTCTTCCATATTTAGAACATAGAAGTAAGTTGGGAATAAGAGAACTTTTACTTTCACCATGACATCCTCTAGAACTCCTGTGGGGAAAACTGTGGATCTATTTGAAAGTTGGACCACCACTCTTATGGTATTTAAGTCTCACATCTATAAAGAAGTGTATAATAATTAAAAAACTTCATTAATTGAATCAACTAGATCACACAAAGCATTAGATAAATTTAATAAACCAATGGTTCCTGTAATGGAAATGTCCCTACATCTTGACATTGAGTTGGTATATGCGGTGTGATAAGGGATAAAAAACTTCTCCCCAAGTTAATGATTTCATTCCCATAAATGTTTCTTTATTATGGTTGAAGATCTTTCAAAAAATATGAATACCTTGTAATTTTTTTGACAGCTTCAAGTAGTGGTATGTTGATTTCCTCTTTCTTAAAAGTGTCAAGAATTTATTTTTGAAGTGTTTCTTCATGAAATTTCTTTGATTAAATCATCCATGATGGAAATGGTGGGGGTAAGTATTTCTTATCCCTTTTTCATTTACATTAGGGTTTATTGTATCTTCTTCCTAAATCTATTCTTCTTCTTATCCTCTTCCTTTCCTTCTTCTTGGTGTATTTTCACAAGAGTTTCAGAATTTTCAACATCATTCTCTCTTAGAACAGGAGGTATTATTTTAGGTTCAAGGTTGGCTATAGTTGGGAGTTCTTTTCCACTTCTTATTATGATTGGATTGACATTATCTTTAGGATTTTTCACTTTAGGGGTTCGAAGATTCCCTGGATTCTTGTTTAGAATTTCCAGAATGGTTTTTAACTAGTTGGATAGGTCTTTCACATTTTCTTTAAGCCCCTCAATATATGACAATAGCTATTGGTTCTCAATTTATGGTTGTGCACTGGTGGATGTTTTCTAAAATTTATTTCTTTATAATGGTGGTGGATGAAAGGGTTTTTTATGCTGAAAGGGATTTTTGTTGGACTATTTGAATAGAGGGGGGTTCTGGTATTACTGTTGAAAAAGAGGTCAATACTGGGTCTTTTGGACTCTATACCCTAGTTGGGTTTGGGGATGTCATGGTAGATTTGGTTGAAATTTCTTTTTTTGATATGTAGTAGCACAACATTTAGTTCCCTTCACTTTGGGACACTGGTTAGTGTAATGAAAATTAGAATATCATAAATCACATACTACATTCGGTTCATGTTGTTTCTTCACTTGGTTTGCAGCCATCTATCACAATAACATGGTGATTTCACCCATTTCTGTTCTAATTAATTTTGTTGAATCAGATGTTTTTACCTCACGATTTCCCCTTATTCTTGTCCCTCTTATTCCAAATTTTTGTGAGTTTTGATCAATCTTCTCAATTAGTACTCTGATATTTTCTGGTGACTTATCAATCAGGGGTACCCAGATGAGACATCTAGAATATTTCGATCATTATCCAGATGTCCTTGGTATAATAACACAAGGAATTGATGTTCCTCTATTTCTTGAAGTGATCATCTAGAACATAGCTTCATTAAATTATCCCAGTACTGATAGAGGTTTTCCCTAGTTGATTGTCATATGATGTATATCACTTTCTTGATAAAAGTGATCCTGGATGTAGGAAATAATCTTTTCATGAAACGTATTTTTAGGTATTCCCAATCACTAATATCCCATGGTTTTTTATTTTACAACCATTATTTAGTAGCTCCTTCGAGTGAGAAGGGTAATTCACTCCACTAAAATTTGTCTTCAGGTGCTACTCTTGGCCTAAAGCTTAAGCAGAAAAAGTTGAATTCTTGTATATTCCAATCTAGATCTTCTTCTATAAGACCACGAAACTTTGAAAGAATAGGAATCATATTGACATGTAATTCAAAATCATTTGGTTGAGTGGGTACAATGAGTTTGTTATTTTGAATGGAAAATTAAGGTGCACATAGATCACGCAAGGTAGGGTTTAGATTTCCTACCATGATTTTAGGTTCAGAGTGAACACTAAGAGTTTCACTTGAATATTAGAGATCTATTTCCTCAAATATTCTTGGTAGGTTTCTTTTTCTTATTTGGGTTAATTATATTTCAATTTCTAGATCAAATTAAATTAATGGTTCTTTTGAGTTGTGGGTCATTCAATTTTCAAAATATTTTTTTATTGCACTACCTCCTTAGAAATGGCCCCAAGTTTGTTTCACACCTATCATGGGGAATGAAAAAAAAATTATAATACCTAAGTGTAGTCGATATATTAACCCTTAGAATTATCCTAAATAGGAGTGTACACAAATTTTTTTGTCACTTTAAAAGGATGGTAAAAATTTAGTGTTTTTAGAATAAATCAATAAAAAATGATTGAAATAAAATTTGAAATTCAAATGATTGAAAACTATGATAAAAAATGGTAATTAGGTCAGGGTTGGTTTCTCAATTGTAATGGTATCCTTCTTAAATTTAATTCAAACCTCTTCTTCTAAGTTGATTAAAGTGAGTTTCAACAATCGTTTCCTCTCACTTCCTTGGAGAAATTGTGATGGTTAGAGAAAACCTCACCAAGATATAAGTTTGGTCAAATCTCCTTCCATGTGAAAAGGAGTTATATTGAATGTCCTCAATTTACTTGGGAAATACCCAATTAGGCCTTATTTATCCCAAAAAATCAATAACATCCACTACATCGTTTACATATACTGATAATCATCGAGTACTTCACCACTAATCCCTGGTATATTCCATCATATATAAAACAAAAAATAGTGGAGGGAGATAATGATTATTTACCAAGGAAAAACTCAATAATGGAATTAAAATTCAAGAACATTATCATTTGATTATAAAATCCACTCTATGAAATTGAAAACAACTTTGAAGAAGAAAGAAATTTCATTCAATTATGTCCAAGAACTCAAGCATTACAAAATTGAAAACCAACCTTCCCGAGTCACTCAAAATGTTTACCCCACCATGGTAAGGTTAATAGATATGAATGGGTAAAAAGAATTCATTATAGATATATATAAAAGAAACTAAATAAAATAGAGAAATCCAAAAAGCTCTCCTTTTTGGTGTCCTGAAAGAATGTAATAGAAATGAGATGCTTTGAGAGGGAGGAGCTCGCCTCCTTTTATAGGAAGAATTTGTCCCTTGAAATTTGATGCATTTTGGCCCTATTAAATGAACTATTCATGAATTTAACCCTTATTTAATGTTGTTTATTAATATCATGGCCGTTTCTCCTCAAAACATTAGTGTATTTGGGCAAGTATCTGAGAGTTATACCTGTCTTACTCTGACATTTTATTCTTTCCAGTTAGACTCTCCAAATCACAAACCTCCAGATTATAATGGTTTAATAAATATTAACACAGCCAATTAATATGTAATATCCTTCATTAAAGATGTTCCAAAACTCCTTTTTCATCCTCCCACTGAATTTTATAGTAATTGGTCCCACCATGAATGAGTTAGGTACCCCACACTAAAAATAGACAGATCTGTAAACAGTTTTCATGGTCCAAATTGTGAGCTTCTTTTGAGATTCCATATTATTGATTCATATTTTTGTTAGCATGGATGAAGTGAAGAATTGTATGTCTAGAATACTACAGAGATATAATTTTACAAATTGGATTAATATAGAAAATGTTATGTCCAAAATTCTGAAATAATTTAAAATTGTTAAAAATACAACATGGGCTATTTTTACGATTAAGCTCAAAATACCACTAATATCATAAAATGTGTAAATTTATCTAAAAGTAACACTTTTTTAGGATTTAAAACAATTAAATTCAATGAAAATTTATGGTAAATATGTTCTATATCAGTTACTATAAGGTAATATAATTTCTAAAATTGATAAACCATCATATGATGAAGTAATATATTTAACATTAAAATTCCCACAATAATAACAAAGGCTTCACTTAGATCATTTCATAAATAACACTATATCCCAAATAACCTCAATAAACTCACCATTAAAAAATATTAACTTTATAGGTGATCTCACACCTTTTAAAAAACATCCCAAAAATTTTAATTGCATTCTTCCTATCACAAACCAACCCAGATTCACCCCGAAGCGGTCACCCGATCCAATCCCCAATAAGGCCCAAAGGGTTCCCCTGATCCCCATGAACTAGAAATCAGTTCTGGGAATCATCATAGTAACCAAGGTAATTATTTAACCTAGTATAAATAACTAAACTGAACAAATAAAATGAACATAAAATCCCATTATATATAAATTACCAAACCAAATGGTCTTTTATACAAATGCTGAAAATACAACAAATTGAACAACAAAAGCCAAACTGGGCATGATGACCATAATGTCTCTATGTAACCCTGAATCTCACATTCCAATACCGAGAACAATCATCATCCATAACAATCCAAACTGATATGAAACCTGTATCCAAATCTAAAAATAATAAATAACTATATACCTGAGTATTAAAACTTAGTAGGTGTTCCCAAACAAATTTAATTCTAATTAACTTCATTTAAAATAAAATAAACATCAACTTAAAGTTTTAAATACCATATATAAAAGTAATATTTTCCACACATTTTGCTTTAAAACAAAATATGGTTTATTTCCCTTTTCATTCCAAATCTAAGTTATTTTCCATTCAAGCAAAATTAATAAAATCAAGAGGAAATTGATACTAACTTTTAAAAATTGAACAAGAGAGTATAAAACATTTATAATTTAAAATATTTTTCATAAACCATTTAAAACCAACAGATCACTTACCAAAGAAACATACCACACATGAGAAAACAACACTAATCATATAATAATGGAAATGGGAATAAGCACACAGGTGTAACCAACTAACAAGCATCTCAATCATCACTATAAGAAACTAAATTTAAATATACATGGGTGAACCATGGAGCATGTGAATAATATAAAAAATAATAATACATGTTTAATCATCCCTGAAAGTATGACTTACTCGGTGACATCAATAATTCACACACACTCGGCCATCCCCTACATGGTAAACACCAAGGGGACCAATCCCATAGCAATAAAACTCAATATATACCCATATTAAGGGTCACTAGCTAGTGTGTGACCTTACTAGTGAAGAAATCACTTTCATAAAATTCAATAGTTATGCCAAGTTATCCATGTCAAGATTCTAGAATACGATGATCCAATTTAGTCAAACCAATCATTTAATCATATACACATATATAATAATTTACACAACAGTCATCACTTGAGTTACCCAAGGATAAATATCTTTCCTTACACACATATATTATAAGGTATTCCTCACCATGGATCTCCCATTTCCACAATAAGTAATGGGTTACAAGGATTCCACAGCAAGTACATCCCACCCATTTAAAAATAAGGGAATTATCTAAGGAGATTTTTCATAATAATCATTTTCACCACTTTTAAAAAAGTTTCAAATGGGCCATCAATAATTCACTAAGAAATCTTAAGTTTTTTCAAAAAGGTACAAATAGTTTATTTTTTGTTTCATAATCATTTATAAAACAATTATATTAAAGAACTCACACCAAATTTATAAGCCAAATCTATTTTTTTTTTAAATTCCAAACAGTCCACAATCCACTATCACATGTCAAACCAATTTCAATAACCAAATACACACTTCTTTCAAACCCAGATTTAAATGAAAACCCTTTCATGAAACCCAATTAATCATTTCACATGTCAAAAATTTATTAATAAAGCCATGCCATGATTAATACATCATAAATATATTTGAAAATCTAACTGGTCATTTTGTTGAACACTTGGTGTGAAACATTGAACAAAAAATGATATATACTTCATAATAAGAAGGGAAAAATCATTTTTCACACCAAAAAAAATATTTCAAAGATCACACATCATTATTTTTTATACAAGGGAGGTGTAAAAATCACGAGACCAATGAATCTTAAATTATAAAGGCAAGTCTAAAGGGAAACCTACCTCAATCTCAGGGTCCTTTAATAATGAACACCTGAAATCACTCTAAGAAGGTTACAAGTAACAAAATATACCTAGAAAAACCTTTAAAAAGAAAAAAACCTCACATAAATCAATGTAAAATAGGAACCCTAGGTCTACATGACCATAGGAGAAGGATAGCTTGAAAGAAAAATGAAAAAGATTGAAGAGGGGGGATAAGGGTGGAGATTACCTTGAGAAATTTTACCAAAACATGAATAATAACCATAAATATACACCAAGGTATGAAGAAGAGGCTTGAAGAACCAAGAATGAGCTCCCCTAGGGCTGTACGAACTAGGATGATGGAGAAATGAGTGAATTTGGGATTAAAATCGCATAAGGGTAGTTTAGGAATTTTAATTTTTTTTGGATATGGGTACCTCACATGGTTTGGGTACATGGTTTAACAAAATATTCGCCAACTATGTACCCCATACTAGACACACTTGGGAACGTGCATAGTTTGTCTACACAGTTTCCAAACCGTATGCCAATTATACAAAACACCACTATCTCGAGACAGAACCTCCCCGAACACTTGTCACACTGTCTGAAAAATTGGTCACAAGCTGTGTGCCATGCATATTCCACTAACACTCAATCCCCATGTCTATCTAGGATAATTTTCATAGTTTACCAAACTATTCTCCAACTGTGTGTAGGCTAATGTAAGATCAAAAACCTAAATTTTCTCCAAAATCTCTCAAAAAACTAAGGAATAACCATGGGGTAAAAACTAAACCAAGATAAACCTCAAAATTTATACTCTATCACACCAATAACTCAAGAGAAAAATTTAGATTCACAAATGAACTAGAACCAATGATGGAAAAGAAAAACTATGTGTAAAAATTCTCTCCACCATCAAAGTTTTCCACCCTTGAAAATCCACAATATTTCTAGTTGATCGATCACATACTAAGGATTGCACAACCACATGATCCAAACTCTTAAACCAAGAACATTTCAACATCCACCCAAATAAACTCAAACTTATTACCTAAAATGAACCAATAATCCCAAACCACTTTTTGAATAAAATTAGAACATTGGGAATACTCCACAAGTCCAACGTTTATGCAAGGAAGAACTCAAATCCAACAACTCCAAACAAAACTACCTACCACCAAGACAACGATAGAAAATAAAAATATTATTAATATTGGGATTCCAAAATGGAATCCCCTCCATTAGAAATTAACTATCTTGAACCATTCATCACATACCAACAAACTTATGTCAACAAATCATATGCTTTCAACATGGATTACAAACCCCACCATAGGGGGAAAGAACTTAACGAGAGAAACTCTACCCCAAGAAATGGGATAAACCAAAAACAAATCATTAAATTTGTTGTTCCAAGAGAATGATAAAATAGGAAAACTTAAATTATCCCCCCCCAACACTGGAGATAAACACCATACATAGATTCCCCACACCCTGAGGATTTTTGACTAGGTGTGAGCTTCACTCTAAGGAATGCGATTGGAGCCCTGATGTTTGAAGCATCTCCTTCCTCATAGTTAGAAAATAATGAACCCCGATTAGAAATATTATTTATATTGAAACAACTAGACACACAACATTCTATGAGAACTCCAACAAAACCCAAGGCACCATGAGACTCACTTAGCTTATAATGAAAAGATTCAGAATTTATTAAATAGAAATAAAATTCCATTGGAGAAACATTTCTTAGGAGATCCACATCATCACCTTACATTACAAAAAATATATAACACCACCAGGAACAACTTCCACAATTGAAGGAAACACAAAAACATAAAGGCATTTTGAACCAAGCCCAAATAGCACTCTACTCTTGCAAAGTGGCTCTACGTCGCTTCCTGAGAACACCCCAAAAGAACCATTTAAAGTGGCCTAGGCACCTATAAGCATGAAAGGTATTTGGTGTGATTGAACACAAATAATTTTTATGATATATATTTCCACACTGATGACACACCATGATTCCACACCTAGAAAAAGTTAATGAAATATTTGGAGGCCTTTTAATTCCATGACCAGCACCAACAGATTTTGGCCGCTTCCCCACTTCCTTACTATAATTACCCTCACTTATTCAAGGAAATGTAGGAGGGAAGACTACCTAAATCACTCCCATAATAACTAATTCAAAATAGGAAAATTTCCCTACCACATTGGAAGAAAGATGTTAGATTTAACTTCGACACATTCGACTACAGATCAGGATGAATCCCAAACTCAAAATGCTAAGCCTTCAAAGAATCAAAAGTGGCCCACTCTGAAGTGTATGGAACAAGATCCAAAAAATGATGGATGTAATATAACACCAAACCCTCTCCATACTATATGTATCACATTTTCATCCCCTTTCTCGCATTCACTATCACATAGAAATACTAGCGGATGAATGGAGCCTTGAAGAAATCCCAACTAAGATCTTCTTGAGGCTTGTTCTGAGAGAATGACTTCCACCACATCTATGGTAGTCCTTCAAGAATAAATGTAGAGAAATTAACCTTTAACGAGTCAGTAAAATCAATGAGGATGAAGTTAATTTCAATTAATGCCGTCGACTCTTCCTCTTCGAGGGTATCCACTTAACCATAAAAGAGAAGAAGATTTAACTTTTTAAATTCAAGAATGAAATCCTTCAATTGATCAACAATAGAATTTTACAATGGTGAAACACCTATGGATACACTTCAGACATCCATAGCATCTTTATGTAGGTGGACACTATGAAACAAGAAAACCAAGAGATCAATCAATACTAGCTTATCAATAATAGTTCTCAAACTCAAAACACCATAGAAAAAATGCTTCCTAGATCCTGAAAAAACAAGGCACACAAAATTTATTTATCAAAAACACCAAAAAAATTTCCTTTTCAAAACTCATTTTATTAAAAGAAAAATTGGGCGTTTCACACTTACCAATGTTATTCCTCAGAGTCTTACTCACATGAACATTATCATGCTAGCCCAATAACACATTAACCATGCCATATAAGGAAATCATCCTATGAAATAATCACCCATCCACTTTCCCACACATATCCAGACATATGACCACCCAAGGAAATACCAAAGTTCAAAATACAACATTTTAACTTTCAAAACATAGCATTAAATAGATGTTTTCATACTTTCAATCTGCTTACCGTTTCAGAAATGCATAAAACGTTTTAAAAGATCACTAACCACAAAGTCAAAAATCACATTAAAATACCACACATCATAATTTTTTTCTTTTTCAAAATAAAATCCCTTGGATTCTATCCAAAAAATTATTTTATCTCATTCAAATCATTTTTCAGAAAATCAAAAAAAATCATTACATCAAAATCATTTTACAAAAACCACATTCTAATAATTTATTCAAACTAGAACTGAAAAATCACCTTGCATTTTCTCAAAATCAAACCATTTCCACTTATATTTTCAATTTTCACAATTACAAAACATGGGTTCTCAAAAAAATTCCCCAAAATAAAGAATACCCAAAACAATTCTCAAGGGAAAAATAGTGTTGATGTGTGACTTGGCCATATGGTTGGAGTCTATATGCTAAACTTGCCACCATCATTGAGAGTCTTCTAGGAGTATGTCCCTAGTTACAAATGGATTTCTAGGCCATACAAGATCACTGAGAACTTTATCCCAATTCCTATTTCACATCCCAAACACAAAACAAACCAATAGAACCAAAAAACCAAAAGAAACCTAACTTCTCATGGAAACTCATGGTTCGATACGGAAAGTGTTGGATAGACACTCCCCCATACTTTCACCCTAATATCCGATAGTCCTACTCTATCTACCATGACATCCCAAATAAAAAATGGTGCTCTAAAATTTAGGTCCCTTAGAGTACCAACCTGCTTCGATACTATTTTTTCATTAACCAGTCTAGTTTAACCTCGAATTGGTCACCTGAGCTGATTCACAATAAGGATAGAAGGGTGTTACCAATCCCCATGGGCTGGAAACTAGTGTCAGGAATCATTAAAGTAACCAAGGGAACAATTTCACCCAGTAAAAATAAATAAAATAAATAGTTTAAATGAAAAGAGTAGCCCATTATATATAAATAACCAAATCTAGTGATCTTTTACAGAAAATCTAAAAATACAATAAAATAAATTAAAACAAACTGAGCATGAAGACCACAATGCCTCCATGTGACCCCAAGGGTCACTATCCAATACCAAGAACAACCATCACCCAAGTCGATCAAAACCTAGATGAAACATGCATGACATGTTAAACAAAAGAAGGAACTATAGGCATGAGTATTAAAACTCAGTAGGAATGACTAAAAAATCTAATCTGAATGCACTTCCATTAAAATAAATGAACCTCCAACTTAATTTTTGAAATATAATACAAAAAATTAAGATTTTCAACACTTTTCACTTTAAAAAAATATGGTCCATTTCCCTTTTCATTCAAAATCCTATTTATTTTCCATTAAAACAACATTATCCTTTTCTAGATGAAAGTTATGCTTACTTTTAAAAATTGCACAAGAGAGTATAAAAAATTTATACTTCAAAATATTTTACATAAACCTTTGAAAACAAACACATCACTTCCTAAAAAAACATACCACACATGAGAACACCATAATAATAATATAATAAGGGAAATGAGAATAAGAAAATAGGTGTAACCAACACACATGAATCTCAATCATCACTACAAGAAACTAAGTCTCAATAGACATGGGTGAACCTAGGATCCCATTAATAATCCAGAACATACTAATACATTTTGACTTATCCCAAAAATCATACCTCACTCGATGAAATTAATAACTCCCACACATTCGGCCATCCTCTACACTGTACAGACTGAGAGACCCAGTCCCATAGCAATAGAACTTAATATATCTCAATTCTATAGACCACTAGCTAGTGCATAACCTAACTAGTGCATAAATCGATCTTAGAACATTCAATAGTTAATCCAAGTTATCCATGTCAAGAGTATAGAGTAGGGTGATCTAACTAATGCCAACTGAGCATCCAATTACAAACACATACTTAATAATTTACATAATATCTATCACCTGAGTCCCCACAAGGATCAATATCTTTCCTGACACACATAGATCACAAAGGAGTCCACACCAAGGATCTATCATTTCCACACTAAGTAAAGGGTCATGAGAATTCCATAGTGAGGGCATCCCAACCATTTAAAAATGAACTCAGTAAGGGAATTATCCAAGGGGAGTTTTCATAATAATAATTTTCACCAATTTCACGAAAGTGTCAAACAGACCATCAAGCATTCACTAAAAAACCATCACTTTTTCAAAAAGTAACAAATAAACCATTTTTCATTTCACTATAATTTATAAAACAATTCCTTCAAATCACCCACACCAAATTTACTAGCCAAATACAATTTATAAAATTCTAAATATGCCATAATCCACCATCACATTTCAAACCACTTCTAATAGCCAAATACACAATTATTTCAAACCCAAAACCACATGGAAACCCTTTCGAGAAACCCAAGTCTTTATTTCACATGTCCCAAATTTATTAAAAAAACCAATCCATTCTTAATACATCCCAAATTGTTTCTGAAACCCAAGATGGAATTTTATTAAACACTTGGTGTGCAACATTGAACAAAATAATGCTATATACTTCATAACAAGAAAGAATACACCATTTTGTATGCCAAACAAATATTACAAAGTTCACAAATAATTATTTAGCATATAAGGGAGGTTCGAAAATCTTGAAACCAATGAATATTAAATTATAAAGGCATGTACAAAGGGGAACCTCCCTCAATCTCACGGCACTTCAATAACACGCACTCAAAATAACTCCACAAAGGTTCCAAGAACCATGATCTACAAATAGGAAATTTAAACAAGATAAAACCCAAACATAAATCAAGGTAAAACCTTAAACTGAGTTCTACATGACTATCAGATAAGGATAAATCAAAAGAAAAAAGAATAAAAATGAATAGGGGGGAGAAGAGGGGAGATTACCTTGAGAAATTTCCCACAAAACTTAATGAATAACCATATATCTACACCAAAGGAGGAAGGGTAGTCTTGAAGAAACAAGGAGGAGCTCCCCTAGGGATGTAATAACTAGGAGTATGGATAAATGAGTGGATTTTGGGTATAATCCTGTAAGTGTAATTTAGAAATATCATAATTTTTAAGATCTGGGAAGCCAGTATGATTTTCCGCACGGTTTACCAAACCCTGCACCAACCATGTACCCCTTAATGGACAAACCTAGGAACCTACATAGTTTGGAAGCATGGTTCCCAAACTGTGCACCAACAATGCCAAATTCCATTATCCTGAGACATAACCTCTCTGTGGTTCTCTCATGGTTTAATAAATTGTGTCTATGTCATGCGCCATGCATCTTCCATGGACACTCAAGTCACACTATTACCTGGGATGATCTGCATCATTTACCAAACTATGCACCAATCATGAAAAGTCTACTTCCAAGATCAAAAACTCAACTTTTCTCCTAAAACTCTTGAAAAACTAAGTAATAAACATTGGTTCAAAACTAAACAAAGGTAAACCTCATAATTTAAACTTATTCACACCTAGACCTTAAGGTAAAAACTGATATTAACAAATGAATTTGAATACATGATGAAAAAGAAAAACCAAGTGAGACACTTCCCAAATGATATTTCATGTTAAAATACATGTTAAACCTAAAGGTTAAAAATAACTCAACCCAATGAAGCATCTCCAAAAATATCATTAATCGCCCTGAAAAATCACTATAAAATCATATAATTCATTAAACTTCACCAAAATAGCATGAATAAAATTTAAATAATAACCTAAAAGGTAATTCATATCTTGAACATGAATATTTTCAAAAATACCACCTTTCCAATTAATAAGAAATAATATATTAACCCAAAGTGTTATTTTAACCTTAATAAAACATGATTCCTAAAATACTATAAAAGTTTCAAATAAACATAATATCCCTATATGTAAACACTTCAATCCTTTCACTTCATTGTTTGGCATAAAATAGGTCTTTCCTTGGTCTAAGAGTTTACCCTTGGATTAGGAATTATCTTGGATAATTCTCATATTCCTAACACATGATACGTTGAACTATAAATGGTACCTTAGGATGAAATTCCTTTCCCTCTATTGAACTTTACATTTTTCCTCATAAATTACTTTCTATATTCCCTTTTATTCCACAAATAAAACATATACTCATTACTCTCAGAAGTTTCTCTTAGTTAATCTTCTCATATACTTGAGATATAGGAAGTTGAAGCTTATTTCCTCCATGGACTTCCTGAAACTCTATTTTTATTATATTATGTGTTTAAAGAAACTCATCCAAGTTGATATTATTAATCATATAATGTGATAAAAAAGTAAGAATAATCATAATGTTTATTTATCTAGATCTCATATCATTTGGTATCTCATGAGGAAAATTATTCCATTATCTATCATATTCTATGTTGACATGAATCCTCCTTGTTCCAATCATTAAATGTAACTAGGTATTATAGTGTGAGCAACAATAGTCATAGTGAGTAATCAGATAATAATTAAAAATAAAATAAAGTATGTCTAAATCATGAAATATTATTTTCAATCTATGACAGATTAGGTTGAACCCAGTTCATCCTTACTCAACATCTATTTAAATCCATCATAATGGTTCAAAAGGAAAATGTGAGTTACCCAAGCATATACCCCAGTAGTTTCAAAACAAATGTTCTATAAGGGAATACTCTCCATTCACAACAATGATAGCCAATATATACGTTGACCAAATATTTTTAGGATTATTACTCCTATATGAATTTTTATCAAAAACACATCCACTTGTAGTTTCAAAAATTGGGATGTATTGTTAGAAAAACCACATGGTCTCTATCTTACAGTAACTTTATGATGTTATCCTATACTTAGTCTTATATCTATTATTTTCACCAAAGTTTTCTAATATTAATATGATTGAATAAAACCGTATCTAATACCAATTATAGTGTCCTATAAATTTCATACATGGATATTAAATATTAATAGATGAATATCCAATACATAACATTACGATCAATTCCAAAACTATATAGGTTTAGTGTCTTTGGAAACTTGGATTCATAGAAAAATTGTTCATAATATATCTACATAATCTCCCACTAATTTCTTTATAACTATCACCCTTCTTATACATATCATACATAAAACCTTTATTCATAACCTGGGTAAAGGTAACATAAGAAAGGGAAAGATAAAATTATTAGTAAGGATAAACAAGGGAGATATCAATGTTCACTTAATCATAGAATGAAAATAAGGGTATGAGAACATGAGATTAACATTTGAAAACTATACCCTATATATCATAAATCATAATCATGAGTCATTTAAAATATATTGAAATTTCATAAGGCATGAATCATAATTTAATTAAATAACATGAGCTATGGGTGCTTAAAATTAGAATAAGACATAAGTCTTTGGAATACACATAAGAATATAAAATCATTTATTTATTCAAGGATCATTACCAATACTATAATAGTGGATTTAATTACTCCCCATTTGATAATATCCATATTCAAGGTTTACTAACAAAGGTATCATAGTGGGTTAGTTTATCTCCCTATTCAATTTTATCCTTATTCAAGGTTTAATCCTAAGAATATAATAGTTGATAGTGTCCCTTATTGAACTGAGTTCACTCCTAATTATAGTCTGTATTATCTCATGAGATATCCATCATTACCCAATGCATTAGAGATCTATATAGGTTTATTCCAAACCATCACATAATTGAAATAATATATATGTGTGACATAAGATCATAAAACATCCATCATATCATAACCTGTGAAAAGAAACTGGTTTCATTAATATCTCTTCATGATAATAATACAACATTCTGAGAAATAATAAGAATTTTTTCCTTGCATCATATCCTCAACAAATAATAGGTTACATCAAAAGGTGTTATCATATTTGATTTTTTTTAAAAGATAACATGGAATATTTCTTGAGGAAAATACCCTTTTTATTTTGGAATCCTTACTTAAACTATAGAAATTCACAAAGATTTATGGAAAAAATTATTTGAGATAAATATTAAAACTTTTAAATGGTACTTTAGAGAATTAATTTTTTAGGGTGTTGGGAAATTCTATTCATTTTGTGTATGTTGAAATAAATATTACTTTTATATTTTCTGTAAAAATTTAAAAGTATTTCTCTCGGAAAATTGAAAAGAATATTCATTTTAAATCATTTTTTAAAGTGTAAAACATGATTAAAAACTAATTTAAAAAATAATTATAAATTAGTAAAAATATTAATTAAAACCTTTTCATAAAACACTAACATGCAAGAAAAAATGATTTTTGATCGAATAGAGAAATAATGTCTAATTTCCTTAAAAATATTCTTTTAGTTTCTTCAATACATAAAGTGAGGAAAATAAAATAAAAACATTAAATATCCACAAATAACTATTTGGGATTAAAATTCATGATTTTATTTGTATTTTTATCCTAAAATTTCATCATTAAGTACTTATTTTTAAACAATCCTGGTAAATAATGAGATTGTAACATAAATCTCTTACCACTTCGGAAAGATTTGAATCAAAAACCTCATGAAATATAGATCCTTATATAGACATGTAAATCCCCATAATTTTCATTATAATCATAATGAAATACATTAATGGGTATTATATACACCACAAAATAGAAACAAGTGGTGAATATGGACGGTGCCTCATAGAAATAAAAGTGAGATGGAAATCCCTTACCTCATGTTCAACTATCTTAAAAAGTGATCAAACCTATTGTATAATAAATTTAAATTTAATATAATTATATACCATAATACTTTACATACTTATAATATCATATATTATCAACTAATAACATTTTAATCCCTTTTTATTAATAATTTCTTATTAAAACCGTTGTTTTCAAGTGTTAACTATTTCATTTTTCATGAAATTTTTGGTTCGATAGTTTTAGTCCTTGTAGTTTTGTCATATTTTCATAATATCCAGAATGTGAAAAATGATATTAATATAATATATATTCATTATATTTATATTTATATTCATCCTTAAAATATAGATATAGAAAAATTAATTAAACTGTTCATGGAGATAGTAGGTCCTGTGTAAGCATGAATGATGTTTTCATTTTTTGACGGATGGAATGATAGAAAAGTAAATAATAATTAACCCTTATAGGATAATTTTTATATCATATATATATAATATAGTGACTAAATCTTTCCTTATTACCATTTTTTAAAATGGAAATGAAAACAACTCACATCACTTCGTGAAGGTAGTAATCCATACGTAGACACGAGTGATGTTATCATTTTCCAATGAATGAGAAGAAGGTGGATTATTATTGTCCCATTATAATAACAATTAATTATATATAATATAATAAATTCATTATTTTATAATTCATACCATATATTTATAGGAGTTATAAGAAGAAATAAATTTGAAAACACTCGTTTAAGAGTAATACCTCTGCATTGAGTAACCACTTTTGGTTTACACAATAAGGCTTGAAAGAATGATCACCTCGAAAGAGAAGAGGATCTAGAATGTGGTTAAGAAATATAATAGGGTATTATTTTAGGTATTTTTTGATCTATATGGATATAAATGTGTAAGTAATAGATGGTAATAGGTGCCCTTTTATAAGTGATGGAGGGGTACTCATGGAATTACTTAAAATATTAAATTAATAAAAATTAGTTTTCATTTTTAAATGGATAAAAATTGATATAATTAAAATATAATATTAGTTTTATCAGAAATCCTAATATATAATAAAATTTATACAAGTTTATGTTATGTTTTTACAGCTATATCTTAGTTTTAACCCCCCTATTAACCCTTTTGACAAATAGA
This sequence comes from Viscum album, assembly GCA_963277665.1. Lineage (NCBI taxonomy): Eukaryota > Viridiplantae > Streptophyta > Magnoliopsida > Santalales > Viscaceae > Viscum > Viscum album. The sequence continues at coordinate 511,961,620 of OY728163.1, read as the reverse complement.
GTAATATCAAAGTTTTTTTACTATTCAAGGGTTAAGAAAGTTACTATAAAAGGTAAAGTGACCCATAAATGTAACTTGTATGATATTTGAAACCATATAAAACTCTAATTTCTGAATATGGTTCTTTTATTAATTTAAAATTATTTAATAAAAAATTGTTTATAATAAAATATTATTAATGTAACCTTTTGAAATACAAGAAATATTATAATATAATATGGGTCAAACTCATGTAAAATGGTTCCAAAATGAAATTTATTTGAACATAAGGATAATATGATCTAAAGTTAATCATAAATTTATATTTTAATTTATTTATATATCATTTTAAACCTTATCGTTTGGTTTAACTCCTTGGTTGACCAATTTTAAACTTAACTGTGGTAATGACTTTTTCAATATTAAAGGGTCATAATTTTACTTATAAGTTAAAAATTTGATCATAAATGGAAATTAGATAAACTTTTAGAGAATTTAACATCCTAATTTTTCCCTTTAAATATTTTTATTATTTTTAAATAATTTAATAAATACATTTAACATGAAATACTATTAATTTCATTTTAAGAACTATTCACATAATATGACTTTGAAAACAGCATGTAATAAATGGAATTAGTATATAAACATTTAAAATATATTTTATATGTTATATATATCTTTAAAATTTTTGGGACACTTTAAATCACCCAAAAAATATTACTTTTAGATTTTTAAAAATTATTTAATTGATTTTTTTGACTTCTTGCACATGCTTTGTGTAGGTGTTGCATAATAATTTCAGGTAATTATTTCACACTAAAAATTTAAAAATAATATCATGATAAAAAATTAATTAATAATTAAAATAAACATTTATTAATAAACATAATTTGTTTTCATCCTTGTCAAAAAATATTATAGATATTATAATCAAGAAAGTGCCATTATTTACTTTATCCTTTACATTAATATTATAATAGTCAAAATCAAATCCAAATGGAAAAAAGTTCATATTTCATTATTTTAGAATATTAATTATTAAATAGGCTCATTAAATGATATAAATTCAATTTTTTTAAATACTATACTCAGATCAGATTATTTTTAACCCTAATTAACTCATTTTACCTGTACTATGGTAATAAAAATTTACTATGGTTACTATTTATTATGAAAAAAAGGAAAATTTCTATTAAATTTGGACATCCAGATTAAAAATATGAAAAATAAATTAAATTTTCAATTTCTAGATGTGGGAAAAATTAATTTAAGATAAAAACAAAAAATGCAACGAAAGACAGTTTTTCATTAAAATGCATTTTATGTTTCAAAATGTATTTATACCAAATTCATCCATAAAATTTATTTTAAAAAAACATAATTTAATTATTAATAATATAATGTAACTAATGTTACTTTTAAACTATTTAAAAATTAAAATTTTGTGAATTATTGAATATATATATATATATTAATAAAAAGAGTATTTTTCACTCTAAAAATCAATATTTTTAGAAAAAACCAAAAACATCAACCTAAAATAATTTTGATATGGTGATTTATAAAAATTTATTCTTTTTATAAAAAAAATTAAATTTTATAAAAAATAATTATAATTTTCTCTTAATAAATATATTTTTTGATTAAAATGTATTTTGAAGAATAAATTCACTTTACTTAAAATTGAGTTGTTATTTCCTAACAATTTATCAATTAATTTTAATTTCTTATGAAATTTTTATATTTAATAATTAGGGTACTTCTATTCATATATTCTAATTAAATATATATGTTATAAGGGTTATAATATAATTATTTTTCATGGTTTTTTAAAGATCGATGTTGAGTGTTGTATATGCTATCGAATATTGTGTTCTTTTAAAATATCAAGGTGTTACACTTTTTTGAGACTTTTTTTGTAAAGTCTAAATCATGGGGTGATTCTTGTACTTACATCATTATTTCTTACTTCTACTTTAATAATACAAATCCTTCTTTTCATTTCTACTTAAACCTTCAAAAAATTAATACACACCATTTCAAAAATAATTACCTTAATATATAGCGGTATTAAGGTGTATATTTTCATTTATATACTAGTTCATCCATGTTGAACAAATCTATAGATATTCCATAAACATGCTACTCATTCTCAAATACACTTTTCCTTCTTCGGTTCCTGATAAAAAACCATTGACTAAAAAAAATCCAACACCAAACACCTTTAGTCCAAACAAATAATGTTAGAGGCTTTTCAAGATATGAAGTAATTTATTAGACAAGAATAAATTATGATATTTTCAATATTTAGTGTTCCTATAACCACCCAAATATAATGATTCTATCTTTATTATATTACTAAAACCAAAATGGTTAGTGCTAATATTAAACAATAATATTCATAGTAAACAATCATATAATAATGAAAATAAATAATATGATTTACTAAATTATGACACCTTAATTTTTACCTCAGACATATTAGGGTTAAATTGTGACACTCTTGGTTTATTCTATTACAATTTTATTAAAACCTAGGTTTATTTATATTTTATCATCTTATTATTCATATCATAATCTACAAAATTAACTAAACCCTTCTCTAATACTGGATTAGATGACCCAACTACAACATTAATATATAATAAATCATTTTACATGAATATTAATTACATTTCATAATAAATTACACAATAAAACATATAGTATTAGTTTCTTTGTATAATAGTTACATAAGAAACTTATTTTAAAAACATTCTTCAATATCCTTTGAAATAATTTTCACACATTATACTATTCTAGAAATATTACACATAATACTCATCTTTATTTCCTAGGGAATAAAAACATATGAAAAGGGTGATCTCAAATGCTTAATAATGGTAAACATAAGAGTAAAAAAATCAAAGATCATATGAGGTTATAAAATGAACATGTGGGTATGAAAACCTAATCAAGGTGAATTAACATCACATAATAAAATCATACCTAAAAATTATTATCTTATAAATCGTGAGTCATGTCACAAGGATTTTAGGGAACACCCTAGTTCAAGACCACTTTATAGTTTCCCAGCTGAAGTGACACATAACCTCAAGATTTCTTCCCTATACACTAAAGGCTCTCAACTATAAGCGATTCCATAACTCATATATTAAAGATAATATTCCACCAATATCCTAACTATAAAAAACAAAAAAAAAATAACTAAACATAATTCATAATAAATAATCAGAGTACACAAAATCAAATAAAGATATCTATGGGGCATCAAATGAAATGTTTCCATACAAGAATAAATCCCAAATTATTTACCGTGGGGTTGATCATATATAAATAATGATAAAAAATTCATAATTGGCTCACCTTTCATCCCCAAGAATCACCTAAACCTCTCTCTATAATACCATGTCAGCCTACTTCATCTCGATGCACTATGAAACTTGTGCTTAGAGTTATAAAACAAACATAAGGTCTGTATGTTCAATAGGGTTATCATGCATGGTTTTTGAAGTAAATATTAGTAGGGTACCTCCAATTGACCCTAATATACATCTTCATATACATATATTCATGAGGAAAATCAATAATTTAAAATAAACATGCATGTTAGTAAATCTTGTGTAAACCAATACACGATGAAACTAGGCCATAATTGCTCCATTCTATGTTGTAAATCAATAGTATCATACCTCAGATACCAACCCATTCCCAAAGATTTAGGGTAGTGTGACATAACTTTCCACAACCACTATATTCATTCCACACACTTGGGGTATGTTGAATAAATAGTACCCTATTATATTCCCCTTGAGGAAGGTTGGTCAATGTGGTACCCTTGTCCATTAACCTTGAAGAATGTCAAAAAAATAACACCATGGTTATCCTTGCTCAATATCGAGATGTTGATAAATAATACCATGGCCATCCCTTCTCACTCTGGAGATGTTGAAAAATATTACACTATCGAACCTCTCTCATAGGATGGAGTATAATGAGTCTTAGACCATCCCCTATTCTATAGAACAAGATATCCATCGGTATCTGGAATCAAAAAACTAGACACTCATATAAAATAGAATCCATGGTATGCATATTATCCCACAAAATCACTATATCATCACTAGGCACAAGTTTATGAAGAAATTTTCCTATATCTCAAATATATATTGATCACACAATCATAACATGCTAAAACTATGAACCTTATGATCTCACTCATGAGGGTGTCCACTAGGTTCATCATTTATCTCTTGGTCTCTTCTCATCAACACCAATCCATATCCATCATCTCGTAGTGTCATCACATCACACAATCTCTATCTAACCCTAAATTCAATTTGTTGTCCCCAAACCTCCCCAACACCCCACAACCAATCATGGCCCCACTAAATAGGGACTATCTCAATAGGCTTGCTCTAAGCCTCTTGTAATATCTATGCCAAGTCAAAAAAAGTCTCATAACCCTCACTTGGGTCCCATATCATAGACCCCCTTGAATATTTCCCAATCATGTCATCCAAAGAAGAATCATTACATCACACCTCATCTATCCTGGGAGGTATTATCCCAATCATGGAATACGCCAAGTCTCTACTCCATCCTCAAGAGGGTATTCCATGACATGAATGATATGTATGTTCATCCCACCTATCATTAATATTACTAAGGCTCTCATGTCCACCAAAAACTCCTTAGGAATCCAAACTAGGCTACTCATATCTCATCCTCGATCAAAATACCAACCTAAGGTCTCTCACAAACTCAATCGTCACCTCATATCCCTGGAGACATGGTCGTCAGGCGATCCTAATTTCTAAAACATCTAAAGGGAAAATACTCTATGTTCATGGGGCTCTACGCCTTAATATCCCATTACCTAGGGAGGTCTTATTCCCTACACCTTTACCCATCACTATATAGCCATAAAGGCATGCCCAATCATGAATAAATAGGCATATGGTTTTGTATTAAAAATGATACCTACCTCAAACATGGAGTTAGTATCCTTTTGATTCTCCACTAATCCTTAGACAAACCCATCCATGAATCAAAAAATATTGTACCAAAACCTGAACTCCTATAATAAGACACAATATTCCAAATAATTAATTATAAAAATTTATAATTAATTATTCAATTTAAACCAAAGATGCATATACACCATAAACAAAACTATGAAACTTCATATCACTAAGTCTATATGAAACCTTATGTGTTCATCCTTTCATTACATCCTCTAGCTATGATAAGAAAAATCCCCATTATTACATCTCTATTAAACTATTATTTGATAAAATCAATGTTAAGCCCTTTCCTAGATACATCCTGAACAATGGTTAATAAGGGGAAAGAAGAGTGAAGAGAAAGAGGAAACACCTACCCCAAATATTTCATTGAATCTAGAAATAATCACCCCTCATAAAGGGATTCAATAGGAGGATAATGAGGGGATATCCTTCCAAAATATGCCTCCCCACAAGGGTTTTCAACCAAATTCCCTAAGGTGTTAAACCTAAAAGTGTGGTTCTAACCCTGTTAAAAAACACTACCCAGGTTCCGGGTTATGATAAGACTATGAGGTTCAAAGGGTGATTACTCTACACCAATACATGTCATGGTGTGTCTGCTTTGAGGTATGATGTGACTACTCTTAGTTATAGTGTCTGACTCCCCTTTTTTGACATGGGGAAACCCCTATGAGTTATAGAGAAATCTCTATGGGTCACGCTGCAACTGCCCATCCAAGCACCATAATGGTGTGGCGCCTCTAGGTTTTGGCATAATGTGCCTCTCCCAAGAGAGTACCAAGCCTTAAAAGGTGTGTAATACCCTCTTGTACTATGACCTTCATTCTATATGGAATAGAACCTCCTCACAACAATTTTTTTATGGAAAGACCCTTTTTGTCATGATGTGGCCCTCCTTTCTCCATGAGAAATCACAATCTCATCAAACAAATCTAATTTATTATGAAAGGTTAATAGTCATGGGGAGGATATCTCATCTATGATTTGATTCCCATATATATATTTTTTTCTCAGTGAAAATACCACACAAAAATTCACCACATCATGACACCCACTAGTCGTGAGGTGACCTCCTCTACCCTCGGTTTTTATCATTATCTTCAAACCAACACCACACCTTGATACCCACTAATCATGGAATGTTATCAAATATCCATTTCATAGTTCCCTATGGACATGTAATGACTCCTCATCATCATATGACATTCCCTTTTCATGGGATAGTGAGCCATCAACAATAGAATTCTAAAAAGGGGTCTTCATAGCCCTACTATAACATAAATCTGATAACCCATGACATCTATCAGTACCCTAAAAACATACAAAAATATCTTCTTCCGATATTCCAACACTCATAATCCTTATACATATCCCGATTCTCAAAATGTACCCTACTCAGGGACCAAAATTAAAATTTCTTCTCCACTTCATTACATATAATGATGTGGGTCATTACAAACTCCCTGTCATAAAGCTTTTCAAACCTATGAAATCATGGTGGTCAATATAAACCCACCTCAGTCACCAATTTACAGCTAAATCAACATGACCTACCCTAGAAAATTTAACAAGATTAGACTACACAACTCAAAACAACAAGTTACACTATTGGCTAAAAGTTGAGTTACCCACTTCATGAGGCTCTATTTTAATGCATGTTTTAGACATAATTTTGAAGATATTAATATTATTTTTTTCATTAACTGGTATTTTAATGGTAAATTATCTTTTCTTCATCATTATAGTTTGAAATTATAATTCTTTGAATATATTTATCGAAAAAATGTTTTTTAGCTTTATTGATATTTATTTCTTAGGTTGGATTTTATAACTTTTCAAGAAATATATTATTATTATTCAATTTAATATTCCATTGGAAATTATTTTTAGATAATTAGTCATTTATATTTATAATAATTTTAATTAAAATATCTTATTTTGGAACTAATTTTAAATTTATTTTTTTGAATTACAAAACGCAAGATTAATCTTGTGTATAATATTACAACATTTTAGTTCTGTGTGATAAATATCAATTGAAATATATTTTTTAATTAAATATAATTGTTTTAATTTTGGATTTTAAATTTCCACATTCCATGATATTATTTTAGACAAGACCCTTTGGAACAATCTTTTAATCTCTTTCTTCATATTGTGAAAAAATATCATATCAATTGTACAGTAATATTTTGAATTAAATTATTTCAATAAATTTTTACATGTTTTTTTCATGTTCATAGCTAAATATCATATCACTTTGTGGGTTCACATACTATAATCCCACCTATAGTCCCATACAATAAATTTAATTTTAAGTGTATGATAGATATCCCTATGTATGAGAATTTTTAGGACAACTACTTAGGATAAGTTTCCACCTTATGTGTAAGATATTTTTTTTGGGGTTCATAATATATTTTATTGTAACCTCTGCATAAGAGATTTATTGGAGTCCTTTTAAGTTAATTAACTCAATATATGATAATCCTCAATTCACTCATAACATAATTCATGATTTATGACCGATCTTGATCCAAATTGAAGACTAGGAGTATGTCCAAACCATGGACGATAAAATGAAATTTATTGAACCAAAAGTAACTCAAGCTCCCAATTTGGGTTCAATTAATTTTTCCACTAAATATCAATGGCCAACCACATTGATAAAGGGAGGATCAAAAGCGATTACAACTGAAGAGATGACGAGGTAGGTAATTTTAAACTCAATCATCGAGCCAAAGAAGATGAAGGTTTGAGAACTGAGGATGAGGATATAATAATTTGTAATGAAGGAAAATAATTAATTATGATTCAATTGGTGAAGTAAGATCCTCATCTAAACTTACTTAAAATAATGATCAATCAATCTTTTATAAACTGGATATATCAAAGGAATACTTTTGGATCTCAACTATTTTGAGCAAGTACAACTAGATCCTTGATGATCAGGTCTAATTAGTTGAGTTTAAGAATTTCATTTATAGTTTTTCTTCTTGAAAGTGTAAATTAAGGATGATAGGGAATTATTTTTTCCTTAATATTTTTAGTTGAAAATATACAAGAGGTTTCACATATTTTGTTCTACAAAATTACTCAATGAGAGCTTGTATTAGAGAAGTTCATTCCCATTATTGGAGTCAGTGAGACTAAGTTTGGCTGGGTGTTTTAAAAGTATGCATAACAAAATCCAAGATAAATCTATGACGACTAATAGAGGATGTTAGTGGATACTCAAAGGGAAAATCCAACATGGGGATCTGATGTCCAAGCATTAAGTAATTCTCACTGAGAATATAACCTCAATGAATTAAGTTACATACAAGAGTTACCAAATCCATAATGAATTCACGAGAAGAGGATATTGAAATTTATAAAGTTTTATGAAGATTATTTCACTCATAGTTCAAGATCGTTTGTGATTATTGACCATTGGAAAGGTATTTCACCCATTCTTCCCATGTTAAGGTCACATGGTGTGCTAACCAACTATATAAGGGTCACGTGGGAAGTGTTTACAGGGTTTCTAAGCGATATTTTGAATATGATTCCATGAATGGAGATAAATTTGTACCATTATATTTTCTAGGTTCTTGCAAATTTGGATGCACGTCTAGGTTATTAATATATTACAAGGGAAACATTTATCACATTACTATATAAATAATGAGAACAGGTAGTCAACCCACTACTGACACCTAGAAATAATTTTATGATGAAATTATATGAGGTTGTGATCTAATAAATTATAAATATAATCCAGATAAAAAATGGGGCTAGAAATAAAACTTACACACTTTTTTAGGAGGACATAAGCAGGCATAATGGAGAGTATCAATGATAATGTTTGGTAGGAGATCAAAAATTAGAGATGAGGTAATCCCATTTGGTAGGATTATTCAAATTTACTATTTTTATTTCTTTTTTTATACAAATATATTTCATTTTTCTAATTGAAAATGATCATTGGATAATTTTTTATCAATTAAATGAGATTTTTCTGGTTTAATTATTTTTACTCAATTTGTGATTTTTCTTTTGATAGTAATCATCACCACTATTTACACTGATAGAGAGATAAACAACACTCATATATCTTGAAACACCAAAACATCATTAAATAGTTCATTCACATTCTTATGGTTCTCCCCACTACAATACATTTGTCACAATAGTTGATTATGAATCATGGAGCTCCCCATAAATAAAATCACCTAACAAAAACACACTTCATTGGTCCATCAACATGATCAATGTGGCTTACACCTCACCACACTTAATTATTTTCAAAAATACAAATAAATCTTCCTATGAATAAATTATCATAAAAATCTTGGTCTCACCCACCAACACGCTTTCATGTCAACTGATCATGATGTATTAATTTTCATAGGCATCATAGAATCACCCAAATACCAAAAATAAGGTTTGAACTCAACACTTTTTTTTAATTATATGGTTGGTTCCTCAACCACCCACACCAACTATCATGAACTCTCCATGATAACTAGTGAACCTATTATCTGACTTTCCCTCAGATCACACTAACTCCATATCGAGTCTAATACAAACACTCAGACTTTATTCGAAAATGAATATGAATCCCAAATCTATTATTCATCAAGTAACTAGATAAAATGAGATCCACGTACACACTAGGATCTAAATATCATATTGACCATCCACCCATCAATCTCACCAAATACCTGTCCCAACATAAACTAGGCTTATACCTCTACAATCGATAAGCTTCACCCCACCATAGGACTACCCTCATCACCACCCTATCGAACCAAACACTAAATCCCTATAACCCACAATTCATAAATTATCGAATGAAAATATTGAGTGTTCCATTCTTTCTCATACCATAACACCAACAAAAAATATAGATTACAACCTGTTCCTAGCTCACTAAGAATTTCATCCTCTATATCCACTAAAATATCATCTAAACCAAGGTTCACATTGTCTAATATCCAATGGTCCAATCCTCTTCATATATCTTCTATTTAAATACTCTTTTATCATAATATAAAACCTCAATATTTTATAATATATTTCTTTACACACAACACATAGTTTAAACAAATCATCATATACTATTAAAATATTAATATTTCATGTGAAGGTAATATTCTAAATGTTTTATTATTGGGTATTAATAGTAATTACTAAATTATAAAAAATTATTTTTTATTTATGTACAAAATGAATTAAATATTTTTTAAATGTTTAGAAATTAAAATAAAATAATTTGAAGGTAAAAGGATGTGTTTTTTCTAAAAAACTTTCTTCATATGTACAATGTGTTCTTAACTTAATAAATTAAATTAATATATATTGGAGAATTATTTTAAATTAAATTTTTAGATAAAATATTCAATTAAATATTTTAACATTCATATTATTTATTTAATATTTAAAGGAAAGAATATGAAATCAATTTTATTCTTAAAAATACTTTTTTCAAAAAAATGGTTTTGTTGAATTTTGTAAACTAGTTGTAAAATGAATTTATAAAACTTATAGAAATTAATATTATAAAATAGATTAAATATTTCCAATCATCATAATTAATATTATTTAATAATTTCAACTTAATTTTTTTCATAATTAAGAGTAAATATAGTCAAAAAATTTATTATGGTTAAGGTTAAAACGAGTTTACTGGGGGTTAACCTAAGAGATAAGATTGAAAATATCACAAAACACTTTCTTTAATCTAATTTTTATGTAATTTTGACCATATCATTCTTATCTTTGAATCTATGGCATTTTAGATACACTTGACTTGAGTATGACAATAATATATGTTGACCTTTCAATAAATTGCAAGTGTGTCCTCCCTCCCTTATAAAATGACACCATATATCATCTCTTCCTCACACTTAATAAGCCTTTTAACATAAAAATTCACTAACCTGATACCTTCCAAAAATCCCACTCCAAATCTAATAAGTCGTGATCTAACCCAACAAGGCTCAAGCCACAACTACCCCAACCCACCTCCATTGGTCAGGGGTTGGAGATAAGCACCAAAAGGCATAACTAATATAGGAGGCCTTTTCCTAAGTACTTTAATTCACACACACCACCATATACCTAAAAAATTGTAGAGGAATAAAAAATTATAGTAATATTTAGAGTAACAACCATTAATTTAATAACCTATAGGGAATACAAGAGTATGATATAATAATTTGAAAAGAAAAAGGATCAAAATACACACCCAACCAGAAATATGTCCCAAAATGATAATAATTGGAAAAGTAAATACTAAGAGATATCGACTATATATCTCCCAGCATCAACCACCATATGTGTTCAAATGAACCAAGGTATACCTATGATCCTCTGTAATCACCTCCTAATTTTCTGACTACTGCATAAGATACGACACATGCGGGTAAAACCCATGTAGGGGTGAGTATATACAAACATAGTATGACACCCAAAATGCTAAGGGGAAAACAATAAGAGACACGATAGAATTATATATCTCAATACATTAAAAGAAACAAAATACAATCAACAAGAATCAATATATATATATATATATACTCAACAAACAAAACCCAGAAGAGAGAGAAAGGGGATATCCATCTCATAACACAACCCAAGAAAATAGTCTACCATTACTTTTAAGAGATCCATCAATGATGCCCAGCATCTCGTGCATCTGCCCGAAGAAAGATTCATTTCAATCCACACCTCACCACTATTCTACATAGTAGAGGGGGAATAATCTCTAGGTAGAGTACCCATTCCTTGGTACAATAGAAGGGTTCCACTCTGATGGTAGAGGACCTATACCATAACTCCATAGGAGGGTTACACTCTAATGGTTGAGGACCTGTACACTGACTTCATGGGGTTTTATACTCTAATGATATATGACCCTTTCATTAAATCCTTAGTAGGATTCTAATTTAATGTTATAGGACCCATTCCTTAACTCTATAGGAGGGTTTCACTCTAATGATGAAGGGATCATTCCCTGACTCTATAGGAGTTCTCCACTCTAATGGTAGAGGACCCATTCCCTGAGTCCACAGTAGGGTTCCACTCTAATGGTAGATAGACAGATAAACCATGCCCTATCCAAGAAATATGGTTCCACTATATGGGTATAGGACCCATTCCCTTTTCTAGTAGGAGGGTTCCACTCTGATGATCCCACTTGATCACCACCATCTTCGAGTGATTCCTAAAGAATCTCCATACTCATAACATCTCATATCATATCATAAAAGTCACTACGAAGGCCACCATAACATTTTACATGGAAAAAACTCAGTATAGGATACTCTTGTTGCAAAATATGATTCCAAATAAAGGATATATGAGAGGCAAAATTTGCTCAATAAAAAGGGAATACATGGTCTGTATGGGGTCCACATGGAATGTGCCTCCACTCCACTTCCTATTTGTGTCCCTGCCAGCACATAGATCACTATCCATATAGACATACATGGCATGTATAAGTCTCCCACAACATGTATCATCCACTCAAGGCCCACCCATGTGCTCCTATTCATGTTCTTTAATCTTGATCGGGTCTGTGTACTCTCATACACAGTGTTTCCTCCTGCATGAGGTCCTTACTGTGTGCTTTGAGTAATGTTTGTGTACCCTGAACGTGTTCCAGTACATGACATATAACGACCCTACTTTTTCATAAATTAATTTTACATCAATTTAAAGATAAAAAACATAAAAACATTACACATTGAGGATCCAAAGTTTTAGTTTCTTGGGAAAGTTATGACCATAAATAACTTTTACAACATAAAACATAAACATTTTTTTAATTCCATATTATCTAGATTCTTATTGGCCCCTGTGTGCTCCTTAGTACAAGTAGTCACCTGAGGATATTCATCAAAAAGGGGTGATATAAAATCCCAGTAAGAGGATAGATAATAATATAACATGGGGTGAGAATAATAATTATCATAATAACATAGCCATGGGATCATACTCATTAGAGGAATCATTAAGAGAATACTTGGAATGCGGCAATGCATAAAAATGAAACATCATTTCTTAGTGGTAAACTATCACACATAGTTATGAAAAAATCTAGAATCGTGTTCAATAATATTTCACTTTACTTTTTCACATTACCCAATTCATTATAGTTCTATATAATTTTGGGTGATCCCATCACATCGTAACATTTACATTATGCTATATAATTCCAGGTGCATCTGTCATGTCGCAACATTTACATTATCATGCATGCCACATAGAACATACGCCAATCTTGGACATATAAAAACCCCTAGAATGGAATGAGTCTCATCTCATAAGAATAAATTCATAAACTTTTGGTTCCAAAATTAAAGAGTGAATAGCATACTCTATATAATAATCTTCAACCTCGAGTGAAGGAAACAATCTTGAGAAGTAAAAGATGTGTTTTTAAAGAAGATTTCTTTTGAAAAAACATTTTGTTTTACTTAAAATCTAGTGGAAACATTTATATCCCAGAAAACATAATATAATTATAAATAAAGTATTTTTAATGAATAACTATACTGAAAATTGAGTTAAAGAAGGAAACCCAAAGAAAGAAATTTGGGTTTGAGAATTCCCCTTACCTTGTATCTGAACGCTTTCTTCAATTTAATGTCCTATATAGTGAAATTATATTCATTAATTAACAATTAAAATAAATTTTATACAGAAATAAAATTAATTATAGTTTCATTAAGTTATTTTATGGTACTTTGGATGATTTATAGAGTTTAATTTCATCATTTGAGAGGGGTCATTTTCTTAGTTTTCATGAACGGTTCACTTGTATACCTGAATGAAAGTTCATTTAAAATGTATATAAACATCCCTAATTTATATTAAATTATATTTATGATATTAAAGGATTTTAAATGAACTTATAATTAATTTTTTTATATACCATGAGGATGAATCATTAGTTATAATTTAATGATGATTGTTTTAGGTTAATTAGGGTGGTTTTTGGATTACAACAACCATGTTTTGTTTTATCATTAATTATTATGTAAAAATTTTGTTTCTAGAATATAAAAGGGGTTTAAAATACATATTAAAATCTATTTTCAAACATTTAATGGTTTTATTTACATCCTTTAAGACATTTAAGGAAAATAGAAGTGCATCTCCCACGATATAGGTAAATTAACACATCACAGGCGGTGATTTTATTTTTATAAAAAAAGATATAGAGGGAGTATTATAATGAATAATATTCCATTAACATGATATAATACTAGTACATAAATCATACTAGAGTTATCATGAAATTTGGATACGAGAATTTTAGGATAAGAGATGAAATGGAATGAAATTTGAATGGAATTTGAAAGAAAAGAGAGAGAGGAATAACCTCTAGTATTATCCTCTTGAGATCCTCCTCAAGACACCTAGGATTGGTCATTATATGATACCAATAGCTCCTGGACTTGGTTTAGGGGATAAGGAAGTGTTTTTTGTAGAATTTTTACAAGTATTTGAGAGGTTTGAGTAAACGACGCTGTGAGGGGTGGTATTTATAGTCGTGGGAAGGGGTGTTTTCTTAATATTTAATTCATTAGTTTATTAATTTCTCTAAAGACAAGAAATAGTGATGATTCCATGACTAAATACAGTAAAAGGGAAGGATATTTTGAGATTGTGGTCCTACATCATCCATATTAATCACTGATGACACAATAATTCATTTATTTATTTTTATCTTAAATTATCGTATTTCACTATTCACTAAAAATTCAAGAATTTTAGAAAAATCCCAAAAAACCACCCTAACAATTTTTTGACGTTTATAATTCAAAAATTAACTCCATTTTATGAAAATAATATTCTAAATATTATTAATTTAATTTTTTATTCTAATCACCATTTACTTGGAAAATACAGATTTTAAAATTATAACTGGATTTATAACACATTAGAAAATTACTTAAGGTATCAAAAAATTATCTTAAAATCATAATAAATCAAAATATTAATTTATGAAAACATTTTATGAAAATATTTTTTCTTTTAAATTGTTAAATTAATCATAAAATTGAGATTAAATAATTATGACTTACAAAAATATCAACGCTTAATTAATAATTTTAAGATATTTACTTACTTATAGTTTAATATAATTATATCATATTTTCACTTATAAGATACCTAAATTATATTTATACTTTAATAGGTGATGTTAACATTCATTTTTTTGGTTTACTATTCATAATGGTCATATTACTATTCCTAAGGTCAAGTTACTATTTCATCGATATAGGTTCCTTAACTTCTAGAAACACTTATTATTTCATTAATTTCTCATTTACAAAGATTTTATTATAGCCTATAAGTGATTTTGTGTGATTTATAATATATGAAATTAATATAAGAAGGTAGAAATTCTATTGATAAAATTTTGGGTCGTTACATTCTTCCCCCCTTTTGAAATTTCTCCCTTGAAATTTCATTTTAGAAAAACATGTGAGGGTACCTCCCCTTCACCGCCTCCTCTGTTTCTCAAGTTTCTTCTTCGTAATTATGGTTCCTCCATCATAATTTTATCAGGTGAGTAGTCTTGTTTCATAAAACTTTATCTATTTGGTCCATAATATTTATTGGATGCTCTTTATAAGAGAGATCATCTTCTAGTTGTACCACCTTTGAGTTTATTTTATGTGAGGGGTCTAGTGTGTACTTATTCAGGAGTGATACATGAAACACATCATGAACTTGAGTCATATTTGCTGGAATTTAAAGAATATAGTCCATGGATCCTATATGATCAAGGATCTTAAAGGGGAAAATTTACTTTGGGCTTAACTTCCCTTTCTTTCCAAACTACATGACTCTCTTCCCTGGTGATATTCGAAGGAATAATTTATCTCCAACGTTGAACTTCAAGTCCCTTCAATGGTTTTTAGTATATCTCTTTTTCCAATTAAGAGAATCTTTGTTATGTTTCTGGATTAATTTAACCTTCTCTATCTTCTCTTGCACAAGATCAGGACCAAGTATCTTTATTTCACAAACTTCATCCCAACAGTTCAAAGTTCGGCATCGCTTTCCATATAAAGCTTCATATAGATCCATCTGAATACTCGAGTGGAAGCTATTGTTGTATGAGAACCCAACCAATGGGATATGATGATCCCATACACCTTTTAATTCTAATTAGAAGGCTCTTATCATATCTTTGAGAATTTTAATAGTCTTTTTAGATTGTTTATCAGTTTGGGGGTGATAGGTCGTGCTGAAATTCAATTTAGTACTCAAGTCATGTTGAAGACTCCTCCAGAATTAGATGTGAACATGGGATCATGATCAGAGAAAATCAAGAGTGGAACCCCATATACTCTCACCACTTCACATATATATTAGCATGTTTTCAAGTGAAATATATTCCTGAGTAGTTATAAAGTGAGCATTCTTGGTGAGTCAGTCCACCCAAACCATATCACATTATTTCCTTTGGATGTCTTCGATAGAATCATGACAAAGTCCA
This sequence comes from Viscum album, assembly GCA_963277665.1. Lineage (NCBI taxonomy): Eukaryota > Viridiplantae > Streptophyta > Magnoliopsida > Santalales > Viscaceae > Viscum > Viscum album. The sequence goes on along the minus strand of OY728163.1, from coordinate 511,945,105 downwards.
TGGTGACATTGTCCCATTTACTTATGGGTATAGGAAATGGTTTTATCATCACTTTAGACTTTTTTTATCTTCTTTAACTTGATGACATATTAAGCACCTTGATTTATATTCTGAAATTTCCTTCTTCATGTTATCCCACCAGAAGTTTTCTCGAAGATCATGGTATATCTTGGTTCTACCAAGATGGATAGAGAAATTTTAGCTATGTGAAATTTCCAATAGCTCCTTCTTTATCTCGGGTGATGAAGGAACACAAATCCTCATTTCAAACCAAATTACAAGATCATAATTGATAGGTAACTCTTGCAGTGTCACATCCTTTACTGCATTAACCCTCTTTTTCAACCTTGTATCATCACTTTATACCTCCTTAATCTTCTCTTGGATAGATGATTGGGAAATCATTTGGACAATGTATGATTTATTTTCTACCATTATTATTTCTAAATCCATTCTTTTCATATCCATGAAGATAGGGTCTTTATCAATCCATAACATGGATAGAGTAACAGGTTGTTTTCTTTTTAGAGCATCGGCTACCTTGTTTGCCTTTCCAAGATAATAGTGAATAGAGAAATCATAGTCTTTGATTAGATCTAATCATCTCCTTTGATGCATGTTGGGAAATTTTTGTGTGAATATATACTATAGGCTCTTGTGATCAGTATATATATCACAATTCTCACCATAGAGGTAATGCTGCCATATTTTAAAGGCAAAAACTACAACCTCTAGATCTAGATCATGTATATGGTAGTTCTTCTCATTGATATTCAACTATCGTGAGTTGTAGGCTATAAAATTATCATTTTTAATGAGTAAATAACCCAAGACATTATTTTAAGCATCACTTTATATTAAAAAACACTCTCCACTTTTCAGTAATGGGAGTACAAGTGTAGTGATTAGCCTTCTCTTTCACTCCTTGAATCTTTCCTCACATTCATCCATCTAGAAATAATTTACCCCTTTCCATGTTAACTTAGTTAGTGGGATTGAAAATCATGAGAAATTTCTCAAAACACATCTGTAGTACACTTCTAAGCCAATAAAAATACAAATTTTTGTGATAGTAGAGGGTCTATGGAATTCATCAGTTGCCTTGGTTTTTTAAGGGTCCACAAAAATTCCCTCACTTGTGATTACATGTCCTAAGAATGTGACTTGCTGCATCCAAAAGTCACACTTTATGAACTTGGCATTAAACTTATCCTTCCTCAATTTCATCAACAAAATTATTATATGTTCTTTATGTTCCTCCTTTATCTTGAACTAGATGAAAATATCATTAATAAAAACTACCACAAATTTGTCAACGTAATGTATAAAGACTCTATTCATAAAATCCATGGAGATTGCAGGTGAATTAGTAAGTTGGAAGAGCATCACTAAAAACACATAGTACATATACCTTGTACAAAAGGTTGTATTTTAAATATCTTCCTTCATCACCTTTAGTTAATGATATATAGAAGAAATATCTACCTTTGAGAAGTACCAATATTCTCTCAACTGATCAAAAAACTCATCAATCCTCAGAAGAGTATACTTGTTATTTATGGTCATCTTGTTGAGTTCTCAATATATGATACCCAGCTGCATTGTTCCATCCCTCTTCTTAACAAATATCACTAGTGCACCACATGGTGATGTACTAGGGCATATGAACCCTTTATCCAAATGCTCTTGCAGCTTCTTCTTTAACTCCTCCAGTTTTATAGGATCCATCCTATAGGGACACTTTTATATATGATTATCTCTGAGTATGAATTTTTTTGAGAACTCTACCTCATGATATATAGGTATTCTAGGTAACTATTTGGGAAATACATCACTATATTCCCTCACAATGGTCATTTCCTCGAGGTGGATAACTTCCTTTGACTCAACCATTTAAGAAAGGTAAGCTTCTTCATAGTGAATCAACACCCACACCATTGAAGGATTTTCCATAAGATATTCATGATCTCTTTTTCATTTGTAGAGGATAATGGGATGGTTCGGAATATGAAAATATATTTCCTTTTCTCTATAGTTTATATGTTACCTATATAAATATATCTAATCCATCCCCAGTATAGCATCGAATTACACCAAGGGAAGTATCACGAGATTTGGTGGAAGAATCTTCCCACAAACGCCAACAAGAGAAGATTCCAACTCCAGGGTTGTAATGATTACACATCTAGGTGTTTTTAAAGATATATCTAATGTAGAGACCCAAGATTGACTTACATGGACATTACATTACTTTTTCGTAATACTTAATACATAAAAAAATATACACCCAAGGATTATAATAGTTTTTGTCTTTGGAAACTTGGAACACAATCTTCTAATCATGTTGAAAGATCTTCAACATCTCCCATAAAGATATTTCCCTTTTGTTTACTTACCTAAAACCTTTATTTATATCATTGGGAAAAGAAAACATAATAAGGTTGAGATCAAATTCTCAGTAAGGTTAAGCATGGAGAAAATAAAAAAACATATACATTTGAACTTAAAAATGTGAACATAAAGTTTAAACATCAAAATCTTGTGTCGTGAAATAAATCATGGAAGTATGTAAAGCATAGATCACAAAGGAACATTAATCATGATAAAATATCATGGGAATAAAACATGTAATTATGGAAAACCATTAAGAACATGTTATGATTTCCATAGTAGCTAAGGCATTGCTTCCAAGACCATCATAGCGGACAAAGTCCATTACTGAACCGGGTTTACTTGTCATTCTAGCCCTGTATTACTGAACCGGATTCACTCTTCATTCCAGACATGTCTATCTCATGAGATATAAATCTTTACCCAATTCATTTTAGGGAGATATAGATCCCACACATATCATAATTAAATCATTCTTTTGTGTGCCACAAAATAAACATAAATCATTCATCATAACCCAAAGAATAATATGGTTTTCATAAACATCATCCCATTATAACAAAATCCATATAAAACAAATGGATATCATTTCATCATAAGAAAAATCAAACTATGTAAATAATAGAGACATTATACTTGAAACATAAACATACTAAATAATGTCATCTTAGATGGAAAATAGTTTTGATAAAACACTCGAAATGAATTCTCAAGGAAAATATTCTTTCTTCTTCAAAATCATTTTATTTTCTCAAAATTCCATGAAATTTTAAAATAAAAGGATTTTTTTTGAAAATAATCATGAAAAAGTGTAGAGGAATATTCATGGAAATAAAGCTTTGTGAAACTGAAAAAATCCGTTCAAGCTGTATAAGTTAAAAAAACATTATTCTCGTACTTTTACTAAAAAAGTCAAAAAGTACCTTGTATGGTAAACAAAAGAAATATTCCTTCCATACCATATGGTTAAAGCCAAAAAAGGGTAAAAATTAATTTAATCATACATGGTAGAATAGTAAAAAAAATTATGAAAACATTTTTAGAAAACATGGACATGGATGATAAACATAACCCCATTAAATACTTTAGAATAATCAATCTCGGATAAGAACGGGATTGGAATAATTATCCCTTACCTTATGTCCAATTTCTTCCGTATGTGTCTGAGATGCCTATATAGTTGGTTTTAACATATTATTAACTTGTAATAGAACCATAATAATATTTATGATATCATATATGATTCACTTATGACTTTATATTACTCGTTCTTTTGTCAATTCCATGTTAAAGCAGCATTTTGGGTAAAATCGTTTCATTTATCGTACGTGTTTGGACTTTTTGTTCTTGATATCATTACATATATCAAGATTTAATTAATTCTATAATGTAAAACATGATTTATATATAATATATATTCATAATATAATATATATAATAGATCGATAAATATAATGAAACACACCATTCATGGAGACGGTAGGTCGTACGTACGCATGAACGTTGTTCTCGTTTCCTTATTAAATTGAATGGAAGTAAGTAAATAACATATACATAAATAAAGTATCATTATTATGTCATATATTTCATGATTATTTATTATATATACTTTATAATCTTTCTTTAATGGTTAACTTGGAGAATGAATCTCATCGCGTCGTGGAGACAGTAATCCGTACGTACGCACGAGCGATGATATTGTTCCCATAATTATTGAATGGAATTGGAGTGGATGATATAATAACTCAGAATCAGTATGATGTTATAATAATCATATATAGTTACTATTTCCACCATTATACACATCCATGTATGGTGGTGGTGGAAAAACAGATTACACCACGATGTGGAGACGGTAATTCGTACGTACGCACGCGCGATGATTTCGTTTTTCATAGCATGGATATAAAGTTAAATAAGGTTTTTTAATATTTCTCATAACATATCATTATATTATTAATACTGATTTTATTACTTTATAATGAAACAACTAAAGAAGAGGAAGTAGAAGAAGAAAGAAACTTGAAAGAATCGGTAGAAGAGATTACCTCTTCCTCGACGTGCCTCTTTCAAACTTCCTCTTAGGGAACTAGAGTTGGTAATAACCTCTATAATATAACTAGATATGTTGAGAAGATGAATTTTCAGGGTTTGGATGAACATGAAGGCTCAATATTGAGTGAATAGGAGGGGGAAGGTGCTCCCTTTTATAAGAGAGGGGAGGGGCACTTTTGGAAACCTCCAAAATATTAATTTATAATAAACTCAAACCCCAATTAAAAACTTATAACGTGAATCTAATTCAGATATAAGTTAATATAGGATTTCAATCTCATCAACCAATCAAATTTAGACATGTTTTTATTTTATTTTAAACCTTATCATTTTGATTTATCTTTATTTAATCTATTTAGTTTTATTTGTGGTAATAATATTCTAAATTTTAAATGGTTATAAATACATACTTATGTGTTGTGAATTGTCCATAAATGGATAATTTATGACATTTTTGACCATATAAATTTCAATTTTTAATTTTTAAATATTTTTTTGATTTTTAAACAATTTAATAATATGTTATTTTTATAAAATATCAATTGTGTCAATTTTGACAATATTCATTTATTTGAATTTAAATTAATTCCAAATATAATATATGTTTGAACTAAAATATTTAATATATTTATAACATATCATATTTATCTATAAAATTCATGGAGAACATTAATTAGTTTATGTAATATTTATTTTAATATTTTTAAAACCATTTATTTGATATTTATCTTAATAAAATAATTACTAAAATATTTTCGTATAATTATTTAATATACTTATTTGTTACATAAAAATTAAAAATAAAATACTATGATGTAGAAAAATCTAATATATTTCATAATAATACTTTTACTCGAATTTATCATCTTAAAATAGCAACATTTAAATTGTAATATTTATTAAAGTATGAAGGTGACAAATTTGACATCATTTAAAATAAAATAATATAAGTGTCCTAATCACTTTTATAAGGATAAAAATGGTCAAATATTTGACCATTGTATGATTATGGTTTACATGTACATGAACAATAATTTTTGGTCAGATTTTGTGCCTTTTATGAGCATTATTAGTTTAATAAAAACTTTATTATTGATTTTTCACTTAATAAATAATTTCTGCATCATTAATGTATAAGCTATTAAAGTAATTATATATTTTTTAAAAATCACAAATAAATTACCATGATGAAGAAAAACATTTTATCCTTCAAATGAGTATTTATAATTGAATTTATATTATGTATAACCTTATATTAAAAGTACTTTAATTATTAAAGTTTGAGTGAGACATATTTCACTTTCTTTAAATAAAATAAATTAAAGGTCTTAATCACATCCAAGTTGGTTCCAAAAGATACCATTTAGACCCAAGTATATTGTAGGACGAAATATAATCATCCAATTATATTAATACAAGTGTTAGGGGCCCCCGTGGGCGTGGTGGAGTGGTCGAAGGCTCCGCTTCCCTCAGGGGAGGTCGGGGGTTCGAACTCTGTCAGGGGGTATGCTATAAAAATCATGTTCACCACACGCGGTGCACGATTGCACGCCGGTTACCCAAGCGTTTATGCGGCGCCGGCCCCCGTTGGGGAACTGGGCTTCACCCCTTGGGTGGGCCTGGGGAAGGTAGGGGATTCGCGGGCCACTGCATGCCTGACCGCGTAACCACTCGGGGGCTGGGCCATCACCCGCATTGTTTCCCGGCCCCTACCTTTTATGAAAGACAGAAAAAAAAAACAAGTGTTAGGGTAATTTTATAATATTATGTTTTCCCTTAATTACCTGATTTACCTTTAACTGTAGTAAATAAAATTTACCATAGTTACTATTCATAATGCCTAAAAATAAAAAGTTGTCTATTAACATAATTTGGACCGACTGATTCCAAATATGGAATCCATTTTTCCTAATTCAAAATACATAATTTTCAGTATTTAATTTAAAATTAATCCCACTGTTGAGAAAACAGGTTTTAAAAGTTAAAACATTACCAAAGATTGAAATGTTTTTACCTATGAATTCATTGTAAAATTAATGCTAATAAAATACATTATATTAAATGGTAACAATATATTATATTTATAATTTTAAAACATACATTATTATAATTTAACCATATAAATTATCTCAATGAAAAAAGTTGTTTTTAATTAAAATTTAGCGTATTTTTACTATTCATCAAAATGTGAAGGTTATCAGAATAATGTTAAAACTTTATCCAGCGTAAATTTTTATATCCTGATTCCAAAGAATAATTTTAATTTATCAAATTGAACTTATAAACTTGTCAAAAATTATATTTAAAATGGATGTGCCATCAAAAGGTGACAAAACTGCATTTTTTTGAAAAATACTTCTTTTATCTGAAAATTTAAGTTTGTTCTCATACCATGTTATAAAAAATGTGTAAGATGAATTATAATGTTATAATATTAAAAATTAATTTAACACTATTCATAACATCTACTTCATAATAATATTATAATATATCATTGTTTAGTGAAACTCAGTATTGCGTACCACACAAGCTATCGAGGAAGGTTGCTCTTGCGTGTAAAACAAACCAAGTATATTGTTGTGTATACTGCAAGATAATACTGTGTTTCATATATCACAAGCTAATGTTGGTGTAGCGTAAAAAAAAAGACATCAAATAAAATATTATTTCTTAGAAAATCTCGGGGTGTTACATCTACTTCAAGGTTTTGGGGCTTCAATTCAATATTTCTAGGAAACTTGTGAGATATGAAGGAATGCATAGAACCGGAATCAAATAATAATTTTTCCTTTAGTGAGTGAATATAAAGTGTACCTTTTATGACTTAATTATCGTAATATAATTTCATATTAGTTATGGAATAATCCTTCCCTTGATACTTTGGATTTGGTGGCTGCTTATGCTAATTACCCTCAAGGACCTAAGGTTTAGTGCACTGGATTGTATAGTTCCCTTGATCTCAACAGTTGTAGCATTGGACCATGGTGGGTGCTATATTTTCTTCCACCACATTATCCTTACTTCTCATGTATTTTCTATATTCATGATCTTGGTGACCTTCTATACCATATTTGAAGCATTTCCCCATCCCTTTGAGGAAAACCCCATGATGCTTATTCCCACATTTTTGACATGTGTGTGATTGATTTTTCTTTCCACCTTTCTCATTAGATCCTCCAGCTTGAAACTCCATCTTTCATTTATTATCATCAGATCCATGGTACCATTCTCCAAAATCCATATCTATTTTGATACCACATCAAACAAACTCTTTATAACTCCCAAAGTATTGAATTTCAAGATCCTTTAGAAGTTGTGGTGTTAAACCACTAAAGAATCTATCAATATTTCTATCGTTGTTGATAACTAAATCTGAAGCATAACTTGAAATAATTTTGAAATTTTCTTCATATACCATGATATATTTTCTTTCCTCTTTATTTATCTTTATGAATTCTCTCTCCATATTTGTATGAAAAGTTCAATAGAAATACTTATTTTGAAACATTATCTTAAATTATGCCCACTCCATCTCTTCAATTTCTTCCCCCGGCTTGGTGTTCTTAATCAAATCTCATTATTTATTTCCCTATAATTCTAGTTGATAAACACTAAGATTCAACTTCTTTATCTCATAATAGTGAATAATAGAAAATATCTTCTCCATAGTGTTTACCCACTGATCTTCAATGAGTGGATCGAAATATCCACTAAATGTTGGTGGTTGTTGCATCATAAAACACATGATATCCAGCTACTCCCTCTTAGGTGGAGTTTGTTCCAAATCATTCAAGTTATTTTTTATAACCTAAGATAGTTGTGTAATCATAAAAATGAAATTTTTAACTCCACCTCCCAAAGAATTGGGGATTTAATTCGAGCAATCACCACCATGTCCTTCACATGGGTTGTTGGCCTAGTTTCTCATAGTCCCCAACATTTTATAAAAAAGAAAAGGTTATAAAAAAACATAAGTCAACAAGTCTTGAATACATAATTTATTCCTTTGTACAATTAATTCTAAAGGAATATATTGTGGGATCCCCTTTTTATTAATTCATTTTAGGTGATTAATTATACTTAGTCTCATACTTAAGGTTTTCACTGAGGTTATCTAATCCTAATTCTAAAATTAAATAAACCATCCTCTGATACCAACAATATAAACCCTTATTTTTCTTAAATTACTATTAAATAATTTTAAATATAAACAATATAAAAACATTACACAATGAGGATCCAAAGGTTTAGTGTCTTGTGAAAATTAGGATCATACATAACTTTTACAAAATAAAACATAAACATATATTTTATTCCTTATTCTCTAGATTCTTATTGGCCCTTATGTTCTACTTAGTACAAGTAGTCACCTGAGGATTTACATAAAAAATGGGTGAGATAAAACCCCATTAAGAGGATAGATAAAAATATAGAAAGGTTTGATAATAGTCATTATCTTCATAATATAGTCATGCCATCATAATCATTAGAGGAAGCGTTAAGAGAAGACTTGGAATATGGAAATGCATAAAAATGAAATATAATGTCTTAGTGGTCAACTAACACACATAGTTGTAAACAAAGATAGCATCATGTTCACATAAATTTAACTTTACTCATGAGGGTTTTTACATTACCCAATGCATTGGAGTGCTATATAATTTTGGTCACACCCATCACATCATAACATTTACATTATCATGCATGCCACATAGAACATACATCAATCTTGAACATTTAACAACCCATGGAAAATAATGGGTTTAATTTTATAATCATACATTCATAAAATTTGGGTTACCAAATGAATGAGGTAATAACATACTTTATATAATAATCATCAACCTTGAGTGAAGGAAACAATCTTGAGAAGTAAAATGTGAGTTTTTTTTAAAGAAGAAATATTTTGGAATATATTGTGTTCAATATAAACTCTAGTGGAAAACATGTATATCCCATAAAATGAAATATAATGACAAAGAAATGATTTTTAAGGAATAACCATACAAAAAATAAAGTGAAAGAAGGAAATCCCGAAGATTGAAAGTAAGGTTCGTGAATTCCCCTTACCTTGTATCTGAACGCTTTATTCATTTTAATTTCCTTTATAATGAAGTTAGATTAATTAAATAAAAATAAAATAAACTTTTATAAATTAATATTATTCATTATTATTTAATTCAGTTCTTTTATGGGATTTTGGATGAGTTATAGAGTTTAACTTCATTGTTTGGGAGTGTTCATTTTCTTAGTTTTCATGAACTGTTCACTTGCATACATGAATAGAAGTTCATTTAAAATATGGATAAACATGTAGAATTGATATTAAATTATATTAATTATCTTAAAAGAGTTTAATTAATCTTATAATTAATTTGGTTATATATATCATTATGATGAATGATTAGTTAAAATTTAATGATGATCATTTTAGGTTAATTTGGTCGGTTTTTTGATCAAAATGAACGTGTTTTGTTTTATCATTTAATATTATGTATAAAAATTATTTATAGAACATAAAAGGGGTTAAAAATAGATATTAAAATCTATTTTCAACCATTTAATGGTTTTATTGACACATTTTAAGGGGTTTAAGAAAAATGGAAGTGCATCACCCACGATGTTGGTAAGTTAACACATCACGGGTGACAATTTCATTTTTATAAACAAAGAGAGATAGGGAGGATTATAATTAATAATCTTCCATTAACATGATATAATAAAAGTATATCAATCATACTGGAGTTATAAAGACATTTTTATAATATATTTTGAGGATAATATAAGAAATTAATTCAAATTTGAAAGGAATTTCAAAGATAAGAGAGAGAGGAACTACCTCTTGAATTCTCCTCTTGAGATCCTCCGTAAGGAACCTAGGATTGGTCTTTGGATGAGACCAAGAGCTCATGGACATGAGGGAGGGGATAAAGAAGTGTTTTGGGTAGAATTTGTACTAGTCTTGAAGCTTGAGATGTGTGAGGAAATGAGGTTGTGAGGGTGGTATTTATAGTGGTTGGAAGGGGTGTTTTCTCAATATTTAATTCATTAATTTATTAATTTCCCTCAAGATAAGAAATAGCGATGATTACATGAATAAATACAGAAAAATTTAAATGATAATTCTAGATTATGTGCTTACATCATCCATATATATCAGCTATGACTCAATAATTCATTTATTTAGTTTTTATCATAAATTATCGTATTTAACTATTCACAAAAAATTCAAGTATTTTAGAAAAATCCCAAAAACTCACCCTAACCATTTTTCAATGTGTAGAATTAAAAAAAGAACTCCATTTTATGAAAATAATTTTCTTAAATATGAGTAATTTAATTTTTAATTAAACTTACCATTTACTTGGAAAATAAAGATTTTAAAATTATAACTAATTTATTTACACTTTTAAAAATTACTCGAGGTCTTATAAAATTATCTTAAAATCATAAGTCATAAAAATATTAATTTATGAACACATTTTATGAAAATAAATTTTCTTTTAAATTTTTAAAATAATCATAAAATAATAACTAAATAATTATGACTTAAAAAATACCAACACTTAATTAATAATTTTTTAAATGTTTACATACTTATAATATGATATAATTATATCATATTTTAACTTATAAGATGAATAAATTTTATTTATACTTTAATTGTTGAGTTTACTATTCATTTGTCCAGTTTACTATTCATAAGGGTCATATTACGATTCCTAAGGTCAAGTTACTATTTCATCGATATTGGTTCCTTAAATTCTAGAAACACTACTTATTTCAATAATTACTCAATTATAAAGCTTTTATTATGGTCTCTAAGTGATTTTATGTGATTTATACTATATTTTATTACTATAAGAAGGGAGAATTTCAATTTATTAATGTTTGGGTCAATACACGACGTGTTCTTGACGTTACTGTGTCTGTGTACTCCCGAAGTACACTTCGGTCTGATAGCACCCAACCACATAGCATGTGGGGGTACCACATGCCATGTGATATTTATAATATTCCTAAAACACTATCATCATGGATTTCCAAAGAGCACACCATTTGTTCTTCTGAAATACTTGGTGTGTAGTCATATTTTTTTACAGAAACTCATATCTTCTGTGGGTATCTACAAATCTTACTTTTATGCTTAAGATTAAAATTTATTTTCACCTTAAATAAAATGGGGGAGGATCCTTTTGTCATTTTTGGTCACCCGGTTGATCGAAATCGGATCTTCATTGTTCTATTCAACATTTTGACTCACCTCGCTTCCCTCCCAAGTGATGGCCAACTCCACTTTAGATCCAAGATCTATGAAGCAATCACCCTAAACCCATAAATAATCCTTACCCATCCTATGATCACTAATCCATTCATCACATGTGAATATTCTGTGAATCCAGGGGTCTAATCCTTCTCGATTCCACTTAGAAATGTTAAACTTTTTCCCCACAGGGCAATTGAGAAGATCATGAAAAACAAAGTAGGAAAATCACATAAACAAGCATGAAACAATTAGTGTCCAATATTTCTTGGCCAAAATATATTAATTAGGTATATCCGTGGTGAGGAATTATTGAAAAAAGATTCAAATCAAATAATTAATTAAATGTGATGCATGGGTCAATGAAAAGGCTCAAAAAAATTGCATCTCAAAGAAATGGATTTGATTCAACTCAATATTTTAATAATAGGTGATAAAATACACAAATTAAGAGTCCAACCTCAATTTAGGCCAATCATTATTAAATAACACTACTTCCAATAGAGTAATATCTATTACACTCATTGTGCAACAATTCATTTTGATCTTGTTGTTGATATTTGTTTGATCTCGATATGCCAAAGAAGAATGGTGGATCCTCCTATCAATGGTCCCAAGGTTATGCATAAAATCCTGGTGATTCTCCTAAATATCATATTCTTATTGGATTCTACCTTAGTTCATTTAATGAATTAATTAAATAAATAATTAATTAATTCACTAAACACACTCACCAATGGTCACTTTATCTAAATGTCATGTACTGTCCAACTTTAGGTTGAACCTAAGCTTAACCTTGAGTTCCAAGTTTAACCATGTTCTCATATTTTTGTTTAGAGATTCCATTTAGGATATATTCCTTTTTTTTTGAAAAAAATTGCAAGTTTGATATGAAATATATTTAATATTTTTGTAAAATTAATTTATGGAACATCGGGCCTTGAAATCCTTATTCATCTCAGCTCCTGGATCCGAAATATTCCTTGATTTATTTCAAATTCTTACAAGGAAAAATAGGGTCTCGACATTATTCCCTATTTCAATATTTTCATCCTTGAAAAAAAAATTGGGGGATATTAAGCTCGCATTTGGCTATCCCTCTCACAGGAGATCACCAGCATGCTCCCATACTACAATAGCACATGAACCAAGGGGGATGGTCTACCCTCATAGGATCTCCTCCTGTTAATGCTCAATCACCACTAGGTGCTCTATAAAATTGGATTCATCCTCGATGTCTATCTCTCCATATTCAATAACGTGTGTGGTACCATGCATGTATCTCCTCATACGTGACACATGGAAGACATTGTGCACCATCTCCAATAGTGGGAGTAAGGTAAGGAGGTAAGAAACCTCACAAACCCTCTACAATATCTCAAACAACCTGATGAACCTTAGGGATAACTTGCCTCCCTAGCCGAATCTCTGCAATCTTCATCATAGGGAGACTCTTAGGAAAAAATGGTCTCCCTACTCAAACTCGAAGTCTCTACGATACTAATCTTTATAATATTTCTACCTACTCAAATCTTTCATCAGCTACTCATGGATAACCTAGACCTTTTACGTCATCGCCTACACCATCTCTATCTCGACAAGAGATGTCTCTTTGATTCCATTCCAATATAAGGTTGACCTTAAGGGTATACCGTACAGGTAATAGAAAGGTTATATGCTAATAGTATAGTGGTAGCTATTATTTTAAGTAAACTCTACCAAGGGAAAGTGATCCTCCCAACTCCAGCCAAAGTCTAACAATAAATCCCTTAGCATATCCTCCATCACATAGATAGTGAACTCATTCTTACTATTTTTCTAAGGATGAAAGGTTATAATCATCCTCATATGGGTCTTTAATGCCTCCTACAGGCCAATCCATAACCATGACGTAAACTGTGCATCATGTTCAAAGACAAGCATCAAGGTCCCCCCTTGATTGAGGATGATCTCCCAAATATACAACTACCTAAAAATCTCCACTAAAGTCTAATTCCAAATATAAAGTAAGTGTGTCGCCATCATAAGTTAGTCAACTATTACCCAGATATTGTCTTGGACTCTCATTTTCCATGGAATCCCAATCACAAATTCCATGGATATGTCATCCCATTTCCACTTTGGGGTCTCAATAGGTTGTAACAAACCTACCAAAACCTGGTTCTCAACCTTCACCTACTGACATGTGAGGCACCAAGTGAAAAACTCATCTATGTCCCACCTAATTCCATCCCACAAAAAATACCACTGAAGGTCTTTGTACATATTCTCTACACTAGCATATACAACCAAAGGATAAGTGTGAAGCTCCCTCATCACCTCATCGCGCATTATAACGGGGATCATCATTTGTCCCTAGAAAAGGATAACATGATTCCCTCTTTAAAACCAATCTATCTGGTGAGCCTCTTAAGGATATCTAGTCACATTATTTCTCATATTCTATGTCTCCCAACTTGTTATCTCTCACATGCTATAGAAGAGGAGGATTTAGTATCATCGAATAAAGAAAATCTAAACCCTCCTCTTCAACTTGGGTTAGTTGAAAGGAAGCCAACTTCTCTGACACCTCCTAACCAAATACTCCTGCGACATCCTACTAAGGGAATCTTCCACCATGTTTCCCTTCAAAAGAGTATAGACTATCTCAAAGTCACAGTTCTATAAGAACTCCAACCACTGCATCAACCAAATGTTCATGTCTCTATGCATGAAGGCATACCTGACACTCTGATAGTCTGAGTAAACTAAAAAGCGATCTACCAGAATATAGTTTATCAACATCCTCAGAGTGAAGACTACTACTTCCAAATAAAGGTCGTGAGTCATGTAGTTCTTATCATGGGGCCTCAACTACCTCAACCCATATGTGATCACCATCTTTATCTACATTAACACGTAGCTGAACCTGACTGACTAAAAATTATTTTTTTATTATGAAAAACACTTTTACAGGAAAAGTGAGAAACCGTAGGTTCTAGAAAACACCCAAACAACCCAATCAAAAGAAAGTAAGAAACATGATACCTCTTTCAAGAAACAGCATAACCACCATCCCCATGCAGGTAACTCGGTGATCCCATGCAAGCATGGTCCCTCCTGATGTTTCCGTCCCTCCAAAACATCCATGTCCTAAATGTCCTGAAAAGAAGCTGACAGAAAGCTCTAGACCAACCAGAAGACCTGTGACGTACCGACAAACAAGACACAAACCGCACAACACAGAAAAACAACCATGCCAGACCGAAGACACCCTAACCCATGCATTTAGACCACCCAATTAACTATGATCATTTAAGATGAAACTAAACTTACCAAATACCATGTCCTGAAACAATTTCCAAGATAATGAAGAAACCTGTATGTTTGGGGAATCTGACATAATTTTTTCAAATTCCGAGGCCAATTGGTCCCATGATTGAATATACTCCTCGATGTTGATCCTCCCTCTATTGAAACCCCCAAACAATAAACTATATACTCCATACCCTCCTATAGTATTCTCAAAATAGGATCACTCATCAACCTCAGCCTCAGCTCCATAAAGGATCTCTAAAATTTCTCCGGCTAGGCAAATGGTTTCCCTTTCTGCATCAATGTAGTCAAAGGGAATGAAATCTTTTATAATTCTACAAAAAATATTTTTTATTACCCTTCTATGACAAGAAAACTATACACCTATAACATACTATTTGGTGGATCCCAATAAATCACTTTATCAATCTTCACAAGATCCAAATCTAATCCATTCTTAGAAATTACATGCCCTATAAATTAAACCTCATGGATCTAGAACTAGCACAATAAGAGTTTACCATAAAGTTTTTTCTCCTGAAGAAAATCTAGGACCATTCTCAAGTGATCTTTATAATCCTCCTTTAATGAAGAGTATATGAGTAGTTTTGAATGAATACAATAAAAAATTGGTCCTATAAAGCATTCCATGATGCTGTATGGAACCACATTCACCCAGCGGTGCTCTTCCTCTACACTAGGGTTTCTATGGGTTTCCTCTATGGTGAGATTTCATCTCTTCCACTATCTTTGATGGATTCACCCTGAGTGGATTGATCCTTATTGGTGGGGTATTTTAGAATTTTTCTTCTCTATATCAGGAAGTTTCATTGCAGAATATCTCATTTCCCTATTTCATCTAGTACTATTCATTCATCATCATCTATTTTATCCTCTTTAACCACTTGTTCCACATTAGGTTTTATCACCTCTTATTTTGTGATGATGATGGTTGTGGAGATACTGGTTTTGTGGATTTTCTTAAAGTGAACTATTACTGGGTTTTTGATCTACCACGCTTTAGATCTGGGACTCCTCATCATTACTATCATTGTGGTTATCTCACAGAAGGTGGATAATTTGTGGAAGAGATCAATTTGAGGTCTTGCGGGAGCTAAATTTTGGGGTCAGCCTTGGTTTGGTGTGTTGATGATTGTTTAGGTATGAATTCAATGGATGTTCTTGAATTCTTGGTGTGGATTTGGTTCTGATTCGATAGTTAGGGGCAATGGAAATCTGGAGGTATCTAGGTGTTTTTTGTCTTTATTGTGTTCACAGTATGGTCATTTCTTTATGTTCCATATAAACTATGTTTGTACTGGTTATTGATTCTTTTCATGTGGTGGTTTCAGAAGTCTTGCATTTGGTCTCGGTTTTCAGATGATAGCTTGTTCTTCCCTCAAATTTTGGCATTGTGATGTTCTCATCAGCTTCTCTGGTGTGATCTTTCCTCATGACGTGTCTTTCAGTTGCACCCTATTGGCTCTATGATGTGATTCTTGGCTGCTTCGATGAATTTTTCCTCTATTGAGTGTTATGATATGGGGATACCTCACTGGATTGTTGAATTCCTCTTCTAGATTTGGTGTATCTTTTCAGTTTTGTTCAACATCATTGTTTGTGTTGGTTATGGGACTGGTTGTTTGATGATTTTCTAGGTGTCTCTATGAGATTTGGATCTTGTTTTATCACATCGGGATGGTATTGAAGCTTCTTATAGGTATTTTGAAGTGGGAGGCCTTGAAATAGGGATGGTTGTGATTACACCCATCATTCATCCATCTTCCCTTCTTTGGTTTTACGTTTGGGTACCCTAACATGATCTTGAACAGTTATTCTGGTATGGATTTGTGTTGCACCAAGTTGAATTGTTGTGAGTTTCTCACAATCATTGTTGGTTGTGTCAGAGTTGGTGTCCTAGAACCAAATGGTTTTAATTTTATTACATGGATATTTAATGTATTATTACATATTGTTCATTGTTCTACATGATTATGATGTGATAATGTCCTAGAGTATTTGTTTCATTGATAAGGTCACGCCAGTTCACCGCTATAATGAGAACCTTGAAATGATATAACAATATTCTTAAATATAGTTCTGTAGTTGGATAAAATGTTATGATGGGACACATAGCATGTAGACCATCAGGTGTGAGTACTTGTAAACAGATGAGACTTCCTCTCATGAAGTTCATACTTGGTAATCTCCAAGATAAGAGATTATGAGAACAGACCCACTAGTTGAAATTCTGCATGTTTTGGTGTCATCAGATATTTCTATCTGTGAGCATGTGAAATGATCCTTATACTTTAATATTATCATTAATATGTTTCATGAATTACACACTTTGATTTACTGATGAAAACCATCATGCAGAGATTTGGCGGGAAGTAGGGTATGTTGGGTGCGTCACGAGTGGAATGTTATTAATGGATAATTTGAGGAAGGATTTTTCCCTTCCATTTATAGAAGTTGATATCTCATCCCTTTATTTAAATAGAATCTTTGTGCGAAATTCCATGGTCATGGTGTAATGATGAGTTTATTTCAGGTAGTCAAAGAACAATGTATCAAGCATAAAAGTTGATGACACAATCATGAAACCTGCTTGATGAGATATTGTGACAAAGGGATTATATTACACAGTGAGCGTTCTTATATGGATGTTGTTGTTGTGACTTTATGTTCTTTCTCTTGGGTGCCTTGACCCGTTTCTAGATAGTACTCTTGGACTTTAGATAAGATCGCCTAATGCAAACGAGAATGAATCCTATAGGGTCACACACTAAGTGTTTTTGGTGGTCTCAGTTAAATTATATTTGAATTTAATTAATGAATTAAATATTATTCTCAAGACTGTGGAATAATTTTATTCAATTTAAGATGATCACATTAATTAAATAAAATATATTTATTTATTTTATTGAACATTTAATAAACATTTATTTAATATTTTGTAAATAAAATATTTATTTAAGAGAATAAATTATTTATTCATTTATTCTAGTGCTCAATAAATGGAATTGGAGTTCGATCAGACCAAGGTCGGTCTGGTAGTAAAATAATTATTTATAAGATGGTAAATAAGTATTTTACTTGTTGGAACAAATTAAAATAACACAACTATTATTTTGTGATGCGGAATTTTATTTATAATTCTGTTTTGCGCAAGTTGTCACACTATAAATAATAACGTTGTATTATTATTAAATGCATGAGTTTTCTCTAAGTTCATGAATGTATTTAATTGTTGCTATGAAATTAAATATTTTAACTGAGATTCCATGTATATAAATAGGCAAGTACACCTATTGTGCCATACACCACACCACACGCCTGGTGAATTGAGAATTGTTGAGCCAAACATTTTCTCTCTTGAATCCTCTTTTATCCCCTCTCAAGAATGAGAGGAGTTATTCACGGCTGAAGAACAAGAGATCAAGAACAACCAACACAAGACACTCGCTTCTTCATGCTAGCACCTGGAGAATGAGCTATGTCGATTGGAGGCCATCGTAGCACATGTGGATCACCGCTAGATAGATTCTAGTTTGGATCCTTATAATCCCAATGAGATAATCTGGAAGGGTCAATCCGGACGATCAACATCGTCAATGAAGAAAAATACCAAAGACACGGGTATTATTTTTCTTTGTGAAATAAATTAAATTAATTATAAACATGATGTGTGTAACACCCCGAGCTTTCACGATACGCCTCTCTTTTAATAATGCAATAGCTTGCATTGTACGCAACTTCGAGTTCTAACACACCGCGACAAATCAAAGTAGCCGTTATGAATAGTAATACCCACTTTTTAAAATTATAGAAATTTTATATTTCAAAATGGAATTCATTTTTGTATTTCTAATATTGAAATTAGCCTATGTTGAATTTTTTGTAATTTTCTGAGAACTTGCAAATTTTTATGAATAGTGAAAAATACTTAAAACAACTTTTTTAATCAAAATAATTTATAGTGATAAGTTATAATATTGAGTGGTTTTAAAGTATAATTAGAATATATTTTTACCATTTTATCCAATGGTGTTCATTAGACTTAATGTCACTTTGAAATTGGACATAAACAATTGTCAATCTTTTGATATAAATTGTTTCTTAAAAACACGCTATTTGTTGTGACAGCGGGAATTAATTATAAAATTAATTAATGCAACTTATATGTTTAGAATTTTTTAAAATAGACATCATTTTTGAATTCGGAATATCAATTATAGCTTAGGGTGAAATTTTGGCATTGTTCTGAAAAACTTCAATTTTTGATGAATAGTGAAACCACTAAGTGGTAGTTAAATAACTGATTTTTCGTTTAAATGAAATATTACCACTTATGTGATTTGATTTTCAAAAATCAGACATACATGGTTGTCATTAATAAGTAAAATGTGGTTCAATGAGATTAAAATAAATTTTTGGTGAATAGTAACTTTTAAGTTCTTAATCGCGATTAGAGGTAATTAGTGTAGTTTAAGGTACAAATAATGTTTTAATAATATGAGATGAGCATGACACTTGTCCTACTCCTATTGGATGAGTCATGGCCGACCAAGAAAAACCATGGGTCAACTTGGGGACCCCATGGAGCCACTTTAGTTGGAAAATGACATTAATATATATTTATTTAATGTTAAAATTAAATTGACACAAACATGAGTTGTTTTACTAAAACAGTTTTTAAGTGGGGTTACACAAGTCCAAATTTTGACTATAAATATTCATTAGAAATCTAAAAATATTTCCTACATCATAGTATTTTTTTTTAATTTTTAGACATTAAATAAATTAAATTATTTATGACATCATTATGATGCAGCGATGACCTCATTATTTAACGATTTAAATAAAATGAGAAGATAATGAAAAATCCAAGGCTTACACTTGTCCAAATCCTATTGGATGAAGATATTTCGAACCATTATCACCTTATACACGAATTATATAAGTGTGGGACCTTTAGAATCCTAAAATCATTGTATAATAATGTAACATTTCAATCTTTCCAAAAGAGCCCCTCCTCTCTTCTTATAAAAGGCCCCTACCTCTCCCACCTTATTCACACCTTCAAGCCATTTGGCTCGGCCGACCTCTACCCAAATACTCTCCTAACTTCCCCCTATTACTCCTAGAAGCATCACTTTGGGTAGAACTCTTCCCAAGGAATCCTTTGGCTCGAATCAAAAAGAGTTACCCGATTTTGAGGTAATGTCTTCTCTAATGTTGTTTTGTTTTATTTTTCTTCTCCAACCCCCTAAACTCTTTTTATTCATTTCTTTTGTAACAACACAAGTATCCTCAATATACTAGGATGTTGTTATAATAAGTATTCTAGCTACACTTACACACACCTACATCTAATGGTTAAAGAACATACGGTTTCTGTGGAGGGCGAATTTCTGCCTCACGAAACGATGATTGTTTAACACTCATATAACACCTTCAAAGGTGGCCATTAAGATGTCACTATATTTATATATGATATAAAATATGTTTATGTTTTACTTATGCTTCTGTATTTCTCATTTATGTCATACTTTATGATTTCCATTATGGGTAAAATGCGATAATTTCATTTTAGGAATTGCGGACTACCGTCCCCTCAAAGTGATTTGAATCGTTAATGCCATGTGTGGGATGTATAAAGGATGGATTAAATGGTATTATACACTATATTATACTGTAATTATATTATAAATTTATATCATTATGATTTCATTCCATTAAATACGAAATAGAAATGAAAGTAGTGTTCATGCGTACGTACGGCTTACCGTCTCCATGAACGGTGCATTTCATTTCTTACCTCTAAATGTTACGTGACATTATGAATGAATGTATACACTGTATATATATGATATATATGATATCTACATCATGAATATAATTCTGGATATAATGGATATTTCACCACATGAACAACTTGTAATTATAAGAAGTTTATTTTTGACTCAAGTACCAAAGATCGACAAAACGACCGTTATTAACTTAAATAATTAAATAATGTTCATAACATGGTAATAAGGGATATAAAAGGAATAATGAACATGAAAAAGGTTCTTAAGTAAATATAAATTAACTCTAGTTTATTATTCATGAGGTTAAAGAACGGTCGAGTCAGGACAGGACGCAAGGTAAGGGAACTTCTTAACCCAACTTCAATTCTTTGGGTTAATCTCCTACTTTCAAATTATGTCATGATATTATTATGTCTTATTTTGTATTTTTACTTTATTTATGTGTACCTATAGTGAATACACATAATATATCTATTTTATTTTAAAAATGATATTTGTAAGGGAATTTCTTAACCCAATTTCCATTCTTTGGGTTAATCTCCTACTTTCAAATTATGTCATTATATTATTATGTCATATCTTGTATTTGTACTTTATTTATGTGTACTTATAGTGAATACACATAGTATATCTATTTTATTTTAAAAATGATCTTTGTATGGGACTTCGTCTCAATCTCCTTTCATTGAGGCATATTTTATTTTATACACAACTTTCTTTTATACGGTGTATAAACCCCTTTGACTTTTACGTTTATTAAAAAGGAATCTTTTTTATACGAAGAATTTTACTAAATGACAAAAAGGGAATGTTTTCCTTTCCATACTTATGTGGCGACAACGACTTCTCCGCCGCCGTGACCATTATTTGAGTTTCGGCTTCCTCTACAAGCCATCACTTTTTTTTGAAAAATAAATACAAAGTTTTAACTTGCTTTTATTTAGGTATTGAAAATGGTTTTGAAAGAGTTTGTATTATATCAATGTGTTGTATTGACAATCTTGTGATTGAAATGTGGAAATTTTATGTTTCCTTTACGCATGTTTTATGTGATACGATTATGTTATGGTTTATGATATGTTTAAACCTATTCATATGAGGAATGCATTGGACTTAATAAGTGATGGGTGGAGCCCGCTATAGCTCCTCGATGCATCGGCAGGTCTCATGATACAAACTAGTGTCTTGGCACGAGGCCTTGACAAAATCTTATTTGTGGTCTTGGGACGAGGCCTTGGCTACGTGGTTATGATAGTATGGCATTATGTATTCCATCATTATGAAAGTGGTTATTGATATTGCATGTGATTATTCGACCAGTAGAATATCCATGTGAAGAAGTAAATGGCATTATCTCATTTTACTTTTTCCATATTATGTTGAAGTTCAAGTTTAAAAGGATTTTGTTTTAGTTATACATTGCCTTAAATGTTAATGTTTATTTATGAAAGCTTCCGCAATATTGTTAACCTTACTGAGCATCTGAGCTCACCCGTTTCAATGTTTTAATATTTTTCCAGGATGTGAAGAAGTATTTTATGAATGACCTGCAGGGGTAGTCAGAAAGGGATATGATTGTGGACTATGAAGACCATGTTATTGTAGTTTGTTTACTTTTTGATGTAATGAAAGACTTATGAATGTATCTAGTGTTTCCAAGGCTACTAAACTAATCGATCTTTCGAGACTTGATCTTTTGTGATCATGCCAATGTTACGAAGTAATGCACCGAATCTGGGTAGCTGGGGTCGGGGCATTACAGTTGGTATCAAAGGCAGTTCAGTACTAACCTTGGAAGCTAGATTTAGATAAACTCTGATTAGATCACATAGCCCAAAGATAGACTTTGAGGATTAGTATAGAAGAACTTCCTAGAATTTTGTTATTGTAGAGATTTTGTGAGTTTTCCGAGCAATACATCCCTGTCTGGATACGAGCAGGTAGAGGCGGCTTTGGCACAAATGTACCTAGGGGTAAAACCCAAAAACACCACTTTGTGCTAGACTCGAATGGGAACTGGTGCACGACAATGGGCCTTGCTGCACTCTTGGTTACGACACTCCCAGGGGATATGATTAGGATAATTCTCGTTTTCTTTACAAACCACTATGAACGGTTATGAGTATATACTTCCTCAATGAAAACCTTTTTATGATTATCGATTATATCCACAAATAGTTCAATTTATGTTAAGTATTTTATAAGTATGGAATTATGTATTTTGATTCATAAACTAATCTAGTTTATGCCATTGTATAGAAATGGCGCCTAGTGGAAGGAATGGAAACCGTATCAATGCACGCACTCCGTGTAGGGATTTCCCTCCTACTCAAGATAATTATTGTGGATCTGGAGATACAACTAGTGCTGATCAACTTATTACCATACTGGGAAAACTCACTCAGGTTATGAATAATAACCTTACCCGTATGAAGCACCCTGATCCACAGCGTGGAGGATCAATGTTAGACCGCTTCATGAGGCAACAACCACCAACCTTCAATGGGAGTACAAATACTATAGTAGCTGAGCAATGGATAAATTCCTTAGAGAAAATATTCCATGCCTTGGGGAGTAGTGAAAGGGAGAAGGTTGTCATGGAAGTTTACCGCCTCACTGGAGATGCCGATCAGTGGTGGTCGCTGATTCAAAACACAAAGGAAGATGATGACGTATCGAATATGGAATGGAGGGAGTTCAAAGAGCTTTTCTTAGAAAAATACTTTCCTTGTGACCATCGAGCAGATATGGAAAGGCAATTTCTGAGTCTGAGGCAGAAGGAGGATGAGAATGTCGCAAAGTATGAGGCTAACTTTACAAGGTTAGCAAGTCATGATGCCGATTATATACGTAACCCAAGGAGTAAGATTGATTGTTTCTTTGATGGGTTAAAACCATTTCTCCGTCGATCGTTAGTATCACAATCCTTCTCATCATACGGAGATATTGTCTCGTGTGCTATCAAGATAGAAAAGGAATTCTCTAAGTCTTATGACAACAAAGTAAAGTAAGAGAAGAAGAGAACGGTGGAACAAGAGACAGATAAAGGGAAAAAGGGAAATAAGGATTTTACATTATGTGATAATTGTGGGAAGAATCACCCTGGTACTTGCCTAAAAGGAATGGGAGTTTGTTATAAATGTGGAGAAAAGGGTCACCAGGCTCGTGATTGCAAGGGAAAGAAAGAGGCTATCAAAGTTGAATGCTACAATTGTAGGGAAATGGGGCATTATGCAAATGAATGTCCTAAGCGTCAAGGAAACTTACCTCAGAAAAGGCCAAGGGATCAAGGACAATCTTATCCTGTTACTACAGTTGAAGAAGAATAACTAATGTAATGGTGCTTTTGGACTCATGGATTATATTCTGGTTATTAGAATAATGAGATATATATATATATAAGGATTGTACTGCAGTACTTGTTGATTTCAGTAAGGTTTTTATATTTTTAGTATGTGACAATAAGAGAAACTTTACATTGTTTTGGGAATCTGATAAATTGATTTTGGAATTAAGAGACCTTTTAGAGAAAGTCTGGACAGAGGTATTTTGGATAACTATAAAGGTTGGAGTGGATTAAGTTTATCTTTGGATAGTATTGTTTAAGGTTAAAGCATTTATGAAGATTATTTTTGGAATATTATGATACTATAGTTTTAGGAAAAGGACAACCTGCAGGGTGGGGCATAACCTGTCGCGTCGGACAAAGCTGCAGGAATCGAACCCACAATCATAGTGCGACAGGCCTTTATTTCCTACCACTAGCCTACAGGAAGTCCCTGGTTATTACAAAATAATTTTACTAATCTAAATGGTATGTGTTAACATTTGGAACCTTATACAATTAGGATAAGTATAATATTTTTGAGTTATATTATCTTTTTGAGTGAAAGATGAGTTGAAGGTTGAAACTCTAATTGTCAAGCATAAATATATATATACCTATCTCTTATTCAATGAATAAATTAATTCTTAAACTTTAGTAAAGGGATATTAAAACAAAAAAATGTGTTATCCTAATATCATATGTGTTGTTGAACTGATGATATTTTAAATCAACATAGATTGAAGGCTTTGAGGCCCTCAATTTGACAGTTGATTGTGATTGATGACCTCAATCACTCCCTACAAATATTTACGTTTTTCCTCTAATTATATGTCTCTAATTGCCACAAATGTTCTCCTAATCGAGATCATAATTGGGTGGTGACTTTTTCATTTCCCTTCCCCTCTTATTAAGGCTAAATTTTATTAATCTTATTTCCGATGTGGGTTTTCCACAAAGGTATTATCTCTTTTCAACCTTTTATTTTCAAAGAAAAATTTCAAATTGCGAGGATGCAATTTATTGAAGTAGGGGAGAATGTAACACCCCGAGCTTTCACGATACGCCTCTCTTTTAATAATGCAATAGCTTGCATTGTACGCAACTTCAAGTTCTAACACACCGCGACAAATCAAAGTAGCCGTTATGAATAGTAATACCCACTTTTTAAAATTATAGAAATTTTATATTTCAAAATGGAATTCATTTTTGTATTTCTAATATTGAAATTAGCCTATGTTGAATTTTTTGTAATTTTCTGAGAACTTGCAAATTTTTAGGAATAGTGAAAAATACTTAAAACAACTTTTTTAATCAAAATAATTTATAGTGATAAGTCATAATATTGAGTGGTTTTAAAGTATAATTAGAATATATTTTTACCATTTTATCCAATGGTGTTCATTAGACTTAATGTCACTTTGAAATTGGACATAAACAATTGTCAATCTTTTGATATAAATTGTTTCTTAAAACACGCTATTTGTTGTGACAGCGGGAATTAATTATAAAATTAATTAATGCAACTTATATGTTTAGAATTTTGTAAAATAGACATCATTTTTGAATTCGGAATATCAATTATAGCTTAGGGTGAAATTTTGGCATTGTTCTGAAAAACTTCAATTTTTGATGAATAGTGAAACCACTAAGTGGTAGTTAAATAACTGATTTTTCGTTTAAATGAAATATTACCACTTCTGGGATTTGATTTTAAAAAATCCGACATACATGGTTGTCATTAAGAAGTAAAATGTGGTTCAATGATATTAAAATAAATTTTTGGTGAATAGTAACTTTTAAGTTCTTAATCGCGATTAGAGGTAATTAGTGTAGTTTAAGGTACAAATAATGTTTTAATAATATGATATGAGCATGAAACTTGTACTACTCCTATTGGATGAGTCATGGCCGACCAAGACAACCCATGGGTAAACTTGGGGACCCCATGGAGCCACTTTAGTTGGAAAATGACATTAATATATATTTATTTAATGTTAAAATTAAATTGACACAAACATGAGTTGTTTTACTAAAACGGTTTTTAAGTGGGGTTACACAAGTCCAAATTTTGACTATAAATATTCATTAGAAAGCTAAAAATATTTCCTACATCATAGTATTTTGTTTATAATTTTTATACATTAAATAAATTAAATTATTTATGACATCATTATGATGCAGCGATGACCTCATTATTTAACGATTTAAATAAAATGAGAAGATAATGAAAAATCCAAGGCTTACACTTGTCCAAAGCCTATTGGATGAGGAGATTTCGAACCCTTATTACCTTATCCACGAATTATATAAGTGTGTGACCTTTAGAATCCGAAAAGCATTGTATAATAATGTAACATTTCAATCTTTCCAAAAGAGCCCCTCCTCTCCTCTTATAAAAGGCCCCCACCTCTCCCACCTTATTCACACCTTCAAGCCATTTGGCTCGGCCAACCTCTGCCCAAATACTCTCCCAACTTCCCCCTATTACTCCTAGAAGCCTCAATTTGGGCAGAACTCTTCCCAAGGAAGCCTTTGGATCGAATCAAAAAGAGTTACCCGATTTTGAGGTAATGTCTTCTCTAATGTTGTTTTGTTTTATTTTTCTTCTACAACCCCCTAAAATCTTTTTATTCATTTACTTTGTAACAAAACCAGTATCCTAAATATACTAGGATTTTGTTATAAGAAGGATTCAATATACACTTACACACACCTACATCTAATGGTTAAAGAAAATACGGTTTCTGTGGATGGCGAATTTCTGCCTCACGAAACGACGATTGTTCAACACTCATATAACACCTTCAAAGGTGGCCATTAAGATGTCACTATATTTATATATGATATAAAATATGTTTATGTTTTACTTATGCTTCTGTATTTCTCATTTATGGCATACTTTATGATTTCCATTATGGGTAAAATGCGATAATTTCATTTTAGGAAGTGCGGACTACCGCCCCCTCAAAGTGATTTGAATCGTTAATGCCATGTGTGGGATGTATAAAGGATGAATTAAATGGTATTATACACTATATTATACTTTAATTATATTATAAATTTATATCATTATGATTTCATTACATTAAATACGAAATAGAAATGAAAGTAGCGTTCATGCGTACGTATGGCTTACCGTCTCCATGAATGGTGCATTTCATTTCTTACCTCTAAATGTTACGTGACATTATGAATGAATATATATACTGTATATATATGATATATATGATATCTAAATCATGAATATAATTCTGGATATAATGGATATTTCACCACATGAACAACTTGTAATTATAAGAAGTTTATTTTTGACTCAAGTACCAAAGATCGACAAAACGACCGTTATTAACTTAAATAATTAAATAATGTTCATAACATGGTAATAAGGTATATAAAAGGAATAATGAACATGAAAAAGGTTCTTAAGTAAATATAAATTAACTCTAGTTTATTATTCAGGAGGTTAAAGAACGGTCGAGTCAGGACAGGACGCAAGGTAAGGGAACTTCTTAACCCAACTTCAATTCTTTGGGTTAATCTCCTACTTTCAAATTATGTCATGATATTATTATGTCTTATTTTGTATTTTTACTTTCTTTATGTGTACCTGTTGTGAATACACATAATATATCTATTTTATTTTAAAAATGATCTTTGTAAAGGAATTTCTTAACCCAATTTCCATTCTTTGGGTTAATCTCCTACTTTCAAATTATGTCATTATATTATTATGTCATATCTTGTATTTTTACTTTATTTATGTGTACTTATAGTGAATACACATAGTATATCTATTTTATTTTAAAAATGATCTTTGTATGGGACTTCGTCTCAATCTCCTTTCATTGAGGCATATTTTATTTTATACACAACTTTCTTTTATACGGTGTATAAACCCCTTTGACTTTTACGTTTATTCAAAAGGAATCTTTTTTATACGAAGCATTTTACTAAATGACAAAAAGGGAATGTTTTCCTTTCCGTACTTATGCGGCGACAATGACTTCTCCGCCGCTGTGACCATTATTTGAGTTTCGGCTTCCTCTACAAGCCATCACTTTTTTTTGAAAAATAA
This sequence comes from Viscum album, assembly GCA_963277665.1. Classification (NCBI taxonomy): domain Eukaryota; kingdom Viridiplantae; phylum Streptophyta; class Magnoliopsida; order Santalales; family Viscaceae; genus Viscum; species Viscum album. Next base: position 511,916,882 of record OY728163.1, on the reverse strand, counting down.
ATATAAAGTTTTAACTTGCTTTTATTTAGGTATTGAAAATGGTTTTGAAAGCATTTTTATTATATCAATGTGTTGTATTGACAATCTTGTGATTGAAATGTGGAAATTTTATGTTTCCTTTACGCATGTTTTATGTGATACGATTATGTTATGGTTTATGATATGTTTAAACCTATTCATATGAGGAATGTATTGGACTTAATAATTGACGGGTGGAGCCCGCTATAGCTCCTCGATGCATCGGCAGGTCTCATGAGACAAACTAGTGTCTTGGAACGAGGCCTTGACAAAATCTTATTTGTGGTCTTGGCATGAGGCCTTGGAAACGTGGTTATGATAGTCTGGCATTATGCATTCCATCATTATGAAAGTGGTTATTTATATTGCATGTGATTATTTGACCAGTAGAATATCCATGTGAAGAAGTAAATGGCATTATCTCATTTTACATTTGCCATATTATGTTGAAGTTCAAGTTTAAAAGGCTTTTTTTTAGTTATACATTGCCTTAAATGTTAATGTTTATTTATGAAAGCTTTCGCTATATTGTTAACCTTACTGAGCATCTGAGCTCACCCCTTTCAATGTTTTAATATTTTTCCAGGATGTGAAGAATTATTTTATGAATGACCTGCAGGGGTAGTCAGAAAGGGATATGATTGTGGACTATGAAGACCATGTTATTGTAGTTTGTTTACTTTTTGATGTAATGAAAGACTTATGAATGTATCTAGTGTTTCCAAGGCTACTAAACTAATCGGTCTTTCGAGACTTGATCTTTTGTGATCATGCCAATGTTACGAAGTAATGCACCGACTCTGGGTAGCTGGGGTCGGGGCGTTACAATGTGCAAGATCATCTCTAAAGGTTTTTGGCCTCAATTTTTTTCTTTATCTAAATCTTTGATTATATTCTATTGAGACTAGAATTCATTGTCATATTGATCCTGGAATAATCATTGATCATGGTAAAAATCAAAATTGGGTTACATCTCAACTATGCTTCTGCTGTGCCTAGAACCTTCATGTTGTATGGCTCGAAATAGATATAGGTGTGATGGCTCATGTCTTCTAGTTCTTCCTTTACATTTAGAGTGTGTGTGAGGGTTTCTCTTACTTGATGTGTTTTCATCACAATGCATTATTGGGAAGGAGGTATTTATTTTTATTGACTAATGGAACTACTATATTGTCTATTGGGGGGAGATGAAACATCTTCCCCTTATTATTTTTATGTTTTTTTTCACTGGACTCTGAGGACTTTTTTCCCTTTTTTGTGTGGTTTCCTTTGACTTTTTTCCATTTTGTAATTGGTTCCTCTTTTCCCATCTGTAAAAAGGGGTTCTTATTGTTTTTATTTTAATAAAGGGGTACAATTAGCCACTGAATGATTATAATATTCATTTTTAATATATATAATATTCATTTTCTTTAGTATTCATAAACACCATTTTAGTGAATTTTACACTTTGAACAACATTTCACATTATGATTGTAAGTCCTTCTTAAAATGCACTATTACAAGGTACATTTTTTAACACCATATAAAATACACAAAGGTCTTGATTTTATTTTCATATTTAATTTTCCGTTTTCTCATTATATTTTCAATAATTCATACTTTTGAAGTACTTGAAGATTCACATTGGAAGACCACCAAAGTGGGCCTTGAACTAACAACATTCTGGTCGAAGTAAAATGGACAGAATCCCAATAAAACTACTATAGTGGCCAATATTTCAACCCCATAATTCTGAAAATTAAACTAAAGATAGAGGAAATCAAGTGGAACATTTTATCTATGAGTGACAAGAGCTAATTCTAATGTTTTAATGGATTTTTAGGAATCCCAAGTTGAAGATAAAATTCTGAGCTAGATTTTGAGGCCTAGAAATGTATCTGACCATTTAAATCATATCTCTCAAACCACAAAATATTTTGGGATAACATTTTATAGGATGTTATTATACATTCAGGGATCCATTTTATCCTTCTATAGATGACTCAAAATCATCCATACAGAAGTTCATTTCATCTCATCATTTCGGTGGATGCAAGCTGGCTGCCACTTCAGGTCAAGAGTGGAAAAGTCTCATATCCATTAACTTTCCACCCACATAGGATTACCACTATTAATTTAGGAGACTTGTAAAGATGGGGGATCGACCCAAGGTTTCCTAAATTCTTATTTAAGGCGGTGGTGGTTAAGGAGTTGAGGAGGCTTTTTTTTATTTTCAAGTTTAATGTTATGCTTCTATTTTGTATTTTCATGTTTGTGATTTCACAAATAAGTTGTTCTAATTCACCTTAGTTCTTATTAAAAGTTTTTATTATCCTTTAATTATATTTTTATTCATATTAAGTTGATACTGGTTTCTCAAGGTGTCAATTTATTCACACCAAACTTTATTAAATTTATCACACAACACTGGACTATTCGTTATTTTGTTGTTTTTACTTCTTCAGTTTTTCCCTCAGGAGTCTACTTCCCACTTCCATTGATAGAATAGACAAAATAGAGGGCTATCAATTTTATGGGTTCGTATAAGGGATTCAAAATGGTCTATATTGGATTTAATTTATCACTCCATTAATTTATAATTACTTATTTTAATTGAGATTTTTATTTGAGGATTTTAAAACTTCTTCTCCCTTGTAGAATTTTAAGGCCACACACTTCAAGTGCTAATACAAACCTTTACCTTGGAGTGCTCATAAATTTGATCAAAGTGTATAGGTTATTCTTATTATGGTGTGTTGGTATTAAACCAGTAAGTGATGAATTTTTTTGATCTTCTTATGAACCCATATCAAATATATGAAATTGAAATCGTTAAAATATAATTCATCCAATCCACCCCCAAGTGATAACTTAGGATCAACTCATTATCTTAATTTAAATATAATTAGTTATCTTAGTGTTAATTTAAACCATGTTAAAACGAACCCAAATTGTACACTTTATATCCAACAATCCATCTCTATATATTGTGTGTCTATAGGTTCTTCTTAGGTCTCTGAGGTTTCGACAACCCAAGATACACTATAAGAAACCGCTTAACCCTTAGAACTTGGGTAAATTTGGGCGAGAACAAATTTTGGCACCATTATCGGGGACAAAGGATGTTTTTTAGATAAAAAAACTTCTTTACTCACCCAAATTCTTCTATTCTCACCCAAATTATCTTATCTTTTCCCTCTCTCTCTTTTCTTTCTTTTGGCGCATGTCTGCCTACACCCGCGATAACTCAAACAGATTAGTTAGGATGGAAATTCCTAGGGTTGGGGAGTCAAGTACACCAATTTAAATCTTTACATTAGATCCTAATATCTCACATACTCAAGTGTAAAAAAATTATCCCATTTTAATGGATGGTCTTCATAGAAACGTACTCATAAAATCTGGTGGGAACCAAAATGGAAATCCAAATGACACAGCCCCAAACTTAGGGAATAGAATCGATCAAACCATGAATGAATACCTCACACCTTCTTGGACCATTGAACCCTCATGAATTAGGCAAAATTACCTAGTAGATTCCAACTTCAAATTTAAACCCCATATCCCAAACTGCCTTCCCACATTCCATGGAATGGAGTATGAGATGCCCTACCTTTCTGTTAAGGAGTTCAATGACATTGTAGAAACCATGTGTCCCCCACATCAACTAAAATCAGATAATATGGGTATATTTACTTTTTCTTTAAAGTATTTAACTAAAAATTGGAAAAAAAAATTGATACCATCATCCATCAACTCTTGGGACCAATTACAAAGATAATTCAACAAAAAATACTTTCCCCCACCACAAAACAATTGAACTTAAGAAAAGAACCCAAAAACTTTTTGAAAAAGAGGGAGATTCATTATATGAAACATGGGAGAGGTTCAAAGACACCCTAATCATGGTTCCACACCATGTTTTTTATATTCCTAAACAAGTGATAATTTTATATGACGGGTTGGGCCCAGGGAACAAATAATTCATTAACATGATGTGTAATGGGACCCTTAAAAACAAAGCCCCAAATGATACTTATGATTATCTGGAAAGCCTTACTAAGAAAAACCAAACATGGGGAACATCACCTTATTTTAAAAATACACAAAGAACTACTGGAATTCATACACTTAGAGAATAGGAAATATTTTGGGCTAAACTCAAAACACTCATAAGGAAGGTTGAAGACATATACCTTAGAAAATTAAATGAAATCCAAAATATAGAACCTGTTTTCACAATTTTTGAAAAAACATGACAACAAAATAGATAATTGTCCAACCATTCCATAAACCAAGGATGTTCTTCTAGGAGGACTACCTACTGAAGTCAATTCTCTAAAATTCCAAAATCCCCAATACCAAAACCCATTCAACCCAAGGTATAATGACCAACCAGGCTTCTGTTGGAAAGATAAACAACAACCTAGACAACCCCAAGGACCAAACCCTTACCCTACACAAAATTTTAAAAACCATAACCAATTCAAACCACAACCATTCAAATACCAAAATAATCCTATCCAATACCAACAACCCATCCAATAACCAAGGTATCCTCCTGGGATAAACCAACCAACACAAGCCCCCTCCCAATCTGTCCCTCTCCCAATCCTTGAACAATTGTGTAAACAAATGGAGAAAGTGAACTCACAAGTCTCTTACCTTAAACAAGAACGTAAAACCATAAAAAATGTAAAGGAACCCATGACTACATAGGCCATTCCATAACAAACATCAAGGGGATATTCAAGTTTTACTCAAACAACACAGGAAAAACTAAAGGTTGTGATAGTTTTAAATAGTGTGAAATCAATTGATAAACCTAAAAAAATAATTGAGAAACCATCTAAAGCTTAAAAAACTGATCAAAATTAAAATGAAACACATGATCAAATTGAAAAAACCGATAAAAATGTGAAATAAACAACTCTTAAACAAACAATCCCACAACCTTTACCTTTTCCTCAATGTGTGAGGGGGAAAATGAAGCCTGAATTGAGTGAAAAATTGAGGGAAGTATTATCAAAAGTCAAGTTAAAAATTCCACTTCTCTATTCTATTCAAACCATTCTGGAATACTCAAAATACCTAAAGGACCTCTGAACATTTAAAAGTAAATTCTCACATAAGAACCAATTACTTTTGTTCAAAAATGTTATCACAAAAATCTAAGGAACACTTCCACCAAATATGAATGACCCAGGATTCCCTACATCAATGTTGAACTAGGAGAGAACAAAGTTTTCAAAGCCTTTTGTGACCAAGGTTCCAGTGTCAATATCATTCCCTATGTTGTGTACTCCAGTTATTCCGGGAAGAGCTCCAACCCACATCTATTGCACTTCAACTTTCTTATCATAAAATTAGGGTTCCAAATAGGATTTTAAAAGATGTTCTGGTAAAAGTAGAAAACTTCATCTACCCGGCTGACTTCATTTTCCTTGAAAAAAATCCAAACTTAGGAAATAAGGAACAAACCCCAATCATCCTTGTCCATCTCTTTCTTGCAACAATCTACTCGGTTATCTGAGTCCTAAATGGGAACATGAACATCACCTTTGGAAACATGAGTCTAGACGTGAACATCTATATTGAAATCTCACAAATAAGCTTTGATGAGGATATTCATGAAGTAAACATGATTGGAAGCGTTGATAATGAATCCATAGAACATCAAGGAATATTTGAGGAATGTTTAAGTTGGGTCAAGATTAATTTACTTTGTTCACGTGAAGGAATTTTATATCCTTGGATATAATCACTTTCAGATAGCTCCTATTATGAAATCTTAAGGAAAAAAATATTTGAAATCTTTCAGGAAACCACAGTCATGGATACCACTCCAACTCCCTTCCCTAACACTGATCAAACCAATCTAGTAACTTAAAATTATACATGTGGGGAATAAATCCTATCTCAAACTCTAAAAAAGAAATTGATCATGATCCAATGTCATAATATTCTACTGAAATTTTGAACCAACCTGATCTTGAATTGAAATAACTTTCTACTGCACTTAATTATACCTTCCTATGAGAAAATGGAACACATCTTATTGTCATTTCTTCTTCTCTTCAAGCTGGTCATTATAGTATGATTCTACATGTCCTTAGGAGGCACAATAAAGCTATTGGATGGACCCTATCTAATATTCCTAGGATTATCCCACATATCAGGACTCATAGGATTGTTCTAGAATATGATTCAAAGCTCTGTCGTCAACCTTAGCATCGACTCAATCTTAATATCTTGGAAGTATTGAGAAAAGAACTTCTGAAATTGTTAAAAGCTGGTATCATCTATCCCATAGCTGAGAGTGAGTGGGTTAGCACAATCCATGTGATTCCAAAGAATGATGGAATCATAGTGATAACTAATAAGGATAAAGAGATTATTACAACTATGGTGAGTAGTGACTGTAATTTCTGCATCAACTATAGGTAGCTAAACTCATTTACCAATAAGGACCATTTCCACATACCATTCATTGACCAAGTCCTTGAGATAGTGGAAGGTTAGGCCTTTTACTGTTTCGTAGATGGGTACTCAGGGTACAATCATATTGAGGTCTCCCTAGAGGATGAATGGAAAACTATATTCACCTATCCATTCAGCACTTTTGAATTCAAACACATGCCCTTAGGGTTATGCAATTCCCCTAGAACCTTCTAGTTGTGAATGGTGGGAATCTTCTCAGAAATGGTAGGGTATTTTTTAGAGGTCTTCATGAATGAATTATTTGTGTTTTTGGATATAATTTCTGGATGTATAATGAATGTGGAGTGAGTTTTGTCAAGATGTGAAGAAATTAATCTAGTCCTAAACTGGGAAAAATTCCATTTCATGGTTAAAGAGGGATAAGTACTTAGCCATATAGTCTTAGGTAGGTGGATTTAAGTTGATAAATACAAGGTTTACATCATTCTTCACCTTCCATCATCCAAGAATATCCAAGAAGTGAGGTATTTCTTAGTACATGATGGTTTATATAAAATATTCATTAGGAACTTTAGTTCAATCGCTCATCCCCTTAGTGGTCTTATAATAAATGATTCTCCTTTTGTTTGGATAGAAAGATGTGAGGGTTCATTATCAGCCCTCTAATCATATCTCACCTCTCCTCTTATCATGAAATCCACAAATTATAACCTTTTATTGGAACTCATGTGTGATTCTAGTTACTTTTCATTAGGATTTTTGCAAGGAAAATATTGTGATAAAACTCCTTATGTAATTTCTTATGAAATAAAATCCTTAAATGATTCCCAAATCAACTACATCACCACTGAGAAGGAGTTACTATATTTTTTGTTTTCCTTAGAAAATTTTAGGTCCTATCTCTCAAGATCCCCCATCACTATGTTCACTAACCATTATGTGCTGAAATACCTCTTCTTGAAACAATATGCTAAGGCTAGACTGATTAGTTGGGTCCTTCTATTACAAGAATTTGACATCAAAATCAAGGAAAAAAGGTTTTTAAAATGTTGTAACAGACCATATATCTAGGATATAATTTAATAACAAATTATCTTAACTTTCTGTGTTTGATTCATTCCCTAATAAACACCTATACTACGTGAGTGACTGCCCTTGGTATTCAGACATAGCCAACTTATTAATTACAAGAGTCATTCAAAAATTATTAGAGACTCATGCTATGAGTAAATTCTTTTATAATGTCAATAACTATGTGTTTGATGATCCATGCCTCTATATGTTTTTCCCTAACCAATTCATTAGGAGGTGTGTCCCAAATTTTTAACAAGAATCCATACTTAAATTATGTCATAGTGAGGCGTGTAGAGGACACTTTTCCTCTAATAAAACATATGATAAGGTTTTTCAATGTGATATCTTCTATCCCACTCTCTCAAGGGACTCCTACACATTTTTCCAAAGCTGTAATAGGTTTCAATAGGTAGGTTCCATCACAAAAAAAGGAATCAAATTCCACTCACTCACATATTTGTGATTGAAATCTTTGATTGCTGGGGAATCGATTTCATGGGTCCCTTCCCAAACTCTAGGGGATACTTGTACATTCTTTTAGCTGTCGATTATGTATCAAAATGGGTTGATCCCATTTATAAAAAATCCAATGATCATCAAACTATGATTAGATTTATCAAGGAAAACATCCTCTCTAGATTGGTAATTCCTAGGGCTATCATTAGTTATCGTAGAACGCATTTTCTTAATCATGCATTCTCAACACTCATGGAAAAGTATGGAATTTATCACAAAGTGTACACTTATTACCACCCACATACAAATGTTTAAGCTTAGTTATCCAATTGATAAATAAAAAAAAATTATTGAGAAAACTATTAATCCATCTAGGAAATATTGGTTGAGAAAACTCTTAGAAGCTCTTTGGGCCTATCAAACCGTATTTAAAACCATTTTAGGAATGTTACCATATGTGTTGGTTTATGGTAAATCATTACATTTTCATGTGGAGATTGAACATAAAGATTATTGTGAAATTAAAAAAACTAATTATGACCACTCATTGGTCAAAAAAGAAGGAAATTAGATATCAATGAACTTAAAGAACTTGAGATGGAGGCTTATGAAAATTCAACTATCAATAAATCAAAAGTACAAGCCTACCAATATAAAAATCTTAAAACCAAACACATTTTATTGAGTAAACCAATTATTTTTTATAGTTCTAAACTTCATTTACACCTTAGAAATTTGAGGTCCATATGGTCAGGTCCATATATAGTGTATAATGTGTACCCCCATGGGGCTGTAGAAATTCAAGATCCCAATAATGGTCAAACCTTTAAAGTTAATGATCACAGAGTCAACCCATTAATTGAACCATTCCAAAAACATGAAGTTGATGAATACTTGTGTGAAACAACCTTAGATGAGAAAAATACTTAAATAATTAAGGGTCTGAGTAGATCAAGAGACGTTAAACAAAAGCACTGCATGGGAGGAAACTCGTGATTTTCATGTTTCCAATCATTGCGAATTATCTTTATTTTTGAAATAGGATTAATGAATAATTTTGATATTTAAAAAAATATTACTTAATAAATAAACTCTGAATATGATAGTACCATAGACTATTGACATGTTCTTATTTTATGAGTATGGAGTGGTATTAAAGGGGAGAACTATATTCATCCATGTCACATGATGGGATTCATGAGTAATACCCTACCCCAAAATTTAAAAAGAAGACAATGTATCATTAGTTTATTTTATTTTATTTTTATGTTAAAATAAAAATACAAAAAAATAATAACAATTAAAAAATGTAAAAGGATAGGTTATAGTTCTTGGGGAAAACCTCGTCACAACTAATGAAGCTGCGGGGACTCAAACCCAGGACTGAAGGGAGATAGGGGAATGCTTTTCCACTGACCTACGGCTTATAGGTCTTCCTTATTATATAATTTTTTTATATATAATTATATTTTACTTATATACATTTTGTTTTTTTTTGTTTTTTCCCTTGTTCCACTATGGAACTCTTCAAGTGACATGGATATCAAAGGATTAAATTGGAGTAGTACAAACGTCAAATTCAACCCCCAGGTGACTTCATTCCATGATTCTCATTTTGAATGTCCTATTTGAACTCCTCTCCTCTACCCCTTCTAAGTTTTATTTTCTTTAAACACTAGGGAAAATATTATTCTAAGTTGTGGGTGAAAAGAAAGAAAAAAATCCTTGTGAAATAAAAACATGTGTGTAAATAGAAGGAAAAATTCCTTTAACTTTGAACATTATAATAAACATTGAAAATTTTAAAACAGAATATCAAATAATTTATCATTCCCTAAATCTAAGTTTAATCCATGTATAATTTCATGATCATATATTTTGGAAGGTTTGTCTGTCTAATGTGATATTTCATCGTTTATATTTTCATCTAAATAAAAAAATACACAATGCACGTCCTTTGGATAGTGGGGTATTAGCTTGAGTTCACGGGGTCCCCCAAATAAATTGCATTGTATTGGAGATAATTTTAGTTTTAATATGTGTATTCAATAAAACAATTCAATAATAATAATAAATTTGTGCGTAGATCAATGAAATGACCTCATGCATGGCTTTCGTCACTTGGGGATTGTGACTGCATAGTTTCCTGGCCCAGAGTTAATAATTTTATCTCTATTTGAGGTAATTTGACTTTATTTTTTACTGATTCAACTTGAGATGATGATCGAGTATGTGGAATTTACTTGGTTCCCTAAAGTCTTTGATCGCTGGATTCGTTGGCAATGTCTTTCAACATGGGTTGACTCTATTGAGTGCAATTTCCATTACCATGGAAAAATTGAAAATAAAAAAAAAACAAAAAAAATGTATAAAAAAAATAGAATACTCATATTAATTTGAAATGTGATTCAACTTAGTGCTTCCATCATTTCCCCTTTAATAAAGATGACCCCCCATATCTGTTGTGATACACAACACATCATCATTCTTAAATGATATTAGATGAAATATGGAAATTAATTTGAACAAATGAATGAGCTTGGGATTGGGATATTCTTATGAAATTATATTATATTAAAATATTTTTATGGGTTTCATAATTATTTAATATAATGGTTTTTGGTTATCATTGTGTATTAAAATGTTTTTGGAAAATGGAATTCCAATTTCATATTTTTGAGATATATTTTTCTTGGGAATAGAAAAAATCAAGATGGGGGTGTGATTATACACTTAATGAGTATAATATTCATTGTTAATATATATAATATTCATGTGATTCATTATTAATAAACACCATTTTAGTTCATTTTACACTTTGAACATCATTTCACATTATGATTGTAAGTCCTTCTTTAAATGCACTATTACATGGTACATTTTTTAACACAATATAAAATAGCCAACGGTCTTGATTTTATTTTAATATTTACTTTTCGGGTTTCTCATTACATTGGTAACAATTAATAAATTTTTAGTACATGAATATTCACATTGGAATACCACCAAAGTGGTCCTTGAACTAATAATATTCTAGGCGAAGTGGACGTGATAGAATCCCAATAAAACTATTGTATCGGCCAATATCCCAGCCCAATAATTTTGAAAATTGAACTGAAGATAGATTAAATCTAGGGGAACATTTAATAAAATAGTTACAAGAGCTAATTATAATTTTTAAATGGAGATTCATGTGTCTTAAGTTAAATATAATATTCTAGGCCAGATTCTGAGGCCCAGAAAAACAGCCCACCATTTAAATCATACCTCTCAAACAACAAAATCATTTGGGGTGAAATTTTATAGGATGTTAGTAAAAATCCTAGGATCCATTTTCTCTTTCTATTAAATACTCAAATTAGGCCATATATAATTTCATTTCGGCGCATCGCTTCGATGGATGCAAGCTGGCTTCCACTTCGGGTCAAGAGTGGAAAAGTCTCATCTCCATTAGCATTCCACCCACCTAGGCCCACCACCATTAATTGAGTATACTTGGACAGATGGGGGATCTATCCAAGGCTTAAAAAATTCTTATTTAAGGTATTTTTTTAATGGATTTGAGGAGGCTTTTGTTTATTTTCAAGTGTAATGTTATGCTTCCATTTTGTATTTTCATGTTTCTGATTTCACATGTAAGTTGTTATAACTCACCTATATTCATACTAAAAGTTCTTATTATACTTTTATTCAATTATTATTCATATAACATTGATACCATTGCCTCAAGGTGTGAATTTATTCACACCAAACCTTGTAAAATTTATCACACAATGGTAGAGTTTTCATTATTTTTTTGTTTTTACTTCTTCAATTTCGCCCTCATGAGTCTACTTCCAACATCCATTGATAGAATAGCATAATTTGAGGGATATAACTTTTGTGGGTTAATATAAGGGATTATCAAGGGGATATATTTTATGTTATTTATCACTCCATTAATTTCTAATCACTTATTTTAATTGAGTTTTTTATTTGAAGATTTTAAAACTTCTTCGTCCTTGTTGAATTTTAAGGCTATACACTTCAAGCGCTAACACAAACCTTTACCTTAGAGTGATAATAAATATGATCCTTTAAGTGTATAGGTGATTAGTATTATGGTGTGTTAGTATTAAACCAATAAGTGATGAAGTTTTTTGATCTTCTTATGAACCCATATCAAATATAATAAATGGAAATCATTAAAAGGGAATCCCTCCAATCCAACCCCAAATGATAACTTGTGATATAATAGTTCTCTAAATTTGAATTTAATTAGGTATATTACTGTTAATTTAAACCATCTTAAAAAAAACCCCAATTTGGCCACTTTATACCCAAAAATCCATCTCTTTAGATTGTGTGTCTACAGGTTCTTCTTAGGTCTCTTAGGAATCGATAACTCAAGCTACATGGCAAGGGACCTCTTAACCCTTAGAACATGGGTAAATATGGGTGAGACCAGGGGCCTAAACCCCAACCAATTTAAAAAACTATCAAATCAGTCCAAGTATTTATGGAATGTATGGTTCATCAAATCTATAAATGTAGTGGTAGAATTCATCAGGTCTAAAGGCTTCACCAAGAACTCATACTGTATACAATGAAATTGGAATGCCAGCTTTAGATTATCATCCTTGAAAACCCTCAACTAGTGGTATCCATAACAGAGATTGATCTTTAAGAACCATATAATTCCTTGAAAAAAATCAAATAGGTCATCAATACTTTCAAATTGAAACTTTTTCTTTATCCTGGCCTGGTTCATGTGATGATAATCTATAAAAATTTGTTATCTCTTGTCTGCATTTTTCAAAAACAACACTAGAGACACCTTTGGGGACACAATGGGTATTATAAAACCCTTCTCCCAATAGTCCCCCAACTATAACCATAGATATAATACCTCAATAGTTTCTATTGGATATTCCATAGAAGATATCAGAGCTATCTTATGGTGTGGGTTGATGAAAAACTCCATCTCCCCCTTTGGAGGTATTCTGAAAACATCATTGGGAAATACATCCATAAAATCCTCCATTACTGAAGTAATTAAGATTAAAAATATCCTAATATATTAGGGGATATACTATAGAACTGATGGGTGATGATTTGTAGCCTCATACATGAAAACCCCACTTTTCATACCTTTAGATATATCTCGCTCATAGAGGATAATCTTGTCTCATTAGTGTAATGGAATCTGACTCATATACGATGATATTCAATCCTGGATCAGGCTATGGAAAACCAATCCATACCCAAAATTACATCATAAGGTTTCATAAGGATTAAAAAAGGTCCCATGAAAAACTCTTTCCACCAAGTGATAGCTCTCACTACCAACAGATAATAGAGATTGAAGAAGTATTCCACATAGGAACCTCAAGGCAAAGCTACTGGGCTAACATCTCAACTAGGAGCTCCAGATCTTTCACCATTAGTAAATAGGTGACAGAATGACTCACACTTTTTTCAACTAGTATTGAATCAAGAGTATAATAAACATATATCAAACCTCTAATAATCTCATGAGACATCGGGTCATATGCCTTCATAGCCTATAGATTCCCACGATCCTAACCACTAGTTCCCTGATCCTAATATGGACTGCCTAGTGGTAGTGGTGGAAGGAGATAATAACATCATCCACCACTAAAAAATATGTCTCTTAGATCCCCACCAGATCCTCTACAAGATTCACCTCCCTGGGGTCCACCCTGACCCCACCTGGGAGATCTGTGATCATGGCATTGTCTCTATCATGGTGGTCCATCTGCTATGTACTTTCCCTTCTCATCATGTTGGTTCGATCAATAATTTTCCATGTGACCACACCCATAAAATTCATAGAAATACCCCCTTAAAGATTATCTGGTCCTATGTGTGGTCCTTACACCTCAAGACCACATGTCTAAGTCTATTCATGAAAATATCTCATGTTTCAAGACACTTTTGACTGGTTCCTACTAGCTACTACAAATGACTCATCCCCATGATGCCCATTGTCAGACTAAATTCATGGATTACCACTAACAAGAAGATATATGTCCTCAGTTCTCACTCCAAAACTTCAACATAAGTAGGATTACATAGTGGAAACACACTAGAATGGGTGTCTCTACAGATACCCTATTGAAACTTCCACATCCAGAAGTATCCATCTTGAATCATGTCGAGGAAGTATCATATAAGGTCATTGAGCCTCACAACATACTCATAAACCATTATCCATCCCTGTTGTAGCTCTATAAGCTCTTGAATCCAAATTGAACTCAAGCATGATGGGTAGTACTCCTCACGAAATATCAGCTGGAAGTCAGTCCATGAGATTTTTGAATCCTCAGGCATCTATGTAAACAGACTCCACCGGCACCCAGCTGCTCTATGAAAAGGATTGGATGCTAGTGTAACCACTAGATCAGTCAGTGTTTAGATAAGACAGAAAACTCATATCACTATCTCTATCCAATCCTCAACCACCTGGGGATCTGGCTCACTGTGGAACCTCAGTAGACTTGGGAGATTTAACTCACGGAGTGCGCTAATCCCACTTGAATCATCATCCTTCTCTACTAGTATAACATAATGCTTGATAGGCATAGGTTCTACAACATGTCCACCCGGAGGAAGGATCTCATGTGATTTCCCCTGAACTGAGGCCTCATCACTCATTGTATCATTAACATGATCAATAATTGGTAACCTAGCTGGATATCATCATAGAGGAATCCTGAAAATTTAATCAGGATTTACCTTAGCTAAATAAGCATCTATATATATGGGTTGGTGACTCAAGAAAGAATTTTAAGGGACTCAATCATATATGATGCATGTACCAATGTTGTCTGCAACCAATTTATCAGTATACTAAGTCAAAAATTAGGTGGTTAGAGTCTTGATGTATGGATACGTCAGTTGTCGCACCAACACTGGGTTCCATAGCCTAAAAGCTGCACTCAAGAAACTTTGAAACCTCTACCCTAAATACAAACCAAATCCTCATAAAGGGAAAACTCCCAATGCCATCCTGAGTAATGAACCTGCCTTTGATACCCATCTTCCATGATCTAGACCAATAGGTCTTGAGCTGCAACTACCTCAATCCCACCTCTATAGTACAGGGGATAACAACAGAAATATAAAGGAGTAACTAATATGGGAGGCCTTTAAATAAGTACATATAATCACACACACAACCATATCCATACATAAGTATAGAAGAATAAAATAAAGGACAGTGATATATAGAGTAAACACCCTGAAAGTAACAACCTCATGGGAATACAACAGTATGACATCATAATTTCATAAGAAAGAGGGGAAAATACATGCCAAACTAGAAAGGTTCCCCAACCAAATAATAACTATAAAAGTAAATTCTAAGAGAGCCTGGATAAATATCTCAAATACCCAAACACCATATGTATTAAAATGCACCAAGTTATCCCTATTATCATCATTAATATTCACAGACCTATCCATTATCTACATAAGACATGAAATGTGCAAGAAAATCCCATGTAGGTGTGAGTACATACATACCCATTAAGACAACAAAAAAGCTAAGGGGGGAATAATAAGAGACAAGATAGAACTAGAAAGCTAAATAGATATTAAGAAATGAAATCCAATTAATAGGTATATATATATATATATATATATATTCTTAACAAAGGAAATCCATGTGAGAAAGAAAGGGGGTCTTCATCTCGTAGTACAACCCTTGAAAAGAGTCTACCATCAGTTATAATAGGTCCATAAATGGTGAAAAACAACTCAAGTATTTATCCAAAGAAACATCCATTTAAATAGACACCTTTACACTATACCACACAGTTGAGTTGGCATGATCTCTTGGTAGAGGACCCATGCCTTGGTACAATGTAAGGGTTTCACTCTGAGGGTAGAAGACCCATTCCCTAACTCTGCAATATGGTTCCACTCTAATGGTAGAGGACTCATTCTCTAACATTGTAAAAGGGTTCCACTCTGATAGTAGAGGACCCATGACCTGACTCCACAGGATGGTTCCACTCTAATGGTATAGGACCTTTACCCAGACTCCATAGGAGGGTTCCACTCTAATGGTAGATGACCCATAACCTGAATTCATAGGAGGGTTCCACTCTAATGGTAAAGGATCCATCTTTTAAATCCATGGGAGGGTTATAATATAATTTTATATAGAGAGAGGACCCAATTAATTTCCCATTATGAGGGTTCCACTCTATGGGTAGAGGACTCATGCCCTATTCCAATAGGAGGGTTCCACTCTAATGATCTCACCAGGTCACTATCATCATCGAGTGTCTCCTAATATATCATCACACTCATAAAATCTCATATCATATCTCAAAAGACACAATATATGACACCACTACATTCTATGTATAAAAAAACTCAGGATAGGCTACTCGCAGGCAAAAATATGAGTTAAAATAAAGGATATATAAGAGATAGAAATTTCTCAATAAAAAGTGAATACATAGCATGTGGATCCACTCCTATGCCTAGTAATGTCCTTGAAAGTACATAGATCATTGTCCATGTAGATGTACACAGCATGTATGATTATCACATGATATATCTTGGCCACTTGAGGCTCTCTCTTGTGCTCCTGGACATGTCATGTAATCTTTCATATTCTTGTGTACTTTGATACATGGTGTCACCTCCTGCATAGGGACCTTCCGATGGGATTTGGGCTATGTCCATGTAATCTAGCCATGTTGTAATACACTAAATGTGTCTAGTAATTCCCACATCTGTGTACTCCCGAAGTACACATGGGTCCTCCAACACCAAGTCACATGTCATGTGAGGGTCCCACATGGAATGTGATATTTATAATCCTTCTGAAACCCCAGCATCACAGATTTCCAAAGAACATGTCATGTGTTCTTCAGAACTACATGTTGTGTAGTCAAGTTTTTTGTATAAACTCAGATATAATATGTGAATATACAAAATTATATTTTCTTCTTAAGATATCATGTTATGTTCACCCTAAATCAAAGAGAGAAGGCTCTGTTTTTTCTCCAGTGGCCGAAAATTGGATTTATATCGGTCCATTCAACGCCCGAACGATCATTCCACACCTCGGGTATTACATCCAAATCAACTTTGGATCCCAGATCCATTAATAATTCACCTAAAACTCACAAATCATCCTAATCCATATTTTGACTACTGATCTATTCTTACCACATGAATCTTCTATGAATTTAGGGTTTTTATCATGCTCGATTCCACCCGGAAATATTGAATCATGGTTCTTTAAGAAAACAACTTGGATAATGAAGAACAAAAGGGGGGATATCACATAAACTTGGGTTAAATAATTTTTGGTCAATAATTCTTGGAAAAGGAATATGAATTGGTGATAGTATGGGTGAGAAATCATTTTACAGTGGAAATCGAATAATTAATCAAATCTGATATGTGGGTACATTCAAAGGCTCAAAAAAAAACACAGATCAAAGAAATAGGTTTGATACTTCTCAATATTAAATAATAAGGGATTAAATCCACCAATGATGAGTCTTACCTCATTTAATATTTATATTTTATGAATAACATTTCTTCCAATGAAGGAGGAAGATCCATTGCACCCATTGCGCCTCAATTAGCCTTAATCGGGTGGTTGAGTGTCACATGATATCGGTCCTCCAAATAATAATGGTGGATCCTCATATAAATAGTCTTAGTGTTATGCTGATAACCCTAGTGATTCTATAAAAAATAATATTTATATAGGATTATTCTTTATGTCATTTAATAAATTAATTAATTAATTCACTACACGCAACCACAAACTACTAATTTATCTGAAAATCCTGAGCTGGCCAACATTAGGTCGTGCCTAGGGTAAACCACACATTCTAGATTTAATTATGGTCTTATATTTCTATTTCGACACTTATTTTATGAGATATTCAAATAATTATGAAAAATTGTTCATAGTTGATATGAAATATTTTTAACATTATTGTAAAATTAATTACGGACACACCAGGCCTCGAAATCACACATCATCTCAGTTCTTGGTTTAAAAACATTTCCTTGATATATTTCAAATTATTACCAAGAAAAAATAGGATATCTAGACTATAATTCCTCATTTAATCATAATATTATCCTTTTGAGTCTTAACGTGTAATCCAAAGGAGGTTTCTCAACAAAGATGTATAACTATTAACCGTGTACATTCAATTTTATTTTTTATTGAACCTTATCTAAATCTACATTAACTATCATAAAATAATGGATTAATTATAGTTAATATAATTAATTTTTATTATAATAATGTATCATCCAATTTCCATCTCCTTTCCATTAAATGGGAAATAAAAGTATCCCTCATGCATATGTGTGGACTACCGCCTCGACATAACAATATGAATCATTTTCCATCACCATCTTTAATGGTTGGTTATTATTATGGTTTTAATGTTTATATATGATATTTATGATAAAATTATTCCTCTATAATTATAATATAATATCTATATTTTAACCTTTCCATCTTTTGAAAAATGATAACGTCGCTCGTGTATATGTTTGGACTACATCCTGCATAAAGAGATGTGATTCATTTTTCATTTATAATTTACATGGATATAATAAGGATAGATTTTATGAATATATATGATATTTTTCATATAATAATTATTCTGAAAATTTTAATTATTATTTAACTTTATTTCATTCCAACCATCAAAAAGTCGAAACATCACTCATGCATGCGTACGGATTATCATCTCCATGAAGTGATGTAATTCATCACCTATTTATATGAATAATTATAAAAGTGTATATGATGAATAAATATGATACCTATTCAATTATTAATATTATGGATATTATGAAACAATTAACAAGGAGAAATTACCAGAACCATCAAACCAAAACAAGCATGGAAAATAGACTTGTTTTCACCCGAATGTTTATTTTAAAGAATAAGTTGTTAATAGAAATTATAAATGGATGAGAAATAGTAATTTATATATTAATATTGTTTTTGAATATATCTATAATAAATTTATATTTATAATATATTATATTTGAATTCATACAAAGCAATAAGAGACTTGAGGTATGGGGTATATGTTATAATATCATTTCATTTTGGGGTTGTATACGCTAAATTACTATTGAGTGAAATTATCTATATATTATTCTATAAAACCCATATATTTAATTATTATATGGTTATTTCTGGAGTTTTCATGTATCACTTCCATTTTACCACCTTTGGTACTTAAAATGAATAAGAATTTTTTTTAAACAAAAGATGGCATTATTACCTCTTTGGACGATAAATATTTTCTTCCATGTCCGTACTATTAAAAATTATTTTGACAAAGTTATTATATATAATTGAAATTTTTTTAAATTGGTCATTTTAACTAACTTTTTATTTATTTACAAAGGTTTTAAGAGGAGTTTTTTTGAAAAATTTTTTTTCTAAAAAAATCATTTCTAACTTTTTACAAAGGTATGAAAGGAATGCTTTTTAATGTATATGTCATAAATGAATTTAATAATCTTCATGACCATTATTTACTTTGAAAATTAAATTACAAGTTTATTTTCTAATTTTGAAATAAAAGGATTTTCTCAATATTATATGAATTTTAATTTAAAATTTTATCAAAATAAAATGGCTATTTTATCATGTTTTCAGAGAAATGTTCGAATAATATTTTAAATATATTTTTCTTCTATTTAAAAATCCTTTAAGGATTTATATAATTTACTGGGGATATGATCTTATGATACCATCCAATAATATATAGGTTGTAATGATGATGATTTAAGGATGATTCTATGTAATTAATTTCTATTTCATGGGTTTATTAAGTTAAAATGAAACCTTTATGAAACATGTATCTTTTACATGGGTTATACTATGATGAAAGAACAAAAAATTTATTCAAATTGATTAATTTCAATATTTTATCTTATAATAATATGATTAATGTTTTAAAATATTTTGGAACACTTATGCATGGTTTTCATTATATAACAGGTAGGACCAGAATTATATAGACCTCTAATGCATTGGGTAATGATGATAGGGATGATAATAAAATAAGATTTATCATAGTTAATAAACTTCTAAGTGATGATGGGGTTAGATAGATGGAATTTACTATTAATATAATGTTGAAAATGATTAGGTAGGCATTTACATTATGGGACATTATCCAAAATGATATTCTTGGGAGTGAACCTTGAATAAGGAAGTGATTTTATATTCAAATGTGTATTACACAAACTTATGTATATGCTTGTGATATGTTCTCATGGATAATGATTTATTATTTATGATTTTTCACTATTATGACTTATTTATTTTTATTGAAAAAACTTATTACATGATTCAGAATTAAATATATTTGACTAATTGGGTATATATTGTAAGTTGTGATCGTGTTCTCATTCCCTTAGGCTTATCTTATGCTCACTTTTTATCATGGATTGATATCACCTATGTTTACCCTTACTTGTCATCTATGCTCACACATTCTTATGATTCCGTTCCATAGGTTATAAAGAATGATTTTAAGTATTTTATGTGTAATAATTATACTATGTGAGAATATCTATCTAGGAGATGTTTAAGAACTTTCAAGAAATAAGATTACTATGTTTATAGTATACAAATCCACTGAACATTTAAAATTCTTGGGAGTGAATTGTTAAGATATGTATTGAATTTTCACCAAAAATGATGAAATATATATATATATATATGTATGTATGTATGTATGTATGTATGTATATATATGTATTTTATGCTTGGATTTCCTAAATTGGTATCAGATTAGGGTTGAGTAATTTTTAGAATTAGGATTAGAGAATTTTGTTGAAAACCCTAGGGATATTTATGAGTTTAGTATAATATCATAGAGTTTTGGTGAAGTAGAAATTGTGTTATTTTCTAGAAAATAAATCCCTATATATAAACTAGAAATTGGATACAGTTTTATAATAGATTCACCTAGGGGTAACAACTTGAAAAGGGATGGACTAGGTATTAACTCTATCATCATCGGTGTATGATAACTAGGAATAAGACTGTGCACATGGATACACAATCTTGAGGGATATTATTGGGTTGATTTTTATATTTTATATGAATCATTATGAAATATTTGAATAAATTATGACCATGAATAACCTAGGATAAACTTAAAGTGCCATATATTGAAAAAAGTGTCATTATTTAGACATCCTATGAATTATTTTTCATGGTTATATGATTAATCAATAGGATTATTGTCGCTCGTGCTATTTTTATGATCATAATCAATGGATAGACTCAAGATGAATTGTGTTGACACTAAATGTGATGGGAAATGTAAAGACCATTCTCATGAGAAACCAAATGAAATTAGATATGGGATGTCAAACCTTGAGGATATGCTCACCCAACTCTCTCAAGCTATGAATTGTAACATTAATTATGTTGATCTTACAAATGACCAAATGAAAGGCCAACTCACTATTTATTCATTTATGTGGCAATATCCACCTTCCATGAATAGTTCCTCTAATCCACTAATTATAAAAAAATGGATCAATAACACTAAAAAAGTTACATTCTCTAGTCTTTAGAACATGAAAAAAAATTATTATTGTTTATTATTCGGAAGGATAAGTGGATAAATGGTGGAATCTTATAAAGAATATGAGGCGAGATAAGAAAGTGACTCCATGACATAGAAAGAGTTTAAGAAGGTATTTTTCAATAAGTATATTACCAAAAATACTAAAATAATAATATAAAGGGGATTACTAGAAATAAAATATAATGATGAAAAGTCCATTGGTACCTATGGGGATAATTTCCCAAGATTTTCAAGGTACACTTTTGGTTTTAACATTGACCCGGAAAACAAAAAATATCAATTCTTTAGTGGATTGGGACCAAGTATCTAAAAGGTATTGTCTATAATAGAAATTGATAGATATAAAGAAATAATTTTATGTACTATAAATATTCAAATTCAAATTAGAGACTCTCAAAGTTCTCATGGTTTTGAGGAAAAAAGTGAAATATGGAATTTTTATAAAATTACAATAAGAAAACCCATGGAAGAAAGAAAATTAATATTAATTCATGTCATAACTATTGAAGGAAACATTGAAGAAGTTTCCTTATGGATCTAGATAAGTTTAAAAAGTGTCTAAAATAATTTAACTGAGAAAAATAATCCTGAAGTGATGTGAAGGGTCCAGTCAATGAAAATAATGGTAAAAAAGATCAACCAAATGTGTCAACCACACTCTAATGATATAATTGAAAGGATTATTGAAATTACTTCAATATGCTCATGAACATGAGGTTTAATGATAAAAATAAGTGTCAGTAATATCTCAATCCAACATACAAATGAAAAAAATCATGTGATCATGACTAGTGAAGTGGGTCCTGAGAGAGAAGTGGTGAAAGGTACCCTTAACATCCACTATATAACTATAAATGTTTTATGTGATTATAGATATTACCACTCTTTTATATATAAATAATTTTATAAGGATATAATGTCACCACCTTAATTATTATATGTTGATTTAGCATTAAAAACTCATAATGGAATGATGATTGTATCTCAAGTCTATAGATCCTTTCCAATAGAATTTTGTGGGAATGTACTTCTTGTAAAAATTATGATTCTTTATCTAGTTGAATTTGATGTGATTTTGGGAATATATTGGATCTATTTTTATAGTGACCATATCAATTACCAAGTAATGGAATTAAAATTTGATATTCTAAATCAACATATAATCATCTTTTAGTGTGAGGATGAATCTGATCATCTAATGGAATTCACTTCTATTATATGGGTTTTAATATCTATACATAAGAGATATTTATCTTAGATGGTTGGGGAGAAACTCAACATTGAATATATGCATGTTTTTTAGAATATCATAATGTATTTCCTGAAAATTTTCCTAGTCTTTCTATAAATAATGAGTTTTAGTTTTCAATAGAACTCATACCTGGTGCTACAACTATTTCAAATACTCTATATATAATTTTCCTAATTTAATTATATAAATTAAAGAAAAAAATCCTGGAGAATATTGATAAGGGGTTCATATTCCCTATTTAATTACCATGGGGTGTAGCTATTATTGTTATTAATAATAAAGATGGTCCAATGAGTGTTTTCATTTATTATCAAGAACTTAACCAGATCACTATCAAGAACAAGTATCTTATACCCTATATTGATGACTTGTTTGATGCATTGTGTGGATATCAATACTTTTACAAGATTAATCTTCATTATAAATATAATTAATTGAGGGTCAAGAAGAAGGATATAGCCAATACATACTTCCATATGAGTTATGGTTGTTATAAATTTATAATTATTCAAAATTCAGTAAATGTGAATTCGGGTTACAAATAGTTCCAATAATTGGTCATATAATCTCAATTGGGTGTATATCGGGGGATAATTCAAAGAAATATCTTATTTATCAAAATCCTAGAAAAACCCATTATAACAAATATATATAGTTTTTTTTGTTAGTTTGATACTAATAATTCTTTGTGAGAGATTTCTCAGGGCTATCTAATCCAATAACCAAGTTGAATAGTAAGGGAGCCAAGTTTATTTTGATAGAGTAATGTCAGGGAAATTTCAAGGAGATAAAAAAATGTTTAGTCAATGCACCTATAATTACACTAACCTATAGTAAAAAAGGTTTTGTGATATTTAGTGATGTATCAAAGAAGGTATAGGGACGAATCCTCGTGAATAATTATATGGTGATAGATTATGCCCCGTGCCAATTGAAAATTCATGTTCAAAATTACCTAACCCTTGATTTGGAGTTGGTAGTAATAATTTTTTCATTGAAAATGTAGAGGTGTTATTTTTATGTTAAATAATGTGATATATATTCTGCTTATAAAATCTTGAAGTATATATTCATTCATAAAGATTTTAATGTGGACTAAATAAGATGTTTGGAGTTAGTTAAATATTATGACTTCCCATTACACTACCACCTTGGGAAGGAAAAAAAAGGTGGTTGATGCTCTGAGTCAGGAAGAACATGCTAGTTTTTTCATGATGATGATTGAAAGAGATTATATATTTATAGGTTTTCATAAGATAGATCTTAAAATCACGAATAAAGGGGATATATCATATATTTCTCAAATGTATTTTCAACCATCCATACATGTGAGGATTAAAGAGGTATAGAAGGAGGATGTATAACTACTAAACAAGGGAAGAAATGTTCTTGGGTTCAACCATGATTATAATGAAATGATAAGGTTTAGGAAACAAGTATAAAATACCAAACTTGAAGGAGTTGTTGGATTAAGCTCATAGTTCAATATTCAATATTCATCCTAGAAGTATAAAGATGTATAGAGATCTCAAAGAGTATTTATGATGGAATAATATAAAAAGGAATATTCTAGAGTATGTATCTTGAAACATGTTATGTCAGTAAGTTAAGGGTGAGAGACAAAATTATAAGGGTATATTACAACCATTACCCATACCCAAATAGAAATAGGGAAACATTACCAGGGATTTTGTTGTTGGACTCCCCAAAACATCTATAGGGAACAATACTATTTGGGTTGTATTCAATCACCATATGAAATTAGTTCATTTAATTTTGATCAAATAAGATATATATCTCGATCATATTTCTATGATATACATCAAGGAAGTAGTAATATTTCATGAAGGACAATATTATATTTTATTTAATCTGGACGATTGGTTTATCTCAAAGTTGTATAGAAGTCTTTAGCTAGCATTGAATATAGAGTTGAACTTTAGCACTGCATATCATACTCATATATATGGTCAATATAATTGGACAATTAAAATCCTTGAAGATATTTTTAGATCATGTTATATGGATTTTAAAGGTGGTTAGGATCAAAACCTTTCTCTGGTCGATTTTTTATAAAAAAGTAGTTTTCAATCAAACATTCAAATGGTTCCTTATCAATCCCTCAATGGTAGGTAGTAAAGAACTCAAAAGTACGATGATGAAGTCATATAAAGAAAGTTATTGGTACCTGAGTTAGCTAAGGAAATTGTAGAGAGTGTTAGATCAATTTAGAATCACATCAAGTCCGTTCAGAGTTTATAGAAGAGTTATAATAATAATAGTCGATGTGATCTGGAATTCAATGTTGGTAAGAAGGTATTCATGTGAATATCTCCTTATAATAAGTTTATAAGATTTGTAAAGTAGAGAAATTATATTCGTATATATATTTACCCTTTTTATATTCTTGATCATATCGGGATGGTTTCTTATCGCTTGGTGAATCCACTAAATCTTTATCAAGTTCATGATGTGTTCTATGTATCTCTCATAAAGAAGTGCATACCTAATACTTCATATATACTAGAATTATAGGTCATACCACTAGACAATTTTATATATTTCGAGGAATAACCATTGTATTTTTTGGATCAAAGAAATTAATTTATATGAAATAAAACCACTCAATTGGTTAAAGTTTTGTGGTGAAACCATAAATTTGAGGAAGCTGCATGGGAAACTGAAAATGTAATGAGGTAGAAGTATCCTTATTTATTTATATCAGAGTGACAGAATATCGAGGGTAAAATTCTTATAAGGGGTATAATTTAACACCCTAAGATTTTATGATATATTTTTCTTAAAATAAATTTAATTTCTTTAAAATATTTCTTTACACACAACAACAGGTTTAAACGAATCGTGTTAAACAATTAAAATGTTATTATTTAATGTGAAATTTATCGCCTAGATATTGGATTTTTTGGTATGAATAGGGCTAAATTGATTATGAAACATAATTGTTTACATATTTATAAAAGGAATAAATTATTATTTAATTATTTATAAATTTAAATAAAATCATTTGAATGTAAACAGATATATTTTTCTAAGAAATTGTTTTTATGCGCATAATGTGTTTTTATATTAAAAAATTAAATTAATCTATATTAATGAATTGTTTTAATTAAATTTCAAAATAATTTAATAAAATAATTTTTTAACATTCATATAATAGTTTTTACAAGGAAAGTAATAAAGGTAAAATAAAATTTATGCTTAAAATTCATTTTTTTCGAAAACGATTTTGTTGCCTTTTACACACTTGTTGTAAAATAAATTTATACCAATTATAGAAATTAAATATTTTAAAATTTATTTCATATTTTTATCATAATAATTAATATTATGTAACAATTTAAACTTAATATTTGGTCATATTTAATAGTAAAAATTTGTTACAATGGCTAATGTTAAAAAGGGTTTATCAGGGGTTAACCTAAGAGACCCGGTTTAAAATATCACATGTTACTTGATTTAATATGATTTATTGGTCGCATTTAGAACATATACTTATTATATTTTAATATTTGTACTTTTTGGTCCATTTAACTTGAGTAATACATTAATATATTTTAATCTTTTGAAAATAATTTAATTGTGTCATCTCCCTCCCAAATAAAAGGAAACCAACTCTCCTCTCTTACTCACATGTCATAAGCCTTATATCTCATCCAATAACTACCATAATACCTTCATAAAATCCCTACTCATTTTTTATATGTGCTTTTTTTATCATAATACCATCCTTTCATGAATTAAGGTGTAAGCCAAAGGAGGTTTGTCAATGAAGATGTATAACTCTTAACCGAGTACTTTCAATTTGGTTTTTGTTTTTCAAACATCTCTAAATATATGGTATTTATTATAACATAATTACTTTACTATATTTAATATACTTAATCTTTATTATTATTATGGATAAACCAATTTCACCCTCTTTCCATCAGATGGGAAATTCAAGTATCACTCATGCGTATGTGTTGACTACCGCCTCTGCATTGTGATATGATTCATTTTCCATCACCATATTTCATGGTTAGGTATTATGATGGATTTACTATTTATATATAATATTTCTGAAATAATTATGTTTTTTTAATTATAATATCTTATTTATTGTTTAAAATTTCCATCCATTGGAAAACAATAATCTTGCTCATGTTTACATGTAGACTACCACCTCCACGAAGCGATGTGACTTGTTTTTCATTCCAGTTTTAAATTAATAGTAATAAAGATATATTTTATGAGTATATATGATATTTATGATATAATAATGATACTAGAAATTTCAATTATTATTTAATTTTATTTTACTCTAACCAAGGAAAAGTGGAAACATCACTCACATCTATGTACAAACAACTTTCTACACAAGTTATATAATTCATCACCAATTTATATGAATAATTATAAAAGTGTAAATTATGTATAAATATGATACTTATTTATTGATTAATATTATATATATGATGAAACTATGAATAATCTTAAATTACATAAACCATCAAGCCAAAAACATGTGTGGAAAACAGACCACTTCTCACTCGAATGTTCATTTTAATGAAGAAATTGTTAATAAAATGATAATTGGAAATTATAATGGAATAGTATATATTAATTCATTTATGAATAGGGTTCTAAAATATAGTTATAAAAAATCTATATTTATTATATAGGATATTTTAATTCATATGATGTAATACGGTATTTTATGTAAGGGGTTTATGTTACATTCTCATTTCTTTTCAGGATTGTTTATGATAAAGTTACATTGAGGGAAATTATATTTATATTATAATTTAAACCCCATATATTTTCTTCTACTATTTTGTTTTATATTTATCATATATTAGAACCATTTTATTATCTTTGGTAATTAAAATTATCAAAAAAACTTTTTTAAATAAAAGTTTATCTTATTTCTACTTTAGTCGATGAAGATTTTATTCCATGTCCAAACTCTAAAAAAATATTTTATTGAAGTTATTATCTATATGTAAATTTTTTTAAAATTTTTATTTTTACTAACATTGAATTTATTTACAAAGGTTTAAAATTGATTCTTTTTAAAGAAACATTTTTCCAAACAAGTCATTTTTGACATTTTACAAAGGTGTAGAAAGAATTTTTTCTTTTAAAATATATGGTATGAATGGTTTTCCCCATTGTCATTACATTATTTACTTTAAAGCTTAATTTATATGATTCCTTCGTTATTTTAAAAGAAATTTTTTTATAAATATTCTATGAATTTTTAGTTAAAAATGTTATCAAAATAAAAAGGATATTTTTTCATGTTTTTAAATAATGATTAGAATAATATTTTAAATGTATTTTTCACCTATGTAAATATATTTTAAGGATTGATCTGATTAATTGAGGATATGGTCTTATGATACGATCCACTATCTTTATCTAGATGGATTATGATGATGATGATTTAAGTATGTTTATATGAAACCAATTTCTTTCCTATAGGTTTATTAAATTATGATTAACCCTTTATGAAACTCATTTCTTTTCCATGAGTTATGATATGATAATATAGTGAAATAATTATGAAACTATTTTCCTTTAAATGAGTTATGATATAATGATATGATGAAGGTTTTATGATCTTTTGGAACACATATATATGGTTTTCATAATGTGATGGGTGGGCCTGAAATTATATATCACTTCAATGCATTGGGTAATTATTATGGCATTGAGAATCTTCTAATAGAATAAGGGGTTAACTAGAGGGAAGTTACTCCAAAGAGAAAGTTGGAATGAACAGGTAGAAATTTTCATTATGGGACTTTTTCCACAATGATTGTCTTTAGAGTGAACCTCAACTAAGTGATTTTATATGCTTATATATATTCTAAAAACATATGTATTATGATTATTATATGTTCTCGTGGATCACAATTATTTATTGATGATTCTTCACTCTTATGACTTATGTATTTTGATTCAAAAAATATTATACCATGATTCATTATTAAATATATTTGAGTGATTAGGTATTATTATTATAAGTTTTGATCATGTTATCATGCCATTAGGATTATCTTATGCTCACTTATTATCATTGAATGATATTTACTATTTTTAACTTTATTAATCATTTGATCCCACCCTTTCTTATGTTTCCTTTCCCTATGTTAAGAAAAAAAATTATGTAGGTTATTTTTAAGAAGTGTACAATGTTAGAATATCTTTGTATGATATTTAAATATTTTTCAATAAATAAGATGATTATATATCTAGTCTCCAAATACACTAAACCTTTATGGTTCGATGGTATTTATTATTATGATATGTATTGAATATTAATCTAAAATGATTTAATATATATGTAAGTTATACTCAATTCACTACACGCAATGCTTGATAGGTTCTAACATCTCACTCATGACTCTCCTCCCAAGTCATGATTATCCAATTCCTAACAAAAACTACTATGTTCCATTCTAGGATCGACCATACCATGGTACCTTGATACATTTCTAATATAATCTCTTAGAATAGAATGCCACCTCTCATCTGTAGGTTCTGGGAACAAAAAAAGAGTGTAGTGGTGGGGGATATGTTAAAATTTATTTTAATATTTCTATGGCCTAAACCACAATATAGGATCTTTCACGTTAAATATATAATAAAATTATTTATATCGGAAGAAAGAAAATACCTTGTCTTAGGATCTCTATTTGATATAGATGTTGATCATTTGTAAATACCCTTTTGTATTTTTCCATTACTCTCTGAGGATCCAAGGATAGAATACCTATAGCAGTGATCCACATGTGTTTATTTGATCTCCAAGAAATGTCAATATATCTCCATGTGATAACAAGAATAATATATCATATTGTGTTGTTTATGTTGATTGATCATACTTTGGTATTGGAGGAATATCTCTTGTATTTCTAATTCTTGACATGGATAGAGAATGAGGAGTTGAGAGATAATTTTTTTTGTACAACAATTCTCTATTTCCGATTACACACACTACACAATAGACATAACCATCTATTTATCTAATAGGGGTTTATGTTAAAATATTATTTAATTACACGTCAGTCCTTAAACAATATTATTTCCTTTAATAAACTCCATGTATCATAATAAAAATATTAATATTGTTTTATTATTATTATTTTTTGGTGCATTCCAACTTGTGAAATAACAAACATTATTTAACCGTCATGTTAATTAATATTTGTCACTAAACATGGTCCTGGTTTAAACTCATTTAGAATTTATTTAACACCCGAATAAATATTAAATATTTTATTCATCAATAAATATTTATTATTGATAAAATTTGAATAAAATTATTCCTAGGAATTTAGAATAATATCTATTTTTTTAATTAAATTCACTTAGAATTTAATCGATATCATTGTTAACACTTATTGTGTGTCCCTCTTGGATTCTTTCTAATTGTAATTAGGTGATATTTCCTAAATTATAATGTAATGGACAAGACCCTAGTATCCTAGAGCTGGTTGATTACTTTACTACATTGACATGATTACAAGGAATCGAATCATAGAGGACTAGATATTTTAGTAGTCTTGGTAAAATAGATACATACATAATACCCATTTTACACATAATATAAAACATAGTACATAAAAAATATTATAAAAAAAATACTTGAAAATTCATTCAAAGATATCTTCTTTATAACCAAAGAAAAGGAAAAAAATAAGGGTGATATCAAATACTTTGTAAGGGTTAAGTATAGTAGAAGAAATAATGTATCGATAAGAATAATCAATATTGAAAAGTATATAATTGAACATGCATGGAATTTAATCAATAAACTAATAATTAAATGCATCCATATATAATTTAAATGAAAAAAATATCATGGATAAAAATAATAATAATAGTAACTGGATTCTCAATATTATAAATTCTTAATCATTAGACGTCATGTATCTGGCACATGAAACACTGCCATCAAGATCTTTCACAAGATGGTTTAATCTACATATAATAACTTGTTTACTACGAGCTTAAATGATTCATCCCATGAGACTACTGATGTATCTAGGGTATATCAATAACTATTCCCCATCCATGTCTTCTAGTCCAAATCAATCCTCATATATCAAGTAATTGATTTGAAAAATAGATTTTTAAATCAAAGTATCACATACAACATTGAAAAATTTAAATCATAAGCCTTATGAAGGAATTGAAATTAAATAAAATTTGAATACCATGAAAATAAATAAATTCATGATATTATATTTCAAATGGGCTCTATATACACCTCAAAAACAAAGGTGGTTGTATGACATCCAAATATTCTTCAATGAAAGGAGATTGAGACAAAGTCCCTTATAAAGGTCATATTATTAATAAAATTAATTTATGATGTGTATTCTCTATAAATCCACATAAAAAGTAAAAATAAAATATAAGATAATAAAAATTCATTTCAGAAACAACCTTACTAAGAAATAATAAATTAAATATATGTTTAACCCATTGAAAGAAAATTGAGTTAATAAATATCTTACCACTTATAATCAGTCGAATTGTATGCCCATATAAGTAATAATTATCAAATAAAACATTTAATACCATGTAGAAAATTATATTCATTATATGATATATCAAACATAAGTATACATACACCACACACAATAAATAAGTGTTTAATAAGTCATATATCTCATAGAAGTAAAAGTGAGACGAGAAAACTCTTAAATCACTCTTCCCTTAAGTGCAGTGTTATTTAACATCCCATATAATGGTTTAAATAATGTTATTAACTCATTAAATAAATATATTTATATTTATAATACCTTATTTTATGATTTTACAATATCATATGAAACATTCAATAATTATATTTCATTATTTTCATGGTTTCAGGTGCATTTGTTTCATGGTTTCATGATCGGTTCATTTTTGTACAATTATGGATGTTCTTTTAAAATGGAAATGAAAATCCAGAAGTGGAATGTAATAGTATTAATTAAATTATATAAGTATTAATAGTCCCATATATATTTTTTATTCCTTATATGAGGATTATTCAGTACATAAAATGTTAATGATAAATGTTTAGTTTATTTTGGCGGTTTTTCTGAACGCCACAAACTAGTTTCATTTTATTTACAATTAAGAGTATATATTATTTCTTGAATATGAAATAAGTGATAATATAACTATTAAAATATTATTTAACCATGAAAATATTTTTATTATTGTCCATTAATGTGGTAATGGAATGTTAACAAAAACATTATTCATATAGACGGTAAGTCGATGTAATTTGGATAATAGTTTTGCTTCTTTGAATAAGAGGAGGTAATATAAGATATGGATATAATATATTATATTAAAATCATAAAATTAAATAATTTACATTATTTTGGAATTATTATGCCTCTATTTATGAAATAAGTGAGGATAAATTATAAAAGACAAATTAAAAGAGGTACTTTGAGAAAATTACCTCTTGATTATCACCTCCTTGAGAGACACTTAAAGACCTTGGATTTGGTATTTTGGTGAGAATAGAAGAATTTGGATGTAGATATAGTGAGGATTATATATTTTTTTAGATATTTGAGTATATTAAAGGCCTTTTGGTTGAAATAGGTATGTGAGGGTTGGTATTTATACTTGAGGAGAGGTGGGTTCAAGTGATTAAAATATTGAAAATTTTATAATTAAATCCAACCACATTGAGATGGATTTAATTTAAAAGAATTATATTTTTAATTAATATTGTGTAAGATGGTTAGGTTCTATAAATAGCAAAAAAACATTAAATTTTGTAATTTTTATGCATGTTAAGCTTTTTACCTTTTAAATTTAACCCTTGTCACTATTTTACCAATATCGTGGTAAATAATTTTTTTTACCATGGTACCTTTTATATAAATAAAAATAAAATTGAACATAAAAACTAATTTGTAACTTATTATTCTAAATATAGAATCCAATATACTAAATTAAATTTAAATAAATGGAAAAACTATATTTAAAATTAATCCCACAGACATAATGAAAAGGTGGGTTTTTAACGTGAAAGGTTTGAATGTTTGAAATGTTTTTATATCCAATTTTAATGTGAAATTGATTAAAATGACATAAATTGGTTTTATTTATTTATAATTGAAATAAATATACTTTAAAAAAAATTTAAAATATAATTTAATTATATAAATAAATTATATGAAAAGGTAGTTTTCAAATAAAATGTAGTGTTTTTCACAGTTCATCAAAAAATGATGTTTATCAGAAAAATACCAAAAATTTACCCAAGATAATTTTTATGGTAAGTTAACTATGGATTGTTTTCATTGTTCTAGAGTTGGGAATATTACCTCTTATTTCTCAAGAAATTTCTATTATGAAGACAGCAAAGCTAAAAACATCAATAAGCCTCAAAAAAAAATTTTCCAAAAGGGAGACTTCCAATATGGAATGAAAGTATAGGAGAATAGTTTTATCGATTAAGAGGAAGACGATGATAGAAAATTATGTGAAGAATAAGAATAACCATAATTTAAAACTTGAAACCATGCCTCCATGATGGATACCATTGAAAATTCAGAACCATCAAAAGATAAATTCAGAGACAATCAGTTGACAACTAATGTCAATCCCAAGTTGAAACTTAAGGATGCCTTTGGTAAGTATGAGAATAAATATAAGAGATGAAATAAGTGAAAAGAAATTATAAAAGAATCATAAAAATATATTGATCAACATGAAGATTAAATTTAATGACTGGAAGAACTAGTGAATGTTCAGTCATTAATTCTTCAAAGCATAGATAATGTAGTGGAACGAAAGTTCAGAATCGAAGAATAGGATAAGGTCATCAATGACCTTACCTTGAGACTGGAAGAGAAGTCCAAAAACATTGAGGGACTTGAAGAAGAAGAAGTTACTCTTATGAGTAAATTTAAAAGTGAATCTAATTCAAAATAAGAAATGAAACAAAAATTGGAACATTATCATATATTAATCTTCTAGAGAGAGAAAAATGTGGTTCTTATGGTGTTGAAAATATTTTGAGTGAATAAAGACCCATATGCTTGGGAAATAGTGGAATTGGTTGTGATGTTGAAACATCAAATGCTACAAATAAAGTGAACCAGAATAAATTCAAGCTGAAAGTTTATCATGTTTAAAATCCACCAGAAGTACTGAAAAAGAAACCCATAAATCAAACTAAAAGGAGAACTGAATATTATCCTCAAGATTCTAGAAATGATAAGTAGTCAAACAATTTTCCCAGAGAAGAAGTCACGAAGAGAAATATAAGTGACAAGACATTTACTCTCATTAATTTTCAGTTCTGTGGCTATCTAGGACATACCATGTCATATTGTGAAGATGCATGGAGTTACTTGAATGGGGAATATCTGGGAAGCCAATAAAGGTGACTGATTTCATATCTTACATATTATAGAATAAATAGTTTTTGTGGATATTGTTTTCACTATTATAACTTTGTTCATAAAGATGTGTACTGTAGGCAAAGGTATGATTGGTGAAATTCATACAACACTCCAAGACAGGTCAATACTTTCCAACTAGATGGTGTTGCTATATCAGATGGGTTTTCTCCTTTGGAAGAAGAGTATAAATATGAAGAAACTATGTACACAGAAGAGATAATTTAAAGGAAATTAGTGTCCTACACTCAATCTAATATCTCATGGAAAGAAATGAAGAAAATTTAGAAATACAACCTTATAGAAGTATACCTCAAAGAAACAAAGAGAAAAAACACCTGGGTTCTTAATAATGGGTGTTCTTCCCACATGATGGGTAATGATAACTTATTAACAAATGTTAATAAAATGATTTATGGGACTGTAAGGTTCGGTAATGATGGTTATTTGAAGATAAAATGCAGTGGAATCACTGAACTAGCTAATGGAGAGATGAAGAAGACTAAATTTTTGTATATGGGTGGTTTGCGTCACAATATCCTTAGTGTAAGTCAACTCTGTGGCTTAGGACTTATAGTGAATTTCAATCAAAAAAAAAATTACTATAAGAGGAAAGATAAGAAATTATCTAATGAAATGATATTGAACACAGGGCAACTTATATCAAACAGATGGTAAATAAAACATTTTCTACATGACCATTAAAGAATAAAATGACTTGTGGCATCAGAGATTAGGGAACATCAATTAGTAAAAAATGGAAAAGATATCCAAGCTGAAGATTTTCATGGATACCCACAACCTAAAGCGTGAACAAGAAAAGGATTGTGATTCTTGCATACGGGGGAAGTTGGTTTGTAGTTCCTATCAAAAAAAGAAGAAAATAACATCTATATTCTTAATATCATTCATATAGATGTATGTGGGCCCATAAATGTTGTCGTAATGCATGTACAAAGGTACTTAGTCCTCTTCATTGATGATTATAGTAAAATGGAAAGTGTGATGGTTATACATAGGAAATGAAAAGTGACCAATTTCATGAAAAAATATCTTCAAATCATTGATAATGACACTGGATAGAACATCAAGGTTTTGTAATCTGAAAATGGAGGGGAATACACATCCATTGAGTTTGAAATTTACCTAGAGAAACAAGGAATATAACATGAAGTGGCAGTTGTGAGAACTATGTAGAAAAATGGATTTGTTGAGCACCGGAATCAACCAGTGAACAAAATGGCTAGAACTATACTGATTGAGATTCATATCTCTTTCCATTACTGGAAATAATCTATTCAAGTTTTAATGTACAATCAAAATTGAACAAGGCTCTACATGGGAGAGATGAAGACACCATATGAATTATGGCATGGAAGGAAGCCCACTTTGAAATATTTTTGGGTTTTCAGAAGTAAATATTTCAACCAAAACAAAGATGGAAATCAAGGGAAGTATGGTGAAAATTCAGAGGAAGGAATATTTCTTAGATACTCAATTAATAGAAAAGCCTCCAAGTGTTTCAATAAGCACTTGGGATGGGTTTTGGAAAGTAGTGATGCTAAGATCATTGAAGATAAAAATACAAATGCATTAATGAATTCTTATAAAAATGTGATATAAGATGAGGAATAATGTGAACATGGAACAAATTCAATTAAATAAGTAGAGGAAGGTGTACAGAAATCTCAAGGGTCGCAACAAGATGTTTATTCAGAAGAAGAATCAAAAGGGGAAACTGTGACAGAAGAAAATATTGTTGAACCACACAAAAGAAATTAAAGATTAAGAATTGATTTGTCTAACATAATAGGGGACTAGACCACACCCATGAAGACAAGGATAATGAGAAATGAAACACAATATGCTTTCCTGTCAGTTGTGGAACCATCATCATTTGAAGAAGCTGCAAAGGATAAATTGTGGGTTAAATCTATGAATTAAGTGTTGGATCATATTGACAGGAATGAAACATGGTATCTAGTTAAGAGACTTGAAAATCACAATGTGATTAGTACAGAGTGTATTTTCAAGAATAAATTTGATGAACATGGAAATGTGATCAGAAATAAAGTGTGATTGGTTTGTAAAGGATATTCATAGATTGAAGGCATATATGTTGAAGAAAACTTTTCTCTGATGGCTAGAATGGAGTCAATCAGGATATTTATTATCTTGGAAATACAAAGAGGATATAAAGTTTATCAAATGGATTTCCTAAATAGTTTTGTTGAGTATGAAGTCTACATAGAACAACCGGTGGGTTTCCTGCTTGGAAATGGTGAAATTAAGGTCTACAGATTAAAGAAAACACTGTATGGACTGAAGTAGGCACCATAGGCATGGTACTCCCGACTGGATTCTTACCTCAAAATGCTTGAATTCAAAAAAGTAGGAGTGGATCACAATCTCTATGTGAAGAATTATCATAAGGATTAGTTCATGGTATTGGTGTACGTTGATGATATTACTTTTTAGGGTAGCAAGCAGGGATCAGTGGATGAATTTTCCAATCACAAGAAATTAGGATTTTAAATGTTGATGATTGGTGAACACACATACTTTTAGGGCTATAGGTGATTCATAAGAAGGATTACACTTTCATTTCTCAATAAAAGTATGTAAGAGAGTTACTGAACAAATTTAATATGCATGATTCCAAAACAATGTTAACTCCGATTTTGGTTGGAATAAAACTTGGAAAGAATGAATATGGGACTTCTATGGATCCAAAAATGTATAATATAATCATTAAAAGCTTAATATACCTGATAGCAGCAAGACCAGATATTTTCTTTGCAAAAGTCTTTGCTTCCCACTTGCAGAGTAATCCAAAATAAGAATATGTGGAGGAAGTGAAAAGAATCATGAGGTACATTCAAGGTCCTCAAAATTATAGATTATATTATGTTAGAAGAAGTGATTGTGAACTATCAGTGTTTTTTTATGTTGATTGGGATGGAGATATAGTGGATAGAAAGTCCACCAGTGGTGGAGCATTCTATGTTGGGAAGAATTGTGTGGTATAGCTAAGAAAAAAATAGGAAAGTGCTTCTCTTAGTACTATAGAATCTGAATATATCTCCCCAGAAAAATCTTGCACTCAGCTGCTTTAGATGAAGCAACAACTGACTAACATTGGTGATAAGGTGAAACAACCAATGTTGATTTACTGTGATAATAAGGGTGTAATTGATCTTATGAAGAATTATGTTTAGCATTCTTGTACGAAACATATTGAAATCAGATATAACATCATCAAGGAAAAAACATGAACAAGAAGTGATTAAAATGGATCATGTGGGAACTGATGAGCAATTGGATGGTATTCTTACCAATCCACTGGTAGTTTTTATGTTTGGGAAACATCAGTTGAACTTTGGTGTTAAACTACCTCCAAATACATAAGTAGGTCACTAAATTCCTATCTCCCCAATTATTTTAACTATTTTAATAAATTTATGTAAGTGATGTAGAGTTATAGGGGGGATACGATCCAAGGGGAGAATTTTTTTGAGCACTTCAAGTCATGATTCGGTTCTTTGGGTTATTGTCAATGCCAGAGACTGGATAAATTCACCGTGAAAAGGAAGATAGTGAACTGTTTTTTATATATAGGAAAGATGGAGAATTGAGAAAGTCAAAAATGTAACCATGGGGGAGAAAATAACAACATGATAACTCAATTCATGTCCTATATATTATTTTCTACACTGAGCATTACTCAAATAGACATAGAGTGATGAATAAATTAGAGTGATCACTAAATTTTTTCTTGAAGTTTCTCGTTATGTTTGTGGTCGGTGCTTCAGTGAATTAATCTAGAGATTTACAACAAACCCAAAGGGTGAGATTATTGGAACCAAGGTTTTTCATGGATAATAATGAAGTATGTTTGGTGTTTATTTTTAATCTACACATGGATGACTAGGGAGTTTTCAAGAAATATGGTCATACGGTTAAGGCTGAAAGCAGTATTGAAGGTGGTGATGTTTCCCAGTGTTTGCCAAATTTTTGGGCCTCAAAATCAGGAATTTGTTCATAGGAGTGAACTGAATGAAGAACGGTGTATAAAATTGGAAAGGGAAGGGGAACCACATAGCCTGGGACATGGACTTCGAACCATGTTCGTGAACGGTTCGTGGACCAGGTATGAGAGCGGGAATGGTACATAGAGAAATTTGTGGTACCAAAGTCAGTTCGCAGTGAAGGTATGCAGATGGAGGCATGTCATACACATAAGGACAGAGGATCGCGGGATAGATGTGGT
Source organism: Viscum album (assembly GCA_963277665.1). Lineage (NCBI taxonomy): Eukaryota > Viridiplantae > Streptophyta > Magnoliopsida > Santalales > Viscaceae > Viscum > Viscum album. The sequence continues at coordinate 511,878,338 of OY728163.1, read as the reverse complement.
TCGTGAGATAGGAGCGGTATATAGTGGAGGTTGTACCAAATCAAACATTTGGTAAATATTGGATCAGCAGATTTTTTGGATCTATTTTCCCTATATAAGGAGCATTAATCTCCTTTTTTTAACACATGGAAATGAGATTAAAAATTTGGGATGAATTTGGATAATTCTAGAGTAGTTCACAGGAAGGAAACAACAAATAGGAAGAGGTGATATACAGAGGAGAAAATAAATCGGGAAAAGAGTGTGGTTAGTAGAAGAAGGTATCACAGTATGTGGAGGAGCAGGGCAACACATAGAGCAAGTAGGTTTGTTCACAGAAAAGAGGCAGTACATGAAAAAGGGGCTGTTAGCGGAAGGTGGTTTGTTAAGGCAGTATACGGGTTCAATATGCAGACATAGTATGTTGACGCAATACGCGGATGTAGTATGTGGATGCAGTTCATGGACGCAATACACGGACGAAGTACGTAGAGGTAGTTTGTAGAGGTGGAACACAAAAATGACTCATGAAGAGGTGATCCTCGAACCATACCAACTACTCAGTATGCGAAGGAGGTAAGTTGGTATGCAGAACACTCATGGAAGCCTATAAAGTGACCAAATCAGTTCATGAAAGTAATTTCCATAACCTACCAATGCGGGGAAATTTGATATACATCTGTTGATGAAAATGAGACTTCAAAAGAGCAAATATGTATAGTTGGGGATGAATGATCTAATGATAAACCTTTGAATGGACCTTTGAGTCGATAAACTGAGTTAGACTTCTCTTAGAGTAGTGAGCTAGGGGGAGTCAACGAAAATGATCTGAGGGATGCAGTGAGCTATCCCTGAACTTTTTTAAAGGTAGTGTTTCTGGAAGAGAGTGACTATGTACAAACATTTGTAATTCACAACTAGTGAATATTAGTGTAATTTGTTACTGTAGGATCGTAAAAATGAATGTAGATGCTCAATATACAAGGGGGTGAATTGTATAATGTAAAAATTCCTTTGAACTTTTAAAGTTGATATAAAACTTTCTATTGTTTAAAAAAGTTAAAAAAGGTAAATTCTCCAAAAATCTTGGTTCTAAAAACATGTTAGATTTCAAAAATATGGTTCTAGAAATGAAAATTAAGAAAAGTTTACAAGGGAAATAACTATACCTTAAAGGGTATAGAATCTTACTAATCAGAGTACAAGTACAAGAAATTATAAAATAGTTATACTTTTTTTATTAATCAAAATGCAGTAGAAAACAAACTTGAAAAACCACAAGTAACAAGTGTAGAATATTTTAAACCAAAGAGAAGGGTATTCAAAAACCTTGGATAAAGGTCCCTTGATTTATACTTTCAAGAAAGTATGTCTTACCCACAACAGGGTAAGACCTCGATAAGAATATTGGATTCTATCTTGCTATCCCTGCAAGCCCTCTAACTTCAAGGTAGTCGGAACCTCTGTCTTCCTTATAAAGGACGTCCCCAAACTTTAAGGTAGTCAGCACCTCTGTATTCTTATCCTCAGAAGCCCTCAAACTTCAAGGTAGTCGATACCTCTATCTTCCTTAAAATGGAAGTCCTCAAACTTTAAGGTAGTTGGAACCTCTATCTTCCTATCCTTGGAATCCCTTGAACTTTAAGGTAGTCGGCACCTCTATCTTCCTTAACAAGGAAGTACTCGAACTTTAAGGTAGTAAACACCTCTGTCTTCCTATCCCCGAAAACCCTCAATTGTACACAGCAAAAATCAGAGTCACACAAAGAAATTGTAACAAGATGATCAGTATGAACAAAGAATGAGAGTCTTTATCTCTAGAAATCACTTCAACAACATGTAATCTTTAGAGTTGTAGAACAATTTTTGAGCTCGTTCAAATGAGCTCCAATTTATCGGCATTTCTTCAACGGTCATCTCCCTCTTCCAACGATCATATTTTTCCTTGAATTTCAGAGAGACCTGTACACATTTCACTCAAACAATGATTAGTTAGGAACAGAATGCATGACATCATTTCATGTCTATAGCATGAGTAAGTAAAATATGGTTTCTCAACCAAGTCTATTTTTCAGAGTCTAAAGAAAAATAAAGTTCAGAGTTTAAGAGAAAAACATTTAGAGTCTATATTACAAGGATATTCAGATATTGTTTTTCAAAGAATTTGGAATCAGAATTCTATATACTTTGGAGTCTGGATTCTATAGAATTCGGAACCTAAATTATAAGAAATTCAAAACCTAAATTCTAAGGAATTCTGAACCTGAATTCTAAGGAATTTGGAGTCTGGATTCTAAGAATATCAGAGTCTGAAATCAAAGGAATTTGGAGTCTGGATTATAAGGAATTCAGAACTTGAATTATAAGGAATTCAGAGTCTGAATTCTAAGGAATTTGGAATCTGAATTTCATAGAATTCGGAATCTGAATTTTAGAGAAATCAGAATCTGAATTTCAGATAATTGGAAATCTGAATTTTAGAGAATTCAGTATCTGAATTTCAAGGAATTTGGAATCTGAATTTTAGAGAATTCTGAATCTAAATTTCATAGAATTCATAATCTGAAATTCAAAGAATTCTGAGTCTGAATTTCAGAGAATTCAGAATATGAATTTCAAATAATTCTGAATCTGAATTTTAGAGAATTTAGAATCTGAATTTTAGAGAATTTGGAATCTGAATTTCATAGAATTCGGACTCTGAATTTCAGAGAATTTAGAATCTGAATTCAGAACCTGAAAATTGAATACTTTATATCTAAGCATTTATAGGATTCCATGGTTTTATAAATTAAACCTAATTTTACACTTGAAAATAAAAAGAGTTAGGTTTAGTGAAACTAAATCATGAACAATGAAAACAAATATAGGAGAAAATTTCCTTGAGGAAGGAAAATTTTCACTATTAATAAAAATCTTCAGGGAAATAAATTTTTTCTTGAGATAGAGTGTTTGTGATTTTAAAAACATAAAGGAATGGAAAAGTCATAAGTAAACCTTATTGACTCAATAATCTCCCCTTTTTTAGAAAGCACAAAAATCCTTACTAAAAATAATCTAAAGACTTAGAAATTTAATGGACATGAAAATAAAAACTTATCTCCTGTTACTTATGGATCATAGTGAATATGAATAACTCCCCCTTAAGCTTTGGAATCACTAAGGATTGTATTCTTGATTTCTTGAATGATATTTTTCATTTTCTTGTATTTGAAAAATATCATTGATAAGAATAATCCTCTAGATGAACTCCCCCATACTTAGAGAATTATCTTCTTTACTTTGAATTATTTTTAGCATTTCTTTCTAACCCTTTGTGATTTTCAAAAATCAAAATACGGAATGGAAAAATTGGTACCTAAAACATTAGTACTAAACAACCAAAAAAATATGGAGAACAACAAAAATTTCATTAAGATTTGAAGTATTTGTACAATGAGGAAAATACAACAAAATATCAGATTGTAATGAAATTATCCCTCTTTCTCTTTCGGCATCAGCTTCTTCACAATAATTTTTAGCTTCTTGATCCCTTTTTTATCCTCATATTCTCGCTTAAGCAACTGATACTGGTCTTCGCTTTTTTTTCTCTAAGGCTTGAATTTTCTCTTCTGAATCCTTAAGAATTTCTTCTTGAGATTTCAACAGTTCTTATTGCATAATAATATTTTCATCAATCTCCATTCTAATATCTCTTTCCCTCTTCCAATTCATGGCCACAGAGCTAAGTTTTCCATCCAAATCATTAACTTCCTCCTTTCGAGTAGTTTAATCAAGACTTTACTTTTCCTCCAAACTATTTAAAAGATCTTTAATCTTCCCATATTCGATATCAAAATAATCCTTGAAATTATCATGGAATTCATCAAAAATTATCATTTCATTAATAATCTTATTTGACAAGCTTGTCATATACTTGCTTGATCTCTTATGTGCCTCATATCCAATGAGGAAGGCCTTGAAATATTCTTCTAGTGTGACACATTTATCCATGACCATGGAAACTGATTCTGACTTCTGTTTTATGGTATGCTGAAGTATTTTTCATCTTGAATCTATACTTGGAAATAAAGGAATAGTACCAACCAGCTCCTGTAATGAATTGACAACAAAATCATGTCTTAGTGAAGATGATTCTAAATCCGAATGTTTGGTTGGTGAGGATTATTTTTCTATATCCTCAGCTTTCCCCTTTGATTAAGCACCAAAACCTTTCTTCTTCACCATGGATTTACTAGGTGTATCTACAACCACATGCTTTCCCTTATCTGGTCATGAAATGATGTCTTGACTTTAGGATATCCATGATCACTATCAAATAGCAGAACAATCTTATCTTCCTAAAATTCTTATTTTTATACATCATCCACTAGATCTTCTAGATGAATAAAATAATGATTACTACTTTCATCATCTGTTGGCCTATTCACGTCTTTTTCTCCCTTCTCATCTTTTCCTGGTGTATAAATTTTTGATGATTCAGCTTGGGATGTTCAGATTGACAGTTTTACAGATATACTTTCCTTCTCATGATACTCTTCTACTTTCTTTATAACATCATAATTTTCATTTCCTTCTTCTTATTCCTCTTCTTCTTCTTTTATTTCCACTTCCTCTTCCTAAACAATTTCTTTTTCTTGATGTGATTATGGAACCACAACTTTTTTTCTCGGAGTCTCTGGTAATGGTTCAATCAAAAAAGTTTATGGTATTGGAATTTGTTCGGAGGCTCTTTCAGTAGCCTTGATAAGAGATTTAAAAAATTAAACTTCTGAAAATTTCTTCTTTTGCTTCTTTTATTTTTACTCATTTTCAAGATTATCAGCAGCATTTTCCTTCAATTCTTTTGCTTCAGCAGGGTCCAAGCCAAACTTAGGCTCCCCTTCCTTCTAGTTCTTTCTATCTTCCCTCCACTTAACCAATAATTTATCAAGATCGGATTTTTTCTTATTCGGCTTCAATGGTGCTGACTGAGTTTGCTTGGCCATAGGAGTTTTTGTTTTCTCTTCCAGCTCTTAGACTTTCTCTTCCTTCCACCATTATTAGAAGTTTCAGATACTTCTGGATTCTTTGAAAAGGATTCTAATTCATCTTCAGAATGATCATAGAATTGTCTGAATTCACTGGAAAATCCAATTTTCATTCTCCTTAAGGTGTCATCACTCAACAACATAACTTTGTAATTTATCGGCTTTGAACTGCATGGGATTTTGAATGACTGAAGGCAAAGAACAATAATATTTGAAAGAATGGTCGGATACATAATAATATGAGACTTCATATTTTCATTCTTGATATTCTCAATCATTACCAAGATATACTTCACCAAGTTTATCTTCCTTAGATTCATCAAGAAATCCAGAATTTATATGTCACTCTTCTTCAGGGTATCCTTATCCCCTTTCCTTGGAATTATAATGCCTTGAACCCATAGTTCAAGAATCTTAAAATTTTGAGAAAGATAAATGATCTTTGGAGTCTTCAGTCCTTTAAATCCAAGACATTCTATTTCCTTCTCCTTATTAAAGATCCTGATTCATTAGGTAATTTGGGAGTGCAAAACTCTACTTCCCCAATATAAGAAATACCAATCAGACTCACAACCATACTGTATGAGAGAGAATAAATCTTTCTATAACACTTGAATGAAAATTTATCTTTCCCTCATTCATTGAAAAATCTAACTATTTCATAAAACTCCACCATTAACTTCAGATACACAAGATCATGTGAATTCGTCTTCGAAATACAAAGGATCTCCCAGCCATTCAGCTTAATATTTTTGGAAATAATAGAATCATACTTGTCAAGGAGTTTTGGATCAACTATCCTCTCTCGGTATATCTACCACTCAAAGATTTCCTTAACATTTGACATTTATTTCTAAGGAGAAGCTTCAGTAGACATCCAAAACTAAGGAAACATTGAAGATTTAGAATGGCCTTAAAATACCAAGGTAGAGATTCAGCACACGAAATCTTGAAAAACTGATGTGGGAAAACCATCAGGGGGATTTATATAAGCGATTTAGGCAACGATTCAGCTTCCATGGTTGAAAAAGATTCTGATCAAATCTAACGATTGAGATGATAATTGAAGAGGGTTTTTGATAGATTCTGATATTTTGAGGTTTCTAAGAGAGACATTTAGATTTAATAAAAAAATTAATCCAAAAAATTTAAAACAAAAATAAAATGCCAACTAGAAAAAGATGATTACAAAAACTTCAAAAAGAAATCATACCTTCTGGATTGCTAGGAAAATTATTCGTAATGAGGAAAATTTCTTCTTAAATAACTTTAGATTCTAAAAATTTTGATTAAAAAATTTTTAGACAATGATAATTTTAACTATGAAAAATAACTTGATAAAAAAACTTGATTATAAAAAAACTTTACTACAGAAAAAATTAGACTATGAAAAATTTGATTACGAAAAATTTTGTCTATGAAAAATTTTAATTAATAAAAAAATATACCCCCTATAAAAAAGAATGTTTTTTTACTATAAGTATATAGGTTTCCATAAGAATTTAATATGTAAGATTACCTTATGATTATCATTCCTAAATTCTATTTAATATATTCAAATCTATCAGAGGGTAAATATTTTGTGAAAATATCATCAAGTTCATCTTGCATTCCGATAAATTGAAGAATGATATCTCCTTTATGTGTGTGATCCCTAAGAAAGTGATGCCTAATATATATGTGTTTTGTACAAGAGTGATGTGCAAGGTTTTTACTTATGGAAATGGCACTAGTATTATCACACAGTATTTTTGTTTTGGTAAAACTCATACCATAGTCTGTGAGTGTGTGTTTCATCCACAACACTTGAGCACAACAACTTCCAGCTACTACATATTCAGCTTCAGTAGTAGAAAGTGCTACTGAGTGTTGCTTTTTTCATGACCAAGAAACTAATGAATCTCCTAAAAAATGGCAAGTTACATATGTACTTTTCCTATCCATTCTACATCCACCAAATTCAAAATCCGAAAAACTTTTTAGAATGAAAGCATTTCCATAAGAATAAAAGAGTCCTAAATCCATGGTACCCTTTAAGTAGAAAAAAACCCTTTTCACTACCTTTAAATGAGATTCCTTAGGATTGGATTGATATCTTGCACACAAGCATACCAAAAACATTAAGTCTGGATGACTAGCTATCAAGTAAAGTAGACTTCCTATAATACCTCTAAATGATGCTTGATTTACTGGTTTCCCAACTTCATCATGATCAAGTGAATTTGAGGTACCAATGGGAGTACTTATACTCTTAGTGTTTTCATATCCATACTTTTTAAGAATATCTTTAATATACATATGTTGGGATATATAGGTTCCTTCTGGTTTTTGAGAAATTTAAAAATCAAGGGAAAATGTTAACACACCCATCATACTCATTTCAAACTCATATTTCATTAGATCCGCAAAAGAATCAGTTAAAGATTACTGAATTGAACCGAATATAATTTCATCAACATAAATTTGAACAATCAAAACATTTTTCTTATCTTTATTTATAAAAAGGTTTGGATCATCATTTCCCTTAATGTAATTGTTTTGTAACAAAAACCCTGTAAACCTGTCATACCAAACTCTAGGAGATTGCTTAAGTCCATATAAAGATTTGGTAAGTTTGAAAACATATTTATGATGTTTTGTATCTTCAAAATCAGGAGGTTGTTCAACAAAAACTTCGACTTTAACAAAACCATTAATGAAATCACATTTAACATCCATTTGAAAAAGTTTAAAATTGAATAATGCTGCAAAGGCAAGTAGAATATGAATAGATTCTACTCTATCTACTAGAGCATAGTTTTTTCATAGTCTATTCCTTCTTGTTGATTATAGACTTTATCAACCAATATATATTTATTTCTTACTATGATTCTATTTTCATCACACTTATTTCTAAAGACCCATTTTACTCCTATAATAGAAATTTCCTTAGATCTTTCAACCAAGGTCCAGACTTTATTCCTTTTGAATTCATTTAGCTCATATTTCATAGCTTTTATCCAGTCATCAACACTTAAAGCTTAATAAGTTATTTTAAGTTCTAATTGGTAAAGTAATGCTAGATTTTATACTTCATTTCTTAAGTAACTTCTAGTCCTTACAGGTTGATTTACATCACTAATGATACCATCACTGGGATGATTCTTAAGAAACAAATAATTTGGGTTTTATTGTAAGATCGAAAAAATGAATATAGATGCTCAATATACAAGAGGGGGTGAATTGTATCCTTTTAAAATTTCTTTGGAACTTTTAAATTTCATATAAAAGTTTCTATTGTTTAACAAAGTTAAACAAGGTAAATTCACAAAACCTATTGGTTCTACAAACTTGTTAGATTCCAGAAATATGGTTCTGGAAATGAAACTTAAGAAAAGTTTACAAGGGCAAAGATTCTACCTTAAAGTTTATAGAATATTACTAATTAGAGTACAGGTACAAGAAAGTAAAAGATAGATATACTTTATTAATCAAAATGCAGTGGAAAACAAACTTGAAAAAACACGAGTAAAAAGTATAGAATCTTTTAACCCAAAGAATAGGGTATCCAACAACCTTGGATAAAGGTCCCCTAATTTATACTTTCAAGAAAGTCTGTCTTACCCTCACCAGGGTAAGCCCTCGATAAGAATATCAGAGTCTATCTTGTTATCCCTACAAGCCCTATAACTTTAAGTTAGTCGTAACCATTGTCTTCCTTATCAAGGAAGTCCTCGAACATTAAGGTATTCATCCACTCTGTCTTCCTATCCCTAGAAGACCTCAAACTTCAAGGTAGTCGGAACCTATTTATTCCTTAACAAGGAAGTCCTCGAACTTTATGGTAGTCGGCACCTCTGTCTTCTTATCCCTGGAAGCCCTCGAACTTTAAGGTAGTCAGTACCTCTGTCTTCCTTAACAAGGAAGTCCTCGAACTTTAAGGTAGTGGGCACCTCTATCTTCCTATCCCTAGAATCCCTCGATTGTACACAACAACAATCAGAGTCGCACGAAGAAATCTGAACAAGATGTTCAGTATTCACAAAGCATGAGAGTCTTTCTCTATAGAAATCAATTCAACAGCAAGTAATATCTAGAGTTGTAGAACAGTTTTTGATCTTGTTCAAATGAGATCTTATTTATATGAATTTATTCAATAGTCGTCTCCCACCTCCTGTGGTCATATTTTTCCTTGAATTTCATAGGGACCTGTACACATGTCACTCAAACAATGATTAGTTAGAAATAGAATGCACGACATCATTTCATGACTATAGCATGAGTAAGTAAAATATGGTTGCTCAACCAAGTCTATTTTTCAGAGTCTAAGTAAAAATAAAGTTTTTAGTTTAAGAGAAAAAAAGTTGGAGTCTATATTACAAGGATATTTGGATTCTGTTTTTCAAGTAATTCAGAATTAGAATTCTATAGACTTTGGAGTCTGAATTATAAGGAATTTGGAACCTAAATTCTAAGGAATTCGGAACCTGAATTCAAATAAATTTGAAACCTGAATTCTAAGGATTTCGGAGTCTGGATTATAAGAAATTTTGTGGCTGAATTATAATAAATTTGGAGTCAGAATTATAAGAAATTCAGAACCTTAATTCTAATGAATTTGGAGTCTGAATTCTAAGGAATTCAAAATCTGAATTTCAGAGAAATCGGAATCTGAATTTAAGAGAATTAGGAATCTGAATTTTAGAGAATTAGGAATCTAAATTTCAAGAAATTTAGTATATAAATATCATATAATTCAAAATCTGAATTTAAAAGAATTTGGAGTCTGAATTTTTGAGAATTTAGAATCTGAATTTTAGAGAATTCAGAATCTGAATTTTAGAGAACTCGGAATTTGAATTCAGAACCTGAAAACAGAATAATTTATATCTAAGTATTTATATGATTCCAAGCTCTTATAAATGAAAACGAATTTTACACTTAGAAATAAAAAGAGTTAGGTTTATTGAAACTAAATCAGGAATAATGAAAATAAAGATAGAAGAAAATTTCCTTGAGGAAGCAAAATTCTCCTTATTAAGAAAAATCTTCAGGGAAATAAAATTTCCCTTGAGATAGAGTGTTTGTGATTTTCAAAACATAAAGGAATGGAAAATTCATAAGGAAACCTTATTGAATAAACTCTTATGACTGACACACTGTCGGTGTATGCTCCTTAGACATAGCCCTTTGTGGTGAACCAAGTAAAATTGTAGTGTCATCTCTTTACTTGCATTTTTTATAGGTTTAACATGTTCCTACCAACAAGGGAATAATATCCATTAGTTTAAAAGAAAAATTTTACACTCTCATTTACCCCTCACCTCTTAGGGTATTCCAGGTATTTCAAGTGGTATCATAGGATAAATATTGATGGTGTTAAATTTGTCATTTGTTTTCATGGAGAATTCAGTCAATCTTAGAGGATTGCCTCTCTTAGATGGAAGTAACTTTCAGATTTGGAAGAACATGATGAGATATCATATAAGATATCTTGGAATGGATGTAATTTTTTATACCATACAATGACTACAAGTCACTAATCTGACTGTTCTATCTATGAATAATACAGATATAAAATTTCTTGATGAAGATGCTAAAGTACAAAATTCTCCCACTACAGCTCTTTCTGATTAGATCTATCTAAAGGTAATGAGTTTCACATCTACCAAGTCAATTTAGGATAAACTAGAAAATATTTATGGAGGATACAACCAAGTGAAGGATTAAAAACTTCAAGTCTTGCACAATTGGTTTGACGACCAGAAGATTCATCCTGATGAGAATGTAGATTCCATCTTCAATCGAATTAGTGAAGTGGTAGGTGAAATTAGACATCTCAGAAAAGAAATAAAATATATTGATATTGTAAAGAAAATATAGAAAATATTTCCACCCCTTTATAATGAAAATTTGTTAGCTCTTGAGGAAATGGATCTTTCTAAACTTTCTCAGGATGATCTTCTCAGCAGCCTGGTGGCATATACGATGAGAGTCAGACCAGAAGCTACAATGAATTGTGTAAGTAAATGGCATTCAAATCCATGGACAAACAGAAAATTATAGGAGATAGTGTTGGTGAAGATGATGAATAAAAACAAATTCTTTCTCTCATTTACAAGAAGTTTAAGAAGGGAAAAGGTGAATTTAAAAGGTAAGTTATCTCTAGCTTTCTTTTATTGCGGAAGAGTTGTGCATGGTGCCTCTTAGTGATCAAGAAAGTCTGATGATGAAGAGAGTGAAGATAAAAACATCAAGAGTCCTCTAAAAAGGTTGTTCAAAATGTTAGACTTCAAATTTGGAAATAAATTACACAATAAGAGTTTTTTCTGTGAAGAGGAAGATGGTGATAATGAATTATGTGAAGAATAGGAAACATAATTTAAAACTAGAAACCATGCCTCCATGATGGATACCATTGAAAAGTCAGAACCACCAAAATATAAATATGGAGACAATAAGTTGACCACAAATGTTGATCCTAAGTTGCAACTTAAGGATGATTTGAGTAAACATGAGAATAAATGTAAGCGATATAATAAGTGGAAAGAAATTGTTGAAGAATCTTTGGAATATGTTGATAAACTTGATGCTAAAATTGAACTATTGTAAGAACTAGTAAAATTTCAGTCATTAATACTTGAAATCATAGACAATGTAGTGGAACTAAGTCTCAGAATTGAAGAATATGCTAAGGTCATAAATGACCTTACCTCGAGACTAGAAGAGAAGTATAAAACCATTGAGGGGATTGAATAAGAAGTTATCACTCTTAGTAATAAAATAAAAAATAAATCCAATTAAAAATAATAAAAGAATAAAATACCATTGGGAAGGTTCTTCGATGATGATCTTTTGGAGAGAGAAAAATGTGGTTTTGATGGTGTTGAAAAGATTTTGAGTGATCAAAGACCCACGTGCATGGGAAATAGTGTAATAGGTTTTGATGTTGAAACATAAAATGCTACAAATAAAGTGGACCAGAATAAAGTAAGGATGAAATTTGATCATGTTGAAAATCCACCATAAGTGTTAAAGAAGAAACCCTTAAATAAAACTGAAATAAGAACTAAATATTATCCCTGAGCTTCCAGAAATGATAGGCAGTCAAACTATTTTCTTGAGGAATAAGGCATGAGGAGAAATATAAGTGAGAAGACATTTCCTCTCATGAAGTGTCGGTTCTATGGCTATTTGGGTCGTACAATGTCATATTGTGAAGAGGAAAGGATCTATTTGAATAGGGAAGATCTTGGAATTCAACAAAGGAAACCAATTTCACATCCTACATCTTATAGAAGAAATAGTTTATATGGATACTGTTTTCACTATTCTAACTTTGGCTATAAAGCTCTGTATTGCAAGAAAAGGTATGACAGGATAAATTCATACAACTCTTAGAGACAGGTCAATACTTGCCAATCAGATGGTTTTTCTATCTGAAACAGATTTTCTCCTTTGGAAGAGGAGTATGAATATGAAGAAACTTTGTAAATGGAAGAGAGAATGGAAATTCCATCATTGTCCTACACTCAATCTAATATCTCATGGAAATAAAAAAATAATAATGAATCCAACCTTACAGAAGTATCCCTCAAAGAAACAAAGAGAAACATCCCTGGGATTCTTGATAGCATGTGTTTTTCCCACATGATGGGTAATGCTGAGTTATTAACAAATGTTATGAAAAGGGTTAATGAAGCTATAAGGTTCGATAATGATGGTTCCTTGAAGATAAAAGGTAGTGGAGGTGCTGAACTGGCTAATGGAGAGCTGAAAAAAACTGAAGTTCTGTATATGGATGGTTTGTGTCACAATCTCCTTAGTGTGATTCAACTCTATGAATCAGGACTTATAGCGACTTTAAAGCAAAAAGGTTGTACTATAAGTGGAAAGATGGGGAATTATCTTATGAAATGATGGAGAATAGAGGGTAACTTGTATGAGGTCGAAAATAAATAAGACATTTTCTACATGACTATTGAAGAAGAAAACAACATGTAGCATCTGATATTGGGGCACATCAATTAGAAAGATATGGAAAAGATATCCAAGCTAAATATTTTCATGGATATCCCCAACCTGAAGCATGGACAATAAAAGGCTTGTGATTCTTGCATACGGGGGAAGATATTCTACAGTTCCTATCAGCCAAAGAGGAAAAGAGCATCTAATCTTCTTGATCTCATTCATATAGGTGTTTTTGGTATGATAAATGTTTCCAGAATGCATGGAGAAAGGTACTTCTTCCTCTTCATAGATGATTATAGTAGAATGGAATGTGTGATGATTATGCATAGGAAATAAAAAGTGCTCGATTTCATGAAAATAAATTATTGAATCACTGAGAATGATACTAGACATACCATCAAAGTTCTGTGATCTGAAAATGGATGGAAAAACACATCCATTGAGATTACAAATTACCTAGAGAAACATGGAATACATCATGAGGTAGCTTTTGTGAGAACTCCACATCAAAAAGGATTTGTTGAGATCCAAAATATATAGGTGAAAAACATGGATATAACTGTGCAGATTGAGAGTTATATCTATCTTTATTACTGGAAATAATCTATTCAATCATAATTTTACATTCAAAATCGAATATGGCTCTACACTAGAGAGATGAAGATACTATATGAATTGTGGCATGGAAGGAATACCTCTTTGAAATATTTTTGTGTTTTTGGAAGTAAATGTTTCATCCAAAATAAAGAATAAAATCAAGGGAAGTATGGTGAAGGTGCAGAATAATAAATATTCATTAGATACTCAATGAACAACAAATCCTATAAGTGTTCCATTGAGTGCTTGGGAAGGATTGTGGAAAACAGTGATATTAAGATCATAGAAGATAAAAATAAAAATATTTCAAGGAATTATTATGCAGATGAGATAGAAGATGACGAAGAATGTGAACATAGAAAAATGAAAATATAGAAGTAGAGGAGGTGTAAAAAACTCTTAGGGGTCACAAGAATATGTTGATTTAGAAGAAGAATCAGAAGAAAAAACTATGACTGAAGAAAATACTATTGAAACTCACTAAAGAAATTAAAGAGAAAAAATTGATAAGTATAACATCATAGGGGAATGGATAGAACCCATGAAGACAAGGAGAATGAGAAATAAAATACAATCTTCATTCATGTCAATTGTTGAACCATCCTTATTTGAATAAGCTACAAAGGAAGAATCATGGGTTAAAGCCATGAATAAAGAGATGGATCATATTGAGAAGAATGAAACATGGGATCTATTTAGGAGACCCAAAAATCACAATGTGATTGGTACAAAGTGTATTTCCAAGAATTAATTCGATGAACATGGAAATGTGATCAAAATCAAGGCTCAATTGGTGTGTAAATTATATTCATAGATTGAAGTCATTGATGTTGAAGAAATATTTTCTTCGGTGGCTATAATGGATTCAATCAGGATATTTATTTTCATAGAAATCCAAATAGGATATAATAGGTATAAAATGGATGTCAATATAGATTTTCTAAATAGTGTTCTTGAGGAAGAATTCTACATTTAATAACTAGTGGGTTTCCTGCTTTGAACTGATGAAATGAAGGTCTGCTAATTAAAGAAAACACACTATGGACTGAAGCAAGCACCACGAGTGTATTACTCTCAAATGTATTCTTAACTCAAAAATATTGAATTCAAAATAGAAGTGGATCACAATATATATATGAAGAATTCTGAGAAGAATCAGTTCATGGTATTGGTGTATGTTGATGATATTGTTTTTGGTAGAACTAAACAGGGATCAATAGATGAATTTTCTAATAACATGAAATTAGAATTTGAAATATCGTTTATTGGTGAAATCACATACTTTTTAGAGTTGTAGGTGATTCAGAAAAAGGATTACACTTACATTTATTAGGAAAAGTATTAAAGAGATAAACTGAATAACTTTAATATGCATGATTCCAAACCAATTCCAACTCTGATTTTGGTTGGAAGAAAACTTAGAAAGAATAAATATGGGACTTTTATGGATCCCAAAATTTATAAAAGACTAATTGGAGGCTCATTGTACCTAACTACAACATGAATAGATATTGTATTTGCAACATTCTTAGTGGTCCACTTTTAGATTAATCCAAAATAAGAATATTTGGAGGTAGTGAAAAGAATCATGAGGTACATTCAAGGTACTCAAAATTATGGCTTATATTTTTCTACAGGAAGTGATGGTAAACTATCATTGTTTTTAGATGTTGACTGGGCTGGAGATGTAGTGGATAGAAAGTACACCAGTGGTGGAGAATTTTATGTTGGGAAGAAATGTGTGGGTTCACTGAGCAAGAAATAGGAAATTACTTCTCTTAGTACTATTGAAGCTGAATATATCTCTGCAAAAAAATCCTTCACTCAGAAGATTTGGATGAAGTAGAAACTAATTGATATTGGTGATGAGGTGAAATAACCAATGATGATTTATTTTGATAACAAGAGTACAATTAATCTTAAGAAGAATATTGTTCAGAATTCTTGTATGAAATATATTGAAATCAGATTTCACTTCATCGAGAAAAAAGTTGAATAAGGCGTGATTAAAATGGATCATGTGGGAATTGATGAGAAAGCGACTGATATTCTTACCAAGCCACTAGCAGCAACTATGTTTGAGAAATATTAGTTGAACCTCAGTGTTCAACCACCTCCAACTGCATAAGGAGGTTACAAAATTCCCCTCTCCCCAGTTTTTTTAACTATTTTAATCTATTTATGGAAGTGATGTAAGGTTATGGGGGAGATACGATCTAGGGGGAGCATGTTTTTTAGCTCTAAAAGTCATGATTTGTTTCTTTGGGTTTATTTACAATGGGAATAATGGATAAATTCACTGAGAAAATTAAGAGAGTGAATTGTTTTTATATATAGGAAAGATAGAGAATTGAGAACGTCAAAAATGAAACTGTGGGGAAGAAAAGAAAAAAATGAGAACTCAATTCATGTCCTCTGTCTAGTTTTCTACACCGAGAATTGCCCACGTAGACTTAGATTGATAGATTAATTAGAGTGATGGCTGAATTTTTTCTTGAAGTTTCACATTTTTTTGTGGTCAGTGCTTCATTGAATTTATTTGGAGATTTCCAACATACCCAAAGGGGAGATTATTGGAACCAAGGTTGTTCATGGATAATAATTGAGTATGGTTTCTGTTTTTTGTCAATATCCACATGGATGACAAGGGAGTTTGCAAGAAATATGGTCATACAATTGAGGTTGAAAGGAGTATTGAAGGTGGCGATGTTTCTTAGTGTTTGCCAAATTTTTTGTCCTCAAAATTGGTAATTTTTTCATAGGAGTGAATGAAATGTAGAACGGTGAAGAAAATTGGAAAATGAATGGAATCAGGGAGCCCAAAACATGGACCTCATACCGTGTATAGGAATGGTTTGTGGACTGGGTACGAGACTACGGGAACAGTATGTAGAGAGGTTTGCGGTATCAAAATTAGTTCGTAGTGAAGGTATGCAGACAAAGGTGTGTGGTACGCGAAAGGATGTGGATCTTTGGGATAACTGCAGTTCACAGGATAGGAGCGGTATGCGGTGGAGGCTGTACTAAATCAATTATTTGGTAAATATTGGATTAGTGGATTTTTCAGATCCAGTTTTCCAATATATGTAGTGATATTCCCATTCATTTAACACACAGAACTGGGATTAAAAAACTAAGAGGAATTTGGAGAAGTCTATAGCAGTTTAAGAGAAGGCAACACCGTATAGGAATAGGTGATCTACAGAGGAGAAAAAATTCCACAAAAGAGAGTGCAGTTTGAAGAATAAGGTCTCGTAGTACATGGCAGAATAGGGAAGTACGTAGAGAAAGTCGAGTTGTTCATGATGCAGAGGTAGTACATGGAGCAGGGTCTATTTGCAGAAGGCGGTTTGTGGAGGTAGTATATGGGTTTAGTATGAAGATTTAGTACGTGGATGTGGTATGTGGAGTCAGTTTGTAGAGGTGGAACATGGAGACGGTTCACAGAGAGGCGATCTGTGAACCCTACCCACTACTCAGTATGCAGGGGAGGTAAGTTGGTATGTGAAACACTCAAGGAATCCTATAATGTTACCAAATCAATTCTTGAAAGTAATTTCCATAACCTACTAGTTTGGTAAAATTTGGTATATATCTATGGATGAAAATGAGACTTCAATAGAGCATCCATGTATAGTTAAGGATGCATGATCCAGTACTAAACCATTGAAGATACCTTCAAGTAGATAAACTAAGTTAGACTTCTCTTAGATCATTGAGCTAGGGGAGTCAATGGAAGTGATCTGAGGGATGTAGTGAGTTATCCCAGAACTTTTATAAAGGTAGTGTTCTTGGCATAGAGTGACTATGGATGAATGTTTTTAATCCACAAATAATGAAGATTAGTGAACTCTGGTACGACTGACACATTGTCAGCATATTCTCCTTGGAAATATCCCTGTGTGGTGAACCAAGTAAAATTGTAGTGTCATCTCTTTGCATGTGTTTTTCTAACAAGTTTAACAGCTTCCTACCAATGAGGGAAAAATATCCATCAGTTTAAAAGAAAAATTTGACTCCCTGATTCACTCCTCCCCCACAGGGTGTTCTAGGGTCTTTTAAGTGGTATCATAGGATAAAGGTTAATGGTGTTAAATATTTCCTTTTTATCATAGAGAATTCAGTCAATATAAGGGGATTCTATATCTTCTATGGAAGTAACTTTTAGATTTGGAAGAAAATGATGAGATCTCATATTATATCTCTTGGAATAGATATCTTTTTTTATATCACGTAAGGAATACAAGTCATTGATTCGATAGGTATGTCTATTAGTGATATAGATAAGAAATTACTTGATGTAGATGCTAAAGCACAGAATTCTCTCACTACATATATTTATGATTAGATCTATCTAAAGATAATGAATTTCACATTTTCCAAGTCAATTTTGGAGAAACTTGAAAATATTTATGAACTAGACAATATATTGAAGTATAAAAAACACCAAGTCTTGCACAATAGGGTTTATGACCATAAAATGTATTATGATGAGAATGCATATTCCTTCTTTGGTCGAATTACTAATGTGGTAGGTGCAATTCGAGGTCTTCATAAAGAAATCAAAGATATTGATATTATAAATCAAATCTTGAGAAGACTTCCACCCCTTTACCATGAAAAGGTTTTATCCCTTAAGGAAAGGGATCTTTCTAAACTTTTTATGGATGATCTGCTAAGCAGCCTGGTGGAATATGAGATAAGATTAAAACCAGAAGATGTTATGACTCATGTAAGTAAGGAAATGGAATTCAAAGCCATGGAAAAACTAAAAATCCCATTAGGTATTGGTGGTGGTGATGATGAGAAAAAATCAATACATTCTCTCATTTCCATGAAGTTCAACAAGTGAAAATGAAAATTTAAAGGTAATTTACCTCTAATTTTTTTCATTTTGGTAGATTTGGTCACATTACCTCTCAGTGCTCAATAAAGTTCAATGATAATGAGAGAGAATCTGAAAACATTGAGAAACCTCAAAAAATATTTTTCAAAAAGGGATACTTTAAATCGTGATAGAAAGTATAGAAGAATATTTTTTTATGTGAAGAGGAAGATTATGATAATAAATTATGTGAAGAAGAAGAATCGGAATTTAAAACTCGAAACCATACCTCCATGATGGCTACAATTAAAAAGTCAGAACCATCAAAAGATAAAGTTGGAGACAATAATCTGACAACTAATGTCGATCCTAAGTTACATCTTAAGGATGATATTGGTAATATTGAGAATAAATGTAAGAGATGTAATAAGTGGAAAGAAATTGTGGAAGAATCATCAGAATATGTTGATCAATTTGAAGCTGAAATTGAATGATTGGAAGAACTAGTGAAAGTTTAGTCATCAATACTTGAAATCATAGATTATGAAATGAAACTAAATCTTAGAATCAAAGAATAGGCTAAGGTCATCAATGACCTTTCCTAGAGACTATAAGAGAATTCCATAACTGTTGTGGGACTTAAAGAATAATTTGTTACTCTTAAAAGTAAATTCAAAAGTGAATTGAATTCAAAATAAGAAAATAAGAAAATATAATTTGGAAGGTTCTCATATTTTGAGCTGCAGGAGAGAGAAAAACTTGGTTATGATGGAGTTGAAATGATTTTGAGTAATCAAAGACTCGCATGCATGGGAAAAAGTGGAATCAGTTGTGGTGTTGAAAAATAAAATGCTACAAATAAAGTGGAACAGAATAAAGGAAAGGTGAAATTTTATCCTGTTGAAAATCCACCAAAAGTGATAAAAAGAAACTCTTAAATCAAAATGCAAGAAGAAATGAAGATTATCCTCAAGCTTCTAGAAATGAAAAGCAATCAAACTATTTTCCTGAGGAATAAGGCATGAGGAGAAATAGATGTTAGAATACATTTCCTCTCATGAAGTGTTAGTTTTGTGTCTATCTGGGTCATACCATGTCATATTATGAAGAGGCAAGGATCTATTTGAATGGGGAAGATATAGGAAGTCAAAAAAGGAGACTGATTTCATATTCTACATCTTATAAAACAAATACTTTCTAAGGATACTGGTTTCACTATTCTAACTTTGGCCATAAATCTGTGTATTGCAGGCAGAGTTATAATAAGAGAAATTTATACAGTGCTTAGAGACAGGTTAATACTTTCCAACCAGATGGTGTTACTATCTCATACAGGTTTTCTCCTTTGAAAGAAGAGTATGAATATGAAGAACCATTGTATATAGAAGAGATAATTGAAAGTCCATCAGTGTCCTACACTAAATCAAATATCTCATGGATAGAAAAGAAGAAAATTTAGAAATAAAACCTTTCAGAAGTATACCTCCAAGAAAAAAAGTGAAACATCACATGGATTCTTGATAGCAGGTGTTCTTAACACATTATGGGTAATGTTGACTTATTAAAAAATGTTAATAAAAGGGATTATGGGACTTTAAGGTTTGGTAATGATGGTGCTTTGAAGATAAAAGGTAGTGCAAGCACTGAACTGGCTAATGGAGAGCTGTAGAAGACTGAATTTCTTTCTTTGGATGGTTTGCATCATAATATCATTAGTGTGAGTCAACTCTATGACGCAGGACTTATAGTGAATTTCAATCAAAAATTATGTACTATAAGAGGAAAGATAGGGAATTCTATTATGAAAGGATGTATAAAAGAGGGAAACATGTATCAGGTCGACAGTAAAGAAAACATTTTCTACATGGATGTTGAAGAAGAAAACAACATGTGGCATCAGAGACTGGGTAACATCAATCAGCAATACATGGAAAATATATCCAAGATGAATATTTTAATGGATATCCCCAACCTGAAGCATGGATGAGAAAAGGATTGTGATGCTTTCATACAGGGGAATCTGGTCTATAGTTCCTATCAGCTAAATAAGAAAAGAGAATCTAATCTTCTTGATCTCATTCATATAGAAGGTTGTGGCCTGATAAATTTTTTCAGAATGCATGGATAAAGGTACTCCATCCTCTTCATATATGATTACAGTATAATGGCATGTGTCATGGTTATACACAGGAAATAACAAGTGCTTAATTACATGAAAATATATCATTGAATCACTAAGAATGATATTAGATGGACCATAAAAGTTATACAATATAACAATGGAGGGTAATACACATCCATTGAGTCTGAAAATTACCTAGAGAAACTTGGAATACAATATGAGGTAGTTGTTCTAAGAACTCCACAGTAAAATGGATTTATTGAGCGCCAGAATCGACAGGTGAACAAAATTTCTAGAACTATGTTGATTGAGAGTCATTTCTCTATCCATTACTAGAATTAAGTTGTTCAAGATTCATTTTACATTCAAAATCGAATAAGGCTTTACACTAGATATATGAAGATACGAAATGAATTGTGGCAGGGAAGGAAGTCCTCTTCGAAATATTTTCATATTTTTAGAAGTAAATGTTTCATCCAAAACAAAGAAGGAAAGAAAGGGAAGTGTGGTGAAAATAAAAATGAATGAATATTTCTTGGATACTCAATGAACAGAAATTAATACAAGTGTTTCAATGAGTGCTTGGGAAGGATTTTGGAAAGAATTGATGTTAATATGATTAAATAAAAAACTACAAATGCTTGAAGTAATTCCTATGAAGATGTGATAGAATATGAGGAAGAACGTGAACATGGATCAAATGCAAATACAGAAATAGAGGAAGGCGTACCAAACTTTCAAAGGTCACAACAAGATATTGATTTAGAACAAGAATCATAAGAGGAAACTATAACTGAGGAAAATACCATTGAACCTCACAAAAGAAATCTAAGAGCGTAAATTAATTAGTCTAAAATTATAGGGGACTAAAAAACACCCATAAATACAAGGAGAATGATAAATGCAACACAATATACATTCTTTTCATCTATGAATCCATCCTAATTTGATGAATCTATAAAGGATGAATCACGAGTTAAATCTATGAATGGAGAGCTAGATCAGATTGATAAGAATGAAACATGAAATCTAGTTAAGATATCCAAAAATAACAATGTTATTGATACAGAGTGGATTTTCAAGAATAAATTAGATGAACATGGAAATGTGATTAGAAACAAGGTGTGATTCGTGTGTAAAGGAAATTCACATATTGAAGGTGTCGATGTTGAAGAAAAAAATTCTTCAGTGGCTAGACTAGCATCAATCAGGATATTTCATTCCATGGAAATCCAAATAGGATATAAAGTGTATCAAATGGATGTCAAGACAACATTTCTAAATGGTGTTCTTGAGGAAGAAGTCTACATTGAACAGCCGTTGGGTTTCCTTCTTGGAAATGACGAAATGAAGGTCTTCAGATTAAAGAGAGAAATCTATGGACTGAAGAAGGAAGCACAGGTGTGGTACTCTCAACTAGATTCTTACCTCAAAAATATTAAATTCAAAAGAGGATTAGTGGATCACAATCTCTATGTGAATAATTCTCAGAAGTATTAGTTCATGGTACTCGTGTATGTTGATGATATTATTTTTGGTGGAAGTAGGCAAGGATAAGTGGATGAATTTTCCAATCAAATGAAATAAGAATTTGAAATGTTGATGATTGGTGAACACACATACTTTTTAGGGATACAAGTGATTCATGATAAAGATTACACTTTCATTTGTCAAGAAAAGTATGCAAGATAGCTACTGTAGAAATTTAATATGCATGATTCCAAACCTATGTTGACTCCAATTGCGGTTGGAAAAAACCTTGAAATCATGTAGATGGGACTTCTATGGACCCCACAATGTATAGGATAATAATTGGAAGCTTTCTGTACCTGATAGCGATATGACCAGAAATTTTCTTTGCAACATGCTTAGTGGATCACTTTCAAAGTAATCCAAAAGAATAACATATGGAGGCCATGAAAAGTATCATGAGTTACATTCAAGGTACTCACAATTATGGATCTTATTTTACTGTAGGAAGTGATGGTGAAATATTATTGTTTTCATATGAATATTGGGATGGAGATGTAGTGGATATAAAGTCCACCAATGGTGGAGAATTTTATGTTGGGAAGAAATTTTTGGGTTGGATGAGTAAGTTACAAGAAAGTACTTATCTTAGTACTACTAAAGATGAATTTATCTCAGCAACAAAAACTTTCACTCAGCTACTTTGGATAAATAAGAAATTGACTAACATTGGTGATGAGGTGAAACAACAAATTGTGATTTATTGTGATAACAAGAGTGTAATTGATCTTATGAATAATATTGTTTAACAATCTTGTACAAAACGTATTAAAATCAAATATAACTTTACCAGGGAAAAATTTGAACAAGGTGTGATTAAAATGGATCTTATGGGAAATGATGAGAAAGTTGCTGGTATTCTAACCAATCCACTAGCAGTGGCTATGTTTGAGAAATATTGTTTGAACAGCAGTGTTCATCCACCTCCAACTGCATAAGGAGGTCACGAAATTACCCTCTCCTCAGTTGTTTTAACTATTTTAATCTGTTTATGAAAGTGATGAGGGAGTATGGGGGATATATGATCTAGGGGGAGTAAGTTTTTGAGATCTACATGTTATGATTAATTTCATTGAGTTTATTTCCAATGGGGAGAATGGATAAATTCATCGAGCAAAGGAAGCGAGTGATTTTTTATATATAAGAAAGATGGAGAATTGAGAAATCCAAAAATTCAACTATAGGGGAGAAAAGAAAAACATGAGAAATAAATTCATGTCCTCTCTCTTGTATTATACACTGATTATTGCTCACATAGACTTAGAGTGATGGATGAATTGTATCTTGAAGTTTCATGTTTTTTTGTGGTTGGTGCTTCATTGAATTTATTTGGATATTTCCAACAAATCCAAAGGGGGAGATTGTTGGATTCAAGGTTGTTCATGGATAATAATGGATTATGGTTTGTGTTTGTTTTCAATCTTCACATAGTTGACTAGGGATTTTGCAAGGAATATGGTCATACGATTGAGGCTGAAAGTAGTATTTATGGTGGTGATATTTCCCAGTGTTTTAAAAATTTTATGGCCTCAAAATCGGGAATTTGTTCATAGGAGTGAACTTCATGAAGAACGGTGAATAAAATTGTAAAAGGAAGGGAACTATTTATCCTGGTACATGGACCACGTACCATAGTTCATGGACTGGTTATGAGATAGTGGGAATGGTATGTGGAGCAGTTTGTGGTACCAAAATCATTTCATGGTGAAGGTATGCAAACGGAGGTGTGCGGTATACGAAAGGTTAGAAGTTTGGGGGTTAGCTACGGTTTGCAGAATAGTAGTGGTATATGGTAGAGGCTGTATAAGATAAAATAGAGTGTGGTTGGTGGAAGAAGGTCTCACAGTACGCGGCAGAGTAGGGTAGTATGTAGAGAACGCAGGGTTGTTCGTGGATCATAGGTAGTACGCGGAGCATGGGCTGTTTGTGGAAGGAAGTTTGCAGAGTCATTATACGGGTTCAATACACGGACACAATATGTGGATGTGGTATGCAGAGGATGTTTTTTGAGGTTGAACACTAATATAGTTTACAGAGAAGAGATATGTGAACTATACCCGCTACTCACTACGCAAAGGAGGTAAGATGGTACGCAGAACACTCAAGAAATCTTATAATTTTACAAAATCAATTAATGAAAGTAATTTCCATAACCTACTAGTGCGAGGAAATTTGATATACATCTATGGATAAAAACTGTACTTCAGCAGAGAATCCATGTACAGTTGAGGATGCATGATCCAATTCTAAACCATTAAAATGACCTTCATGTTTATAAACTGAGTTATACTTCTATTAGATCAGTGAGCTAGGGGGATTCAACATAAGTTATTAGAGGTATATAGTGAGATATCCTTGAAATTTTGTAAAGGCAGTGTTCCTGGAACATTACGATTGTGGTCGAACGTTTTTAATCCAAAACTAGTGAAGATTATTTGACTTTGGTATGACCAACACACTGTTAGCATATGCTCCTTGGACGTAGCACTTTTTGGTGAACCAAGTAAAATATTAGTTTTATCTCCTTGCATGCATTTGTATGAAAGGTTTAATAGGTTCCTACCAACAAGGGAACAAGATCCATAGTTTTAAAAGAAAAATTTAACACCCTAATTCACCCCTCCCTTCTTAGGGTGTTCTGAGTTCTTTCATGAACCATATGATTTCTTTCATCCCTAAATGTATTTTTTCAATTTTCATGTCTTTTTGGAATCTTTTGAAGTCACAAACCCTTTGGGTTACATCATATAGACATCCTATTGAAGCTTCTTGTTGAGGAAAGATGTTTTGACATCTATTTGAGAATTCTCATAGTCATGGTAAGTCGTAATTGAAAGTATAATTCTGATGGATTTTAGTATTTAGACTAGTGAAAAGGTTTTTTTTATAGTCAATGTCTTGATTCTATTTAAACTCTTTTGAAACTAGTCAAACCTTCTAGGTAATAACTTTAAATTTTATGTCTAGTTTATTCTTGAATACCCATTTACAACCAACATGATTTATATCCAGTGGAGGATCTACCAAAATCCAAACTTAGGTTGGTACATGGAATCCATTTCATAATTCATGGACTCTTTACACTTTTTTAAAAAATCCAATTACTGCTACCTTTTAAGTTAGATGATCATTATTATTAACTAATAATGAGTCACCATCCTCAGTGACTAGAAAACCATATCGTTCTAGTTCTCTAATCTCTATAGTGATCCTATGCATTAAGTTTTCTCCAGAATAATATCTTCTTCCATGAGGTATTGTGGAATTTTTTTTATGTACCAACTCTTGTGTATCTTAAGACTGAGCTTCATCGAATTTTATCTTCCTCCCACTATCTCTTTTAGTGATAAATTACTTCTCAACAAATTAGGGACTTCTTTAAACCATAATATTTTTTCCTGAATGGTTTTATTGGTAGTATCCCTTAGTTTCTTTGGGATATCATATAAAGATACACTTTGTGCCTCATGCTGAAATCTCATTACCTGAAGAGGCCTTAAGAAACAATTCACAACCCTATATATGTAATTAAGACACCACAGGTTTCTTTCCTTTCCATAATTGGTATGGTATACTGTCTATCACTTTACTTGGAACTTAGTTTAGTAAATATGCTATTGTTTGTGACTTGTATCCCCAAAAGGATAATGGAAGACTCACATGACTCCTCATTGATCTCACCATGTCCAATAAGGTTCAGTTCCTCCTTTCTCATACACTATTCCTATAATATGGATAATGAGGAGTGAGTTGAGATAGTATATCTAACTCCTGTAAATAATCAATGAAGTCATGATTAAGATATTATCCACCATAATTTGAGGGGATTTTCTTAATCTTCCTTCCAAATTGGTTCTCAACTGCATTCTTGTATTTCTTAAATTTATCAAAATAATATGACTTATACCTCATTAAGTATACATATCAATATCTACTAAAATCATCAAAAAAGTTATGAAGTATGAAAATTCACCCCTTTATTCAATATGAAATGGTCCACCAACATTGGTATAAACTATTTCAAGAATCTATTTATCCCTTTTACCTTTCCCACTAAATGGGTATTTGGTCATTGTTTCTAATAAGAATGTGTGAAATACACCAAGTGGTTTTAGTTCAAAATATTCTAGATATCCATCTTGATATAATTTAGTCAACAATTTTTCATTTACTTGACCTAGCTAGTGATTTCAATGTTGGGTGTGGTATGATTCATGTGAAGTAACTTTATTATCAATTTACATTACTTGGTTCGTGTAATCCAACACATATTGACTTTTATTTAAATGTGACTTAATATAAAAAATTCTATCTTTATAAAATAAGAAACATTTATTCGAAAATTTTAAAATAAATCCATATATATCAAGTTTGGATATAGAGATAATGTTTTTAATAATATATGAAACATAATAAAAACTATTGAAAACCAAGATCATTCTAGTTGAAAACATGAAGTGGTAGTCCCTGATAGCTACAACAGTAATATAAGCTCTATTAGCCACTTGTAGATATAACTACCATTGTTAAATATTTCTAAATTTACATGGTTCCCCTATTTAAATACATATGTGAGCACTAAAAGATATATCTAATACCCTATTTTGAGAAATTGATAAATTTCACTCGATAATAAATGAAACTGAAGCTTCCCATTTCTTCTTTGGATGGGTGTAGTTTTTCTTCCACTGAACCTTCTTTCCACATGTGAAATATAAATCATCATTTTCCCTTGATTTCCACTTGATCTTCCTCTTCTTTGAAGGGAGTGAAGAATATTTGTACTTAGATATCCTCACTTTACCTTTCTTTTTTTCACTATAAGGATGGAAGGATTTTCACGCTTCGTATCCTTATTTAATAGTTTAAGGAGAGTAAGTAGATCTGGTAGAGACTTCTTAATGTTGTTTATATTAAAATTTATAAATAATCTAGAGAAACTATGAGGGAGTGACGTAAGAATTAAATCAGTGCACAGTTCTTTAGGGAGTTTAAACCCTATAACTTTTAGGTTCTCAATAAATCCAATGAGCTTAACTAAGTGAGGCCCAGCTGGCACACCCTCCACAAGCATACTCTAAAAGATAAATTGGGAAATCTTAAACTATTCTTGTATATCTCTTTCCTGGTATAAACCTCTGGGGATCTCAAGCATGTTATAAGCATCCATGTTTTCATGAGACTTTATGAGTTCACTATACATAGATGAAAGAATCAAACAATTAATGTCAATTATATCACTCAAATGTTTTTCATAGACAATGTACTCTTCATAACTCACCTACTTAGTAAGTGGGTCAATAATTGAATATTCTATCATATAATATTTATGTTCATGGAATAGCTAGCCCAAAGGAATCTAAACTACTCCTAAAAGTTACTACCAGTGAAGAGGTTGTCTTTCTCTAATATTGATCATAGATATAGTGTGTGAGCTTTCCATTTTATTCTACAATTAAAGAGAAGATAATTAGTACTTTATATTGATAATAAATTATGATAAAAATGATAAAATTAAATTATTTTATTAATTAAATCTCCTACTATTTTATTGAGTCTCGGTATCCATCACCATTAAACTGAGAGTGTCTAGATGCTGAGAGATTATAGTTTAAAGGATCCCCATTATTTTTCTTAATGATCCATACTTAGGCCATGAAAAGCCTAATAAAGTAATTAAGTAGGCATCCTTTCCAATTGTGGGCTTGAAACTACTTAATTTTTTGTGTGGATTCCCCTATCCTAAAATCCTTGACTTAGATTTCCTTAAAACTTGCCTCAAAATATGTATTGAAAAGACTTTGGTTATTAAACTCAATACAAGTTTGGTTAACTCAACCTAAAAGCTTCATGATAACTCTCTAATAAAATTAAGTGTCCATATTTTGGTTATGTACTGCACTTAGTTCTATGGTTTCATTCCTAATCAATAAATGGAAGGCTTAGTATGACTTAATATTAGGTTGAGGGATTTTAATTATTTATGAATAAATTTTAACTTTTTTATCCTTTACATTTCTTGTAAATATTAAATGGATGTTACTTAATTAATTATACATACAAGATAAAACATTTACGCAAATTACATTTATTTAAATTCCATATTTTCACATTAATTGTTTTTTTATGTGATAACGGTCTTGAATTTTAAAGACCCAGAATTTCCATGTAATTTTTTTTAAATATATGGGAATTTTATGAGTTCGTGAAAATTGACGGCGTGTGATTCTAAGGCCCAGTGTTCCCAGAATCAATTTCTAAAGTTTTGTTCGGGTACATTCAGTAAACGTACGAGCAAATTTTTCTAACTTTTGAACCGGTGCTCAGAATTAAAATTTGAGGACACTGTTGAACTCGCAGCACCGGTATTCATTTAAGAAGACTTTCACCTCGACAGTAGTTGGTCGAGGGTGAAAGTTAGTTTTCAGTGTTTTCGTGGAAATAATAAAATAAAATAAATCCATGTTTTATTTTATTTTATCTATTATAACCACCCATGTGGAATTTAGAGGTGGGGACCACCACACCTTAACCTCCCATGAGAGGTTATGGTGGTGGGGCCCACCCGAACCTAACCTCCCCTGAGAGGTAATGGTGTGGGGACCACTTGGGACTAAACCCTCCATTTAATTGATGAAAACCTCTCAAATCCATCATAAATGAGGGAGAGTATCTTGACATCCCTTAACTTAATGGTGCCACCACCCCCTCTTTTAATGGTGTCAACCCTCCCCATTTAATTAATTGAGCCATCTCATTTAATTAAATTCTACAATTTGAATTTTAAACCCATAAAACTAAATAATAGAGAATATATTATTTGGAGGGGATATCTTTTCATTTGTTGGAAAAAGGTTGGAAAAGGAGGATTAGAGCTCTTGGGAGAAAACTCTCCAACTAAGAACTCTCTCCCGATGAAGAACGCTCCACCGATGAAGAATAACCTTGACTCCTACCTTCTTCTTCGGAACCTCCTTCGACGTAGGACGTGTTCGTCCACAATGAAACGATGTCTGCCTTCTCGCGCCAACATCAATGAACAATGAACAAGGCGGGGATTTTATTTAAGTATGATATTATTTTCTTGTTTCTTTCCTTCTAAAACAAGTAATGCAAGCCAACTTATTATCAAGTTGATCCACGGATGTTTTTCCCTACAGGTCGGGAATATATTGTTAACGAGGGATTATGGGAATTAATGTTTTTAAGATATCTTCCATGATCATTAATTATTTATGTTTTTGATGAACCGATTGCTACCACCCTAAACACGAAGGGTGCAGGCCAAAATAACATGTCCTGACCCCCCTCTGTCGTTCTTCTTTGTGATGTTCTTTGGCAGGGCGACGAGGCAACGAGATGACGAAGGTGACGAAGGCAACTTGCGTCGCCCCTGCGAAGCTCTGGTGCCCCGGTCGAATCGGCACTACCGCCCTGGGACGAACCGCACCACCCATTAGCTTCCGAGCCGCCCTGGCCGCGCTGCCCACCGGATTGGCCTCCTGCAGGTCGAACCGGCCCGAGCTGTGTCGTGCCCTCCCGGCCGAACCGGGCCTCACGACACCCTCCCAAGCCGCCACCAGTCGCACCAACCGCCGGACTCCTGATCCCCAATTGATTCGGCCTCTGTATGCCCTCACGGTGCCCCAACCGAGCCGGCCTCCGCGTGCCCCTCGCGGTGCCCTGGCCAAACTAGCCCGCGCCCTCGCAGCGCCCTCTGGGCCGAGCTGCCCTCGCGGCACCCTCTGGGATGAGCCGCCCTCGCTGCGACCCACGGCCGGTCCACAACCTCATGACCCTCCATGCCCTCGTGGCCTGTGGGGCTAGGCCCAGTGGGTCGGGCAAGACCCACCAGGTCGGCTCAGACTGGGTTGGGCTGGGTCGGACCAGACCCGGGCCCTCTACGACCCTTTACTTTCTTTTTCCATATCATTGGCACCGGATGCCCGTTTGACGAATAGTCAGAAGTTCTAGTAATCTTGTAACATGACGGTTCCTTTGAGTATACCCAACTGGATTTTGGGGTATAGTTGAGATACGGTCAGGTTGGATTGTGCACGAATCCAACCAGGCCCCTGGGACTAAAATCCTAATAACTCATAGATCGAGCGTCTGATTGACGTGCCATTTGTTTCATTGAGACCCCTATTATGTGGAATATCTTTGTCATACTTCTTCGTGGGAATTCATGACAATTATAATATTGACCAGTAGCTCGTAGTGCAGATCCTTCCCGTGACGAGCGAGCAGAGTGTGGAGACCTAGTAGTTGGATGAGACCTGATGAATACTGACCGTTTGACTCGGAGATACTCTAATAGCCTAGTGGTGAGCACCTGGTTGTGGCGGAATACCCACGGTGGAAGAGCATGATCTGTGTGATGTGGCATACCCATAGTACTCAACAGGAGGAGTACCTCTGCAGGGTACGAGGGGGAGCACCTGGGTGTGGCGGCAGACCCATGGTGGGGAGCACCTGGGTGTGGCAGAAGACCCACGGTACTCGAAGGGAGGATTACCTCAACAGTCCAAGTTTAGTGGGAAGCGCACTTGGTGATGTGGTAGGCCCACTATAATCGATAGAGGAGGAGTTCTCTAGCAGTCATGGTTTTATTAATGTGAATAAAAATCCTTATTGTCATGAGTTAATACTTTTGTGTTTTCATCATGATTGAGATGGATCACTGGATAACTTAGGTATATGTATTGGAATATACCTAAGTAAGGTTATCTATTGATTTCATAATTTTTGGTTTATCCTTGTTCGATTTTGTGAGACCTTGAGGGTCTCGGGGTCCCTACTGAGTATCGTTATACTCACCCATGCACAGGCTATGCTCACACCATGTTGTGTTGGATGCAGACAACGGATAGTGCTGACTGAGGCTGAGAGTACCCGGACTGGATGGTACCCAGAGGTGGACCTTATGAAGAATCGGTACATGGTGGAGACTGATAGACGTGGAGTGCTGAGGAGGATATATGTACCTACCCTTCAAGTATGAATCCCGGAGGATGACCCAACATCTTTTTTTCCTTTCTTCAGTTGTACTTGTACTTCCAGTTCCTTGTACTTTACAGTTGGACTAGTATTTCCGGACCCTTTTACATTTCAGCACTCTTTTGTTATATAGTTTACCTAGTGTTTTGTATCAATATATGTGCTCTGTTATGTGCGTTTACATTTCATAAATGAAATTCCTTCCCAGTTTTAGGGAATTACGCCTTTGGTGATAGTCTCCAGCCCCTGGCCTATGGAAGGTGGGCTTGGGGTTGTCATGACACAGGCCCTGGGGTACGGATCATGACAAATTGGTATCATAGGAGTAGTTTCTACCGCAGAACTTAAGACTCTGCTCTATCTTTTCTATGAAGAAATAGTGTTAAGTGTAGTGAGTGTGGTTTTCAGTTTAGGGATTCTATTGTTGGTGTGGCGGCTGACCTATCTATAAACCAGGACCCTAACATCTAATTTCTGACTCAGTGCACGAAAACACTGATTGCGTGTGTGTTTTCAAAAATTTTCTTTAAGTCAGCTCAACCAGGTCAGCTCACCAGGTATAACATTCTAACCATAGCACACCTGTTTATTTTTAGGATGCCTCCACGTAGACATCCGGCTAGAGTTCCAAGAGTCGTATGCACTGATAGCCCACCGAGCGATGAGTCCTCGGTATAGGGCCCTTTTCCAACAGAGGCACCAGCGGAACCTTTTATTCTTGGGCCAACGATGCCACCAGCCCCAAAAGAAGATGGTGCACACCGCTTGAGCGCGTTGCATGAGTTCCAGTACCAGAGGCCACCCAGGTTCAGGGAAGAGACGGACCCACAAGCGGCTGAGGATTTGCTGGAGGCTGTGGTGAGAGTCTTCCGACTGGTAGGGACACCAGCAGACCTCATGGTGATTCTTGCTGCCAGCCTACTACAGGCAGTAATGGGCAGATGATGGATCATGATTTTACAGGTCCACGATGAGGTGACACTTCTCTGGGCAGACTTCGAGAGCCTGTTTCAGGTA
This sequence comes from Viscum album, assembly GCA_963277665.1. NCBI lineage: Eukaryota > Viridiplantae > Streptophyta > Magnoliopsida > Santalales > Viscaceae > Viscum > Viscum album. Next base: position 511,846,288 of record OY728163.1, on the reverse strand, counting down.
GAGTTTGTTCCAGCTACTCTTCGCGCAGTGCGCATCCAGGAGCTACTTCATCTCCAGCAAGGTAGCAGGACTATAGCTCAGTACTTAATGAGGTTCATAGACCTCTCACTCTAATCCACTGATACGGTGTGAGACCCATTATTTAGGGCCCATACCTTCGAGCAGGGACTCAGGTGGGAGATCATGGGCTTCGATGATCTCACTCAGTATCCCGACGTAGGCGGGGGTGTTAGAGAGAGCCCTCCTAGTAGAGATTTTCCCTGCTGAGCAGTCACCAAAGTGAGATCCACCATCAGTCGACACGTAGCAGAGTCTTGTACACCTAGAAGTAGATAGATGTCACAGAGGTCCAAGAGGACCAGACCAATGGGTGGACGACTGCATGACTCAGGATCGGTTGTGCGGGGCACCCGAAGCGGATACAGACATGCTAGGAGCGTTCAGAGTTACGTATGTGGCGGGCAGGGTCACATGGCTTGTGACTGTCCGACCTGCCGTTTAGATGATCATAAGATGGTAAAATTACTACCCAGGCAGAGACAGAGGTTCGATTGAGGCGGTCTACAGGGAGCAGGTGGATGAGGCAAAGGAGCTGGCCGTGCAGCTGGCGGTGGATGATGATTCAAGGTGTTACTGCCACCACCACCAGGAGGTCCACCCCAACCACAGGGAGTAGGTGAACATGGGAGAGCTCATCTCTAGGCATCTAAGGCCTATGATCATGGTTCTCCAGAGATTATTCAAGGTATGATCTACGTCTACTCCACCATAGTCGTAGTACTTATAGACACATGTGTCAGTCACTCTATCATTTCCATTACCCTCATTTGGAGCTCTGAGATTCCGACAGAGAATTTGGATTGATCCTTACGGCTAGAGACTCCTACGGGAGTGGATTCGACGATTACACACTAGTGTCGGTAGTGTGAGATTACTCTAGGAGGCGAGAGCTTTAGCTGGGATCTCCTAGTACCGGTGTCGAGGTCTTACGGTGTCATCTTGGGTATGGACTAGTTATCTACAGTCCATGATTAGATTGACTATATTAGTCCCAATGTGTGGTGTGTTCACACAGATGGGACCAGGTTTACCTTCACTGGCAAGAAGGGGGACTTTACATCATAGGACAGACTTACACGAAGGAGGGTGCAACCGATCACTCATTAGTTGGATTGCCTTATCCTCAGAGCAGTAGATGTGGAGAGTCCGAGCTATCCTGTAGTGGTGGACCAGTACACGAATGTCTTCCCTGATGATGTTCTAGGTCTACCCCCTCACATAGAGGTAGACTTTTACATTGAATTGTACCCGAGGTGACACCGATATCTACATCAGCATATCGGATGGCTCCCGCAGAGCTTCGTGAGCTGCGGGTACAGCTAGAGGACTTGCAGGTGAAGGGATTCATATGGCCCAGTGTTACTCCCTGGACAACCCTGATTCTATTCGCCAAGAAGGCGGATGGGAGATTGAGGCTTTGTGTTGACTATCGGTGCCTAAACCTGGTGATCATGAAGAACAAGTACCCACTCCCCATGATTAATGACCTTTTTGATCAGCTGAAGGGAGCACGGTTGTTCTCAAAAATAGACTTTATATCAGGCTATCACCAGCTCAAAGTTTGAGACAAGGATGTGTAGAATGTGGAATTCAGATTTCGGTACAACCACTATGAGTTCTTTTTTATTCCATTTGGCATAACCAACTCTCCAGTAGTGTTCATGGGACTCATGAATAGAAACTTTCCGCCATACCTTGATCTCTTTGTTGTAGTCTTCATTGAAACAATTCTGGTCTACTCGACTACTAAGGAGGATAATGCCTATCATTTTCATGTAGTACTAGACACACTCCGAGAGCACCATCTTTATTTTAATATCTCGAAGTGACAGTTCTTGATCTGAGAGGTTCATTTTCTGGGACATTTCATCTCGGAGTCTAGAGTTACAGTGGATCAAGCAAATATTGAGGTAGTACTTTCTTGGGAGCCACCTATGAGTGTGACAGAGGTACAGAGTTTCCTGAATTTGGATGGATACTACCAGAGGTTTGTACCAGACCTCTACAGAGTTGCAAGACCACTATCAGCCTTTATGAAGAAGGGGAAACACTTTTTGTGGTCAGAGAGATGCCAACAGATCATTCAGGAGCTGAGGTAGAGGCTGACTAGTGCCCCCATCTTGAGGCTTCCAGAGAAAGGCATAGGGTACGTAGTCTACTACGATGCATCAAGGACCTGACTCGGATGTGTCCTGATGCCGGAGTGAGCAGTGATCAATTATGGTTCTCGACATCTCAGACAACAATAGAAGAACTATGCTACCCATGGCCTAGAGTTAATAGCATTGGTCTTCGCCTTGAAGATGTGGTGACACTATCTGATGGGAGAGAGTTTTACCGTGTACTCTGATCACAAGAGTATCAGGTATATCTTCTCCCAGAAGGACCAGAACCCAAGACAGTGATGTTGGCTTGACTTCCTCGAAGACTATGACTTAAGGATAGTCTATACTTCTGGGAAGGGGAATGTTGTTTCAGATGCACTCAGCAAGAGATCGGGAATATAGATGCTAGGAGGGGCGATAGAGCAGCTGGCTGCTTTGTAGATATCATTTGTGTATAGAGATGGAGTAGCCTTCCTTCAGTCTCTTATAGTCACTCCCCGACTTCTTTAGCGAGTCAGGGAGGCACAACATGGGGATGATGACTGTGAGACACGACGTGCTCAGATCTCTACAGGGTAGGCACCTGATGGATTTTCTGAAGGTGGAGAGCACGTCATCCTCTTCATAGGATGTAATATGGTACTAGTGTCACTTCTGGAGGAAGTGTTGATGGAGTTCCACACATCCCCTCTAGCGGTACATCTAGTAGTGGTGAAGATGTACCAAGATCTCCAATGAGAGCACTGGTGACCGGGAATGAAGAAGGCATTTGCAGAGTTTGTATCTCGGTGCCTCACTTGTCAGGAAGTGAAGGCAGAGCACCATGTACCAATAGGCTTTCTTCAGCCTTTAAAGGTCCCAGAGTGGAAGTGGTATAGGATATCCATGGATTTTGTGATAGGAATTCCACGTACATCTAGAGGACATGACTCGATTTGGGTGATCGTTGACCGACTCACCAAGTCGGCCCCTTCCTACCGATCAGAGTGCAGGGTTCTGTAGAGATCTTGGGATGCCTCTATGTGTAGGAGAATGTGAGACTACATGGAGTACCTTCGACGATTGTATTCGATCGTGACACACGTTTTACTTACCGGCTATGGAAGGGGTTGCAGGAAGCTTTCAGGACACAACTTCATTTGAGAACCTCCTTCCATCCTTAGATGGATGGTCAGACCAAGTGGACCATTCAGACCCTCGAGGACATGTTGCGTGCTTGTGTCCTCGACTTCGGTCACAGCTGAGAGGATCACTTAACTTTGGTTGAGTTTACATAAAACAACAGCTATCACTCCACCATTGGGATGGAAACTTTTTGAGGCATTGTATGGGCGACCTTGCAGATCAACCTTGTGCTGGACTGGCCCAAGGGAGTCAACACTCATGGGACCAAAGATGGTACGGGCTACCATAGAGAATGTGAAGATCATCCAGGAGCAGATGAAGACTGCACCGAGAAGGTAGAAGTCATATGCCTACAGGAGACGGAGACCTCTGGAGTTCAAGGGTGGTGACCACATCTTTCTATGGGTCTCACCCCGTCGAGGTCTACGAAGATTTGGACGAGGAGGAAAGTTATCTCCGATATTCATCAGACATTTTCAGGTCCTCAGCAGAGTTGGTGAGTTGACATACCGCTTAGCTCTTCCACCTCAGTTGAACCAGGTGCATGACGTCTTCCATGTATCCCAGCTGAGGAGATACGTGCACGACCCTTCTCACATCATCGACCATGGAAATCTGGACGTTGACGATGGGGTGACTTTTACAGAGGTTCTAGTGGAGATTGAGGATCGACAGGAGTGAGTCCTTCGTGGACGGTCGATACCTATGGAGCGCATTCGCTCGCAGCACGGGAACCTCCAGGAGAGCACATGGGAGAGGGGAGCTCAGATGCATGCTCAGTACCCCAACTTGTTCCCTTAGTAACTATTTGTGGATTACGAGGACGTAGATTCCTGAGGTGGGGAGAATGTAAACACACGAAATTTCCATTTAATTTTTTTAAAAAATATAGGAGTTTTACAAGTCCGTGAAAATTGACGGTGTGTGATTCCAAGGCCCGGTGTGTCTAGAATCAATTTATGAAGTTTTTTCGGGTACGTTCAATTAATGTATGAGCGGGTTTTTTCTAAATTTTAAACTGGTGCTCGGAATTTAAAATCTGAGGGCACCGTTGAACTCGCAGCGCTGGTAGTCACTTAAGAATACTTTCACCTCGACGAAAATTGGTCAAGGGTAAAAGTTAGTTTTTGGGTTTTTCATGGAAATAATAAAATAAAATAAACCCATCTTTTATTTTATTTTATCTATTATAACCACCCATGTGGAAGTTGGAAGTGGGTACCACCACACCTTAACCTCCCATGAGATGTTATGGTGGTGGGGCCCACCCGAACCTAACCTCCCAAGAGAGGTTACAGTGTGGGTACCACAAGGGACTAAACCCCCCATTTAATTGAGGAAAACCTCTCAACTCCCTCATAAATGAGGGAGAGTCTATTGACCTCCCTTAACTTAATGGAGCCACCCCTCCCTCTTTTAATGGTGTCAACCCTCCCCCTTTAATTAATTAATCCATCTCATTTAATTAAATGCTACAATTTGAATTTTAAATCCATCAAACTAAATAATAGATAATATATTATTTGGAGGGGCTATCTTTTCATTTTTTGGAAAAAGGTTGGAAAAGGAGGATTAGATATCTTGGGAGAAAACTCTCCAACAAAGAATGCTCTCCCAACAACACTCCACCGATGAAGAACGACCTCAACTCCTACCTTCTTCCTTAGAACCTCCTTCGATGTAGGACATGTTCTTCAACAACAAAATGATATCTTCCTTCTCGCGCCAACGTCGACGAACAATGAACAAGGTAGGGATTTTATTTAAGTTTGATATTATTTCATTTTTTATTTCCTTCTAAAAAAAAGAACGCAGACAAAATTATTATCATGTTGATCCACAGATGTTTTTCCTTGCGGGTTGGGAATATATTTTTAACGAGGGATTATTGGAGTTGATGTTTTTAAGAAATCTTCCATGATTATTCTCTGTTTATGTTCTTGATGAACTGATTTCTACCTCCCTAAACACAGAGGGTGCGATCCAAACTAACATGGAACGACCCCCCTCTATCATTATACTTTGTGATGTTCTTCGGAATGGAGATGAGGTGACGAGACGACGAAGGCGATGAAGGCAACCTGCGCCGCCCCCGCGATGCTTCGGCACCCTGGCCGAATCGGCTCCGCCGCCCCGAGTCAAACCGCACTGCACGCCGGTTTCCGACCCGCCCCAGCCGCGCCACCTGCCGGCCGAACCGGCCTGAGCCTCACCACACCCTGGTCGCACCGCCCCTCGGCCGTATCGGCTCCTGGCCGCCTACGCCCTTTTAGCCGAACTGGGCCTCACGATGCCCTCTTGAGCCGCCACCGGCCTCCTGATCCCCAGCCGAGCCGGCCTCAGCACGCCCTCACAGTGCCCTAGCCGATCTAGCCTCCTTGCTCCCTCATGGTGCCTCAGCCGAGTCCGCCTCTGCGCACCCTCGTGGCGCCCCGGCGGCGCGGGCCTCCGCACGCCCTCGCGGCGCCCCTGCTGAGCTGGCATCCACACGCCCTCACAGCGCCCCGACCGAGCTAGCCTCCACGCACCCCTCGCTGCGCCCTCTGGGACGAGCCGCCATCGCGGCACCCTCCAGGCCAAGCTGCCCTCGCTGCGACCCGCGACCGGTCCGTGCCCTCGCGACCGGTCCGCGCCCTCACGGCCCTCCGCACCCTCGCGGCCTGCTTGCCTGGTCCCTACGGGCCGGGCCGAACCTAACAAGCTGGCCCACCAAATAGGTCAGGACAGACCCACCAGGTCAGGCTAGGTGGACCCATACCGGGTCGGCCCAAACGGGGTCAGGCCGGGTCGGTCCGACCAGGTCGGTCCAACTGGGTCGGAGCGGACCTGGGCCCACTACGACCCTTTACTTTCTTTTGCCATATCTTTGGCACCGGAAGTCCATTTGACAAACCTTCAGTGGATCAAGTAATCTTGGAACATTACAGTTTCTTTGAGTATACCCCACTAGAGTTTGGGGTATAGTTGAGATACTGTTAGGTTGGATCGTGCACGAATCCAACTGGGCCCCCGGGACTAAAAGGCTAATAACTCATAGACCGGACGTCTGATTAATGCGTCGTCTGTTGCGTTGAGTCCCCTATGACATGGAATATCTTTATGAAACTTCTTCATGGGACTTCGTGATAGTTGGAGTATCGACCAGTAGATCGTGGAGTAGATCTTTCCAGTGACGAGCGAGTAGAGTGTGGAGACCTAATAGCTAGTTGAGACCTGACAACTGCTGACTGTTTTACTTGGACATATTCTACTAGACCAGTGGGGAGTGCCTTGTTGTGGTGGAAGACCCATGGTGGAGGAGCAAAATCTGTGTGGCACGGCAGACCCATGGTACTCGACAGGAGGAGTACGTCTGCAGGCTATGAGGGGGATCGCCTGGGTGTGGCGGCAGACCCGCGGTGGGGAGCACCTTGGTATGGTAGCAGACCCACAATACTCAAGAGGAGGAGTACCTCAGCAGTCCAAGTTTAGTGGTAAGTGCACTTGGTGACGCGGCAGGCCCACTGTACATGATTGAGGAGGATTTCTCCAGCAACCATGGTTTTGTTAATGTGAATAAAAATCCTGGTTGAGCTGAGTCAGTACTTTTGTGTTTTCCTCATGATTGAGATGGATCACTTGATAACTTGGGTATATGTATGGGCATATACCTAAGAAAGGTTATCTATTGATTTCATACTTTGTGGTTTATCCTTGTTGGATTTTGTGAGACATTGAGGATCTTGGGGTCTCTACTAAGTATCTTTATACTCACCCTTTCATGGGATATGCCCACACCATGTAGTGTTGGATGCAGACAACTGACAGCACTGACTAAGGCTAAGAGTACCAGGACTGGACGGTACCCGGAGGTGGACCTTATGACGATTCAGTACATGGTGGAGAATTACAGACATGGAGTGATGAGGAGGCTATCTATACCTACCCTTCAGGTAGAAATCCTGGATGATGACTCAGCAGTTATTTTTCCTTTCTTCAGTTGTACTTGTACTTCTAGTTCCTTGTACTTTACAGTTGGGCTTGAATTTCCGACCCTTTTAACTTCTCAGCACTCTTTTGTTATACAGTTTACCTAGTGTTTTTTATTCAGTTGTGTGCTCTGTTGTGTGCATTTACAGGTTATAAAGGCAATGCCTTCCCAGTTTTAGGGAATTACGCCTTTGGTGCTAGTCACCATCCCCTAGCCTATGGAAGGCAGGCTTGAGGTAGTCATGGAACGGGCCCCGGGGAACGGGTCATGGCATGAATCCATAAAATAAATAATGCATGGAGATAAATAAATAAATAAATGACCCAATCATGAGCTTATCTCATGGTTTATTTAATGAGAAGACATTAAATCAACCTTTAACCTAGGGGGAATAACTCGTATTGTCATTATTAGCATGAGTTACAGTATTCCACTTATCCACCTGTGTATCTTCTATGTTGGAATCATTATGGTTTCATCTTGAACAATCTCCACATTCCATGGGAACTCTATTAATTTCATGTATTTATAACTCACATGCAAGTTATGGGAGAAAAAGTATTGGTTAAAGGGGATTATATAAATAGACATGGAAATGTAGGTCCCACATAATAATAGAGGGAGGGATTAATGACAAGGAATCAAATTTAATTTAATAATATATAATTACAAACACATGAAATAAATTAAATTAAAACATCTAACACATACATAGGTCATGTTCAAGATCATTAATGGTCATACATACAATTTATACACAAAATATAATGACTAACATGAATTTATTATTTATTATTTATTATTAAGATAAACATGATTGAATTAATTAATTGATAAATTAATTAATTTTATTTTATATTAATGACCATCTAAATCATCTTGGAGATAACCATCATAAACCCGTTAATGGAAAAAATGAAAAAACCAACAGTTTCATATTTATTACAATAAATTGATTGAGCATTTAAAATTATTTAAAACCATTATAAAATTATCAAACCCTAAAAGTTTCAATCAAATCGATAAGGTTTTAATGATGAAATTTTTAATTAAATGTAATTTTTAATTATTTAATTAATTATAAAACTACACATCATATATTTTCCAGCTACACTTTGTGTACCTCAGTTTTCATGTATCCGGATTACATGCTTGGCGCTTCATCATGTTGACTTGGCCAGACTACATGGTATGTACATGCTAGATACACATCGTGTATCTGATTTATATGTGGCTAAGATTCTCACTTGGGTATTTTATGTGTATCTTAGAAGGATCACATGGAATGTACATGTTAGTTACACATTGTGTATCCCTTATCTTGTGTGTTTTATTTTCTCACCAAGTGGCTCGGTGTGTATTTCAGAAATGGGAAATGATGAACTACACATCATGTTCACCGAATACATGTCGTGTATATCATAAACACACTAGGCTTTCAGTATCACATGGTTTTACCATGTATAATGACCACACAGATTTCATGATTTATAATGCCAACCTATTCAGAATACACGGCATGTACACTAGCTATACACCATGTACTCTAACATCTTGTGCGCCAAGATGGACTGGTCTACACATAGTGTTAAATAAATGCTCCATGTGTAATTAACTACTTAGTGTGTCTTGTATCCCTTGGCATATCCAAGTGTATTGAAAATGGGTACAAGGTGTGTACTCCAGCTACACACCGTGTAACCCTATTTTACCAGCCAAAAATTTGGCACATCCCGATGGCATCTCCAATCATTATTCAAATGTTCTTATACCTTTAATAAAATTAAAAACTAAACAAACATGATTAATATTTCAATAACATGTTAATTAAAAACTTATTAATGAATAAATAATATGAAATTAAAACATTCAACCAAGATTTTCTATTGATCAATAATCAAATAAATAATTATAAATTTAGAATGTGACATATCTGATACCACTTATAGGATTTGGGAACTATGAAAGTGTAAGGTTTTGGGTGATATATTAAAATTTATTTTAATATTTATTTCTCAAAACCCCAATATAAGATCTTTCTTGTTAAATTTTTAATTAGTTTATTTATATCGGTAGAATGAAAATAACATGGCAAAAAATATTTATTTGATGTAAATGTTGATCATCTAAAAATACTATTTTGGATTGCCTTTGTTGTACTATGAGGGTCTAAGGATACAATCACTCTACCAATGATCCACACATGATCCTTTGATCTCCAAGAAACTCTAATCGATCTCTGGGTGTTATCATGGTGAATCGATTATATTGCTTTGTTAGTTTTTATCGCTCATCCTTCAGTATTGAAGTAATCTCTCTTTCATTTATCATTATTCAGAAGGAGAGAGAAGGAGGTGTTGATATAGACCATTTTGTGGGCAATAATTATTTATTTTTGATTGCACACCCTACACAACATACATAATCGTCTATTTATAGATCTAGGGTTTAGGTTATAATATTATTTAATTTCATTTCAACCCTTAAAAAATATTATAACTTTTAATAAACCCCAAAACTCATAATAATAATACTGATATTTTTATTATTAATAATATTTTTTTTGTGTGGAAAATTTCAGAATAAAAAGTATTATTTAACTAACTTGTTAATTAGTATTTTTCACGAGACATGACCTTAGTCTATTTGAACACCTCTAGCATTTATTAAATATTAAAATAGATATTAAATATTATATTCGTCAATAAATATTTTCAATCTATAAAATGTAAATAAAATATTTCTTATTATTGAGAATACTATTTATTATATTAATTAAATTCACTTAGAATTTAATCAATATCATCAGTAACACTTAGTGTGTGACCCTATAAGATTTTTTCTCATTGTCATTAGGTGGGATTCCCTAAGGTCCAAGGTTACTGTCAATAAATGTTTCAAGGCACCCAAGGGAAATAACTTAATTTCACAATGATGAAAACCACATATGAACTCTCACTATGTGATATAATGTCATGACTCGTCCCCCGGGGCTCATGTCGTGACTACCCCAAACACTCCTTCCATAGGCCAGGGGTTGACGACTAGCACCAAAAGGCATATTCCCTAAAACGGGAAGGCATTGACTTTAAACCTGGACAAATACACGGTCCGAGAACACAACAAGAAGTAACTGTGAAGTAAATAGTTGTAGTAAAAGAGTTTATAAAGTAAAAGGGGTCGGAATAAAAGCTCAACTGTAAAAGTACATGTATGTCTGGAAGTACAGTATAGCTAAAAGAAAAGGGAAAACAGCTACTGGGTCATCCTCCGAAGTTCCAACATAAAGGGTAGGTATAGATCGCCTCCACTGCACTCCACATCCGCTCGTCTCCTCTACGTCACGTCATGCCGAATGGTCCACCTATGAGCACTGTCTAGTCCTGGATGCCCCATCCTCGATCAATGTTGTATGTTGTCTACATAACACACAACAAGGTGTAGGTGAATCTTGTGTTGGGGTGAGTATAATGATACTCAGTAGGGACCCCGAGACCCCGAAGGTCACCTAGAGTTCCACAAAGAAAATCCACAGTGTAACACCATGAAGGTAGATTACCACACAGTTAAACCACCACATAGAATAACCTCAATCACAAACACACGGTAAATATAGCTCACACTAGGATTTATTCTAGGGGTAGTAACAAGTAACATCCCCAGTCACAACGTCCAATGCCTCAGCTGCTGGAGAACTCCCCCTAAATCGAGTACAGTGGGCCTTTCAGGTCACTCTGAACCACTTCCCACTAACCTTGAACTATTGAGGTACAACTCCCCATCGTATACTGTGGGTCTGTCGGGTCACACAGAACCACCCACCCCCATCGTGGTTTACTAAGGTACTCCTCCCCATCGCGTACCGTGACTGTTCCCCACTAGGGCCTGCCAGGTCACACAGAACCACCCACCCCCATCCTGGTCTGCAAAGGTACTCCTCTCCATCACGTACTGTGGCCGTCGAGTCACTATGAGTCAAAAATTCAGCAGTCATCTGGTCTCAGCCAGTCGCAGGGTTCCGTACATAGTGCGCTTGGGACAACCGCTCCCCAAGACATCAGTCATATCTCAACTAGAAGTAAGTCTCACAAATATGTAACTCGATGATCCTTCAAGTCATAAGGGTTCCAATGCAATAGGCGGAACATCCGTAGGATGCTCAGTCTGTGCGTTATTGGCATTTCAGTGCCAAGGGCCCAGTTAGATTCAGGTGTGATCCAACCCGGCCATACTCCAAGTTTCTCTGAAACTCTAATCGAGTAAGCCAAAGGACTATCTCTCTCCAAGTGCCCCAACCCCATAGACGGTTCATCAAATGGGCGTTCGGTTCTCAAGTTAAGGTCATTTGAGTGTTTACGGGCCCGGTTGGGCCTAGGTCTGGTCTGACCTAGTCGGACCAACCCGACATGACCCGGTTTGGGCTGGGTCGAGGTCGCCGAGGTCCGATGGGCCAATGTTCAGTTCAGTCCAGCCCACAAGAGGGGTGGCCTGGCCAGAATAGGGTGGCCCGCAAACAGGCGGCCCTATCTACATGGGGGTAGTGGCCTACTAGGGCAGCGGCTCGGTCTAGGGGCGGCGGCCCGCTCAGGCAGCGACCCAGTCTGAGGGTGGTGGCTCAGTCCAAGGGTGGTGGCTCGGCTCCGAGGGTGGCAGCCCAGCTCGAGGGTCATGGCCCAGCTTGAGGGCGGCAACCCGGCTCGAGGGTGGAAGCCCGGTCCGAGGGTCATGGGCTGCTCTAAGGGGGGTAGCCCAGTGTGACGATAGCAGCCCAGCTCGATGGCGGTGGCCTGACTCAAGGGCAGCGGCCCGGCCTGAGGGCGGCAGCCCAACACGAGGGTGGGGGCCCAGCCCGAGGGTGACGGCCCGACTCGAGGGAGGCGGTCTGGCTCAAGGGAGACAGTCTAGCTCTAGGGCAGTGGCCCAGCCTGAGGGCGGCGGCCTGGCCTGAGGGCAGTGCCTCGGCTCGAGAGCGGAAGCCTGGTTTGGTCCGACGTGGGGGGGGGGGGGGGTACCCCCGGTCTCCCAGATTCCCGAACGGCCTAAATGTCGTTCGGTTGGCAAGGTGGCAGCACCGCGTGGGCTTCGCTCGGTCACCGTGGAACCCACTAGAGTCCGGTTCGGCCTCCTCTGTGGCTTCGGCCGTGACTTCCTTTCACTGGTGTCACGGTTGTCGCGCCTCCTTCCTTCATACAGTCGGCTGTCATGTCGGCTACCTCCTCTGTTTTCTGTGGCTGACAAGTCGTGGCACTCCTCTTGCGGCGTGCGTCGAAGCACTCGTGGTCTTCCATGGTGGCGCAAGGATGTAACAAATATAGCGGAGGGTTTAGTTTGGGTTCGTTAGGCCTACACCCTCCAAATTAGCTCGTAACACAAGGGGGTTAGGGGTTTAATAACAATTGAATTAAACAACAAGATAAACCCCACAAGATACCCCGCAATAACCTCTCACAAAGACTAAAGAATCACGGGTCCACCCATTAGTCGGTTGACCCACATTCTTCGTATAAATTCATGAATAGGGAAGGGGGAACAAGAAGACACAAATGAAAAAATAACCCCCTACCTTTAATGTTGGAGAGCGCACACGGTTGAGGGAGTCTCGTTGTTCATCATACCTGTAATAAGTTGTCCTCACCGCTGCTAGAATGTCAAACTCCGGTTCAGGGTTTCTATGTCGCACATCACCTTCTGCTGGGGTTAGCTTCATCCTCTAAGGGCTCAACATTATGGCACTCCAACAGAACTTCATTTCTTGGTGAAGCTTGTTTGATACCCCTCCCCCAAGCCCTATATTTATAGGAGAGGGGGAGAGTAAGTAATGACACGAGGAGTTAATGGGGCTCATAAATTAGGAGGCTTCCTAATTTCTCTAATGACGTCATTACTTAAGGTTGGAAGGTTAAACAATTTAATGGCTTGACACACCACCAACCCCACCCTTTAATTGGTATGTTGGAGGTTTATGAAATAAAATAACAAAAAGTATTTTATTTCATTCCATTTAAAAAAAAGTTGCAAAACTTAACTTTTTCTCTATAACTACTATGGTCAAAGTAAATACTCCCTTAAGTGAATCCTAGCGATGCAGATTCAATGGTTCAATCATATTTTTAATCTAAGAAACTGTTCAAAAGTTAGAAATTTCTGCTCACGCGTTTATTGAACGTACCAGAAAAAAAAATCAGAAATTCATTCCGGGCACACCGGGCCTCGGAATCACACGTCGTCAATTTTCACATACTCATAATAATTCCATATAATTAAAAAACATTACATGAAAAAATCCAAGTCTTTACATTCTTCCCACCTTATGGATTTATGTCCCCAAAAGCCACAATATAGACTAATTAAACAAATGGGGGTACTGAGCACGAATCTGAGCCTCCGGGTCCCATGTGCTCTCCAGAGGTTCCTGTGCTACCAGTGAACATGCACCATAGGTATCAACCGCCCATGAAGGTACCTCTCTTGTCAATCCTCTATATCTACTGGAACCTCCATAAATGTCACCCCATTATCTAAGTCCAGCTCGCCATGATCGATGACGTGAGATGGGTCATGCACATATCTCCTCAGCTGGGATACATGGATGACGTCATGCACCTTCTCCAACTGCGGTGGAAGTTCCAAATGATATTCCTCCTCTCATATCCTCTGAAGTATAATAAATGTCCTGATAAAAATTTGTGATAACTTTCCATTTAGGCCAAATTTCCGCAGTCCCCGTCAAGAATAGGCTCAAAAGAAAACGTGGTCCCCCTCCTAGAACTCCAAAGGTCTCTGTATTTTATCTGCATATGACTTATGTCTACTCTATGTAGTCTTCATCTGCTCCTGGATGATTTGCACCCTCTTAGTGGTAGCTCATACCAACTCTGGACCCAGAAGTGCTAACTCCCCTTGGTCTGTCCAGCATAGAGGTGATCGACAGTGTTGGCCGTATAAGGCCTCGAATGGTGTCATACCAATGGTGGAGTGATAATTGTTGTTGTATGCGAACTCCACCAAGGACAAGTGATCCTCCCAACTGCGGCCAAAATCTAGGATGCGTGCACAAAGAATGTCCTCAAGTGTCTGAATGGTCTGCTCTGTCTAACCATCCATCTGAGGATAAAAGGTGGTTCTCAAACAAATCTGAGCTCAGAACGCTTCCTGCAATCCCTTCCACAACATGCATCACGGTTTGAGATGATCATCATTTTCACCCCATGAAGGTGCATGATCTCCTGTATGTAGAGGCATCCCAATCCCTCTACTGATCCCTACTCTCAGATAGGTAGGAAGTGGGACAAATTGGTGATTCAGTCAATAATCACCCATATGGAATCATGTCCCCTGGACATATGTGGAAGATCTGTCACAAAGTCCATGGAGATCTCACCCCACTTCCACTCTGGAACCTCTAGTGGTTGAGCTAAGCCTACTGGAACCTAATTCTCAACCTTCACTTATTGACAAGTGAGGCATCGTGAAACAAACTCTTCAACTGCATTCCTCATCCCTGGCCCTTAGTACTGATGTTGTAGGTCCCGGTATATCTTCACCACACCAGGATGTACTGCCAGAGGGAATGTATGGAACTCCCTCAAAACCTCCTCCCGTAGCTCCACCGGTACCATGGTATGTCCTATGAAGAGAATGATGTTCTCTCCACCTTCAAAAAAATCTATCAGGTGCCTACCCTGAGGATATCTGAGCACATCGAGGCTTGCAGTCAGTGTCCCCAAGCTGTGACTCCCTAACTCGCTGAAGGAGTTGGGGTGTGACTATCATAGAATGAAGGTATACTGCTCTACCTCTATCCATTAAGGATATATGCAATGCGACTAGTTGCTCTGTCGCCTCACTCAACAACTGCAGACCAGACCTCCTGTTGAGTTTATCTGCTACCATGTTCCCCTTCCCTGGAGTATAGACTATCTAAAATTCATAGTCCTAGAGGAACTCTATCCACCGTCGTTGTCTCAGGTTCAGGTCCTTCTTAGAGAAGATATACCTGAGACTCTTGTGATCATAGTAGACTGTAAAACGGTTTCCCATCAAGTAATGATGCCACATCTTCAAGGAAAATACCACTGCTGCTAACTCCAGGTCATGGGTAGCGTAGTTATGGTCATGCTGCCTCATCAGTCTTGAACCATAAGCAATCACTGCTCGCTTCTACATTCGGACACATCCAAGCTCAGTCCCTGATGCATTGTAGTAGACCACATACCCAACGCCCTCTTCTAGCAGCCTCAATATGGGGTCCCTCATTAGTCTCCGTCTCAGCTCTTAAAAATTCCGTTGGCATCGCTTCATCCATAGGAAAGATTTACCCTTCTTTTTCAAAGCTGACAAGGGTGATGAAACTCTAGAAAATTCATGAATGAATCTACAGTAGTATCCATCCAACCCCAAGAAACTCTTCACCTCTTTCACGATCCTGGGTGGATCCCAAGCTAGCACAACATATATCTTCTCTAGATCCACTACAAATTCAACCTCTGAGATAACATGTCCCGGAAAGTGGACCTCTCGTATCTAGAACTGGCTCTTCAAGAGTTTACCATAAATCTGGTGCTCTTGGAGTGTATCCATAACTATCTGTAGATGATAGGCATACTCCTCCTCCATCGCCAAGTATATCAAGATCTCATCAATGAACACCACCACAAAGCAATCGAGGTATGGCTGAAATATCATGTTTATGAGTACCATGATCACTACTGGGGTTTTGTTCATGCCGAAAGGCCTAACCAAGAAGTCATAATGTATATACCAACATCTGAAGGCCATTTTCTACACATCCTCATCTTGTATCCTGAGCTGATGATAGCCAGATTGGAGTTCTATCTTCGAAAACCAACGATCTCCCTTCAGCTGATTGAAAATATCATCAATCATTGGGAGTGGATACTTGTTCTTAATGGTCACCTATTTCAGGTGTCGATAGTCCACACATAGTCTTAAACTCCCATCTGCCTTCTTGGTGAACAAAATCAGGGCTGACCATGGAGAAACACTCAGTCTTATGAACCCCTTTTCCTGCAAGTCCTCCAACTGTACATGTAACTCACAAAGCTCTGTGGGAGCCATCCGATATGATAATGTAGATATATGTGTCATCTTAGGGTAAAATTAGATGTAAAAGTCTACTTCTTTGCAAGGAGGTAGTCCTAGAACATCATCAGGAAATACATCGGCATACTGGTCCATCACTGCAGGATAACTCGGACTCTCAACATCAACTACTCTGAGGGTAAGGCTAGCCAACTAATGATTAATTGGTTGTGCCCTCCTCTTGGTAAGTCTATCATGTTCTGTAAAGGTTCCCTTCTCTCTGGTGAAGGAAAAACTGGTCTCGTCCATGCGGACACACCGCACTTTGTTCCTAATACAATCAATATGAGCATAGACTGTGGATAAACAATCTATACCCAAGATGACATCGTAAGGCCTTGACACTGATACTAGGAGATCCCAGCCAAAGCTCTCACCTCCTAGAGTAATCTCACACTGCCGACACCAGTGCATAATCATCGAATCATCTCCTATAGAAGTCTCTAGTTGTAAGGATGGTGCCAACGGCTCCACCGAAATCTCCAAGCTCCGAATGAGGGTCATGGAAATGAAAGAGTGACTGACACCTGTGTCAATAAGAACTACAGCTAGGGTCGAGTAGACACATATTGTACCTATAATCATATCTGGAGAACTTTGGTCGTAGGCCTCAGCTACCTAGAGCTAATCGCTTCCCTGTCCTCATGCTCCATGTGGTCAGGGTGGACCACCTGGCAGTGGTGGTGGTAGAATCTCAAATTTCCACCCACCACCTACTACACGGCTAGATCCTCTGCCATGTCCTCACTACTACAAAAATGGGCAAGGGCTGCGCTTCACTTTTATCAGTGCTAAAAAAAGTTCTAATATATGGGGCCTTTATCAGAGCTAAAAAAAGCACTGATAAATGGTCTCTTTTATCAGTGCTAAAAAAAATCGCTGATATAGGCCCCTTTATCAGCGCTTTTTTTAGCGCTGATAAAGGCCCCCCCTATATCAGCACTTTTTTTAGCGCTGATAAAGGGGACCCATTTATCAGCGCTTTTCCTGAGCACTGATAAATGTTAGGTTTCAAAAAATTTATTTTTTCATGAAAAAAAATATTTTGTTATATAAGTATATTTATATTGATATAAATACAATATATATTTTTTAAATATGTTATAGATACGTATAAATAGACTATTACATTTAGTATATAATAAATTTAGTGAAAATGGATTCAAAATATTTTAAAAAATTATTATTAATTAATAATATTCTAATTATTATCGATTAAAAATCATTTAATAACAATTTCAGGACACAAAAAAATCAAAACAATTAATAAAAGATCTAAAATATGTTGACAATGTAACTCAAACTTCAAACGACCATAACTTTTGATCCGAGTGTCCGTTTGAGCTCTAAAACATATCCAATAGAAGCCTGCGATGAGCTCTACGCACTGGTGACACAACAGAAGATTGTTTCACATTTTTCAAGCCCAAAAATGTCCTAGAAGGCCTCAAAAACTGAGTTTTTAGTCGGCATACTGCGATTTGTTAACATTCAAACAAGTATAACTTTTGATCTGGATGTCCGTTAGGCATGTACCACATATCATATCGAAGATTGTTTCATTTTATTTGATTTGAATAGTTGTAGAGTTGAAACGGCCTTCTGGATTATAAGTTGTGGTCATTTTAACATTCTATGGCTTTTCAAA
This sequence comes from Viscum album, assembly GCA_963277665.1. Classification (NCBI taxonomy): domain Eukaryota; kingdom Viridiplantae; phylum Streptophyta; class Magnoliopsida; order Santalales; family Viscaceae; genus Viscum; species Viscum album. Next base: position 511,828,278 of record OY728163.1, on the reverse strand, counting down.
TACACATATATATGTATTTATTCGTAAATATATATGTGTCTGTGTGTGTGTGGGTGTCTATGTGTGTGTCTGTGTGTTTTATATATGTATATATGTATGTATTTATTTATTTACTTACTTATAAACACACATCAAAAACATATTTTTTCATAAATTTATTTAAAAATAATCTTTATAAGTACATTTTATGGCTTTTCAAATACACATATATATGTATTTATTCGTAAATATATATTTTTGTGTGTGTGTGTCTCTCTCTGTGTGTGTCTGTGTGTTGTATATATCTATGTATGTATGTATGTATGTATGTATTTATTTATTTATAAAGTCACATAAAAAACATATTTTTTCATAAATGTATTTAAAACTAATATTATAAGTATATATTAATATACAAATAAATATACGTATAAAAATTTATAGCTAAAAATATATATGTAAATATATTAATATACAAATTAATATATATATATATATACTAATATATGAATAAATATATTTATATTAATATGAATCTATATCAATATTTGAATAAATATAACTATTTATATATAGATATATCATTAAATAGAGAAAAAATGAAATGGCATAATGGTAAAGGTGGAGCCACGAAAGGGGGGAGGTCCCGGGTTCGAGTTCGGGTGGAAGTGAAGGGGGTGCGCGCGTATGAGGATGCACGGGAAGGGCAGCACACGGGAGACCTCCTAGCGCTGATAAAGGGTGTGTGAAGCGCTGATAAAAGCACTCCTCCGTACTATTTTTAATTTTTTTATTGTTTTTTATTTTTTTGACCTTTATCAGTGCTTTATAATCGCTAATAAAGGCCCATTTTATCAGTGCTAAAAAAACACTTATAAAGGGGTCTTTTATCATTGGTTTTTTAGCACTGATAAAAGCGTCCCTTATTAGAGCTTTTCGGAGCACAGATAAAAGGGACCCCCCTATATTAGCGCTGAGCTTTATAGTGCTTTTTTAGTGCTATTAAAGCCCTTTTTTAGCGCTAATATAGGCCGTTTTTTAGTAGTGGATCCACCCTATATACCTCCTCGCTCGAACCTCTACCTCTGCCTCGGTGGTCCCTCGACCGTCTGCTGGTCGTCGGTATGATGGGTTGGGCAGTCGCGAGCCATATGGCCCTGCCCACTGCACGTGTAACACTGTGTTCCACACACCTGTCTCCCTCTACCTTGTGAGCCTCACACCTCTAACCCTGCATCTCGGGGTCATCCACCAAGAGGTCTGGTCCACTTGGACCTCTATCTTATCTACTTACTGCCTCCTGTAGATGACTCAGCTACTTTACGTTCAGTGGTAGCTCCTGTTGTTGGTGCCTACTCAGCTAGGAATCTCTCCACCAAAAGTGCTTGCTCAAGCACCCCAGCCTGTGTCAGAATTATTAATGATACCATAGATGCTATGATCTCCCATCAGAGACCCTTATCAAAGGTCTGTCCCCTAAAGAAAGGGTCTCGTACCATATCTGTGGAGTAGCGAGAGAGATCAGTGAACCTCGCTGAGTACTAGGCCACTGTCATGCTGCCCTGTTGTATGTGCAGCTGCTCCAGTATACGCACAAAGTGTAACATCTCTGAGATGAACTCTTCCTTGAAAAGGCCCTCAAATTATTCCTAAATGAGGGTCGCCTCATTGTGTATCTGGAGCATCAGGCTCCACCATCCCCCTGTTGCTGCCTGAAAAAGGCGGGCTGCCAGGATCACCATAAAATCAGTTGGTGTCCCAACTAACTGAAAAACTTTGGCCACAGCCTCCGGCCAGTCCTAATCCACTTGAGGGTCCATCTCTCCTCAAAAAATCTGAGGCCTCTGCCGTTGGAACTCATAAAACATGCTCAGTCGGCAGGCAGCCTCTTCTAGAGGGGCTAGTGGCAACAACTGCCCAATGGGAAGTGGTGATGCTGGTACACCACCCGAAGGTGCTAACACCATGAGAGGGACCTACACCAAGGCCTCATCGCTCGGTGGGCCTTCATCACTTACTCTCTTTGGAAACCTAGGAGGCTGTCTTCATGGCGGCATCCTGAAAATAAACAGGTGTGCCATGGTTAAAAGTTATACCTAGTGAGCTGACTCAAGAAAACACAAGAAAGACTTTTTAAAACACATGCAATCAATGTTTCTTTGCACTGAGTCAGAAATCAGAATTCAGGGTCCAACTTTATGGATACGTTGGCCACTACACCAACACTAGACTCCCTAAACTGAAAACCACACTCAAAACACTTAACACTTTTTCCACAGAAAAGATTAGAGTCCCAGTTCTTCGATATAAATGAACTCCTCTAATACCACTTTGTCGTGACCCGTCCCCCGGGACCCATGCTGTGACTACCCCAAGCCCCCCTTCCATAGGCTAGAGGATGGACACTAACACCGAAAGGCATATTCTATAGAATGGGAAATAATTGACTTTAAACCTATACAAACACACGGTTCGAGAACACAAAAAGAAGTAACTGTGAAGTAAACTATTGTAGTAAAAGAGTGCTGAAAGTAAAAGGGGCTAGAATACAAGCCCAACTATAAAAGTAAAAGTACAACTGGAATTACAGTAAAACTAAAAGAAAAAGGAAAAATAGATATCGGGTCATCCTCTGAGGTTCCTACCTGAAGGGTAGGTACAGATCACCTCCAATGCACTCCACGTCTGCTCGTCTCCTCTACGTCATTTCACGCCGAATGGTCCACTTTCGAGCATCGTCCAGTCCTAGATCCCTCATCCTCGATCAATGTTGTACGTCTTCTACACAAGACACAACATGGTGCGAGCTAATCCCGTTTAGGGGAGAGTATGAAGATACTGAGTAGGGACCCCGAGACCCCGAAGGTCTCCTAGAGTTCCACAAAAAAACACAGGGTAACACCACAAAGGTAGATTACCACATAGGTAAACCACCACATAGCATAACCTCAATCACAAGAACATGGTAAAGACAACTCACGATAGGATTTATTTTAGGGTTGGTAACAAGTAACATCCCTAGTCACAATGTTTAATTCCTCAAATACTAGATAAATCCCCCTCTATCGAGTACAGTGGGTCTGCCGGGTCACTCTGATCCACTTTCTACTAACCATGAAAAACTGAGGTACACCTCCCTATCATGTACTGTGGGTTTTCCGGGTCACACAGAACCACCCACCCCCATCGTGGTCTGCTAAGGTACTCCTCCCCATCGCGTACCACGACTACTCCCCACCGTGGCCTGCCAGGTCACACAGAACCACCCACCCCCACCGTGGTCTGCAAAGGTACTCTTCCCCATCACGTACCGTGACTGTCTAGTCAATATGAGTCGAAAATTTAGTAGTCTTCAGGTCTCATCCGGTCATAGGGTTCCGTACATAGTACGCTTAAGAGAACCACTACCCAAGCCATCAGTCATATCTCAACCAGCATGAAGTCTCAGGAAGATTTAACTTGATGATCCTCTAAGTCATAAGGGTTCCAATGCAACAGACAACACGTCAGTCAGACACCCAGTCTATGTGTTATTGACATTTCAGTTCCGAGGGTCCGGTGGGATTTAGGTGAGATCCAACCCGACCATACTCCAAGTTTCTTCGAAACACTAATGGAGTATGGAAAAAGGATTTTCCCACTCCAAGGGTCTTAACTACATAGACGGTTCATCAAACGGGATTCTGGTTCTCAAGTTAAGGTCCTTTGAGTGTTTCTGGGCATGGTTGGGCCCGGGTCCAGTCTGACCCGGTCAGACCGACTCAGCCCGAACCGGTTTGGGCTGGGCTGAGGTGGTATCGGTCTGTTGGGCCGATGTTCAGTCTGGACCACAAGGGGGAAGCCTGCAATGGAAACCTACAAAGGGGTGGCCCAGTCCGTGTGCGGCGGTGGCCTGTTAGGGAGGAGGCCTGCTGGGGCAGCGGCCCACTAGGGCGTAGCCTGGTCTGAGGGTAGTAGCTCGGTCCGAGGGGGGTATCCCGAATTCGAGGGTGGCAGCCCTACTCGAGGGTGGCGGTACGGATCAAGGGTGGTGTCCCGGTCTGAGGTCGGAAGCCCGCTCCGATGGAAGAAGCCCGCTCCGAGGGCGGCGGCCCGCTCTGAAGGTGGTGGCCCGGCATGAGGGTCGCGGCCCGGCTCGAGGGCGGTGGCCCAGATTGAGGGCGGCGACCCGACTCGAGGGCAGCATCCCCACTTGGGGGTGGAGGTCCGGCTCAAGGGCAGCGGCCCAGCTCGAGGGGGGCGGCCCGGCTTAAGGGCGGTGGCCCAAATCCAATGGCGGCGACCAGGTTCGGTCCGACGCGGGGGGGGGGGGGGTGTAACCCCCTGGTCTCTCAGATTCCCAAATGGCCTGAAGGCCGTTCGGTTGGTGAGGTTGCGGCACCCCGTGGGCACCGCTCAGTCGTCGGGGAACCTGCTAGAGGCAGGTTTGGCCTTCGCCACAGCTTTGGCCATGGCTTCCTTTTGTTGGCAGCGCATTGGTTGCACCACCTTCCTTCCCACAACTGGCTGTTGTTCTGGACACCTCCTCCATTTGTCACGGCTGATGAGCCACAGCCCTCCTCTTGCGGTGTGTGTCGACACGCTCATGGTCTTCCATGGTGGTGCAAGGATGTAACAAATATAGCTGAGGGTTCGGGCCGGGTTTTTTAGGCTCGTGCCCTCCAAGTTAGCTCTTAACATGGGGGGGTTAAGTCTTTAATACAAATTGAATCAAACAACAAGATAAACCCCACAAGATACCCTGCAACAACCTATCACAAAGACAAAAGAATCACGGGTCAACCCATTAGTCATTTGACCTGCATTCTTCATAAAGATTCATGAATGGGGAAGGGGGAAACAAGAACGCACAAACAAAAAAATAACCCCTACCTTGAAATGTTGGAGAACACTCACAATTGAGGGAGTCTCATTGTTCATTGTCCCCGCAACAAGCTATCCTCCCCGCTGCTCAAACGTCAAACTCTGGTTCGGGGTTTCAGTGTCACATGTCACCTCAAGCTAGGGTTGGCTCCATCCTCTAAGGGGTTGGAGTTATGGATCTCCAACAGAACTTCATTTCTTGGAAAATCTTATCTGATACCCCTCCCCCAATCCCTATATTTATAGAAGAGGAGGAGAGTACGTAACGATGTGGGGAGTTAATGGGGATCATAATTTAGGAAGCTTCCTAATTTCTCCAACGTCATCGTTACTTAAGGTTTGCAGGTCAATCCATTTAATGGCTTTGACTTACTGCCGGCCCCACCCTTTAATTGGTCCATTGGAGGTTTATGAAATAAAATAAAATAATTTATTTATTTCATTCCATTTAAAAAAAGTCGCAAAACTTACCTTTATCTCCAGACCTACTGTAGTCAAAGTAAATCCTCCCTTAAGTGAATCTCATCACTACAGATTCAATAGTGCCCTTAGATTTTTAATCCTAGCAACAGTTCAAAAGTTATAAAACACCACTCATGTGTTTACTGAACATACCTGAAAAAAAGTTCATAAATTCATTCTGGGCACACCGGGCCTCGGAATCAAGCACCGTCAATTTTCAAAAACTCGTAATAATTCCTTATAATTAAAAAAATTACATGGAAAAATCCAGGTCTTTACATATAATCCCTTTATCTCAATATCTCATTAAGAATTTTTTACATCCATGTCGCCAACCTATATGCTCGATACATATTTCATTTACTATCTTAAATAAACATGTCATTGCACCATGGGCATGGAATTTAGGGTGAATGTTCTATTCCAATAAAAGGGCTGTGATGTCATATTCCATAAATATGGAAGGGATAAATCCTTCCTCGACTTATCCATTAATGACTTGTCAATCATGATGCACCCAACATACCCTTCCTCACCGCAAACATAGGTTATCACCATTTTCATCAACAAATCATAGTTCATGATTATTGAAATGAATTAATTATAATCTTAAAATCTAAGGGCCATTACACACACTCGATGATAGAAATATTCAATGAGACCAAAACATATTAAATTTATACTGGTGGTTTTGTTCTCACAATACCCCATATTGGATATTACCAAGTAAAAACATTATGAGAGGAAGTCTCGTCCTCTTACGAGTACTCACACTTGATAGTTTATGTACTTTTTATCCTAACATAGTATGTTATCTAACTAAAAAAATTTATTTAAGAATATCATCATATCGCTTAAAGGTTCTTATCATAGTGGGGAACTGTTATGACCTTATCAATGTAACATACACTCTAGGAAATTATTACAGCAGATTCTTACAGAATAATGAACAATATGTAATAAGATGTTTCATTAATATTAAATACATCCAATATACATGTAATCAAAGTAAACATATTTGGTTCTAGAATACCAACTCCAAAACCATCCTCATAAAAACCCTAAGCCTCCATGGACAAAACTATATTATTGAATTAATTGGTCCTCAACCCTCATAAAACCCCTTACTAGTCCATAAACCAAACGGTTTCATTCATAGCTTGTGCATACTTTTCTTTACACATAAAAAATATTTCTCAAAACTTCATTCTAATACTAACTCTCCTCCTCGTAGGTGGAGTAAACCACTTAAAGATCCCTCTTATAGGTTTTTTCCCATTATCCAACCTGATCTCATCCAAAGTCAATAGGTGTATTCTCCTATATCACTCAATCTCACAACTGAACTCAAGCTACCATTAGTTACACACCATCAAACTAAGGTTCATTCATTTAAATCACAAACCATACTCCTCTCACATGTCAATACCATATATCTAAAATCAATCCTTAATGATCTCTTCCTAATAAGATTAAGTCATCCCAATCATGCCATAACATCACTCGCCACTTGAGAATCTTTCCAAAACCATTATCATCGATCCATGTTATACCCTTCCTAGATCTAGCCATATATAATCACCATCCAATAAGGATAGAAATTTAACTGATCTTACATTCCATAACCACAGATAAATACTATAATAACTCATATTCCTTTGTATCTTAAAGACCTAAGGTATTATACTTGCCTTTCCTCATCCCACCTAGAGGTATCCACATCCTTATAAAAACTCATTCTTGTCCTATAACCACCTTAAAGGAATCCAAATGATATATTGACCCACCAAAGGTTACAAAAATCCCTTACATGGAGGGTCTATATATCCATCATCAAAGAATATTTTTCCATAAGATACTTTTGACCTATAATCAGAAAACAAATATTATGGTTTAGGTGAGTATAATTCCACCAATAAGTTATATGGAAAAACACTATATAAGTTTCTATTTATAATTTAAAAATTGAACCGACTATCATTTGTTAAATCAATCACATGTATTCCATATTAATTATATATGAAAAATATGATGCATGTATACAAGCCTCTATCCACTACATCCAAGTTCCAAAACCATAAATAAAAACCTCTAATAATTTCATCAAATTTGAATAAACATATCAACCATAACAAAACCAATAACATCAATTATGTAACCTTGGTAACCATGAATTCCCACTAGAAAAGTGTTCATGACTCATCGGTCTGAGGTCTATCAAAAGATTTGGTGTATCTCTATTCTATGTATACCATATCTCAAATAGTAATTCCAAAAAAAGGAACTATAATACTATTTTTTTGATTCTCTGGTCTGAGGCCACTCAAAAATGTCCCGAGGATAGTGTCATGTGACCTCAAATATGCCTCACTATATTCCAAAGTTTACAGACTTTCAGTGAGGGATTAAATCATATGTCAGGGGTATTATTCTCATTATCATAAAAATTAATAACAAATAAAAATAACCAAACATAATTCATAATAAATAATTGTATTATATAGAATCAAATTAACATATCCATACCATATTGATTGAAATATTTTAATATAAGAATATATCCCAACTGATCACCCATGTGGATGATCACATATACCCAAAAAATATTAGTGGATCTCTTATCATTCAAAATTCCACCTAAATCCATGACTCTAATGAACTATTAATATACTCCATCTCAATCCATTATACAATCTGTGCTCAGACCTATAAAATAGACATAAGGTCTTCTAATGCACTAGGGTTCATGTGTATGGTGTTATAAATACAAATCAATAGAGTCTATCAAATATCCCCTAATATATGATTTTATATATGTGTATTAATGTTGAAAATAAAGAACTAAAAATAAGCATTCACTTTAGGTCATCGTGTGTTATCTAGGATACTACAAAACTTAACCATACCTGCTTTATCCTATTCTAGAAATAAGTCATCTCTTTCCATAAATCCCAAACCATACCTAAGGATACAAGTTATGGTGTTATATTATTCCAAAACCACTACCATATTTCTCAAGGTGGGGTTTATATGAATTACCCAAGTAAACCCTCTCTTGGAAGGTTATACATAAATTTCCCTAGTTAACCCCCCTTATGGAGGGCCACACATAAAGTGCCATAGTCATATCTTCTCACTAAATATATTCTAAAAAATAGTACCCTGGTATATTACCTATAGGTAAAGTCAAAAAAATATTATTCTTTTCTATTTTCCTCAAGGACGGATGAAAAATATAGTACCTATTCATCCCTTCTCACTTGAGAGATACCAAAAAATAGTAATCCAGTCCATCCCCCCCATGTAAGGCTGAAAAAATGTAATACCCTAGTTAATTTCCCTTAGGGAAGGATAAATAAATAACACCTTGATCATTCCTTCTCTCTTGGGATATGTTGATCAATTACACCCCATTCATCCCTACTCACTCAAGATATGTCGAACAAATAGTACTCTACCCAACCTCTATCAGAGGAGGGTGCATAATAAGAACCATACCATCCCCTATTCTATAATAAAATCTATCCATTAGAATATGGAATAACACAACCATCTAATCACATGAAACAACAACCAGGTCATGCATCTCGTCCTACTATCTTTACAACTCTTCACCAAGTTATAGTTCCTCAAGTCCTATCCCTAAATATCAACTTTTCCTTGATCAGGTGAGCATATCTTGTTAAAACTATCAATTTTCTTATCTCTACTATAAGGTAACCCACTAGGGTTCTCAATACCTTCTCAGTATATTCCCACTTGATTTAATCCAAATCTAACACCCCATAGTGTTCTCACAGCCCGCGGGCTCTATTTTACCCTAGCCTTAAGATGCTTGTCCAAAACCTCCTCAAAATCCCTCAACCAAGCCTAGCCATAATTATAAGGGACCATATTAATAGGATACATCTAAGACTATTGAAATCCCTATTACAAGTCACCAAAAAATTTCCCATGACCCTCACTTGGGTCTCATCTCACATCACCCCTTTGATATTTCTCAAGAACATCATCTAAAGTTGGCCCTCCACATCACACCTCATCTAGACTTGAAGGGATTATCCAACTCATGGAACACACCAAGTCTCAAATCTATCCTAAAGAGGGTGTTCCTAATCATACATGAGACTTATGACCATCCTACATATTATTCTGAGGCCTAAGCCACTTATTCTCACCCGACTAGCCTAAGGAATCTAACCTAGGCTAATCACACCTTTTTCGGGATCCATAGACCAACATGAGGTCTCTCACAAACTTAACCATCACTTTATCTCCTCAGTGACATGGTTGTTATTTGATATTGATTTATCAGAGGAGGGTTGATTTCATCATATGTATTTACCTAGGGAGTACTTAGGCCCTATAACTTTACCAAACCCCATGAATTCATCCGGGAATGAATAATCATGCATAAAAAAGGAATATGGTTTTGTATTAAAGGGGATACCTACCAAAAACATGGAGTAACAATACTTGTGACACTCATATCATTATTTTTCAAGACCATTTATGAATCATCCAAACTCACACCAACACCCAAGCTCTTATCTTAATCTAGGACATCCTAAACAATTAATCATGAAATCTTATAATTAAATATTAAATTTAAACTGAAGTTAAATATACACTCGAAACTCACCATGAAATATCAAATCACTTAATATACATAAAACCTTAAATTTTAATCATTTTGGGGTGTCCTCTAATTATGATAAATAAAATCCTTACAATTATGACTCAATTCCACCATGATTAGGTGGAATTGGCATCAAACCCTAGCCTAGAGACATCCAAATAAATGGTTGAAATGGTAAATAATAATATAAGGTATGATTAAAAATATACCTCAAATTCACTATGAAATCAACCAATAATTTTCCCTCTTAAAGAGGGATGGGATAGGAGGATAATGAGGGGCAGGACCAGATGAAATAGCCCTCCTTATACGGTCGTTCTACCTAAAACCAAAAGGGGGAAGACCCCAAACAGATGAGTTTTCCCTTATTAATTTTTTATAAATTTTATTTTAAATTTTAAATAAATTAAAAAAATAGTTTAAGAGAAATAATTATAAATTTAATATAAATTACTTTTAGAAATCATGAAAATTTCAAAAGTAAGATTTGTAAAGAAAACTATAGAAGAAAAAAATCATGATCAGAAGGACTCCATTCATGATTTTGTAAATAAATTAAATGTAAATATAAAATAATCTTAATAAATCATAAAAATATAGATTATAATATCCATAAAATCATTTGAAAAATATAGATGTGGAAGAGAAATATTCATGATCGAAAAAGAAGTGATAATGTCGACAACTTACAAGCATCCTTTCAGTTGAATTGTGAACTGAAGGGAGGTAAAATGATAAGGAGACCTATAAACCCCAAAAATAAATAAATAAGAGAAAATAAAATAGTTAATTAGATATAAATTTCATACAATTTCCCCAAATATTAATTTATACATAGATAATCTTGATTTCAAAGTGATATTGGAAAAAACATTACGACATTGGTATCTTTTAAATCAAAAGACATTGAAAGAGAGAAGTGGAGATGGAATTGTAAAACCATTGAATTTAATGATAAATATAATAAAAATATATCCATTGGGTATTATATACTCTATAAAAAATAAACCAAGTTGTAAAAATGGGGCATATATCAGTGAAGGGAAATTGAGACATGGAACTCTAACCTCGAATTTTGGATTCATCAGACACACTCGTAATCCTTTTATAATAAATCTAAGTTTAATATTAATATCTATAATAAAATTATTTATATTTGTTTTACTTAATACAATTCATTTATTATTTTTTATTAACCATATATAAAATTTTTATAATTAAAATTAATATCTATATGTTAATTGTTCTGTTTTTTCATGCATGCTTCTGTTTAGTAGTTTTGGTTCGTACTTATTAATCAAGGGTTAATCACCTTAAAATTTTTCATAAATATTTAATAAATATTTTTTATATATATGGAGTATTATGGTAATTATATGGAACTTCTGGTGATGAATCTCAGGGAAGACTTAAAAACATGTTTTTCAGTGATTATTGAATTAAAAAAATAATTAGATTTATTTATGAATAAAATTTGGAATATTACCATTAAAGAATAATTAAAATATATTAAATAAATAATTATTAAAATATATTACCAAAATTTAAGTCTTATTGGTCGTTCATGATGTAAATTTTATAAAATTGTTCATGTAGGTGATAAAACGACCCAAATAAGAACACAATATAACGACTAAATGAGTAAGAACATGATTTAATATTGTAATAATATTAATTTTAGATAAATTATTAAAAACTTATTATTTAAGTGATAAATAATATTTAATAATAAATATATGAAGAATGTAAATAATAATGATTATGTTGATGATGACACTTATGTTGAAGACTTGAATCTTCGCTTAGAGAGCCTCATATAAATGAGAGGTTTTGGACTCCTTATTGGAACCATAGGTTCTAAAATGTAATATATTATTGTTGGGTATAAAATAAGAAACTAATGGGAACTTTTATGTTGAATTGTGGGTAGTAGGTTTCCTTTTATAGGTGAATCTGAATGGAATTTTCAAAATTACCCATTTATTAATGCGTAAGGAATGTCTTTTTACATAAAATGTGAATCATAAGTGAAAAGATAATGGATATAGGTCATTAATATATTCATTAACATGATTTAGAGATATTTTTAGAGATAATTTAGGCCTTTAACTTTAAATTTAACCATTTTACCTCATTTTACATTTATCATGGTAATTTAATTTTTACCTCGGTGTTTTATAATTATGCCTAAAAATGAAATTGAACTCCTTACCAAATTTTGACATGCTGATTAAAAATTTAGAATCTATTTAATATAATTCAATTTATAAATATATGAAAAATATATTTTAAATGAAAATACAATATATATATATATATATTGTTTTTATAGAAAAATGACTTTTTTAAACATTAAGTGTTATTAATCTTATTTCATATCAATTACTAATTAAATGAGTGTTGATATATTATTTTACACATTGAAACATTAAATTGTACTAGAATCATATCTTAAATTGATCGATTTAATTTATTAAAATAAAAATACACAACACGTAGAAAAATAATTCTTTGAAAAATAACCCTTACATTAAATGATTTTAATCACATCCCATTTAAATTATTTATTTGTCATCTAACCATTAATTTTTTTCAATACATTGGCATTAGAATATTTAATTTAATTTTATAAACTCCTCAAATAATTATTTTAACATAATAATAATAATAATTTGTAACAAATAAAAACACATATTTTAATAATAAAGAAATTTAATTAATTATTATATTTTTATTTTATTTCAGAATTATTTATTATATGTGAGTTATATTATTTTTAATTTGTTATTAAGGAATAAAAAACATCAATTTACCTACAAGTATATCCAACAACCATATATCCAACAGACGTATAATGAATGGTTGTATGTCTAATTGCCATATATATAATGGGCGTATTATATTCCTATATATAACCTTACATAGATCTCAAAAAACATTCATCCTATTCTATAATTTCTATTTCAAGATTTTTATCATATTTTTTAATGTGTTATATTATTTTTATATTTATAATCATTTTTATGATCTCTATAGAAGATCGTGGTGATTACAATTTTAAACTTGTAGTAGCTTTATTTACTTTTGGTTTTATTCATTTAGTATTTTTAATAATTATATTTTATTTTTTTATTTCATAATGTATTTTATTATTTATTTTATTATTATATTATAATAAATAATTATTCATTTTATTTTATTTTTCATTTATCACAAGATATCAATCATATGGGATTTATTTGAATGTAAATACATGTTAAAATCATAGGCTATTACAAGATTTATCCAATTCATCTCCTAAAACAAAGTTAATATATTCAAAGTATATATCATAATAACATTTTTTTAGAACTAATGTCAATTATTCTCACCCAAAAATACTCTAAGAAGATTATAATACTATCCACTACTGTATTAAGATGTATTATTTCCTTTTGATATATTTATATCCAACCATTACAATTGTTGGAATCCTCGTGTTTTAATCATGTTTTAATGATCACAAATTGTCACTCATGTTTAATCTATCTCATATCATGTGTATATATGATTGGTTTCTTTATGCTTAAAATAAATTTTCTCAAGATCTTGATTTCTATAAATCATGACTGATTATTGTAAATTATATTTAACTTTTTTCTATAGTGATTTATTTTTTGAATGATTAGATCTAATTCCTTTGGTGAATATTAATACTTAAGACTATATACAGATATTTGGAAAATTTTGAGAAACAGTGAGTCTGCCACCAGTTCTAATTTTCTGACAAAGGACCCAGACACCGTGACCTAGACACTATGACCCAGACACTGTGACCCAGACACTGTGACCCACACACCATGACCCAGACACTGTGACCCAAACACTATGACCCAGACACCGTGACCCAGACACTGTGACCCAAACACCATGACCATACACCGTAACCAGTTCCAGATCTCATGAATTCTGTGACACTAGTTCCTTACTAAGACACCATTCGAAGTTTGGCAACAGACCAAACATTGTGATCCTAACACCTCATTTGTGCTATTGGTTCATGATCCCAATACAATTATGCCATCATGACTGTCTCACCGCTCAAAGGCAAAGAAGAAGACAATGTCTCATAGTGACACTATTTCCAAGTTACACCATTTCTAAAGCGACTATGACATCGTTATTTAATCTGTTTCTATAGTTTTTAATTTAATTTCTAATGGTCATTTTTGAGTCTTTTAAATACACTAACATAATTAATATTTCTTTGAATACATGTCACCAGACAGTACGAGGTACAAGGTGTAGGATACATGCATCCTATCGGCTACAACACATGAACTCCAAGAATAAAAAGAAAATAATGGTCATAAAACACGTGATGATGACGAATAACAGTGTGTAGCAGAAGCGCGAGCATTCTTGAAAAGTGAATCGATACATGCACCAAGATACATCTGAAGAACACATGAAGAATTATTGAATCAAAAGGCTAGAATACCACATATCAAAGCCAAATCATCTTCTCAATACCAACTCCAGGAATAACATGAGCTAGATCTAACTGGAATCTAGAGCACCAGACTTGCGATACTCTGTTTCTCAAGACGACTCAATTATTGCATTTGATTCATCCTAGAAGTCTTGAGCTACATAGAATGCCACTCATAGCACTTCTTACCTTATTTCATCATCTTTCCTCTATTGTGTATTGTTTTTAGCTTTCAGGCAGTGTGTGTGTATCTATATTAAAAACACACATTGTATCCTACACTAAACTGAAGGATACAATATATCCTTCCTATCATATCATTTTACACTTTTTTAATCCCACATATTAGGGTGGAAGAGGTCCTTGTGTGACCTGATATTTTTTACCCATGAAGAACTGTGGAAGAGGTCATGTGACCTAGACAGTCTTGTGCACTGTTGTTTACCCCGATACAGGGTGTGGATCAAGTTTATTAATATAAAATGATTCGTGAAAGGTGATTACCAAGTGGAGTGGATTATGTCTCATATTGAGACTAAACCATTTTTTTATCCTCTGTGTTGTATAATTTAGTATTTCTCTATTTTACTGTATAATTTAGAAATCACAAGATTTACTTTCATAGTTAATCTTGGATATAAGTTATAATTTTTTTCACTTATTATAATAGCTTCAAAAGTAATATTAATAAAACATTCTAATATTACTGATAATTAATCAATCTTTTAAGAGGTCATTTGAACAGTCAAAACTTTATAACCATATTACCTTGATTGACTCTCTATTGTATTTATTTTTAATAGGTAATATTTTTAATAAAAAATTTAATATAAATTTCTATAGATACTCAATTAACCCCCCCATGAGTACATTAGTTCAACCAACATTTGATATCAGAGGAGTTTTTTAAGACTCTGTTTTTGAACCTAATAAACTATGATTTTACTTGTACTTTAAAGATCTATAAATTTTTGTTAATTCTAAATTTTTAGACCTTTAAAAGTATTTCTTTATTATGGATAATAGACTGGAAGGTGGTGCAACAAACAAACCACCATTCTTTAATGGAACTAATTATGCCCAATGGAATATTAAAATGAAAATTCATTTAGAAAGTATGGTTTTTGAAATTTTGTCTTCAATTATAGATGATTATAATATTCCTGTTATTGATAGAATTAATTGGTATGACCAAACCATGACTTCTTGCAATAACAATTACAAAGCCATAAATGCTTTATATTTCTCTTTAGAAGATGAGGAATTTAGTTGAATTTCTATATATAAAACTTCCAATGAAATTTAGGATACTTTTTATGTTTCACATGAAGTAACTTCTAGTGTGAAAGAAATGAGACTTAATACTTATACTATTAAATATGATAACTTTAAAATGAAACAAGATAAGCCTATTTTTGACATGTATCTCAGGTTCAATGAAATTTTCAACACAATGATTTCTCTTGGAAGAGAAGTTACTACCAAAGAAAAATCATGAGGATTCTCAAATGCCTACCTGATAGATGGAGAGGAACCTTTGTATTTATTAGAGAGTCATATGACATCAGAAAATTACCTGTCAAAGAACTCCTTGGGAAACTAATGATGTCTGAAGAGGAGTTGAAAGTAAACAAGGAATAAGAGGATGAACCAAAAATAAAATATTTTGCATTCAAGACCACCACCTCTAAACATAAAGAAAAATGGAAATTGGAATTCTCTGTAGAAATTTATAGCAGTGAACAATCATTACCTAAGAGTGATGAGGAAATAGATCAATTAGCCAGACTGTTTAAGAAATTTTACAAGAATAATAATTTTTTTAGAAAGCCTAACTTCAAAGGAAGATATGATCAAAATGGAAGCTGGAAGAAAGATTGTAAAATAAGTGAAAAGTATGATGATATAGTATGATATGAATGTAAGAAAAAGGGACATATAAAGGCTGACTTCCTCAAGATAAAGTATGAAAAGAAATATTAGGACAAATATAGCAAGTATACAAATTCAATGAAAGAAACTTGGAGTGCTTCTGAGGATAGTTGAAGTGACTTCGAGTCTTCACATGATGAACAGGATAAAAAATCCAATATGTGTTTAATGAAAAAATCATCTAAGGTAACCCTAACATCTCCTGTACAAAATTCCTATTATTCTGGAGATGAAACTGATTCTAAAAATATGTTTATAGAAGAAATGATTTAGTATTACAATATTCTTGAAGATACATGTAATGAACTAAAAGATAAATATAAGTAAATAAAGAAATATAATTCTCTTACCTAAACTATTAAATCTGAACCTACTGAAGAAAGAGAGAAAAATGTTCAATTTCTCAAATAAAACAATGAACTAAAGCTATCTAATGAGAAATTGAAAAAGTACATTGAAATTTTTACTAATGGTAAAGATATTTTGGTCCAAATTCTAAGTAAATTTATTGGTCATAAATATACTACTAGTATTGGCTATCAATCTGGTAAAAGAAATTTTGAAAAAACCAATTTATTTTCTTAATCTAGGACATACTTCTTTACTCCTAGTTCAAGAAAACATTCTTCTAGTTCAATTTATAATACACTCTCTACTGTTTCAAACTTTTCTGGACCAAATAGAGTTTATTTTTCAAGTACTTTACATAATTCTTATAGGAAACCTATGAGGAAGATGTGGGTTCCTAAAGCACTAGTCACTAATATTATTGTACCCAAACATATATGGGTACCAAAGTCTATTTTTTGACTATTTTGTAGGAAAATTGTTTAAACAGATCCTGTAAAAGCTTATGGTACTTGGACATTGGGTGTTCAAGACACATGATAGGATATTATTCATTCTATAAGAACTTAATAAAAATTGATGGTGGACATGTTACTTTTGGTGACAATGCCAAAGTAAAAATCATTGGCCTTGGCCAAATCAGTAACTCTAACTCAGTTTTAATTTCCAAATTACTTTTTGTTAATGGATTGAAATATAATATGCTTTGTATTTCACAACTAAGTGATGATGGAATTCATTTTAAATTTTATAATGATGCTTGAAATTTTTTAACTCTAAAAATCAATTAGTGTTTCTAGCATTGAGAAATGAAAATTTATACTCTGTTAACTTAGATTCTTTAGTTTCTCAAAATTCTTCATGTTTAAGTGTATTTCACAAAGATTCTTGTCTTTGGAATAGGATAATAAGGCACTATAATATTCACTCCCTTATAAATATAACTAAAAAATTTTTAGTTAAAGACCTACCCAAACTTGAGTTTCCAAATGATATAGTGTGTAATCCTTGTCAAAAGGGAAAGTAACACAAAATTTCCTTCAATACAAAGAAATAAGTGTCAACTTCTCAACCTCTCTAACTGGTTCACATGGAATTGTTTGGACCATCTAGAGTTTCTAGTTTAAATGGCAAGAACAATGTTTATGTTCTTGTACATGACTTTTTTATATATACTTCTACTTTCTTTTTGGCTCACAAAAGTGAAGCCTGCCCTCATTTAACCAAATATTCTAAAACTATAGAAAATAATAGTGGACTTAGAATTAAATCCTTAAGAAGTGATCATGGTCGTGAGTTTGAAAATTAAGAGTTTGAATCCTTTTGTTCACAAAATGGCTATAATCATAATTTCTATCACCCTAGAACACCTCAATAAAATGGAGTTGTAGAAAGAAGAAATAGAACGTCGAAAGAGATTGCTAGAACCATGCTTAGTGAATATGACTTACCTATTAATTTTTTTGGCTGAAGTAGTAAATACAACAAGATATATTATTAATAGAGTGTTGATTAAACCTATTCTTAAAAGAACTCTATATGAGTTATGGAATAATAGAAAACCCAAAGTGAGCTACCTAAAAGTTTTTGGTTGCAAAGTTTATATCCCTAATACTAAGGAAAATCTTGACAAGTTTTCATCCAAAAGTGATGAAGGAATTTTTCTAGGATATTTAATCTCTAGTAAATCCTATAGAGTGTTTAACAAAATAAATAAATGTGTGGAAGAATCTGTCCATTTCAAGTTTGATGAGATAGATCCACATGAGCCTAATAACACTCTAGAGAACTTGGAGGATGATATGTCAAATATAGACATCAATCCTAAATCCTCTAACCATCTTGTAAAGGAATTTGTGAAAAATTATAGTTCTGGAAATTCTCCAGATTCAAGTCATAATGAACACGAACCTACTGATGAACTTGAAATCACTGGTCCCTTTTTTTCTAGAGCTATTAAAACCCTTAAAAACCATCCTTTAGATGTTGTTGTTGGAGATTTAGATACATGAACTCAAACTAGAGCTTCTCTTAGAAATCAGGTCGAACATCAAGTTTTCTTATCATAACTTGAACCTAAAAACATTAATTATGTTATCAATGATGAATTTTGGGTGATCGCTATGCAAGAAAAACTTAATCAGTTTTAAAGGAACAATGTTTGTAAATTTGTTGACAGACCTAAAGATGCATTTACCATAGGCACTAAGTGGGTATTTAGAAATAAGGTTGATTAATTTGATAACATAGCTTGAAATAAGGCTAGATTGGTTGCACAAGGCTATAGTCAATAATAAGGAATTAACTATGAGGAAACCTTTTCACAAGTAGCTAGACTTGAAGCCATCAGAATTCTGATTTCCTATGCAGTCCATCTGAATTTAAAACTGTATCAAATGGATGTCAATAGTGCATTCCTAAATGGGTATATAGTTGATGATGTATTTGTTGAGAAACCCCTTGGTTTTACAATTCCTCATTTTTCAAATCCATCTTTCAAATTATCAAAAGATTTTTATGTTTTAAAACAAGCTCCAAGAGCTTGGTATGATAGATTAAGTACTTTTATTATTTCCAAAGTTTTTAAAAAAGGTATAGTTAATCCTACCCTTTTTACAAAATAATTTTCAATGATTTTTTATTATTTCAAATTTATATAGATGATATTATATTTGGATATTCAAAAAGTTCTTTATGTATTGAATTTTCTAAAATGATGCAAAACTAATTTGAAATGAGTTTAATGGGGGAATTAAAATTATTTCTTGGATTTCAAATATTTAAAAATAATTATGGTATTATTTTAAATAAAAGAAAATATACTAGATATATTCTAAAACGTTTTGTATTAGATAGAACTAAAAGTAATGACACTACAATGAGTACTACTTGTAAGTTGGATCTTGATGAAGATGTAAAATCTGTTGATCCAACCACTTATAGAAAAATTATTGGAATCGTACTCTACTTAACTTCTAGTCGGCTTGATATTATGTTTAGTGTATGTATGTGTGCTTGTTTTCAAGAAAACCCTAAGGAATATCATTTAAATGTTGTTAGATGGATTTTCAAATACCAAAAACATACACCCAATCTTGGACTATTCTATCCCAGAGGATAATTATTTGAGTTATTCATCTATTATGATACTGATTTTGGTGGTTGTAAATTAGATAGAAAAAACACCTTTGGAACATGTCACTTTTTCAGAAAGTATTTGCTATCATGGTGTAGTAAGAAACAAAACTTTGCTGCATTATCTATTGGAGAAGCTGAATACATAGATGTTGGTAGTTGTTGTGCACAAATTTTGTGGATGAAACACACTTTACTAGATTATGGATGTCAATTCAGTCATGTACCTATAAATTGTGACAATACAACTACTATTAACATCTCAAGAAATCATTTTTCACACTCTAGGACAAAACATATTGATGTAAGACATCACTTTATGAGATACCATTATCAAAAAGGTGATATCACTTTGGAATTTATTGAAACTGGATATCATCTTGATAATATATTCACCAAACCATTAAATTATAAAAAAAATAGATTAAAACATACATGAATTAGGAATGATAAATCATAAGTATAAAATGTACTGATTTCAAAACTTATTATTTTAAATTTTATTGTTTCACGAGGCATTGTCTTAGAAGTACTATCTCACTCTCAAAGTTCTGCAAGTTACTATCATAAAGTTGTTGTCTCATGTTTACAGTCTCACAATTACTGTCTACTTGGTTTCCATTTTTCACATATTGTTTCAAAAAATATGGTCACACTGATGTGAAGTCACACAGTAAAAATGACACTGTGAAAATCTGTTACAGTCTCACTATGACAACCAGTTATGGCCTCACCATGAAAATCTATTACTGTCTCAGCGTGAAATTCTATTCTCGTCTCATAGTAAGAACACTTTTTTTATTTACATATTATAACTCGAATCATTTTGATTGATTATTTTATTCCTTCTCCTTCCTGTTCTTTTGAATTTTCGATGCTTGATATCCCCAAATGATAAAAATGAAAGAGGTTTCACTCTTTTCTTCTCTCAAGCTCTCTTCTCTCAAATCATTAGTCCTTAAACCCTTCATATCTCTCTTAAAACCTCGATTGAATGCCCAGAATGAAATTTCTATCTTCATCAACTCCTAATAAGTGAAGATCAAAGAAGAAGATGAAAATAGCACCAAAGATAGCAGCCAAAGGTCCATTGAATCTGAATCTTGTTGATAGAATAGTGGTACTAGAAAAGGAGATCATCAATAAGTGGTTGCTTTCAAGCAAGTCTTTAGTGTTTAACGTACTGAAAGAGTAGGGTAGTCTGGCTTGGTTCACAAAAGAGTAAATGTCAATTTACCCAAATCTAGTTGCTTGGTTCTATCAGTTTTTTCAATTCTCTTTCAATACAGAAGATGATTTTGTTATAAGAATATAGATAAATGGCCAAAGATGTACCTTTTCTTCGAGGTTATGGGCTGCTTGGCTAGGGATACCTCACAAAGGAGTTTTGAGGACTATCAGAGAGGTCCTCCTCCTCCTAGTGATATCTTTTTTTTAGAAGAAGCCTTGGGAATCTTGACTGGAAATAAAACAAAGAGAAGAGCTATTATTGCTGAGCTGGATGGTGAAACCAAATTGTTGTTTAAGTTTATTCAGAATATTATTATTCCAAGAAAAGGATATTTTTATACCCTCAAATATCAAGATATATTTTTGATACATCTTATGAAGAATGGACACAAGATTAACTTGTGAAAGTATGTTACACTTCATATGTGTGAGTCGATAAAGACAACCTCAAATTCAACCTCCTTGTTCTACTCAAGGTTAATATCTATTATGTTGTATACTAAGGGGTTGGTTGGACTGAATGAAGAAGTCATCAAGGACAATGAATTCTGTATCTCAACAGTTAGAGTAAAAAAAAATGAAAATTAGTTGGAATCCGTGAAAAAAGGCTTGGGTGGAGGATAATGAAACGTTTTATGCAAAGTTTAATCTGGTTGATCATTATTCTAGACCTAATTACATCTCTGATTCTGGTTTGGAACAAGGTGAAATTATTTACTATCATATTAAAGAAGAACAGGAGGAAGTTATTTCATCTACAGGGGGAACAATCTTAGCTAGGAAAGACAATATAATTGTTCCTCAAGACATAGTTGAGAAGAAAGTACATGTTCCTAAAGAAACTGTTGATTTGGTAAAATAATATGCTTCTATAGAAGAGTCTGTTTTTAATGTAAGGGAAAAGTCTATTCTGGAAGATCATCTAGAAGAAGAAATTTCTCTTGAGAAAGAAGCTGCTTTTGAGGAACACATAGAGGAACAATATAATCCTGATATTATCCTATCTACTGAGTAAATAATGGATCAATCCTTTCATTTGGCTATAAAAGAAATGGGTGAAGATATTGGGGGTGAAATTTTGGAAACTAATCAAAGAAATGAATCTATTAGTCTTATGCGGGATGCACTTGTTGAGGGGGAGAAACACCCTAATCTAGAAAGTGTTGAAATTCCTAATCCAGTTGATCAAAGCATTGTGGATACATGGTATAAGTTCTCTATCTATTTTGATGTGAATGGTACCCAGGAAGCCTCGGTTAAAGGTATAAACCTATATACAATTTTTTAATTGAAACTCATATTTTCTCTTGAAGTAATCTCTACAAAGTAACTTGAGCCTATTTTTTCTGACGCTTTCATCGGGGTGCGCACGTCCATATCGTTCGGGGACGAGGGATGCAGCTTTTTGTTACCCAGCATTCCCGCTTTCCAAAGGCGAGTAGTATCCGCTCATTCTTCAGGGACGTCTGCTCCTTGATTGAAACGGGATGATGGGATGTAGGTTTTTCCTTCCATGGATTCTTCCTCGGAACTCATCACCTAGTCTGGGTCTCCCTCATATATTTAATACGTTTTTCGTGAAACTCTTCCCAGTGCCATATCTTCATGGACACCAGTTAATTACGCTGCTTCTATCAGGACATTTCAAGGGGTCCGGTTAGGGAAGCAACCTTTGGTTAGTGGAGTAGTCACGTTGGGGCATCACTGGAATGTATGGACGTTGGGGGATTGGCATGTCTGTCTTCTGTCCCTTATTATAGGGCTTCTCAATGGCGTGGAAGCCCAAGTAATCCCACATAGAGCATGGAGAATCATATGCCATGGGCATGTATCTGAGGTTTTCCTCAGCTTCCCATGTTTAACACAGGGTGTGATGCAAGTTTAATGTCTAGCAGAGACGGAGCAGACTGATTAGAACACTGATTAGAGTGGATCAGACAGAGGAACCCCCTGGATGGAACACCGATATTAGGGCCATCACGTGGGAGGCTTACCGAATGTTGTGGAGGGGAATGAGGTGGCATGATTTCACCGGGATGTGGCGGCCCAGGAAAGAATCAGGATGGACGATGGTCTTAGGCTTGGGCCTCAAAGAGACTTCCTACATATCCCCGTGGTAGGGAATCAAAGTCCGCATAGTTCATCTAATGATGGCTTACCATTGAATGAGGTTGAAAATGGCTTACCGCTGAATAAGGTGGCAACGTCTTACCACTGGACAAGGATATCAACGGCTTACCGCTGAATAAGGTCACAATGGCTTTCCGATGGATGGGGTCAGAACAACGTGAAGGAGGTTGGAACGACTGGGTTGTGGGCTTGAACCTCAGGGAGGCTTCCTACGTACCATGACTTGACATGGATCAAAGACCACATAGTTCAGGTAGTTGAATACAGTTTAACGTCATGCGGGACGGGGGTGAACCGACATGAAGGGGGTTAGAATGTCCAATGGGTGGTGGGGCTTGAACCTCATGAGGATTCTTATGTACCATGCCTTAACATAGATCAAAGTAATTGTATTTTGGGATGGGTGTCGGTGAACCGATGTCAAGATGGATCGGGGGTCCGATGGGTGTTGGGCTTGAACCTCATGAGGCGTCCGACGTACCATGCCTTGACATGGATCAAAGTCCTTGTAGTTTGGGTGTAAAGTTTAACGTCATGCAGGACGGGGGTGAACTGATGAGAATGAGGTCATAACAACCGGGTGGTAGTGGGCATGAACCTCATGAGGCTTCCTACATACCATGCCTTGAAATGGATCAAAATCCCCGTATTTCGGGGTGGAGAGGGGCTTACACTCTAAGACGGCCCAAGGTGTTGGTGAACCGACGTGAAGGGAGTCGGAACGACCGGGTGGTAGTGGGATTGAACCTCGTGAGGCTTCCTACACACCATGCCTTGACATGGATCAAAGTCCTCATAGTTAGGGATGGGTGTCGGTGAACTGACGTGAAGATGGACTGGGGGTCCGATGGGTGTTGGGCTTGAACCTGATGAGGCTTCCTACGTACCATGCCTTGACATGGATCAAAGTCCTCATAGTTCGGGTGTACAATTTAACGTCATGCGGGATGGGGGAAAATTGACGTGAATGAGGTCGTAACGGCCAATGGGTGTTGGGATTGAACCTCGTGAGGCTTCCTACATACCATTCTTTGACGTGGATCAAAGTTCTCATAGTTCGGGTGTACAGTTTAACGTCATGCAGGATAGGGGCGGACCGACGTGAATGAGGTCAGAACAGCCAATAGGTGTTGGTATTGAACCTCATGAGGCTTCCTAAAAACCATTCCTTGACATGGATCAAAGTCCTCATAGTTTGGGTGAAAAGGGGCTTGGCACACCGACCCGGAGACGGTCGGGGCCAATGATTGTTGGGCTTGAACCTCATGGAGGCTTCCTACGTACCATGTCTTGACATGGGTCAAAGTCCTCGTAGTTTGGGTATACAGTTTAACATCATGCAGGACAAGGGAAAACTGACATGAATGAGGTCGGAATGACTGGGTGGTAGTGGGCTTGAACCTCGGGAGGCTTCCTACGTACCATGCCATGACATGGATCAAAGTCCCCGTAGTTCGGGATGGGTGTAGAGCTTACACTCTGAGGCGGCCCAGGCGTTGGTGAACCGACGTGAAGGGGGTCGGAACGACCGGGTGTTGGGATTGAACCTCATGGAGGCTTCCTACGTACCATGCCTTGACATGGATTAAAGTCCCCGTAGTTCGATAGGGGAATGCAATTTAATGTCATGCGGGACGGGGGTGATGTCATGGTCGATGCTTACTCTAAGCCCACATGAGTCATGCTCAGTGTGAGAAACAAGAGGCAGCAAAGGCCTAACAATCACGTCATTAAAGGTGAGTCCATGGAAAGTGAAGAGGAGTGGGTCTTACGCTCTGAGGCGGCCCCGGAAGTTTCGGTACTTACTCTAGGATGGAGGCCCGTTGGTGACAAAGAGCAGTGGGATAGGGACTTGGGACCGAAGAAAGGAGGATCCCCATTCTCTATCATTCCCTCTGTTGGCCTTGGCACTGAGGAAGTGAGGAGGAGCAGGGGTGCTACCTCTTACAAGAAAATCCAGGGGCTTACACCAAGGTGGCTGCCCTTCCCCCGCCGAAAAGATCCACTCCCAGAAGGAGGATATCATCCCCTGTGGAGACCAAGGGGCGTGGAGAATGTCCGAGGTGGGGGCACCCCAAGTGCAAGGTATGGGGAGAGGTCACAATTTAACATCATGTGCTGAGGACAATAGTTCTTGGTAGTTTAACATCCTACAGCTCGGATGAGGTGGGTTTTCTCCGCACCCCTAGGACTTACATAACCCGTACCCTCTACTCCTTGTGTCAGGGAAGGCACTGGAAACACCATACTGAGGGGGTGTCATGGAGAGAACCATCGAGGGGTCCATGTTAGCATGTCTATGATAGCCGTTAGCGTGCCTATGTGAAGAATCATTAGGCACAGCAACGTAACGGGCAGTGTCGTCCAGGGGACTTTGAAGTCACATCGTGCAAACCTGGAGGGTCGTATGGGAGAAGGGATAGTCAAGTAGAGGGGTCTATAGGAAAGTTCCTTGTGAAGCTTTATTGCTCTGCATGGCAGAGGGCACATGAGAAGTGGTGTGCTTCACGAAGTGGGGTTCCTTAGACTTAGCATGGGGCAGAGGTGAAAATGGGAGGTGCTTCACGAAGTGGAAGGGCATTCACAGAGCATAGCTTCGCGGAGAAAAGGCGCCTCGCAAATCAGGGTGTCGCAAATTAATGTGCTTCATGAAGTACAGTGACCCTACCTTAGCTTGTGGATCAAGTGTACATGAAGAGTTTTTTGTGAAGCATAAATGCTCTGTGACAACCCAAGTCACCTTGGGGATCCCCTTCCCTAGCGAAAGCCCTTAGACTTTGTGAAAGGCATCCCTCTCGGAAGAGGGGATCAAAACGAGACAATGGGGAGGCACTTCGCAAAGTAGAAGTACTTCGCACAGCTCATGGTTCACCGAGAAGAAGAGTGCTTCATGATTCAGGAGCTGAGAAGACGAAAGGTCGGATTTTCTGTCTAGAGAACTCAGGGGAAGCCCAGTATTTATAAGAAAGAGGCGACGTGGAGTGTAGGTCATGTGGCGCAAAGAGGGGCTTGGGGGATTCACGGTGAGATCGTGAACGTCAAATGGGTTCACAGAGCATACCGCCTCCTTTACTTCTCGGTGGGGTTGTGGACGTCAAATGCGGTTGCGGATCATCCTGCCTTCTTTGCTTCGTGGCGGGTTCACGAACTTCAAATTCGTTTGCAGAGCATCCCACATTCTTTGATTCGCAGTGGTCGCAGTGCTGGGGGGGACTCCGTGAAGTTGCTTTGCGAGGCAGTCTGTGGGGCCGTCTTTGGGCCTCTTCTTTGTTCTGAATTTTGGTACCAAAAAATGCCCCCCCCCCTCATACTTGGAGTCGCGGATAGATCAAGGGTCGATGTCTGAGTGAAATCACCAAAATCATCGACTGTTTGCGGTGCTGACTCATGAAGAGGGCTCGCGAGGTGGATCGAGAATGTGAGGGCCGAGCGCGCTGTGAAACTTGGGGCGGACTGGACGCGCCACGAAGCTCCGTAGGCTATTGCCTATAAATAGGGGGTCTGCCATTTCTTTTTTCCGTTCCCTTATCCACAATTTTTTCTTCTTGTGCTCTCGATTCACGAGGCTCGGCGTACTCCATGATTGTTCTCTGCGAATCGAGTCTTCGCGGCGCACATCGAGTCCTCGACTCTACGTTTGCGCTCTATGATCAGGCGACTGAGCGCCTCAGTGGTGCCCTATGAACAGTATTTGTGAGCGGGCTTCGCGAACGTGCTTTGCAAATGATCTTCACGAACCAGACAACCAAATGTCCAAGTTCCAGAATCGAATGGCCCACCAAGAAGCTGCCTAGGGGGTCCTTGTGGATGCCGCCTGGAGGGAAGAAATGGCGAACAATCTGGGGCTAGGAGAGCTAGTCCGGATCCACTCAGACCATAGTTCATTGGTGGAGCTGCTGTTGGAGATTCGGAAGAACTAACCGCTATGTAGGAGGTTTCCTTTGTATGGCATCGGGCTGAGGGATGATGTCTTCATCCCTGAAGCAGGTAGGAATGATCCATCTTACTGGTTCTAGAGCACGTCGTGTTAGCACTGATGGTTCAGGGCGCCCGATGGTCATGCCAGGGAGGACTTCACGCCTATCATCGCCAACTTCCTATACAATCATCTGAACAATGTCGATGGGAGGGAATTGCAGCTAGAGACATCCCGTCCCCTATACCGAACCATCCTTAAGGAGGCACTGGGGATCCCGAAGAAGGGGTGGTCTGAGGAATGGGACATGTGCCAGCGTGACAACTTTACGTACGATTGGGCTTGAGCCTACTGGGTAGGCACCTCGTGAAAAGAGTTCAGAGCGGAGCTGAGAAGAGTGGGCATGTATAAGGCATCTTGGGCTTCCCAGTTCCATATTTTCCAGCCGAAGCAGTTAATGCCGGAGCTGTTGAGCCGGTGGTCACCGGGGACCAATACCTTCTACCTGCATCATAAGGAGGTCTGCATCAGCCTATGGGACATGCATCAGATCTCAGGGGTCCCGATACTGGGGGTGATGTATGACGAATTCCTCCTGGATATGGGTGTGTGGGAGGATCCGGAGTAGATGATGGATCTGGATATGGCATTGATGGAGCTCGTGCTCGGGGAGGATAAAGAGGCGGTGAGTGATTTCCACTTCAAGAATTGGTTCAAGAAGTTTCTAAACTTCCCAGAAAATAGGCAGTTCTCAGCAAGTCCTCTAACTTTCCCAAAGGGTTCCCGGAGCAAGGAACACTCATACTGGTGGATGTTGGAGAATATCCAGTGGAAGACCTGGGGGTTCAGTGTCAGTACTGAACAACGGAAAATAGTCAGGCTGGCGGCATTCATCGCAACTCTCATCTGTGGTTGAATCCTTTTGGTGATGGATACAAACATGGGAGTGTGGCCCAACACTTTCATCATGGAATCCACATTGGCGACTGGAGGGAAAGTCAACCTAGGGATCTCGATGCTCACCATGTTGTACAAAATACTGTGGCACATCAGCGAGGGGAAAAGGCCGTAGAGGGTATGTGGGACGTTCCACCTCCTGTATGGATGGATGGAAGTGCACATCAGGGGGATTTATGAGAATCCTAACCCCATCTCGCCACTAGGGTCGAACTTCTGTCCCTTGATCTTGAACACTGCGAAGAGCTTTCCGACCAAGCTGACTGCACCATTAGTTCTGAACCATGTGTGGAGGGTGGAGGAATTCAATTTCCACCCGTTCCCAATGCCGATGAGGGCCTTCACGGATGATGGCTAGGGAACAGAAGAGCACCAAGCCTACCTCCTGGCCTTTAGAGGTGGAGTCTTGGTGGACAGGGTGGGCTGTGAGCGTCTCTACGAGCCGTACACCCCACACCAGTTCTCCCAACAATTCTGGTGCCTGCAGCGGCTGACTCCACAGGTCTACCTATGAGTACATCATGAGGAGCACCTTTGTGTGATGATAAATATGTGGCTCATGTTAACACGGGAGGACGGGAAGATGTGGAATGTACTTCCTCTACCGACCACTGTCCTTGGGCTGGTAAAAGAATACACCCAGAGCTAGGAGGCGGCCTACCCAGGGGAGATTCTGAAGCGACCAACCGTCCGGGTCGGTGAGGGTGAACTTCCCCGACCTTGAGGCCGAGGCCGGAAGGGGGAAAGGGAATCCCACACTGGCGGGGCTTCTGTAGAAGCAGCGCCTGCACCAGTTGAGGGGGGAGTCATGGTAGCGGATCTGGCAGTGGCGGCGGAGCCGGTGGTCCTAGGAGAACAAAGTCATCCAGAGGGGCGGCCACCTAGAGGATTCTGCATGATCTCTACTTAGGCCCCGGGGAAATGGCTACGCCATATTGACATGCCGGAAAATGCTATATTTCCGGAGGCCTCGGACATCTGGGAAGTCAATGGGAAATTCCTTGGCCCATCCGAGTTATGGCATCACTTTAACCGCCTCAGGATGGACTTGTTGGGAATTGGCCCTATTAGGGCCGGTTTTTCCGTATCTCAGGCGGAGGCGTAACAATACATAGTCAAGCTGGAAGACTTCATCCACTCTCAGGGTGCCATGCTCCCGATGACAGACCGGGTCAAGGTGATGTTGAGTCGTACGGTTCCTCCACAGCTGTCAGCTACTGACCTGAGGGAGCACTTCCCTCTATTGAAAGAATTAGACGAGTCCTCCTGGGGAGATGAGACCGGTAGAGAGAGTCCACTGAAGGAGGGTGAAGTCAGCGATTGGTCCTTGGATCTAGAAGATTTTTCGGAGGCCCTCGAGGTAAAATCCCAAGTCCCTTCTTCAAAGCCTTCCCTTGGGTCACTCTGGATTCCTCATCAGTGTCTACGCTGCGCAGAAGGACCTTGTGCATAGACCTCGATCTCGCCCCTCAGTGGGTGCCGATGCGGGACCTTCAGGATCCACACCCATGGTTGCATCAACTTCTGTGTCTGGCGGGGTTGGGATAGTCAAGGCGGCTCCCCCAGAGTCTCTAGACCTGCCAACCATATGCGGGGGTCCGCATCTTAGGGTTCTGACGACATCATCCCAAGGGCGAGATCAGGGATTTGACTATTGTAAGTATCCTCTACCGAATTCACAACTTCCATCCCCTGACCACGTTAATTGACATTCACGTCCCCTTCTTGGTGTGTAAAGTCCTTCAATTGGTCTGGGCTACTGTGGAGAAGTTGGTCGGGGCTTCTGGTAGCGCCTTTCCTCGAGGCATGCCAATGGTCGTGGAGGTGGACATCCAACCTGACCGAACTACAACACTTCTGATCGCTGGTGGGGATTCCAGTGAGACCGCGCTTGAGATTATTGAGGTGGGATCCGATGATGAGGATCAACCAGATGATTCAAGCCCATCCATGCCTGATCCAATGCCAGATGTGGACCCAGGTGAGGAGTTCTTGGGGGCATTCCCTGCATACGAGCCTTCCAATCATGATGACTGGGATGAGACAGCCTCTAACAAGGAGGAAAACAAAATAGTCCTTTGCCGATCATGGAAGATGATCACGTGATTCATCAATGACACCCCCAAGCACTATGGTTGGATGATATGGACAGGCTTCGCTCGTGACTATGTGAACTGTGTGCTGGGGGAGTGGATGCCTGACGCCCTCACATGCTCACCGGAGATCTCATGGAGGAGATGATTTGGGAGAATGACTGTGGCCTCGGTGTGGGCTGGCAGTGGAGGAAGGAGGTGAACATCAAGAGGCTACGGGAGACCGAAAATGAGGTTGAATGGTTGTGGGCCCGGGTGGATGATCATTCCGCTTCTCTCAGCGCATAATCAAAGCTCGTCTCACGGCTGAAAGCTCAGATGTAGGAAGCCGAAGAGGGCCTGAAGCAAGCTTCCAAGGAGATGATCACCATCCGGGCCGATGTGGAACGCTCCCAAATTGTGGCCAACAAATTGCGCCCTCTTGCCGTTAAGGAGGAGCGGGAGCTGAACAAGCAACAACAACTCATGGACGCCACCAGCCAGAGGGTGGCGTAGCTCCTACGCTCCTTTAGCGAGGTCAATCCGTCTGTGGGGGAAGTCAACCCTCGGGTACTGTAATGATTAAAAAACCTCAAACATACTTTCATGCTTTAATTGTTTGATGTCATAGAATGCATGAGTTCCTCTGTTTGCATTGGTTTATTACATCCTTGCGATGTTCGCGGAGCGTCCAGGGATCGTTCCCTAAGCTCACGTGGGTCTGGCCCAATGTGAGAAACAAGGGATGACCACCTTATCACCTCATACAAACATAGGAGTGAAAACCAAGATTCGGGAATCCGGGGTGTGATCAACCAGTCCAGATTTCCAGGAGGAAATGGGAGAAACCTGACTAAAGAATGAATCTCTTAGAACAGCCGAATTACCATTTTCCCAGCGTGCTCTTGTGCACGAATGGGGTAGCAACAGGGGCGCTGAAATAAATCCGAACAAATGGGAATGGGATATGTGAATCACGATACGCAGGATTCGGAACATTGTGAGGGTGGCGTGATAATGAAGAATGGCAGTTGATAATATTCAAAACATATAATTCTTATTGCATTAGCCTAGAGTGGGGAGAAAAAATGAGGGTCAACCATTGACCATATTCTAAACATGGTACCAAACTCAAAATTTCATCCATTAGTCTTCCGATACGTCGGCCCAGGACAATAGGTGGGCCATAGGTCGAGCATCCATACTATTAGGGGGTTCCTCCACACGTGAAAAAGGACTAGGGTCAGAATAAGGGGAATGCAAAGCATGGAATGTGGAGCCAGGGTTTGTTCGAATAGAATCCAACACTCTTAAAATTATGCCACCATGGTGGAAGAACACTAGATGGACTCATCGGTTTGATCATGGATCATTCATTCATTTAGGCAGGACCTCTCTGGTGAGGGATTCGCTGCTTCCCAATGCCATCGTGGGGCATCCCGAACTTGTTCGGGGAAAAGTTGAAGTTACATGGTGCCTCACAAGGGGTCAGGCTAGGGGACGGAGATGGAGAGGAACATGACTTATGACTCTTGTGGCTGGACCCTAGGTGAAATACCGGGGTGTCTCTACGTATCCAATGAGGATGGGAATCAAGTCGTACGTAGTTCTGGAGCACAGTTTAATATCATGCGGGGCGATGAGAAGCCTGGTCGCACTGGTGTACATCCTAACAAAACTACTAAGCCCACGTGAGTCATGCTCGATGTGGGAAACAAGAAGTAGTGGTGGGACTTTCCCGACACAAGAAGAAACATGTTAGGGCGAAGGGATGCTTGGTGAATGTTGTCCCAATGATGTTAACCTGTCCATGTAGCGCACCTAGACGCACAAAGAGATAAAGACGAGTATGTCGGAATTCAACTTGAACATGAGGAAATGGAAATGTGTGAATCATGATGCCCAAAATCTGGACCACAATGACGGTGGCGTGACGATGGAGGATAACTGTTGACTATGGCGGAAACGCAGCATCTACATCATGTTATCCTGTAATGGGGACAGAAAAATGAGGGTCGACCGTTTACCATGTTCGAAACATGGGACCTTTCGCAAATGTCACCTGAGATCCTTAGGGATGTTGGCCTGAAATGGTAGGAGATCCCTTAGGCCTAGAGTCCATGCCATCCGAGGGTCCTTTTGGATGTGGAAGAGGATGAGGATCCAAATAGCGATCTCATGAAGCTTGGTCATTGAACGAGGGGAATGTCCCCATGAAAATTCCACACTTTGGGATATTTTTCAAACTCATCTAAATACGACAACGATATGTATTAGATATAGGGGGTTGAGTCCCTTCTAATAGAGAGATATTAGTTTAGGGTCATATAACTCAGACCATAGATTGTAGGAAATGTGGGAGACTCATGGTGAGTTAATTATAAAAACCGACATGGATGGGGACCTGGGGTTCCGACCACCACGTGTTCCCTGGGAAGATTTTAGGTCAAGAGACCAAAAACAAGAGTTGAGCTGGGCCTGAGGCAAAGTGCACAGGCATTCCTACGTACCCCATAAGAATGGGGATCAAGCTGCACATAGTTCTTGAGGTGTCATGGTAAGGTACCAGTGCCAGGGAAAAATGGGCGCGCGGGTGTGGCCTTCACACCAAGAGAAGCGGTATTTGATTAATCTTCTTTGTACTTTAAGGTGAGTGGTTTTTTTTTGTGAAGCGACAGGCTTATGATGGAAAGTCCCGACATCGCAATAAGAATCAAGCCGTAGCCGGCATTAACAAACGGCATGGTGTGAGCCCAATACCAAACATGGTTTCCCCTTCAGTGAGGACATCACGATGTAGTGCCGTTTTTCGTCGTGTAGATAGGACGATAATGTCACAGTTTAGGGTCATGTAACAGGACCAAGCATGCATTTTAATTTCATGCAGCGCAGACCTAGTAGAGACGATGCTAGGTGGGGAATGTGTATGATGCAATAAAACATACCTGACATGAATGGGGAAATGATCCCATATTATACCGTACAAAATTATGAGAGGGTAACCTTGGGCCAAAGAGCCCAAATAGGGGTAAGAGGGAAAGGGGGTAGAAGAAACCATCTCCCAACTGAGCTGGACCTGAAAAAGAGGCGTCCGGGTGGTCCTACGTATCCCATAAGGATGGGAATCAAGCCACACGTAGTTCTGGAAAGGGTCTTAGTTTAGGGTCTTAGAACTCGAAGCATGGGAGCCCCAAAGGACGCCGTATTACAGCTTTTTCCCCCTAACATGCAGAGGTGCACTGAGGGTATAGCATCCCACCTTTTTATCACATAATCTTTCATTAAATTTTACCAAACTGGGGATCTTTAAGGTTTAGTGTCTTGGAAACCAGGAACTTTAAACATGAAAACATAAAAGATTCTTCTTAAACACTTGAAAGGCTTATCCTCATTTTCATCCTAGGTTTATTACTGCATCTCATAACCTGGGGACATTCATCAAAAGAAAGGGTGAGCAGAAGGCCCAGTAAGGGAAACAAGAGAAACATTTTACATGTGAACTTGAGATACTTCAATAAGGTCATGAAAAGAACATTAAGGCATGAGAAAGAAATCATGAGGCATATCATAATAAAAATAACATTTTTCATAATGTAAATATGTGGCTACAACATTTAATATATACAATCATGAACATATCACCAAGGTCCATCCCCAAGGTGTCATTTGAAAATTACCAAGGTTATTCACCAAGATATCGTGAAAATTGTAATCTCTAGTGGTTACATCATTACCCAATGCATTGGAGCACTATCAGGAAGCACCCTTAAATTTTCCTTTATTATCATGTGATCCACATATATCATCATCAAAAATTTCATAAATTACCCATATAGCATAAAATAAATGGGTTTCATTTCATAATCATGACGTTTTAAAACTGCTTTAAAGACATGATCTTTACGTCACTTTAAACCCACGAAAAGGGAAAGCGGGTTTCATGTATGTAAATCCAAGAATTTAAAATAGAAAATCTTGGTATATATGTGAATACCCATATAGAAGGTAGAGCTTTCAGTATTCAATTAATAAAATAAAATATCTTTAGAAAAAAGAGAGAGACATTTTGAGACGAAAATTCTGCAGCATAACAGCTATGTTACAAGGTTTTTAGAAAACATTGAAAAGAGAGGGGACATGGGTCAAACATTCATAAATGACCCATAAAACAGTAGTGGGACAGAATAGAAGGGATTTAAGAACATTTTAATGAAATTTGAAAATATACCATATGAAATGAAGAACATGAAAGGAAGACAAAAATAAGATTTCTCTTATGAAAATTCGGCAGCCTAACAGCGTTACATAAACTTCAACCAAAAATGAATTGATGAGATCAAATAGGTTCTATCATAATATGAACATAAAAGACCAGTATGATAGATATATATATCATACCCCAACATAATAAAAATTAACTTTCAAGACTTGACATGGAATTAGAAATTTGAAAAGGGAGAAAGGTGCAAGGACCACTTAAAAATTCAGCAGCCTAACGACGCCACTTAAACTTCAAAATACTGAATTGAAGAGATCAAATGAGGTCTCTCATAATATGGTCATAAAAGATCAGTATGATATATATAGATATCATACCCCAACATAACAAAAAGGAACTTGAAAGAATTGACATGAAAGTAGAACTTCAAAACGAGAAGGGTGAAGAACCACTTAAAAATTCGGCAGCCTAACGACGCCACTTAAAACTTCAAAATACTGAATTGAAGAGATAAAATGGGGTCTCTAATAATATGATCATAAAAGATCAGTATGATAACTTTAGAGATAATACCCCAACATAATAAAAATGAACTTGAAATACTTTACATCAAAATAGATCTTGAAAAATGAGAAGGGAGAAAGAATCCGTTACAAAAATTTCGGCAGCCTAACAGCGCCACTTAAAACTTCATAAAACGAAATAATGAGAGTAAGAGGGGATCTCTCATTATGTGAACATGAAAATGGAAGTAATATGAGTATAAAAGAACACCCTTTAACATAAGAACATGGAGCATAAAAGAAATTACATAAAAGAGATTTCTTGAAAAGAAAGAGAGAGATCGGATCCCTTACCTTAAAACGTAACTCTTAAAACTCAAAGGTTGGGACCTTGAGGGCTTGGGGGCACCCTGGGAGGACTCCTTGGGAGGTAATGAGACCAGAAATTTGTTGGGGGAGAGTGGGGAGTCGAATGGATGAGAGGATGGCTTGGTATTTATAGGGAAAGTGAGGGGACAAGGCATTAATGGCCAAGGGACACCTCATTAGTGGTTTTGAAAAAACCATGGGTTTGCCCATGGTATTTGCCCATGGTATTGGCCACTTGGGACACCTCATACCTTATATTACTATTCATAAGTCGACCATATTGATTACATACTTAATACATCATTTAATGATGTCATTAAACACCTGTAACTTAAAAACTGTATTTTCACTATTCATCGAAAATTCCACTTTCTCAGAATAATCCCAAAATTTCACCTTAACCAAATATCAATACTCTAATTTCAAAAATGAACTCCATTTTATAAAAATAATTTTCTAAATATTTTTAATTTATTTTTTAAATAAATACACTATTCACCGAAAATTCATTTTTTTCAGAAAAAACCCCAAAAATTACCATAACATAATATCGGTGCTCTGAGTTCAAAAATGAAATACATTTTATAAAAATAATTTTTTTTAAATATTTTTAATTTAATTTTTAATTAAAAAAACACTATTCACTCGAAAAAACTAATACTTGAATAATAATTTATGAAATCGTTATTTAACCATTTTATTGAATCACATTACTTAATCAAGGTGCCTAGATTATATTAATACTTTCTTTAAGTGAGATTACTAATCCATTTGGACACATTACTAATCCTAATCATAAAATCATTATTCATAATTTACTATTAATCAAAAATTAAGTTGATCTTATTAGACTCTAAATTTCGTACTGAGCATAATTGTAGAAGACCATTTTTTGAATATCATTACACATTTTTAATTATTTAAGGTTTACATAAACATTTTTAAAATATCTTTTTTCTAAAATTCGTCAAAAATATGCATACTATATTTATCCGATCATTTGAAAATTCATAAACTTCATCATAAGAAGAAATCCCAATTTTTATTTAAAACAAAGGATTACACAAGGCAGTTATGGTCTCCTTATATAGCCCCTTATCACACCAGCATAGGACCTAAGTGTAAGGTGTGCTAAGGTGAGAGAATCTGAGGGAGGCTCGGTTAACATTGCTCGAGTAGTAATTTCTATCAGTTTGAACTTCTCGCAAAGGCAATTCTGTTCTAGCTTCACACGATGAAGTTCGGCTTGGGTTTGGTCCATAGCAAATCCCAGTGGTGCTACCGCCTTCCCAAGTTCTATTAGATGGGCTTTGATCGGTCCAAGACTACTGGGTGAGGCCATCGAATCTTCTTTCTATAACAATTAACCAAGATTACTTGTATTTAGAGACAATAATCGAAACGTTTAGTTTCTAACGGTCATATTGACCAATGGGTCAAAACCCAACGGTCTCATTTTAATTATAATCATGTTATTAAATGAAACATTTTTTTCGAGTATAAAAAACAAAATAAAATAACACATAAAATTAGGAAACAAGATTTATTCAAAATTTCGGGTCGTTACATAGGGATAGTGTCAAGAGTGTCGAGATTCCACCTGGACATGATGGGGTAGAACATAATGTGAATCATGCAACCAACATTTAAGGACTGAAGGGGTTTTCTTGATGACAGAGGACTACTGCTGACCATGTTTTCAACACAGCATCTTTTCGTGTTAGCCTGAAATGGGGACAAACAAATAAGCATCGACCGTTGACCATGTTCACAACGCGGGATTTGTATCAATTTGTTGTCCAAAACCCTCGAGGGCGTTGGATCGTAATGGTAGGAGAGCCCTTAGGCATGGTATCCATGCCGTTCTTGGTGGTCCCTTCGGGTGTGAAAGAAAACGAGGGCCCAAATGAAGGGGAACACGAAGCTTGACAAGTAGAATGAACTTGCCTAAGTTAAATCTGACACTCCTATTCCTAGAACAGAGTAATCTTAACACGTTGACGAACCACTGCAAGGGGTCGAGGGACTCAACTTGAGGGCGGCCAAGAGATGGAGGATTCCTGGGAGATGGGGGGCATGGTGCCAAAAACCCAACGCGAAGGTGGGCATAACCCTGTGCCACACCAATATATCCCCCTCGTGGAGAGGGACAGGCCAAGGGGCATAGGTGACCAAGAGATCGGGAGATCTCTAAGAGATGGGACTGGCCTAAAAATCTAAATGTCCAGGAGGTCCTACATATCCCATAGGGATGGGAAACAAGCCACACATAGTTATTGAGGTTACCCGGGGGTAAGATACCCTATCAAAGGGTGGTGTACGACACAAAGAACAACCCAACGTGAATGAGGACATAATATCACACCACACCGTACTCCTCGGGAAGAACTTGGGCTGGGGTCCAAGAAGGCCAAGGGGACTGAGGCTGGGCCTCAGTCAGGAAGGTCTGACCATCTTGTATTTTAACATCTTACAGTGAGGACGGGGAGTCGGGGGCCTGAGAAGGCCAAGGGGCCTAAGGCTGGGCCTTGGTCAGGAAGGTATGACTAGATTTATGTTTAACGTCTTGCAGTGAGGACGGGGGACGGGTAAGGTGTCTCATCCGAGGATGTGTACGACATGGTGAGCAACTCGACGTAAATGATAACATAATCCCACACAACACTGTACAATCCTAGAAGAGAGAACCCGGGATGGGGGCCTGAGGCCTGGCCTCAAATGGAAGGCCATGCACCCTCTTGTACGGTTACTGCCTCATCATAGCTTCTAATCCCATGTGAGAAGTGCTTGGTGTGGGAAACAAAGAGCTGGTCTCAGCTATCCCCGTCCAAAGGGGCCTGATAGCTAGCATCACCCGAAGGGAGTTCGTTACTTGGAGATACAACGGGGCAGAATGAACCACTACACTCGATGTTTGGGACATCTTGGGGTGGTCCTAACAATCCAGGAAAACTTTTGACCATGTTCAAAACACAACAT
Source organism: Viscum album (assembly GCA_963277665.1). Taxonomy (NCBI): domain Eukaryota; kingdom Viridiplantae; phylum Streptophyta; class Magnoliopsida; order Santalales; family Viscaceae; genus Viscum; species Viscum album. The sequence continues at coordinate 511,790,074 of OY728163.1, read as the reverse complement.
CCCCATAGTGACCTGAAATGGGAGCAACAAACGAGCATCGACCACTGACCATATTCTCAATGCAGGATTTGTATCAATTTGTTGTCCAACATCCTCGAGGGAATTGGCCCGAAGTGGTTAGAGATCTCTTAGTCCTAGCATCCACACCATTCAGAGGCCCTTTCGGATGGGGAAAATGATGGAGTCCCAATCAAAGGAGTAGGTGAAGCATAGTTGTACCCATCAATGAAAGAGACGAACGTCTCGAGGGAGTGGGGCGTATGGCCAGATCGAGGTTAGATTGATGTGAATTGGGGAAAATTTTTCACCCCTGCCATACGTCTTGACCCGGGGGGAAGATTCTGGCATTTGTGTTGGGCCAATAGATGAAATGTTCGGGCATTCCTATATATCCAATGAGGATGGAAATAAAGACATACGTAGTTCTCAAAATGCAGTTTAACGTCATATAGGATGATGTGCAGTTTAAATTCATGCAGGACTGGACAGTTTAAGGTCATGTGGGACCATCATTCAGTTTAGGGTCATGCGGGAATATTGTGCCATTTAGGGTCATGCAGTAGTTTAAGTTCGTGCAGGACCATGGGGATCAGGAAAAGTATTGCTTGTGGGATTTGGCATTGGTGGGAGGAGTTATACGCTCACCATCCATGGTCACTAAGAAGTATGCTCTATTGGGGTAAACCATGTGAACTATTTAAGGTACTTCCCATTTGGGCTCCAACTTGGGTGGTTTCCTGCTAGGGATCATTGGTGCTCGGAGGGCCAATACTAGGTCACCTTTTAGAAAAGAGCAGAGGCGAACCTTCTTGTTGAAGGATCTATCCATCCTATTCTGATGCCTTTCCAGATTGTATAGGGCATAGAGCCTATTCTCGTCAAGTGATTCCAATTCAGATAGATGGATTTTTTCCACCTTATATGGTGCCTTCTGGTCATAGACTTCAGTGCATAATGAAGTCAGCTGGATCTCGATGGGTAGGATGATATCAGCCCCGTACACTAGGAAATATGGAGTCACCTGGGTGGAATTGCGAGTCGTCATCCAATAAGCCCAGAGGGCGTTGGGGAGCTTTTCCAGCCAACTGTTCTTATTCTGGCCAACCATTTTCTACAAAATGTTAGAGGGGGTTTTATTGAACACCTTGATCTATCCATTTTCCTGCGCGTGATAGCGGGAGGTATGGTTCGAACGGATATTGTACTTGGCATACAATTTCTTCAGTTCTGCTGCTCGTAAGTTGGTGTCGTTATCAGTGAGGACGGTGTGAGGGACTCCAAACTGGTGGATGATATTGGAACTCATGAAGTCAATGATGGAACGGGCCTTGACTTCCTTGAGTGGAATTGCCTCTTCCCACTTGTAAAAGAAATCTGTGGCGGTCAGGATGAACCTACCCTGGTGAGCTACCGCTGGTGGATATGGTTCCACGACATCGAGTCCCCACACCGCGAATGGACAAGAGTACTTGGTGGAGTGGAGAGGTTATGGAAGCCGATGTAGGAAGTTATCATGAACTTGGCACGCTTTACATCTCTTGGAAAACTAGATACAATCCTGGGTCATAGAGGTCCAGAAGTGCCCCAGTCTCCAGATTTGATGGAAAAGCTTCGACCCAGCCTGGTGGGCACTACAAGAACCAGCATGAACCTCTTTCCTGAGCTGTGGAATCTCGACTCCTTGGATGAAATGGAGGATAACACCATCGAAACTGCATTTGTAGATGATCTTCTCAAGACTGGGACCACTCTGGAGGGTAAAATGCAGCGCACGGCGTCGGATTTTCTCACGCTTGGCCCGATCAGCCGGGAGCCAACCATTTTGGAGATACTCGACAAAAGGGTCCATCCAGTCAGGATTTGCTTCAATCACTACATCTTAAGAGCCTAGTGGTCCTGATGTGGAGGATATGGTGGTAAGATTTCTTACTCATAGGTCTTCATCATCCTCTGGGGTAACAGGGGTAATGACTCTCTGGGGTGCCACATGTATAATCAGATCATCCTGCTCGGGCTCTACAATTGATGTAGCTAAGCTGGAAAAAGCATCTGCTCGACCATTCTGTGACCGAGGGACATGGGTAACCTATGGTCGATAAGGGAACCGGTCCATTAGATGGAGGGTGCGCTCCAACAATGGTACGAGCTTTGGCTTCCTGACAACATAGTCTCCATTGACTTGCTCGGTGACTATCTCAGAATCCCCTTTCACATGAAAATGGGGCATGTCGATCTCAAGGGCCAGTTCGAGACTAGTAATGAGGGCCTAATACTCTGCCTCATTGTTGGTGAAGCCTTCTGACAATAGGAATGAGTATGGAAAAATGACTTTCACCGGGGTAATGAAGATGATACTTAGGCCTACTCTGTTGAGCCTGGGATCATTGAGCCTCCTACCGGTGGGGCTCCGAGAGGCACCATCAAAGTGAATTTTCCAACATGGGATGACTTGATTGACTGAGAGGATTGCCTCATCAAGAAAATCCAGGTCCAAAGACTGATCTGCGGAGGTTGGATGGGCATCTAGAAAGTCTGCCAATGCCAGCCCCTTAATAGCCTTCGGAGGCATGAACCTGATGCCAAACTACTGGAGGATCACCACCCACCGTGCTAGTCATCCAGTCAACATGGGGCAATTCAGAATATACTTCAGCGGGTCTAATCGAGACACTAGTTGTATCTCGTGGTGCTGCAAGTAGTGCCACAACTTCTGCACAGCAAATACGAGCACAAGGCAGCTCTTCTGGATGGGGGGTTATCTGGTCTCTGTATCGAGAAGCGTGTGGCTGAGGTTGTAAAGACTATTCTCTGCCCCCTTTTTGTTCTTCTGGGTGATAAGGGCACCGAGGAAATGTTCTAGGGCAATGACATAGAGGACCAGCGGATTCCCAGAGATGGGTGGCATCAAGACCAGAGGCTGGAGTAGATACTGCTTGATTTCCTCAAACGTGGTTTGTCACTCTTCATCCCATTCATAGGTGGATCCTTTCTTCATTAACTGAGAAAAAGGCTTACACTTGCCAGCCAGATTCGCAATGAATCGGAGTATGTAGGCTAAGTGGCCTTAAAAACCTAGAAGCTCCTGAATATTGCTCAGGGGAGGCATTTGGCTGATTGCCCTGATCTTCTATAGGTCGATCTCATTGCCTTGGTACCTAAAAACAAATCTAGGAAACTTTCTGGAGGTGACCTCGAAGGCACACTTCAATGTGTTCATCTTCAAGTGGTGGGAACGGAGGAAGTCGAACACTTTATGAAGATCCTTGAGATGGTCTTGTCACTGGAAATATTTGACCACCAGATCAACCACATATCACTCCACTAATGTCCCGAGGATCAGCTTGAATATTCGATGCATGTCCCACTGATAGGTGGCACCTGCATTCTTCAGGACGAATGGAATAACCTGGTAACAGGAAGTACCTTGGGGAACCTTGAAAGCTGTGGACTCTTTATCCTCAGGGGCCATCCGGATCTGATTATATCCAGAGTAACCATCCATGAAGGAGAGGGCTTGGAACCTAGCTATAGATCCGATCAACAGTTCTGTCACCGGAAGGGGAAAATCATCCTTCGGGTAGTGATGGTTGAGATCTCGGAAGTCAATACAGACTTTGATTTGTCTGTTATTCTTTCTGACTGGCAGAATGTTGGATAACCACTTGGGGTACTAGACCACCTTGACGAAGTTGGCTTTTATAAGCTTTCCAACTTCGGCCTCAACCATGGCACTGTCATAAGGGTTCATATTTCTGGGAGGCTGCTTGAACCCGCGATGGTTTGTTGGGAGATCGAGGCGGTGGACCGCTACCTGAGGATCTATTCCTGACATATCATCGTAACTCCAGTCAAACACATCACAGTGCTACTTAAGGAAGTCCACGTACTGCTGCTGCTCTTCAAGGGACATGGTGGCACTGATCAACATGGGTCTCGGATCTACCTCGCTGCCAAGGTTCACCTGTACCAGTTCATTGACCGTGGCAGAGACACTTTCCTCAAAGTTAGGGGGAGCGTCCTCTATATCTTTGTCTTTGCTTGCGGAGGAGATATTTCCAGCGGATGGAGCTTCCCCTAGGTCGGAAGAACCTGACGGGAAGCTGGTACCATCCTGGACAGTAGTGGAAAGCATATCAGGGGATTCACGCATCTATAAGACAATAGCGATGAAGGCAGTTGATCCAATCCCATATGGTCTTCGGCCCAAGGGGCCACACTTGATAATATCAAAGCAGTAGTGGTGCGTCAGCTTGATCCAGTTAATTCCAACCCAACGGAACAGACACGTATGACATATTGTCGTTTCCATGGGGAAAACATCCCGATATCATATGGGATTAGGAGGTTCCGGGATCACCTGAGCCTGGTTTATGTAGGAGTACGAGGTGATTTTCCATCGTCGTTTGGACTTCGGAATATTCCTTCCTCATGTACCAGAGACAACAAAGCATTTCCACATGTTGGGGGTTGTGGCCTCCAATAGATGGATTGGGAAGATGTAGGCGTCATCTAGACCTTCCCATGGGTCACTTATGACCGTGGCGGGCTCAACCTCACTTGCTATAATCTGCTTATCCTTGCTCTTATAATAGCCAGTGTCCATATAATGGGCTTCACAAGAGGCAAAAGGAGACGCATCACCTTGGAGTACGCCTGCTCGACCATCAAGGGAGTACTTGAGGAACTGGTGATATGATGAGGGGATTGTCACGTGAAGGTGGAGCCATGGCCTACCCATCAATGCATTGTATGCGGTGTCCTGGGAGACGACCATAAATTCAGTACTGGAAACTAGGCCACAGAACTAGGTCTTCAAACCGATCTTTCCGACAGGGGTCTGATCTATCATGTTATACCTCTGGATCCTTAAATCGGAGGGAGTCAGGTCATCCTCGTATAACCCCATCTTCCGCATTGTCCGTTTCGGGATAAGGTTGATCCCGGAGCCGGTGTTAACAAGACAGCGAAGAACCTCCACACCGTTTAATTGGCCGGTGATGTACAGTGGGCGGATGTGCCCCTGTATGGGGGAGTCTCCATCTTCTACCGAGAATGAGATGATGTCCTGGAATTCGGCATTCTCATCTATTTCAGTATGAAAATATTCTGTAGCTCCTACCTCTGTCTCAAACTGGAGGGGGCTCCTTAGAGCCTCAGCAAGGGCCTCACGCATATATGGAGATAGGCAGAGGGCGTCGAGGATAGAAAGACTCACTGGGATGCCAGTAATGTGATTTAGTAAATCATACTTCTGCACCAGGCACGAAATTCTACTTACAGGAGGCTGTTCTATGATTGGAGGTATGGAAGGCCCTGCCGGCATGACCGGTGACTGGATGGTGTTGGGCATGTTCTGCTATTCACTAGTCAAAACCTATAGAGTCACTACTGGATGAGGACCGATCCACTGAGATCGGCCTGTATCGAGGAGAATCTGGTCGCGGTACAACCAAAGTGGCTCTGCCTGATCTAGTAGCACAAACAGTGGCAGAGGCAGTCCTGACGACACCGGATGAAGAGGCTGCACATGCTAAGCTCGGTGCTGGGCCTGCTGTCTGGTCTCAGTGAAATGAATGGCCTAGCTGGAGGTGCCAACTAATTCATCTCGATGAATCATATAGCCACGGCTCTGTCGACGTTGGCGTCGACTGGGAACATTGGGGAGGTTCTCCTGGCGCTCCCCCTCATCGGGAGTCATATAGGGGTTTACCAACTTGACGGCATTAACCGAAGCATACCCTTGACTGTCACTTGATGAATCATCCACCACTGGGCAGATTCTGGGAGGGATCCCTAACTCAGGGGGCATGAAGTCTCATATATTGCGGGATGAAGATAGCATTGGCGAGGTGTGTTGCTTCTTCTTGCATCGCTGATGCTTTCTCTTCTGGGAAGAGGTCGGCCGAGATGAAGACGCAGAAGTGCTGACCGTAGCTTCTAAAGGATCCGGCTGATTTGGCCATGCACAGATAATTCCATGGGCATGAGAAACCATTTTACAAGCCATCTAGTCATCATACTTTTGGGATCCGCGGCTAGGAACCTGCTGCCACTCACCTTCATCGTCGCTACTGCTATCTGACCTCGCAAAGACACCTGCCACTTGTGTGGGGGCCAGGCCCAGCCTGACTATGTTGTTATCGACATGGTCCTGGAGCCAGTCCCTAAACACATAGCACTACTTGAGGTTGTTCCCTAGAATCCTATGATAGGGGCATTAGTTAGGGAGATCGGTGAGATTCTCCTCTTCCGGCCTTCGGCACTCAGGAAAACATACAATCCCCTGCTCTAGGGCACTACGAAAGTAACTGGGGACCTGATTCTCACTGAACGAGTAAGTCCGGTGTCTTCTTTCCAGATAGGGATCCCTTGGAGTCTATCCTTGACGAGGATCCAGAGGGGCCTATCGAGGAGGTGGACCCTGATTGTCCCGCCTGGGCAGTGGCGGCACATTACGCGAGAGCGCCTGCCGATTCTGAGGACGCTGTGGAGCTGGAGGTTGTGCCTGAGGTGGAGGACCTCTGTGAGGCTGTGGGGCCAGTGCTACTGGTATCAACTCTAGCTTCCTGGGGGCCTCTATCTGGGCCACTACAGTGGGCTCAGCTCTGGGATCTCTCCTTTCTGGGATTGCAGGGGGCAACAGATGTGCCTGTTTGGCCTATTGCAGGGCTTCCTCAAGGTACTGGGCCTTGTCGGAGAAGTCTCGGAACCCTCTGGGATTGTTCTGAGTGATCAGGAAGGGGACCAGTTTTATCTTAACATTCCCCAAGTACATTGTCAGTAATTTCTCCTGAGTCGAGGGACTATATGAGCCCCTTCCACCGGGCGACAAAGTCCGAGACTCTCTCATCAGGCCTTTGCTGGCACTTGAAGAGGTCTAAAATGCTGGTCTTCCAGGTGGTAGAGCTGAACTAGTAGAGGAACTGCCTGTGAAGGTCCTCCCATCTATTCAAGGATCCGATAGGGAGCTGGCTATACCAGATGAACGTCGGCCCCTCCAGTGTCTGAACAAAACAGCGGAGCTTGGCAGCCTCCTGCTATGTTGGAGTCCCCAGCATTGGCCTGCACCATAAGTTGAAGTGGGCCAGATGCTGCGGCGGGTCCCCTATCCCGTTAAAGGGGGAGAAGGCGGGATTTCCGAAACCCATTGTTGCCGGCATATCATCCACCCATGTCAGGTATGGCTTGCCATCTGGTGGGATTGCCACCCATCGTGTCTCCAATTCCTTGAGGCGGGCTATGAGGGCCGCCATAGGATCATCTATACGTGGGTCCCTATCTTGACAGGGATCCCTAATCACGAGTGCATTTCCGGGCTCTTTGACATGTTAGATAGGTTCAGCAGCTCGTGGAGCGACTGGTGGAATGGCCTGCGGGGCAGCTGGAGGAACCCGAGCCGGATTCCTCGAATTGTCGAGTCGTTCGGGAGGGTTTAGTGAGACATATCTCACCCTCTTGTTGTGAGTTATGGCTTCATCCCTATCCATAGAAGCGGTATGATCAGGGTTTCCTGGGGGCATCTCGCTAGGGGGAAGTTGTTCCTACCCCTGCTGCCCTAGCCTAAGATCACCATAGTTGGGTCGTCGCTCTACAGCGCGTTCAGCCAGGAGTTCATCGACTAACCTCATTTGCTCAGCAATTTTCCAGTGCAACGTGGCCTTCTAAGGGTACTCCACCGTCTTTTGCACTTAGGCAGATGGGTCAGAGTTCTTGACAGATCTAACATGCTCTTTTCCCTTGCAGACATTCTGGCTGAGTACCAATGAGTCGGTGGGCACAGGGAGACCTAGGATGTTCCTCTGCTGATGAGTAATCCTCCCTGATGGGTCCAACAGTGGTGGTACACCCTTAGGGGGTAAGTCTCCATCGAGAAACTCCAGCTCTCCCTCCTTGTCCACTACATCAGCCATGTGGACCATAAACCTTCCTGGGGGCATGTACTTAATATCACATAGCGAGTCAGGATGCTGCCGAATAGGGCTGAAGAGGAGGGAAGCATACTGCCCCCAGCCATGTATTTTCATGTGGGGGGTAGCTTCCCTGATTATTTTGTTGAGTACCTTGATACTATGAATGCATTACTACTATAGGGCCTCACGACGGCTTGGTGACTAGGGGCGCTGGGCCACCGGGAGTGCGGCCAGATCGACTAGACGTCACTGCTCACTGACGTCATTGAAATGTGTTTGGTTCCTTGGATAAACCATGTGCTAATGATGGAGACTAAAATGTGCTTCCCAGAGGGTGTAGAAGAAGCACTCAAATTCCTCTGGGGTGAGAGACTCAGGTATGTAGAAATCTTGCGCTGCCATGGGCCAGAACACCTCGGGGAAGTGGTCTGCTGCCAGAATGCTCCAAAAGCTCCTCGATTCAAATTCAAGGTCTAGCCCTTGATTTCACCACTCGCCAACTGGGGGTGTTTGAGGAACTGGAAGCGGAACTGAGTCAGACCGCTGGGACGGCAGGTCGGCCAGTGGAGAATACGGCAAACGGGCTGACTGGCCGCGAATTCTCGGGTTGTCCTCCGAAGAGTGGAGCGACCTGGCCGTAATGTCGCGGTAGGAGGGGTTGATGTCTTTCATTCCAATATTTGGGGCCAGGGATACTGGTGATATGTTGCGATGCTTCTTGCCTGCCATCAATCCCTAGAATAGCTCTCTGTGATCGCTTTTGGAGGTAGAAAGCGCTTCTAAAGATGATGGTGGTGACTGCATGATCGTAACCTGCGGGGTCTCCATATTTTCATCCTCCGAGATAAACCTGTGGATGGAGGCGGGAATCCTATGGAATTCGCATTCCGGGAGCACTAGCCTAATGCACCTCATCCCTACCCCGGCCCTTAACTCGTATGAGTGAGGGGAGGGTTCCCGAGCTGAGTCATACTTCGCTTCAGAGTCTGATAAGTGGACCGGTTTGATCTCCGTCCGGACCTTCCCATGATTCTTCTTGTGGCGGCGACGACCCACCTTCCTTCCCCTAGGTGGCTCCTCGGGACAGGGCCAATTTTTGACATGTGGTCCTTTAGCCACACTGGTGCCATGGTGGTGAGGACTTCCACTTGAGACAACCGAGGTGTGGGGAGCATCGAGAAAAATATAGAAGGGGACTTGGGGAGGACATCCAGGAACAACACCTGAGTGGAAAAAACCTCCGCTGGAACTGGCAGGAGCATGGGGAGGACCTCCATTCTTGGTGCGGGTGGAGCAAGGATGGCCTACACCCCTTTGGTGGCCGGGGTGAGTAGGACCTTTACCAATGGAAAAGAGAACTTAAGGAGGATCCCCACGTTGGAGAGGGACCGGATGGGAAATGTCCCCACATCGACGGTCGGGGGTAGGAGGAAGGACTCCATACCCAGTGTGATGGGCACGGGAGAGGCTTTCGTACTGAACATCACCGCCATGGGGTAGACCTTGTTTCAGATTGGGGGTAGCATGGGGAAAACCTCCATGGTGAGCCTCGGAGTGGGGGAGACCCACGCTCTGTGTGGTAGTGGCACGAGGAGGACCTCTGTACGGGGTGGCATCGCTGCGAGTTGGTTCACGGCGACCCCCGCTCGTGCCTGTGACATGGAGAGTTGACCCAGCCTGCCTGTGGGGCGGTTGGGGCCTCGATCTTAGTTGGGAGTATAAGTTCCCCTAATTAGTTTTTGTAGGAACTTGATGATATGCATCGGTAGTGGCTCGGGCCATGGTATTCGTTGGCATTGATGCCCCTTGGTGGGCGTCCTCAACTCGTGCCTGACACTGGCATCAGGTTAGACGGGCCGGTGCTGGTGGTGCAGGCACATAGCCTACCTGCTCTTCTAGAAAGGTCGGGCGGCGGTGCTAACATGACCAGGTGGGAGCCCTTACTAGGAGCCCCTGGATTGGGACTCTGACCGGGCTGGGCCGGACATCGCCCACCTCATCAGCGTAAGGCAGGGAGTCATCAAGGAGTTCCAGGGACAGGATCCCAAAACGATTTAATGTTGGGGTGGGATAAGGGGATCCCTACCCAGCCCTCGGGGGCGGCATGGACGGCGAGGCACGACTGGATCGAGATTCAAGCAGGCTATATCCCTGGTGTGGATGATCCCCTCCTCCTCTTACCTACATACAAGGTCATTAATTACCCTTCACTGGATAATTTCTGATGGGGAGATGTGGCATGGGTGCCCAGCATTCATGGTGGTCAAAACCGTCATGGAAGAGGCAGGACTGCGTGGGGTAGCCGCATCGATATTGCCCATGACCCTGTGTCGATGGGCAGGTGATCGGGCTCTAGATGCAACAACTTGGTTCCTGGAAGCAGGGAGACGAACTCATTAACACTGCTAGGAAAAGAAATCGACAACCAGTGCCCTAGCATCGTTCCACCTTCCGTGGTCGGTAAGAGGGATCCATGCTGACAACGTCGCAGAACAAGATGTCCAACGTCTTACTGCCCCAACTTCGGGTGAGTTTCACGCCAGGCCCACTATTTTCTTGGTGGAACCCAGTGCCAGATAGCTGGATCCGGTGAGACGTCAATCTATTGATTCCCCGAGTGCTACTAATCTCCATATAGAGGAGAAGAAATTCACGTCGGCTTCACCATTTCTGTTTCCGACGCTTTCACCGGGGCCCGTGCATCCTTCTCATTCGGGGACGAGGGACGCGACTTTTTGTTACCCCGTATTCCCACTTTCCAAAGGCAGGCGACATCCACTCCTTCTTCAGGGACATCTTCTCCTTGATCAAAAAGGGATGATGGGATATCGATTCTTCCTTCTATGGATTCTTCCTCAGAACTCGTCACTTAGTCTGGGTCTCCCTCATAGATTTAATACGTTGTTCGTGAAACTCTTCCTGGCACCATATCTTCATGGAAACCAGTTAATTATGCTGCTTCTGTCAGGACATTCCAAGGGGTCTGTTCAGGGCAGCAACCTTTGGTTAGGGGAGTAGTAACGTTGGGGCATCACTGGAATGTCTGGACGTTGGGGGATTGGTGTTTCTGTCTTCTATCCCTTATTATAGGGCTTCACAAGGGTGCAGAAGCCCGAGGCATACCACATCGAGTGTGTGGAATCATATTCCATGGGCATGTATCTAAGGTTTTCCTCAGCTTCCCATGTTTAACACAGGGTATGCCGCAAGTTTAACGTCCAATAGAGATGGATCAGACTGATCAGAACACTGATTAGAGTGGATCAGACGGAGGAACCCCCTAGAGGGAACACCGATATTGGGGCCAGCACGTGGGAAGCTTCCCGAATGTTGTGGAGGGGAATGAGGTGGCATTATTTCACCAAGATGTGTCGGCCCATGCAAGAATCAGGATGGACCATGGTCTTGGGCTTGGGCCTCAAAGAGACTTCCTACGTATCCCCATGGCAGGGAATCAAAGTCCGCGTAGTTCATCTGGCGACGGCTTACCATCAAATGAGGTTGAAAACGGCTTAATGCGGAATGAGGTTGCAACGGCTTACCGTTGGAGAAGGATTTCAACATCTTACCACTGAATAAGGTCACAACGGCTTACCGCTGGATGGGGTCGGACCGATGTGAAGAAGGTTGGAACGACTGGGTGGTGGGCTTGAACCTCAGGGAGGCTTCCTACATACCATTCCTTGACATGGATCAAAGACCATGTAGTTCAGGTGGTTGAATATAGTTTAACATCATGCGGGGTGGGGGCGAACCGACGTGAAGGGGGTTGGAACGTCCAATGGGTAGTGAGTCTTGAACCTCGTGAGGCTTCCTACGTACCATGCCTTGACATGGATCAAAGTCCTCATTTTTTTTGGATGGGTGTCGGTGAACCGACGTGAAGATGGACCGGGGGTCTGATGGGTGTTGGGGTTGAACCTCATGAGGCTTCCTACGTACCATGCTTTGACATGGATCAAAGTCCTCATAGTTCGGGTGTATAGTTTAACTTCATGCGGGATGGGGGCGAACTGACGTGAATGAGGTTGGAATGACCGGGTGGTAGTGGGATTGAACCTCGTGAGGCTTCCTACGTACCATGCCTTGACATGGATTAAAGTCCCCGTAGTTCGGGATGAAGAGGGGATTACACTCTGAGGCGGCCCAATGTGTTGGTGAACCGATATGAAGTGAGTTGGAATGACCGGGTGGTAGTGGGCTTGAACCTCATGAGGCTTCCTATGTACCATGCCTTGACATGGATCAAAGTCCTTGTAGTTCGGGATGGGTGTCGTTGAACCGACGTAAAGATGGATCGGGGGTCTGATGGGTGTTGGGCTTGAACCTCATGAGGATTCCTACGTATCATGCCTTGACATGGGTCAAAGTCCTCATAGTTTGGGTGTATAGTTTAACGTCATACGTGGTGGGTGAGAACTGACATGAATGAGGTCAGAACAGTCAATGGGTGTTGGGCTTGAACCTCGTGAGGCTTCCTACATACCATGTCTTGACATGGATCAAAGTCCTCTTAGTTCGAGTGTACAGTTTAACGTCATGTGGGATGGGGGAGAACTGGCGTGAATGAGGTCGAAACGGCCAATGGGTGTTGAGCTTGACCCTCATGAGGCTTCCTACATACCATGCCTTGACATGGATCAAAGTCCTCATAGTTCGGGTGAAAAGGGGATTGTCACACCGACACGGAGACGGTCGGGGCCAAAGATTGTTGGGATTGAACCTCATGGAGGCTTCCTGCGTACCATGCCTTGTCCTGGATCAAAGTCCCCATAGTTCGGGTATACAGTTTAATGTCATGCGGGACAGGGGCGAACTGACGTGAATGAGGTCGAAATGACCGGGTGGTAGTGGGATTGAACCTCATGAGGCTTCCTACGTACCATGCCTTGACATGGATCAAAGTCCCCATAGTTCGGGATGGGTGTGGGGCTTACACTCTAAGGCGACCTAGGTGTAGGTGAACCGACGTGAAGGGGGTCAGAACGACCTGCTGGTGGGCTTGAACCTCATGGAGGCTTCCTACGTACCATGCCTTAACATGGATCAAATTCCCCGTAGTTCGGGAGGGGAATGCAGTGTAACGTCATGCGGGACAGGGGTGATGTCATGTTCAATACTTACTCTAATCTCACGTGAGTCATGCTCGGTGTGAGAAACAAGAGGTAGCAAAGGCCTGACGACCACGTCGCGAAAGGGGCATCCGTGTGAAGTAAAGAGGAGTGGGGCTTATGCTCTGAGGCGGTAGAGGAAGTGTCGGGACATACTCCAAGATGCAGTCCCATTGGCGACAAAGCTCAGTGGGAGAGGGAATTGGGACCGAAGAAAAGAGGATCCATGTTCCCTATCACGCCCTCCACTGGCCTTGGCACTGAGGAAGTGAGGAGGAGCATGGTTGCTACCTCCTGCAAGAAAATCTAGGGGATTACACCAAGGTGGCTTCCCTTCCCTTACGGAAAAACGCCACTCCCAGAAGGAGGATATCATCCCCTGAGGAGACCAGGGGGCATGGACAATGTCCGAGGTGGGGGCAACCCGTGTGTGAGGCATGGGGAGAGGTCACATTTTAACATCTTGTGCTGAGGAAAATGGTGCTTGGAATTTTAACATCATGTAGCTCAGATGAGGTGGGTTTACTCCGCACCTCTAGGACTTACATAACTGGTACCCTCTGGTCCTTGTGAGAGGGAAGGCACTGGCAACGCCGTACTAAGGGGGTGTCGCGGAGCGAACCATCGAGGGGTCCACGTTAGTGTGGCTATGTGAAGAAGTAATATCCGTTAGCATGCCTATGAGAAGAAGCATTTGGCGCAGCGATGCAACGGGCGGTGTCGTCCAGGGGACTTTGAAGTCACATCATTCAAACCTAGAGGGTTGCACGGGAGAAGAGATTACCAAGCAGAGGAGTCCATAGGCAAGGGCCTTCTGAATCTATGTTTCTCCGTGTGGCGGAGGGAACTTGCGAAGGGGTGTGCTTCACGAAGTGGGGTGCCTTAGCCTTAGCATGGGGCAGAGGTGAAAATGGGAGGTGCTTTACAAAGTGGAAGGGAATTCGCGGAGCACATCCTCACATAGCAAAGGTGCCTCCCAAAGCAGGGTGCCACGAAGAAATGTGCTTCGTGAAGTATAGTGACCCTACCTTAGCATGTGGATCAAATGTAAATGAAGGGTGTTTTGCGAAGCATAAATGCTCTGTGACAACCCGGTTCCCCTTGGGGATCCCCTTCCTTCGCAAAATCCCTTAGGCTTCATGAAAGGAATCTCTCTCAGAAGAGGGGATCAAAACTAGACAATGGGGAGGCACTTCATGAAGCAGAAGTACCTTGCACAACTCATGGTTCACCGAGTGGAAGAGTGCTTCGCGATTTGGGAGCTGAGAAGCCGAAAGGTTGGATTTTCCATCTGGAGAGCTCAGGGGAATCTCAATATTTATAGGCAAGTGGCGCCGCGGAGTGGAGCTCACGCGGCGCGAAGAGGGGCTTGGGGATTCGCAGTGAGATCACGAATGTCAAATGGGTTCATGGAGCATCCCACCTCATTTTGCTTCGCGGTGGGGTCACGAACGTCAAATGCGGTCTCAAAGCGTCCCGCCCTCTTTGCTTCACGGCGGGTTCGTGGACGTCAAATTCGTTCGCAGAGCGTCCCACCTTCTTTTCTTTGCGACAACCACATTGCTGGGGGGGACTCCACGAAGTGGCTTCGTGAGGCATTCTATGGGGCCATCTTTGGGCCTCTTCTTTTTTCTGAATTTTGGCGCTAACACCTATCTCAACTCATGTTCCCGAACCTTCCCAAAAACCTCCTACTTTCATGAGTTAAAATGATCTGAAAGCATTTGGATCTACTTTATTGGCTGTCATTGAAAAGATCATGAACACTCAACCTACTCCTATAACAAACTTGGGTGAAAGAGATGCTTCCCTACTATTAGAAAAGATCATATGGAAGATTCATCCAAAAATGATTCATAAAATTCAAGAGGCCAGAATTGAGAACAAAAATATGATTGATGAAGTGAAGTCTCTCAGATATATGGTTGAAGATATTAAAAAAGTGTTGAAATCAGGACCAGATCCTATTGCTCATCTTGTTATGGATGTTAGTGGTTAGATTCCAAAGTAATTTGTCTCTCTTATTCAAACGAACCTAACATACTTAACCGAAAAGGTGACTGAGAGAAACAAACAGATAGTTCAAGAAATGTGTGAGCTTGTTATTGGTCTCAAAAAATTTACTAATGAGTATAAGGGTTATCTATAGAAAGATATGAATCAACTAAAGTCCCTCACTTCAGCTATTATAGTCTCTAATACCTCTAGACCGTCATCTCAACCATCCTTTGATAGTGATCTGCTCAGAACTGTTGCTAAGGAAGAAATTCAATTAGTGCTAAGTGGCTTTGACAATGAGAGTCTGTCTATGGTTAAAATAGTTATAGATTCCTTGATTTGGTAAGGATTCATTCAAAAATTTCAAATGATGCTCAGAAATAAATTACTAAGAATGTGAATTTCTACATCAATAGAATTTTCTCTAAGCATGATAAGAAAAACCATTTCAAGTTCTGTGTAGAGAATTTAAAAAATCTTCCTGTCACTCAAGCTTTCAAAAATCAAGTTCAAAATCTGAAATATTTCACTCCTTTATTGGAAAAGTTCATGGAGGACAAATATGATTTTGAGAAAGCGATGAAGTATAGTGGTGAGATTATTACTGACTTCATCAAGTTATTGAGGCATTATCTTCATGTACAGGGCACTACTATTGTGGCTCCTGTAGCTCCACCCTTGCGGCTTGGTTTTCCTCCTTGCTCATCCAATGCCTTTGTCTCTACTTATAAGTCTATCTCTTAGGCTCTGAGTCAGATCAAACCTGTTTTCCTTGACCACCACTTACCTCAGTCTTCCACCAAATATACCTTGGAACCCTCTATTTTTTAAGGACTCCCTATTCCTTCTCGGACAGTTGGCTCACTTCCCTCTTCCACTTCTATCTCTACTCATGTGGCTCCTCCTGATGTTGCTACCATGGGTAAAAATAAGATAGTCAGTGCTAAATAAAATTGAACACTATCTTTTGATATGGATATTTTGTACTTTTGTTTCCTACTACTTGTAATGACACATCTTTCTCCATATAATGCATTGTAAACTCTTATTCTCTTTTCTCTTATTTACTTTTGTACACTTTTTGACAATCCCAAAAGGGGGAGAGACACATGAACTAAGGGAGAGACCACACACTAAGAATAGATATCTCACTCATATAATCTGTGATCATCAAAAAGGGGGATATTGTTGGACTCCACATGTTTTAATCATGTTTTAATGATCAAAAATTGTTACTCTTATTTAATATATCTTCTATCATGTGTAGATATGCTTGGTTTCTTTATGATTCAAATAAATTTTCTCAAGATCTTGATTCCTATAAATCATGACTGATTATTGTAAAATATAATTAAATTTGGTCTATAGTGATTTATTTTATGAATGATTAAGACTAATTTATTTGGTGAATATTACATCTTAAGCCTATATACAGATATTTGGAAAAGTTTGAGAAACCATGAGTCTACCACTGGTTCTGGTTTTTTGGAAAAGGACCCAGACACCATGACCCAGAAACTGTGATCCAGACACCATAACCCAGACATCGTGAATCGAACACCATGACCTAGACACTGTGACCCAGACACCATGACCAAAACACCCTAACCAGACACTGTAACAAGTTTCAGATCTCATGAAGTCTCTGACACTGGTTCCTTGAAAAGACACCATTCGAAGTTTGGAAAAGGACTATACTCGGTGATCTTAACACCACATATGTGCTAATGGTTCCTGATCTCAATATAATTATGCCATCATGACTATCTCACCACTCAAATGTAAAGAAGAAGACACTCTCTTATGGTGACACCATTTCCAAGTGACATCATTTCTAGACAGATTGTGACCCCATTATTTAACATATTTTGATCATTTTCAATTTAATTTATAGCAATCATATTTGAGTCTTTTAAATTCACTAACATAATTAATATTTATTTGTAGACATGTCACCTGATAGTGCAAGGTACGAGGTGTAGGATACATGTATCATATTGGCTCTAACACATGAAATCCACGAATAAAAAGAAAAGTGTGGCCCTGAAACAAGTGATGATGATGAATAGCAGTGTGTAGTAGAAGTGCAAGCACTCTTGAAAATTGGACCGATACATGCACCAAGATACATCTAAAGAACACACGAAGAATTTTTGAATCAAAAAGTTGTAATAACACAGATCAGATCCAAATAATCTTCTCAATACCAACTCCATGAAGAACATGAGCTAGATCTAACTGGAAGCCAGAGCACCAGACTTGCGATACTCTATTTCTCAAGTGGACTAGATTCTTGCATCTACTTCATCCTAGAAGTCCTGAGATGCATAGAATAACACTCAAATAACTTATAACCTTATTTCATCATCTTTTCTCTATTTTGTATTGTTTTTAGCTTTCATGTAGTGTGTGTGTGTATCTATAAAAAAACACATTGTCTCCTTCACTAAACTAAAGGATACAAGATATTCATCCTCTCATATCTTTTTACACTTTTTTACTCCCACGGAAAAGGGTTGAAGAGGTCCTTGTGTGACCTGATAGTTTTTACCCACAAAGAACTATGGAAGAGATCGTGTGACCTAGATAGTCATGTGCACTGCTGTTTACCTTGATCCAGGGTGTGGATAAAGTTAAATAATATAAACTGCTTGGTGGTAGGTGATCACCATGTGGAGTGGATTAGGTCTCGGCTTGAGACTGAACCACTTTTTTTATATGTTGTGTTTTTCAATTTAGTATTTCTCTATTTTACTGTATAATTAAGAAATCACTAGATTTATTTTGATATTTAATCTTGGATAGAAGTTTTAATTGTTTTTCCTTATTAGAATAGCTTCAAAATTAATATAAATAACACATTTTGATATTACTGAGAATTAATCAATATTTTGAGAGGTCATTTGAAACAATATTACCTTGATTGACTGGGCTGTATTTATTTTTAATATGTAATATTTTTTAGAAAACTTTTTAATAGAAATTTCTATAGATACTCAATTCACCTCCCCCCCACTCCCCCTTGAGTACTCTACTTAAACCAGCAACAATCATATCTTAGCCTTTAGAATCTAAACTGGACACTACCAAAAGTGTCTGAACACTCACCCAATAGATAAAGTAGCCACCAAAAAATCTAAAAACTATTACCCCATACTAGAAATACTATCCAAAAAAATTATTAATAATATCAATGAATCCTAGTAACCCAAATCTTTCAATTTACCCAACACTACCTAAACCTTTGAAAAATCAAGGTTGCAACTGAGTTAAGGTTTATTACTTCATGAACCCTTAGCTACACCTCATAAATTCATTAATAAAATATCATACTAAAAAAATTTATTGTGTCTCCCAATCATGTAAAAAAATATCATAACATGTATACATCATTATACCATCCAAAAAAATAAACAATTTCATAACTACTCTAACCATGACCTGTCATCAAAAAATAAATACTCCCCCACCATGAATACTATCAATATTTTAAACCCCTCATACCAAGAAAACCACTTGTATATTTAACATTAAATAATGCATCACGATGTGTATCCACAAACTTTTAACAAACCACTAAGACGGCATATCTCATTCACTTTCATATGGAAAATAACTTATTTCTATGATGCAATTCAAATATACTAGCATTGTAATATAACAACCAAGGAAAATAAAATCAACCACTACCTTAACCACATGACACAATAGGAAAATACAAACTAAAAACAAAGGAATGGATCACATTCCTTACACAATCAATCAATACACCAAACAAAATCATTTTCTAAAGCTTCCCTAAAGGGAAATGAGAACCAAGCAATTGAATTGTATAGCCAATAAGAAAAAAATATCAACAATTCAAGCCCAAAATACACTATCTAATACATCCCAAACAATGCCTCCTTCTCTCATATAGTATCTATGCTAAATTTGTAGGGTTATATCCCCAAACTATCTATCTCACATAGATTGAATCTAAAAAAAATCACAATAAATATGAGCACACATGTTCCACCCTAAGTTATGCCACCTGATAGAAAAATCCAAATCATAGAGAAAAAAATCTCTATCATGGGATAACCCACCCATATAAATATCCAAAAAATAGTCAAACTCACTTTACCTTAGGTTAATTCATCCCCAACTAGTATCAAACCATAGAGATAACCTAATATATACCAGCCTAACCCACCTTCAATCAACATCAAAAGTGTATGGAATCGGGACACCCTAAGAAGGGGGTTGAATTAAGGTGTGAGTAGACTTAAAACTTTTTAGAATGTTTCCCTTTATACTCTTATTCTTAAATATATTATTCCCTCATTGGAAGGAATTCAACTCAACCTTTGTTTTATTTATTGTTTACTCCAAAAAACATAAACAAAAATATGGAAATGTAAAGGCAAGGTACATAGATATTTTACTTTATTAGTCTATAAAAGACTACTCAAAGGATCATAAACTCAGTATTGTGATGGTGGATATAATTTTTTAGGTAAGGGGAATCCTCACTAAGAGAGTTACATGTTTAAGGATCAAACGCTACTTTCCAAGGATCACTCCTTATTCTTCCCCTCTATAAAAAATTTCAGTAAAGGTATCAGTTTATATAATTATAGGTACCTTCTTAGTTTAATTTCATGTACTTACCTTCTAAAATGGTGCTTAAAATCAGTATCATAAGTTCCCAGATGTTGATGCTTTAGTGAATTCTGATTCTACACTTAATTCCTCTTCTATATATAAAAAAATCTTGTAAGTGGAGCTGATTATTTGAACTTTAATCTAACATAATACAAAAGAAAACCAGTCCTCAATATAATAATTCAAAAAATATAAATTTTCATTAATTTATTATTTCTTCTTGACATAAATATTCTATATGTATCAATTATATTCATAGAAATTCATCTTAATTTATTATACCATATTATTCAATGATATTTCAAAACTTTGAATCTTCCCAACTATTCATACACAAAACCTCCACATTAAAAATATGATATTAAAAATAAATATATCTGGAAAAACTATACTTCCTAAATTTATATCTTCAATTATCTCCTTATTATTTTCTAACTACTTCTCCAATATAGAAACACACTCTCTCTATTCTTCTTTTAATCATTTCCCTATGACTATTTTTTAAATTCTACACAGTAGATCTCTACATATCCCAAGAATAATTTTAACTTAAAATTTTAAATTCAAACTATAATTAACTTCTAATTTTTATTACTTAAAATTCATCCTTTTGATCTTAAATCATTTAATCTCTACCAATAAAATTAAAAAGGGTAGTAAATAGATGGTAGAATAACTACCAAACTCACCAAAATAATACATGTCAACGCTACTTTTTGAATTGACCTAATTTCATGATTTGTGGTATATAACCATGTTATATATAATATACTATTTTTTTCTAGTTGTAACACCCCAATATTTTAAAATAAAAACATTATGTATGACAACATATGTGACATGTGACGCCCAACTCAAATGAACCATAAAATATTATTATGTGACCATTATAACCTAGTTGTTAAACTAGTGTAAATGTATAGTATTAACTAAAATTTTAAATATATAATTTTCCTACTCATTTTTAATATATTTATTTATTATTTTTGAAAGAGAAATTTATTTTTAGTAAAGTCATTTTAATCTTCAAAAATGGGTTTTCTTGTTTTTAAGAGTAAATATTATAATCAATTTTTGAAACTTATATAAATTTTATTTCATAAAAATAATATCAATTTCTAAATAATATTATTAAAATTATCATATGGTGAATTATTTGGATTTTTCTAAAAAGATTGATTTTCCAATGAATAGTGAAAAATGCCAGTTTTTATAAAACTCTCAATTTATTTATATTAAAAAGCACCTTTAAGATTTGAATTTTATCTCAAATTAAATTAAGTATTATTTATTTCTCTATAATATCATTCATTATATTTTAATCATTTTGTAATAAGTATATTTTTTGGTTTAGAAAGGGAATTTTTCTGAAAAACTGTTTTTCATGGCATTTTTTCAATTTAATTTTAAATTAAACTCTTATAATTATATGTTTTAAATTTTTAGAAATTAATTAAATATTTTTATTCATTATTTTCAAAATAATTAAATAGTTCCCTTTTATTTTTTGTCATTATGAATAGTAACCTCGGTGATTTTTGTTACCATGATAAAGGGTGAATCAGGTAATTAAAGATAAAAATAAAATGATAAGGACTATAAAATTACCATAAAACATTACTTAATATTATTTTATGAGTAAATTTCATCCATAATCATATAATATTATATTATATGGAATTTTACATCCACTTGTATGAGATTATGACCTTTGTAGTGTTTTATTTAATGAAAAGTCAAACATGTCACACTCTTGGTTTTAATAAGTGTAATATTTTTAATACGGTGTTATAAAAATGATATGCTAGACTATAAATATTAATTTAAAATTTAAAATATTTATCTACATAATGGTAATTTAATTTTAATTTTTAGTGAATAAATATTTACCTTAAATGATTACACAACAATGATGTAGTAATTATTCAATTAATATAAAAATCAAATAAATGATAATAAAAATATTATAATTAATATAATTTTAATTAATTAAGGTGATCCAAGAATTATATATATTAAAATTACATATTAAGGATGTAATGAAATATTTTTTTTAAATTTATCTTGTTGTCTTGATTTTATAAAAGTCAAAATAATGAATAGTGTCAAAATTGACAATAATAATATTTTATGAATATAATATTTTATTAACTTATTTAAAACATATAAAAATATTAAAAATGAAAAGGGGATAATATATGGTCTAAAATTTCATCCTCTATGAATTTAAAGGCCATTTGGAAGCATTTGTCTCTAGAATAGTCTTATCATATTTTAATATTTTTAGAAATTTCAAAACTGCCCCTCACCTGAGTTATAAAAGGGAACCTCCTCCCTCACTTCTATACACCACTTTAAGCCTTATAACTTAACCAAATCCTAACCCATCATATTTTAAACTCCCATAGACATTTTCTAGAGGTTCTGGTCTCGATAAAAGACCAACCTTAAGTCCCTTAATAAATTATCTAAAAAAGCTCTCTCGAAGTAGTGGTAATAGTCTTTACCGAATCTTTCTATTTTATTTCTTCTTCTACTTCATATTAATGTCTGTTTTGCATACTAAAGTAATAAATACACTATCATATATATATTTATATTTTATTATTACTATTATAAAACTATATTACAACTTTTAACTATCCTATGAAAAACAAAATCATCATGTGTACGTACATACGGCTTACCATCTCCACACAGCGGTGTAATTTTTTTTTCATCTACACTTTAAATGGATGGTTATAATTATGAAAATAATGTATATATATCATATTTATGAAATAATTTTGATTTTATAAAATTAATATATCGTCCATCTCCCTACTCATTCATCATTAAGTGAATGATATCACCGCCCGTGCATACGTACGGCCTACCATCTCCATTAAGCGATGTGGCTCATTTTCCATATCCAAATTTAAATAATGGTTCTTAAAATTTATTAAATCATTAAATATGATACTTATGGAATTAATAAAATTATATATATGATGAATCTATATACTATTCACATGAACTAGAACTTACATGACAAAACATGCATGGAAAAATGAAGCAGTTAACACCCAAAACAAAGATAATAATGAAATATTACTAATGAATGGGTGGTAAGATTTTATATAAGGATTATGTATGATATAATAAATATTAATATATTTTTGGTATAAATTAATAACATGATTAGAACTATTATATAAGATTATATATCATGTTTAACTAAAGGAAAGCACAGGGTAAGGGATTTCCTTCTCAATTTTATTTTTTTGAGACACATGCCTTATTCTCCACTTATTTCCTTTGTGTGGTGTATATACTACCCATTTGATATATTATATCATGAATACATTTGTATTAATTATATTTAAATATTTATCTAAAGTTATTTATTTCATGGGGATTATAATTGATATGACACCTAAGTGATAAGGGTTTATTTCACAATATCATCATTATTCAAAATTGTTTATTTTTAAGTCTCCACTCTGGAATATTTCTCCTCCATGTACAAGTTTTCTAAAAGTGTTTTCAATTTTTTTTTACTATTATCCTATAATTTTTTAACTTTGTTTTTATACTTTTTTTACTTTTTACAAAATCTTTTAAAAATAATCTTCCTATCATTTTCTAAATAAGGTACTTTGTGACATTTCCGACAAAAATATAGAAGGAATGTTTTCTTTTAAATTATATTGAATGAGCATATTTTTTCACTTTAATGACACCTTAATTCTTTGAAACTTATTATAAAATTTTACAAGGTTATTCTTAAAAAAATATATTTTCCTCCATACTCACATATTTTGTTTTTAAAAGTGAATTTCCAAGTAAAAAATGTAATTTCCTAAAGAATTTTTTTAATGGTGCTTTTATGGTACTTTTATTAATAAAATAAAATAACCATTTATTTTACTTATTCACCACTGGGTATATGTTATAATAATATCATCCTTTCAATCCTTCACTTTCTTATAATCATTGGATATTTCATTTCTCTTAAATATACATATTCTTGAATCATGGATATGATTATTTCCTAATCTATATAGAATTTCTATATACAGTGTTACATTTTGAAAATATTTTATTGACTAAGGAATTATTGATAAATATATATTATAACAGACTAACCCAAGTCAACCAGACAAGTCACCCAAGATATCCCATCGCAGGGTGGGGTAAAATAATTATAACAAAAAAAATTCTCGTATATAATAAAAATAAGACAAAAACTAGAGTATAAAGCTAAAATAATGGGAGATACAACTGATCCAAACATGATAAACCAGAAAGAAAGATAAGTCTAGAAACAAGGTCTCTATGTGACGAAAATTCACCTCTAATCTATTTGAAAACAAAATAGAAACATAAAGAGAAAACTGTATGCTATAAAATGCACTTCCCTATACCTAAATCTTGTAAAACATGGTATACCTCTTCCTACAGGTAGAATTAGGGTATGAGAAACAGAGCCTGGTAAGATAACACCAAAGAATCTATACAAGTTCTAATAAAGGGAATTCACAAGTCTAAGCTTTAAAATAAAATAGTTTTACAAGAATTTTTATATATAAATAAATTTGTAATACTTTTCTAAATAATTATTGAATTTTCACAAAGTACATGCAAAAATATTTAACTCCAGAAACAATCATGTAAAGATATCAAAATATAAATATACATGTGAGAGAATATCTCGGAAATAAACTATCAAGTAAAAACAACCAGAAACAACAATGCACCAACCATTCAGGATCTAGCCTATTGGATAATACATACTAGACACTCATGAGACTAACAAGGAATATGGTTGGATCAAACTAATATCAAGTCCTATCATAGACCATCTAAATACAATAGGTTACCTCTTAGTGGTGTCACACACACTAAGGCTACTTTTGTCTCTTTCTCGACATACCCAAGGTTCATATTGTCTAATTTCTATCAATTTATATTTTAAAAACCATGCTCGTATTTTTATAAAAAAATTCCAAATCCAAGCTAATTATTTAAGGTTTGAAAATACGTTTTCCATTTTAAATCAATTCAATTTCATTTTCAAGGAAAAAACCCATTTAGACATGAACCCATTCCCTTTTCAATTTCAACACATGTGATTTCACTTCAAATATCAAGGAAAAATATTAACAATAAGAAATTCAAGAAATTATAATAATTAAATAGATCCACCTACGTCAAGGGTGTAGAAAATATAACTTACTTTGACAATGGAGATTGTAAACCACAAGATCTTCCATCGAAAGACAAGGCATGACCAAATACTAAAAATGATTGATATAAAACATAATCCAATTACCAATACCTATAATAAATTATGATGAAACCACAAATGAGATAGAAATCAAGAGGAATTTATACCTGGAGATATGAAATGCCTAACCCTGATGATCATATAGCATCCTACATTTATATTACATAACTTTTCATTATATTTTAAAAACAGAGGATCTTTAAAGTCTAATGTCTTGGAAATTTGGAACATAATACATAAAGAAAAATAAAATTCTCATAATCCTCTTGAAATTATTCTAGAAATTTTATCCTAAGTTAAATTACTTCCTCTCACAACCTTGGGACATACATCAAAGGAAATAGTGAGCATAAGGCCCAATAAGGGAAAACAGGGAAAACAGTTCTCATGTGAACTTGACATAATACAATAAGAACATGAGAAAATATAAAAAAGGCATGAAAAGAGACATACCATGAAAATAATAACTTGAATAAAATATTTAAAATGTGGCTAAAAAATTTAATTTTGACATTCATAAGAATATCACCAAGTTTCATCCCCAAGGTGTCATAAAAATTACCAAAGTTATTCACCAAGGTATCATAAAACTTGTCATCTCTAAAGATTAATTTATTTACCCAATTCATTTGAGTGATATCAGGGCACACCCTTGATATATATTTATTTTCATGTGATCCACATATATAATAATCAAATATTTCATAAATTACCCAAATATAATAATATAAATGGGTTTCATATCAAAATCACGATGTTTTAAAAAGTGATTAAAAACATGATCATTAGGTCATTTATAACCCATGGAAAGGGAATGAGGGTTTTATGTATATGGATTATAGAATCCAATATATCATTTTTATATCTTTATGAATACCCTAGTAAATGAAATAGGTTTGGGTATTCATATAAATAAAATATGATAATTTCTTGAGAAAAAAAAGAGAGATTTTGAGATGAAAATATTGCAGCATAACAGCGATGCAACATGGTTTTAGAAAATATTAAAAATATAGGGTACAGGGGTCACCCATTCATAAAAGACTCATAATATAGTATTGGAAAAAAATAAAATTTTAATAGGAACATGGTATGGAAATTTTAAATATATACCACATAAAAGAGAACTTGAAATGAAAAGTGAAGTGAATAATTCCCTTATGAAAATTCGACAACCTAACAGCGTCACTTAAATCTTTAGAAAATGAATTGATGAGAGGGAAAAGGGTATCTCATAATTTTTAAATTAAATGTACAGAAATAATTATATATAATAACTTACCCCAACATAAGAAAATGTAAATTAAAATACATAATGTAAAATAAGTATTTGACAAAATGAGGAGGGTGAAAGGTTCCCTTACATTGAAGTGTAACTTCAAAAAATTGAAGGTTGAGACCTTGCGGGCTTGAGGGAGACCTAAGAGGAATCCTTGTCTGGTAAAAATACCAAAGTTTCATTGAAGAGTAATTTGGAATTAAATGAATGAAGGAATGGGTTGGTATTTGTAGAGAAAGTGAGGGAATATTTTATTAATTTCCAAGGGACACCTCGTTAGTGTTATTTTCAAAAACATGGTCTTTACCATGGTATTTTCCCATGTTTTTAGCCATTGGGTACACCTCATATAATATGTTAATCCAAATTACTCTACCAGAATTTTAAATTACATAATACATCATTATGATGTCATAAAACACACCAAAAACTCAAAAAATGTATTTTTAATATTCATCGAAAAACAAAACATTTTAAAAAAAATATCATAAATTCACCATAACCTAATATCAATGTTCTAAATTCACGAATTAAATACATTTTATGAATATAATTTTCTAAATATGAGAAATTTAATTTTTAAGTAAAATCACTATTTACCCAAAAAAATACTAATACTTAACTAATAATTATTGAAACAGTTATTTATATATGCTATTAAATCACATTACCATTAAAGATTCCCAAATTATATTTATACTTACTTAAGTGGGGTTACTATTCCATTGGTCATATTACTATTTATAAGGGTAATATTACCATTCATAATTTACTATTCACCAAAAATTAATTTGATCTTATCAGACTCTAAATGTTTTACTAATCACAACCGTATATGTCTATTTTTTTGAAAATAATTTCACATTATCAATTATTTCAATTATAAAAAATATTTTAAAATACTCATTTTTCAATATTCATCAATAATATGAAACTTCTTAGAAAAAACTAAAAATTCATCCTATAATACTTTTGACATTCGAAATTCAAAAATGATGGTTATTTTACCATAATAAGAAATAAAAAATTTATTTATAAAAAAGGATTACACAAAGTAACTAAAGACTCATTGCATATCCCCTTATAACACCTACATAGGACCTAAGAGTAAGGTGTTCAATGGTCATAGAATCTTGGGGTAGCTTGTACCACATTTCCCGAGTGGTGATTTCTATCAGCTTTAACTTATTTTATTGGCAATTACGTTCAGTCTTAACATGTTGAAGCTCGGCTTGGGATTGGTCCAGAGAAAAGCTCAGTGATGCTACCTCTTTCCAAAGCTCTGACAGATGGGATCCATATGACCTGAGTCTACTATATGAGTCCATCGGGTCTTCTTTCTGTATTAATTAACCATATTCATTTGTATTTATAAACAATAATCATAATGTTAAGAGTTTAGTTTCCAATGGTCATATGGACCAACAATCATAATTAACTGAAGGTTATATAATGGTCAAAACCCAAAGGTCTCATTTCAATTATACTCATTTCATTAATAAAAGGATATATTTTTGTTGAGTATAAAATAAAATAACACACAAATTCAAGAAATAAAATATTATTCAAAAGTTTTGGTCATTACATTCCTCACCCCTTAAGAAATTTTATCCCCAAAATTTTAACTCAAACCCTCATAAGAGAAAAGGTTTCGGTACTTCTCCCTTATAGACCCCTATGATTCTCATTTGGTTTCTTCATATTTTTGGTTCCTCCATACCACTTTGACAAGGTGGGTAGTCTTGTTGCTTAGAACCTTGTCTCTACGATCCAAGATCTCCACCGGATGCTCCTCATAAGATAGGTCATGTTCTATTTGTACCACCTCTAGATTTAGTACATGTGAAGGGTTAGGTATGTACGTATTCAATAGAGATATGTAGAATACATCATGAACTTGTTCTAGATTTGTAGGAAGTGCAAGATGATAGGCCACTGCTCCTATGCAATCAAGGATTTCATAGGGGCCAATGTACATAGAGTTGAGCTTCCCTTTCTTCCCAAACCTCTTGACTCTCTTCCAAGGTGAAATTCAAAGAAATAATTTGTCACTGACATCAAACTCCAAGTCCCTTTAATATATTTCAACATATCTCTTTTACCGAATCTGAGTAGCCTTAATGTGTTGTTGGATGGTATGAACCTTTTTTGTCATCTCTTGCACAAGATCAGGCCCAAGAAGCTTTCTCTCACCAGCTCCATCCCAACAAGTAGAAGGTCTATATCACTTCCCATATATATCTTCATAAGGTTCCATTTGAATTCTCAAGTGGAATCTGTTTTTGTAATAGAACTCAACTAATGGTATATGTTGATCCCATCCACCTTTAAACTGGGATTCACCCAAGCCCTTTCAGGTATTAATTGCTAAAACTAATGAATCCCTCTCTACTTGAGGGTAGATTTAACACAGGTTCAATAACCAATATCTTCTTCAGATCTTGGAAACTTTCCTCACACTCCTTTGTCCATATGAACTTGACCCCTTTTCAAGTTAACTTTGTTAATGGATTATAAAGTCATGAAATGTTTTTCACAAACCTCCTATAATATCTCGCTAATCCAAGGAAACTATAAATATCAAATATTGTTATAGGTTGAGTCCACTCCTCTATAACCTTTTTCTTTGTAGGGTCAAATTTTATTCCTTCATTGGTTATAATGTGCCCTAATAAAGAAACTTGTTGTAACCAAAATTCTCATTTCTGAACTTTCCAAAAATCATATCCTTTCATAGAGTTTTCAAAATAACCCATAGATGATCCTAATTCTCCTCACAAATTTTGGAATATATCAGAATATCATTAATAAAAACTACCAAAAAGTTATCAAGGAAGTCATTAAAGACTCTATTCATCAAATCCATAATAATATCATGAACATTAGTCAAGTAGAATGGCATAACAACAAACTTGTAATGCATGTATCTTTACCAGAAGTTAGTTTTTAGAATATCTTCTTTCTTCACCCTCAATTGATGATAACCAAATTGAAGATCAGCCTTAGAGAGGGATTGATCCCCATGAAGTTGGTTAAATAAGTCATAAATTCTTGGAATAGGGTATTTGTTCTTCACTGTGATCCTGTTAGTTTTTCTATAATCAATGCATATCCACATTGATCCATCCTTCTTCTTTATAAAGAGAACAGGTACTCCCCAAGGAGACACACTCGGTCAGATAAACCCCTTATCCAAAAGATCTTGGATTTGTTTCTTTAATTCCTCAAGCTCCACATTTTCCATCCTATACGGGGTATTTGATATCAGATGAGATCCAAGTTTGTGTTCAATGGATAACTCTACCACATTTTCTGGGGGAGGTCTGGGTAACTCCTTAAGAAATACGTCAATGTATTCCTAGACTATGGGGACATTTTCTATCCTTATACTCTCATTTACTTCATTTTATTCATTGATAAACTCCATAAAGAAGGATATAAGAGGTTCTTCTAGACAAAGATCAGGTTGAGGTATCTCTCCTTAGAAGATAACTATAGGTTTTCCATTTAAGACTACTAAGATTTCCTTGCTTTTACATTTGATCTTAGCATTAAACTTTGAGAGTGAGTCTATCCCTAGTATAATGTCAAATTCTAACATGGTAATGACTACTAGATTTTCAATAATATTGTGCTCACTAAAGTAAATACTATAGTTTCAAAATATTATTGATGCTTGGATAATTCTTCTTGGAGTCTTAACTGATAACTCTAATTTTAGAATATCAGGAATTGATTCTATATTCTTTGAAAACTTAGAGGAAATAAAAGATTGTCGAGAACTAGAATAAAATAAAGTAATTTTTATCTTTGAGAGAACAACAAGAGTACCTTCCACCACATCATTTGGAGATTAAACATCATCTATCATGATAGAAAAATCATGACCTTGCTCCCTTGTCCTTTGTAAAGGCTGATGGTGATTCCCCTACACTACCCTTGGATTTAGAAAGTGATTGGAAAAGTGCCTAATCTAGCCACACTAGAATCATTAGACTTCAGGTAGGACCTTCACCATATTCCCTTTATCGTTAGTTTTGGTAAGTTGAGGTTTCACCTCACTATAAAAATTGTGTGTGATATGGTCATCTCTTCCACACTTGTAGCACTTCCCTCTACCGAGTAGGAAGTTCCCCAAATGCTTCTTCCCACACTTATTACACGTGGAAAGTTTCACCAGATGGCCTCTTATTCCCCGATCGAAGCTCCTCCCTAATCTTGGATCCATTGATCTCTTCTTTCCATTGGATTTATGAGACCACTACATCTCACCAAACACTAGTTTGACTTTCATATCACTCTACATGATCTCCTCATAGCTATCATAATATTAATTGGCTAGATTCTTCCACAGATAAGGTCTTCATCCACCAAATAATATATCAACCTTCCCATTAGGATCCATGAAAAATATTGAGGTGTAATGGGAAATTCTTTTGAATGTCATCTTGTAGCTTCTAACAGATTCATTATCCTTCTACTCCAGCTCAAGAAACTCCTCCATTTTTTTCACATCAAACGATGGAAATACTTATTGAATAATATCCCTCTAAAATATTCTCACTCCATATCTTCAAACTCCACTCTTGGCCTCATTTTTTTAATCAATTCCCACCACTGATCAGCTTCTCCCTCTAAGTAGTAAACATCCAGGGTGACCTTTCCTTATTTTGAACAGCGGAGCATAGAAAATATCTTCTCGATAGAGCGAATCCACTGGTTATCAATCAATGGGTTGGCAAATCCACTGAAGGTTTGTGGTTATTGACGCATAAAGGACTCAACATAAATTTGTTCTCTTCATGGTGAAATAAGTCTCTCATCTTGATTCAAGTTATTTACCATAACTTGAGTTAGTTGGTTCATCATTCTTATGAAAGTTTCTATTTTGTCTTCAATCGGAGGTTCGTCAGCACATGGTCCATTGCAGACACCATTTGAATGGTTCCTTCTATTGAACACAATTTTCTAAAAGAATAAAACATTATTGAGAATCTAATTTAATTTAAAAATATTTTATCTATAAAGGATTTTTATTTCTTAAAACTTTATGCTTAAACATACTATTCTTTAAAAATAATTACATTTCTCTATAAATCCTTCATAATGATTCATAAAAATTTATTATTAACCAAACATATCCCCAAGGAGTGTCAAACTAGGAGTTCAGAAAGGCCCATTGTCATGAACCAGTTCACATTCGAGTCTTTCTCAACGAATTGTTTTCAGTTTTTACCCCTAGATACATTTATTCCAAATCCACGTCTACTTGTTCATTTTCAAATAGGGATCTGTTTGTTTGGAAACCACTTACTTAATATTTTACCAAAATACCATGAATTTTTTATATATTTAAACATTTCTATATGTTTCTTATTAAATTTTTAATAACCTAATTTTCACAAATAACTAAACTATCCTTTGATACCTATTATAGCATCCCGCCTTTTTATTACATAACTTTTCATTATATTTTACAAATAGAGGATATTTAAAGTTTAATGTATTGAAAATAAGGTATAGAATACATGAATAAAAATAAAATTCTTTAATCCTCTTGAAAGGATTATTTAAAGTTCAACCTAAGTTCAATTACTACCTCTCATAACTTGGGGACATAAATCAATGGAAAGGGTGATCATAAGGCCTAGTATGGGAAAATAGGGAAAACATTTTACATGTGAACTTGAGATAATACAATAAGAACATGAGGAAATATCATAAAGGAAAGAAAAGAGACATATCATGATAATAATAACTTTAATAATATCTTGAAAATGTGGCTACAACATTTAATTTATAAATTTATAAGCATATCACGAAGTTCCATCCCCAAGGTGTTATAAAAATTACCAATGTTATTCAACAAGGTATCATAAAACTTTTCATCTCTAGAGATTAATTTATTTACCCAATGAATTGGAGCAATATCAGGGTGCACCCTTAATATATATATATATATTTTCATGTGAACCACATAGATCACAATAAAACATTTTATAAATAACCCAAATGTAATAAAATAAATGGGTTTCAAATCAAAATTGTGACGTTTTAAAAAGTGATTAAAAACATGATCATTATGTCATTTATAACCCACAAAAAGGGAATGAGGGTTTTACATATGTCAATTACTGAATCAAATATATCATTTTTATATATTGATTAATACCCCAATAAATGAAATAGGTTTGGGTATTCATATAAATAAAATAAGATTATTTCTTGAGAAATAGAGAGAGATTTTGAGACAAAAAAATTTCATCGTAACGGCTATGCAACATGGTTTTATAAAATATTAAAAAGAGAGGGGATAGGGGTCACCCATTCATAAAGTAATCATAATATAGTATAGGAACATAATAAAATGGAAATAATAACATGTTATGGAAATTTTAACAACATACCACATAAAAGAGAACTTGAAAAGAAAAGTGAAGTGGAGAATTCCCTTATGAAAATTTAGCAGCCTAACAACGTCACTTAAAACCTCAAAAAACAGAATTGATGAGAGTGAAAAGGGTCTCTTATTATTTTTAAATAAAATTTACCACAATAATGATATATAAGAACATACCCCAACATAATAAAATGGAAATTAAATGATATAACATAAAAGAATTTATTGACTAAAAGAGGAGGGTGAAAGGTTCCCTTACCTTAAAGAGTAACTTCAAATACTCAAAGGTTGGGACCTTGGGAGCTTAAGGGAACCTTGGGAGGAATACCTGGGAGGTAAAAATATAATATATTAGTTGAGTAGAAATTTTTAATTAAATGAATGAGGGAATGGGTTGGTATTTTTAACAAAAGTGAGGGAATATTTTATTAATTTCTAAAGGACTCCTCATTAGTGGTATTTGAAAAACCATGAGTTTGACCATGGTATTTGCCCATGGTTTTGAACACTTGGAACACCTCATATAATATTTTAATCTAAATGAGTATACCATCATTTTAAACTATATAATACATCATTATGATGTCATAAAACACACAAAAAACTCAAAAACGTTATTTTTTCTATTCACTGAAAAACAAAACATTTTATTAAAATCTCATAAATTCACCCTAACATAATATCGATTTTCTGAATTCAAAAATGAAATCCATTTGAAGAAAATAAATTTCTAAATGTGAGAAATTTAATTTTCAAGTAAAATAACTATTTACCCAAAAAATACTAATACTTAAATAAAAATTTCTAAAATTATTATCTACTTATGCAATTATATAAAATTACCATTCAAGATGCCCAAATTATATTTATACTTACTTAAGTAATATTACTATTTCATTGCTCATTTTAATATTCATAAGGGTTATATTATTATTCATATTTAACTATTCACCAAAAATTAGGTTGATCTTATCAAAATCTAAATTTTTTATTGATCACAACCATATATGTCCATTTTTGGAAAATCATTTCACATTATCAATTATTTAAAGTATAAAATATAATTTAAAATATAATTTTTTCTGTATTCATCAATAATATGAAAAAACTGAAAATTCATACTTTAATAATTTTTACATTTGAAATTAAAAAATGATGTTTTTTAACATAATAATAAATAAAAAATTTATTTATACAAAATGATTACATAAAGTAACTAAGGCTATAGAGACCCAAATCTTGACTTCATGGTCATTACATTACTTTTTAGGAATACTTAATACATAAAAAAAATGAAACCCAAGGACCGTAATAGTTTAGTGTCTTTGGAAACTCATAACATAATCCTCTAATCATGGTGAAAGATCTTCAACATCTCCCATAAAGATAATTCCCTTTTGTTTTCTTACCTAAAACCTTTCTTTATATCCTGGGGAAAATAAAACATAGAAAGGGTGAGCTCAAATTCTCAGTAAGGGTAATCATGGAGAAAATAGAACAAACCATATATGTTTGAACTTAAAAATATGAACATAATGTTTAGACATTAAAATATTGAGTTGTGAAATAAATCTTGGCAGTACGTAAGGAATAGATCATAAAAGAACATCAATCATGATAAAATAGCATGGGAATAAAATATGTAATTGTTTCAAACCATTAATCACATGTTATGATTTCCATATTATCCAAGGCATTGCTGATAAGACCATCATAGTGGACAATGTCTATTACTGAACTGGGTTTACTTGTCGTTCCAGCCCTGTATTACTAAACCGGATTCACTTGCCGTTATAGCCATGTCTATATCATGAGATATAAATCTTTACCCAATGAATTGTAGGGACATATAAGTCCCATCCACCTCATAATGAAACCATTCTTATGTGTGCCACAAAATCATAAATCATACATTATAGCAAAACCCATCTAATAAAATGGGATTCTTAAACATCATACCATCATACCAAAATCCATATAAGATAAAGGACTTCATAAAAATAATTCCATCATAAAATAATCCAATAAATGTAATAATAGGTATATAAATAGAACCCTATATTATCTTATATGGAAAATGATTTTGATAAAACTTTTGAACTCCATTCTTGAGGAAAATATCATTTCTACTTCAAAACATTTTTCCTTTCTCAGCATGCCATAAAATTTTAAACTAAAAGAAGTTAATTGAAAATAAACTTGACTAATTTTAAATTAATCTTCATGGAAATAATTTTCTATGAAATCATAAAAATCCTTTCATGCCATATAAGTTAAAAAAACATTCTTCTCGTACATTGGTCGAAAAAGTCAAAAAGTATCTCGTACTGAAAACGACAAAAGATTCCTTTCATAAACTTTACTAAAAAATTCATCAATCGGTAAAATTGGATTTAAAAAATTGTATGAGGATAAAAATAATATTAAATATTGAGGAAACATGGATGTGGATGATAAATACACCCCATTAAATACTGAAGTATAAACAATCTCAGATAAAAATGAGATTACGAGATTTTCCCTTACCTTATGTCAAATTTCTTCTGTATGTTTCCGAGACTCCTATATAGAGGGTGTAAACATATTATAAACTTGTAACATAATCATAATAATATTTATTATATCATAAATTATTCACTTATGACTTTATATTACCCGTGCATTTGATAATTCCACGTTAAAGAAGTGGTTTGGGTAAAATCGTATCAGTTATCGTATGTGTTTGGAATTGTTGTTCTTGATTTTATTATTACTTATATAATGATATACTTACTTCAAGAGTGTAAAACATGATTTATATATCATATATATTTAGGATATATATGTATATAATAGATAGATAAATTAAATGAAATACATTGTTCATGGAGACGGTAGACCGTACGTACGCATGAACGTTGTTTACATTTCCTTATTGAATTGAATGGAAGTAAGTAGAGTAAAAATATATATATATATATATATACAAATAAATCTAATAGAATTATTATGTCATAAATTTAATCATTATTTATTATATATATACTTTATAATCATTTTGTAATGGTTAACATGGAGAATGAATCTCATCACATCGTGGAGACGGCAATACGTACGTACGCACGAGCGACGATATCATTCCCATAATTGTTGAATGGTATTGGAGTAGATTATATAATATCTTAGAATTAGTATAATGTTATAATAATAATATATAGTTATTATTTCCACCATTATACCCATCCAAGTAAGGTGGTGGTGGGAAAACAGATTACACCACGGCGTGGAGACGGTATATTGTACGTACGCACGTGCAGTGATTTTGTTTTCTGTAGGATTGATAGAAGGTGAAATAGGGTCCGTTAATATTAATAATAACATATAATTATATGATTGATACTGATGTTATTACTTTATTATGAAACAACAAAAGAAGAGTAAGTATAAGAAGAAATGAATTTGAAAGAATCGGTAAAGGATATTACCTCTTCTTCGACGCGCCTCTTCTAAACCTCCTCTTAGGGCACTAAAGTTGGTCTTTGAAGAAGACTAGGACCTATAGTATGTTTCTAGAGAAGTGTATGAGATAAATTTTAAGGGGTTGGATGAGATTTAAGGCTCAAAGTGGTGTGAGGAGGATAGGGAGGAGGTGCCCTTTTAGAAGAGAGGAGAGGGACACTTTTGGAATCCTCTAAAATATTAATTTATAATAAACTAAAAACCCACTTAAAAACCTCCAAAAATGACTCAAATCATAATATTAGATGATATAAAATTTTAATATCATCAAAAAATAATATTTATACAGGTTGGTAATTTATTTTAAACCTTATCAACTTGATTTATCCTTATTTAATCTATTTAATTTTATTTGTGGTAATAATATTCTAAATTTTAAATTGTTATAAATAATTACTTAAGTGTTGTTAATTGTCCATAATTGGATAATTTATGAACTTTTAGACCATATAAATTTCATTTTATAATTTTTCAATATTTATGTGAGTTTTAACCAATTTTATAATATGTTATTTTTATAAAATAACAATAGTGTCAATTTTGACACTATTCATTTATTTGAATTTAAATAAAATCCACACAAAATATATTTTCTAAAAAAACTATTTAATAGATTCCTAAAAAGTCATATTCATCTATAAAATTAGTGGGGCACATTAATTAGTTCATATAATTTTTATTTTAATACTTTTAAAATAATTTATTTGATATTTACCTTCATAAAATAATTACTACAACATTTTTGTATAATTATTTAATATATTTATTTTTTGTATAAAAATTAAAAATAAAATACTATGATGTAGATAAATCTAATATCTTACATAAAAATACTTTTACTCTAATTTATCATCTTAAAATCACAACATTTAAATTGTTATATTTATTAAATTATGAAGGTGACAACTTTGACATCGTTTAAAATAAAATAATATAAGTGTCATAATCACTTTTATAAGGATCCAAATGGTCCAATATTCCACCATTGTATGATTATTTATTACTTGTACATGACCAATAAGTTTTCTTCAGGTTTTTGTGCCTTTTATGGTCACTATTAGTTCAATAAAATTGTATTATTGATGTTTTACTAAATAAACAATTTCTGCATCACTATTGTGTCACCATTAATGATAATTATTTAATCCCTAAAAATTATAAATAAATTCACATGATGTAGATAATTTTATTATATTTATTTTTACTATTTATGTTTGATGTTGTATGAATTTTATCACTAAATTAAAATTATTACACTTATAAGATATAAGAGAGTGACATGTTGTCACTTTCTTTGGTTTTAATAATAATTACATCCTTTTCATGGTTAAAAGTCCATGAAATTAATCTATTCCGCACATTAGGTGATATTGTTAGACTTTTATTCATCCAATATAATTTTTACAGGTGTTAGGGTAATTTTATAATCTTATTTTTTCTCTAAACTACCTGATTTACCTTTAATTGTAGTAAATAAAATTTACCGTAGTTACTATTCATAATGCCTAAAAATAAAAAATAGCCTATTAACATAATTTGGACCTACTAATTCCAAATATGGAATCCATTTTTCCAAATTCAAAACACATAAGTGGCAGTATTTAATTTAAAATTAATCCCGCTGTTGAGAAAAGGGGTTTTAAAAGTTAAAATATTGCAAAAGATTGAAATGTTTTTACCTATGAATTCAATGTAAAATTAATGATAATGACTTAAAATATATTAAATGGTAAAAATATATTATATTTAAAATTTAAAACCATTAAATTTTATAATTTAACCATATAAATTATCTTGATGAAAAAAGTTGTTTTTAATTAAAATTTAGCGTATTTTTACTATTCATCAAAATATGAAGGTTATCAGAATAATCTCAAAATTTTATCCAAAGTAAATTTTTATATAATTATTCCAAGGAAGAAGTTTTATTTGTCAAATTGAACTTATAAACATTTCAAAAACTAGATTTAAAGTGGGTGCGCCATCAAAAGGCGGGAAAACTGCATTTTGTGAAAAATACTTATTTTAGCCAAAAAAATTATTTTGTTCTCATACCATGTTCTATAAAATGTGTAAGATGAATTATAATGTCATAAAATTAAAATTTTAGTTACTACTATTCATAACGGCTAGTTCATAATAATATTATTACAATATATCATTTTTTAGTGAAACTCAGTATTACATACAATACACGCTATTGAGGAAGGTTGCTCTTGCATGCAACACAGGCCAAGAATAGTGTTTGCATATAATACAAGCTAATACGGTGTTGCGTATAGCAAAAGATAATTTTGGTGTAGTGTAAAACACAAGACATCGATGAAATTAAAATAATATTTTTCATCAAAATCTCGAGGTGTTACATTCTACCCCCCTTAAAATGAATTTCGCCCTCGAAAATCATCGGGGTTATAAATAGTTTACTACTTGAAAGTTTCTTTAATAAAAACCCACATTGTAAAAAGGAATACCAAAACTTAAATTTAAAAACTAAAGTATGAAACGTAATGGTTACCCAAATTAACTAATCACTAGGTTTCCACATATGAGAATGTAGGTGAAAATGTGGATATGGAAGAGAAATCTAACCATCAAGTTCTGATGGAGATTGGTAGAGAACATGGCTATGATAAAGCCAAAAATCACAAAGCCATAAATTTGTGATGATCTAAGTTACCATCTGATTCATCAGATATGAGGGCAATAGGACAAAATTTTTGGTTTTTAGGATCATTTACCTAATGTTGAAGAATTTTTGAATTAAAAGAAATACTTACTTGATTATGGTACAATCTCACTATTGTTCATGCCTTGAACAATTTTTACTTCATCTCTTAAAGAAATGAAGTTGAATTTGTCTTCTGTGAAGTGTTAGCGGATCATGCGATAGAATGATAGGTCATTTCATCTGTCTCAAATATAAGGTTAGAAATAGTTGTATACATAAGTCCATCTATGGTGAGATTAATCGTATATGGTTCCAAAAATGGACTTATAATTCATCTATCATACCACTTAATAAAATAAAAATAATTTCTACTAAACAGGGACTTCCTATAGGCCAGTGGTAGGTGATAAAGTCCTATCATACTTCTGTTGTGGGTTCGATTCATGCAACCTTGTCTGATGTGACGGGTTGTCGCCCGTCCTACGGGTTGTCGCCCATCCTACGGGTTATCCTTTTGTTCTAAAAATATACTATTATTACATTCCAGAAATAATATCGAAAAACAAGTTCTATCCTTAAATAATACTATCTTATGTCTAACTTAATCCATTATAACTTTTAGGCTTATCGAAAATACTTATGTCCAATCTCGTAATATATAAAAAAATATTACTAGAGAGTTCATCTACCAAGCATGTGAATACCATCATTTGTCCCCCATATATCATAAGATATATCTTGTTGGTCACATTCCAAACATGTGAATATCTTAATTATGTATTCTCTTGAAACATGAATTACCATAGAACCATAGTGAAAACATGAATTCTATCAAAATTTAACTCTTTCCACATACCAAAATCCCAAAATTTCTACATACTCAAACCATGATATCACATTGTGCTTATATCAGTCATGAGCTCATTAATACTATCAAACATCTCATTATCTCCTTATCCCTTCATTATGCACATATCATCTACTTTCCAAAAATATTTGAATAACCTTTCATGGTTACCGATACCATTCAACATATACTTTCATAAACATAATGAAAAACAATACTATAACAATCCTTAGATGTTTCTTTATTCTATAGTACCATGAGATTACTTATACAACATTAATCTTGATAAACATGTAATCATTCCACTAACTCCTTAAACCATTGACCGAGCTTCATCATTGTATTCCTCAACACTTCTTTCATCGCATATACCATTTGTAGTCTCTTCATCATCAACAACATAAATACTACCCATACGACCCTGTTGATTCTCTTCATGAGATTTTCCCTTAGGACATTGGTTTGCATAATGCCTGTACATTCCACATTTAAAACATTTAACCGTTTTTGATGTCTTAGAAATACCATTATCTTTATCCATGGTGCTAACTGAACCTTTTCCTTTGAAATTACTGGCTTTATTTCCTTCTTTTCCACACCCAAAGTATCTTCCAGTTCCTTTGAAACATTCCCCCTGATGCCTCTTCCCACATGATTTACATGAGGGAAATTGAACTTTCTTTCCTCTATAATCATCATGAAACTCCATCTTTCTCTTATTAGCTGAGTCAGGAAACATACCAAAGTTGAGATTATTGATCATATTATTATATTTATGATTAGTCATAATAATGATGTTTTTACTTCCAAATCCCATTTCATTTGGTTGCTCATGGAGAATATCATTCCATTGTCCATCATATCCTCCATTACCGTGAATTTTCCTGTTTCCAGCCATTTTCTAAACCCCAAAAATAATAGTGTGAGAGGCAAAAATTATGCTAGGAAAACAACATAATAAAGGGGAAGTACCTTCAATATATAACATATTAGGTTTAATTCTATGATTGTTTCCGTAATTCTAGGATTATAACCTATAATTATAATTAATCTTAGAGACATCCCTAGACATACATTAGAAATATCTCTAGGGATCTCACTAAAGTTTTCACATCCTAGTTTCCAAAGGTTAACTAAACCTTTGCTCTAATACCAACTGTAGAGACCCAAATCTTGACGTACGTGGACATTACATTAATTTTGCAGAATACTCAATACATAACAAAAAATGACACCCAAGGACTGTAATAGTTTAGTTTCTTTGGAAACTCAGAACATAATCTTCTAATCATGGTGAAAGATCTTCAACATCTCCCATAAAGATCTTTCCCTTTTGTTTTATTACCTAAAACCTTTCTTTATATCCTGGGGAAAAGAAAACATAAAAAGGGTGAGCTCAAATGCTCAGTAAGGGTAGGAATGGAGAAAATAGAACAAACCATATACGTTTGAACTTAAAAACATGAGCATAATGTT
This sequence comes from Viscum album, assembly GCA_963277665.1. Classification (NCBI taxonomy): domain Eukaryota; kingdom Viridiplantae; phylum Streptophyta; class Magnoliopsida; order Santalales; family Viscaceae; genus Viscum; species Viscum album. The sequence continues at coordinate 511,748,968 of OY728163.1, read as the reverse complement.
TAGACATTAAAATCTTGAGTTGTGAAATAAATATTGGCCGTACGTAAGGCATAGAGCATAAAAGAACATCAATCATGATAAAATAGCATGGGAATAAAAAATGTAATTGTGTAAAACCATTAAACACATGTTATGATTTCCATAATAGCCAAGGAATTGCTTCCAAGACCATTATAGTGGACAATGTCCATTACTGAATCGGGTTTACTTGTCGTTCCAGCCCTGTATTACTAAACCAAATTCACTTTCCATTCCAGACATATATATCTCATGCGATATAAATCTGTACCCAATTCATTGGAGGGAGATATAGGTCCCACCCATCTCATAATGAAACCATTCTTATGTGTGCCACAAAATCATAAACCATACATTATATCATAACCCATGTAATAAAATGGGATTCTTAAACATCATACCATCATAACATAATACATATAAGATAAAGGTATTAATAAAAATAATTCCATAATAACGTAATAAAATCAATTTAATAATAGGGATTGAAATAGAACCCTATATTATCTTGGATGGAAAATAATTTTGATATAACACTTGAACTCCATTCTTGAGGAAAATATCCTTTCTACTTCAAAACATTTTTCCTTTCTCATCATGTCATACAATTTTAAACTAAAGAAGTTAATTTAAAATAAAATTGATAAATTTTAAAGGAAGCTTCATGGAAATAATGTTCTACTAATTCATAAAAATCCTTTCATGTTGTATAAGTTAAAATAACATTCTTCTCGTACATTGGCTGGAAAAGTCAAAAAGTATCTCGTACTGAAAATGACAAAAGATTACTTTCATAACCTTTAATAAAAAATTAATCAATAGGTAAAATTGGATTTAAACAATTTTAGGAGGATATAAATAATATTAAATATTGAGAAAACATGGATGTGGATGATAAATACACCCTAATAAATACCGAAGTATAAAAAATCTCAGATAAAAATGAGATTGCGAGATTTTCCATTACCTGATGTCCAATTCCTTCCATATGTTTCTAAGAATCTTGTATAGTGGGTTTAAACATATTATTAACTTGTAATAGAACCATAATAATATTTATGATATCATATATGATTCACTTATGACTTTATATTACCCGTGCATTTGACAATTCCACGTTAAAGCAGTGGTTTGGGTAAAATCGTATCAGTTATCGTATGTGTTTAGACTTGTTGTTCTTGATTTTATTATTACTTTTATCATGATATAATTACATAGAGAATTTAAAACATGATTTATATATCATATATATTCAGGATATATATCTATATATAATAGATAGATAAATGAAATGAAATACACTGTTCATGGAGACGGTAGACCGTACGTACGCATGAACGCTGTTTTCATTTCCTTATTTAATTTAATGGAAGAAAGTAGAGTACATATATATAAATACATACATATATATATAAATCTAGTAGAACTATTATTTCATAAATTTCATCGTTATTTAATATCTATATACTTTATAATCATTCTGGAATGGTTAACATGGAGAATGAACCTCATCGCGTCGTGGAGACGGTAATCCGTATGTATGCATGAGTGGTGATATCGTTCCTATAATTGTTGGATGGTATTATAGTGTATTATATAATATCTCATAATTAGTATCATATTATAATAATCATATATAGTTATTATTTCCACCATTATACCCATCCAAGTAAGGTGGTGGTGGAAAAACAAATTACACCATGGCGTGGAGACGGTATTCTGTACGTATGCACGTGCGGTGATTTCATTTTCCACAGGATGGATAGAAGGTGAAATATGGTTGGTTCATATTTATAATAACACATAAGTATATGAGTGATACTGATGTTATTACTTTAATATTAAACAACAAAATAAGAGGAAGTATAAGAAAAAATGAATTTGAAAGAATCGGTAAAGGATATTATCTCTTCTTCGACGCGCCTCTTCTAAACCTCCTCTTAGGGCACTAAAGTTGGTCTTTGAAGAATACCAGTACCTCTAGTATGTTTATAGGGAAGTTTAGAAGAGAAATTTTCAGGGTTTGGCTGATATTTAAGGCTCAAAGTGGTGTTAGGAGGAGAGGGAGGAGGTTCCCTTTTATAAGAGAGGAGAGGGGCACTTTTGGAATCCTCTAAAATATTAATTTATAATAAACTGAAACCCCACTTAAAAACCTCCAAAAATGATTCAAATACAAATATTATATGATATAGGTTTTTAATATCATCAACCAATAATATTTATACATGTTGTTAATTTATTTTAAACCTTATCAACTTGATTTATCCTTATTTAATCTATTTAATTTTATTTGTGGTAATAATATTCTAAATTTTAAATTGTTATAAATAATTACTTATGTGTTGTGAATTTTCAATAATTGGATACTTTATAAAAATTTGACCATATAAATTTTAATTTATAATTTTTAAATATTTTTTTTTGATTTTTAAACAATTTTATAATATGTTATTTTTTATAAAATAACAACAGTGTCAATTTTGACACTATATTTATTTTAATTTAAATAAAATCCAAAAAAATATATATTTTCAAAAAAAACTATTTAATATATTCATAAAAAGTCATATTAATCTATAAAATTAGTGGGTCACATTAATTAGTTCATATAATATTTATTTTAATACTTTTAAAATCATTTATTTGATATTTCTCTTCATAAAATAATCACTACAACATTGTTGTATAATTATTTAATATACATATTTGTTGCATAAAAATTAAAAATAAAATACTATGATGTAGATAAATCTAATATATTCCATAAAAATACTTTTAATCGAATTTATCATCTTAAAATCACAACATTTAAATTTTTATATTTATTAAATTATGAAGGTGACAACTTTCACATCATTTAAAATAAAATAATGTAAGTGTCATAATTGCTTTTATAAGTCTCAAAATGGTCCAATATTATACCATTGTATGCTTATGGATTACATGTAAATGAAAAAAAAATTGGTCAGTTATGTGTGCCTTGTATGGTCACTATTAGTTTAATAAAAATTGTATTATTGATTTTTCACCAAATAAACAATTTCTGCATCACTATTATGTCACCCTTAATGATAATTATTTAATCCTTAAATATTATAAATAAATTTCCATGATTTATATAATTTTATTATATTTCTTGGGACTATTTATTTTCTAAGTTTTATGAATTTTATCACTAAATTAAAATTATTACACTTATAAGATATAATAGAGTGACATGTTGTCACTTTCTTTGGTTTTAATAATAATTACATCCTTTTCATGGTTAAAAGTCCATGAAATGAATCTATTCCGACTATTAGGTGATATGGGTCGACTTTTATTCATCCAATATAATTTTGGAAGGTTTTAGAGTAATTTTATAATCTTATTTTTACTCGTAATTACCTGATTTACCTTTAACAGTAATAAATAAAATTTACTGTAGTTACTATTCATAATGCCTAAAAATAAAAAGTAGTCTATTAAAATAATTTGGACATAATAATTCCAAATATGGAATCCATTTTTTCAAATTCAAAATACATAAGTGGAAGTATTTAATTTAAAATTAATCCCGCTATTGAGAAAACGGGTTTTAAAAGTTAAAACGTTGCAAAAGATTGAAATGTTTTTACCTATGAATTCAATGTAAAAATAATGATAATGACTTACACTATATTAAATGGTAAAAATATAATCTATTTATATTTTCAAACCATTCAATATTATAATTTAACTATATAAATTATTTCGATGAAAAAAGTTCTTTTTTAATTAAAATTTAGCGTATTTTTACTATTCATCAAAATATGAAGGTTATCAGAATAATCTCAAAAATTTATCCAAAGTAAATTTTTATATCCTGGTTCCAAGGAAGAAGTTTTATTTGTCAAATTTAACTTATAAACATGTCAAAAACTATATTTAAAGTGGGTGTGCCATCAAAAGGTGGCAAAACTGCATTTTTTGAAAAATACTTATTTTAGCCGAAAAAATTATTTTGTTCTCACACCATGTTCTATAAAATGTGTAAAATGAATTATAATGTCATAAAATTCAAAATGTAGTTACTACTATTCATAATGTCTAGTTCATAATAATATTATAACAATATATCATTGTTTAGTGAAACTCAGTACTGTGTATAGCACATGCTATTGAGGAAGGTTGCTCTTGCATTCAACACAATCCAAGAATAATGTTTGCGTATAATACAAGATAATACGGTGTTACGTATAGAACAATCTAATTTTGGTGTAGTGTACAACACAAGACATAAATGAAATTAAAAGAATATTTTTCATAAAATCTCGGGGTGTTACAAAGGCCTCATTTCATAGCCCCTTATAACACCTGTATAGGACCTCAGAGTAAGGTGTAAAATAGTGATAGAATCTTGGGGCGGATCGGAAAAAATTTCTTGAGAGGTGATTTCTATCAGTTGAAACTTCTCTCATAGGCGATTATGTTCAAGCTTAACATATTGAAGCTTGGCTTGGCCTTGATCCAAAGTAAATCCTAGTAATGATACCTCCTTCCCAATCTCCGACAGATGGGATTTATATGGGTCGAGTCTACTAGAAGATGCCATTGACTCTTCTTTTTGTATTAATTAACCATGCTAATTTGTATTTATAAACAATAATCATAATGTTAAGAGTTTTTTTATAATGATCATAATTAACCAATGGTTATATAATATTTAAAATCCAAAGGTCTCATTTCAATTATACCCACTTCATTAATAAAAGGATATAGTTTCGTTGAGTAAAAAATAAAATAACACACAAATTCAAAAAACAAAATATTATTCAAAATTTTGGGTCGTTACAGATAAATCACTGAACTAATTAATCCTGATGGAAGGAATACACTCAGAATTTCCTAGGGTATGAGATATGGCCAAGAGGAGAAGGAGGCAAAAAAATGAGCCCTCAAACACATGTACAACACCCTAAAAACTATGAATCAGTGAATTACATGAAGTGTAATATTTTATACATCATGAATCCCTTTTATTTTAAGTTACACTGAAAAACATAAGACCTTTTTAATTAAAAATATGACTTTTACATTACACAATTTGTAACCCTTACACGATGTGTAAATTTTCTTGTTGTGAATTCAATTCACAAGATGAGTCTGGCTGGAATTACATGTCATGAAACCCCATTACATGTCATGTAACTACCCATCAAATATGAGAAAAATCAAGGGAAAATATGAAAATAAAACAAATCCATGACTTCACCATTACAGGTATCCTCCCAATTCAAGGTTTACAACACACTCTTAATGAGAAAAGAAAACCAAAAGCAAAGATAAGAACATACCTGATAGAAATGTAATAGGGTGTTACAATATCCCCACCATAAAATATTTATATCCCCGGAAAGAGCTCAAGATCTTGGATATGAAAAAGGAGTAGGTCATTGTTTCCTCATCAATGACTCGCACTCACACATCTCATGGTAATCCTACCTGCAATACCAAAGTACCTAAACTAGTGGAATTTTTTTACTATATAGTACCTTATCCTAGTGATCTGTAATATAAACTGGTTGCTCAACCAAAGTGGTATCTGGCTCAAGAAAAACATCCTCTCATCTAATCACATGGAAAGGATCTGGTATATACCTCCTCAATTAGGAAACATGAAACACATTACGTATAAAAGTCAATCCATATGGTAACATAAATTGATAGTACACCCTCCCTAGTCGCCTAATGATATCAAATTTTCCCACAAACCTCGGTGCCAACTTTCTTTTCTTACCCAACCAATGATTCACCATGTGAGGTGAAACTCTGAGAAAAACCTGATCACCAACCTCAAACTCTAGTAGCCAATGATGATGGTCTGCATAAGATTTATGATAAATTTTTATCGTCATAAAACACTTTGGGACTAACTACACCACCTTTATCGTCTCCTGAACAATGCTCGACCCAAACAAGGACCTCTCTCTTAACTCTACCCATCACAGTGAATATTGATATGGCCACCCATACAAAGCCTTGAAGAGCACCATCCTGATCAAATATTGATAACTATTTTTATAGTCTAACTTGGTCAAAGGAAAGTTTTTATCCCAAGATCTACCAAAATAAATCACAAAAGATAAGAGCATATCCTCAAGAACCTATATACCCCTCTCTATTTGCTCATCCATCTATGGATGATAAGTCATGCACAATTTCAACTGGGAACCCATTACCTTCTGCAAAAATTTCCAAAATATAGATGTGAACCTTGAGACCCTATCAAAAATAACTATATAGGGGACCCCATTAAGCTTGAAAATCTCTTAGACATACAATTCCCCAAATTTTTCCACTTTCTTCATTTCTTTTATTAGTAATAAATGCGATGATTTAGTGAGTATGGAAACAATCACCCAAATTGCATCCTTCCCACTAGGATTATATGGTAAAATAAAAACAAAATCCATCGAAATCTTATCCCATTTTCATACCGGAATGGGTAAAATATGAAACAAATTTTCGAGTCTCTAATGTTTCATCTTAACTCTTAAACAAGTGAGACACAATGATTCAAAATCTAAACTGACCACCTCATCCCTGGCCACCAATACTAATGTCTCAAATCATGGTACATATTTGTATCCCCAAGGTGAACAGACTGACATGACTGGTGTACACTATCTAATAACTCCTATCTCAAATAAAACAGAACAACCAACCTACTACATAAGCACAAAGCTCTATTGGGAGACTGAGACAACTCGCATGAGGTCTCCCTACTATTTAGGATTTCTCCTAAGCGTCGGCTCTCAGTGCCGGACATCGTCTCAAGTCAAACTCACTCATAAAAATATGATTCAATTATTATATAATCCAAGAACACTAGTCCCCCAACCTCTTCCACTCTCAATCTCATCTCAGTAAACAGACTCATCATAGACCATTGTTTGATCAATTCCTTCATATTTTACATCAGTAATTTTCTACTCAATGCATCAGCCACCATATTCCATTTCCTAGGGCTATATATAATATAAAAATTAAAGGTGTTAAGATACTCAAGCCAATGTCTCTATCACAAGTTCATGTCTCTATAAATGAAAATATACTTTAGGGTTTTGTGATCATAATATACCATAAACCTCTCTCCAAAGAGATAGTGATTCCACCTTTTGAGCACATGCAAAAAAGCTAAAAACATAAGATCATGGGTAGGGAAGTTCTTCTTTTGAGGGAATAAAAGTCATTATCTATAAGACACAAATTTTTTCTCCTATATTAATACACATCCCAATCCCATACCATAAGCATCAAAAAAACATCATAACCCTAACCTAGTTCTAAAGGAATCAAAACTGGTTCTGTAGTCAGCCTCATCTTTAGATCCTGAAAAGATCTTTGATAAATGTTGTTCCATCAAAAAATTACAACCTTATTGGATAAAGATTTCATCGAAGGTGCGATCTTGGAGAAGTCCAGAACAATATATAGTAACATGCTAACCCCGAGATTCTCTGAATCTCAAACATGTTTCTGGGATACTCCCATGACATAACCTTCTTCACCTTTTTAGGATCAATTTAGACTCCCCTATCAGATATCACATACCCTAGAAACTTCAATTCCCATATAAAAAATTCACACTTGGAAAGCTTACTATACAGACGATGTTCCCTCAAGGTCTGAATAATGATATCCAAATAGTCTTTATACTCCTCCTCTATCTTGGAGTACACCAAGATATCATCAATGAACATAACAAAAAAATATTCCAAGAGCCAATAAAAGATTCGGTTCATCAAATACATGAATATCATAGGAGTGTTAGTGAGTCAGAATGGAATAAACAGAAACTCAAAATGGCTATATTGACTCTGAAACACTATCTTGGGTATATCCTCTCCTTGGACTCACAACTAATGGTACCTCGACCACATATCAATCTTCTAAAACCAATGATCCCCCCTTAACTAATCAAAGAGATCACCATTTCTGGGTAAGGGATACTTTTTCTTAATGGTCACCTAATTCAACTTCTAATAGTCAAAACAAAGTCTAAAGATCCCATATTTCTTCTTAGAAAAGAGTACAGACAAAGCCCATGGTGACACACTAGGATGAATAAATCCTTTCACCTCTAGTTCCTCGAGTTGGGAATTAAGTTCCACCAACGTAGTGAGAGTCATTCAATAAGATGACATAGAAATGGGCATCGTTCCAGGTAATAGGTCGATAGTAAACTCAACCTCTCTCTGTGGTAGAAAAATAGAAAAATCATCTGGAAATACCTCAAGGTAAACACACGGAATTACACATAGCTGACCACCCAAACATGGGTCAACTACATCAAGAAACATTTCTAAAAACTAACATGAGATTAAGCTAGCATAAGGAACAACCAAACCTTCCCTTCTCAATCTAGAGTCCCACTCACCCTCGAAAACATGAGTGACCCCATCGGTATATAAGAACTGCACCCACTAAAGAACCTCCCAAGTATATCCTTCCAACTATGTTTTCATTATCCAAATCTAATTAATCCATAACTTCTAAATAGTTAGGAAGGCACAAAAGAACTAGAATTGATAGAACATCATTCCTCAGCCCCATCTCAAACCTCCAAGCCTTTAGGTAATCATTGGTGATAAGATCCGGTTTCAGATTCCCCAACTCAACAAAGTGAATGGAGTACTCCAGAATAGTATGCTCCCATTCCTCCAACATCAAAAACTCCCTGGAATTTTCTTCATGTAAATTATCAGGATAAAATTTCATATTGAAGATATTATTGAAAGAAATATAGGTCATACATTTGTGAAATGTATATTTAACTATAAAATCCCACCACATTCTTCCTAGTCCCTTGATAATATATGTGGAAAGACCCACCTTATAATACTCATGGGTATTTAAAATTTTAAAGATCCTTTCAATACATTCAATCCACTCTTATAACTCTTGAGGTCCCTTTTCACCATGGAAGATAGGTGGATGTTTTTTAGTAAATTATAAACCATGATCCACTGCCCATCCTAGGTTCACTACACCCACTGACCCCAGAGTTTGAAAGGTATGATCACTAATTCAACTAAACAAGGGTCAACTTGATGATATACTTGTAGAACATGACTTAAGGATTATCCCCTTGTATTTGGAAGAACTCTTATAGGAGGAATTTTCTGTTAAAAAAGACAATAACTAATCAGCTATGAGAAAATTCAAAAACCATTGAACTAAAAATAAGAACCCAAAATAATTCTTTAAAACCATAAGAATTTAAAGCAGTTATGAATTCTATCACAAGAAGGAAATGCATTTTTAAAGGAATATGTCCATCCAAATAAAATCCCCACTTAGTTTATTCATAATACCTTACATGAACCATGTCCTCATACATTTTAGACTAGTTAATTTAAATAAAATTTCCATTCAATTTATTCAAATAAACCTAAATACTTGATCTTGGACTTAGTAATGATTTTTTAACCACCCATAGAAATTCATATTATGTAACATGACTGAGCTGGCAAAACCCCTTTTTCACACCTATTATCCAAATTCTGATGATCCCACTCTTGTCTACTCAAGACACAGAACCATCTTAGGCAGTTTTATCACACTTCAGGTTGAGTAACCCCTTTGATACCAAATTATAAAAGGCCAACCTAGTTCAACCAGACTAGTCACCCAAGCCAACCTATCACAGGGTGGGTTAAAAAATTATAACAAAAACTTGTCACTTATATAATAAAAACAATACAACAACCAAGGTAAAAAAGAAAAAATATTGGGATATACAAATGATCCAAACAGGATAAAATTGGAGAAATAAAAGTCTAGACAACATGTCTCCATGTGACCAAACATCACCTCCAAACTATCATAAAATGAAATAGTAACATAAAGAGAATCTTGCATTCTATATAATGATCTTCCATTTACCTGAATCCTACAAAAAATTTCTAAATTCTCCCATAGGTAGAATTAGGGTGTGATCAACAGAGCCCAGTAGGATACCACTAAAGAATCTATACATGTTCTAATAATGGGAATTCACAAGTCCAAACTTTAAAACAAAACATTTTTAAAAGAATTTTTATAAATAAAAAAATTTGAATTCATTTTTCAAACGATCCTTGAATTTTCACAAAGTCCATGAAAATTTTTCCAAATCAATAAATAAGTAGGTAAAGATACTGAAATATAAATATAAAAGTGAGCCAACATCCATGAAAAAAACTATCATGTAATAAAAACCAAAAACAACAATGCAACTACCAGCCAGGCTCTAGCTTATGGGACAATATGTACAAGACACTCATAAGCCGAACAAGGCATAAGGTTTGATCCAACTAAAATTTTGGCCTACTTTTTACCATCAAAATATAATTGGTTACCTCCTAGTGGTGTCACACACACTAAGGCTACCTAAGTCTCTTTCTTGATGTACCCAAGATTCCCATTGTACAATGTTTTTCAATTTCTATCTTAAAAACCATGCTCATATTTTTATAAAAAATTTCCAAATATAATCCAATGCTCCAGATTTTGAAAATCCATTTTCCATTTTAAATCAAGGAAATTCTATTTACAAGGAAAACCCCTTTAAAACATGAACCAATGCCCTTTTCAATTTTTACACATGTGATTTCACTTCAAATATTAAGGGAAAAATATGAACAAAAATCAGTTCAATAAATAAGAACAATTGAATAGGTCTACCTACCTCAAGGGTGTAGAAAATATTACCGCCTTTGACAATGGGGATTAAAAACCATAAGATCTACCTTCATAAGACAAGGCAAGACCAAATACTGAAAAGGATTGAGAGAAAACATAATAAAATTACCAATCCCTATAGAAAACGATGTCACAACCACCAACGAGAGGGAAATTGAGAGAAAGGCTTACTTAGAGAGAAGAAACACCTAACCCTGCCGATTAATCACTGAACGTGTCAATCTGGATGGATGTAAGATGCCCAAAATCACCTAGGAAAAAAGATTTCATCAAGAGGAGAAGGATGAAAAAACAAATGTAACCTCAAAAACCCACACAACACCCTAAAACTATAACTTGGAGAATTATATGGCGTGTAATATTTTACATGTTGTGAATCCATTTTATTTTATGTTACTTTGAAAAACAAGTATCCTTTTTAATTAAAAACTTTATTTTCACATTACATGATATGTAAATTCACACACTATGAATTAAACACATGGGATGAGTTTGATCTTCATTACACGTCCTAAAACACCATTACACGTCGTGTAACTACCTAGTAAATAGTAGAAAACCAAGGGGAAATCTAAAAATCCAACAAATCAATGACTTAAACATTATATATATCCTCCAAATTCAAGGTCGAAAACACATTCTCGGTGAGAAAAAGGAAACCAAACTCAAATATATAAACATTCCTGATAAAAAGGTAATGGGGTGTTCTACATATTCTTGACTCAATATGTATATTTTTTTATAAGGCGTATTGAACCATAAATTAAATTGATAATTTAGAATATATAGGTAAAACATTAGAACTAAAGTGATGGGTGGATCCTATAATTATATATCCCCTTGATGCATCGATGGGTCTCATGAAACAAATCAGTTATCCAAATTAAACCGGTTTCTACCTGAAATTTTAAACTATCTTGTGAAAGATATTTACGGAAGATGTATCATTCTCTTGAGAACATGACGTACAATAATTCATCATTTCATTAATTAAAAATTTAGTTATTATTATCCATGATATTTTCACTATGATATTATCTATGGATTTATATTGTGCATTAGTTATTTATTAAATGGAATTTGGTTCCAATTTATAAATTTTTCATAATGTTTAAGACTTATCTTCATATGACAGACAAGTTATTGATTAAATGGTATGTGTATTCAGTTATTTATCATTACTTGTTGATTATGAATTATTATTCAAGATATATTCTATTGTATGTATTTTTTAATGATCATTTTATCTTTCCCATTTCTTATGTTTTATTTTCCCTAGGATTCCAAGAAGTTTTTTATGATTGATTCATAGAGTTACACTAAGGAGAATAATGGTGTTCTCAAAGAATATACTTGGTGTATTTTAGGTTTAAAATATAATTTGAATTTAAAGTATGTATCTATTTTACCCAGAATAATAAAATATTCAGTCCTTTGGGGTATGATTCCTTGCATCATATTCCAGTTTAATAAAGTTACCACTGACTCTAAGATACTGGAATTGGGGTTGTTACAATTGGTATCAGAGGAATTTTAGTAAAAAACCTTAGATTAGAGAACATAACCCAATGAATAACTTAGAGTATAATTATATATATTATATATAATCCTATAATTTTGTTAAGGTAGGGATCATTTTGTTTCCCACTATGATTATTGATTCTCAAACTATTCATTTTGGTTTAGTCAATGGATTGAACCAGAAGGAACTGTGTTAACATTGAGGGTGATGGAAATTTGTTGATGAGAAACCAAATGAGATGATGATTATAGTAAAGGATATTGTGATTATTCCTAAATAAATATCATGATATATGATTAACAACATGGACCTTAACCAAATCTCTGACTCACCAACAAAGAGAATAATAGCGTTCACTGAGAGCTCGGGTGTTGGATACCATAGAAGAAAGAAGAATCGGTTTTTTATATGATAAGAATGTGAGAAGAAATACCTAAGTGAATGTCTTAAAGGAATAGGAATATATTTTGGGTGTGGAAAATAAGTACACAAAGCAAGTAATTTCTAAGGAAAAATTAAAAGTTTGGTTAATAAAATGTATTAGAATAATAGTCTCCTAAAAGAATTATTGGGGGTTGAATGTTTTAAATGTAGAAATTATGGGAATTATAAAAGTATATGTCTTGGGGGAAATATCGTGAAGATAATCATAAATATTTTATTAGTAGTTTTTATATTACTGATAATGAAGAGGCTACAAATTTAATTTAAAAAGAGGGAGGTATTATGGAATATAATAATGAATCCTAGTTAATGGTTTAAGAATTAATTGTAATGATTAATGTGATTTTATATTTGGATTCTTGAATTATATTACAGGAGTATTTTATTAATGAAATTTTGGTTATAAGAATTGTGAAATGTTTAAGTATTTTACTTCAATACTATTTACTTAAGGATCTGAGAGCATATATTGAATGGTACTGATGACCAGGAAAAGTTATTTAGTGTGAGGTTAATCCTTTTGTAAAATAAATGATTGAGGTAAGACAAAACTTAATATGTGATTGATGTTGAGATAATAATGATAAAGATATGTGTCTGGGATAGTATCAGTGAACATGAAATTTATTAGTGATTTTATGGTTTATGTTATCTTTTCTAGATTTTACTACATGTTTGGATTTAAGGAATTTATTTGAAAACCTGATATTTTATTTTTAGAAGTGTTCATGTTTTCATTATAGTTTTAAAGTGATCAAGGTAATCACATATTTGGTATGTGACATTAAGAGATATATTATGTTGTTGGTGGAATCTAATGTTAAGTTGATTTTTTGAAAATTTAGTGACCTTTTTTCTAAATTCTTAGGATTTTAATTTTCTAAAATATATTTTAGAGGAGCCTTAGAATTGAATACTTAGGGAATGGATTAAGTTGAAATTTGGATATTATTTTTTGTGTTTATAGTATGATTCATCATATTAGATAACATGTTCTAACCATTTTGGTTTTGGTAAATATGTAAAGGCTTAAGGAATGACTTATGGATATTTTGATTCAATAAGAGTGCTTCAGTCATGAAAAAAACTCATCTTGAATATTCATTTCTTGGTGTAACATATAAAGTGAAAATAGATCGAATCACAACCAAATGGTGCGATTATTATTAAGATGTGGAAAGGATCAAGTAATTTTATCCATTTACCATTCTTACTGAGAAATCAATGTCCTTTTAATACTTCATATATTTATGATATTTTTATTGTTAACTTTACTATGAATATATTCTATATCACTCTCCCTCGACCCTTGGGAGTTATTTTTCTCTTCCATATACATGTTTTTACTTCCAATTTATGTTCTCATATAGGGAAACCTATTATGTGTTACTCCCAATGACCTTCCTACTTCTCTTTCTCTCTATTCAAGTGTATGTTTTACTCGCCTTTTCTATAATGTGGGATTTACACAAAGAAATTTTCAAATATCAAACCCTTGATTACCGATCACAATTTAAAATTGATTGGAAGAAATTTATTTAATTAGGTGATAATGTAACACCCCAATATTCTAAAAGAAGAACATTATGTATGATAGTGTGTGTGATATGTGACACTCAACTCAAATGAACTAAAAAATATTATTATGTGATCCTTATAACCTAATTGTTAATTTAGTGTAAATGAATTGTATTTAATTAATTATGAAATATATAACTTTCATACTCATTTTAAATGTATTAATTAATTATTCATGAAAAATAACTTGATTTTTAGTAAATTCATTTTATTCATCAAAAGTGTATTTTCTTCAAAAATGGGTTTTCTTATATTTTATGAGTAAATATTATAATCAATTTTTGTAACTTCTATAAATTGTATTTCATAAAATAATATCATTTTTTGAATCATATTATTAAATTCATCTTCGGGGGTATTTTTTATATTTTTCATAAAAGATTTATTTTTCGTTGAATAGTGAAAAATATCAATTTTTATAAAACTGTCATTTTCTTTATATTAAAAATTACCTTTATGATTTTAATTTTATCTCAAATTAACTAAAGTATTATTTAGTTATATATAATAAAATTAACTATGTTTTAATCATCCTTATACCTTATTTTGGTATAAGTTCATTTTTTGGGTTTAAAAAGGGTGTTTTTTGGAAAATTGTGTTTCATTATGCTGCACCAGTTTTATTTTAAATTAAATTACGAAACTTATATATTTTTAATTTTTTAAAATGTATTTCATATTTATATTCATTAGTTCTTAATTTATTAAATATTTCCATTTTATTTTTTCAATATGAATATTAATCGTGCTAATTTTTATTACCACAGTATATGGTAAATTAGGTAATTAAAGTTAAAAATAAAATTATAAGGACTATAAAATAACCATAACACTTGAATTAATTTTATTTTATGAGTAAATTTCGTCCATAATCATTCAATATTCATTTATAAGGCATTTTATGGCCACTTCTATGAGATTATGACCTTATAGAATTTTATTTAATGAAAAGTCAAACATGTCACACTCTTGTTTTTAATAAGTGTAATATTTTTAATATGGTGTTATACAAAGGAGGAGGGCCCCTTCCTTGTCCCATATGATGTTCGTGGATGATACGTTCATCTTCTTGAACAGCAGCCGGCGGTCCATCAGTGGCCTCAACAAGGTGTTGCAGGAGTACTGCCTCTGGAGTGGGTAGGTCATCAACACGGCAAAGAGAAATTTCTATATTCACAAAGGCTGCACCACCTATCGGACCTAGAACATTCAACAAAGCCTGGACATGCACAGAGGGTCCTTTCCTATGGAGTATCTCGGTGTGCCAATCTCCCCAAAACGTCTCCGCTTAGGTGACTTCGACACCATTGCCAACAAGATTACAGACAGGATCCTCAACTGGAAGAACGTTTTCCTCTCATTCGGGGGCCGGATAATGCTGATCAATAGCGTGATTCTTTCCTCCCCCATCCATCCTCTTTCGTACATAAAAGTCCCAAATTTCATCATCAACAGGATCGAAAATATTCTCACCGGCTTTATCTGGGATCCTCGTTCGGAGGGCAGGCGTCACTGGGCTTCATGGGACAAGGTGGCAAGACCAGCCGGGGAAGGGGGAATCAACGTCCGTTGGCTCGAAGACACACTCTAGTGCATGCATGCCAAGATCTCCTGGGAGGTTCTAGAACAATGTACATTATGGTGAATTACCATGCACAATTCCCATGTTGGTCCCGAGGCTAGGGATGGCGGCCAAACCTCTCCTTTATGGTCAGTGATTTCCCCCCTCATTGCCTCTCTCGAACCACAGTCCAGATGGATCGTGGGGAAGGGGGACATCCTTTTCTGGCATCACAACTGGGTCGTAACCATCCTCGGCTTTCCCGGGTGCTCGTGCTCATTGATAACCTTCAAGGAGGCAAGCACATATTCAGCCTTCGTTGAAGCGATCTTAGATGAGGACCAGCGTGATACCTTCAACTTAATTGAGATCAACTTCGATCCGGACAGGTGCATGTTTTCTCTTTATTCCACAGGGTCCATCACCTCCATGGATTATCGAAGCTCCATGGCCCCTCGCGCTCGGAGCGATCTATGGAATGAGATCCTATGGTCCAAAGGCACTCCGCTCAAACATATCTTTCTTACATGGTGTCTGCGTCACAAGGCCATTCCCACTGACGAAAATATCCAACGTTGTGGCATCCCGTTGGCCTCAAGGTGCCCCTACTGCTCAGACCATTGTGAGGAGAATGTGGATCACCTATTCTTTGAAGGCGATTGGGCAAGGGCGGTGTGGCTGCACTTCGGTGAGTTCACTGCTTTTTCTGACTTTCGCATGGCTGACATGCCATTTCTGGACCGATGGTTTCACGGTGCGGAGGAGAAGATCCCAGAGCAGACAGCCCGCACGATGGTCCTCCATGTAGGTTGTTGTTCGATTTGGTAAGCACGAAACAATGCTCAGTATGAAGGAAACCCCACCTCCATCCAGCAGATCATTACTCGCAACAAGATCCTCCTGCTGGATGTGCTCAGTTCTTCTTGCAAATGGAAGGAGGCTCCCAGTCTTCAACGTCTCCAGACATGTATCGATACTGATACCTTAGGTAGCATTAATAAGAGAGGCAACTGGGTTCACTGGTTACCGCCAAACAGAGGGCTCAAACTCAACTCTGACGGATCATGCAGCATGGGGTCGATCTGAGGAGGAGGGGTGGTTTGGGACTCTTCTAGGTCGGTCATTATGGAATTCTCTGCATCTCTGGGGCATGTTTCTTCTCTCTAGGCCGAGGCCAAGGCAATGTTGATGGGGCTCTCATTATTTCACCAAGAGGGGATCACCCTATCAGAGGTGGAAACCGATTCCCTAATCCTCCACAATGCCATCCACGGATCCAACATCCCATGGTCCATCTACTACATCACTAGGAAATGCAGGGACATGATCAGTAGCAATACGAGCATTGTTCACACTTGGCATGAAGGGAATAAGGTTGCGGACTACCTTGTCTCCATCGACGTCCCTGGTTCGGCCCGTTGCTGTTTTCACACTGCTACCACCATGAAGGCGGAGGGCGTCAACTTGGTTCGAGGGGATGCCCTCGGCCTCTACTATTTTCGCCCCCTTAGGCTCGTTCCTTCTTTTGATCTTTGGGCCAACCCCTCTTGTGTTTTGAACATTCTTTGTTTGAATAAATTTATTGTATGATGATGATCAGGGTAATTTAATTTTAATTTTTAGTTAATAAATAATTGCCTTAAATGATTACACAATGATGATGCAGTAATTATTCAATTAATGAAAAAATAAAATAAATAATTTTAAAAATATTTAAAGTAATATAATTTGAATTAATTAAGATGATACACTAATTTTATAGATTAATATAAAATATCAGGTATTTATTAAAATATTTGGTTCAATTTTATCTTATTGTATTGATTTTATTAAAGTCAAAATAATCAATAGTATCAAAATTGAAAATAATAATATTTTATGAATATAATATTTTATTAAATTATTTAAAAATCATAAAAATATTAAATAAGGATAAAGGGGATAATATATGGTATAAACTATCATCCCCCATGCATATATAATCCATTTAGAACTAGTTATCTCTAGAATAGTCATATTATATTTTAATATTTTGAGAAATTCCAAAAGCACCCCTCGTCTCAATTATAAAAGAGAACTTCCTCCTTTACTTCTTTACACCACATTGATATTTTTATATTAAGAAATTCCTGGACATTACTATTATAAAATTTCTTATACATGTTTGAGATATATGGGTCTCCTCAAAAGATCAACCTTAAGTCCCTTAAGAAATGATCTAAAGAAGGCCTCCCAAAGAAGAGGTAGTCATCTTTACCGACTCTTTCAATTTTTTTTATTCTTCTACTTCCTATTCATGTGAGATTTTTGTAATAAATTAATAAATAAAATATATTTTATATACTGAGATACTATTATGATTATGAGACAATAATATTCCACCTTTTATCTATCCTATGAAAATTGAAAGTATCGCGCGTGAATATGTATAACTTACCATCTCCACGCAGTTGTGTCATTTATTTTTCATCATAAATTTACTAAGATGGTTATAATGATAAAAATAATGGATATATATTATAATTATGAAATTATATTGATTTTTTAAAATTAATATATCATCCATTTTTCTACTCATTCATCATTAATGGAATGATATCATCGTTTGGGCGTACGTACGGTCTACCGTCTCCACTAAACGATGCGAATAATTTTCCATATAAAAATTTCAGTAATGGATCTAAAAATATATTAAATCATTAATTATGATACTTATATAATTAATAAAACTTTTTAGATGATAAATTTATATATCATTGACATGAATAGGAACTTATGTGGCAAAACATGCCTATAAAAATGAAGCAGTTAACACCCAAAATAACGGTAATAATGAAATATTAATAAAGAACAAGTGGTATGATGTTATATAAGGACTATATATGATATAATAAATATTAATATGGTTTTGGTAAATATTATTAACATTATTTAAACAATTATATAAGAGTATAAAGTGTGTTAAACTAAAGGAAAGCGCAAGGTAAGGAATTTTCATCTCACTTTTATTTTTATGGGACACATTCCTTATTCACCAATTATTACCTTTGTGTTGTGTATATACTTACCATTTTATATATTATATCATGAATATATTTTTATTTATGATATATAAATATTTATCTAAAGTTAATTATTTCATGGGAATTACAGTTGATAAGATACCCAAGTGGTAAGAGTTTATTTCACAATCTCATCATTTTTTAGGATTGATTATTTTTAATTCCCCACTGGGGAATATTTATCTTCCATAACTATGTTTTATAAAAAAAAATTCAAAAAGGTTTTTAATATTCCTCTAAAAAAATTAAATCCATTTTAACCATGTTTTACTTTTTACAAAATATTTTGAAAGGAATCCTCCTATCGTTTTCCAAACAAGGTACTTTGTGACTTTTATAACAAAAATATGGAAGGAGGGGTTTATTTTAACTTATAAAACATTATCATATTTTCCCACCATCATTGTGAATTAATTATTTGAAACTTTATTTAAAATTTTACATGGTTATTTTCATAGAAAATGTTTTCCTTCATACTTGTGCAGTTTCTTTTTAAAACGGAATTTCCAAGTGAAAAATATATTTTCCTCAAAAAATGATTTTAATTATATTTTTATGGTATTTTTATTAATAAATGATGAAAAAAAATTATTTTAATTATTCACCAATAGGTATATGTTTTAATAATATCATACTTCGAAGAATTAAATTAATTTTTATCATTTGATATTTCATTTCTCTTATATATCCTTATTTTGGTATCATAGATATGATTATTTCATAATTCATATATCATTTCTACATACATTGTAACATTTTGAAAATATTTGATTCAATGGGTAACTATTGATAAATCCATATTCTTTACAAAAAATGGAAATGTTTTGATAATTCATATTGATTTATGAATTAAATTGATCATTTCAATATATTGGTAATGTGTTAGACCTGTAGTGATGGGTGAGGCCCAGAATTATATAGCCCCTCAATGCATCGGTAGGTCTCATGAGACAAATGAGTTGGACAAATTAAGCAGGTTTCTACCTGTATTTTTAAAACCATCTTGTGAAATTTCTTGATGGTATAAGTATCATGTGACTGAGAACATGAATTCTAATAATTAATCATTTCCTTCATTAAGAATTTGGTAATTATTATCCATGATATTTTCACTATGATATTATCTTTGGATTCATATTGCGCATAAGTTGTTGATTAAATGAAATTTATTTTCAATTATTTACAATACCATATTTTTTAACACTTATCTTCTCATGACATAGGAGTTCTTTATTAAATGTAATGTGTGTTTAGTAATTTAAATTTCTATATTTATTATGAGTTATTGATTCATGATAGCTTCCGTAATATATAACCCTTACTGGGATTTTAAGCTCACCCATTTATTATTTTTTATTTTTGCCTAGATTCTAGAAAGTGTTTTATGATTGATTTATAGGTTAATTAAAAGCTTAATAATGATATTCTCAAATAATATACATTTTTTATTTTATGCTAAAAATGTAATGTGAATTTCAAGTATGTATCTATTTTACCAATATTACTAAACTATTTGGTCCATCAGGATATGATTCCTTGTATCATATGCTAATGTAATAAAGTAACCAATGACTCTAGGATGTTGTATTTAGTGTTGTCACACTAGTAGTTATTATAAAACTACTTGAGGAATTGTGGTGTGGACTATGTATTAAAGTTTTAGGCTTCTTGATTTTCCAAAACCATGAAATCTCATTGATATTCCTTTGTGGCATAACATATTCCCATACTATGTTGGACTCCTTATACTCTAATGGTCTGTGGTGAATAAGTACTTTATAGTGAAACTCCCTGTAGACACATGAAATAAATAAAATCCAATATTTCCTTTGATCTATTAAATAAATACCATCCATAAAATAATAGGATTATATAGAATGGATCAATAAAGGAAATTTGTGTTATTGTGAAACCATAAACTATAGTGTGAGCATCTCTAAATTTCCAACACAACTAGAATTATCCCAAATATACTTTAATCTATAAAATACTTAAACTCCTTAGTGTAATATTCTTCTACAGCATAAATCTACATAGTACATTCATACTATCGCATATACTTTTTAGCTATGGTGTAAAGTTGGTATTCTACCTCCAAATTGAGATTCAATCACTTATAAACTTCTACAATGACCTCCAATGAACATCACATCTCATGCTCTAATTTTTTTCAAAAAAAATATGAAAAACACTAGGAAATAATCCCATTAACAATATCATTATCTTAAAAATATTCCCATGATCCTCTAATATCAATATATCTTTAATGCATTCAATGTGAATTGTCTACCATGTGTTCTTTAATCAAACATTTTTCTTCATTATGCTACTTCATTCAAACTAATTCAATTTTTTCAATTATTTTCCAAATAAAAATTATATTTCAGCATTAATACATCACATAATAATGCACATAATTTCTAACATTTCTTTCATTAAATTCAAAATAATGTTTTATTCATAATGAATTCATATAAATCTTCCAACCATAAAATTCAATGCTTTTTCACCAACATTGTTTTTTACAGATTAATAACTCCATGAGATACTTCATGAAACTTATCCACCAAAAAGCACCATTTATAAATTAAATATATAAAATAAATATTTTTAAAAACTCCAACAAAAAATTGTTGTTGAAACAATCTCTTCCTTTGTATTTTTGTTCAAAATATATCATAACTTTAAATTTCTCTACTTTTTTCAATAAAATACAAAGGATATTCTTACCTTTCTTATCCCCCTTTGGGTTTCTTATTATTTTGACTTGAATTTTTTCCCCTCTTAATTCCTAATGGAATATTCACTAACTTTTAATCCCCCTTGGTTGACATACTTATTTCACTATATTTTCAAGAGATCTAATAATCAAATTATACCTTTGAAAAAATTATATTTTGAGTGACTATGAGCCTCATTCACATTTTCCTTCAAGTTATTGATATATCACTTGTATAAATAATATAAAAACATTGAAACCATTTTTAATCATCCTTAATTTAACTTCTAGTCAATATAAACTGATCTTTGAATTCTTCTCAAGAAATATAAATGAGTGAATTTATCACTTGGAAATGAATCATCAAAAAATCATATAAGCCTATAGAACTGGATCTTGGTGTAGAAAACAAAATTAAATGTTAACAAAATAAATTTTGTCTATATCATTCACTTATCTTCATACAATACTTGTAGCTTTATAAATTTTAAACTTTAAATAGTTATCATCTTATGATCTCAAACATATCACAAAATATTCTCAATGAAAAACTTGTTAAGAACTAGATTTTGAGACACGCCATATGTAGAATCAATTGATACCAATTGTAATAAATTAATACCAATTGATTTATTTTATCTTATTTTATTTATAGAGATATTTATATATAAATATAAACATCCTTTTAATTATCATCATAATCAAATCCTCTTGATTTCTTCAGGTTTGTTCTAATTCCAATTGTAGAAACAATATCTAAAATATGGATATTTTACCCATCAATAAACTTTTAATATCTTGATTCACATTAAAATGATATTAAATTGTTAGTAAAAAAATATTTATAAATAATAAACTATCAATTTTTAAGTTTCTTCATCAATAGGTTGTACATCAACATTTTTAGGGACTACAATCACTTCATAAGGCCTAATACCATGTATAGATTTCCAAAAATTGTTTGATACCATTTTGGTAAAATTAAGATATTGATTTGATATTTATTTCACTACTAGTCATGATTTTACACCAATATTAGTTCGTTATTCCAACATACTCTCCTTAATTACACTTATGGATAATGTTTAATACTACATTTGAATCATGATGTGCCTAACACCACTTTCAAATATTTATCACTGTATGTATTTATAGATTCAAAAAGGATTCATTTTTTCATTTCTTAACATCACTCCTAAAATCAATTTATATATCATGACTAGCCTTTATATTACTTTTAAATTTTAATCATTTCATGAGATTCTAAATTTTATGAATCTTATACCAATCCATAAACCAAATTGTAGTATGAAACTCTATCTGTGTTACTAATGATAACACCACATGGAATTGATACCACTAAAAGAAACATATTTATAAATTGATATCTAGAAATAATCTTCTTTCATTGCAAAAGAGGTTAAATATAACCATATATCACTAAATATAAAGTGATTCTTCAGTTTTCACCACACATCTATCCAATTTTCATACATAAACCCCATGGATAATTTATCCCCCCAAATCCCGCTTCACTAAGAAATATATATACACCTCAGGGGGAGGGGTCTATCCAACATACTCAAGTTAAGGATTGTGAGTTGTTATTTCAAAGAAACCCTCTTCTTCTATTCTCCTTGTAGGTTCTCCTTGTGATATTTCTTTTAACAATACCACTAATGCATTGTTTCTAATGAATCTATTATTTCATACACTTCTTTTTTTACTTTGTAAAAGTTCTTTGTGTGATAATCTTATTATAGATTACATTAATTAAAACTTACCTTATTTTTATAACAAGGCATAACCCTTATTATATGTCCTAGTATTTATTTCATTAGTAAGATTAAGATCACTAGTACAAGTATCCTTCTTCAATTCAACATTTTTTCATTCTTTTGAAAGTTTTTTTCTCCATGCAAAGGTAAATCCACCAGTCTTGAATTCTTACTTTACATTACTATTTGTAAAACCACTTAATCATACCTCTTTCTTAGACTCCATGACCATAATAGAATCATATTATTTCGTCTTTGTTCTCCATTCATTCTTATTATATTTCAAAGAATTTTTATGTGAGTAACCAGTATTTAGGTGTTGGATTAACTCTTTATTGTCTTTATTCATCACTGTATTCTAAATACATGAATATATTTTTAAGTTTAACATATTTATTGTTACTCTATTATTGTTTACTTATTTTGAAAAAAGTAATAGATATCTTCTTATAATCCCCATTATTTATATTATTACGGTATCTTGTCATATGTACAAGACTAGAATAAATATAACATTTATTGATGAAATATTCCCACCTTCTATTGTAATTATTTGAATGTGATATATCATTATGTATTTTATAATTGCAGATGAATTTATTATTAAACAAAATAGATTTTATTTGAATATCACTTATTATATGACAATACCTTGTGACATGTACTTTGAAACTATATTCATAACATCTTCGGTTGTGATAATCACTTCTTCTTTTCATCCATGTATTCCAGTCCAATAAATGTCATTGTTCCTTTACTAATCATGTGTCCTTTCTATCTGTAATGATAAAAAATGCCTCCTTAAGTATAATTTTATTTCATTTAGATGGAAATATCTTTTATTCCATGTTTTTATATATTATAAAAACCACTAGAACCATTATTGGAAGGATAATAAGAATAAGAAGAAGAATTGTACCTTCTTTCTTATGGAATGGGAAATTTTGATTTCCTCTAACATTCACAATCTAAAATTGTATCAATAGTAACTTCCCAATAGCTAATAATATGACTAGAAATTCCATAAAAGAAACTTATATTTTCATATGTATCTCTTTGAATATATTTATTTGATTCAAACTCTTCCTTTATTTTATTACTTTCCTTACTTTTTATCAATATAAACTCTACTTTTATTCTTTTTGTAATCCACTATATATTTCTTGATTTCCTTAGATGATAATGTATCAAAATTTAAACATTTATTTCCTATAATGGTATAACTTCTATATTTAATAGATTCTTCTTGTATTCTTGGTGGCTTAGAAAATATACACTAGTTTTTAGTATCTATTGATACAGAGTCTTTGATATTAGTTAACATTATCTCTAAACCAGATCACTTCAAGATAATCCAAGATCTCTCATATAACAATGGTTTTACTTTATATACATATTATTTATTTAGAAGTTTTAATTGAACTTATTTTTCATCTTTTAAAGATACTAAATAACTTTCAAGTTATTTAATTCCTTTTCTTTTAACTCAAACTGGTCAGTCTTGAGTTCCATTCTTGATTTTAATTATCCATCCACTAATTTTATATTTTTCTCAAGAATATTGATTGATAATTTATCACCAACTCTTTTCTTATTATCTATTTAATTCTCAAGAAAACAAATTCTGTATTATCCATTCTCATCTTGAATAATAATTTTATCTCTTTGAGAAGTAGAAGTCGTACAAATTTGATAACAAAAACATAAAATTTTAAATTTAAAGCACTTCTTGAATTCAATAAAGAACCTTTAGGTCTTAAGTAAACTTTTAGGAAATCAGGACACCCTAATAGGGGGTGAATCAAGGTGTGAATATAATTAAATCTTTTCCAAACATTTCCTTTCCTGCTCTTACACTTTAAGATATCATTCCCTCATTGGAAGGAATAAAACTCGACCTTAATTTTCTTACATGATTACTCCAACCAAAATAAAAACACAAATAGTGAAATGTAAATGCAAGGCATGTATATATATTACTTGGTTATTCTATAAAAGAATACTCCAAGGAGAATATGCTTATCATTTTTCTGGTGTACCAAATCCACTATAACTCATTGTTTATATGGATATATTCTTTTAGGTAACATAAGTAATCACTAAGGATCACTACCTATTCATCTCTTCCACTCACTACATTCAAGAGGGTTACAAGTTCAGGGATAGTAAACTACTTCCCAAGAATAACCTCCTCTTATTTTCCTCTTCACACCACTTTAATGGAGGAATTGTTTTATAAACTTATAGGTCTCTTATTAGTTTAAGGACATTAAGGTCCCTTACAGAATGGTACTTGAAATCTACATCACAAATTATCAAATGTGGATGATTGATTTAATTCTAATGTTTCAATCAATTCCTATTCTAAATATAAACAGCTCTTGAAAGTAGAATTGAGTCTTCAATCTTAAATATAAATTCATACAGAATCAAACCAATCCTCCAAATAATAATTCCAGTAATGGAATTATTATTCGATGAATTGTTTTCTTCTTCACGCAAATAGAATAAATGTATTAATTATATACACATAAATTCCTCTTATATTATCATACCATATTATTCAAGGATATTTCATAACTCCAAATCTTCCCCAATATTCATACATAGAACTTACACTTTGAAATGTGATCTTCAATATAAATACATCAAGAAACAGTATAATTCTTCAATTTTTATCTTAAATAAACACATTTTTTTGTCCACCTTCTTATCTTATCTAGGAACACATAGTTCCCACTCTCTGTATTTTTATTTTGAAATATTTTCTTATGTCTATTTTTTTAATTCTATATATCATATCTCTATATATTCATATAATAGTTTGAGTTTCAAATTTTAAATTCAAACTATACATAACTTCTAATTTTTACTGCTTCAAAGTCAGCCTTTGGATCATTATTCATTTAATATATACTAGTCAGATTTAAAAGGATAGTTAATAGATGCTAGAATAACTAAAAAAATAACCAGAATAATCCATGTCATCATTGATTTTTGGACTTCCTGGGTTTCAAGATTTTCTGCATGAAACCATGTTTTGATATGTATCCCAACAATTTTCAGTGGTTATTCTCAAACTGATTGAAGTATTTCTATATAGATCATGTATTATAGAATTATGATCCTTATTATTCTATAAATATGAAATATCATTTGATCGTTCTTTGTAGTATAGCATATTCTCTTATGAAACAAAACTCATTTTACTTCACTAGTTTTAAACATATAGGTCCTCCATGGTGTTGAAGGTATCGAGGAGTGTAGTGAAAGTCGTTGGGCTAGGGATTTTAGAATTTTCATCACCAGAGCAATATAACTCCATTGTATATGATTATTTGAGCTAGGGTAGAGGTCTTAGGATCTCATTTGAATAATTCAAAGAAAAAAATAAATAAATGGTTACCTCATTTGATTCGACAGTGTATTAGACTCTAGCTCATCACTAATGATCCTTATACAAAGGATCCAAATTTGAACCCATCTATATCATCTACAAATGCTTCAAGAATATTTTAAAATGTTGATCTTCAAATTCCAAGTTCTAGTGCATATCTATAGCTACCCAAGCCTTTTATATATAACATTACATGATTTTAAGAGTAATTACACATCAGAGTACATGCCAAGGGTCATTAAGTATAGTGTCTTGGAAGACTAGGTACATAAAACATAAAACATGGGGATAAAAAACATTTCTTTATTTAATCTCCATAAAGAGCTCCTAACTTCCTTTGAGACCTTACATCTACATAGGGTACCCTGGGGAACACATGAACAAAAGGATGAGCTAAAAATCCCAATAAGGGAATGAACATAAGGATACATCTTAAGCACATGAGTTAGGAGGCATGACATAATGATAAAAAAGCATGGAACATATGAAATCATATCATATAATCATGGGATAATATTAACATGGAATCATATATATGTGGCAGAATCATAAGGCATTTCTTTAGTACGAGTCAAGGCTAACTGCCAATCCCGTTTCCCATTTTAGTACGGGTTAAGGCTATCCGCTAATCCCATTTCACATCACATCTCATGAGACTTAACTTTACCCAATGAATTGGAGCGCTATCTCGGCACACTCATCTCAACATTTCAATGAATATTATTTCCACATATATAATCTTTCCACGCCAATAATCATACATAATCAACCATACATAAACATAAGGGTAACCATGGAAAGAATTAGGTACCACAACCATGACATAAATCATAACCAATTGGCGTATCATAAAATTATCCATGAAATAAAGGAATTATACATGGAAATTCAATAGTCATATATCCTGATAATTTATGTCAAAAAGCAGCGACAACTTTTAAGAAATGTATTTGGGAAATTTTAGCATTAAAACATTTTGTGCGGTATTATGGAAAATACTATAGAGATTTTAAAATAGAAAAGGAAACAATCTTTTATTTAAAACCAGAAGTGAACCAAGAATATTTTTATAATAAAAATACTTATTTTATAAATACAAAGGTGGATTAAAACAGAATATAGAGTTCACTTTAAATCAGGTAAGAATTCAGAAGGTTCCCTTAAAACATGATTGCTTATCGGGGGGTATCGAGGTGGGAATCACTAAAAAACATGCATATCCCCAAAAGAGAATGAGGGATGGATCCTGGAACATGAGTTTGGATAATATAAATAGTATTTAGAAGTTTTACATAAAAATAAAAGACAACTTCATTTGGGTAAAAAGAAAGATAGAGAAACCCGAGGGAGTAAAGGAGGTTCGGGTGGAATTCATTACGGATTATTGGCATGGTATCGGGTGTACCTAAAAGGTATTTGTTGAGAGTGAATAGGGTTTCTAATAAATTATAAATCATGAGGGAGGTATGGGTAATGTGTGAAATAATATCCCATCATTATGGATCACACATAAAATGGAATAACATAGAGGAAAATCTTGAAATAAAAGTGAAATGGGGAGGATCCCTTACCTTAAATCTGTTGGTGTTATCCACATATTATTAAAAACATGAATAAACAAATTAGGTTTATTAATTAATAATTCTAGAACCCCTTATATATGTAATTTTTTTATTATAATCACTACCACAAAAATAGTTTTTCACAGCACCCCCCCTTTATCAGCGCTAATGAAAAAGCACTGATAAAGGGGGGTCCCTTTATCAGCACTCAAAAAAGCGCTGATAAAGGGACCCCCTTTATCAGCGCTTGTTTAGTAGCGCTCATAAAGGGGGGTCTTTATCAGCGCTTTTTTTAAAAGCGCTGATAAAGGGTCGGCTTCAATTTTTTTTTAAAAAATATATTAATATATAAATATAGTTATATTGATATATAAATATAATATATAATTTTAAAATATATTTTAGATATCTATAAATGTACATTTACATTTATTATACATAATATATAAGATATTTAGTGAAAATGGATTCTTAAAAAATTAAAAAAATATTTTTAATTAATAATTTACTAATAATTATGGAGTAATAGTCATTTAATAACAATTTGAAGACTAAAAAAATTAAAAAAAATTAAAAAAAGATCCAAATTATGTTGAAAACGCAACTCAAACTTCAAACGGCCATAACTTTTGATCCGGGTGTCCGTTTGAGATATACCATATATCAAATCGAAGCCTGCGATGAGCTCTACGTCGCTGTGACCAGGGGGGACCCTGGTAAAGGGATTTTCGAGGTCACAAGAGGCCCAGAAGTTCTCTAAAACTGAGTTTTTAGTCGGGGTACCCCGATTTTTTAACATTTTGTGGATTTTCACCCTCATTTAAGGGGGTATTATTGGATTTTTTTGGTGGGGTATGAATTTATTCTAAGGTATTACATTCATATTGATATTATGTCTTTGAAATTTCATCATTTTTTATAATAAACTGCTATTTATAATCAAATATATAACAATATATTCATATTTTTTAAATATTCACACCTAAAAATTTAATTATAAATATAAATAATAAAATATATTTACATATAAAATATATTAGCTTTATCTAAATAATAACTAACATTCATTTTATTTAAAATACAATGAATATTTATATACCTATATATAAATCTAACTATATATATATATTAATCTAACTATATATATATTAATCTAATAACTATATATATATTAATATAACTACATATATATATATTAGTATTACTATAAATATATATATTAATATCACCATAAATATATATATTAATATCACTATATATATTAATATAACTATATAAATATATATTAATATAACTATATAAATATATATTCATATAACTATATAAATATATATTCATATAACTATATATATGTTAATATAACTATATATATGTTAATATAACTATATATATATATATTAATATAAATATATATTACTATACGAATAAATATAACTAAATATATATATATATATATATATTAATACCACTATATATATATATATTAACATTACTATATATATTATAATATAACTATATATATATTATAATATAACTATATATATATTAATATAAATATATATTACTATACGAATAAATATAACTAAATATATAAATATATATAGAGAGAGAGAGATATCATGAATTGGAAAGCAAATCAAAATAGAGTAGTGGTAAGGGCTTAGGCGCGCAGGGGGGAGGTCTCGAGTTCAAATCCTGGTGGAGGCAGGGGTGCGCGCGCATAGGGAATATTGGAGCAAGCGCTGTTAAAGGGTGGAGGGGGTGCATGGGGTGCTGTATAGGGGCCGAAAAGCGCTGTAAAAGGGGGGGTTCAAGCACTATAAAAGCCCCCCTGATTGGCAGTATTTTTTAATTTTTTTTAATTTTTTTGAATTTTTTTAATTTTTTTTAACTTTTATCAGCGCTTTTTTAAAAGCGCTGATAAAAGGTTCCTTTATCAGTGCTAAAACGAAAGCGCTGATATAGGACCCCTTTATCAGTGCTAAAAAAAGCGCTGATAAAGGGGTACTTTTATCAGCGCTTTTTTTGAGCGCTGATAAAGGGGTCCTATATCAGCGCTTTTCGGAGCGCTGATAAAGGGGACCCCCCCCCCCCCCTTATCTACGCTGGCTTTATCTGCACTTTTCTAGCGCTGATAAAGACCATTTTTAGCGCTGCTAAAGGCCGTGTTTGTAGTAGTGAATCATTTTAAGTTCATTTATAATCATTTTGATTGGTTATGAGGTTCAATTTCATTGTTCGGACTCGTTTGTTTACTTGATTTTAATGACCGGTTCAGTTATATTTATGTTTGGATAAACATGTAACATGAAAGTGGTTTTCCAGAATTGAAGTTATATTATATTAGTAAACATACAGGATATTACATGATTTTGAATTTAATTTGGTTACTTAGAGTGAAATCAAACTATTATATAAAACCAAAGGGACAACTGTTTTTGTTAATTGGTGGGTTTGATTATAAAGAACATGTTTTGATTTATAACTTAATAACATTTTTACAAAAAGATTAGATAATCAAAATAGGATATATTACATATATATAATCTGGTTAAACCATAACAAAAATGGTTTCCTGACCATATTTAAAGATGATAATCGAAATTGATAAACCATTGTCCTTGAATGTGCTAAATTAACACATCTCAAACGGTGCTTTCATTCCTTTAAAATAAAAGGTGGGGAAAGGAGAGAAGATAATGAAATATACCATTAGAATAAAAACTTTCCATTACATGTATGTTACTGGATTTATCATACTATTTGGGTTAAGGGAGGTGAGGAAAGAAACAAAAAGAAAAGAACATAAAAGAAAAGAAGGAATTGGAAAGAGGAATTTACCTCTTGAAACTTCCTCCTTTGAGAACCTCTTAAGGGGAGAGGATTTGGTATTTTGAAGAGGATATAATCTTTTGGACATGGGGGAGGATCTTGGGGAGATATTCGAGCAGAATATTGGCAAGGAACAAGGCTTGAGAGGAGTGAAAAGAAGAGGTAATAATGGGTGGTATTTATAGTAGAGGGGAGGAGGGTTTTCATAATATTTTAATCATTAGTTTATTATTTCTTCAAAAGACAAGTAATAGTAAGTATTACATGACTAATAATAGTAATAAATGCATGTTACTTCGAACCAATTGGGCTTACATCTACAGATCATCATCAATGACTCAATTAATCCATTATTTAGCATTTATTGTGAATTATCGGATTTTACTCTTCATCAAAAATTCCAATATTTCGGAAAAATACCAAAACTTTACCCTAACCATTTTTCAACGTGTAGAATCCAAAAAATGAAGTCCATTTTTCAAAAATAATTTTATAAATATGATTAATTTAATATTTAATTAAAATCATAATTTATTATTAAAACCCAGTTTTAAAACATTCATTTACTTATTCTAAAATACAGGTACATCATAATTTCACTAAAATATTATTTTAATACTACCATAGGTAAGGTTACTATTCATTAGGGTATATCACTATTCATAAGGGTATGTTAGTATTAATAATGGTGTGTTACTATTCACCAAAAAACTATGTTTTTCTTATCAGACTCCAAATAATTTACTGGTCACAACTGTGTATGTCAGATTTTCAAAATTCCAAACACAGAAGTGACAAACCTATGTTTAAAGATCACTTAGCACTTAGTAGTTCATTATGTTGTGTTTTAATTGGATTTTTATGACATAATTATGAGAAGGGAATTTACATTGAAAAAAATTAGGTCGTTATAATATCTCTGACGATCTCTTCGACCTCATGATGATCACATCGACTCTATTCATACAATCCGCAAAGACAACCTTGGATCGATTTCTTAGACGGTGCCTTTCTATCTCATGTATGTTGGAATAGAGAGTATATATCAATCCATTGGAATTAATTTCACTCCAAAAATGAGATTCTCCTCTATTTATATAGTGGATGTGTAAAAATACTCGGTTATGGTTCCTTATCCCCTGTATATTTAATGTCTACAAAATAAGTAATAAATAAATGATTATGATGAACTAAGTGCATAATAAATATTATTTATATTTTATCACATAATTTTAATATATATTAAATATATTAGGTGATAAATCAGAGTTATTAACATGACTCATAATTCCCGTTAATATTAAATGAACCTTGAATATTAAAATAATATTCGTTCATATAATAATATTCTATGTATTTAATTAAACACTTGTAAATAATTTTAATAAATAAATTGAGCCTAATTAATCTATACTTGAATAATAATGAATTTATTTATTTATCAGTGATCGATAATACTTGGTCAACACTCAGGCCCTATGGTGGGGCCCACCATGTCCTATATATCAATTCACCAAAATAGGGAAGAATATTGAATATTCTATTGTATGTGACACTCTAGGCCCTTATCTCAATATTAGTAAATAATATTGACAGACCAAGAGTGGAGTCCAGCAACCCATAAAGGCCTAAAAAGAGACAAGGAATAGTCATAGCAACAACAACTATCCTATAAACATGTACGGTGTAATATAATCTCTTTATCATATGATATCTCTTAAAGAAGGACACACAATTATGTCATTATCCTTTCCTTGATTTATTATTTGTTGATCTAACTAAATGGATTTACCTTCGACTACCATAGATATGGATTTAATGAAGGTATTGTCGTCCTAATCAACAAGGGGCGAGATATTGCTCTATCAATTTAGTAGCAAAAAAAATCTATTCTGATCATTCCAACAATCTTGTACCACCAATGTTGCACCCAACACAAACTACCTCACCATGACTTCATTGTCATGTTTTTTTCTTTCATAAATGTATGTGATCAAATGGAACACATTGATAATGATCTCAAGTTAAGATACCAACACACATGTACATGGATATGAACTACCAATGACACCTGAAACAAGTGGTGTTCCTATTGGTAGGTTTTTTCTCATAATATCACCTACCAGTGATCACAAAATGTGAACTTCATGAAAAAAATTCTCAATGCTTATGAGCCCCCAACACCTGATAGTCAGACATCTACTGTGTCTAGTCAGTATGATGTATCTAGACCATATGAAATATATTTAATATTAATTTCATAGTATCTTGAGGTTATCATTATAGCATAATATCTACTATTACCTTTTGATATGAAAAATAATATGTGGAAATTACCATTAAATAATGGTTGCATAAATGTCTACACTATAATGGTAAGTTTACATCATGCATAACTCAATGTACACATAGTATGTTAATCAAAGTTACCGATATATATGGGTCTAGGGAAACCACTTTTACAACACTCCCACTTTCACTAGGGCCAAATTTCTAAATAATCTTATTATCTTTCACATGATAAAATAATGTTTCTGTTGAGTTATGGATTTAGTCATGGGCCTTCCACATTTCCTCCATGTGATAATTTTATTATCGTTGACTTTAATTTCTTGGGTAAGTCTTCTCAAGAGATGATATCCCTAAGTATTTAACTTTTTCCACTATCAAAGCATTACATATTGGCTAGCACTAGTAGTATAATTATCATGATTATGAAAAAACTTTACTCACTAGGTAAAATTCCAAGAACAATAAAAAATCATTATGTATTATATAATTCATCTTTAGTTTAAACTATAGCATCAACGCACTCGGTATTTATATTCATGGCTACCACTAGCTTGTATGATCTTCTCTCTCTCATTACCTTAGCCTAACTATGATATTAGATCATGTTGATCCAAGGAAGACAAGTTTTCCCCTTAAAAATAATATCCCTTCCTCTCCACATTCCCGGTACACACCTTTTTACATCCTTAAGTACAATCATATTGTTATGACTACCTATCATGTAGTTCTCTTGGATATAACTGATATTTACCTACCATAAAGTGTATGTTGTAAAAATCATTTCTTGTATATAGCATGGAATATGTGATTTATCCATTGTAGTATCATATAGAATTTAACTTAACACATTTATATCTTCCTATGTGTTGCACATGTTTTCTTGGATATATTTATTCTATGTGACACTGTTAACAATTTTCTCTTGAATTGTTCCAACTTTCATTTTTAATATATTTTCAATATTTATACAATTGACTAGGTCCAAGAAAACATAAGATTTACCTCTGTAGATACTTTTACCTATAACTTAGGTTTCTAAATTAAGTAAATTTCTAGAGAGATAATTTCATTTTGATCTTAACTAACTGTATGACCAGTATCTATTTCCCATATGTTATCATACATATTTTACTTGGAAGACAGTGAAACTCCCACTGACATTTGGTATCCATAATTCAAAGATTCATTCAAACTAAATATTCTATAATATAGTTGTTTACTTCAATAAAAAACTAGTTTTTGATAAATTTTACCCCTTATTGGCATTCCATGATGTCACCAACCCTTTATGGTTTCATCAAATATACACCTTCCAAGAAATTTGTTCTTGAAATCCAATTCTCAATAAAATGATCATATTTAATAGCTATGACAAGTAAAATTATAATAAATTTAGGCATAATGACTTGGTATAACCAATAAATCCTTATTGGTACCATTATTGTACCATCCATGTATCATCTCACTTGACTACCAACCATAGTATTCAAAATAATAAACCCCTTGTACTTTCATTCATGGAATCTATTATTCAATTTTAATTGATCTTGTCAATTTTTTCTAATTTCCATATAGTACCTACTTGTAGGAATTATTATTCTTGAATAATAATGTACCACCAACAACAGTGAATACAAAACCAATTCCACGAATTTGACCTTCCTACGCAGTACATGTCTCTAGAACACTACTTTTCCACAGGCACTTATGGGACTTGTTCCTATGACAACTTCTTGTGCATATTTTGTATTGGATAAACCTAAGTCAATCTTGATCCCACTATCTCAAATAGAGATGTTCATCCTTTTATAGAAATATATTCTATCACTTGAATATATCTATTCCATTATAGGTAATTAAAATAATATACATTATGAACTTTAGGATATTAACTGATATGCACATTTTATTTTTCTTGATTCAAGTTTGTTTATTTTCTTAATGAAATATTTACATCCAAACACAATGTTCTAATGACATAATGAATTTATATCATACTATAACTCATATGATATCCATTTTTCATAATAGTTAGCATGTTTTTATAGAAAAAATCCCTTATTTGTGATGTATATCTTGAAAATAATGGAATTTTTGACAATGGATATAAGTTGCAACATTAATACTACTTTTACCTACATCATGGATATGATGTGTATAATGAAATGTGTGTTTAAGAATTTCTCCATTCTAAATTTTAGTGATCAATGTTAACATGTAATACTCATCATTTATCCTCCTTATTATAATCATATCCCTAATGTGGATAAGGTAATGTATATTTAGGAATTACTCCATGCTACATTTTGATGATCGATGAATTCGTGGTCAAGATATTCTTCATCACATCAGCCCAAAGAAATTCATGTCTTTTGACCATGAATATATCATACTTCACTTTCAAATTCCTTAAAACTCTTAAAGGAATCTTATTAAGTATAGGAATATAGCTATAGATTCTTCTTGGTATAGTTCACATGCTCTAGATGAACTAGTTTTGAAAGCCTTTGTAGTTTACCTTTATTTCTAAAGGATTATTTTTCCAAAACTAAATATTTTTATAATAGAAAATATATTTAACTCCAAAGAGTCTAAATACCATACTAGTT
The DNA here is from genome assembly GCA_963277665.1 of Viscum album. Lineage (NCBI taxonomy): Eukaryota > Viridiplantae > Streptophyta > Magnoliopsida > Santalales > Viscaceae > Viscum > Viscum album. The sequence continues at coordinate 511,712,884 of OY728163.1, read as the reverse complement.
ATATCCTAGACATAAACATAGTTTTTCTTGACAAAGTATTATCTTTCCACAACTAGTTATATAAGTCTTACATTTTATATTCATCACATATTTCCTATGATTCAAGTATTAATGAACTATTTATTTAGTATTACCACAAAAAATATTCATTCCAAAACTAGAATAATTTCACCTTGTTTCCAAAATATATGTGAGATTAATGTTTTGATAATACTTAAAAAAATTACATCTATAACCATTTATAGGGTAATTAGAATTTGTTTGTTTCTCACCACTGAATTAGGAACCACCCTTTCTCAACTTCTTGGAGATCACACCTTAGTTATTGTAGCATTTATATAATTTATTACTGTATTTCAATATATATATATATGTGTGTGTGATAGGAATATTTTATTCAATACCCAAAAATTATTATATAAACATTACATACATTTTATGAATATACTTGAAAAAGAAGCATGATTACTTGGTTATTAGATTCAATTTATTACATTTAAAATTTCAAGGACTTATCTCATAAAATGCGAAGAAAATAACCTCCTATTTTAATACCTTGTTTCTTTGAAGGACATTGTGAATGTTAATTTGGAATTTCTATTTTAATTGGCCCTTTTGCCTTTTCTTTCACCATTTTCACCATAATAACTGAATATTATACCTTCTTTAAGTTATTATATACTTAGATAACTTTTTTCCTAAGGTAATGACACATTTTTCTCCATAATTCTCATTTTATAATCTTAAATAAAACTGGATAAAATGGGTGAAAATGATATAATAATTGTATTTATTGAAAAATTGTGCTATTTTTTCTAAATTTACACATAAGCATTGTAATCATTTCTCATTCATATATTACTTCATTTTCTCCTCACAAGCTTATTTGATATGAGACAACATATGTAATTATCCATGTCCAGATGTGGTATCCAAAACTCACATTAGATAATGAAGATATCATTATGAAATAACCATCATATGCATCATACATGAGTCTCCAGTAAGCACATTTATATCCCTCGCTTCTTGAAGTGACTCAATAGGTAATGGGGATTCCAACACCTTGAATTTTCTATATCGTAGTACTTTTCACAATATCTTTTACTACTCTTTGGAAATTTTTTCTAGATATGACATTTACTTTGACCAAAATTAATATTAGTATTTATATGTGGTATTTATTTTCATTTTCTATAAAAATAAATGATAGTAGATTAGTAATTTTATCTTGATTACCGATTAGACATTACCGATTAAGTAAATCGTTAAATATCTCCCACTATTTTATTGAACTCTAGAAACCCTATGAACTAGAATCAGAATACTCTATAGCTTGAGTATTCTAGAGGCATGGATCCTTGAAACCTGCCTTTATAGTCTACAAGATATGGCTACTCCACTACTCAGAGAGTTTAAGGTAGGTGTTTGACCAGCTGACTACATTAACCCATGGTTCCTTGATATATTGAGTGAATTTTTAGATTATAAAATCATAAATATGATTTACTCAATGCTTTCCTATGACGTTGCAGTAATCTAGATATGTCTACTACTTTACTACCAAATTCTGTTAAGTCAACCCATTATTCCAATAAGAACTCCCCAGTAGTGGGAGGTATCCTCAATTATGGGTGATCGAGCACCCCGTACAACTGGTTTTGTTCAAATTCAAACGATGAAAGGTGATTAAGGCTTAATATTTCATTGAGGGTTTTAATTTTTTTGATGAATATAATCCATTTCTATTAATATATTCATACTATGTTGTCACACTCACAACTAAAAAATAATATAAAAACATTCATCGTGTCTTTATGCATTTTTCTTGTTTATTATTTTATGTGTTCTCATAGAAAAAATGCCCATGCATAAAATAATAAACAAATCATAAAGGAAATAAAATACATGACTCCTATTGAGTATCTAATAATATTTGATCCATTTAAAATGAATGGATAAACTATGACCTAGGGGTATCATACCTGAGTCGAGTCCTGAATCCTGATGTAGTTCGTCCCTATTCAGTGCGTTTACCTCTCTTCTAGGTCAGCACCTCAACTTGGTAGGGTCTGAGTCTTACAACATCATCATCAAATGGTATGAGTAAACTCATGTGCAGGTGAGGGGATAATGAGAGTGCAATATATAACTGATAAATTGTATGTGCAGGGCCTTATACATATTGAATAAGAAAACAAATGACGATGCACATACCATCTTAAATTAACTACTTATTACAAACATCATGCACAGTAATAAATATTTAAATGAAATTAACCAGAAATACATGGATTCAGTCAATTTCTCAAGACCAGACGATATAAAAAGTAAATGCATGATAAAATTAATTACTATAAATTTAAATTTTATGGATTAAATATAAATTAAATAGAATATGAAATTAAAATAATTTATCTTCTTTGGTCTAGAGATTAATTTAATTTTTGTTTAAAAAATTAAATTAAACAAATAATTTAATTAAATACCAAAATTAAATTAATCATTTTAAATAATAAAATTATTATTATATTTAAAACAATAAATTAATTTAACGTTTAATTAAAATACTTCTAGGGTCCAAAATCCAACCCAAACCCATTGTGGGTCAGGCCGAACCCATGCTAGCCCATTTGAGGTAGGGAAAATCCTCCCAAGGCCTTCACAAGTTAGTCAAACCCCTTATAGGGCGGTTTTAGGTTAGGAAGACCTATTTTGACCCATGTTGACCAGTTGAGACCCATTTGGATCCAATCGGGGTACTGGATTAGGAGAAGGAAATGGTTACCATGTGCGGATTATTTTTTAAAATACATTTTTTTAAAATTATTTTATAAAAAACTCTTAGGTTAAAATTATTTTTAAAAATAATCTCTAAAGGTAGAAGGGTAGTTTCCACCTTTAGGATATGAGTGGAAGGTGGCAGCGGTGCTACCGCCTTTCGGGTTAAGGCGAAAGGCGGCACCCCCGTTGTCGTCTTTCTACTAAAAAAATACTTTTTTGTATTAAATTTTTTTTATTTTTTTCTGTTATATATATATATATAAATAGCAGTCTGGATTCTAACAGAATCTCTCACCTAGGGCTCCCTTTTATAAAAGTGCTTAACATAGAAATCATTCTACATTTTCGATGTGGGATTCTGGTTCTTCATTTCCTGCACAGAACATTCTGTATTTTCGATGTGGGATTCTGTTTCAAGTACGTGACTTTGAAAGACTATAAAATATAAAGTATAAGAACAACATAAATGAAACATAAAACATGGATTAAACATATAAAAAATAGTGAAAACAAAAAAAAACATAAAAATGATGATAAAAAATAATTTATACGCTTTCAAACCCACCTACTTGAAACTTAAAAAGTTTCAAGTACGTGACTTTGAAAGCCTATAAAATATAAACTACAAGACCAATATAAATGAAACTTAATAGATAGATTAAACATGTGACAAATAGTTGAAAATAAAAAGAATTTTGTAAAAAAAATTCATGGAAAATAATTTATAAGTTTTCAAAGACGCCAACGTAAAACTTAAAAATGTTTCAAGCACATGAATTTGAAAGCATATAAAATATAAACTATAAGACCGATATAAATGAAACATAAAACATGGATTAAAAATATAAAAAATAGTTTAAAATAAAAAGAACTTCGTAAAAAATGTTAATGAAAAATAATTTATAAGCTTTCAAAACCACCAACTTGAAACTTAAAAATGATTCAAGTATGTGGCTTTGAAAGACTATAAAATATAAACTATAAGATTGATATAATTTAAAGTTAAAAAATGGATTAAATTTATAATAAATTATTAAATTATTCAATTAATAATATTAATAATTAATTATATAATAATTAATTAGTAACTATTAACAATTAATTATATAATAATTAACCAATTAATTAGTAATATAATGACTTTTAATAATTATAATTTAATAATTATAATGAAAAATTATAATTTATAAATATATTACTAATTAACTAATTAACTATTATATAATTAATAATTATATTACCAATTAACAAATTAATTATTATATAATAATTTTTAATAAATACTAATTAATAATTATAATGAATAATTATAATTTATAATTATATTACTAATTAATTAATTATAAAAATGGCCTCATCACTATCTTTCTCAAAAAATTAACTAATTAAGTATTATATATTTACTAATTATATTGCTAATTAACTAATTAAATTTTATATAATTAATGGTTAATAATTACTAATTAACTAACTAAAAATTATATAATTAATAATTATATTACTAATTAACTAATTAATTTTTATATAATTAATAATTATATTACTATGTAACTAATTAATTATTAAATAATTAATAATTAAATTACTAATTAACTAATTATATTACTAATTAACTAATTAATTATTATATAATTAATTATTAATAATAACTAATTAACTAACAAATTATTATGCAATTAATAGTTATATAATTGATAATTTCATTATTAATTAAATAATTAATAATTAATAATTAATAATTAATATTAATGATGAAGAATTATAATGAATAATTATATTACTAATTAACCAATTAGTTAGTATATAATAATTTTTAATAATTACTAATTAATAATTATAATGAATAATTATATTACTAATTAACTAATTAACTATTATATAATTAATAATTATATTACCAATTAACTAATTAATTATTATATAATAATTTTTAATAAATACTAACTAATAATTATAATGAATAATAATAATTTATAATTATATTACTAATGAACTAATTATAAAAAGGGCCTCATCTCTATCTTTCAAAAAAAATTAACTAATTAACTATTATGTATTTACTAATTATATTAATAATTAACTAATTATTTATTATATAATTAATGATTAATAATTCCTAATTAACTAATTAAAAATTATATAATTAATTATTATATTACTAATTAACTAATTAATTATTAAATAATTAATTATCAAATTACTAAGTAAATAATTAATTATTAAATAATTAATAATTATATTACTAATTAAATAATTATATTATTAATTAACTAATTATATTACTAATTAAATAATTAATTATTATATAATTAATTATTAATAATTACTAATTAACTAACTAATTTTTATACAATTAATAGTTATATAATTGATAATTATATTATTAATTAACTAACTAATAATTAATTAATAATAATTAATATTGATAATGAATAATAATAATGAATAATTATAATGAATAATTATAATGAATAATTATAATGAATAATTATAAAGAATAATTATATTACTAATGTGTAGAATCGAAATAATGATGTAGATGCTCAATATACAAGAGGGGGTGAATTGTATCTTTTAAAAATTCCTTTGTTAAACAAGGTAAATTTACAAGACCTCTTAGTTCTACAAACTTGCTAGATTCTAGAAATATGGTTCCAGAAATGAAACTTAAGAAAAGTTTACAAGGGCAAAGATTCTACCTTAAAGTGTATAGAATCTTACTAATCAGAGTATAAGTATAAGAAAGTATAAGAGAGTTATACTTTCCTTATTAATCAAAATGCAGTGGAAAACGAACATGAAACAACACAAGTAACAAGTATGAAATCTTTCAACCCAAAGAGTAGGGTATCCAGCAACCTTAGATAAAGGTCCCTTGAGTTATACTTTCAAGAAAGTCTGTCTTACCCACACCAGGGTAAGCCCTTAATAGGAATATTGGAATTTGTCTTGCTATCCCTGCAAGCCCTCGAACTTCAAGGTAGTCGGCACATCTGTCTTCCTTATTAAGAAATTCCTCTAACTTTAAGGTAGTTTTCACTTATTTCTTCCTATCCCTGGAAGCCATTGATTGTACACAACAACAATCGGAGTCGCACGAAGCAATCTAAACAAGATGTTCAGTATGCACAAAGCATGAGAGTCTATCTCTCTAAAAATCACTTTAGTAACATGTAATCTCTAGAGTTTTAGAACAGTATTGATCTTGTTTAAATGAGGTTCTATTTATAGGCACACCTCTAACGGTCGGCTCCCTCCTCCAATGATCATATTTTTCCTTGAATCTCAGAGGAACCTGTACGCATGTCCTTCAAACAACAGTTTGTTAGAAACAGAATACATGACATCATTTCATAACTATAACAAAGGTAAGAAAAATATGGTTGCTCAACCAAATCTAATTTTCCATAGTCTAAGGAAAATAATGTTCGGAGTATAAGAACATTTGGATTCTATATTGCATGAATATTCAGATTCTGTTTATCAATGAATTCGGAATCAGAATTCTGTAGACTTCAGAGTCTGAATTGTAACACCCTGAGATTTTATGGGAAATGATATTTTATTTGATGTCTTGTGTTGTACACTACACCAAGATTATCTTATGCTATACATAACACTCTATTAGCTTTCAGTATATGCAACAATATACTTGTCTTGTGTTATACGCAAGAGAAACCTTAATCGACAGCTTGCGTGGTACGCAATAAGAAGTTTTACTAAACAATGATATATTATAATATTATTATGAACTAGCCTTTATGAATAGTATTAACTGCATTTTGAATTTTATAATATTATAATTCATCTGACACATTTTCTAGAACATGGTATGAGAACAATATTAATTTTTCGGATAAAAGAAGTATTTTTCAAAAAAATGCAGTTTTATCGCCTTTTGATGGCACACCCATTTTAAATCTAATTTTTGACAAGTTTATAAGTTCAATTTGAAAAATTAAACTTCTTATTTTGAATCAGGATATAAAAATTTACATTGGATAAATTTTTGACATTATTCTGATAACCTTCACATTTTGATAACTAGTAAAAATACGCTAAATTTTAATTAAAAATAAATTTTTTATTGAGATAATTTATATGATTAAATTATAATATTGTATGGTTTAAAATTATAAATAGAATATTCCATTTAATATAATTTATTTCATTATAATTAATTTTACATTTAATTCATAGGTAAAAACATTTCAATCTTTTGCAATGTTTTAATTTTGAAAACTCGTTTTCTCAACTCTGGGATTAATTTTAAATTAGATACTACAACTTATGTGTTTTTAATTTGGAAAAATTGAGTCCATATTTGTAATCCTTCAATCCAAATTATGTTAATAGGCTACTTTTTATTTTTAGGCATTATGAATAGTAACTACGGTAAATTTTATTTACTACAGTTAAAGGTAAATCAGGTAATTAAGGGTAAAAATAATATTATAAAATTATCCTAACACTTGTATTAATATAATTGAATGATTATATTTAATCCTAAAATATACTTGGGTCTCTAAATTGTATCTTTTGGAACCAACATGGATGTGATTAAGACCTTTAATTTATTTTATTTAAAGAAAGTAAAATATGTCTCACTCAAAATTTAATAATTAAAGTATTTTTAATATAAGGTTACACATAATATAAATTCAATTATAAATACTCATTTCAAAGATAAAATGTTTTTCTTCATCATGGTAATTTATTTGTGATTTTTAATAAATATATAATTACTTTAATAGCTTATACATTAATGATGCAGAAATTATTTATTAAGTGAAAAATCAATAATACAGTTTTTATTAAACTAATAATGATCATAAAAGGCACAAACATCTGACCAAAAATTATTTTTCATGTACATTTAAGCCATTATCATTAAATAGTAAAAATTTTGACCATTTGGAGCCTTATAAAAAGGATTACGGCACTTATATTATTTTATTTTAAATGATGTCAAAGTTGTCACCTTCATACTTTAATAAATATAACAATTTAAATGTTGTGATTTTAAAATGATAAATTAGAGTAAAAGTATTATTATGGAATTTATTATATTTATATGCATCATAGTATTTTATTTTTAATTTTTATGCAACAAATATATATATTAAATAATTATACAAAAATGTTGTAGTAGTTATTTTATTAAGAGAAATATCAAATAAATGGTTTTAAAAATATTAAAATAAATATTAAATGAACAAAGTAATGTGCTCCACGAATTTTATAGATAAATATGAAGTTTTAGGAATCTATTAAATATTTTTTCGTCTAACATATCTTCTGTGTGGATTTTATTTAAATTCAAATAAATGAATAGTGTCAAAATTGACACAATTGATATTTTATAAAAATTACATATTATTAAGTTGTTTAAAAATCAAAAAAATATTTAAAAATTAAAAATTGAAATTTATATGGTCTAAAATGTAATAAAGTATCTAATTATGGAAAATTCACAAAACATAAGTAAGTATTTATAACCATTTAAAATTTAGAATATAATTACCACAAATAAAATTAAATAGATTAAATAAGGATAAATCAAAATGATAAGGTTTAAAATAAAATAAAAACATGTCTAAATTTTATTGGTTGATGATATTACAACCCTATCTTACCTCATATTCGAATTAGAGTCACTTTGGAAGTTTTTAAGTGGGTTTTGAGTTTATTATAAATTAATATTTTGGAGGTTTCCAAAAGTGCCCCTCTCCTCTCTTATAAAAGGGCACCCCTTCCCTTTCCTCTTCACTCAATATTGAGCCTTCAAGCTTGGAAAAAACCTGAAAATTATTCTTATCAACCTCTCTAGTTATATTATAGAGGTTCTTACCAACTCTAGTGCCCTAAGAGGAAGATTAAAAGAGGCACGTCGGGGAAGAGGTTATCTCTTCTACCGATTCTTTCAAGTTTCTTTCGTCTCCTACTTCCTCTTATTTAGTTGTTTCATTATAAAGTAATAACACAAGTATTACTAATATACTAATATTTTATTATAAATATGAAACAAACCTATTTCACCTTATATCCATCCTAAGAAAAATGAAATCAACGCGCGTGCGTACGTACGACTTACCGTCTCCACGCCGTGGTGTAATCTGTTTTTCCACCACCACCATACATGGATGGGTATAATGGTGGAAATAATAACTATATATGATTATTATAAAATCATACTGATTCTAAGTTATTATATCATCCACTCAAATTCCATTCAATAATTATGGGAACGATATCATCGCTCATGCGTACATACGGATTACCGTCTCCATGGCGCGATGAGATTAATTCTCCATGTTAACCATTCAAGAATGATTACAAAGTATATATAATAAATAATAATGAAATTTATGACATAATAATGATACTTTATTTATTTATATGTTATTTAATTACTTTCATTCAATTTAATAAGGAAACAAAAACAGTGTTCATGCGTACGTACGGCCTACCGTCTCCATGAACGGTGTATTTCATTCCATTTATCGATATATTATATATATATATATATATATTATATTATGAATATATATTATATATAAATCATGTTTGACATTCTGGAAGCAAGTAAATCATGATATAAGTAATGATATCAAGAACAAAAAGTCCAAAAACGTAAGATAAATGAAACGATTTTACCCAAAACACTGCTTTAACATGGAATTGACAAAATAACAGGTAATATAAAGTCGTAAGTGAATCATATATGATATCATAAATATTATTATGGTTCTATTACAAGTTAATAATATTTTTAAACCCACTATACAGGAGTCTTGGACACATACAGAAGAAATTGGACATAAGTTAAGGGATAATTATTCCAATATCATTCTTATTTGAGATTGTTTATTCGTAAGTATTTACTGGGGTTATGTTTATCATCCATATCCATGTTTTCTAAAAATGTTTTCATAAAATTTTTACTATTTTTTCATGTATGTTTAAATTCATTTATAACCTTTTTTTTACTTTTACCACATGGTATGGAATGAATCTTTATTTTGTTTACCATATGAGGTACTTTTTGACTTTTCTGGAAAAAGTATGAGAAGAATGTTTTTTTAACTTATACAGCATGAACAGATTTTTACGGTTTCATAACGCTTTATTTCCATGAAGATTACTCTACACTATTTCATTAATTATTTTCAACAAAATATTTTTCTTTTAAAATTGCATGGCATTTATAGAAAAGAAAATGATTTTGAAGAAGAAAGGATATTTCCCTCAAGAATTCATTTCGAGTGTTTTATCAAAACTATTTTCTATCTAAGATGACATTATTTAGTATGTTTATGTTTCAAGTATAATGTCGCTATTATTTAAATGGTTTGATTTTTCTTATAATTAAATGATATCCATTTGTTTTATATGGATTATGTTATGATGGGATGATGTTTATGAAACCCTTATTATTCTTTTGGTTATGATAAATGATTTATGTTTATTTTGTGGCACACAAAATAATGATTTCATTATGAGATGGTTGGGACCTATATCTCCCTCCAATGCATTGGGTAAAGATTTATATCTCATGATATAGACATGGATATAATGGAAAGTGAATTCGGTTCAGTAATACAGGGTTGTAATGGCAAGTAAACCCGGTTCAGTAATGGACTTTGTCCACTATGATGGTATTGGCAGTAATGCCTTGACTACTATAGAAATCATAACATTTTCTTAATGGTTTACCACAATTACATGTTTTATTCTCATGATATTTTATCATGATTAATGTTCCTTTGTGATCTATTCCTTACATACTGCCATGATTTATTTCACGACACAAGATTTTGATGTTTAAACTTTATGTTCACATTTTTTAAGTTCAAATCTATATGTTTTTCTTTATTTTCTACATGATTAACCTTACTGAGCATTTGAGCTCACCCTTTTTATGTTTTCTTTTCCCTAGGATATAAAGAAAGTTTTTAGGTAAGAAAACAAAAGGTAAAGATCTTTATGGGAGATGTTGAAGATCTTTCAATATGATTAGAAGATTGTGTTCTAAGTTTCCAAAGACACTAAACTATTACAAACCTTGGGTGTCTGTTTTTGTTATGTATTAAGTATTCCGCAAAAGTAATGTGATTTCCATGTACTTCAAGCTAGGGTCTCTACAGTTGGTATCAGAGGGAAGGTTTAGTTAACCTTTGGAAACTAGGATGCAAAAAGATTAGTGAGATCCCTAGAGATATATCTAAGGTATGCCTAGGGATGTCTATAAGGTTAAGTATAAAGTATAGGTTACAATACTATAATTATGATAACAATCGTGAATAACCTAGGATTAAACCTAAGATGTTAGATATTTAAAGTAATCCCCCTTGATTATGTTGTTTTCCTGGTATGATTTTTTCCTCTCACACTATTCTTTTTGGGTTTTAGAAAATAGATGGAAACAGAAAGATTCATGTTAATGGAGAATATGATGGACAATAGAATGATATTCTTCATGAGAAACCAAATAAAACTGGATTTAGAAGTCTAAACATCATTATTATGCCTAATTAGCAATATCATAATATGATCAATAATCTCAACTTTGGTAAGTTTCCTGACTCATCTAATAAGAGAAAGATGTAGTTTTATGATGATCATAGAGGAAAGAAAGTTCAATTTCCCTCATGTAAATCATGTGGTAAGTGGTATCAGGGGGAATGTTTCAAATGAACTAGAAGATGCTTTGGGTGTGAAAAATAAGGACACAAATCCAGTAATTGCAAAGGAAAAGGTTCAGTTAACACTATGGACAAGGATAATGGTATTGATAAGACATCAAAAATGGTAAAATGTTTTAAATGTGTAATGTACAAGCATTATGCAAACCAATTCCCCAAGGTAAAATCTCATGAAGATAATAATCATGGTCGTATGGGTAGTATTTATGTTGATGATGATGAAGAGACTACAAATGATATATGAGATGAAAGAAGTGTTGAGAAATAAAATGATGAAGCTTGGTCAATGGTTTAAGAAGGTAGTGGAATTATTACATGTTTATCAAGAATAATGTATGGTACTATGGAATAAAGAAAAATATAAGGATTGTTACACTATTTTTTTTCCTTTAGTATTTGAAAGTATATGATGAATGGTACTGGTAACCATGAAAAGTGATTGAAATATTTTTGGAAAGAAGATGATATGCACATAATGAAGGGATAAGAATAAAATAATATGTTTGATAGTATTAATGAGAAAATGATTTATATAATGACAAAGTGATATCATGGTTTGAGTATATAGAAATTTTGGGATTTTGGTATGTGTAAAGAGTTAACTTTTGACAGTATTCATGTTTTCACTAAGGTTCTATGGTAATTCATGTTTAAAGAGAATACAAGATTAAGGTATTCACATGTTTTTAATGTGACCATCAAGATATATCTCGTGATATATGGGGGATAAATGATGGTATTCACATGCATGGTAGATGACCTTTCTAGTAATTTCTTTCTTTATATTGTGAGTTTGGATAGAAGTATTTTAGATAATCCTAAAGTTTGGAATGGATTAAGTTGGACATTAGATAGTATTGTTCAAGGATAGAACTTTTTTTATATTATTTCTGGAATGTTATAATGGTGTAGTTTTAGAAAAAATTACTACCCGTAGGACGGGCGACAACCCGTCGCGTCGGACAAGGATGTGGGAATCGAACCCACAACCGAAGTACGATAGGCCTTTATCACCTACCACTGGACTACAGAAAGTCCTTAGTTAGTAGAAATTAGTTTTATTTTATTAAGTGGTATGATAGATAAAGTATAAGTCCATTTTTGGAACCATATATGATTAACATCACCATAGATGGACTTATGTATATTTAATATCTTGTGATAACCTTTTTGTGATAGAGATAAATGGAATGACCTATCATTCTATCGCATGATATTTTAACACTTGAACAATTACAAATTCAACTTAATTTCTGTAAATAAGAGATGAAGTGGAAATTGTTCATGGAATGACCAACGATGATATTACACTGAAATCAAGAAAGTATTTATCCTTATGAAAAAATTCATCAACTTTAGGTAAATGATCTTGAAACCCAAAAATGTTGTCCTAGTAACCTCATATCCGATGAATCAGATGGTACCTTAGATCATCAAAATTTATGGCTTTGTGATTGTTGGCTTTTTCATAGCCATGTTCTCTACCACTCTTCATCAGAACATGATGATTAGTTTTCTCTTCTATATCCATATTTTCACCTATATTATCTTATGTGGTAACCCAGTATTGAGTTATTTTGGATGACCGTTATGTTTCTAAATTTCCTTTTTAAAATTAAATTTTAGTATTCCTTTTTACGATGTGGGTTTCTATGAAATAAAATTTCAATTAGTAAACGATTTAAAACCCCGGTGAATTTCAAGGGAGAAATTCATTTTAAGGGGGGTAGAATGTAACACCCGGAGATTTTATGAGAAATAATCTTTTCTTTGATGTCTTGTGTTGTACGCTACAACAAGATTATATTGCGTTATATTCAACATCATATTATCTTTCATTATACGCAACAATATACATGGCTTGTGTTACACACAAGAGCAGCCTTCCTCGATAGCTTGTGTGGTACGCAATACCGAGTTTCACTAAACAATGATATATTATAATATTATTATGAACTAGTCATTATGAATAGTATTAAAAAAAATTTAATTTTATAACATTATAATTTATCTTACACATTTTCTAGAACATGGCATGAGAACAAAATTAATTTTTTGTATAAAAGAAGTATTTTTCAAAAAAATGCATTTTTGTCACCTTTTGATGGCACACCCATTTTAAATATAATTTTTGACAATTTTATAAGTTAAATTTTATAAATTAAAATTATTCTTTTGAATCATGATATAAAAATTTACGTTGGATAAATTTTTTACATTATTCTGATAACCTTCACATTTTGATTAATAGAAAAAATGTGCTAAATTTTAATTAAAAACAACTTTTTTCAATGAGATAATTTATATTGTTAAATTATAATATTTTATGGTTTTAAAGGATAAATATAATATATTTTTACCATTTAATATGATTTATTTCATTATCATTAATTTTACATTAAATTCATAGGTAAAAACATTTCAATCTTTTGCAATGTTTTAACTTTTAAAACTCATTTTCTCAACAGCGGGATTAATTTTAAATTAAATATTGTGACTTCTGTGTTTTGAATTTGGAAAAAAGGATTCCATATATGGAATCAGTTGGTCCAAATTATGTTAATAGGCTACTTCTTATTGTTAGGAATTATAAATAGTAACTACGGTAAATTTTATTTACTACAGTTAAAGGTAAATCAGGTAATTAAGGGTAAAAATAATATTATAAAATTACCCTAACACTTGAATTAATATAATTTGATGATTATATTTCGTCCTAAAAAATACTTGGGTCTAAATTGTATCTTTTGGAACCAACATGGATAAGATTAAGACCTTTAATTTATTTTATTTAAAGAAAGTGAAATATGTCTCACTCAAACTTTAATAATTAAAGTATTTTTAATATAAGGTTATATATAATATAAATTCAATTATAAATACTAATTTTAAAGATAAAATGTTTTTCATCATCATGGTAATTTATATTTTATTTTTAAAAAATATATAATTACATTATTAGCTTATACATTAATGATGCAGAAATTATTTATTAAGTGAAAAATCAATAATACAATTTTTATTAAACTAATAATGATCATAAAAGGCACAAACATCTGACCAAAAATTATTGGTTGTGTAACTGTAAACCATAATCATCCAATGGCAGAATGTTTTATAATTTTGAGCCTTATAAAAGTGATTATGAGACTTATATTATTTTATTTTAAATGATGTCAAAGTTGTCACCTTCGTACTTTAATAAATACAAAAATTTAAATTTTGTTATTTTTAGATGATAAATTCGAGTAAAAGTATTATTATAGAATATATTAGATTTATCTTCGTCACAATATTTTATTTTTAATTTTTATACAACAAATATGTATATTAAATAATTATACGAAAATGTTGTAATAATTATTTTAATAAGAGAAATATCAAATAAATGGTTTTAAAAATATTAAAATAAATAATAAAAGAACTAATTAATGTTCTCAAATAATTTTATAGATAAATATGACATGTTAGGAATCTATTAAATATTTTGGTTCGAACATATCTTCTGTGGGGATTTTATTTAAATTCAAATAAATGAATAGTGTCAAAATTGACACAATTGATATTTTATAAAAATAACATATTATTAAATTGATTAAAAATCAAAAAAAATATTTAAAGATTAAAAATTGCATTTTAAATTCTCTAAAATGTCATAAAGTATCCAATTATGGATAATTCACAACACATAAGTAAGTATTTATTACCATTTAAAATTTAGAATATTATTACCACAAATAAAATTAAATAGATTAAATAAGGGTAAATCAAAATGATAAGGTTTTAAATAAAATAAAAACATGTATAAATTTGATTGGTTGATGATATTACAACCCTATCTTACCTAATATCTGAATTAGAGTCACTTTTAAAGTTTTTAAGTGGGGTTTGAGTTTATTATAAATTAATATTTTGGAGGTTTCCAAAAGTGCTCCTCTCCTCTCTTTTAAAAGGGCACCCCTTCCCTCTCATCTTTACACAATATTGAGCCTTCAATCTCAGAAAAACCCTGAAAATTACTCTTTTCAACCTCTCTAGTTATATTATAGAGGTTCTGACCAACTCTAGTGCCCTAAAAGGAAGTTTAAAAGAGGCACGTCAAGGAAGAGGTAATCTCTTCTACTGATTCTTTCAAGTTTATTTCTTCTTCTACTTACTCTTCTATAGTTGTTTCATTATAAAGTAATAACATCAGTATTTATAATATACTGATATGTTATTATAAATATGAAGCAACCCTATTTCACCTTATATCCATCCTACGAAAAACAAAATCACCGCGCGTGCGTACGTACGGATCACCGTCTCAACGCCGTGGTGTAATCTGTTTTTCCACCACCACCATACATGGATAGGTATAACGGTGTAAATAGTAAATATATATGATTATTATAACATCATACTAATTCTAGGTTATTATATCATCCACTCCAATTCCATTCAATAATAATGGGAACGATATTATCACTCGTGTGTACGTACGGATTACCGTCTCCACGACGCTATGAGATTCATTCTCCAAGTTAACCATTCAAGAATGATTATAAAGTATATATAATAAATAATAATGAAATATATGATATAATAATGATAATATATTTATGTATATGTTATTTAATTGCTTCCATTCAATTTAATAAGGAAACGAAAACAGTGTTTATGCGTACGTACGGCCTACCATCTCCATGAACGGTGTATTTCATCCCATTTATCGATATTTTATATATATTATATTATGAATATATATTATATATAAATCATGTTTTAAATTCTGGAAGTAAGTAAATCATGATATAAGTCGTGATATCAAGAACAAAAAGTCCAATCATGTACAATAAATGAAACGATTTTACCCAAAACGCTGCTTTAACGTGGAATTAACAATAGAACGGGCAATATAAAGTCATAAGTGAATAATATATGATATCATAAATATTATTAAGTTTCTTTTACAAGTTAATAATATGTTTAAACCCACTATACCGGAGTCTCAGACACATACAGAAGAAATTGGACATAAGGTAAGGGATAATTATTCCAATCTCATTCTTATCCGAGATTGTTTATTCGTAAGAATTTAATGGGGTTATGTTTATCATCCATGTCCATGTTTTCTAAAAATGTTTTCATAAAATTTTTACTATTTTTTATTGTATGTTTAAATTCATTTCTACCATTTTTTGAGTTTTACCACATGGTATGGAAGGAATCTTTCTTTTGTTTACTATACAAGGTACTTTTTGACTTTTCCAGCAAAAGTACAAGAAGAATGTTTTTTAACTTATACAGAATGAACTGATTTTTATAGTTTCATAACACTTTATTTAAATGAATATTCCTCTACACAATTTCATTAATATTTTCAAAAAAAAATCATTTAAAATTTCATGGCATTTTGAGAAAAGAAAATGATTTTGAAGAAGAAAGGATATTTTCCTTAAGAATTCATTTCGAGTGTTTTATCAAAACTATTTTCCATATAAGGTGAAATTATTTAGTATGTTTATATTTTAAGTATAATGTATCTATTATTTAAATGGTTTTATTTTTCTTATAATGAAATGATATCCATTTGTTTTATATGGATTATGTTATGATGGGATAATATTTATGAAACCCATATTATTCTTTAGGTTATGATGAATGGTTTAAGTTTATTTTGTGTAAACACAAAATAATGATTTCATTATGAGATTGGTGGGACCTATATCTCCCTCCAATGCATTGGGTAAAGATTTATATCTCTTGATATAGACATGGCTGGAACTGCAAGTGAATTTGGTTCAGTAATATAGGGCTGGAACGGCAAGTAAACTCGGTTCAGTAATGGAATTTGTCCACTATAATGGTCTTGGAAGTAGTGCCTTGGCTACTATGGAAATAATAATAAGGTATTAATGGTTTTCCAAAATTACATGTTTTATTCCCATGCTATTTTATCATGATTAATGTTCCTTTGTGATCTATTCCAAACATACTGCCATGATTTATTTCACGACATAAGATTTTGATGTTTAAACTTAATGTTCATGTTTTTAAGTTCAAATGTATATGTTTTTTTTATTTTCTCCATTCTTACCCTTACTGAGCATTTGAGCTCACCCTTTTTATGTTTTCTTTTCCCCAGGATATAAATAAAGGCGTTAGGTAAGAAAACAAAAGGGAAATATCTTTATGGGAGATGCTGAAGATCTTTCAGCATGATTACAAGATTGTGATCCAAGTTTCCAAAGACACTAAAGTATTACGATCCTTGGGTGTCTATTTTTGTTATGTATTAAGTATTACTCAAAAGTAATGTAATTTCCATTAACATCAAGCTTGGGTATCTACATGAATTCTGAGAAATTAAGAGTCTGAATTTTGAGGAATTCAGAGTCTGAATTCTAAGGAATTCGTAACCTGAATTCTAAGGAATTTAGAGTCTGGATTATAAGGAATTTAGAGTCTGAATTATAAAGAGTTAGGAGTCTGAATTATAAATAATTTGGAGTCTAAATTATAAGGAATTTGGGGTATTAATTATAGAGAATTCTGAGTCTGAATTTCAGAGAATTCGGAGTCTGAATTTCAGAGAATTCAGAGTCTGAATTTTAGAGAATTAGGTGTCTAAATTAGGAACCTAAAAATATAATACTCTATATATAATTATTTATATAATTTTGAGGTTTTATATATGAAACCTAATTTTACACTTAGGAATAAAAATAGTTATATTTAGAGAAACTAAAACATGAATAATGAAAACATGGTAAGGATAAATTTTCCTTGGGGAAGGAAAATTTTCCTTATTAAGGAAAATAAAATTTACCTTAAGATAGAGTGTTTGTGATTTTTAAAACATAAAGAAATGGAAAATTCATAAGGAAACCATATTGAATCAACAATATCCCCCTTTTTGGAAAGCACAAACATCCTTACTAAAAATAATATAAGGACTTTAAAATTTTATGAACTTAAAAATAAAAACTTATCTCCCTTTACTTATGGATAAAAGTTAAAACAACTAACTCCCCCTTAGGGTTTGGAAACCCTAATGATCGTATTCTTGATTTCCTGAATGATATTTTTCATTTTCACAAAAATATTCATGATAAAAATTCTCCCTTAGGAAAATTTCTTCTTTACTTAGTATTAGTTTTGACATTTATTTCTCCCCCTTTGAGATTTTAAAAAAGGAATAAAGGAAATGGAAAAGAAATTTGGGGCCTAAAAGATTAGTACTAAACAACCAAAAATATGAAGTGCAATAAGAATTTCATTAAGATTGGACGAAATTGTACAATCATGGAAACACAATAAAAGATCATATTTGGAGAAGATTATATTTCCTTCTCCTTCGGCATCAGCTTCTTTACAATGGTTTTTAGCTTCTTGGGCTCATTGTGATATTTTTCCATATTCTTGAGAAGCTGGTCCTGATCTTCAGTTTTCTTCTCTAAGGATTTTATATTTTCTTCCTGTGCCTTAATATTCTCTTCTTGGGATTTCAATACTTCTTCCTGCTTAACAAGCTTCTATTCTATCTCAATTCTGAGATCACTTTCTCTCTTTCAATTCATGGACACATAATTTAGATTCTGATTCTGATCCTTAATTTCTTTCTTCCAAGAAGTATATTTAAGACTTAACTTTTCTTCAAAACTATTAGTGAGATCCTTGATCTTTACATCTTCGATGTCAAAAGCATCCTTGATACTATCTTGAAATTTATCAAAGATTCTCATCTCTTCTATTGTCTTCTTTGACCAACTTGTCATCTTCTTGCAAGATCTTTTATGAGCCTCATAAATAATGAGAGAATATTTGAAAACTACCTCGAGACTAACACATTTATCCATCACCAATAAAACAGAATCCAATTTTTGATTTAACATATGCTGAAGCATCTGGCATCTCGAGTCTATAATAGGAAATAAGGGAATAGTTCCAACATTAATTTTCAAAGACTAAACAATAAATTCATATCCAAGTGAGGTTATTTTGAATCCGAGACTTTGGTTGGTGAGGATTATTTTTCTATTTCAACAGCCTTCCTCTTCGACGAAGAACCAACTTCTTTATTATTTACCAAAGTTTTTATAGGTTTATCCACAACCACTTGTTTTCCCTTATCATCCTTCAGAATGATTTCTTCATGATTAGGATATTTATGTTCGCTATCTAATAGCTGAACTATTTTATCTTCATCAACTTATTTCTTCTCAGCTCCTGCCTCAACATCATCTGGCTGTATGAAATCATGATTGTTACTTTCCTCTTTAGATAACTTATTCACTTGTTCCTCACCCATCTTATCTTTTCCTGTGGTAGAAAGTTTTTAATACTCGGCTTCATAATTTCGGATTGATAATTTATCATAAATAATTTCCTTCTCATGGAAATCCTATACTTTCTTTATCAAGTCCTCAGTATCACCACTGCCTTCTTCTTCTTCTTCTTCTTCCACTTCTTCTTCTTGCACTATTTCTTCTTCTTGATGTCATTCCAGAATCACTAACTTATTTCCCAGAGTCTCTGGTAATGGTTCTACTAAAAAATATTCTGTTATCAGAATTTGTTCAAAGGATTTTTCAAAAGCCTTCACAATATATTGAATGACTTCAGCTTCTGAAAATGTCTTCCTTTGCTTCTTTTCTTTTTCTTACTTTTCAAGATTCTCAGCAGTCTTTTTCTTCAATGATTTTTCCTCAATAGGGTCCAGGCCAAACATAGGCTCCCATTCCTTCCAGTTTTTCTTATCCTCTCTCTATTTAGCCACAACTTCATCAGGATAGGTTTTTTTCTTCTTTGGCTTCGGAGGCGCAGACTGGGTTTCCTTAGCCACTGGGGTTTTTCCTTTCTCTTATGGTTCCTTCGCCTTTCTCTTCCTTCCACCCTTTTTGGAAGTCTCAGCCACTTCTTATTTCTTTGATAAGGCTTCTACCTCCTCTTCAGAAAAATCATATAATTCTTCAGATTATTTAGAAAAACAAACTTTCATCCTTCTTAAAGTATCATCACTCAACAACATGACTTTTCAATTCCTTGACTTAGAACAACAAGGTATTTTGAAGGATTCTAAACAATGAACAATAATCTTTGACAAAATAGCTAGACACATGATAATTTGGGATTTCAATTTTCCATTTTTTATATTCTCAATCGCAACCAGAATGTACTTAACCAAATTTATCTTCCTAAAATTCACCAAGAAATCCAGAATGTAGATGTCACTCTACTTCAGGGTATCCTTATCACCTTTTCTCGAAATTATAAACCCTTGAACCCATAGTTCAAGAATCCGTAAGTTCATAGATAGATGAAGAATCTTCAGAGTCTTTAATTCTAAAAGACCAAGGAAAGATATGGCCTTTTCCTTATCAAAACTTCCATGAACATATGGTAGCTTGTGAGTACAGAACTCAACTTCTACTTCATAAGGAATTACAATCAAACTTGCAGCCTTGGTGTAAGAAAGAGAATATGTCATTCCATAACGCTTGAAAGATAACTTGTCTCTGCCTTCTTCCATGAATAAAGTTACTGTCTCATAGAACTCTACTAACAACTTTGGTTATACTAGATCATGTGCTTTTGGTTTCGAAATACAAACACTCTCCCAGCCATTGATCTTGATATTCTTAGATACGATAGAGTCATATTTTTCTTAAAATTTTGGATCGACTAACCTTTCTCGGTAGATCTTCCACTCAGAGATTTCCTTAACAGTTGACATTTATTTCTAAGAAGAGGCTTCAGCATACTTTCAGAAGTAAAGAAGACATGAGAAATTCAGAACGGGCTTATGTATGAATGAAAAAGCTTCAGCATGCAATAGCTTGGAGATCAATGTGGGACAAGCATCAGGTGGCCTTTATATAGGAAATTGAAGAGACGGTTCAACTTCCCTGATTGATCCAACAGTTGAAAACTTATTGACAATATCTAACGGTTGAGATGATAGCTGAAGAAGGATTTAAATAGGTTCTAATTTTTTGAGTTTTTAAAAAAACATTCGAATTTAAGGAAAAGTGAATCTGAAGAGTTTAAAAACAAATGTAAATACCATAAAGGAAAAAATGATTACGAAGACTTAGGAAGGGAAACACACCTTTTGGATTTCTAGGAAGATTATTAATAATGAGGAAAAATTTTCTTGAAAAACTTTAGATTCTGAAAATTTTGATTACAAAAACTTTGACTATGACCATTTTGACTATGAAAAATCTTAGAAAAAAATATGAAAATCTGATTATGAAAATTTTAACTACGAAAACCATTATTATGAAAATTTTAACTACGAAAATCTTCATTAAAAAAGTTTTAACTACAAAAAAAAATTGACAATTAAATCTTTAGATTACGAAAAAAAATAGATTTTGAAAATTTGATTACGTTATGAACAAAAAATTGACTACTAAAAAATTTTACTATGCAAATTTTACTACCATGAGAATGTACTCCCCCTTTGAAAAAGAGTTTGCTACTCTAAGGAGATAGGTTTCAAAAATAAGTTAATAAGGAATATTACCTTACAGTTATCATTCCTAACTTTGGTTTAATGTATTCAAATCTATCGGATGGTAAAGATTTTGTGAAAATATCAGCAAGTTGATCTTGCATTCTGATAAATTGAAGAATGATATCTCCTTTTTGTGTGTGATCCATAAGAAAAGTGATGCCTAATATCTATGTGTTTTTCATGAGAGTGATGTGCAGGGTTTTTACTTAAGGCAATAGCGTAGTATTATCACACAATATTTGTGTTTTTATAAAACTCATACCATAGTCTATGAGTGTGTGTTGCATCCACAACACTTGATCACAACAACTTTCAGTTGTTACATATTTAGCTTTAGCAGTAGAAAGTGCTAGTGAGTTTTGATTTTTGTATGAGAAAGAAACTAATGAATCTCCTAAGAAATGACAAGTTCTAGATGTAATTTTCCTATCCATTCTACACCCACCAAAGTCAGCATCCTAAAATATTTTTAAAACAAAATTATTTCCTGAACTATAAAAGAGTCCTAAATCCATAGTTCCCTTTAAGTAGTGAAAAATCCTTTTCACTACCTTTAAATGAGATTCCTTAGGATTGGACTAATATCTTTCACATAATCATATTGAAAACATTAATTCTAGATGACTAGCTGTCAAGTAAAGTAGACTTCCTATCATACCTCTAAAGGATATTTGATCTACTAGTTTCCCAAATTCATCAAGATCAAGTGAATTTTAGGTACCAATGGGAGTACTTATACTCTTATAGTGGTCATATCCATAGTTTTTAAGTATATATTTAATATAATTATATTGAGATATATAGATTCCTTCTGGTTTTTCAAAAATTTGAAAACCTAGGAAAAATGTTAACTCACCCATCATACTCATTTCGAACTCAAATTTCATTAAATCTACAAAGGAATCAGTTAAAGATTGCTGAGTTGAACCAAATATAATGTCATCAATATAAATTTTAACAATAAAAACATTTTTCTTATCTTTCTTTATAAAAAGGGTTGGATCATCATTTCCGTTAACATAATTTTTTTGAAGAAAAAACATTATAATTCTATCATACCAGACTCTAGGATATTTCTTAAGTCCATACAAAGCTTTTGAAAGATTGAAAACATGTTCAGGATGTTTTTTATCTTCAAAACCAGGAGGTTGTTCAACAAAAACTTCCCCTTGAACATAACCATTAAGGAAAGCACACTTAACATCCATTTGAAAAAGTTTGAAGTTGAAGAATGCTGCAAAGGAAAGTAGAATATGAATAGATTCAAGTATGGATACTAGAGCATAGGTTTCTTCATAGACTATTCCTTCTTTTTGATTATATCCTTTAGTAACCAATATAGCTTTATTTCTTACTATGATTTCATTTTCATCACACTTGTTTCTGGAGACCCATTTTACTCCAATAATAGAAGTTTCCTTAGGTATTTCAACCAATTTCTAGACATTATTCCTTTCGAATTCATTTAGCTCATCTTGCATAGATTTTATCCAATCATCATCACCAAAATATTCATCAGTGCTTTTTGGTTCTAATTGGTAAAGGAATGCTAGATGTTCTACTTCATTTCTTAAGGAACTTCTAGTCCTTACCGGTTGATTTACATCACTAATGATACTATCACTGGGATGCTTTTTAAGAAACAACTGATTTGGGTTTTGTAAAACCTGTTCATAAATGTATGGTAGGAAGTCTTCTAGGGTAAATGCGTCAGAAACATTTTCTTGAACATTTTCCTTATTAGAGGGATCTTCTATCAAGGGTTGATAATCAGTTTTTGAAAAAACATCTGAATATGTAGGTTGAGGATGTTTAAAAACAAAAGGATCAGTTTCATCGAATTTGACATGTACTATTTCTTCAACAGTACAAGTATTTTTATTGAAAACCCTATAAGCCTTCGAAGTTGTAGAGTAGCCTAATAAAATTCCTTCATCAGATTTTGGTGAAAATTTGTGTTGATTTTCTTTAGTATTCAGAATGAATACCTTGAAACCAAAAACCTTAAAGTAGAAAAGTCTAGGTTTTCTACCATTCCATAACTCATAAGGAGTTTTATTAAGAAAAGGTCTAATCAAAACATGATTTATAGTATAACAAGCAGTACTTACAGCTTCAGCCCAAAAATGTTTGCCTATAGAATACTCACTCAACATGGTTCTTGTTATCTCTTGAAGAATTCTGTTTCTTCTTTCAACAACACCATTTTGTTTAGGAGTTCATGGTGCTGAGAAGTTATGAGTAATGCCTTTTCTACTACAAAAAGTTTCAAAAACAGAATTTTGAAATTATCCACCATGATCACTATGGATAGTTATCAATGGAAGGTTTTTCTCATTTTTAACTTGGGCTCTAAAACTTTTGAAATAAGAAAAATCTTCATATTTATAGAAAATAAACTCATGTAAATCTATTGTAATCGTCAACTATAACAAATATATGATATTTTCCTCCAATGCTTCTAGTTTGTGTTGGACCAAAAAGATCCATGTGCACTAACTATAATGAATCAGTAGTTGAGACTTCACTTATTGGTTTAAAACTTGATTTATGTTGCTTTCCATATTGACAAGGATCAAGAAATTTTTAAGAATCAAATCTTAGCTCTGGTAGATCCTTAACAAGTCTTTTCTTAGAGAGTTTGCATAGGTTCCTAAAGTTAAAGTGTCCTAAACCTCTATGTCATAACCAAGATCGATCTTCCATTTCACTAAGGAAAGGTAGATCTTGGCTCTTAAGGTCTTTTAAGTTTAGTGTGTAAACATTCTCTTACCTATTGGTAGAAAGAATAAACTCTTCCTTGGAATTGTGTACTAAACACTTGTCATTCTTAAAATTCACAAGGTAACCTTCATCACATAATTGAATTATGCTAATGAGATTTTTCTTAAGACCCTTGAAAAATAAAACATTTGAAATCAAAGTTTTTCCAAGAAGAACAATGTTACTTATACCAATAATTTCTCCCTGAGCATTATCTCTGAAAGTTACTTTTGCTCCCTTTGTCTTGATAATCTTTTCAAAGAATTTTTTGTTACCAGTCATGTGCCAGGAACATATACTATCCATGTACCATGTATTGTTGTTTGTACTATCTTTATTTTCCTGAAAATAAAAGAGTTAGACTTTCGGAACCCAAACTTTCTTGGATTCGGAAACTTCAGAAAGCAAAAATTTAGGAATCTACATTTTCTTTGAAAAATAAGATTCATGAAAACCCAAAGACTGAGTTTTGTTTAAGGAACAACTTTTTTACCAATGCCCACCACACTGACACATGGTGTAGAATGGAGAATTTTGAGGAACAAAATAATTGTTACTAAAAATCAGTTTTGAACTGGTATAACCAAAACCAGAATTATTCCTTAGAGGTCAAATTTGGGAATACATCTTATCAAAATTTTCCTTACCTAAGGTAAAGTTTTATAAACACTTCTTTAAGGAAAATATTTCTGAATTTATCTTAATAACTATGTTTTTATCCTTAAAAACATTATTTTTAGCACTAGAGTTAGTCTCAAAAACCTCTTTCTTAGAAATTACTTTTTCTAGGTCCTTAGAAATTTTATCCTTCTCAGAATTAACTTCCTCAATGGTTTTTGAAATACTTTCAAAATCATAAATTTTCTTATAAATATCTTTAAAAATATCTAATATTTCCTTAGTAAGATTAGTAATTCTATAATTTGTCTTATCAAGATTTCTCTTGACTTTAGAATTTTCATTCTCAAAGAGCTTAGAAAACCTAGAAACTTCTTCATAAGTAAGTAAAGTATTATCTTCATCAGAAGAAGATTCTTCATCTGAAGATTCATAGTATTTACTATCACTATAATTAGCGTTCAAGGATAAATTGGTTATAGATTCAGCATTGTGTACCTTGGCTATTAAACAATTATTTTTAATAGGTTACTTGGCAGGTAAACCAAGATTATTCTGACCAAAAGATTCATACTCTGAGGATTCATCAGAAGAGTCTCCACCACTTTCACTCCAAGTGTTATTGGATTTCAAAACTTTTTTAGCCTTAACCTTGTAGTATTTATTTCTATTCCTCTTAGAATTATTTTCCTTTTTATACTTTCTCTTAAGCATAGGACAATATGGCCTTATATTCCTTGCTCTTTTGCATTCATAACAAGTGACTTCAGAGACTTTCTTATCCCTTCTTTATTTCTTCTTATATCTATTTTGAAAGTCTTTCTTCCCAATTATCTTGTTCATTCTACGGGAAAGATTAGCTAGTTCAGTCTTAGAATGTTCACTTTTACTTGATTCAGATAAAACAGTAACCTTATTAGATTTAGATCTTGTAATTATCTCAGGAGTCTTGGATTTCATATGATTTGAAGTAGTTGTAAAAGAAACACTTACATTTACATTCTTCTTCTTAATATTTCCAACATCTATCTTCATTCTGGTTTCATGTTGAAGAAGAGTTCCAAAAAGCTCATTAAGATAAATCTAAGTAACTTTTCTATTTTCATCTATAGCTGTCCTCTTGGATTCCCATTCATTAGGCGTGATGTCTATAATCTTGTCCACAAGAGCTTCATCATCCAAACCTTTTTCACCCATGGATTGTAATCTATTAAGAATAGTCATAAACCTCTATTGTACCTTGCACACCGATTGTCCATAAAGACAAAGAAATCCATGATATTCTCTCTAAGCATAGCTCTTCTAGTTTCGATAACTTTGGGTGTACCAAAATTAGTAACCTCCAATTTATTCCAAATAAAATTTGAATATTCACAAGAAGAAATCTGGCTATATATATTCCTGGTCATAGAACACAACGAATTATTGTGTACCTTGTAGTTTAGTTGATATTCTTACTTTTCTTGATTAGTAAAAGTTCTGACTTCCTTATCAGGAATATTGTAATCCCTAGTAAGCATAAAAAAGTTATACAATCCAGTGTTAATAAAAAAAGTCTTCATATGATCTCTCCAATATTCATAACCATTCCCATTAAAAATATGTGGTCTAATAGGATTAATATTTTCAATCAAACCAACATTCATTCCTTCCATCTCAAAGAAAATATCTTTCCACACAAACTTGTTAGTAATAAAATTTTGTAAACATGGATAAAAATCCTAAATAAATGAAAATATAGAACAATGAAAACTTGAGCAATAAAACTTATATGTGAATATAAGTATTTCAAATACCTCCTTTGATACCAATTGTAGGATTGAAATAATGATGTAGATGCTCAATATACAAGACAGGGGTGAATTGTATCTTTTAAAAATTCCTTTGGAACTTTTAAAGTTTATATAAAACTTTATATTTTTTAACAAAGTTAAACAAGGTAAATTCACAAGACCTCTTAGTTCTACAAACTTGCTATATTCTGGAAATATGGTTCCAAAAATGAAACTTAAGAAAAGTTTATAAGGGAAAAGATTCTACCTTAAAGTGTATATAATATTACTAATCAGAGTACAGGTATAAGATAGTTATACTTTCCTTATTAATCAAAATGTAGCGGAAAACAAACTTGAAACAACACAAGTAACAAGTATGAAATCTTTTAACCCAAAGAGTAGGGTATCCAACAACCTTGGATAAAGGTCCCTTGATTTATACTTTAAAGAAAGTCTGTCTTACCCACACCAGGGTATGCCCTCGATAGGAATATCAGAATCTGTCTTGCTATCCCTGTAAGCCCTCTAACTTCAAGGTAGTCGGAACCTATGTCTTCCTTATCAAGGAAGTCCTCGAACTTTAAGGTAGTCATCACCTCTGTCTTCCTATCCCTGGAAGCTCTCAATTGTACACAGCAACAATCAGAGTCGCACGAAGCAATCTGAACAAGATGTTTAGTACACACAAAGCATGAGAGTCTCTCTCTCTAGAAATCACTTCAGAAGTGTGTAATCTATAGAGTTGTAGAACAATGTTGCGCTTGTTTAAATGAGCTCCTATTTATAGGAACATCTCCAATGGTCGGATCCCTCATCCAACGGTCATACTTTTACTTGAATCTCAGAGGGACTTGTACACATGTCACTCAAACAACGGTTAGTTAGAAACAGAATACACGACATCGTTTCATAACTATAACTAAGGTAAGAAAAATATGGTTGCTCAACAAAATCTAATTTTTCGGAGTCTAAGGAAAATAAAGTTTGGAGTCTAAGAACATTCGGATTCTATATTGCATAAATATTTGGATTCTATTTATCAAGGAATTCAGAATCATAATTCTATAGACTTTAGAGTTTAAATTCTGAGGAATTCAGAGGCTGAATTCTAAGGAATTCAGAGGCTGAATTCTAAGGAATTCAGAACCTAAATTCTGAGGAATTCAGAGTCTGGATTCTCAGGAATTCGGAGTCTGAATTCTAAGGAATTTGGAGTCTAAATTCTAAGGAATTCGGAGTCTGAATTCTAAGGAATTCAAAGTATAAATTCTAAAGAATTCAGAGTCTGAATTCTAAGGAATTTGGGGTCTGAATTTTAGAGAATTCGGGGTCTGAATTTTAGAGAATTCGGGGTCTGAATTTCAGAGAATTCGGGGTCTAAATTTCAGAGAATTCAGAATTTGAATTTCAGAGAATTCGAAGTCTGAATTCGGAACTTGAAAACAGAATACTCTATATCTAATTATTTATAGAA
The DNA here is from genome assembly GCA_963277665.1 of Viscum album. Lineage (NCBI taxonomy): Eukaryota > Viridiplantae > Streptophyta > Magnoliopsida > Santalales > Viscaceae > Viscum > Viscum album. The sequence continues at coordinate 511,684,261 of OY728163.1, read as the reverse complement.
TTCTGAGGTTTTAGATGTGAAACCGAATTTTACACTTAGGAATAAAAAGAGTTAGATTTAGAGAAACTAAAACATGAACAATGAAAACATGGTAAGGATAAATTTTCATTGGGGAAGGAAAATTTTCCTTATTAAAGAAAATAAAATTTTCCTTAAGATAGAGTGTTTGTGATTTTCAAAACATAAAGGAATGGAAAATTCATAAGGAAACCTTATTAACTCAACATAATTAACTAATTAATTATTATATAATAATTTTTAAAAATTACTAATTAATAATTATAATGAATAATTAAATTACTAATTAACTAATTAACTATTATATAATTAATAATTATATTAATAATTAACTAATTAATTCTTATATAAATTTTTTTCATAAATACTAATTAATAATTATTGTAAATAATTATAATTTATAATTATATTACTAATTAACTAATTATAAAAAGGGCCTCAGCTCTATCTTTCTCAAAAAAAACTAATTAACTATTATATATTTAATAATTATATTACTAATTAACTAATTAATTATTATATAATTAATGATTAATAATTACTAATTAAATAATTACAAATTACATAATTAATAATTATATTATTAATTAACTAATTACTTATTAAATAATTAATAATTATATTACTAAGTAAATAATTAATTATTAAATAATTAATATTTATATTACTAATTAACTAATTTTATTATTAATTGACTAATTATAATACTAATTAACTAATTAATTATTATATAATTAATTATTAATAATTACTAATAAACAAACTAATTATTATACAGTTAATGGTTATATAACTAATAATTATATTAGTAATTAGTAATTAATAATTAATAATTATAATGAATAATTATAATGAATAATTATAATGAATAATTATATTACTAATTAACTAATTAATTATTATATAATAATTTTTAATAATTACTAATTAATAATTATAGTAAATAATTATATTACTAATTAACTTATTAACTATTATATAATTAATAATTGTATTACCAATTAACTAATTACTTATTATATAATAATTTTTAATAAGTACTAATTAATAATTATAATGAATAATTATAGTTTATAATTATATTACTAATTAACAAATTATAAAAAGGGTCTTGGCTCTATCTTTCTCAAAATATTAACTAATTAACTGTTATATAATTAATAATTATATTACTAATTAACTAATTACTTATTATATAATTAATGATTAATAATTACTAATTAACTAATTACAAATTATATAATTAATAATTATTTTACTAATTAACTAATTAATTATTATATAATTAATAATTATATTACTCAGTAACTAATTAATTAATAAATAATTTATAATTATATTACTAATTAACTAATTAATTATTATATAATTAATTCTTAATAATTATTAATTAACTAACTAATTATTATAGAATTAATAGTTATATAATTAATAATTATATTATTAATTATAATTAGTAATTATAATGAATAATTAGAATTAATAATTATAATGAATAATTATAATTTATAATTATATTACCAATTAACTAATTAACTATTATATAATTAATAATTATACTACCAATTCACTAATTAATTATCGTATACTAATTTTTAATAATTAATAATTATTAAGTATAATGAATAAATATAATTTATAATTACATTACTAATTAACTATTTTATACTGAATAATTATATTATTAATTAACTGGTTAATTATTATATAATTAATTGTTAATAATTACTAATTAATTATTATATAATTAATTATTAATATTATTAATTTAATGAATGAATAATTTATTATATGTTTAATCCATGTTTTAACTTTAAATTATATCGATCTTATAGTTTATATTTTATAGTCTTTCAAAGCCACGTACTTGAATCATTTTTAAGTTTCAAGTAGGTGGTTTTGAAAGCTTATAAATTATTTTTCAGGAACCTTTTTTACGAAATTATTTTTATTTTCAACTATATTTTATATGTTTAATCCATGTTTTATGTTTCATTTATATCGGTCTTATATTTTATACTTTAGAGGCTATCAAATTCACGTGCTTGAAACATTTTTAAGTTTCATGTTGGTGTCTTTGAAAACTTATAAATTATTTTCCATCAATATTTTTTACAAAATTATTTTTATTTTCAACTATTTTTTATATGTTTAATCCATGTATTAAGTTTCATTTATATAGGTCTTGTAGTTTATATTTTATAGGCTTTCAAAGTCATGTACTTGAAACTTTTTATGTTTCAAGTAGGTGGTTTTGAAAGCTTATTAATTATTTTTTATCATCATTTTTATGAAATTCTTTTTGTTTTCAACTATTTTTTATATGTTTAATCCATTTTTTAAGTTTCATTTATATTGGTCTTATATTTTACATTTTATAGTCTTTCAAAGTCACGTACTTGAAACAGAATCCCACGTCAGAAATGAAAAATGTTCTGCATAGGAAAGGGAGAACCAGAATCCCACATTGGAAATGTAGAATGATTTCCAGGGTAAGATCTCTTATAAAAGGGATCCATGGGTGAGAGCTTCTGTCAGAATCCATATTGTTGTAATGGAAGTACTGTTAGATTTTAAATACCGGATAAATTCTGCTGAAAATTTTATTTTTATTTTTATTTTTGTTTTGTTTTGTTTTGTTTTGTTTATATATATATATATATATATATATAAACAAAACAAATAAAATTTAAAATTTAAAAAATTAAAAAAAAAATAGTTTTTTTGTTTTAGTGGAAAGGAAGCATTGTGAATGCCGCCTTTGAGATGCAATTTTAAAAAAATTAAACCTAACCATTTTTAACAAAATATTTTTTTTAAAGGTATTGAAAAAACCCTACCATGCATTGTCTAGGGGTCAAGTCATGACTATAGTGGCGTGCACCAATACGGTGGTGGATAGGGATGTGGAGTGGTGTATAGGGTGGTTCGGAGATAGTATGGAGCTTAGTGGTGATTGGATCTCAGATAGTGTGGCATCCATGGAGGCGTGTCATTCGTTGGTCAGACGTGGGAACTCGGTGGAGTAGAGCGACAAGGGGATGTGGCTCTGGTCTTGTCGGACAGCGGTGGAGGTGTGCCAGAGGGTTCTCGATCAGGAGGTCCATGCCCGTGGGTGAGGAGGCCACATAACGGTAGTGGTCAATTACCAGGAGAGCAGTGGGATGGTGGAGTTTCTTACACCAAAAAATGATAGTAGCTAAGTTTTTGTGGTCGGATGGTCCAGCCAAATAGGGAGGATCCCATGTGAGTATAGGAAATCCATGGCCAAAGCAGATGGGAGGGAGGGGTGGGTGCACCCAGTTCATGAGAAGGGGGATAATTTGCCTCCCCTGGCTCATGCCGAGGGAGGTGGAGGGGTGTAAGTCTGGCCAGATCACCAGAGGTAAGCGAGTAAGATTGGTGTTGGGGAAGCCAAGTGTAGCTTGTCTTAAGATCACTACTTGAGGAAGATCATTCACATCTTCCTAAAGAAGCTTGACACCTCCCCCTTTTTAAATTAAATTTTAACATTTTACTCGCTTCCACGGGAAGCAATTGAATTCCAAAGTTGGATACCATTTTTGTTTTGTTAACTTTTTTGGCTAGCAACCCACCCCCACCTCTTTTAACATTGGTCAAAAAGGCTACACCATAGCCTTTAATAAATAAAATATATATTTTATTTGATTTGTAATAAATAAATTCCAATTGAAGTTTCCTGTATCCTCAAAGAAAAAACACTATTACTCACTCGTGGTATTGCACGATGTATTTGATTACCGGTTTTTCTTTTAATAAGAGATTATTATTTATAAAAGTTGATAATAAATAATAATGTTGAATAAATTTTAATTATAAAGTAATAGTGTATGAAAATGGAATAGGAGTGCATAGAATATGGAGGCACCATTTAAATTGTTGAAAAGGAAAATAGATAGATTAAAATTATATGGATTTATAAATTTTGATTATGGAAATTTGAATACATTTTCAACTTCAACAATCACAATAATAGTAATGTGTGAACTTAAATAAAAAGTGAAAGATAAATTAATGATAAGACAGTGGTTATAATAATAAAAATGAGACATGTAAAAATAATTGAATTAAAAATAAATTGTATGTGTGGGTTGTTTGTGAAAAAAGAAAATGGAGTGAAACTATTCATGTTGTATATGGAACAATATGGAATGAGGGAGGTGGAAATTTATTCACAAATTCACCAGAGCTTAATTCTTACAATGCACCTATGACCTCTGTCTCAAGCTAAAAAATTATAGACAAAAGACCAATCAATGGAAGAATAATCAGTATTTTTTCCCCAGAGATTATACACAATAATGTACCATACCACCCAAAACCTTTAGAATCCCGAGATCAAAAAATTTCAAATGAATACCTTTGGACATTCAACCAAAACCAACAGGACTGACCCAACCTGACCTGCTGCCATCCACAATCCTTTTTTTGATTTTCATAAGCCGGTTTAATGGGTTACGGTGCCCAAACATACAACCACAAAAACCAAACAAAATGTAGACAAGAACAACCCACAAACACAGATTACATGTCCTCAAATCCAAACTCCTATCCGCATCCCCAGCCGAACTCATCTTCTCCAATGGTCGAGGCCGTTTCCCAACCTGAAGGTCTCCAGTAGTTAGCACTTTGAACCCGATTCCTAAGCTACTACAGAAGGTCCGGTGATGCCCTCTCAGTCACGATATACTAAAAAAAGACACAGTCACCTTATCTTTCCTCATAGAGGCAGAACGAGTCTTCATCGGCCGCGGAAGACATGAGTAATATTTCCTTGGCCGACGTCTTGGAGTTGCAGGAAAAGGCCCTTCAACAGCAACCAGATTCTGCTTCCCACTCTGAACTACATTGCTGAAAGAACGACTAGTAAGTCCACTTACATTCTCTTTTCCACCCCAGGGATCTCCCTTCCTTTTCCAGCCTGGTCCCCCAAAACCGAAACAGGAGTTGAGTTCTCCATCAAAGGCAGCAGCACCCCCACTGAGACAACATTGTCCACAGTCGCCGTAGGAACCTCCATCAAGCCCCCATCAGCCTTCTCTTCCTGTCTCCTAACAGCTTCCACCTGAGTGGAGATCTTTCCCTCAGGATAGTTGACAGCCATGGACAAGCCAGCAGGACCTTGTACTCTGTCTCCCTCCTGAAGAGCCTCCATAGCCTCCTCTCTGACCAAAAAAGATCTGATCTCCAAACATCCAACTGGTTGTGCCTCTGAGACTTCCTCACCATTTCATCTCACCTGAAATACCATCCTCTTCCAGGAACTCACTCATTACAGCATCATTCAAGATACCAAATCTATTACTCAAAGACAGAAAAGGAGGATCTAGAGGATCCAAACCCTTGAACTCCTTAGCATTATCCATGTTCGAGATAGTCTCAAGCTTCTTCTCAACCGAAGCTCCAGCACCAAGATTACTCTCAAAAGTCACCTTACAAGCCTTAGTTGATTTACCATCCAAAGCTGAGTTAGCCACCTCAAAGCACCTTCCTTTGATAGTAGACTCCATCAGCCTCAGTTCAGAACCCAACTCTGCCTCTGAACGAGAATCCATATCCCTACGCAAAGGAACAGACTTCCCTTTACAGTTTCCCTCCCTCGGCCTAGGAGGAAGTCCCCTTCGGCAAACCTCATCTGAATTCCCCAACCTCCTAAAATAACCACAAAAATCTATCCAATCCTCATAAACAACTCACTGTCTACAATGGTACTCTTCATCAATAGTGCCAAAAACAAAATCAAAAGGAGTACGAGACGCATCTATCTCAACGCACACTCTGGGATTCACTGGATGACAAAGTGCCTCAGTTTGACTATCAGAGCACAGATATCGGCCTACCATATTGCCAAGCATCCAGATAATTGAAGGGTTTTGAAATGGTAGGGGGATTTTAGGGAAACTTACCCAAACCACAACTGAAGGGGAGTCCCGTTTCATGTGAAGGTCGAAGGACCATTGAAGGAGCATAAAACGAGATCCCTTGTAGAAGCGAGGGGCCCTCGACCACGCTTGAATGAGATCAGCCTCTGACTCAAAGAGAATCATTATCTGCCTATTTTCGATTAAACCTACCACCATGCATTCTTGGAGATCCCACAATCTAAAAACGAATCGGTCAAACTCATCCACAGAAGGCCTCTTGTCCTTGAATCGAGCTACAAGAGTGATGTTTAACAGGTTAGAGGATTCCAAAAACTCAGTTGAAGATAAGAGGAGATTCGGCACCCCGTCAACCAGATCTGGGACTTTAGGGTTTAGAGAAACTTTTGGGAAATGAGGGAGGAAATCAGGGTTGGAGAAACGATGGAAGATCCCCGCTCTCCCAAGGGATGACGATTCCCCCTCCCCCATCGGATCCAAGATGAGGGAAAGATTCTAGCCATCCTTCTGTGCATCAGTTTCTTTTGTTGTTGCATGAATCAGTTCATTTTTTTGTTTTGTGAATCTGTTCCTTTAATTCAGAAGATGGATAATGTCATAGGAGTAATATCAAGACAGAAAAAATTTCATGATGGATCAATCCAACAAATGGTAAAACATACCAAGTGAAAAAGAAGTAATGTTCGAGTCTCCCCGAAATCTTGCATATGTATGTTGCAGGTTTTATTTGTAGCTTTATAATTCCTCCTCCCTAACCATTTTTAATATACACTATATTTAATGTGAAAAACACTAAAATGAATTTTAATCTTCTAGTACTATTTTCATCATTGGTTCAATATTTTCCAACTCACCCAACATCTTGAAAAACACATGAAATTGGTGTAAATAAATTGATGTGAATGTAAATGGATTGAATAAAAAATGTAGTTATGTGGCATAAAAAATGACAATAATAAATGATATGCATGACCCCTTAATTGATAAATAATAATAAATAGAATATATTATGTAGTAAACATTATTATAAATAAGTTTAAGGAAATACCTAAATTATGATGAACTAATATATTTTTCATAACAAATACATAAAAATATTCCAAATTAATTGTCACATTGTTAAAACACAGAGATTCCAGATTTTACAAATAGATCATGTTTTAGACACATTATAGACATAGTTTTTTTATTACATAATAGATAATTCTAAAAAGTTTACAGATTTTATGCTATGTTAATTGTGTGAATTGTGTCACATAGATTTCAGATTTGAGATGCATTATAACCAAAGATGCATATACAAATATATATTATGAACAGTTAAAGATTTTAAATTCCATAATATTGATTACAATTCAAATTATATAATTTCAAACACATTTAAGATATGAAAAATGTTAAACATATATTTTATATTATACTGAAATTTCATATTAGAGAACACTGTATAAAATACTGGTTATACGTGGATAGAATATTATAAATCACTGATATAAAACACCTATATTATATAATACATTTAATCAAGAATTTTCAATGTAGTTTATATTATAAATTATATCATTTCATTGACTTTACATATTTTCAAGTGTGATATAAATATCAATCACCAAACCATTTTAAAAAAATCTCTAGATCACATATTGAATCCTTGCATGTTATGGAATAAAATTCTTCAGCACCACTGGTACACCCTTCAGATCATGAGGCTTGAAGTTGAATATTAATGAAAACACCTGTTTGGAAACCATCTATTTGGGTCCCAAATATCATCAAAAATTGGGTGGATCAATGCCTCTAAATCTACAAATCGAATATTGGGTGTATTAAAGAAATCATGACACCATAACATGCATAAATAATGTCTATCATGGACATATTATAATAAAACTAATGGAAGACAATAAAAAATATTATCGATGCATAGAACCAATAAAAATTAGTGCATGGAAGGATTTAGCGAGCTAGAATACATATTATGTAAAAAAAATATAAGAGATAACATTGAGTTTGAATTGTGATATTGGTAAAAGTTAAAAGGTATATCTTTTCAAAGATGAATATGTAATATGCATGTACTAGATATGAAATATTCATTGGAAAATACATAGCATATATAATAGGAATAACCCAAATATAATCTATAGATTAGGAATATTCATATAGTAATTGATTTTTAAAATGAATAACAAAATGAAGATAAAAGAGAATAAGAGATGGCAACGCACCTGATAAGGATATTTGTAGAAGAAGGTAAAATGAAAATTTTAGAAAGGTTAATTGACCACAAAAAAACAACACATGAATGCCTTGATCAATAATGCCATAAAGGATATTTTACCACCCTTAGAAGTCATACATCGGATGCCTTGTCTAGTGCCTCATGATCCTTCCAACTAACCCAAGAATAAACAAAACATTGTGATCTAATGTCAACAGATCCTGTTAATATTATCTATGATATCTCTACATAGAAGAAATAAGATGTTTTAGTTTATGTTCTATGGATATTATATAAAAAAATCACAGGATCTGATTATTTTGTATTATCATATAATTCCAGTCTTAGGTGAAAGAAATCACCAAGAACTAAAAGGAATAAAGATAGAAACATGAAGGGATTCATAAAATAAAAGAACATTAATTAAGATTTCTAGAGTAAAATATGTTAAGATCCATACCTGATTGAACTTATTCTGCTCGTTCCCAAGGGGTAAGATTACAGAAAAGGGAAATGAGTGACAATAATACATGATAAGAACAATACATGTTTGTATTTCTTCTCAAGCTTGAAGCCTGCACATTAAATTTATTTTAGATAAACCTCCACATTAAATGGGAAATGTCTCGCATACAGTTTAAAGAGGAAGGTGAAAAACATCAAAAACATTGGGAAAAAGGTAGAAACATGAACTTGGATGTTTTTTTATGCTTCCAACAATAGTATTATTTGATCTTAAACAGGTGTGTGAGGTGTTATCCCACTTTTTTCCTACCCAAAAAAGACAAAAAAATGTTATAAAAAAGTAAAATAACTAAATGAAATAATACAAATACATTGATAGTATCTTTTTCATAGAGTATTGTTTTCATAGAGTATAATCTATTGTTAGGAATAGAGTTGTGTAGAAAAAGAAAATCATGGAATAAAGTCAGATCTGGAATCTTATCTTGATAACATCAATGTGTGAAGTTATAGTTTGAGAAACACCATTAGAAAAGGTCCCCGACATCGCAATAGTAAATGCATGTTTAAGTTGGTTGGTCTTCTCCATATACACCACAGGTGCCGAAACCTACGGATCAGTATTCACTATTCCTAAATTTAATGTAATAGTTATCTGAAACAATTTAAAAATACCAAGAAAGAGGAATGAATATCAGGAAGAAGATATGACAATAATTAAGACAATAAATTGAATGAAATAAATCATACCATATGAAAATTGGAGGATGAGTTGAGGGTTTCTTGGAGCGGATTGTAATGTTGATGGAGGTAGGTTTACCTAATTCCTTCGATGGAAGCATCAGCAGAAACACACTGTATGTGAGATATTTACCAAAATAGTCTCACAAATGTTCATTATAGAGTGCACTAAATCACATCTTGGATAACAGTGACTTAGAGCCTACACATTAAATTTCTTTTAGAGAAACCTTCAAATTAAATGATCAATGTCTCACATACACTTTAAAGAGGAAGGTGGAGAACATAAAAAACATTGAAAACAAAGTAGAAACACGAACCTGGATGTTTGTTTATTCTTCTAACAATAGTATGATTCGATCTTTAATAGGTGCATGAGGTGTTTTACAGCTTTTTCCTGGCCTAGAAAACACAAGAAAATTGTTATTAAATAGTAAAATAACTAAAGGAAATAAATTAAAAGGAAAAGGAAAAGAATTTTTAGGTTTAAAACCCTGAAAAGGTCTTGTTGTTAACCTGTCCATAGCTGGATAGTTCCAGCAGGTCAACCCCAGTCCATTTGTGGGTGTGGTGTTCAGAGTAGTAACCACCACATCTTGTTTCTATTGAGTTCTTATTGTAGTTCCTATTGAACTTAAACTTGAGTGAAGTCAATACAATGTCCATTAAGACCTCTCAGTAGATCTTCCAGGTATATACCCCCTTAGCCTCAACAAGACTACTTAAGTGACAGTTCTTATACAATAATCAACTTGAACCCAAATTTTTAATAAGATATAACACAAAAGCAGAGTCATTTGTATAAGAATTCATAAAGAAAAAATGTTAATGGCATGAATTATTGATCTACTACCAGCCAAATAAGCATAATGAATGAACTTATCAATTGAGAACCACAAACAAATAGTAAAAATTAAATATGGCATATCAATGTTTTTAATCCAGATAAAGGTATGAACATATTTATCAGGAATTTCAATATGGACAGCCACAAGAATGAATAATGAGAAAAGAAACCTATCAACATTAAAGTTGTAGTATGGTAATAATAAATAAATGAACAAGAAAAAATGTTACCTTCAAGCAGTAGGTCACCTTAAGAGTAAATTGGATGCATATTTCTTTTTCATCTTAAGCCTATATTTTTCCTACAAAAAGTAAAGAAAAAAAAGATCAAAATAAATCAGAAGTAATATGGTTTAGAATAAACAATTGATAATAAATATATATGTGTTTATGTTCATGAAAACACTCATGTATCTAGAAAAAATACTGTATGAAAGAACAAAAAAACATTGCTTTCTTGGTATAATAATGTTTTGTTTTTAATAGTTGAACTATTAGTGATCAGTGCATTGATAATTTCATCACATGTTTCATCAACATATGTGTTGTTTGGTGCATCTGTAAAACTTGAATGAGAAATATCACATGGTGCTAAAGTTCATAAAGGCCAATGGAGAGATCACATGGTGCTGAAGTTCATAGATGCCAATGGATAGCTGTGTAGGAGGTCAGATATGCATGTTGTAGAGAATCAAGAAGCTGTAGGGGAACAAAGATAACCTAGTAGGATGAAAGCACTGAGGAGATAACCATGGGTCATATATGCCATGTTTAGAATGTGTGGATGGATTTTGGTTTCTTCCTAGGCAATGATGCAAGGCTTGGGTGAGCAGTATAGCCTGGGAAGAACACCAGGTTATAGATGAGCTCTAAAACACCACTTGATGAGCTTAATGCTGGGTCAAGCATAGATGGGAATGACAGAGGGCCAATGAGAAATAGAGGTAACTTGGCGGTGGATTAGTAGTAGGTGTGTTGTGATGCTTCATGTCTTTGGACAACCAGGAGAGTGATTTATGTCTAATGATGTTGTATTGATAATATGATTTGATGAATATAGAAAATAATGGAAAATGAGCAAATCAAATTGAAAGAAGAAAAATTCATATTTTTCAATTGTAAACTTTCAATAAAAATAATTGTCAATAAATAGTACATATATATACCTGAGTGGATCAATTATATATGGTTGATTTAATGAACCCAAAATTAGTTCTAAAACATAGTTATAAAGATCCATTGTTATGATACTCAAAGGAAATAAGGATAAAAAAATTATTTCAATGTAATAGTTATTCTATTATTAAAAATGAAATTTCAAAATTTTTGAAATATACTACATCATGCAGTCATAATTTTATTTAGAGAGTATAGAAAAGAGGAAATTCAAAAATGGGAAAGTAGATAAAGATATGGAATAGCCTATAATGCACTGGAAAACTGAAAATGTATTTTAGTTCAAGGAAAACATGGAATATCTACAATAGCCTCCAATTAGTTTAATTTTATAAAATAAGAATAACATAATTATTTACAATAGTAAATGATGCCAAATTGGTATGGGGAGTGTTTGAGGAGTGTGCCCTTTGGGGAAGGGCCATAGAAACCACATGTAGAGGGGGTGAAAAAGTATGAGTAGGATTTTCATCCCCTCTATGGGGAATGATTTTTCCTCAAATATCAACACTAAAGCCTCTCACCTGATGGATTGTGGGTAAAGGGGACATTCTATTCTAGAATAACCATTTGGATGGGTCACAGATTGGTTTCCTTGGGTTCCTTGTTCTATGTATCACATTTTGGGTAGCAATATATTACCCAACATTCATCAAGGTAGTCCTGGATCATAACTTTTGGGAATGTTTTCATTATATGGACTTGAATACAGAACCAAATAGGTGTATATTTACCACCTCTATCTTAGGGATTTTTTCCAGGAGGGACTTTCGAAAGGATATGTTCAGCCAGAACCAAGATTATAGTTGGAATTAGATTCTATGTTGCACATTAATTACTAAAAAATATAATTTCATAGTTTTTAGAATAAGGAACAAGGAAATTAATACTGTAGATAATATTAAAATATTGGGTATTCAACTCACATCCTAGTGTCCATGAAGAAAAAACCATTGGGGGAGAGATATATACTAAAGTATAAGATATAATCCAGTCATGATATGTAATCAACCTAAAAAAATCATGTTAATTTTAGTCACAGTGATGTCATGAAAATATAATTCAGACAACATAATAGATATATACTCGAGTAGAAGAATTATTTGTCGTTGCATCTATTCCTTTTGATTGAGAAGGGCTTAAAGGAATAGATATACCAGAAATAATAATAATTGTAGTCATTATAACTTTAAGGACATGTGTATTAAAAGTATATTATTGAATTGGAGTCAGAAACCAACATTATAAAACTTATAATTGTTATCAATATACCCACTTCAAGCAATGAGATTCACAAACACGATTATATTGATAAAAGTTCAATTTCTTCCTCTACCTATCATAATCATAGAGAAAAATATGCAAATATAATATACCATTCTGGACATGCCTCTTGTTTTTCTCTACAACTGCATAAACTATCTAAACCTCCATAGGAAGATAATTCATTATGATTTAATTGAATTTTTCATCACCAGGGTTGTCGATATCACCCTTTCAAGCTTCCAGAAAACATTTCTTGTCCACTTGGAATCTCCTAAAAGTGGTTTAGAAATTTAGAAATCAAATTCTTGGTAAAAGTAGGTTTTAATGTTAAATAGACCACACATCTAACATTAAGTAGACTACAAAACAAAAACATATATGTATCACAACAAATGGATAAACCTAATGGCAGATAATGAACCACATAAATGAATCTTTTTCAAAAGGTTAATATTAGTAAAAATTTCAGAAGAATCAAATGAGTTAGCCACATAAAAACCCCAGGAAAAGATCAACTGTGGAGAATCTCTCTCAATAATTTGATGTAGAGGAAATACATGTAGAAGAATATATAGTAGATTAGGGGTTTTGGGAAGATAAATCGTAGTAGAAGATGGAAATATTAGCATGGAATACATTGATGGTGTATTGTGGGTACTACAGGATTATGGGAGGGGAAACGTGAGTAGGAACCCTAGGAGCAGCGGTGGAGGGTGATAGGAGAAGGAACCATAGGAGTGTCTCCGAAGGGGAAACAAGAGTGGGAACCATAGGAGAAATGACAGAGGTGAAATGGAATGTAGAGAGATAATCTAGAGATGGAATCAGTATCAACAAAAGAGGAGAAGAGGGAACCCTAAGAGCAGCGGTGGAGGTGAAACATGAGCGGGAAGCATAGCAGCAGCGAGAATCGTAGAATTAGGACACCTTGATTGGGAATCATAGGAGCACTGGGAAATCTAAAGTGGAGGTGAAATAGGAGTTGGATTTGGATGAGGTGAAGGTGGTGGATGGTGAGGAAGGAAGAAGGGAGGAGGGAGATCGTGAGTGGAGGAAGAAGGTGAAGGCAGTGAAGCCAGAGAATGGTGACACAACGGAAACCATAGTTTGGGGAGACTGAAGAAGGTGATGGTTGTGGACGTTGAGGAAAGAAGAAGAGATGAATAGTGTAAAACAGAAACGTGGGATAGGAAAATTGTGATGTGTAGGGCGAGAGGGACCGAGAGCGAGATAGAGAGAATAGTAGAGAAAGGGAGCAGCGGATGGTCGTAGAGGCATCTAGGCTTGACACTTATGGAAAATGGTATTTGGAGGATTATATGAGTGACACGTGGCAGATGGAATGCTAGGATTATTATATATATAATATTACCATGTAGTATTTTATAAAAATATATTTTTATTTTTTTTTATTTTTGAAAAAGTTACATGGTAAGAAAATTTTTCATTAAGGTAAAATGTTATTAATGGAATTTAGTCAGAAATGAATCGATGAAAATTATAAATCAAAAATATATTAATTTATGATGTTCTTAGATTTTTATCTGGTAATAACTACATTTTTTGTCCATACCAAAATTTTGGATGGAAAAAACTTGGTCATCCAAAATCAAATCGACATACGATCTACTTTATTGGGACTGATTAAATTCCCTCTGCTAAGTTTAATGAAAATTAATTGTTTCTTGAATCAAAAAATTGGCATGATCCATTTGATAAAAATTGAGTTTATCTAGGTATGAAATGGAAGCCGGTGGGTTGGGGATTTTAAATTTTCATCACCGAATCGATGTAAATCCATCATCTTTGACAATAACCGATAGAGATCTAAGGATATTTTATGAATAATCCAAAGAAAAAAAATACAAAAATGGTTAAATCATTTGATTCAGTGACGTGTTCAACTACAGAGCATTACAGGTGATCATTTCGTAAAGGACCCAAATTCTAATCCCTATAGATCTTTTACACAAGCTTCATGAATTTGTGCAAATGTGGATCTTAAAATTTCAGGTTCTAGTGCGGAGCTATGATGATCTCTTCAATTTCATGATGATTACCTCAAATCTATTCTTACAATCCATGAAGACGAACTTGGAATGATATCTTAGACAATGTCTTTATCTATCAAAGATACAGGAAGAGAGAGGAGATCTCAATATATTGTAATGAATTACACTCCAGAAAATAACTCCTCATCTACGTAGATAGTGGATGTGTAAAAATTCCTGGTTAGGGTTCTCTATCCCAAATATATTTAACATATATTAAAAAAGTAATAAATAAATAATTATCATGAAATAACTATGCAATAAATATTATTTATATTTTATCACATACATGTAATATATAATAAAAATATTACATGATAAACTCAAGTCATTAACTCGACTCATAATTCCAACTAATATTAAAAGAACCTTTAATATTAAAATAATATTCATTCATATAATATTATTCCATGTATTTACTTAAACACTTGTAATATTTTTAATAAATAAATTCAACCCAATTATTTTTTACTTTAATAATAATGAATTTATTTATTTATCAGTGATCGGTAATACTTAGAAAACACTCGAGGCCTGTGGTGAGTCCCACCATGCCCTATATACCTGTTCACCGGAATATGGAAGAATCTTGAATATGATATTATGTGTATCCCTATAGGCCCTTATCTCAATAATAGTGAATAATGTTCACAGACCTAGAGTGGAGTCCAGCAACCCATCAAGGCCCCTAAAGAGACAAGTAATAGTCATAGAAATGATGACCATCCTATGATCACATATTATGTAATATAATCTATTTTTTATATGATATATCATAAAACTGGATTTACACTTATGTCATAGTTCTTTCCTTGATATTTTATTTTTTATCTAACTAGATGGATTTAACATTGACTACCATAGTTAAGGATTTAATAAACGTAATACTATCCTAGTCAAATAGGCCCAAGATAACACTCCCTCAATTTAGAGGTGAAAAAATATATCTTGATCATTCAACCAATGTCATACCACTAATGAACCACCCAATACAAACTACCTCGCCATGACTTCAATTTCATGTATTTTACCTTACATTAAAGTATGTGTTAAAATAGAATTGATAATAATATCAAGTCAAGAGACCAATATTCATGTCCATAGATAGTAACTACCAATGACACCAAAAACATGTGGTGTTCCTATTTGTAGTTCGGTCCTCATGATGCCACCTACCAGAGATCACCAAGTGAAAATTTCATGAAATGAAGTATCAATGACTATAATCCACCAAAACCTAGTAGTCAAACATCTATTGTGTCCAGTTAGTATGATGTATCTATACCATAGAAAATATATTTAAGATTACTATCATAGTGTCTCAAGGTTATCATTATAGCCTGGTATCTTCTATAAAATTTTAATACAACAAATAATCTATGTAAATTACCATTAAATAGTGGACACATAAATGTATACACTATAATGGTAAGTTTATATCATGCCTGACCAACTATACACATGGTATGGTAATCAAAAGTACGGATAAAGTTGGTCTTGGGCACCCACTTTTACAACAAGTGAAACTCCTTGTAGACACAAAAAATCCAAAAAAACAATATTTCCTTTAATATATTAAACATAGACCATCCATGGTATAATAGGACTCTATGGAATGGATCAAAATAGAAAATTAATGTTATGTCATAACCATAGACAGCAGTGTGAGAATCACTAAATTTCTGATGCAACTAGAATTCACTTAGATATTTTTTTTATTTATAAAATATAGATCCAACATTTTTTAATCGTTTTCATTGTAAGAATCTGTGTAGTAAATTCATAATGAAGTGTAGAATTTTGATTTATGGTGTAGAACTGGTTTTCTACCTCCAAATTGAGCTTCAATCATGTTTATACTTCCACATATCTCATCCTCCAATTTTTTACCTAAAAATATAGAAAACACTTAGAAATAACTATATCAATAACATTACCATATTTAAACCATTTTAATGATCCTATATCATCATAATATATTCAATGGATTCAATTTGAATGCTCTAACATGTGTACTTCCATCAAACACTTTTATTAATCATGCTATTTCATATAAACCTCTTCAAATTCTTCAATTCTCTACCTAGGAATAAGTATCTTTCATCATCCATGATTTAGAAAATCATTCACATCATTTTAAACATTTATTTAATGAAAATAAATATATTAATAGATTAATAATGAATTATTAGATATATTTCAAGCATGATATCAAAAAAAAATTCACCAATATCTCTCATTCACATATTAATAACTCCATACAATACTTCATGCAACTTATCTGCCTCAACGAATAATTTATCAATTCAATATATAAAATACATAATATCAAAAAATACAACACAACATTATGATTTCAAAAATATTTACCATTGTCTTTTATTTAACAATATCTCATAAGACCAAATTTTTCCCCTTTTTCAATAAAATATAAAGGCTCTTATTACATTTATTATCCCCCTTTGGGTTTCTCTTGATTTTGAATTTAATTTTTTTACCCCTTAATTACATAGGGGAATATTAACTAAATCTTAATCCTATTCGGTTTCCAGGCTTATTGAACTGTATTTTTAAAAGAACTCATCATTATATAATTATATCATACCTTTTAAAAATATATACTTAGAGGGAATATGCTCCTCCTTCATATTATCCTTCATAGTTCTTGACATATCACTTGTAGAAACAATAATGAAACCTTCAAACAATTTTTAATCAACCTTCATATAAATTTTAGTCAACACGCACTCATGGATACATTATTCTCAATAAATATCAATGAGTGAACTTACCATGCGGAAATAAATCATAAATAAATTCTCTAAGCCTACTGAGTCGGATCTCAGTGTAAGAAACAAAATTTAATGTTAAAAACCCAATGATTCCATATCACTCACTAATTATTATACAATAATTGTATCTTGATAAATTTTAAAAATTAAATAGTAATAATATTGTGATCTAAAATACATCACAAAAAATCTATTAGTGTATAACCAATTAAGCACTAGATCCTGAGACATACCATATGTTGAACGATTTGATACCACTTGTAATAAATTGATATCAATTGATATGAATTATCTTCCTTTATTCATTGAGATATTTTTAAATCAATCTAAATAGACTTCAAATGATCATCATAACCAAATCCCCTTAATTTATTCCAATTTAGACTAATACCAATTATATAAGTAATCTCCAAAATAGGGAAAATTTCCTCTTCATAGGCCTTTAGTATCCTAAAACACATTTAAATGATACTATATTTTTAGTTAAGAAATATATATAACTAACAAACCTATAAGTTTTAAGATTATTACTCAATAGGTTATCCATCAAATTTTTTAAGGACTCTCATCACATTATAAGGCCTGATATCATGTATATATTTTCATAAATGGTTTGATACCATTTGTAAATATTAAGATATGGATTTGAAACTAATTTTACTCCTAGTTATGCTTTTACACCAATAGTATTTCATCATTCCAGTATACTCTCACTGATTCCACTTATAGATAAAGTTTGATACAACTTGTGAATCATGATGTGTCTTGACACCACTTGTAAATCTTTATCATTATATTTATTTCTAGATTCATTGAGGATTATTATTTTTCATTTCTTTGAATCACTCTTAATGTCACTTTTTAGATCATGACTAGCCTTTATACTACTTATACTTTTCATCATTTCATGTGATTCCAAATTTTATGAATCTTCTACCAATCTATCAACCAAACTTTAGTCTAAACCAACATATTTTTATCAATGATAACACAAATTATATATGATACCTTTTAAATAAACATATTTCTAATTTGATATCCAATAATATTCTTCTTCCATTGTATACATGTTGTAATAAAACATTCTATCACTGCACATATAGTGTATCTTCATCTTTAATTATACATCCATCCCTTTTGGATATATACACCCCATGGAACTTGTATCCCCTTAAATACCACATCAATAATAAATATATATACACCTAAGGGAGAGTATTTTCTCCAATATACTTAATTTTAGGACTGTGATTAGTTATTTTAAACCAACCCTATTATCCCATTCTCCTTGAAAGTTATCCAAATGATGTTGTTTTAAAAAATTTCAATGGTGCATTTTTTTACATTAGTCTATTCTTTCTGAAACTTCTTTCCCTATGTGGTAATCTTTCTACTGATTCCACTACTAAAAAATTCTCATATTCTGATAACAAGAATTCATAAATCCTTATTAGTTATCCAAGTATTTATTTACCTAATGAGATCTATCTCACTAATATAAGTATCATTCTCCAATGCATCATTTGTGCATTATTTTTTAAGTTTATTTCCCCATGAAAAGGTAACTCCCCCAGCCATCAATTATACCTTTTTATTTTTCTTTTTGAAACCACATAATCATACCTTTTACTTGGTCTCTATGACCATAAGAGAAACACATTTTTTCATATTTTTCTCTATGAATTATTCTTCTCTTTCCAAAAAGGTTGGTGTGAGTGAATAACTGTAGGTATTGGATTAAATATCTATTGTCTTTCTGGATTAACCCCAAATCAATGAATATTTTTTAAGTGAAATAGATTTATCCCTTATCTGTTATTGATTCCTTTTTGTTAAATAAGTAGGAGATATTATCTTGGAATCTCCATTATTTATATTACTAAAATATCTTTTAATATAACTAATACTAGTGTAAATATATAATTTCCCAATAAAATATTCACACCACCTAATAGACTTCACTAAATGTGATATATCAATATGTATTATTTGATTTCACATGAATTTTTTCTTCATTGTAACAAATTTTTAATCCATACCACTTCCCATATGAAAATACCCTATAACATGTCCTTTGAAACCACATTTATAACATCTTCTTTTGTGATAATCACTTATTTTTTTCATCCATGTATTCACCCCCAAAAATTTCATTATCCATTTACCCATTGTGTGTCCTTTTTGTCCATAATGGTAAAAAATGCCTCTATAAGTATGATTTGATTTCATTTGTCTATAAATATCCTTTATTTAGTATTTTTATCTGTTGTTAAAACCACTAGAACAACTATTAGAATGATGATAATTATAATTATAAAAATAGTATTTTCTTACTTATGGAATGATAAATTCTAATTTCCTCTATCTTTAACAATCTGAAATCATCTCAAAGGAATCTTCAAATAGCTAACAGTATGAAAAAAACATTCCAAAAAAGAATTATATATTTTTATATTTCTATCTTTGAATCCATTTATTCAATTAAAACACTTTCTTCATTTTCTAACTGGTCATTCTTGTTTTATCATTATAAAATCAACTTATCGCATTTTTTTCAATCCAATATAGGTTTTTTTATTTCATTGGATGATAATGTATCAACATAAAATCCTATCTTTACCATAAAATTAGATGTCCAAAATTCTATATATTATTCTTGTATACTTGACTTGGTAAATTTACATTGATTTTACTCATCTTGTTGATAACGAGTCATCAACATTATTCAATATTATCTCTAATTTTAATCACTTCAAGTTAAGCCATGATATTTTATCTAATAAATATTTTAATTTGTTTTCATATTATTTATTGAACACTTTTACTTGAAATTATTTTTCTTATTATAAATATACTAAATAAATTTCAACTTTTTAAATTATTTACCCATTTACCTCTAACTAGGAATTCTAGACTACCATTCCTAATTTCAATTCTCATTCCAATGATATCAAATTTTCTTTAAGAATATTGATTTAGAATTTATATCTAACTCATTTATTCTTATCCATTGACTGGATAAGAAAACAAATTCCTTCTTGTTCATTCTCATCTTGAACAATCATTATTTCTCTATGAGAAATAAAATCCCTACTAATCTGATAAAAAACTTCAAATTTTAACTTTAAAGAACTAGTTAAATTCAATATAGAATCTTTAAGATATGATACCACTTATAGGGAATTGGGACACCCTAATAGAGAGGGTGAATCAGGGTGTGGGTAGACTTAAACATTTTTAATACTTGTCCCTTTATACTCTTACACTTTAGGATCTTTTTACCTCATTGGAAGGAACACAACTAAACCTTTATTTATTTATTTTTTACTCCAAAGAAAACAAAAAATACAAATATGGAAATGTAAATGAAAGACATGGAGATATTTTACTTGGTTAACCTATAAAAGGCTACTCCAAGGAGATTACACTTAGTATTGTGTTGTTATACCAAATCCACTATAACTCATTATTTATGTGGATAAAATGTTTTAAGTAAGGGAACTCCTCACCAAGGATATCACGACCAGTCCTTGGGGCCCGTGCCGTGACTACCCCAAACCCGCCTTCCATAGGCCAGGGGTTGGCGACTAGCACCAAGGCGTAAATCCCGGTAAAAAGGGAAGGCATTTCCTTTGTAAAGTAAACAATCACCACAGAGTAAGCAAGTAGAAAAGTATACACTAAGTAAAAATAGAGTACAACTGTAAGTGCAGAAAAGTAAGTGGGCCAGTATACAAACCCAAACTGAAAGTAAAGTACAACTCGAAAGGGAAAACAGCAACTAAAAAGTAAAAACTGCTACGCCGAGCTGTCCACTGGAAATCCCACCTGAAAGGTGGGTACAGATAGCTCCACTGCTCCTCGGGTCCCGCCGTCCGCTCCGAGCACGTCTCGCCCAGTGGTCCACCTCCAGGTACCGTCCTTCTCTGCAAGCCTCAACAACGATCAACGTTGTCCGTCGTCTGCAACCAACACAACATAGTGCGAGCATAGCCCGTGCAGGGGTGAGTATAAGCTACTCAGTAGGGACCCCAAGACCCCCGAAGGTCTCCCAAAATCCACAAAGGATAATCCAAAAAGGAAAGATACAATCACGAAGTAACAACCGACACTACTTAGGTATATGACCATACATATACCTAAGTCATCAATTCCAATACGCTCCAACCTCCAAGCCCAAGTACAACCCAGTCCACATAGGAAAGTATACGTATTCCACACAGGAAAGCAAAACGTAATCCACATAGGATAGCACAACACAATCTACACAGGAAGCAAACAGGATTCAGCTCACACAGGTATACTTCTTCGAAGACGATAGAGATGATCACTGATCCATCTAAGTCATCGGACCCACAAAGGATCGATAGGTACTAACCCCCGCAAACACCCACACAGGATCGGTAGGAAACTAACCCCGCAAGACCCACACAGGATCGGACCCACACAGGATTTGTAGGCACTGGCTCACACAGAACCGCTGAGCGCTGACACACACAGGATCGGACCAACATAGGATCGGTAGCACTGATCCACATAGGATCGCTGAGTGTTGTAGTCGTGGTCGTCGAATCCACTGGGGATCTCTGCACAGTCGTCGTTGCAGTCATAGTAGCAGTCGCAGCTAGCTCTAGGGTTCCCGCACACAGCAAGCTCGTTCGGGAGGGTCCGCTCCAGGAGCCGAGAGGCTGATACAACAACTGACACATAGTCCAGAGTTGATGTATCCAAAATTTCTGTATCGTCAACAGGAACTCAACGTCACAGACGGCGCGTCAATCGGACGCCCAGTCTGAGAGTTATTGGATTTTTCGTCCCAGGGGCCCGGTTGGTTTTTAAAGAAAAACCAACTCGTCCGTACTCCACCTGCGTCCAAACCTTAGGTGGAGTATTCCAAAATATCCTTCTCACTTAGAGAAAAATAACAAAGTTGACGGCACGTCAATCGGACGTTCGTAGCTCAAGATATGAGTGTTTCCGCTGCGAGGACCCGGTTGGTTTCGTGTACGAACCAACTCATCCGAACTCAAAGTATTCCGAAACCTTGAGTGCGATATGTCAAAACGACCGTATTGTTCTAAGGATCGTGTCGCCGCTGACGGCGCATCGATCGGAGGTCCGTAGCCCGAGTTATGGGCAATTGAACCCAATCAGTCCGAAAACGGGGGTTTCGGGCCCGGACCGACCCGGCCCGAGACCCCTCGGTCGGCCCGAACCGGGTCGACCCGCCCCGGTCTGGGTCGGCCTGGCCCGACGCGGCCCGGCCCGGCTGGGCGCGGCCCGGCCTGGAGTGGCCCGGCCTGGAAGACCGTCCAGGCGCCGGTTCGGCTGGGCACAGCGCGCTGCCAGCTCGGCCTTCGGCCGAGCTGTTGGAAAAAGGGGGTCGCCTGCCCCCCTTGAGTAACCGCGCCCCCCCCCCCCCATTTATGGGGGGCCGTTTGAAGATGGCTGGGGGAATTTAATTCCCCCGGCTCCTCCCTTTTCCGGTCGGCCTGACCTGGCCGGCTGGCTCCTTTTCAACGGGACCGGCGGTGGCCGGTCCCCTTCCAGTTCCGACACTGGCGGCCCGGTCCGGCCGCCGGTCACCTTGCTCCGCCGTGGCCTGAAACTGGCCACGGCCCTTATCGTCTGGTGTGGTGCGACGGCATCGCGCCCCTCCGCCGCAGCCCTGCTCTGGCCGCGGTGCCTTCAATTTTCTTCGACGCGGCGCGACGGCGTCGCGTTCTTAAACTTCTTTCCACGGCGCGGCGTGACGGCACTGCGCATTTCCTTCTGCATGAATCCGCGTGCTGCGACGTCACCATGTTCTCCCGTACCAACCACAAGGAACCAACACAGAAAATAAGGAGGAGGGTTGGTCTTGTTTGTGCGGTCTGACCCCCTCACGTTATTCGATAACAAATGGTTTAAATCCACAAAGTTTGTCAAGTTGGTATTCACGAACAAATAAAATAAATAAAACCCCTACCTCGGTTCAGGAACGGTGCACGTCAATCGAACTGCGGAATACGAGCATCACGGAGGTCGGGCGTTGTGGAAAACGAACGTCGATTCCGTTGTCATCGAGGTGCGTACGAAGAGGAAACGTCTTTGGAAGAAGACGTCGCGTTCTTCGGTGGAGGTGTTCTTCGTTGAAGAACGGTGTTCTTCGCGTTCTTCGTCGAGGTTGAAGAAGAAGAAGACTCCACGCTTCCCAATCCTCTCAAGGTTTCAAAATTCTAACAATAATAAAATAAGACCAAGTCTTATTTTATTAACACAACCTAACCATTTGAATTTCAAGAGTTTGAAATTAAGTAACTCACTTAATTAATTATAACAAGTTGTCAAAAATTAATGAAAGTGAGTTAATGGGGAGTTAGGAATGTGAGGGGTTAAGAGGGGTTAGGGAGTTAGGGAAATTGAAAAGGTGGGGGGTTCGTGTGGGCCCCACCCTTTTAATTATCCACACATGGGAAGTTGGGTGGATGTGGGCCCCACCACCAACTTCCCATGGGAGAAATTAACCACCTTGAAAAAGAAATAAAATTGATTCAACAATTTTATTTACTTTTTAATTAAACCCCATTAATTAACTTCTTCTCCCGCACAAATGCAACTACGGTAAAGGTTCCCTTAAGCAATTACCGGTGTTTCTAGTTCATCGGTGCCATCGGATTTCAATTCTGAGCACCGGTTCAAAAGATAGGAAATCCCACTTGTTCATTCACTAAACGTACCCGAGCCAAACTTCGGAAATTGATTCCGGGCACTCCGGGCCTCGGAATCAAGTGCCGTCAGAAACCGCCTTCTTGTAAAATTCGAAAGAAAATTAAGAAAAAATTTCCCTTGAATTTTACGGGTCTTTACATTACTCCCACCTCAGGGCTTTACGTCCCCGTAAAGATACATCAAAACTAGAGAAACAAATGAGGGTACTGAGCACGCATCTGAGCCTCCCGCTCCCAAGTGCTCTCCTGGAGGTTCCCGTGCTGCCATCTGATGTGCACTAGAGGAATCGACCGTCCATGTAGGACCCGCTCTTGTCAATCCTCGATCTCAACCGGGACCTCCGTAAAAGTTTCCCCATCGTCAACGTCAAGCTCCCCATGGTCAATGATGTGTTTCGGGTTGTGCACGTATCTCCTCAGCTGAGATACGTGGAAGACGTCATGCACCCAGTGCAACTGAGGTGGTAGAGCCAGATGATAAGCCACCTCGCCAATCTTTCTGAGGACCTGGAATGGTCCGATGAAGCGCGGAGATAACTTGTCGCCTCGGCCAAATCTCCGTAAACCACATCGAGGTGAGACACGCAAGAAGACGTGGTCGCCATCCTCGAACTCTAGTGGCCTCCGCCTCCTGTCATCGTATGACTTCTGCCGGCTTTGAGCTGTCCTAATCCGCTCCTGGATGACCTGGACCTTCTCTGTTGTGGCCTGACCATCTATGGTCCCACAAGTGCTGACTCCCCAGGGTCTGTCCAGCACAAAGGAGATCTGCAAGGTCGGCCGTACAACGCCTCGTACGGTGTCATTCCGATGGTGGAGTGGTAGCTTTTGTTGTACACAAACTCCACCAAGGGTAGGTGGTC
Source organism: Viscum album (assembly GCA_963277665.1). Lineage (NCBI taxonomy): Eukaryota > Viridiplantae > Streptophyta > Magnoliopsida > Santalales > Viscaceae > Viscum > Viscum album. The sequence goes on along the minus strand of OY728163.1, from coordinate 511,659,209 downwards.
CTCCCAGCTACGACCAAAGTCAAGGACACATGCGCGGAGCATGTCCTCGAGAGTCTGAATGGTCCTCTCCGTCTGACCATCCTTCTGAGGGTGAAAGGCTATGCTCAGACGTAGCTGCGTCCCGAACGCCTCCTACAATCCCTTCCAAAGCTGGGAAGTAAAGAGAGCATCTTGATCGGAGATGATAGATGATGGCACACCGTGAAGCCGAACAATCTCCTGAACGTAAAGACGTTTCAAGCTCTCCACTGAGCCCTGCTCTCTGATGGGTAAGAAGTGAGCCTACTTGGTGAGTTGGTCAACAATCACCCAAATGGAGTCATGAACTCTGGAAGTACATGGAATTCCAGTCATGAAGTCCATAGATATGTCGTCCCACTTCCACTCTGGAAACTCCAAGGGTTGTACCAAGCCTGCTGGTACCTGGTGCTCAGCCTTCACCTGCTGGAAGGTGAGGCATCGAGAAATGAACTCTGCCCCAACCTTCTTCATGCCTGGACACCAGTGTTGTCGTCTGAGATCCTGGTACATCTTCGCCACTCCAGGATGTACCGCCAAAGGAGAAGTTTGAAACTCTCTCAGAACCTCCTCCCGTAAAGCGATTGGTACCATGGGACGTCCTCTGAAAAGGATATCATGCTCTGCTCCAAAGGAGAAACCATCAGGTTCCTGTCCTGAGGATATCTGAGCATGCCGCGTCTCACAGTCGGTGTCCCCACGTTGTGCCTCTCTGACTCATTGTAGTAGTGGAGGAGTGACTATGAGAGATTGAAGGAAGGCTGCTCCATCTCTATCCATGAAGGATATTTTCAAAGCGGCTAGCTTCTCTGTCGCCTCCTCAAGTAGCTGAATGCCTGTCCTTCTGCTGAGGGAATCGGCTACTACGTTCCCCTTCCCAGGAGTATAGACTATCTCAAAGTCATAGTCCTGGAGGAACTCGAGCCATCGCCGCTATCTCAGGTTCAGGTCCTTCTGAGAGAAGATGTACCTGAGACTCTGATGGTCAGAAAAGACTGTAAAGCGCTCGCCCATCAGGTAGTGTCGCCATGTCTTCAGAGCGAAGACCACTGCTGCTAACTCCAGGTCATGGGTAGCGTAGTTCTGCTCATGCGGCCTCAACTGATGTGATCCATAGGCGATCACTGCCTTCTCCTGTATCAGGACACATCCGAGTCTGGTCCCTGATACATCGCAATAGACTACGTACCCTACTCCCTCCTCAGGTAACCTCAAGATAGGTGCACTGGTCAATCTCTATCTCAGCTCCTGGAAGCTCTGCTGACATCTGTCTGACCACACGAAGAGTTTCCCCTTCTTCGTCAAATATGAGAGTGGTGCCGCAACTCTAGAGAAGTCTGGCACGAATCTCCGGTAGTATCCAGCTAGTCCCAAGAAACTCCGAACCTCTGTCACGCTCCTGGGTGGCTCCCAAGCTAACACTGCCTCGATCTTCGCAGGATCCACTGCAACTCCCGCCTCAGAGATAATGTGTCCCAAGAAGTAGACCTCACGTATCCAGAACTGGCACTTCGAGAGCTTACCATAAAGCTGGTGCTCTCGGAGTGTGTCTAGTACAACCCGTAAGTGGTAGGCATGCTCCTCCTCAGTCGTCGAGTAAATCAAAATGTTGTCGATGAAGACCACGACAAATCGATCGAGGTATGGCTGAAAGATCCTGTTAATGAGGGCCATGAACACTGCTGGAGAATTGGTTACGCTGAAGGGAATAACCAAGTACTAATAGTGGCCATACATACACCTGAAGGCCGTCTTCTGCACGTCCTCATCTTGAACTCTGAGCTGGTGATAGCCTGACCTGAGGTCTATCTTCGAGAACCACCGTGATCCCTTGAGCTGGTCGAAGAGGTCATCAATCCTCGGTAGCGGATACTTGTTCCTCACTGTCACCTGTTTCAGGCGATGATAATCGACATAAAGTCGCAAGCTCCCGTTCGCCTTCTTGGCGAACAATATCGTGGAAGCCCAGGGTGAAACACTGGGTCGGATGAACCCCTTGCCCTGCAAGTCCTCCAACTATACCCGTAGCTCTCGAAGCTCGGCGGGGGCCATCCGATATGCTGGAGTCAATATCGGGGCTGTCCCAGGGTACAAGTTAATATAAAATTCTACCTCTCTGTGAGGAGGTAACCCTGGAACGTCGTCGGGAAAAACTTCCTCAAACTGATCCACCACTACAGGAAAACCAGGACTTCGCACGTCAACTGCTCCTAGGATGAGGCTAGCCAATTGATGAGTTATGGGCTATCCTCTCCTCCGTGGAAGTCCATCCTGTGCTGCAAAGGATCCCTTCTCACCGGTGAAGGTGAACCTGCTCCCGTCGGTGCGTACACATCGCACCTTGCGCCTAAAACAGTCAATCTGTGCATAGACCGTAGATAACCAATCCATTCCCAAGATGACGTCGTAAGGCCTCGACGCTACTACAAGAAGATCCCAACCGAAGCTCTCGCCTCCTAGAGTAAGATCACACTGCCGGCACTAGTGCGTAATCGTCAAGTCTTCTCTCGTAGGAGTCTCTAGCCGTAAGGATCGAGCCAATGGCTCTGTCGGAATCTCCGAGCTCTGAACATGGGCAGCGTCTATGAAAGAGTGACTCACTCCTGTGTCTATAAGTACTGCAGCAAGGGTGGAATAGACACAGATAGTACCTCAAATCATCTCCGGAGTGTCGTGGTCGTAGGCCTCTGCTGCCTAGATCTATGCCTGTCTCTGCCCGCCAGCTCCCTATGGTCGGGGTGGACCTCCTGGTGGTGGTGGTGGTAGAGCCTCAAAGCGTCACCCACCACCTTCTCCTCGGCCATCTCCTCTGCCTCATCCGCCTCCTCCCTGCGGACCGCCACGGTCGACCCTCTGCCTCTGCCTCGGTGGTCCCTCAACCGTCTTCTGCTCCTCGGCATGGTGGGTCGGGCAGTCACGAGCCATGTGGCCCTGCCCGCCGCACGAGTAACACTGTCTGCCTCTCGAAAGACTGGCTCTGCGCTGTGTGCCCCGCACTTCTGAGCCAGTGTCCTGAGGTCGTCTGCCTGAGGGTCTGGTCTGCCTAGACCCCTGATTCATCCGTCGACTGCCTGCTGCAGAAGACTCTGCTACGTGTCGCCCCGCGGTGGGTCTTAGTGCTGGTGTAGACTCAGCAAGAAAGCTCTCGATCAAAAGGGTCCGCTCCAGTACTCCTGTCAGAGTCGGAATGCTGAGGGAGATCAGTGATGCCCTAATCTCGTGTCTCAATCCCTGCTCAAAGGTCTGGGCCTGGAATAATGGGTCACGTACCATGTCGGTCGAGTAGCGCGAGAGATCGGTAAATCTGGCCGAGTACTGGGTGACCGTCATGCTGCCCTGCCGCAGCTAAAGAAGATCTTGAATGCGCACCGCACGGAGGGTGGCTGGGACAAACTCTGAGCGGAAGAGGCTCTCAAAGTCTGTCCAGAGTAGAGATGCCTCATCGTGCACCTGGAGCATCAAGCTCCACCATCGTCCCGCTGCTGTGTGCAGTAGGCTCGCAGTGAGGATCACCATGAGGTCTGCTGGTGTCCTCACTAGCCTGAAAACTCGTACGACTACCTCCAGCCAGTCCTCAGCTGCCTGGGGGTCCGTCTCCCCACGGAACCTGGGTGGTCGCTAGCGCTGGAACTCATGCAGTGTGCTGAGGCGACGTGCATCGTCAGCGGCTGGTGTTGGAAGTATCGGTGGCTCGACGGGTAGAGCTACTGTCGGTACCACTACTGACAAAGGGCCCTGCACCGAGGCCTCGTCGCTCGGTGGGTTGTCGTCACGCTCAACTCTCGGAACCCTAGCTGGCTGCTGTGGTGGGGCCATCCTGAAAAGGAAACAGGTGTTCCACGGTTAGAACCGTATACCTGGGGAGCTGATACAAAGTAATCACAAAGAAAACTTGAATCACACAGGCAATCAATGTTTTCGTGCATTAAGTCAGAAATCAGAAGTCAGGGTCCTGGTTTACGGATACGTCGGCCGCCGCACCAACACTGGACTCCCTGGACTGATAACCACACTCAATACGCTAAACACTATTGATTCACATAGAAAATATCAGAGTTTGTGGTAGAACCGAACTCCTCTGATATCAATTTGTCATGACCTGTCATCGGGGCCCGTGCGGTGACTACCCCAAGCCCGCCTTCCATATGCCAGGGGCTGGCGACTAGCACCAAGGCGTAAATCCCGGTAAAAAGGGAAGGCATTGCCTTTGTAAAGTAAACAAGCACCACAGAGTAAGCAAGCGGAAAAGTAAACACTAAGTAAAAACAGAGTACAACTGTAAGTGCGGAAAAGTAAGTGGGCTAGTATACAAACCCAAACTTAAAGTAAATTACAACTCGAAAGGGAAAACAACAACTGAAAAGTAAAAACTGCTATGCCGAGCTATCCACTGGAAATCCCACCTGAAGGGTGGGTACAGATAGCTCCACTGCTCCTCGGGTCCCGCCGTCCGCTCCGAGCACGTCCCGCCCAGTAGTCCACCTCCAGGTACCGTCCTGCTCTGCAAGCCTCAACCACGATCAACGTTGTCCGTCGTCTGTAACCAACACAACGTAGTGCGAGCATAGCCCATGTAGGGGTGAGTATAAGCTACTCAGTAGGGACCCCCGAGACCCCCGAAGGTCTCCCAAAATCCACAAAGGATAAACCACAAAGGAAAGATACAATCACGAAGTAACAACCGACACTGCTTAGATATATGCCCATACATATACCTAAGTCATCAATTCCAATACGCTCCAACCTACGAGCCCAAGTACAACCCAGTCCACACAGGAAAGTATACGTATTCCACACAGGAAAGCAAAACGTAATCCACATAGGATAGCACAACACAATCCACACAGGAAGCAAACAGGATTCAGCTCACACAGGTATACTTCTTCGAAGACGATAGAGATGGTCACTGATCCATCTAAGTTATCGGACCCACAAAGGATCGATAGGTACTAACCCCCGCAAAGACCCACACAAGATCGGTAGGAAACTAACCCCCGCAAAGACCCACACAGGATCGGACCCACACAGGATCTGTAGGCGCTGGATCACACAGAACCGCTGAGCACTGACCCACACAGGATCGGAACCACACATGATCGGTAGCACTGATCCACATAGGATCGCTGAGTGCTGTAGTCGTCGTCGTCGAATCCACTGAGGATCTCTGCACAGTCGTCGTCGCAGTCACAGTAGCAGTCGCAGCCAGCTCTAGGGTTCCCGCACACAGCAAGCTCGTTCGGGAGGGTCCGCTCCACGAGCCGAGAGGCTGATACATCAACTGACACATAGTCCAGAGTTGATGTATTCAAAAGTTCTGTATCGTCAACAGGAACTCAACGTTGCAGACGGCGCGTCAATCGGACGCCCGGTCTAAGAGTTATTGGTTTTTTCATCCCAGGGGCCCGGTTGGTTTTTAAGGCAAAACCAACCCGTTCGTACTCCACTTGCATCCAAACCTCGGGCAGAGTATACCAAAAGACCCGTCTCACTTAGAATAAAATAACAAAGTCGACGGCACGTCAATCGGACGTCCGTAACTCAAGATATGAGCGTTTCCACTGCAAGGGCCCGGTTGGTTTCGTGTACGAACCAACCCGGCCGAACTCAAAGTATCCCGAAACCTTGAGTGCGATATGTCGAAACGACCGTCTCGTTCTAAGGATCGTGTCGCCGCTGACGGCGCGTCGATCAGAGGTCTGTACCCCGAGTTATGGGCAATTGAACCCAATGAGTCCGAAAACGAGGGTTTCGGGCCCGGACCGACCCGGCCCGAGACCCCCCGGTCGGCCCGAACTGGGTCGACCCACCCTGGTACGGGTCGGCCCGGCCCGGCCTGGCAGACTGGCCAGGCGCCGGTTCGGCTGGGCACAGCGCGCCCAGCGCGCTGCCAGCTCGGCCTTCGATCGTGCTGTTGGAAAAAGGGGGGGCGCCTGCCCCCCTTGAGTAACCCCCCCCCCCATTTATGGGGGGGCGTTTGAAGCTGGTCGGGGGAATTTAATTCCCCTGGCTCCTCCCCTTTCCGGCCGGCCTGACCTGGCCGGCCGGCTCCTTCTCAACGGGACCGGCGGTGGCCGGTCCCCTTCCAGTTCCGACACTGGCGGCACGGTCCGACCACTGGTCACCTTGCTCCGCTGCGGCCCTTGTCGCCCGGCGCGGTGCGACGGCACCGCGCCCCTCCGCCGCAGCCCCGCTCCGGTCCCAGCGCCTTCGATTTTCTTCGACGCGGCGCGACGGCGTTGCGTTCTTAAACTTCTTTCCACGGCGCGGCGCGACGGCGTCGCGCATTTCCTTCCGCATGAATCTGTGTAGTGCGACGGCACAACATTATCCTGTACCAACCACAAGGAACCAACATGGAAAATAAGGAGGAGGGTCATCCGTGTTTGTGCTGTCCGACCCCCTCACGTTATTTGATAACAAATGGTTTAAATCCACAAAGTTCGTCAAGTTGGTATTCACGAACAAATAAAATAAATAAAACCCCTACCTCGGTTCAGGAACGGTGCACGTCAATCGAACCGCGGAAGATGAGCGTCGCGGAGGTCGGGAGTCACGGAAAACGAACATCGATTCCATTTTCATCGAGGTGCGTACGAAGAGGAAACGTCGTTGGAAGAAGACGTCGCATTCTTCGGCGGAGGTGTTCTTCATTGAAGAATAGTGTTCTTCGCGTTCTTCGTCGAGGTTGAAGAAGAAGAAGACTCCACGCTTCCCAATCCTCTCAAGGTTGCAAAATTCTAACAATAATAAAATAAGACCAAGTCTTATTTTATTAACACAACCTAACCATTTGAATTTCAAGAGTTTGAAATTAAGAAACTCACTTAATTAATTATAACAAGTTGTCAAAAATTAATGAAAGTGAGTTAATGGGGAGTTAGGAATGTGAGGGGTTAAGAGGGGTTAGGGAGTTAGGGAAATTGAAAATGTGGGGGGTTTATGTGGGCCCCACCCTTTTAATTATCCACACATGGGAAGTTGGGTGGATGTGGACCCCACCACCAACTTCCCATGGGAGAAATTAACCACCTTGAAAAAGAAATAAAATTGATTCAACAATTTTATTTACTTTTTAATTAAACCCCATTAATTAACTTCTTCTCCCACACAAACGCAACTACGGTAAAGGTTCCCTTAAGCGATTACTGGCGTTGCGAGTTCATCGGTGCCATCAGATTTCAATTCCGAGCACCGGTTCAAAAGATAGGAAATCCCGCTCGTTCGTTCACTGAATGTACCCGAGCCAAACTTCGGAAATTGATTCCGGGCACTCCGGGCCTCGGAATCAAGTGCCGTCAGAAACCGCCTTCTTGTAAAATTCCAAAGAAAATTAAGAAAAAAATTCCCTTGAATTTTACGGGTCTTCACAAAGGATAACTATATCTTCCTCTATTACACTCAATAATTTCAAGAAGGTTCCATGTTTAGGGATAACATGCCTCTTTTTGCGGATCACTCTCTATTCTTCTCCTCTATGCATTGCTTCTGTGAAGGTATCAGTTTGTAGACTTATAGTTCTCTTCTCTATTTAAGTTCATGAAGTTCTATTACAGAATAGTGCTTGATATTTGTATCAAAAAATCCTATATGTGGATGATTAGGTTAATTCCAATATGGCACTAAATTCTCATTATAGATATAAATAAATCTTGAAAGTAGACTAGAGTCATTGATCTTAAATTTGAATTCATACAGAAGAAAACCATTATTCCATATAATAATTCCAAAAATGAAATTATTCCTTAATATATTCAATATTATTCACATCAATTGGCTAGAGGTATAAATGATATGTATTGAAATTACTCTTAATTTAGTATACCAGATTCTTCAAGGATATTTCACAACTTTGGATCTTCCCAAATATGCATATAGAAATATTCCACTTTCAAATTTGATCTTTAATATAAATCCATACCCCAACACTATACTTATTAAATTAAGATCTTAAATAAAATCATTATCATTTTCCTCCTCCTTATCCTATATAAGAACACACATTTCCCACTCTATTTATTATTCTTTTTCAACATTTCCCTATATCTATATTTTTAATTTTTCACAAAATATCCCTATATATCTAGAGAATAATTTGAATTTTAAATTTTAAATTCATACTATACTTAAATTATAATTTTTCCCACTTAAAATTCAGACTTTGTATCTTTTTCAATTAATACCTACCAATTAGATTCAAAAAGGTAGTCGAAGGGTTTTAGAATAACTACTAAAGTCACCAGAATAATCCACATCAGCACTACTATTTAAACTACCTTGATTTAATAATTTATGGTGTGACGCCATGTTCTATGGTGTAGCCCATTGGTTTACAGTAGTTATTCTCAAACTTCTTGAAGACTTGTTTCATAGAACATGTATTTCATAGTGATTTTCTAGAACCGTGAAATCTTATTTGAACTTTCTTTACGGCATAGAATATTCCCTTACAGTACAAAAATCCTTTCACTTGGCTAGTTTTTGGCATATAGGCCCTCCATAGTGTTACTCCTTATAAACACACAAGATCATAATATACTAATATTTTCTTAAATATGTTAAATACAGACCCTATATTTTGTAATAGGATTCCACAACATGGATTGATGTAGGATATTCATGTTATGGCATAACTATAAAATGTGGTGTGAGTGTCACTAGATTTCCAATGTAACTATAATTCTCCTATATATCCTTCAATCTATAAAATAAATACCCTCCAAAATTTCATATCAATCTATGGTGTAGATATATGTATGAAATTCATACTATGATATATCCTTTTGATCTCTTGTGTAGAACCACTCTGTTACCTCCAAATTGATATTCAATCACTTTTAAACTTCTAGAATGATCTCCAATGAACATCACATATCATGATCCAATATTTAACCTAAAAATATGGATAATTCTGGAAAATATTAACATTAATAACATCATAATATTCAAAAAATTACCATGATCTATCATCATCATATCTTCAATGGATTTAAAGTTAATTATTTACTATATGTACTTCTATAAAATAATTTTCTTCATCATGATACTTTATTCAAACCTCTTCAACTTATTAAACTATCTTTTAAGGGATAATTATATTTATAAATCAATCCTTCACATAATAATTCATACCATTTCCCACATTTATTTCATGTAATGAAGAATATTAATGTATTTATAATGAATCCATAGAAATCTTCCAAGCATGAAATCCAATTCTTTTTCACTAATATATCTCTTTCATTTTTTAATAAATCCATAAAAAACAACATGAAGCTTCTCTACCTCAAATAAAAATTATTATATTAAACATATAAAATTAATATTGTTAAAAAGAAACACATCCTTATGGTTACAACACAAACCAAGGATCAAACCCACTCTATCTTGAGAAAACCTAAAAGTTACCAAAATAATCATTATTCTAAATAAGGAATTTCCACCAAAACAACATTAATACCATTTACTAATTAATTTTTATGAGTATGTAAGAAATAATTACAATAAAACCTTTTCTAAAAATGATTTTTTTTTTCAAATAATCATTTATCTACAAAAAATACATCATTTTCCAACCTTTCCACAATCTCAAAAATCTGATTGAAAAATCCCAGCACCAATTTCAAACTATTTGAAATTTACTATTTTTGAAATAATGCCATTACAAAAACATTTTATGTTTTAATAAAACCACCCCATAGGTGTCAAAAAAACCTCCCACTTTAAAACCATAAATAGCCATCTCAAATACACCTATTAAATTAATGCACTCCCAAAAAACCCATTTTCTAAAACATGTTTAGACCAAAAGAAACTCATAACATGGGCCACACCAAAATCATTTAATATGAACATACATTTCCAAAATATAAACTACCATTATAAATTTTTCAAATCGATTATAAAACACATTTAACCATTCAAAAAAAACATTTTGGGCCAAAAAACGCTTTCTCTAAACATTAACATGTTTTTATGACTATTTTGATAGATAATCTAAACACGTATCAAATGGAAAAGCCTCATTTTTTCCCAATAATAGATAAATGGTCCAAAATATTAAAAATTAAATTTTTATTCTTAAAAAACCACACATTACATAAATTCTGTAAAACAGTCATGAATAAAAAAATTTATATAAAAACATTTATTTTACATTTGGAAAGTAAAATAAACCATCTATAATCCATGAAGGTTATGTTTTATCACCCCAAAAATATCAATCAAAATACAAACTTACTAGAAACCCCCTTTTTTATTCTATTTTGAAAATCGAATTTATCAAAAAAAACTCTTTATCACTAAATTTCCAATTTTTCAATCAAGGAGAAATTAAAACTAAAAATAGAACTTTCCAAAATATAATTTTATTAAAACTTTATTTAACTTCTTTAAAAATAAATAATTCTTTTACACATAAGAACAGGTATACACATCCCATTAAGTAGACCATCAATATTAAAACAATTAGGTCTTCACAAAATGAATCATTTAGCCTTAGTATTGGTCCCACACAAGGAATATACCCTGAGAGGGGGATGAATTAGAGTATAATAATTTTGAATAACACTTCCCAAAAATATTATTTCATTATTAGAAATAATTTTCTCTCCCTAAAAATTAATATATAATCAATAAAGCATAAAATATAGACACAAGTGATTTTACTTGGTTTAATAGAATTAGGATATGTCAATAACACCCCAAGAATTTACAATATTTTCATTTTAGAATAATTTTTTATTATTTTTTAGATTTCTTTATATGCGATTTAATTTTATGCTTATGTTACACACAACACTGAGTTAGATTTTGTTACACATAAGACTGAGTTTTACCGCCTTTTAATGGTGTAACTAATTTAAAAATAAATGTTCACACTTTTATAAATTTTATTTTCCAAAATAAACTTCATTTTTGAATGAATAATTTCACAAATATCTTATGGTGAGATTTTTTTTAGTTTTCGTAGAATTTTCATTTTTTGTTTAATAATAAAAAATACTGCATTTTAGTTAAAAACTATTTTTTCGTTTAAATACTTAATAATGATAAATTTTATTTTCAATTGGTTTTAAAGTCACAATAAATCAATTATACATATATTAACCCAATTTAGGTCATTTTAATCATTTTTATATTGAATTTATATATAAAAACATAATGAAATCTTGAACATTTTCACATTAAAACCCCATTTTCTCTCCAAGTTTGTGTGATTATATTTAAATTTAATTTTTCCACTTCTGTAAAATGAATTTTGAAAAACGGATATACATGGTTGTAATCATTATAATATTTATATTCTAATAATATCATCTTAATTTTGGACCAAAAAGATTATTGAAAGTTATTAAAATTAATTATAGTGATTAAGGTAAAATTATGCTTAACGAGGGACTAAACCTTAAACTTAAGGGCTAAAATTACCTAGAAACTTATCCAAAATCCATTGGATGCCAATATTTTTACCATATCCTATATTGGTTATAATTACATAATTTAGTGGGATATTATTCCATGAAAGTGACCTATATAATATGTTAAGTAAAGAAAAAGACAAAAAAGGAACCTTCCTTGCCTTTAACATTTATAAAGATTTAGAGCATAGAAGAAGTCACATAGTTTTGGTTATAAAAACTATTTTGAAATATAAATGAGTTTTTTTATTATGGTAATTTAAATTTAATTTTTTGAGATGATATAATTTCATTTAATTCTTAAAAAATGCTAATGCATGGATTATTTAGTTAATAATTAAATATGATAAATGATGCTAAAAACATTAAAAAGTAAAGAAAATTTAATTAATTATTTTGTTCCATTATTTTTGTAGATGAATATATCATGTTAAATATATTTTAACTTAATATATTTAAACTCCAATAATGTTATGATACATTTAAATTTAAATTAAATAAATAATGTCAAATTTGACATTATTGTTATTTTACAATAAACACTATTTTATTAAATGATTTAAAATTAATAATAATCATATCTTATTACAAGTAATTTTAATTTTTAATTAATATAAAATATTTTCCATTCATGGAAATATTTTATAATTAACATATTGACCCATAGATAGTAAAATCGTTGTTAGCACGGTCCGGGTTAAAGTAGTGTTTTTTCACCTGACATGGTCTTGTTTTAAAATTAATTTCTAACACATATGATATTTTTATTTTTTAAATTATATATAATATTTAAATTTTATTGGGGATAAATTTTATAATAATTCTAATTTTAATTTATTCTTAATGGTTGAATTATATAGGTTAGAAAACTAGTTACTTAAATGAAAAACCAAAATGAGAAATATAAGGAAACTTAAATACTAAGGAACAAGATTATAAAAATGAAATTATTTTCATGTGTTTGATATTTATATCAACCATAATTTCACTCTTACTCTGTTGTTTCCATTTTTTAAGCACATGAGGTAAGGGAGACCTCCCAATAGTGTATACATTTTGGTATTTACAAGAATGTCACTCCCCCTCCACTATAAAAAGGAATTCACTATTCCACTTACTCACACTTCTTAAGCCACTTTGGATCATCCAAAATCTGAAAAAATAATATCCCAACATCCCTCCCATTAACCTAGATTCTTCACTTTAGGTATAAATACAACCAAGGAAGCCCTTTGGTGTAAACCAAAAGGAGTTATCTGAAAAAGAGGTAACATTCTTCAATGTGTATTTATGGGTTGTTTCTTTCTCAAACAATTAAATTATTATTATTACATAATTATATAATAAAATAAGTATCCTAAATATAATTAAATGTTTCTATGTTTATGTTTTGACCTAAATATACAAATATTTTCATCAAATGGGTAACGAACTTATCGTTTGTGTACGACGAACTACCGGCTCGCGAAACGATGTCGTTCATTTTTCCTTTAAAACCTTTCATGGTTGGTAATTATGATGGAAATATTGTTTCTATAAGATATATGTGATATTAATTATGTATTTATGCTTCTTTAGTTTTTATATAAAACATGCCTTTATGTGTTCCATTTGGTTTAAATACGATAACTTCGTTAGTGGATGTCTGGACTACCGCCTTCTCAAAACAATGTGATACATCCACACATTACATGGAATTTATTAAGGATGATTTTAATTAAAAATATGTGAAATAAATGAAATATATATGATATAAATTCCATAATTACCTTTTTTGAAATATAATATATCTTTTTCTTTATTACCCTTTTCACACACTAAAAAATTGATAACATCGTCTATGGATGTGTGAACTACCACCTCCTCGACACAATGTGATCCTTTTACACCACAAGAATTATATATATACGTATATATGATTAAATAAAAAAATTTATGATATAATTATCATTTATTAAAGATATAATGTTACTTACCTTGTTTCTATAACAATCATTGAAAATGGGAATGTTACCCATACATACATACGGCCTACTATCTCTATGATTGTAACATTGGTTCATTTTTCATAACCATATTTCTTGATTTGTTTTTAATGTATAATTTATTTATAAATATGATAATTATTTCTAGATTATTATTCTATATATATTTATATAATGACCTATTTGACCATAGTTGACCTACCAAAGTCGTTTTTAACACATGAACCAAATTTGGTCAAAACACCTGACATAAATTTAATTGTTTAAATAGTTGTATAAGACATTGTAATAAGTAAATTAAAAGTAATAATAAACTTTAAAATTTTCATAAATAAAGTAATAAATTAACATAAGTTTATTATTTATAAATATAAAGACACATGTCACAATTCGGACTCAAGGTAAGGGATTTCATCTTAATTTAATTTCATTGAGTCCTATTGTAATGTTATACACCTAGTTTCTTTCATATGGTGTATATACTACCCTTTGACATGTTATATCATGAATATCCTTATTCTCATAATATTCTAAGTTTCATTTAATGTTATACCTTCATTAAGAATTATTATTCAAATGTTTCAAATTGGAATGTTGCACTTTGGAATGTTTAAAGATTATTTTCCTTAAGAATATTTTAATAATATTTCAATGGTATTTCCATTCATCAATGTCAACAACCCTTATTATTACTTATCCTACACTAAGTAATTATTGATAAATCTATATTATTTATTCAATATATATACTTGATGATAAGTCACATTATTTATTAATTAAAATTATTATTTGACATATGAGGATTGATTTGGGCATGAAAGACAGAGGTTGGGGACCAGTTAATGTATTCCCCTTGATGAATCGGTAGTCTCATAAGATGATATTTGTTGGTGAAAATCCCTTAGAGTTTTTTTCAAATAGAATATATTGGTTTCTACCCACATACTTAAACCATCTTCTAAAAGGTCTTGATAGTAGTGATTCATGTTCCAGATACACGGCATCCAATAATTAATCATTTCCTTCATTTCAGTTATTATTATCAAGAGGATCTTAACTATGAAAAAGTATATGCATGCATTTAATTCTCATTTTATTGATTAATTGTAAATTTTTTCATTTATCTTTATTTCCATATTTATTATTCCTTATCCTATTATTTAAATGGAAATTGTGTTAAGTTATTTACCTTTCCATATGAGTTATTCTTATTTATTCAGGATAACTTATGATATACTTTATCTTTACTAAATATTTGAGCTCACACTTATTTTGTCTCCATTTCATATGGTATGATGATTAATTCTTGGAATGGGTTTCAAGAATGATTAGTATTTTATTTTTTTATGTATTATATTTTTATTATTCCCAATATAAAATGGTTTCCATATATGTAATTAGTTTTCCAAAACTACTAAATTGATTGGTCCTTAGGAATTTTATTTATTATAATCATGCTAATATAATAAATTAATGCAACATCTCAGAGGTTCTGGGGTCGGGGTGTTAAATTTGGTATTAAATAAATTTTAGAAACAACCTTGGAAACTATATTTTGAAAAATTAGATTATAGAACATACCCATAAGATAGAATTTAAGGATAAGTATACATGAACATCCCAAAGAAACTGTGTTTGTGATTATGAGATTAGTTATGCATAAATTTTTCAATTTATGTTATTTCACTAGTTTTTTTATTATACATGATAAGATCTAATAGAGTCTATTTAATCATTTAGAAATGGATCCTATAAGAAGGATTGTTAGCCTCACCAAAGTACATGATACAAAGAGTGAGAATGATCATTTCGTTTATGGTCTTAAGACAATCTTTCAAAGGGAACTATTCTCCCAAGAATTCTCATCATATGAGAAAATAGTATCATGTGAAAATGATATAGGGAAATAATTCTCTATGTATCATGGATTAAAAGGGAAGCATTAGAATAATAGGACAGTTGGTAAAAATATGGATAAAGTGAAGAAGGTAAAAGAAGTATTTTCCCATATGTAATAATTGTGGAAATAATCACCCTGGTAATTTCTTAAAAGGAATGGGAGTTTTCTACAAGTGTGGAAATAAAGTATTTCATTCTTTTGATTTAAAGGATAAGAAAAAATTTTCCAATGTATAATACTTGAACTACAAGGATATATAACACTACAAAAATCAATGTCTCAAGTATCAAAGGAATGTACCCCAAAAGAGGATAATGGATCATTGTCAAGATTTTTCTACAACCATAGGCAAAGATTAATGATTAATATGTCTGTATTTGGATTCAATAATTATTTCATTTTAGTATTTCATCAATGATGTACTATTTACAAGAATAATGGAATATATTTTAGGATTATATTGAAGTAAATTTTTGTTAAGGATTTGAGATCATATGTTGAATGGTACCAAGAAAAGTGATTCAGTGGAAAGTTAAACATTCTATAAAACATATGGTTAAGGGAAATATAAGCCTTAATATGTTCTTGATACTGAGATAATGATGTTTGAATAAAGACATGATTAATTTAGATAAAGTAAATTGGATAGTATCAACTACTTTGGAACTGATTAATGGTTTTTTAAAAAATTGGTTTATGCCATCATTGATGGAGTTTACAACACTTTTGGATTTAAGTAATATATATAATAACATGTTTCTTACTTAAGGAATAATGAATAATTCATGTTTCCAATAAGGTTTTATGGTAATTAAAGTTATTACCATTTTTCAATGGCATACATGACGAGGGTGTTCACATGTTTGGTATGTAATGATTAGAGAGCTAGTTCATGTTGTTTAGATTAATAATAAGTAAGTTTTGGAAATTCAAAACCTTATTTATAAATGTGTGGATTGTAAACATTTGTAAAATTTGACCATTTATGAAATGGTTTAAGTTGATACTTGAATGAATTTTTAGAGATTAATGTATTACTTCACTATATGAAGCATCTTGTTCTAAGAGATGAAGTGGAAATAGTTCAAGGAATAATCAAAGTAGAATATTATGTTTATAAAAACATGTATTTACTTATATTATTAAAGCGTGAAATAATTTCTCAACTCTAGGAAAAGGGTATTGAAACAAAAATTTCGTCCTATTATCATAATTTTTCATGATATCAATGAACTTTTATATAACTCTAGTTTATGACTTTGTGGTCATAAACTTTCAACTGAATATTTTCTCTATAAATTTAGTAGTTTTATTTTTTCTTCCATATCAATGTTTTCACTAATGTTATCTTATTTGAAAGCCTTTTTTAACTTCTCATTTAACTTTACCTATTATTAATAATATGTGTTATTAACCCTATTTATGATGTGGGTTTTACCAATACTAGTATTTTTAAATATCAAACCCCATATTACTGAGATCAGGTTTAAATTATGAGGACGTGATTTAATTAAGGTGGGGAGAATGTAACTCCCCAATACATTACAATATTTTTATTTTAGAATAATTTTTTTTCTATATTTCTTTATAAGAAACACCATGCTAAGATTACGCGGCACACAACACTGAGTTTGCTTGCGTTACATTAAATACTGAGTTTTACCACCTTTTAATCACATGCTTATTTTAAAAAACAATTTTGAAACTTTAAAAAATTTAATTTGTTAAAATAAACTTAATTTTTTAATGTATAATGTTAAAAATGTAATAGGGTTAATATTTGGTATTTTTCTAATAAGTTTCATTTTTTGATGAATAATGAAAAGTATTGCATTTTAGTTGAAAATTGCCTTTTCATTTAAACAATTATTAATGGTAAATTATATTTTAAATTGGGTTTAAAGCCACAATAGATCAATTAAACATCTATTAACCCAGTTTAAATAATTGGAATCATTTTTATATTGAATATAGATATAAAAACTTAATGAAATTTTGAACATTTTCACATTAAAAACCCGCTTTCTCACCATGTTTGTGAAATTTGCTTTAAATTTAATTTTTTACAATCCTCTGAATTGAATTTTGAAAATTTGATATAAATGTTTTTAATTAGTATAATATTTATATTATTATAATATAAAACTTAATTTTTTACCAATAATATTAGTGAAAGTGATTAAAATTAATTACAACAATTAAGGTAAAGTTAAGCTTAACAAGGGATGAAACCTTAAACTTAAGGGCCAAAATGACATATACACTCGCTCAAAATCCATTGGAGGAAAATATTTAGACCATATACCCTATTAGTTCTTATTTTATTAGTTATCGGGATATTATTCCATGAATGTGACCTATATAATAAGTTATGTGAGGAAAAATACAAAAAAGGAACCTTCTTTACTTTTAACATTTATAAAGCTTTAGAGTATGGAAGAATCTAAATGGTTTTAGTTATAAACGTTATTTTTAAAGCTAAATGGGTTTATTTTATCATGGTAATTTAAATTTTATTTTTAGAGATGATATAATTACATTAAACTCTTAACAAACTCTAACACATGGATTATTTAGTTAATAATTAAATAAGATAATTGATGATAAAATCATTAAAAGTAAAGAAAAATTAATGAATTATTCTGTTACATTATTTTTTTAGATTAATATATCATTTTAAATATATTTTCACTTAATATATTTTAATTAAGATAATTTTTTGATATTTTAAAATTAAAATTAAATAAATAATGTCAAAATTGATATTAATGTTATTTTACAATAAATGATATTTTATTAATTGATTTAAAATTTATAAGAATTATATATTATTCCAAGTGAATTTTAAGTATTAATAAATATAAAATATGGTCCATTCATGGACCAATTTATCTTTTATAACTAACATATTGACCCATAGATAGTAAAAACATTATTAGCATGGTCTGGGTTAAAGCGGTTGTTTTGCGCATTACATGCACTTATTTTAAAATTAATTTCCAAAACATATGTTATTTTTATTTTTTAAATTAGATATAATATTTTTAATTTAGTGGGTATAAATTTTCTAATAATTTTAACTTTAATTTAGTCTTAATGGTTGAATTTCATAGGTTAGAAAATTAGTTACTGAAATGAAAAACCAAAATGAAAAATATAAGGAAACATAAATACTAAGGAAAAAATTATAAAAATGAACTTAATTTTGTATGTTGGAGATTTTTATCGACCATAATTTCACTTAAATATATTATTTTTAAATTTTATAATCACATTAGGAAAGGGAGACCAACTAATAGTGTATACCTTCTGGTATTTACAAGAATACCCCTCCTCCACTATAAAAAGGCATTCACTCTTCCCCTTCCTCACACATATTAAGCCACTTTTTATCATCTAAAATCTACCCAAATAATCTCCCAACATCCCTAAAATCAACATATAATCCTACCATTGGGAATAAATCCCACCAAGGAAGCCCTTTGGTGCAAACTAAAATAAGTTATCTGAAAAAGAGGTAACATTATTCAATATGCATTTTATGTTTTATTTATTTCTCAAACATTTAAATTATTATTATTACATGAATATATAATAACATTAGTATCCTAAATATACTTAAATGTTGTTAAGTTAAGTTTTATGCATACACCTACACAAACTCCCATGGAATGGGTAACGAACTTATTGTTCATGTACGGTGAGCTACCACCTCATGAAACGATGTCGTTCATTTTTCCTTTACTACCTTTCATTGTTGTGAATTATTATGGACACATTATTTATATATGATATATATTATATTTATTATTTCTTTATGCTTATGTAATTTTTATATAACACATACCTTTATGCGTTCTATTTTGTGTAAATATGATAACATTGTTTTTGGATGTGTGGACTACTTCCTCCTCAAAGCAATGTAATATGTTCAAACATTACATGGAATATATTAAGGATGGTTTTAATTAAATATATGAAACATAAATGACATATATATTATATTAATGACATAATTAGCATTTTATAAATATAATATATCATTTTTATTACTCTTTTCACACACTAAAAAGGCGATAACATCGTTCGTGGATGTGTGGACTACCATATCCTTGACGCAATGTGATTCCTTCTATATCACAAGAATTATATATATAAGAATATATACTTAAATAAAATTTTATTTAAGATATAATGATCATTATAGAAAGATATAATTTTACATATTTTATTATCATAATGATCATTGAAAAATGGGAACGTTACTCGTGCGTACGTTTGGCCTACCGTCTCCATGATTATAACATTGGTTCATTTTTCAAAACCATATTTCATGATTAATTTTAAAAGAATAATTGATGCATAAATATGATAATTATTTCATGATTATTATTTTTTATATCTTTATATAATGAAACCTTTCACCATAGTTGACCTACCAATGTCGTTTTTAACACATGAACCGAATTTGGTCAAAACACCTAACGTAAACTTAACGGTTTAAGTAGTTGTATAAAACATTATAATAAGTAAAGTAAAAGTAATAATAAACTTGAAAATTTTTATGAAGTAATTAAATAATTAACATAAGTTTATTATTTAGGAATATAGACACATGTGACAAGTCATACTCAAGGTGAGGGATTCTGTCTCAATTTCATTTCATTGGGGAATATTGTAATGTTATAGACCTAATTTATTTTATATGGTGTATATACTACCATTTTACATATTATATCATGAATATCCTTATTCTCATGATATTCTAAGTTTTATTTAATTTTATCCCTTCATGGGGGTTATTATTAAAATGTTTCAAAGTGGTATTGGATACTTTGGAAAGTTTAAAGATTGTTTTCCTCAAGAATGTTTTAATTATATTTCAATGTTATTTCCATTAATCAAAGTTAAAAACCCTTTTTGTTAATTATCCTCCACTAAGAAATTATTGATAAATAAGTATAATTTATTCAACATGGATAGTTGGTGATAAGGCGTGTTTTTTATTAATTAAATCAATTATTTGATATATGAGGAATTTGTTGGACATGCAAGATACGGGTTGTGACCAGTTAATGTAAGACGCTCGACGCATCAGTAGTATCATGAGACAAAATCTGTTGGAGAAAACCCCTTCAAGTTTGTTTCAAAGAAGAATATATGGGTTTCTACCCACATTATTAAACCATATTGTGAAAGGTCATGATGGTAGTGGTTCATGTGCCAAATACATGACTTCTAATAACCAAGAATTGCCTTCATTTCAGTTATTATTATAAATATTATTTTCACTATGATAAAATCTATATACATATTTCATTCTAATTTTATTTATTAAATGGAATATTGTTTAGTTATCTACCCTTATTGATTATTACTTATCTAGTTGTTGACATGGAAATTCTATTTAGTTATTTACCTTTCAATATTGATTATTCTTATTGATTCCTGATATCTTCCACTATACTTTACCCTTACTAATAATTTTTTCTCACCCATATTTTGTTTCCTTTCACTAGGGTATAAAGATAAATTCTTGGAATGAGTTTCAAGGATGGTGATAATTTTATTTTTTTTATGTATTATGTTTTTATTAATCCCAATGTAAAATGGGTTCCATGTATGTAATATTGTTTTTCAAAACTACTAAACTAATCGATCCTTCAGGATTTGATTCCTTGTAATCATGTCAATGTAATAAATTAATGCACCAGCTCAGGACTTCTGGGGTCAATACATTACAATTTATAAAGATCATACACTTGATTATGTACCAGTGTAAAAAAACTCTTGATTGTCCATATAAATTCATATAAGACTCATTATACCTCTATGTTTTCAACCCTTAAAATGATTTGTGGTCTCACTACACTCTTCACTCAAAAAGAATGCATTGCTCTTCCAAGTGAACTTCCTGATATTCTATGAACCAAGAATAAAATAGTTACACCAAGTTTATTATATAAATATGAACCATCTTCATCCACATGATGAACTCCACAAGTTTCTATTAAAACCCTCCTAGAATGCTCATTGATCTCTCTTTCAAGCACTCTCTAGAATTCCTCTCTCATGATCACAGTTATATCACTTTTATTCTTATCCTTTTTTAAGAATATATTTCTCTAACCTATCAAGAGAATCTCAAAGTCACCCTTGATTAAAGCCTTAAAATCTCCTTCAGTTTCATGGTAAAATTCATCCATTCATACCTTACAATTTTAAGACACAATATCTAATTTTGAATCTCCAATCACACCTTAATATATAAAAATTTTGAATTAAATATATAAATTATAACCTACACCATTATAGTATAGTAGGATTCATCAGGGTATGATAAATTTCATATCAGCCAACAACTTCTATAAGCCACAAATCTCTCTGTTTTGAATCTTATTTTCCCCATAAACTTTTCTATTTTTAAATTCAAAACTCTTCTTATTTGAACACCTCTATAACATGATGACACAATGACCAAATCATAATAGTCTCTAAATTGAAACATATTTCCATATTGAATTCTCCATGATATATTTCCCATTCCTAAATCATTCTAAAAAATGAATCTCTAAAATGGATTCAATTATAACATGTCTATTATCTAGACTTATAATTTTTCTTCTCCATACATGAAGACCACAGCTTATAAAACACTCATTTCAGTCCTCCTTAAATAATATAGGGATTTCTCAAACCAAAAAAATCATCTTCCATGGAATAAGATCATCTAGATTCACTATTTATAGAACTAAATTAATAACCATGGAGACTAATACCAATAATATAGTAATTTCCATTATTATTAGTTTCTACCATGGAATAAATATATATGCACCACAAAATAAATGTGAACATAATTCCAAACTCTAACCAACCATTCTCCAATATTCATTTAAGAATTTTTATACTCAAATTGATGAATATTTATTGATATTATGAGTATTTTAGATGATTTCATGGTATATTTATTAACAGAACTAACCTAAAAATACATATATGGATTTTTACTAACAATATATCTCTTTGGGTTTGTTAATGAAACCCTGGTTCCAAAAACATCATCCTCTAACTATCATCAACATACTCAAGATAGAATAATAATTTAATTTCTTATCATTCACTCTAACCACTCATGATTCATGATTGGTGTGAGAAATAAGATAAAAATTAAAATACCACCAATGATAAACTTAAATGATCTTCACACTTTGACATTACTAGTCAATAACTAATCCATAATTTTTTTAAATATCACCTGTTAACCATAAACCAATCTTCATTTACTGCCAAATCCATATTATTTTAAATCATGAACTCTTCATTAACTCTATATTCAAAGAAAATCCACTCCCCTTTTACATTTTTTATCTTTATGGTAAATATTCCACTTTTAATAATATTTAATACTTATCCCCCATTATAAATGAACCCAAATATCACTTCCTTGAATGGTTCAAAAAAAAGAAATAATAACACAACCAATCAAACCTTGAGAGATATCATACCTTAGGGGAGTGGGGTTAACCTCTCCAATCCTTTAAGTTAATAGAGATAGTTGAACTAAAAACCCCAACTGATATTTCTCAAAGAATTCTTTAGATAATACCTTCATCATAATGTTCACAGTTTTTCTCTGTATACACACATAATTCATTAACACAAAACCATGCTCAAATTTCTACTTAATAAAGTGATTTTTTATCTTTATATTCTTTTTACTTGAATGATGGACAATATTTTTAATATGATCAATAGTGATTGAGTTATCATACTTAATCTCAATATAATATTTCACTTCAATTCCAATATCTTTAATTTGTTACTTCCTCTATAAAAGTTTCATGAAATCATGGGTGGTTATGATATTTTCAACTTTTATGGTGCTTAATAAGATGACTTTTTTTTATTATTGAGGAAATAAATACAAAAAATATTCAAGATAAAATGAATTGTTTGATATTTAATTCCTATCATCTAGTACACTAGCACAATTTGTATCCATATATTCAAATAAATCCAACTTTTATGTTTCACTCGTGTCTAGAAAATTATAAAAAACAATTATGGGTCTTATCATTTTTAAGTACAATAGGCTCCTAATTATTTTCAAGTACTCCATAATATAAACCTCTTTTCCACTATCATCTCTTGAAAACTTCATCTTGGTAGAAATAGGTATTTTCACTACTTTTGAATACTCTATTAAAAATCTTTTCAAAACCTCCTTAGTAGATTTGGATTGATAAATAAAAGTTGCATGCCTTCCTTTAATCACTTGTAAATCAAGGAAAATTTCAATTAACCAATCATTAATATTTCGACCTTACTCCCTATGGATTCAAAAAAAATCTTACATTACACTTTATTTGATCCTCCAAATATTATATCATCAATATAAACAAGAATCACCATCCTTTTATCATTCTATTTTTTAACATAGAGATTATGATCAACCCTTACATGTTAGAATACAATCTTTTTCAAGTATTTATCAAGCCTAGAATACCATTATATTGATTATTTCTTCAAACTATAAAGTTACTTCTTCAATAGGAACACCTTATTCTCATCCTCATAGATAAAAATTCATTTTATTTATTCAATATATACTTCCACCTTGATAAATGCCTTAAAGAATATAGATTTTACATCTATTTGTAAAATCTTGAGTTCCCTTTAAATTATTATGGATAAGAATAATCAAATCATTTATAGATCATCCATGAGATAAAATTCCTCATCCAAATCAATCCCTTCAATTTACATAATATATTCATTGTTTTTAATGACTTTTCCTTACTCATTTATCATGTTATAAAAAACCTCATTTGGTTCTGATAATATTATTGTCCTCTAACCTCAAAAAAATCTCCCAAGTTGGATTCATCTCAATTTGTTCAATATCTTCTTTCATCACCTAAATCCAACACTCTTCTCTAGAAACCACAAAGAAATATTCGTCTCTACTTTTATCAGAGTTATGTTTATTATAGAGACTTCATTCTCCTTATTTTAACTAGAGCTATCAGGTCACTAATAATGATTCTCTCACCAATTTCATCCCTTCTTCTTCAATTTAATATAATTGAAGAACTTTTTCTCCTAATTTATATTATCTTCATCTAAATCAAAACCATCACCTTATGATTCCTCAATGTTTCTCAAATAATTAATTATTTCCTCTAAAATTTTATCACTACTTTTCAAAAAAAATATGATCATTATCGACAATAATGACATCTTGGATTTTGATAATTTTTCCACGCCATTTATAAAAAAAATTGTACACATTTATCTTTTAAAGTTGGATAATAAATTTTCTTTCATCTCTATAAGATTAATACTTGTGTGGTTTTTCTTCTAATTGAGAATAAAATACCTACTTATAAAGACTCTAAGTACTTAAATATATGATTTTTTATGTACCACATCTCTTATGGAGTTTTTTCACTCATACACAACAAACCTCTATTATGGATATAGAACAATGTCAAGAATACTTACTTTTAAAACTTATTTGGTATGTTTTTTTAAATAACATCATTCAAATCATGTTGTTTATTATTTGGTTCCTCCTCTAAACTATAATATGTTCTTAAAGATTCCTCACCACTGATACTTAATTCTTTATCCAATACTTTTAAATATATTCCTCCACCTATTTATTTGTAAAAATTATGTCATTATCAGTATAAAATTTTATAATTTGTAGTGCAAGCATCTTCTCTGCCAATATGTGATAATGTTTTATAAAATTGAACAATTCATACTTATGAGTGATCAATATAAATCATTTCATCATATTATAATCATTAATGAATATGATCGTGTGTAAGCTTATGAATATGATGTGATCCATCATGTTTTACCAACACCTACAAGTATTTTTGGATCAAGTGGACAAATCATTTATGGCCTAATCTATTTTATCTTCCTTAGATGAGAAGCACACATATCCTATTCCATTAATAATATAAGGATTCCCTTTCATGTGTTTTACCTACATTACAATTAAAAATATCCTTTCCCTTTATGATGAATGTTTTCTTGGTAAAATTTAATGCATTTATAAATTCATACAATTGACTAACACTGAGTAGATTATGACCAACACCATTAATAACCAAGAAATTTGTTTTTATCATGTATTTTCCATAAATATTACCCTTCCTAGAGACAATGATATTCAATCCCTCATCATTTACAAACCAAAATATGCCTTCCATATTTTATTTAATCCTTATGAAAAGATATTTATATCTTATTATATGGGAAGTGAATTTTCTATTAAGAATCCAAACACTAGTTAAATCTATTTCTTTCAAATAAATCTTTGTAACTAAAACCTTTTAAAACTCTTTACTTACCGAACCAATCTTATTTATTCGTCTAACATCTCATTACATGCTTTTAGGTAATTCCTTTATCTTTACTTGTTTTACTCTTTAATTAGGTGTGTCTTGGGACTCTTAAGTATAGAGATACTTTTTTGGGGAAAATAACCTAAATTTTATGGATGTATATTTGTTTGAATTAATAGAGTCTGGGTATAAACATGCAATGGTTGTGTAGGGTTCTCCCCAAGTTTGGATAACATTTGAGGTGGTTTGGGATTTTTTGTAACAATCTGATGTTTACATTGTCTTCTAGGAATTTAAATGATGTGTAAAGGGAGTAAACAATATGTATATTCACCAGTCTCATGTCATGATTTGATTATACAATGTGAAAGATTACATGTTGTGTAAATATTACATGTCTTGTAAGGTTAAAAAGTGGGTTTTTAATAAAAAGGAGATGGGTTTTTTAGAATATTTAGACCTTGTGGATTACAAAAAGTGTAAATGGATTACATGAAGTGTAATCATAGTGATTTTTGGATTTAGGGTGTTTCATGGATGATTATTATTTCATTAATCCGCAGCCCTCTCCCCTCTCAACCTAGATCTCTTCTCTGGAAATTTTGGGAACATCCATTTATTCTGGATTGATTCATTCGGTATTGGATCATCATGGTTATGCATGGTGTAGCTCCAGGTGAGTAATCCTTTCTACTTCCTCATTTCCTTTGATTGTGTTAGTGTCATTACGTTTCATTATTGTATCTGTTGACCCATGGTGATGATTCTATTGTTTCCTTTCTAGATTAGTTGTGTGATCATGTTTCGATGGATGATCCTTTATTGGTTGTGCTGTGGCGGGTGTGAATTATTGATTTATATTGTGATATATCTTTTTCTATGACCCTTTTGTTAAAATTGAATCAATTATAAGATGTGTAGATTAATTTTAGGGCCTCTTTTGTTGTTTTTTTCATCTTGTTGTTGGATTCCATTGTGAGCATGTGTGACCTGTGTTTTGAGGTATGCGGTTTCATCTCTAGCTTATGTTGGTGAACTTTATTACTATGGTTTTTGATAAATTGTTTTATAACTATATTGTAATGATTTATTTTTGTGTGTGTAAATGGGTTTTTGATAAAATATAGTTTTCCCATGGTTTTGGAAAATAAAAGGGTATTTTCAAAGTATTGTGAAATGGTTTTATGAAATGGTTTTTAATGTATAATATAATTAAATGGTTTGATGAAATGTTTTATAAAATAGATAACATGGGAATACTTGGGAACTTAGGTAGAAGGTGTAGTAATATGCCTCATCCACTTTTGGGGGGCTTACTCATGGGATGTTCCTCTGATCGCTAGGAATTTTGTTCTAGGAACTTGTTAGAACTGTTGGGGGGTTCACTTTATGGGTCATTACTTTACTCTCTAGACTTGATACATATGTCTATAGGCTTAATGTGTGGGTAATTTTCTATGTTAGGTATGAGTGTACTAGATATCCTTACCTAGTGTAGTAGTTGGTGTGATGTTACCTCTACTTTTGGTTGATTTGGGCTGTTTTGGTATGTACTATTTTGGTTGTACTTCCATGGATTGTATGTGATATGTGATGAATGATTTAGTTTGACATGGTATATATATTTTGATATATGTATATGAAATTCTTTGAAACTGAGTTACTTAATTTATTTGTAAATATTGAAAAAGGAGAAATTAAATGTTTTTCCATGCTTTTGATATAAAAATTGTTAAACTATATATGATTCCTTGTTTTCTTTAAATCTAATAATTCTTGGATTATTGTATAAAGAATTTTCATAGAATACCTGGGTGGGACCCTATTGATCCAGTTAGATCACACCTGGCACACCCCTTCGATGGTTCATAGACCTTGATATGTCTTTTGATGTAGGGAAAGGCAAAGCACTCTAGTGAGGTGGTGAGTTTTTATATCAGTCAGTTTTGGGTAGCTGAATGGTGAGATAACAGAGGTTTTTCCATGCTATCACATGGAAATATTGGATTTGTTGTTTAGATTTGTCATCCTTTGCAGTTGGGCTTGTCCCTTGAGATTTTTTTGCTACCATTTTAGTTGTTTTGCTTCCATTGTTCACTATCTATTATGAAATATATATGTATTCATGTTTTCTTTTTATTTTTATTTCTATAAATGTGTATATATATTTCATGTTGTCTACTTCATGTTGGTAGAAATCATTCCCTCTATTTTTTATTGTTTCCTAGGTGCTTTACGCCAGCCCATGGGAATCAAGAACGCCCTTTGGGTGTGTGGAAATTCGGTTCAAGTACCAGTTTGAAAGGGTGTTCGGGTTGGGTTTTTCATAGTTTGGTATAAAAGGTGTTTTTCCATAAGATTACTTATCTTGGGATGTTTGGTAGACTAGAGATCGGATTTTTAGAACTTGAGAGGTAGTTTTCGTTGAGTGCATGGCCATCTCATTCTGTGATGAGACTTGAGTTTTCATGGGATTTTGGGATGTGTGTCACCTATTTTGAGTTTTTGATGTCAATCTTAGTTTATGCTTGTGGGTTTTTTGGTTTGAACTGAGATTATTATATTTTTTATCATTTATTCTATTTTGGTGTGCAGCAGTATGCCTCCAATACATGTTATATGGGTTCCAAAAGAGGGTGTAGTTGATGCTCCTCAAGGGAATCCTCCAATGGATCATAATTTTATAGAAGATGTTATGTGGGTGGTTTGTGTTGTAGATCATAATGTATCACAGGCTTAGAATGTAGTTGTTGAAGTATAGCTAGCAGTTGTAGGAGACCGAGATTGATCACATGAGTTCTTGCATGAGAATCCATTATCCTTTAAAGGTATGAATGAAACTCAAGAGGTGGAAGAATAGCATGACATGATCAATCAAATATTTTACTTCCTAGATACACATGAGAGTATCAAGGTGAAGTGTGTGGAATTCATTATTGAGGGTCCTAGAAAGTGATGGTGTGATTCAATGGTACAAGAAGATAGGCACATGGGCTTGGATTGGAAGGGTTTCAAGACTCTCTTCATCCAATAGTTTTTTTCGAAGTCACTGATGATGAAGAAGTCTATAGAGTTCCTCTATTTATAGTAGGGAGAGAATTCGGTGTCAGCATACATCAATCAGTTTACTAAGATGATTTATTTTTCTCTATAGGTTGTAAATAATAACCGGTTAAAATCTTATAAGTACCTATAGTGTTTTTGGCTGGATATCAGATCATAGATATTTATACTAAATCTTTAAACCTATGTGAAGATAGTGGATAGGCCTGTGATGGAAGGGATAAATATAGCATAAAAGTTCAGATATTATTCCCATTATCTTCCACTTAGTGGCATCTTTAGTGGCGCACCAAGGAAAAATAGAAAGTGGCAAGATCATAATAGTAGTGCTTGGGGTGATTATTGGAAACAGGCCTCTTCGGCTCCTCTATTTATAGCTAGTGGTGTGCCTATGATTTTTTATCAGTGTGGAAAGGTTATACACACATGGGATTCTGGTCCTTCACCTAAAAATATGTGAAATAGTTGTGGATGTTATGGTCATCTATAATATTTCTTCCCGACTATGGTTGCACCTCAATATGGTTAGGGTTCTTTAGCTTCAAAGGATACTATGGCGCAATCAAATGCTTCAAATACTACAAGCCTCTAGAAACAGGACTTAGGAGTGAAGCACCATCACATAGTAAATGAGTTTCTGATGGAGATAGATTTAGGTCCATTGATAGTGAGAGGTACCATCTTTATTTCATATTCCATATCAATTTATTTATTTGATACTGGTATTGACCACTTGTTTATATATGGTTGTTTTGTTGATATTCTTAGATTTCCAGTGGAGCTCATTTACTTTTTTATGGATTTAGTGATACCTCTTGGTAAGCGTAAAGAGCATTTGTTTTGTTTCATTCTTGTGTATTATTGATATCTAATGAAAATTAGTCTATGATATTCTTATTCTTGACTTGGATCTATTTGACATCATCATCAGAATGGATTTTCGTTTTACTCATTATGATGAGTTTGATTATTATCATCATTGTGTATCATTTCTTATAGTCAATGGGAGATCATGGTTGTTTCATGGAGAGTGGCATATGAGGTTTCGTCATGTGGGACTTTCCCTCTCAGAGCTCGGGATTTTTTTGTCTGTTGTAATAGTTGATCCTGATGATGTTACTTCTATTGTTAATCTTCCTACTCCTATTTCATATTTTCCTGATGTTTTTCAAGAAAATTTATCTAGTATTCCTCCAGAGAGGTAGGTAGATTTTTTGATTGACCTGGTGTTGGGTACATAGATGATTTTGATACCTACCTATCATATAGAACTAGTAGAGATGAAAGAGATCAAGGTTTAGTTGGATGACCTCGTAGAAAAGTGTTTTGTTCCCCTCAGTATTTCACCTTGGGAATCCCCAATTCTCTTTTCCAAGAATTTATATGGTTCACTCTAATTTTGAATATACTATTGAAAGTTAAATCAGGTAACAGTTAAGAATAATTATCCTTTTCCTTGTGTGGATTATTTTTTATCATTTAAAGGGGGAAATGTGGTTTTCAAAGATCAATCTTTGGTCTAGTTATCATAAGATAATATTTCAACAGTTTGATATACTGAAGACATATTTCTAGAGAAGGTATGGTCATTTCTAGTATCTTGTGATGTTTTTTGGTCTGACGAATGCTCCTATGGTTATAATGGATTTAATGAATCAGATTTTACATCAGTATCTTGAAACTTTTTTGATAGATTTCATGGATTATATTTTGGTTAATTTTATATTTGAGAATGACTATGAGAATCATCTGGGTTTGGTTCTAGAAATCATGAGGAGTCACCATTTGTATGTAAATATTTATAAATGTAATTTATGGATTCAAGAAGTGAAGTTATATGGACACAGTATTTCTGAGCATGGATTATTAGTTGATTCTGAGAGGATAAATTTTGTTTTTTTTGGTAAGAACTATGGAATGTATTTGAGATTCAGATCTTCCTTGGTCATGCTAGATACTACCAACAGTTCATCGAGAATTTCTCAAATTTTATATCACCTTTGAATACTCTTTCCAAGAAAGGGGTGAAATTCTTATGGTATTCAAAGTGTCAGCCTTCTTTTGATGAGATTCAAATACTTCTGACATCAGCTCCTATTCTGATCTTACTTAATCCTAGTAAGGGGTCCATGGTTTTTTGTGATGATTTTGGTGCTATTTTGGGCTGTGTGCTCATGAAGGATGATCATGTGGTAGATTATGTATCCTTTCATCTTTGAAGACATGAGAATAATTACCCCACTCATGATTTCAAGATTTTCTTAGTTATACATGTTCTTAAGTGTTTGTGGCACTATCTTTTTGGGGAGAGGTTCACAATCTTTTCTAACCATAAGAGTCTGAGATATATCTTTCCTCTAAAATACTTGAATATCATATAGAGGATGTGGTTGGAGTACCTTCATACCATTGACTTTGATATCATCTACACCTCGGGGAAGGGGAATGTCATTGTAGATGCTCTTAGAAAGAAAGTTACATCATAGGATATTTTGGAATCAAAGGAATAATGGAACCATATAGGGATTTTTTCTTAGTTTCATATAGATTCTTAGAAGGATGTTTTAGGTATAGTTATAACCAATGTTCAGTTATAATCGTATATCTTTGAGTCTATTTCGTAGATTTAGCAGTAGAAGGAGGAGTTCAGAGGAAATTAACAAACCCAATATGGTGGGGATACTGTTTTGGGTTAGTCTCTCTCTTTGGATGGTATTCTTAATTTTGGTAATTGGTTTATCATCCTAGAATCAGTGAGGAAATTATTTTTTATTTATTTTTATAGAACTATGAATATTTACTATGACATGAGACAATGATTATAGTGGTTGGGTATGATTCATGACATTGCTGATTATGTGTCTCACAGTTACACCTTCCAACAGATAAAGATAGATCATCTGAAACCTTCTAGTTTTCTTCATCCTCTTATAGTACTAGTTTGAAAATAGGATGTGGTATTCATGGAATTTCTTTTTTTATTAACATGTAAACCTTGAGGAAGTAATATTATATAGTTGGTGATTGTTTGGTTGAAAAAGTCATTTCATTTCATTTCATTCTGATTAGGGATGCCGCTAAAGTTGAAGATCTAGGTAAGTTGTATGTATAGAAAATTGTGAGGTTACATGGGTTACCTTATTCCATTGTTTTATAAAGGGATCCTAGGTTTAATTCAAGGTACTATATGATCCTCTAGGAGTTTATGGGGACTTATGTTAGGTTGAGTACAACTTATCATCCATATACATACAGTTAGATGGATCATGTCATTTAAATTTTGAAGGACAAGATTTGTGCATGTGTCTTAGATTTTTTTGGATCATGGTATAGCCATCTAGGATTAGATGAGTTTTCTTATAATAATATTTATCATTCCTAGATCAAAATTGATCCTTTTGAGGCTTTGTATGGTCACCCATGTCGGTCACCTCTTTGTTGGGAAAAGGTGGGTGAAGCTTCATTGGTGGGATTGAGTTTGGTTCAGGATATGTTTGTGAGTATTTAGAATATACATCTATATATTGATACATCATACAGTTGATAGAAATATTATGTG
Source organism: Viscum album (assembly GCA_963277665.1). NCBI lineage: Eukaryota > Viridiplantae > Streptophyta > Magnoliopsida > Santalales > Viscaceae > Viscum > Viscum album. The sequence continues at coordinate 511,626,903 of OY728163.1, read as the reverse complement.
GGTTAATGGATTCATCCTTTGGATTTTTTCATGGGTGATCAAGTTTTCTTGAAAGTTTCTCCTATGTTGGGTCACTGTGATATGGGAAAACAGGGGAGGTTGGCTCTAAGATATGTTAAACCATTTAAGGACACTAAGAAGATTGGGAAGGTTTCTTATTAGTTGGAATTTATGATTTAGTTTATAGGAATTCATTATGTTTTACACATATCACATCTCAAGAAATACTATCATAATCCTTCTCACATTCTAAGATGGTAAGAGATTGAGTTAGATCTAAATGTTTTTATTTTAGAGAAGTCAGTAGAAACCGTTGACTCTCAAGTGAAATTATTTCATGGGAATTAGATTACATTGGTCAGAGTTTTATGGAAACATAGATAATATTCTCCTGAGACTTAGGAACATGAGTATTTTATGAGGGAGCAGTGGCCTCACCTCTTTATCAGACTTTATTCTTCCACATGACTTCCCATGGATGAAAAGTCTTATGGTGGGGAGTTTTTAACATCTAATTACCCACTTTTAGGTAATTCCATTCTATTTAATTATTTTAATATTTAATTGGGTGTGTCTTAGGACTCCCGAGGATGGAGAAAATTTTGGGGGGGAAGTTAACTAAAGTTCAGGGATGTATGTTTGGTTGAATTAATTAATTTTAGGTATAAATGTGTAATAGATTTTTGGGGTTCTCCCTAAGTTTAGAGAATAGTCAAGGTGGTTTGGTTTTTAATTTAAGAATCTATTGTTTTCACTATCTACTGAGAATTTACACACCATGTAAATGGAGTACATGACATGTAATGTTTTTCAGGATCATGTTATGATTTGAGTATACAAATTCAAATGTTACATGTCATGTAAATATTACACACCATATAATGTTAAAAATTGGGTTTTTAATAAAAACAATTGTGGTTATTTCTGGTGTATTTTGACCCCATGGATTACACTCCATTGAATCATCATGATTTTTGTATTTAGGGTGATTCATGGATGATTATTATTTCATTAGTTTACATCCCTCTTCCCTCTTAACCTAGATCTCTTCTTCAGCAATTTTGGGAACCTCTATTCATTCCAGATTGATTCATTTGGCATTGGATTGTTAGGGTTGTGCATGATGTATCTCTGGGTGTGTAACCCTTTCTACTTATATGTTTCCTTTGGTCTTGGTAGAATCATTTCATTTCATTATCATATCCATTTAACCATGAGGATGATTATATTATTTACTTTTTAGATCCATTGTTCGATCTTGTTTCAAGGGATGATCCTTTGTTGGTTGTGGTATGGCGGGTGTGCATTCTTGAGGTATGTTGTGATATTTCCTATTTGTTGACCCTTTTGTTAAAATTTAATCAATTATAAGAATTTTAGATTGATTCTATGTCCTCTTTTGTTGTTGTATTCTTTCTATTGGTGGATTCTATTGTGTGCGTGTGCAACCCTAGTTTTGAGGTAGGTGATTTTGTCCCTATCTTGTGTTGGTGAACTTAATTGCTCCAATTTTTTATAAATTGTTTTATAAATATATTTTTATGATTGATTTTTTGTGTACGAAAGTGGTTTTTTGATAAAAAAATGGTTTTCCACTAGTTTTGGAAAATGAAAAATGGTTTATCAAAGCATTGTGAAATTTTTTTATGAAATGGTTTTTAAATAATGATATGATGAAATGGATTTATGAAATGGTTTGTAAAATAGAGAACATTAGAATAATTTGGTAATTAGGTGGAAGGTGTAGTAATAGGACTTATTCACTTTTGGGGGGTTCACTCATGGGTTGTTCTTATGCTCTTTAGGCCTGATGTTCTAGGGACTTGTTAGACCTGTTGGGGGGTTTACTTTCTGGGGTGTTTCTCTACACTTTAGACTATATGAATATGTATAGAGTCTTGATACATGTGTGATTATATATGTTAGGTATGATTGTCCTAACTATCCTAAACTAGTGTGATCCTTGGCATGATGTTACCTATTCTTTTAGCTGATTTGGGTTGTTTTGGTTTGAACTATTTTGGTTTCACTACCATGGATTTGATGTGATATGTGATGAATGATTTGGTTTGACATGATATATCCATTTTGATATATGTATATGAAATGATTTGAAAGTAAATTACCAGATTTATTTATAAATATGGAAAATGGGAAATTAAATGTTTTTTCTATGATTTTGATATAAAAAATTACAAACTATATACCATTCCTTATTTTCTTTAAAGCTAAGCATGCTTGGATTATTGTATAGAGACTTGTTATAGAACACCTAGGTGAGACCCTATTGAGCCTATTAGATAACACCCTACACACCCCTTCAGTGGTGTGTAGACCTTTTTATATCCTTTGATTTTCAAAAAGGAAAGGATCCATAGTGAGGCAGTGAGGTTTTCTATCATCTGGGTTTGGGTAGCTATATAGTGAGATGGAGGGGGTTTGTCCATGCTATCACATGGAGGCTATTGTTGTAGCTATTTAGATTTTTCATCCTTTGTAGTTAGACTTATCTCTTGGAGATTATTTTTCTACCATTTCAATCATTTCAATTCCATTTTTATCTTTATGTTATGACATATATATGTATTCATGTTTTCTTCTACTATTTATTTATACACATGTGTATATATATTCCATGGTTTCTACTTCAGGTTGGTAGAAATCATTCCATCTATTTGATGTTGTTTCTCGAGTGTTGGATGTTAGCCCGTGGGGATCCGAAACACCCTTTAAGTATTTGGAAACTAGGGTTGGGTACTAGTTTGAGAGGGTATCAAGGTTGGGTTTTCCAAAGTTTGGTTTTAAAGGTGTTCTTTCCTCAAGAATCCTTATCTTGGTATGTTTGGTAGATTAGATATGGGATTGTTAGAACTTATGAGGTAGGTTGTGGTGAGTTCCTGGACAGCTCTTGTTTTGATGAGACTTAAGTTACCATGGGATGTTGGGATGTGTGTCACCTGTTTTGAGTTTTTGATGTCAATATTACTTTTTATTTATGGTTTTTCTTGTTTGAATTGAGATTATTCCATTTTCTGATCATTTCCGCTATTTTTGTGTGCAACAGTATGCATCAGAGATGTGTTTTATGGGTTCCACTGGAGGGTGTAGCTGATGATCCTCAAGGTAATCCTCCTATGGATCATATTTTATAGAAGCTATCATTTGGTTAGTTCATAATGTAGAAGAGAATGTATCACAAGCTCAAAACATTGTCATTGAGGTACATTCATGAGCTTTAGGAGACAGAAATTGATCATGGGAGTTCTTTCATGAAAAGACACCATCATTTAAAGGTATGAATGAACCTCGTGAGTCTTAATACTAGCTTAAAAAGATCAATCATATCTTTTAATTTCTAGATACACTTGAGAGTATCAAGGTAAATTGCATGGATTTCATACTTGATGGTACTATCAAGTGATGTTGGGATCCTATGGTACAGGTGAATATGCACATGGTCTTGGACTGGAAGGGTTTCAAGACTCTCTTATTCCATTAGTTTTTTTCAATATCTGATGATGATGAAGTCTATGTATTTAATTTCTTTTCATTATGGATAATGCTTGGTGTATAAATGCATCAATCAGTTTGCTGAGTTGGTTTGTCTTCCACTAGAGGTTGTAAAGAATGGCCAGATAAAATCTTAGAAGTACCTGCATGGTTTGCAGCTAGATATCAGATCGTAGGTATTTATGTTGAAAATTTAAACCTATGTGGATACATTGTATAGGTCTATAATGGAAGGGGTGAATATGGTAGAAAATTTTGGATATTCTACCCATTATCTTCTACCTAATGGTAGCTTCATTGGCACTCTAAGAAAAAAGAAGTTGAAAGATCATCAAAGTAGTGGTGGAGGTGGTTCTCAATATAAGGCCTCTTCGTCACCTCTAGTTGAATCTATTGGTGTGCCTATGAATTTATATCAGTGTTGTAAGGTCATAAACACATTATTTTTTTATCCATCACCTTAAAATATGTGAATAATTTGTGGAAGTTACGGTCATTGATCGCACTGCAATTCACTGTTTCATTTTCACCCTTACACCACTGTGCTAAACTTGCTTTATATTGAAAATTATAAAAATAATAACAAATTTAATTCCATTTTTGAATCATTTATTTTGTGTTTATCACTGTTAAAAATTGAAATGTTACTTGTTTTGATGATTCCATTGCAGGATGAGGTGATTTGAAGGGCCCGTGATGATGTCAAAGAAAAATGGGCCAAACTGCGTAGGATCCATGCACACCAATGGACTCAACTGAATATTTCAACAAAACCATGAATCCAAATGGGATAAAATTTTATGGGATGTTCCAAAATTTAATGGGATACCTTTCATATGAAGGAAAAAAATCCTCATTTGTACTCTACAATGCCCAACCGACCTGATCTGTCCAACACACCAAATTTGCACGAAGTCAAAATTGGTGTGATGTGATCTGTCCATATCTCGGGATAAAGTTGTCCAAATTGTTCCAAACATTCAGTGGAGACATCCAAGAGGTGGGGTTAAAACTTTTTTTATTTTCTCCAAATCTATATAAGTATCTCTTGAGGTCTAAACCCATGTGACAATTGGTTTTAAGAAATCTGTGTACTCAAAACCACCTTCCCATTTTCCTATAAAATGGAACCTTGGGTCCCCATTTGTAAGTTCGGCTAGGAGGAAAAGATCTTGTATTTTGGAGACCCAAAGGATACCTCTCATCATCCATGTAGTTCTGAAGGCCCCTATCCTCTTATGTGGATCAAGGATGAAGTCAAAGTTCCACCCGATCTTCCTCCTCCTCCTAATGTTGAGCTAAACGGTAGACGGTCACTTCGAGGGAGATACACACACTTGAGAGGGAGTTCCAGCACTTGTTCTTCTAATGGTTTTGTTTAATTTTTGTGATAAATATTTCCCTTATTTATTATCTTTACATGATTCTCCTCTTATTTCATTTCTATTGTTATAATTAAGTGAAACTCTTTTTATTTCAACACTGATTGGGTTGATATTTCAAGTGGGAATATTGGGTTGTTCTTATTGGACAAGACAAGAGTCATATTTATCTCACACATACATAAGATTTCAGTATGATTTGGTATCCTTTATTTTCTATGCTTGATACCCAAACTTTGATAGCACGATTATTGTGTCAAGGGGTGGTTCTTTGAGCATCGTTTAAGAGGCAAGAGGGAAGTTGAGATCTTGACAACCCTCAACCAAAGGATTCCATTAAACCATGTGTTTTTTTTCAGAATGATGAACTCAAAAAGATGTGTAGTAAACTTGAAATGATATCCTTGTCTCATAATTCTAAAACATCACTTTTATTTATCAACTATTAAACTCTTTAAATCAAGTCATTTTCTTTAAACTGTTTTAAAACCACCCCTCTTTTAATGCTTCTTATTAAAAACACGCACTCTAAACCCACCAATGCTCCTTGAGAGATGACCTAGGGTATTATATATACTACAAATAAACCTTAAAATCATAATCAATTTGACGTGTCATGACAACACGGTCAAATTTTGGTGTCGTTTCCGGGGAGCGCTTTGGTTTTTAGTGTGTGTTTTTTATATGATTTTTGTAATTTCTGTGAATATTTATTAGTTTTATCTTATAAATTTACCTATATATTTGTGTTCTAATTTATTTCTTCTGTAGGTTTTGTGCATGAAACGTTCTAATCTGGGAGATTTACCACCTTTCAAACCTGGATTGGAGAGGATCTTACGTCAGCGGCCCCGAGACGCACAAGACAACTCTTTGAAGGAGGACACACCACAACTTGAGAATTTTCTAAACCCCTCTTCTTATGGAACCAAATTAGAACCTGAAATTAACAAGTATAAAATGGATGAAAAAAATAGAACACTAAAAGAACTAACCTTGCCTGACTTTGACATCCAACCCACATATATTCAAATGCAAGGTGAGGCACCCAATTTTGAATTAAAATCTTGTCTAATTCACTTGTTTCCTAGATTTCATAGACCCACAGGAGAAAACCCACATTAAAATTTAAAATAATTTCATACTGTAGGTTCAACATTAAAACCTACAAATGTGGATGAAGAACAAGTAAAGCTCGGAGAATTCCTATTTTCATTAGAATACACTGTAAAAGACTGGCTTTATTATGTAAATTCACCAACAAGAGGTTGAGCGGACATGAAACACCTTTTTCTTGAAAAATATTTCCCAACCTATCAAACTGCAATAATAAGGAAAGAAATTTGTGGGATAAGACAATATCAAGGGGAAACACATCATGAATATTTGGAAATATTTAAAATATTATGTTCAAGTTTTCCACACCACCAAATAAGTGATTAACTTTTAATTTAGTATTTTTATGAAGGTTTAATTCTAATTGATCGTAACATGATTGATACTTCTGCAGCTGGTGTACTTGTAGATAAAACCCCCATCACTGCAAGGACCTTAATTGAGAACATGGAACAGAACACTCAAAAATTTGGTTTACATCCAGTGTACCCATTCAAGGTGTCCATGAGGTGAAAATTACTGAATTCGAGAAGAAGGTGAATAAAAAGTTCGAAGAGGTAAGCATCCTTCTTCAACAACTTTCTATTTCCTAAGGGAAATCTCAATCTCCACCTCCCATCCATTGCGTAATCTTCTCTTTCAACACCCATTATTCTAACCAATACCCCCAATTGAGAGAAACTTCTGAGAGTTGTAAGGAAATATTTTCAGGCTTCCCCTATAACCAACCATTTTGGCAAGAACCATACTATCCATCTATTCAAGGGTGGAAATACAACCAAGACTATAGGCAAGGGGGTATTCAAAACAACCTCAACAACCATGGAACCAATAGGGTCAGAGTAGTCATCCACCACCACCACCCAGAAATCCTCAACCACCCCAAAGGACTTCCTAATCACCCCTACCAAAACCGGACCTAAACTAGAATATATGATGAAATAAATGGCTACCAATAGTCTCCAAATACAAAAAACCACCCAAGGTACCATATAAGACCTCAAAACCCAATTAGCCCAACTAGCTAACTCGATGGGGGAAATTTAAAGTCATGGGTCAGGTAAACTACCCTCTCAACCAATAGTTAAACCTTGGGATAAAGGAAATATTAGTGTCATCTCCCTTAGGAGTGGAACTCATCTTAAAAAACAAATGAATCCTCCATTAGATTCATCCCCTCCTAAGGAAACCACCATCCCAGCCACTACTAAAAATGGTCCAAGAGAATAAAATCCTTGTCCTAAGAGAAGTCCTTCCAAAGGAAAGAGTGTGTATATCTATGAGTCTCATATCCCAACCATTACTCTTCCATTTCCCCAAAGGTCTACCCAACCAAGAAAACAAAAGGAAACTGAACTTGATAAGCAAATATTGGAAACTTTTAAAAAAGTGCAGGTTAACATTCCTTTGATTGATACTGTGAAGAAAATTCCAAGATACGCTAAGTTTCTAAAGGGGATGTGTACAAACCGAAGGAGACTTCGAGGTGATGAGAAGGTAATCTTGGGGATAAATGTATCAGCATTGATAGAACCATCACTTCCTACCAAATGAAATGATCATGTAACCTTCTTGATTTCATGCACCATAGGGGTGTATTCATTTTAAAATGTTGTGCTTGATTTAGTTGCTTCTATAAATGTGATGCCTCACTCCATTTACTCTTCATTGCGGGTTGGAAAATTAAATCCAACTGGGATTGTTGTTCAACTGGCCAACCGGAGTATCGCACACCCCTCTGGTGTGTTAGAGGATGTTCTTGTGTGGGTGAAAATTTTAATTTTTCCTGCTGATTTTTATGTGCTTAAAATGGAAAATAATAGGATGAATGGACATGCCCCTATTATATTGAGGAGGCCCTTCTTGAAAACTGCTAAAACCATAATTAATATCTATAATGGTACATTATCTATGGATTTTGGTGGTGACATTGTCCACTTCAACATCCTTGATGTCATGAAGCACCCCTCAGAAGAACATTCCTCTCTCTCTATTAATTCAATTGATATACTTCCTTCCCCTGAACAAACAATATTTCTTTCCCCTAATCTTTTTTCTTAGTTTTCTTCATTGATTAAAATTCTAGGTAATGAATCATTCATTGATTGTTGTAGTGGTCTAGAAAAGTGGCATGCATGTTTATTAATTGATAATTTCTTGAACACCGAGGATCCAATGACAATCGATGATACTATTAAGCTTCTAAAATCTCATTCCTCATCTGAGGATGATACCATTGAGCAGTTAGATGAGATCATTGACCTCTTACTTTCACACACACTCCCATTAATCCAAAATCCACATAAATTGGAACTGAAACAACTACCTCAAGATTTAAAATATTCATATCTTGAGAATGGAAACAATTTTCTCGTCATCATTGCTAGTTTACTCCCTCCTAAGCATGAATTACGACTGTTTGAACTTTTGAGGGAGTATAAACAAGCTTTGGGATGGACACTTTCTGATATTCCGGGTATTATCCAATCAATTTGTACACATCATATTTTATTAAATGATGAGGCTAAACCTGTGAGGCAGGCATAACGTCGACTGAAACGAAACCTCCTAGAAGTTGTGAAAAAGGAGGTAACAAAATTATTGGATACTGGAATCATTTACCACATCTATGACAGCCAATGGGTCAGTCTCATTCAAGAGGTTCCTCAAAAAACTAGCCTTACAATAATTAAAAATGAAAATTGGTTCCAACTCATGTGCAGAATAGTTGGCATGTCTGTATAGACTATTGCCGAATAAACTAACACACTAGGAAGGAACATTTCCTTTTTCCATTCATTGACCAAATGCTAGAGAGGCTAGTGGGTAAGTCCCAATACTTTTTCCTTGATGGGTATTATGGATACTTTCATATCCATATTTCCCCTGAGGACCAGGAAAAGACTACCTTCACTTGTCCCTTTGGAACATTTTCATATAGGAGGATGTCATTCAGTCTATGAAATGCTACAGGTACTTTCCAACAATGCATGGTTAGTATTTTTCGGATTACCCAGAGAATTTCATGGAAGTATTCATGGATGATTTCACTTTTTATGTCTCCTCTTTTGATGAATGTTTGAGTAGTCTTGGTTCAGTCCTACATTGTTGTATTGAAAATAATATTGTATTAAATTATGAGAAATTCCATTTCATGGTGCGACAAGGTATAGTTTTGGGGCATGTCATTTCTGGGGATGGTATCCAAGTAGATAAATCAAAATTCTATGTCATTTCTTCCTTACCATTCCCCAAAAATGTATGGTATGTGTGGTATTCCCTAGGTCATACTGGATTTTACCATCATTTCATTCATGATTTTAGTAAGGTTGCAATCCCCCTCTCTTGGTTATACCAAAAATAAAAGGAATTTGTTTTTGATAATGAATGTGAGGAAGCTTTTAATAAGTTAAAATGGAGTCTCACGTCACCCCCGGTAATCCAACCACCTCAGTGGGATTTACCATTTGAGCTCATGTGTGACACATATAACTATGCAGTTGGGGAAGTCTTATCACAAAGGTTCGATCGAGCTCCATGTGTCATTGTCTATGCCTCATGTACTTTGGACCATACCCAAGAAAACTACACCACAACTAAAAAATAATTCCTTGACAATGTGTTTGCCTTGGACAAATTTAGGTCATAAATTTTAGGGTCCAAGGTCATTTTGTTCTAAGACCATGCAGCCCTCCGGTATATCCTTAAGAAATCAGAAGCAAAACCACATCTCATTCACTGGATGCTCCTCCTTCAGGAATTCAATTTAGAAATTAGAGATAAAAAGGAGTGAAGAATGCAGTGGATGACCACGTCATTAGGATCCACCCAACCTTGGACATTGAACCATCCCCCTATATTCCTATAAATTATATGTTTCATGATGAGAAACTGTACCGAGTGTAAGATGTTATTCCTTGGTATGCTGAAATTGTAAATTATTTGGTAGCATCTTTCATTACTAATAATTTCAACAAAAACCAAGCCAGTCTTCTAAAACATGAGTCACGTTGGTACATTTGGGATAACCCCTACCTTTGGCGCACCTGTAGTGATCAAGCCCTCAAGAGTTGTGTTCCAGATAGTGAGTTTCAGTCCGTCCTTAGGTCTGGACACACTCTTTATTTTGGGGGCCACTTTGGTCCCCAACAGACTGCTCGCAAGGTCCTCGATTCTGGTCTATTTTGGCCCACATTGTTTCGGGATGCCCATGACTTCTTTAAATCTTGTCATCATTGTCAAAGAATAGGAAATTTCTCTAAAATAAATGAAATTACACAAAAATTGTTGCTATTTCATTAAATTTTTGATGTTTGGGGTATTTACTTTATGGGGACATTTTCCAATTCCTTTGGAAACTTGTACATTCTTCTGGCAGTTGATAATGTGTCAAAATGAGTAGAGGCACGAGCTACAAGGACTGATGATTATAAGGTAGTTGTAGAGTTTTTGAGCACCCAAATCTTCTGTAGGTTTGGCATACCTAGGTTCATCATCAATGACCAAGGTTCTCATTTCTGCAACCGAACAATGCAATCACTTTTGCTTCGGTATGGGGTCGATCATCGAGTGTCTACTGCATATCACCCACAGACCAATGGTAAAACAAGGTGTCAAATAGAGAGGTAAAACAAATTCTTGAAAAAATGGTTCAACCCAACAGAAAATATTGGAGTCTTAGACTCGATGATTCATTATGGGATTACCATACTTCCTTTAAAACTCCCATTGGAATGTCACCTTATAGGATTGTTTTTGGAAAAGGTTTTCACCTCCCTGTTGAGATTGAGCACTGGGCCTACTGGGCCATTAAACAATGCAATTATAACCTATATGGTGTAGGTTCTCAAAGGAAGTTGCAGATTCATGAGTTGGAGGAAATGAAGAGAGATGCATATGAAAACTCTAGGATTTATAAGGAGTGAACCAAGGCTACCCACGAATGTCTTATACTTCATCATCAGTTCCACATTGGGAAGAAGGTCCTCCTTTATAGTTCAAGGCTGAAGTTGCATCTAGGTAAGATTTTTTATCACTGGTTTGGACCATACACTATTATTAATTTATCTCCATTTGGTGTTATTCAAGTTCAAAATTAAGAAACAAAGCAAACCTTCATAGTGAATGGGCAACGGCTGAAGCACTTCCATGAATCCATTCAAGAGTCCTCGATGGAGTAACTCCATGTACAGGAAGAAATCTATGAATGAAACTCACCAGGTTTTATCCTTCCTTTCCACATTCTCTTTTCTTATAGTGAAGACACTGCACACTTTAGGTGTGGGGGATGGGTATATTCCTAGGTTAGTTAAGAATTTTCATCATTTTTCTTCTTTTTCTCGTTTTAGCTTGCTGGATTGTTTTGTTACTTTCCCCCTTCCCTCCCAAAATATTACTTTTTTATGCCCACTTTATCATGTAAAATGATGCCCATTTAATCATGGAAGTTATTGAAAATGCATGTGGAATATCTTTATTTCATGTTTTTTTAACATTCAAAAAAAATATGATGAAATGTGCATTTCAACAAGAATTCAATACTATAGTGTGACTTTCTTTTGAAATTTAGTTCTTTCTCAATGATATAAATGGTTTTATCATTTTAAAACCTTTGAGAAGAATGGTGCCCTTTTTTGTGTATAGTTTAAAGGAAAATTATGTCACTTAATCTCTCCACACATTTTTTTTCACCCAACCATGATGTATAAAAATTTATTATTTAATGGAAGGTAAATATAAGTTAGGTTGATTTTTTCTCTACTTTCCAAAATCAGTTTTCCATTAGTTCGTTCCTTATCCGGTCTATTTTATTACTATACCATATTGAACTATGTGTTTGTACCTATTATCCGACTATTGTACGCCCACAAAAAAAACAAAAAAAATGGGATATATATTGGGCAGGTCAAAAACCACCCTTCCTTGACTTTTGATCTTGTTATAACTGTTACAATTAGTTTCATGAGGAGATCAAACAAGGGTTGAGAGAATAGTGTGAGGTTTGTTCCAAGTGAAATTTTTGAAAAAAAAATAATAAATAAAAGGAGTGATAAAATGTACAATATATGGGTATATCTAGGTTGGGAGCTTATGGTTTGACTTCTGGGAATGCTTAATTTAGTGGGTTTTAAAATTTTATTGCAAAGGATGTGGGGAGAGTTTGGTGGAAAGGATATTGAAAGTAGAAAATTATTAAAATAACTTATATTTACTTGATAGAAAGTAGAAATAATAACATTAAATAGTTTTCACACACACATGTGGAGAATTAGTGACATGATTAACTTTTAAATTATTTTCTTTGATTGGTATCATGCATCTCTTGGAATTTCATTTGGATGAAATTTTTGATACATCTTTTTCAACGATCATTGAGAATAACTCCTTGGTGTGTTTTTTTTCTTTGATCACATTTCTTTTAGAAATTAAATTTTCATTGAATGTTAAATCTTTTTGAAATTGGAAATTTTTTTTTAAAGGTTGGGGCCGAAGACTCATTTTATTATTAAAGCAAAGCAAAGACCTCATTTAACTGGATAGACAGAGACCCATTAAATAGCTCAAAGACCTAGTGGTATTATATCCCATTACATATCCCATAAGCCCAAATTTTTGGCCCAATTCCCATTCTGATGAATAGTAACTTGCCTGCTACAGTATTGCACAATATTGCTGCTGCTATAGTGCCCTGTCGCCGCTACAGTACCTGCCGATCTACAGTACCACTGCTGCTATAGTACTGCTACAGTACCCAACGCCCAATGGGTTTTAAACCCCCGTTTTTTATGTAGTATTATAGGGTGATTACCACTAATCCAAACCCCAACTATCTAGGAGTGCAAGTGTTTAGGTGTGGGTCTGTGATCGTACCGTGATTCACTGTTCCATTTTCACCCTTACACCATTGTGCTAAACTTGTTTCATATTGAAATTATAAAAATAATAACAAATTACATTCCATGTTTGAATCATTTATTTTGTTTTTATCATTTTTAAAAATGGAAATGTTACTTTTTTTTATGATTCCATTGCAAAAGGAGGTGATTTGGAGGGCCCGTGATGATGTCCAAGAAAAATGGTCCAAACTGTGCAGGATCCATGCACACTAGTGTACTCAACCGCATATTTTAACTAAACTATGCATAAAAATGGGCTGAAATTTTGTGGTCTAGTCCAAACTTTAATGGGATACATTTCGTATGAAGGAACTGAAGCCTCATTCAGCCTCTAAAATTCCCAAATGACCTGATCTATCCAGCACACCGAATCTTCACGGAGTCAAAAGTGGTGTGTTGCGATATATCCATATCTCAAGCTCTAGTTGTCCAAAATGTGAAAACCTTTTGGTGGATATAGACAAGAGTGGGGATACAAATTTTTCATTTTATAAAAAGGGAGATAATTCTGTCTGGAGTTCAAAACCCATGTGACAAGTGGTTTTAAGAAATATGTGTGATCAAAACCACCTTCCTATGTTCCTATAACATGGAACCTTGGGCTCCCCATTTGTAAGTTCGGCTAGGAGGAAAATCTCTGGTATTTTGGAGACCCAAAGGATCCCTCTCATAATCCAAGGATTTTTGGAGGGCCCTATCCTCATAGGTGGATCAAGGATGAATTCGAAGTTCCACTCGAGCTTCCTCCTCCTCCTGATGTCGAGCTAAACAGTGGATGATCATTTTGAGGGAGCTACACACACTTGAGAGGGAGTTACATCACTTGTTATTCTACTGGTTTTGTGTAATATTTATGCTAAATATTTCAATTATTTCTTATCTTGACATGCTTCTCCTTTGATTTCATTTCTATTGTTATAATTAAGTGAAATTCTTTTTATTTCAACACCGATTGGGTTAAGATTTCAAGTGGGAATCTTGGGTTTTTCCAATTGGACGATACAAGAGTCCTATTTATCTCACACATACATATGATTTCAGTATTCTTTGGTATACTTTATTTTCTATGCTTGATACCCAAACCTTGACAGCATGATTTTTGTGTTAAGGGGTGGTTCTTTGAGCATCATTTAAGAGGCAAGAGGGAAGTTGAGATCTTGACAACCCTAAACCAAAGGATTCCATTAAACCATGTGTTTTTTTCATAATAATGAACTCATCAAGATTTGTAGTGAAATTGAAATGATTTCCTTGTCTCATAATTCTAAAACACCACTTTTATTTATCAACTATTAAACTCTTTAAATCAAGTCATTTCCTTTAAACTATTTTAAAATCACCCCTCTTTTAGTACTTATTATTAAAAATTCACACTCTAAACCCACCAATGTTCCTTCAGAGATGACCTAGGGTCTTCCCTATACTAAAAAACATCCTTAAAATCATAATCAATTTGACGTGTCATGACAGTGCAGTCATTCATCTATAGAATTTCTGCCAGGCTATGTCTGTACCTTGATATGGTCAGGGATCTTCAGCTCCAAAGGCTACAATGGCATAGTTATATTATTCAAAGATTATAGAGATCCAGTCATAGGCCTCATGATTAAATCACCTTCATGAAATAGATGAGTTTCTAGTGGAGGTATATGTGGGTTCATCGATAGTGAGAGGTACCATCTTTATTGAATCTTCCATATCAATTGATTTATTTCATATTGTTGTTTCCCACTAATTTATATCTATCTATTTTGTTGATATGCATAAAATTACCATGGATCTCCTATCCTTTGTTATGGATTTAGCGACACCTCTTGGTAAGAGGAAAGATAAGGGTTTTTAGTGTCTTTCTTATGCGCTATTGATATCTGACGTGGAGATAGTATGGGATTTTCTTATTCTCATTCTCGAACTATTTGACATCACTATTGGTATAGATTGGATTATTTCTCATCATGATGAGGTTTATTATTGTTATTGGCATGTATTATTTCTTGTGGTTTATGAGATCTCATGGGCGTTTTAGAGAGAGTAGGATCCTATGTCTAGTCATGTAGGACCTTCCCACCTAGAGCTCAGGAGTTTTTTATTTATTTTAGTAGTTGAGACTGATGATGTTTATTTTGTTGTTAATCTTACCACTATTGTTTGGAATTTTATAGACTTTCTCCTAGACAAATTCTTCAGGATTTCTCCATAGAGGGAGGTAGAGTTTACAATAGACCTGTTTCTAGGTACGTAGCCATTTTTGATGCCTTCATATCCTATGAAACCAGTAGAGTTGAAATAGCTCAAGTTTCAATTAGATGACCTCATGGAATAGGTTTTTGTACACTCTAGTGTTTTATCTTGGGCATACCAAGTGTTATTTTCCAATAATTTAGATGGTTCACCATAATTGTGCGTGGTCTATTGAAAGTTAAACCAAGTGACAGTTAAGAATAAGTATTATTTTCCTCATGTTGATGACTTTTTTGATCAGTTAGAGGGAAAAGGTAGTTTTCAAATATCAATATTTGGTTAGGTTATCATCATCTCAATGTTTGGGGGTGTGATATACAAAGATGGATTTCAGGAGTAGGTATTATAATTTCAAGTATCTTGTGATGTAGTTTGGTCTGACTAATGCTTCTTCAATTTTCATGGATTTAATGAATTTAATTTTCCATCAGTATATCAAAACTTTTTTGGTAGTGTTCATAGATGATATTTTGGTTTATTCGAGATCTGAGTACGAGAATGGACACTATTTGGGTTTGGTTCTGGAAATCTTGAAGAGTCGCCATTTTTATAGAAATATTTCTAAATGTAATTTTTAGATTCAATAGGTGAATTTAATGGGACATGTGATTTCTGATCATCTCTTATTAGTTGATCCTAATAAGGTAAAGGTTGTTTTGTATTGGGAAGGACAATGTAATTTCTTTGAGATTCGGAGTTTCCTTGGTCTTTTTGGATATTACTGATGTCTCATCAAGGGTTTCTCAAAGTTTTTATCACCTTTAAATTCTCATACCAGGAAAGAGGTGAAATTCATATAGGATACAAAGTTTTAGTCTTCTTTTTATGATCTAAAAAGACTTCTAATATCATATATTATTTTTCTATTACCTAATCCTAGAAAAGGGGTACATAGTTTTCTGTGATGCTTCTGGTGCTGTTTTGGGTTGTATACTCATGCAGTATGATCATATGGTAACTTATGGATCTCGTCTTCTTTGACCGCAAGAGAATAATTACCCCACTCTAGATATAGAGATTTCTATAGTTATGTATGAACTTGAGTGTTTTCGATGCTATATTTTTGGAGAGAGGTTCACGGTCTTTTTTGACCATAAGAGTCTGAGATATATTTTTAATCAGAAAGAATTGAATCTCAGAAATAGATAGTTGGTGGAATACCTTCAGATGTTTTAATTTGATATTTCCTACACCGCAGGGAAGGGAAATTTCATTGAAGTTTTCTTAGTAGGAAAGTGTTTTCACAGGGTAGTTTGGAATTGAATAAAGAATGGAACCTTATGGTTATTTTTGTTCAATTGTATCTTGATGATCAGGATAATGTTTTAGGTATGGTTCTAACCAATGTTCAATTATCACCATCTCTTCTTGATTATATTCTAAAAATTCAACATAAGTAGGATGATTTCAAAGGAATTTTAGAATCCCTATATTGTGGGGATATTATTTCGAGTTAGTCTCTCTCTTCAGATGATATTCTATATTTTGGGAATCGGTTTTTCATCCCAACATCAGTGAGGAACTAAATTTTTCTTAATTTTCATATTACTTTGTGGTATATTCATCTAGGGACTAAAAATATGTACTATTACATAAGATGGAAATTTTGGTGGCTGGGTATGAAGCATGACATTGCTGATTATGTGACCCTTTGTTACACCTACCAACAGATAAAGGCAGAGTATCTGAAACCTTATAGTTTTCTTCATCCTCTTTTGATGCCAGTTTGAAAATGGGATAAGGTATCCATGGACTTTGTTGTTATAATTCCATATACTCCTTGAGGAGTAATGTTATCTGGGTTGTGTTTGATTGGTTGAAAAAATCAACTCATTTCATTCTGATCAGGGACACCACTAAAGTTGAATATCCGGGTAAGGTGTATTTGTAGTAAATTGTGAGTTTATATGGGGTTACTTAATCCATTGTTTTAGATATGTATATTAGGTTTACTTTAAGGTTTTTGGGGAGTCTCTAGGATGTTATTGGGACTTAGTTTAGGTTGATTACTTTTTACCATCCACAGACAGACGGTTATACGAAACGTGTTATTTAGATTTTGGAGGATATGATTTGTGCATGTGTCTTAGATTTTGGTGGATCTTAGGATATCCATTTGGTAGTAGTTGAGTTTTTGTATAAAAAATTTATCAGTAATTGATCATAATGGATCCTTTTGAGGGTCTATATGGTCACCTGTGTAGGTCACATCTTTATTGGGTAGAGCTGGGTGAAGCTTCTTTGGTGGGACTGAGTTTGGTTCAGAAGGCATTTGTGAGGATCTAGGATATAAATCAGCATTTTTTTATGATGTAGAGTTGAAAAAAATATTATGAGGATCAATAGAATAGTTCTTTAGATTTTTTCATGGGTGACCAGGTTTTCTTGAAAGTTTCTCCTCAGTTGGGTCACCATCAGCTGGGAAAATTGGGGAAGTTGGATATGAGATATGTTGGTCTGTTTGAGGTCACTAAGTGGATTGGTCATGTTTCTTATCAATTGGAATTTCTGATTTAGTTGATAGGAATTCATGATGTTTTCCATATATCACATCTCATAAAATACCATCCTGATCCTTATCACATTCTAAGATGGGAATAAATTGAGTTAGAGCTGGATGTTTTGTTTTTGGAGTAGCCAGTAAAGATCATTGACTCTCAAGTGAAAGTCTTGCATGGGAATTTAATTCTATTGGTCATAGTGTTATAGAAACATGGTTCAGATTATCATGATACATGTGATCATGAGTCATTGATGAGGGATTAGTGGCCCAACCTCTTTACCATACTTTATTCTTCCACATAACATCTATGCAATGTAAAGTATTATGGTAGGTATTTTGTAATATCCAATTACCCGCTATCAGGTAATTCCCTTAACTTTACTTGTTTTCATCTTTAATTGGGTGCATCTTGGGACTCACAAGGATGAAGTTCATTTATTGAGGTAAATTACCTAAATTTTAGGGATGTATATTTGTTTTAATTAATGTATTCTGGGTATAAATGTGTAACGGATTTACGAGGTTCTCCCCATGTTCGTAGAACGATTGAGGGGGTTAGGGTTTTTGGGTAAGAATCTGATGGTTCTTCTTTCTATTGGGAACTTACAAGTCGTGTAAATGGATTACATGATGTGTAATGTTTTCCAGACTCATTGTAATTCCTCGAATCTTTTTAAAGAAAAAACTATGATCGATAGTGTATGTGATATGCAACAACGAACTCAAACAAACAATGATTATTTACATATGATTATTTTAATCATTCCATTAAATTTTAAGATATGAGTAGGATTAAATAATTGCTGAAATTTATATATACATATATATATTTCCTAAACATATTGATAAATTATTCGTAAATAATCAAACAATATTTGGTAGTGTCTTTTTATTCTTCAAAATATGCTTTCTTGAAGAAAAAAAATTATTTATTTTTATGAAAGAAATATATTATAATTATTTTATAGAACATTTAGAAAATTAATTTGATATAAATAACTCTATTTTTTTATATCATCATATCAAAATTAACATAGTGTGAAATTTTGGGGTTTTTTGGAAAATATAGATTATTCAATTAATAGTGAAAAATATTGTTTTTTATGTAAAATTTTCATTTATTTTGATAGATTAATTAGTTATTATATTAATTTTATTTCAAGGTAACATAAGTATTATTTAGTTATATTTAATTCAATTAATTACATTTAAATTGTATTTATATCATATTTTAGTATAAGTTTATTTTTAGGATTAAAAATATATTTTTCATAAAACTATTTTAAAAAAGCATAGTGTTTCTCCATTTTAATGAATTAAAATAACCCCTAATTATAAATGATCTAAATTAAATATTTATATTATATATATATTTATTTATTTATTAATTTAAATTAATATAATTAATATTACTAGTTATAGAGTTAAAGTGAAATAACTTTTTCTTTAAAAAATGTTTTTTTTTAAATATCCATCATGCTTGCAGGTTTTATATTAAATTAAATTATTGCACCTATATTAATTTATTTTGATAAAATGGATTTAATATTTGTAATCATAAGAAATTCATATTAGTCAATGATTTCAATTTAATTTTTGAACAATATGAATAGTACTATAGTAAATATTTATCACCTCGTTAAAAGGAAAATAGGTTAATTCATGGTAAAAATAATTTTACAAAGACTATAAACAAAGTAACCCTATTAGTATGAATATTTATATTTAATTTTTATTAAAATGATTATTATATTATTTTTTATAGATTTTAATTTATAAGTGATTAATCAATCAGTTTGATAAAAATTATATTTTGATATGATAAAACAAAAATTATATTTTTAAGTAATATAAAATTTCAATAAAGAAACTCCTTTTTATGAATTAATTGATTTTTTAAATAAAAAACTATTTAAATAAAATATTGTTATTAAATAATTTTTATTAAATATAAATTATTATATAATTTTTATGAAGTCAAATGTAATTTTTATAAGGGTTTGAAAACTGTTATTATCAAAAAAACCAACATTTCACAATAAATATTGATTCTATTTTAAAAGTGAAAATTAATATATTTAGAAAATTATTTTTATAAAATTAATATTATTTTTTTAATCATAATGTTTAAATTATCCAATAGGTAATTTTTCATAATTTTCTAAGACAATCAAATTTTAGGGTAAAAATTAAATACTGTATAAATATAAAGTGTGTATTATGACATCATAATGACCCAAAATTGATGTAATAAATAATATAAAGGGTATAAAAGACCAAATATATGTTTTCCATTTAAAATAATGTGATCTTATGTTTATTTTATAAATTTTATGAATCCTTTATGAATCCCCAAAAAATCATTAATATTTTTTAAGGATTTAAAATCATTTCTCTAAGAGTGTGACTCACTTTCACATCAGCAAGGGTATTTCTTTATTAATTTCAGAAATTTTTATTATAAAATAATGAAAAAAACTCCCCTTTATAATAAACCATGGTCAAAAACCATGGAAATGTTTGTGGTTTTGGTTATTTTATTATATAGAGTCCAAAACCTAAGTTTGAGAGATAATAAATAATTATCCACTCTTTTCCTATATAAAACCACCCAATATCCCATTTATCTTCACTAAAAATACTTTTAGAACTTCCTTAATATAACCTACCCTCTCTAAGGTCCTCCCAATGTTCCCCCAAGATCTCAATAATCCCCTTCCAAGCTTTTGAAGTCACACCCTCAAGGTAAGGGATCCTCACCTTCTCTTTTTTATTCAAATTTCTTTATTGTCTTATTCCTTATATTTTCAATTATTAACATTGTGATATTTATTTCCATGTCCCTATTACTTAAAATTTTATTTCAAAATTATTATAAATCCATTTCTCTCTCATAAACAAATTTTGTGAATTTTTATGTGACGTCGTTATGGTGTCGAAATTTCATTACGATTTTCCATTCCAAATCAATTTTGTAGTGAATACCATACCCATATCCTATCAAGGGTGTTCACTTTTATACACTTATACTTATTTTAATTGATAATTATATGTATTTATTACACACTCATTTTTCATGGAAAAAATATGATGATTAATGAATCCATTTTGTATGATCTATGTGGCACACTTAAGCATGAGAATGAAAAGAAAGTGACAGGTGCGTCCAGAATTTTATAGCGCTTTGATGCATTGGGAAAATTTTACTCTCATGAGGCTTAATGTTGGGATAAGGATTAAACCTAATTAATTTATGGGAATTTTTACATAATGGTGTCTTGGTTTTTATCCTTCACCTGTGTTAATGATGCAGTTTTTTTAGTTGTTGAGAAATTTCCATTATTGCCTTTATAATTATCATGCTATATCATGTCTCATTGTTCATGTTTGTGATTCCTAATCTTTTTATTCCCCATTGATATTCCTATTTTATAACATTTATAATTATCTTTGTGTTATTCCATGATTATTACCTTACTAGGCTTTATAAATCACACCTTTATTATGTATGTCCCCAGGTTATCCCATGCAGTTTTAAGTGCGAGCATGTTAAGGAAGTTTTCAATAAAGATGATGTTTTTCTTGTTTTAAATTGTTATGTAATATACCTAATTATAAAATATACTATACTTATAGATATTTTGGGTTTTATTAAGTGTAACCTTATGTAATAAATAATGTATTAATGTTAAATAAATATTAGTGTTTCCATAGTTGGTATCAAATGAAAAGTTTAGTTATTTCTGGGATTAGGATTAGAAAAATATAATGAAAGCCATAGGAATAAGACTAAACATAATAATATATCCCTAAATTTTAGTAAAGTTTAGAGTAAGTGGTTTCCAAGAAAATATATCTCTATCTGGATACTTAAAGGGGATTTGTCTTTAGAACAGATGTACCTAGGGGTAAAACCTGAAAGCACAGGATTGGGCTAGACTCGATCGGGAACTGGTGCACGAAAATAGGCCTTGTTGAACACCTGTTTTGACACTCCAAGGGGATATTATTTGTTAAATTAATAATATCATTAAGAAAAATGATTTATTATTTGAAATATGTTTTCTTTAAAAATGATTTTTATTTCTTTTTACGAAAAAAAATATTTTTTAATTATTTTATAGAACATTTATAAAGTTTATTTTATAAAAATAAATTCAGTTTTTTATATCAATATATCAAAATTAACATAGTTTGTAATTTTTGGGTCTTTTAGAAAATATAGATTATTCACTTAATAGTGAAAAATATGTTTTTAAGTAAAATTTTCATTTATTTTAATAAATTTATTAATTATTATATTAATTTTATTTCAAGGTAACATAATTATTATTTATTTATATTTAATTCAATTAATTACATTTAAATAATTTTTATATCATATTTTTGTATAAGTTTATTTTTAGGATTAAAAATGCATTTTTCTGAAAACTATTTTAAAATGTATAGTGTTTCTCTATTTTAATTAATTAAAATAACCCCTAATGAGAAATTACCTAAATTAAATATTTATATTATATGTATTTCTTTAAGAATTTAAATTCATATAATTAATATTACTAGTTATAGAGTTAAAGTGAAATAATATTTTCCTTAAAAATGTATTTTTCGGAAAATCATTTTCCATCATGCTTGCAGGTTTTATATTAAATTAAATTCTTCCACCTATATTAATTGATTTTGAAAAAAATTATACCATATTTTTAATCATCATAATTAATATTATCCAATAAGTTCAACTTAATCTTTTAACAATATAAATAGTAAGTGTAGTAAATATTTATTACCTCATTAAAATGAAAATATGTTAATTAATGGTAAAAATAATTTAAAAAGGACTAGAAAAAAAATTATCCCTAATAGTATAAATATTTATATTTAATTTTTATTGAAATTATTATTATATTTATTCATTATTTTATTTGTTTTATACGTGATTAAGCAATTAGTTTGATAAAATTTATAATTTGATATGATAAAACACAGATTATATTTTTAAGTAAAATACAATTTTAATTAAGACATTCCTTTTTATGAATTAATGGATATTTTAAATAAATTATATTTTAATAAAATATTATTATTGAAAAATATTAAATTTAAATTATTCTATAATTTTTATGAAGTCAAGTTTAATTTTTATAAGGGTTTGAAAACTGTTATTGTCAAAAAACCAGTATTTCTCAATAAATGTTGATTCTATTTTAAAAGTGAAAATTCATATATTTAGAAATTTATTTTTATAAAATGAATATTATTTTTGAATCATAATTTCTAAATTATCCAATGGTTAATTTTTCATAATTTTCTGAGACAGTCGAATTTTAAGGTAAAAATTAAATAACATATAAATATACACTGTGTATTATGCCATCATAATGAATCAAAAGTGATATAATAAATAATATAAAGGTTATCCACGAAAAACTCTATTTTTTCCTTTAAAATATTTTTATTTTATCTTTATTTGATTAATTTATAAAGCCTTTAGGAATACTCCAAAAACCATTAATATAATTTAAGGTTTTAAAATCATTTCTTTAAGAGTATGACTCACTTACACATCATAAAGGGTATTATTTTATTAATTTAGGACCTTCAAATTATAAAGTAATTAAAATAAATATCCTTTGGTAGAAACCATGGTCAAAAACCATGGGAATTTTTGTGGTTTTGGTTATTTTATTTTATAGAGTCCAAAACCTAAGTTTGAGAAATAATAAGGAATTCCTCACTCGTTTATTATATAAACCCACCCAATATCCCATTTATCTTCACTAAAAATCCTTTTATCACATAATTACTCTTCTATACCCTCTCTAGATTCCTCCCAAGGTTCTCCCAATCTCTCAAAGATCCCCTTCAAATCTTTTGGAGTCAAACTCTCAAGGTAAGGGGTCCTCACCTTCTCTTATTTATTCAAATTTATTTATTATATTATGAATTATATTTCTAATTCATAATGTTGGGATATGTATTTCCATGTCACTATTACTTACCATTTAATGTCAAAATTATTAGAGACCCATTTCTCTATCATCAACTCATTTTATGAATTTTTATGTGACGTCGTTATGCTGTCAATATTTCACCGCAATTTTTTATGCCAAAACAATTGTGTAGTGAATATCATACTCATTTCCTATCAAGATTTTTCACTTTTATACACTTATAATTATTTGACATGGGAATTACATTTATTTATTCCACACTCCTTGATTTTTGAATAAAATATGATGATGAATGAATCCATGTTGTATGATCTATATGGCACACTTAATCATGAGAATAAAATGAAAGTGACGGGTGCACCTAGAATTATATAGCACTCCAATACATTGGGTAATGTTAAGTCTCATGAGACATCATGTTGGGATATAGAGTAAACCTGATTACTTTATGGTACTTTTTCCATCATGACATATTGGAATTTATCCTTGACCTATGTTAATGATACAATGTTTTAAGTTATTGCCACATTTCCCAAGTGGCCTTTATGATTATCATATTATATCATGTCTCATTATTCATGTTTATGATTCCTATTATTTTTATGACACATTTATATTCCTATTGTATAATTTTTATTATTCTCTTCATGTTATTCCATGATTATTCCTTTTATGGGCTTTATATCTCACCTCTTTATTATGTATGTCCCTAGGTTATCCCATGTAGTTTTGAGTGCAGGCATGTTAAGTAGTTTGTAAATAAATATGATTTTTTCCTATTTTAAATTGTTATGTAATGTACCTAATTCCTAAATACACTATAATTCTTGATATTTTGAGCTTTATTAAGTTTAATATTATGTAATAAATCCTATATTAATGTGAAATAAAGATAAGTGTTGTTATACTCATGTAGTGAATTTAGTACATATAATGAAATATTACATGTCATGTAGAGATTTCATATTTTGTAAGGTTAAAAAATTATATTTCTAATAATAATAAAAAGGTGATGGGTTTTTTATAATATTTAGACCCCATGAATTATACGATGTGTAAAGGGATTACACACTATTTAATCATTGTGATTTGTGTATTTAGGGTGCTAAACAGCTGATTATTATTTCATTCATCTATATCTCTCTTCCCTCTCAACCTAAAGCTCCTCTCTATAGATTTCAGAACCTTTGTTTCTCATCAATTCAATCGGTGTTGGATCATCATGGTTGTTCATGGTGTCTCTCCAGTTGAGTAATTATTTCTTGTTATTTTTTTTCCTTTGATCATGGTAGAACCTTTGCATTGTGTTATTGGATATGTTGACTAGTGATGATGATTATCTTGTTTCCTTTTTAGATTTATAGTGTGATATTATTCTGGGGGTGATCATTTGGTGGTTATAGTGCAATAGGAATGCGTTCTTTTGGTATGTTTTGATATTTACTATTAGACAACCCTTTTTCTATAATTGAATCAATTATAATATGTGTATATTGATTCTAGGGCCTTTATTGTGGTTTTTGTGTTCTCCTTGTTGGTGGATTCCATTACAAGCATGTGCGAACCGAGTTTTGAGGTAGGTAGTTCCATCTCTATCCTGTGTTGGGAAACTACATTACTCCAGTTTTTTATAATTTTTTTATAACTGTATTGGTGTGATTAATTTGTGTTTATGGAAATTTTTTTGGATAAAAGATAGTTTCCCCTAGTTTGGGTAAATGAAATAAGGTTTTTCAATGCACTATGAGATGGTTTTATGAAATGGTTTTCAAAGAATTATATAATGAAATGGTTTGTAAAATAGAGAACATGACTTGGGTACTTAGGTGGAAGGTGTAGTAACATGCATCATCCACTATCGAGGGGTTCACTCATGGGTTATTCCTCCTCTCCTGGATTGTTGTTATAGGTACTTGTCAGACCTATTAGAGGGTTCACTTTCTAGGGTGTTTCTATACTCTCTAGACTTGATGTATATATCTATAGGATTGATGCACATGTGATTTTATATTTTAGGTATGATTTTCCTGGATATCCTAACATATTGTGGTCCTTGGCGTGATGTTACAAGTGTTTTTGGACAATTTGGGCTATTTTGGTTTGTATTGTTTTGGTTTTATTTCCATGTATTTTATATGATATGTGATGCATGCTTTGGTTTAACATGATATATCTGTTTTGATATATGTATATGAAATGATTTGAAACCAATTTACCTATTTTATTTTAAAATGTGGATAAAGGGGAAATTAAATGTTTTTCTATGGTCTTGATATAAAAACTACTAAATTGTATATCATGTCTTCTTTTCTTTAATGTTTAGCATGATTGGATTATTATACAGAGACTTGTTGTGGAACACCTAGGTGGGGATCTACTAAACCTATTAGCTCACACCATGTTCACACCTTTGGCATTGAGTAGACCTTGTTATGTATTTCAATGTAGGGATAGATAAGTTTTCATAGTGAGGTATTGAGTTTTTCTATCAACTAGGTTTGGGTAGATAGATGGTGATATAGATAGGTTTTTTCCATGATATCACATAAGGCCTATTGGAGTATCTATTTATCTTTTTTATCCTTTAAAGTTGGACTTGTCTCTTGGAGATTGTTTTTTAACCATTTCAGTTGTTTTTCTTTCATTTTTCTCTTTCTGTTTTGAAATATATATGTATTCATGTTTTCTTTTGCTATTTCTTTCTGTACATGTGTATATATATGTCATGTTTTCAACTTCATGTTGGGATAAATCATTCCCTATATTATTGTTTATTAGGTACTAGATACCAGCCTGTGGAGATTGAGAACGCCATTTGGGTATGTGGAAATTCAGTTCAGGTACCAGTTTAAGAGGGTATTCAGGTTGGGTTCATCACACTTCATATCTATTGGTAATTAATATGATTCCTCTTCCTCTAGTTATGATATTTTATACTCATATTGAAAGTTTATGTACCAATTTTTCATTTTTTAACTTTCTTGATGATTCTTTATATTGTATTCTTCTACTATATTGAGTCTCCTTTAGCCCATTCATTTATATACTTGTTGAGAAATACATGGATTTTTGTCTTTTTCCTTCACAAAAAAATCATCCATTGAAAACATATCGAGTATATTGATTTCTACTCATCTATATTAATTAATCTTTTGCCTATAAGTGCCTCATTACTATTGAATACACATTTTTTGTATATCCCATCTTTTCAAAATAATAATACCCAATTTTATAGTGTATTATCATGTTCCTTTTTTGTTTTTCTATTATATTTTTTGGTTTCTCTAAAATTAATCCTCTTTATAAGAGTGGTAGATTATGGATTAGGCTCAACCATGATGGGATTTGGTTTATGATCAAACCCCACACCTAATTTTTATTTTTTATGAGCCCTTTGCTGGTGTAGAAAATCCTTCAACTTATATGTTTTCCAAGATAATAAAATTTTATCCCATGGTTAAGAGGTTTTAACCTAGGTTTTCATAGGGTTTGGGTGTTTTTAGGTTCTTCCTAGGGTGGGAAGATCAATGGTGGCGATACTTCACTTGGATTTCACCTGTGAATCCTTCTCATCAACGGATACATGATCTTTCTATATCAGTTTCATTGGTCTGGTGGTCGTTCGATAGTGTGACCACAATCAAGGTGGTGTTGTCTTATTGACATTCAACGTACATTTTAGAAATTGATCCTCTTGAGCTCTCATCAGTGTTTCCTTATCATAAATATCTAGATAATTATATTCCATCATTTATATAGATCTAGTTGTTATCCCGACTTGTGATGAGATAGATAAATAATTGGTAAACCAATGGAGATCCCTATCTCTTTCAAAGAAGGAAAAAATAGTCAATAGTTTCAACGAAGGATGGGTAATCATTCTTGGTTCATCGTATGAATCTTCTAACCAAATGAAAATTCATTTCAAATCATCCTTTCTACTTTCCTACACAGAATAACATGTTGTAATACATATGGAGAATGGATGATGGATTACCTATTCATGAGATCGGTGTGGGTTTCTAATTTTTTTCTTTTCTCAATGAGAAATACAAGAAGAGGGCCCTCCAAGGGATACCTTGGTCCTTTGAAAAACATCTAGTTATAATGGAGGATCTGAATAATGATGATGATATGCTAAATGTAACCTTCTCTAAATCTCCATTCTGGGTGTGGATCATGGGAATTTCTTTCTAGGTAAGATCAGAATGCATTATGCAAGAGATCAGAGGCCACATCAGTGAATTTATTTAGTGGGATCAATTAGATCTTATTATTTAGGGGTCATTTACATGGATAAGGTTCTCGGTTGATGTTGATAAGCCACTTATAAGGGGAACCTTTCATTCTATAGATAACTCAAAGACTTGGATCGGTTTTGAGTATAAAAAAATTTTGATATTCTATTTCTTTTGTGGGCGCATAAGACACACGGAGGAGTGTGGCTCAAATACAGTTGATAGTGATGGAAATTGTTTTATGAAATATGTCCCTTAGCTCCATCCTAAGAACCTTGGAGTATTTTTTTCTAGATTTGGAAATAAATAGGGATAGAGCTAAAATTTCCAAGGCATTCAGAGTACATTCTTCTAGTGACCAAGAGAGAATTACCATACTAGGGATACTTTGTTTTCTTAAAAACATTGATGACCCTGTGCAACCAAAGGAGGAGGGAAAAATTTCTTTCCAAGTGAGTCCTTAGGCCTTTGATATAACTTTGGTGATCTAGATAAAGTTACTTAATAGAGGATAATTTCATTGGTAGTATTGTTTCAAGATTATGAGGATGATAGTATACCACCATCTAGTCCAATACATGTTTTTATTAACCCTCTATACCTAACTCCTCCCCTAATAATTAAACCTTCAGTGATTTCCTCTCAGAAAAAATATTATATAAAAGTGTTGATAACTTTAGGTGGAAAAAACACCAAAAATGTATAATTGTTGTTAGAGGGGATTTGGGAGTTGACCCTCCTACAACAGAACACCACAAACCCAAACAAAGTATGGAGATATATCAAGTGACCAAGAGGCTCCAAAAATATTGAAATAGTTGGGTAATGGATTATTTATATATATTTCATCAGTGGGCTAGAATTACCCATCCCCGCCCATGGAAATGAAAATATTATGTTGGAACTATCGTGTGATTTTCAATACCTAAATAGTTTGTATGCTCATTTTCTAGAGTAAAAAATACTATCCTGATGTATATTTGTTATCTAAAACTATGTTGGAAAACAAGGATACTAGCCTATTGGGTTTGAAATTTGATTTTAAGAACAAATTCTTTGTTGGAATACAAGGTAACTCCTTAGAAATTTTCCTCTTTAGGAAAGAGGACCTTGATGTCAAGTTTCATAACCTCTCAAGCAATCATATTGTTTCTATGGTTACTATTATGGGATATCCTCCATAAACATTTGTTATATTCAATGGGTGAATTAGTAATCAAGATAGATCCAAGTCTTGGAATATTTTGATCCTATTGTGCAACTCTCTCCCTATTCCTCTATTTATTGGGGGATATTTCAATGAGGTCCTTTTTTCACTGGGAAAAAGAAGGTGGATTCTTGCGGAGTGTTATAGTTATGGAATCCTTTTTGAAATATCTTTTCTTGAATTCGCTCCATGATCTTGGATTTTATGGGAATACTTTTACATGAAAGAGTTAAATAAGTTTATGGATGTATTTTCAAATGATTGGAAAGATTTGTGAGTTAAGAAAATTAGAAATCTATATTTTGTGAATTATCTATTGATCATATTCCCCCAATTTCATCTAATCTTAGCCCAATACTTCTTTATATGTTTTCTCAAAGGTATAGGAGGAATCATAAGTGATCATTTCATTTTGAAACTTTATGGATCCAAGATAGTAGTTGTGAGGAAGTGGTTCATTCATCCCAAATGGTTCGTAACTAATGATTCTCCTCTAATACCCAAAGAGTGTCTTCTGGGTTATAAAAGTGGAGTTATTTAAGATTTAGGAATTTTTATAGATGTATCAACTCTACAGAGAACCATTTTAAGAGACTCCTCTCTCTTCCTTGAAGTGATCCCATGCTTAGGGATATCTTCTTTGCAGAGAAGAATTTGAATACAGATTTAAGGGAGAAGGAAGGTTATTGGTTTTTAAGGGTAAGGGAATCCCATATCATGTAGGGTAATCAGAATACAACTTTTTTCCCATCAAAAATCATCTGCAAAAAGGAGGAAAACCATATTTCTCAATTGTAGGATCTAACCGGTAAGGTCACTCATGATGAAAATGAAAGTCACTCTATTATCTTGAACTTCTTTTACAATCTATATAAGGATGAATATATTTAAATTCATTATAGTCTATCCAATTATATTCCTAAAGTAATTACAGATGATAAGAATTGAAAATTTTAAAGGAATATTTCTGATGATTAAATTCTTGTTCCTCTTCATCAAATTCACTCTACAAAGTCACAAAGTCTATAATGTTTTCATATGATATTTATTAAACTATTTTGGAACATTTTTGTCCCAGATGTGGCTTACCTAATCAATGAGTTGTGGGAAAGGAGGTCCTCTCTTGATTCACTGAACAAAACTCCAATTAATCTCATCCCAACGATTTGTAATCCCCAAAAAATAATGGAATTTAGACCCATAATTATTTATAATTTTTTCTACAAAAACTTTTCCAATATCCAAGTGGATCATTTATAGGGTTTCCTCCCCTTTATTGATATGTAAAATCAAAGTTCTTTTATCCCAAAGATATCCATTACAGATAATGCATCCATTTCTTATGAAATGATTCATTCTATGAATACCTAATCTTTTACAATGAAGGGAGTTATGGAACTAAAATTAGATGTGATAAAATCCTATAAAATGGTTGAATATCATTTACTTGATATTTTCCTTTATTTAATGGGCTTTATGGATACATGGGTGAAGACCATTATGAACTATCTGACATCATTTTCTTTCAAAATCAATATTAATGGATGTCTATTAGATAGATTCAAACCCTCAATGGGATTATGAAAAGGGGATATTTTATCTCCTTATCTCTTTATCTAGGTGGAAGATGTTTTTTCTCACCTACTTTTGAATTTTATGGAGAAATTGGTCATCCATGGTAAAAAGGTATGTTAAAATAGTCCCCCTATCGCTCAACTATTCTTTATAGATGATATCCTCATCTTTACATCTTCCACCACTCAAGAATTTTGTTCATTATTGAAGATTATTAATTTGTATGAAATGAAATCTGGAAAATATATTAATACAATAAAGTCAGAAATATCTTTTAGTATAGGCATGTTACCAACAAAGAAGTAGGAGTTATAGTGGTTATGTGGGTTTCCAGTGGTTTAAAAACACCATAAATATTTGGTCCTTATGAAACTTATTATAAGATCTAAGAAACAATTGTTCACCTCTATTGTTGAGAGATTGAATAAAAAAAATTATGGTCTATCAGGAATATTTATAAGTCTGGGAAGGATGTCCTCATTAAAGTTATGGCCCAAGTTATACCTTATTAATTTATGTCATTATTAAGATTACCTGAACCCCTAATTTATTAGATCCATTCTCATTTGGATAATTTTTTGTGGGGGTCTCATGATGGTAATAATATCACTCATTGGGTTCCTTGGGATAATATGTGTGTGTGTAAGTTCTTTGGTGGGCTTAGTTTTAGAAATATCAAGTTTCTTAATGAGGAACTTTTGGATAAGAAAGTTTGGTGCCTTTTATTCTACCCTGATGTGATCTTATTAAAGGTTATCTAAGAGAAATACTTTCCTTATACTGATTTTATGCATTCTCAGTTGAGTCTTGAAATAATATTTCTATAGAAGAGAATCTAGGGATCTAAACCCCCTCTTTAGAAAGGGTTTGTTTGGAGGATTGTGAATGGGAATGACACATGTATTTAGAGTGATATGTAGCTAGATGATACCTAAAATTTGATATTTTCATCACCAGTTATACCAAGATTTGAAAATGAGAGGGTTCGTGATTTAATAAATAACTCTCTAGAGAATTTGGATCATGATAAGATCGGCTCAGTTTCAATTAGAGAGACTGAAAACTCATTTTTGGTATTCCACTCACTCCAGATATAGGTATAGATTATCTTTTATGGAATGGGGAATCATCATGAGTGTTCTCATTTGGGTCGGTCTATAAGTTGTTGGTTGATGGGTTTTATCATGATAATTCAAATGACTTCTAGAATTAGATATGGTCACTCAATGCACCACCCAAAGTTAATTTTTTTGTGCTAGTCCTACTTTGATGTTCTCCCATCTCGTGAGCTCCTTATGTCATAAAATCTCTCCTTATATGATACTTTTCCCATGTGTCTCTAGGTTTTAGAATCTTAATTGCATGCAGTTCTCATTTTCCATGGTTTGGAGGGGGTGTGGAAGGAATATAAGTCAAATTTTTAGTATTTATTTGATATGTCTCTTGATATGGTTTATAATCTCCATATATGGTTTCATTCCTTTGAGACTTAGATTGTGGGGTTGATGTGAACTATCACATGGATGGTTTGGACTAGAATAAATGAGGGGATATTCCAAAAGAAGGCAACTCATAATCACATCTGGAATGAAAGGGCGTCTAAATGGATGATTTTTTTGTCTGAAAATGATTCCCCTTCCCATCCCCTCTAAGGTTTAGTTAATGCATGATTCATCTGGTTGGACCCCTCCTTAGAAGGCTTTTTAAATATTAATATATATGTGGTGCTCTATATGGGTTTGAGGGTGGTTATTAGGATTATTTCCCAAAAAAATTGATGGAAAATTTTGGTGGAAAAATTCATGGTTGTTCAAGCTCACTGAGGCCCCACTATGGTGGAGGCATCTTTTTTGTTCATGGTATTATCCTTGCTCATTCCAAAGGTAGGGAAAAAGTTATAGTTAAATCTAATTTCCTTTATCTAATTAACTCTTTATCAAATTATAGTGAGTACATTAAACCTTATGGTATTATTCTCATAAATATCTAGTCCTTATTAGATGAATTCATATCATTTAATTTTTTATTCATTAAACGAGGAGGTAATCATGTCGCTCTTTGTTTGGCTAGCTTTGGGAAAGATTAGGATGATAAGTTTTTCATTGATTATTTTCCTGACTGGCTTTGTAATTATGTTTTGATTGATTCATAATATATTCTATCTTTTCCTCAAAAAATCATTTAACTTACTTATTGGATCACTATACTTTTCCTTTACTTTATATGTATCTCACATAATCGAACTTCTTAATATCATTTTAAGAGTCGTGAATTTATCTTGATCCTCAAGATTTCACCTCATTTTTATTAATTATCATTTCATCCCCTCAATATATTTGACTCTTTATTTCATGTTATTGGTTAATAAATCAATTATCAAGACCTACTATTCTACCTTAGGCTTGATCTCAACAAAAAAATTGTTATCTAGCTTCTTAAATATAATATTTTCAATCTTATCCATTAACTTAGCTTTCTCTTCTTATTTTTATTGCATGTAAAGTTTTGTAATCTTGAACTACACCATTTTATTTCTTAACTTTATCTATCAAAACATCTATTTCTTCAAGTATGGAATCCAAATCCACCTTTAGGCCTAAAACACCCTCAAATTTAGCATCTTTATCATCACTTTTCTACTTGTATATGGTTTTTATATAAATGTCACATGAACTTCCTCATTGAGGTATTTTCAATCCTTAATTTACTTCAATTTAATTTCTTTAAAACCATTGTCCTATTGAGAAATAAAATTTCTCTTCATGAAGAAATTATTCTTTATACTCTTCTATCCTTTCACCTCCTTTGAATATTTATTCATTGGAAAAACATATTTTTCATCATATTTGAACATATTGGGAAATTTATCAGTAAAGTTACCAATCTTTACACACAAAAAAAATAAAGTGATTGGATGTTTCTCCATGAATATTACTTTTTTGGTTCTCAAATTTTAGGAAAGGAATTCCCTAACCACATTAACCTATTTTTATTTGGGGCCATCATCCATATAAATATTCTTTATTTCTTTGAACTCCACTTCATAATATTTATCCTTTTCTACTAGATAATCATAATTAATCCACATATAATATAAAAAATAGTTTTATGAAGACTATCTAATATAACTTCCTTTGGATCCTTATCCTCAAGAACAAAAACCTCTAGAATTAAATAAGGTGTCAATATTCTCATAATAAACTTAAAAATATTTATATCATCAAGGGTTTATTTGATTACCTGAATGTCCTCCAAAATCACATTTACCTGATCAAATAATTCCTTAATGTATTCAGTTGGATGAATCCTCAGGTTCTTATAAATTTTCTATAGAACCTTCAATTCAACTTCACGTAACTTTGAGTTGTATTCATATATGTTAAGAAACATTTCTAATATATTGTACAAGAATTTACAAGGCATAACCTTCATGTATATTATTTTGGATAAACCTATCCCTAACACATTCATTTTTTATCATAAATATCCAATTATTTATGATCTCTTTCTAATAAAGTTGTGCTATCCATATTAACTATAATTCTATGTATGACTATCATGTACACATCCATACAAAGAGATAAAAATTAGTGTTGCATTAAATTATTCCAAAGGTAAAAAAAATAACCTTATAATGTTATAATCTCTTTGTGATTCATAACCACTATCTTGAATTCTGAGAGTGAAAATTTCTCTAAATTGAACATTCCACTCAGATTCCACATATTTGTCCAATAAAAGGAAGATACCCTAAAAGGGGTGAATTGAGGTATGAAAGTTTAAAATAAACCTTCCCAATAATATTTTTCATGATTATTTGAAACACTATCCTCTACCTCACAATGAATATAAATGTGATAAAGAACAAAATATAGACATAAGAAATTTTATTTAGTTCACCCATATTAATCTATGTTTAAGGAGCATACACTCAATAATGTGTCAATGTACCTAAATTTACTATAGAACACTACTTATTCATAAAAATGCAGAGAAAAATCAATATCCCTCTATGTTTACAATTCTCAAAATGATTTGAGAAATAATTTCTCTATTAAATCTAGAATAATACACTTCTTTTAACATCATGTGTTTTGTGCGGGTTGAAATTTTCCAACAGAATTTAAAATTTTCATTTGGTGGATGATCTGAATATTAAATTGAGCCTTATAATGTAAATATGATCATTAAAACACTTAAATGTGATATTTTTTATGGTTTTTAAGGCCTAAGAGGTGTATTGGGTGTTCATTTGAGTTTTGGAAGAGTCAGGATTTGAAATATGGGTTTTTGGAAAAGAAAAGGGGGCACACAGTTTGTATATAGTTAGTAAAAACTATGAAACCAAAATGTGAGGCCCTGTGGGTGTGTCACACTATTTGGAAAACTATGAACCTAAGGCTACATGATCATGAGAAATTTATTCAACAAATTAAAGAGGTAAGCATGCAGGCTACACACTGTTTTTTCAACCTTGCACAGACTATGTGAGGGGGTGTGGATTATAGATAGTGTAATCCACACAGTTTTTTTAATTTTTAAACTTAACTATGCACCTCATTAAAAGTGGAAAATTTATTGATTTTATCTTCTAAACCTTAAAGGGTTTTCACCCCATTTCCACCCTCATTTGTGAAGGATTCTTCCCCATACACACTCTCTTATCCCTCTCCTCCTCTATGGAGGTTCTCCTTTATTCTTCATCAAAATCACTCATTATCAGATGCATTGAAATTATATAGGTAAGGATAAAATAGTTATTACCTTCTTTCTTTATTTCTTTTTCCATATTAGATACTATTTCCATGTGAGATTATATGCCCTATTTTCAGGGTGTTTTTCTATTTATTCAATTTCCCACATTTCAAATCAAATC
The DNA here is from genome assembly GCA_963277665.1 of Viscum album. Classification (NCBI taxonomy): domain Eukaryota; kingdom Viridiplantae; phylum Streptophyta; class Magnoliopsida; order Santalales; family Viscaceae; genus Viscum; species Viscum album. Next base: position 511,591,408 of record OY728163.1, on the reverse strand, counting down.
ATAGCTTGATAATGGATGAGTAAATAATCCTTAGTATAAGGTATTTGGTCTATATTTTATTCCATTAAATTATTGTTATTTTAAAATTCTCTATTGTACATCACACTCGACTTTTTGTGTGTTGCTCCTAAAATTTGAAATCCTTTAATTAAATTGGTTGTCCCTTATTAGATATCCTCCTATCAACCCCTGATGTTGTTAGAGGTCACCTACCTCAACTAGTACCACCCCTTTGGGTGTGTTTAAAAAAATTAATTGACACTGTATAAATTCATATGTGACCCAAGCACATTCTAATTCGATTTGGTTTGTCTCCTGGTTGAGGTGGTTTAAAATGAAGTAAATTAATTATTTAATGGTTGAATTCCTTTATGTGGACTATCTAATATCTTAGAAGGAGTTTGACTAATGAAATGAGTTAGGATATTTTTTTAATGGCATGTTTACTCACATAGACCTCTTTATTACTTATAAATGAATTGATAAGTTAAATGATCATGATGAATCATGTTGTGTGGCATGGACTTTTCTCATAGACAAGAGATCCATCCAATAATTCACATTTACAAACATAGGATATGAGAAAATTTCATGCCACATTTAAGATACAAACATAGGCTGATGAATGCCTCCTTAGAATTCATCTTGGTTTAATAATGTAATTTACCTTATAGGTAATTTCCTAGTTGATAATGGAACCTCCTAAATGCCATGATGAACCTTGTAATTGATTTTCCATGTATAATAGCTTTCTAAAATACCTATTTTGGTTAATTAAGTTTATATTCTTGAATGTGATGCTTAATTATGTAAAATAAATTATTTGATAAGAAATTTCATGTTTTTATAATAAAACCCCTTGGATGAGGTGTGCTATCTTAGAAATTACAAGGTGGTAATTAGTTAATTGCATCTTTGTGTCCTTATAGCAGTGGGTTTTGCTTGTGACTTCTATTATTACTGATATATTGAATTTTTAGGACATGAACTTTGAGAGTATTATTAAATGGAGTTTTACCATGATATAAATGTTTAAATGAACTAAAGAACCTTCTAAGTGCATAGCCTTACTTACAAATTAAATTGCATGAAATAAATGGGATGGATTGACATGTTGTATTGCCTTGATTCAATGCCTTAAATTGTATGTATTAGTTTGAATAGATTGTTCATGATGGTTTGATTTAATTGAATTTATTAAATGGTTTAATTGAATTGGGTGGTATGACCATGCCTCTTATAGTAATTAAATTAAGCATGACTTATGTAAATTTTTATAATTTTAATGACTCTAATTATATAATGGACATGAAAAATTAAAATCATGAGAGGTATTGCCTCATGAATTTTATTATAAATATGATTATTCTTTGATATAGGATATGTAAAAATTATAAGATTTTTGTTGATAATGGATGAATCATGCTCCCTTACATTGGGTGTTGAGCATAATTTCTCGCACTAGTGATACTATTAGGATAGTGGGAATGACGCACCACATCCCCTGTTGAGTGTTGACATGACAACACACTCATTATTGTTTTATTTTTGACATGATGTAACACTCACCATCTCGATTGATGAGCATGATGTTTCCCACTCATTATGAGATGTAGGGAATGTACCCTTTGGCTTGAGCTTGTAGGATCATTCAGACTAGTTATGGATGACTGAGTTACACCATAGTCTAGCCAGTGCCTAATATTCCAGGTATATGGCCACTTACGTCCACACGTACTTTGTTCATATAGGTGGATGAAATATATAACTATAGTATATATATTATTATTAATATATATATATATATATATATATATATATATATACTGATCATAAATCCATTTCAGCTATGAGCTAAAGTAATTGGATCCTCCATATGTCCTTCAGGAACCTAAGTATGCTGGTTTTTATTTATTTTTAGTTTTGTTTATTTATTCATATTACCTACACACTGATTTAATGTTATTCATGGATTGGTTTTAGGTGTGGACACCATGGGTGGTAACCTACTAGGATTAATATCTCACACCCTACTCGAGCCTGCATTTCATTAGGTTACCTGAGTATATCTTATGTCCATAGGACCATGGATGTTTTCTTGTAGCTAGGAGTTAGGAGAAAGGGACTGAATTGGAATGTAGGATGCTCATGGAGATGGTCGTTGAGGCTTTTATTTCATTTCTGTAATCTTGTACTAGCTTGTGTCATGATGCCTATTGTATTTCTAATGTTTTATTCATGTATCAAAATCTATACATGCATGCATTATTGTATATTGGTGTTGGACATCTTTTATATTCATTTTATATTATTCTTCCTCTGCTCTATCATTCATTTATTACTTCTTCTATTGTTTCCTGATATTTATTATTTCTTAACATATCATTGTTTTTCTCTAATCATGAGGGTATATTCTCTCTACTATCACCTCCATTGACCTTCACTGCTAGTTAGAAACTTATATCTTATAGTGATGCACACTTGAGGGCATGTGACCCACTGGTCCAACTATTGGTTTCATGTTCAACTGGGACGGGATGTCAAAAAGTGGTATCAGAGCCTTATTTTTTCTTTGTATTATAATTTTGGGAAAGTAGATAGGGGACTAGGTATTAATTGGTTCTTGGTAAATATCTTTTCCTATGATTGATCAACCCATGTTTGGGGAAAAGTTTGAGTAGCTAGGGTTGGGGTTGTTATTCATGTTGTTTACTGTTACAGTTGATTATTATTTTACCTCGAGTGATTGGTGTAATTTTCACTCCTTATTGATTTATGGAATTTATGGTATATTATCATTGTCCTAGTATATAAAGGATGAATCATTACATACATTATGATAGGCACATAGAAAATTTACATGTCATGCATATTTCATGCCATGTAGTTGCATTTGTATCTTGATTGTTGATTTTGATTATGTTCCTTGAGTGTTATGCCATTCTTATTTTTGTACTTTTTTAGGTTTTTATTCAGAATTCATGATATTATAACATGTTTAGGTGATTATATTCCAAGTTTCCTTCTTATTTAGAATGTCTTGCCTATGTATTGTGCTTCTGTGCTTATAGAATGCTCTTCATGTTTACTACTTGTAATGACATGCCAGTTTTGTTTTGATATACATAAATGGTCGCATGGGATAAATTTATTAGTTGAAATTAAATGATAACCAGTTTTCAATTGTAAGGTGTATAGACACCTTATTATTGGGGAAAGGAAACATGTGTACTTGAACCCTCTTTTGTGCTTTGTATATATATATTTAGTGATCCTTTTTAAAATGTAAAAGTTGATAAAATGTTTACCCTATAGTATGAAAAAGGTATGTAATTTGTTACTTAGGTTAATTACAACAAACTAATAGTGTTTTTCTACATAGTTTGGTGATGTTACCTAATTAATCAATTATAACATGTGGGATTCATGAACCATTGGTTGCATAGACTGATATGTGGGTGGTTAAAATTAAATGGGAGTCACTTTTCAATTTATAAGGTGTATAGATGCCTTATAAATTGGGAATGACCACCCATGTAATTAAACCAATACCTAATGAGATGTGGTTATGTAATTTATTAATTGAAATTTTGATGATATAAACCTATTAATTAATATGAAAATGATTTTTTAATAAATAGGGAAATACTTTAACTTATAAAACCTATGACTCTATTTCATGGGCTTAATGACCCGTATGTATAAATTACCTAAATACACAATTAGACCCAATTAGGTTATTTGGGTAATGTTTCTTATGATATAACCCTTTACAGGTGTTATGAAACTTTAATAATTAAGAAAATTCTATTGGGTTTTATTTTGATGAAACTAGGTTGGCTTAACAGGACCCTCGTAGGTCACCTTATCTTTTACCAAGTTCTATAATTTTATAAATGGTGCTTGATGATTAGCTTTAAATTTTTTAAATGTTTAAATATTGAATTTAAATCAATTAAATGGACTAAAATGGAACCTGAAGTGGTCTTCTTAATTTTTAAACCCCTTATGTAAGGGTATTTAAAACTTCTCGTTGAGTTTCCCAAGAAAAAAAATGTGATCATTCTTCATAGGCCCTTCTCCTTTTTAGAAATGGCTTAAATGACGGGATCTTGATCCTAGTGACTTTTTAGTTGGAGTTACCTTGTGATAGGGTCGACACTTTTGCTTTTGTGAGGGGCTAGACTAATTTAGGCATCACCCTTGGAGATTAAATGACTTGCTAAATTCCATAAGTTTTCTGATGTATAGCATCGTTCAGGTGATTTTGTCCCTATTAGGACTCTTAGATTCTAAATAACAACCTTGTTTGAATGGGTGGTCATGTTTTATTTGACCTTTGTTGTGGGTGTGAGCATCGAGTAGTGCTCGGTTTCAGTAGGTTAGACATGCCTAGGGCATGGTCATCTATTTAGTAGGTTACATGAACCTTTCCTCTCCCTTAGTACTATATGTCTTGGTGTGTCTTCGTCCATGTTAATGGTCATATTAGGCAATATGAATTTGGGATAAATCTATTGTATGGATCAACTGATACTTGAATGCATAGGTAGGATAGACTATGGATAGTATCAAGGGTATTCCATCTTATTTTCGAATCCATGGGGTAGTGTGAGTTTATATACATGGTTCCCATCGAGTTTCTAAATTATGTAATGAACTGGTTTAGTTTTGTGGAATCATTGAGCCTTAATCTATTGAGTACGTTCTTGGGTCATATCTAGTGTAGATTGACCTGGGTGTTAAAGGAACTGAATCTGTCCCAATGCTCAGGATGATAATACAAAGGAATATAGTGTTTGACACACCAATATGTTTGGTTTTGGACTTCTTTCTAAATGGTTTGACATTGTGATCATGTCTCAGAAGAGTGACACACATATGTTTAAGGTGAATCTGATCTAGCTTTCTTATGAGAAGCTGGTCTATATCTCCTCTTGATGACTAGGACACTAATAAGGTGGGGAGAATCGCATCAGTTTGAGTGAATATGTGACCTTCCAAGAAGAAGGAACACATTCAAGGATGACCATTTCTAAATGGTCGGTCTTTCTTGAATTCCTTTGAAGTTTTATAATTTTAAATTGTGTTGGTGCTTTCTCGGTAGCATGACGTTGATGTGGTTGACGGTGTGTGAGACCCTTGAGAAGCATTATTGCCCATGGATGGAATTCGGTGCTAAAGTTTGATCAATCATGGGATTCCTCAAATGGTAAAGTCTTGTGATCAGTTAATGGTGATGCATCCACAGGTGAAGTTGATCTTCTTTTAAGGGAAGTTGACTAGTAGTGGTTCGATTGCTCTTATTTTTGGTTTCTTGGTTCCCTCTTAGTATACTATTTCTTAGTAATGATAATGTCCCTTATCTTGACATCATCCACTAAGATAGATTTGGTCTAATTCCATGATAAAGTTTTAAAGCTGTTGGGATTAAGATGTGATCTTTATATGGGTTGCATGTTGGATACGTGGTATTTATCAAGGCATGGTTACTTCAAAGTGATACCTAGGTTCCCATGTAGGAACGCCTTAGATAGACTCCTGGAAACCATCCATTATTCTTTGACTTGACCTCCAGGTAGATGTAACTCTGGGATCATTCTATGATTTAATGTGGATGTTTTGTCTTTGTACCATCATATCACTTGTAAATATGGAGTATGAACTACCTTGGTTTAGTTCCTTGTACTCCAATTTAGTGAATCTGAGGTTATCTCAAACTCATTTTCATGCTCAAATTTGTTCTTTAAAAGGGTAAAGACTCTATCGGGCTAGATCTGGGTTACACCTTTGTTCATGATGAGGCATGATAGTTTAAATGGTCAGGTGTTGGTTTGATCAGGGAACATCACTAAAATTCAAGTATGGGCTTTAGTGAACATCTTTATAGGAAACATAATATGCCTTGTAAGAAGGTGTTTTGGTTCTATTGTAAGGCATTGGCCATCTAATCTGATCATTTTGTGATAGTTCAATCTGAGTGGCTCAACTTGTTACCCTTATGTTCTATGAGTATGGTTGGTGAAGAACTGTATTTGGCAAGTTGTTAGGTGGAGATGAGTTTGGTATGTATCGACCTAGTATTTTCATGAAAATACAGATCAACATAGTTAAATGAGTTTAGTGGGGAATCGACCATGTGACCAATTCAAAATCATGCCAGGAGCATCACTATAACACTCAGGGAGTACTTTTTAGGAAATTCCAATGGTGGAGGTACTATGTCTTGGAATTTCACCCTAGTTGGTGTTAAAGACTATGTTGGGGAGCACCATCCACAGATGTTTAAGAGAAGATGATGTGATCATATCTCTATCCAAACAATCTCATGTAATCTATGTTTCAGTGTTTTGTTTGGGAAATGACTGTTGGATCGAATTTTGACAGCTTAAGTGTTGTGGGCTTAAATAATGCTTGGAGGTGTGTTGGTCACTTGTAAATGCAACAAAACTATTTAAATGATACTTCACACCCCTTTTATGATGGATGATTTTTCTATTATTCCAGAAGGATTCTCAGGGACAAGAATTTCTACAGTGGGGAGGTTGTAACGACCCGTGTTTCTGAGCAAAGGTATAATTTCAAGGAAATTTAAATTTTGGCATTTACTGGATGGGTTTTTTTTAACCAAGATTCAGAACATAATTATAAGAGTTGGGACACTTCTAAGTGTTGTTTTTAGACTTGGGTAAAGGTATGAGGGGTCCCTCGAGTGTCTTTTTGAGTTTTGGGAACATCGGGCCCTAAAAATCCCATGTTTGGGTGGTCTGAACAGGGTGCATGGTTTGTCTAAAACTTTGCATCCCTCAATAAAAAATCATGTAGCCTGAATCAGAGTAGAAATTGGTGTCGCATAGGCTATGCATGGTTTACCCAAACAATGTTCCCAACCCGCATGGTTAGTTCCACTTAGGTGGAACCTATGCACTATTCATCACACGGTTGGTGCATGGTTAGGAAAATTGTGCAGCACAAACCATGTGAGGTGGGTTTCCTAAGTAGTGGGTGTCACACAGTTGGTGCATAGTTTGGAAAAACCATGTAGTCAAACTGTGCAACCCATTTTTTAAGGGTTAAATAACCAAAATTCTCTTAATTAGTTTTAAAACTCTTTTCATCTTTCTTCTTCTTCCACCAGTCGTCTAACCTCCTCTGGTGCACCTTGGGTTCTTCCTCAAGCCTAACATAGGATTCATGATATCTCCTCCATCTAAAGTCTGGATCAAATGTTTTTTGTCCCTATAGATCCACATCATTAAGCTCTCGATTCATCTTAAATCATTTATAAGTTTCTCTTCTAATATGTTGTGTTATTTTAGTGCAAGCTCATTTTCCCTATTTTTAGGGAAAATGACTATTTTTTTATTTCTTCCAAAATGAACCAAATAATAACTTGATATTGGATGAGTGAAGTATACTAATCATAAGTTAGTTGGTCTATATATTTTTTTTTAAATTTAAATCATTTTATAAATAGATTCATTGCACTGAATGTCGTCCTTTTCCATGCATTTCTTTTAAAATAATTTCTTCAATCTAAATTGAATTAAAATCTTGGAACACCTCCTCAACATTCGACTTGGTTTAATAATTTAATTTCAATTTTAGGAAATTTACTAGTTGATAATTGAACCTTATAAATTTTATAATGAACCTTTTAATTGATTTTCCATGTGTAATAGCTTTCTAAAATACCTATTTTGGTGAATTAAGTTTTAATTCTTGAATTTGATGATTAATTATGTAAAATGAATTGTTTGATAAATAATGTCATGTTTTTATAATAAAATCCTCTGGATTATGTGTGATATATTTGAAATTACAAAGTGGTAATTAGTGAATTGCATCTTGTTTGGCCTTACAGTGGTGGTTTTTTCTATGCCTTCTATTATTTTTGATATAGGTAATGTTTAGGACATGAACTTTGAGGGTATTATTAAATGGATTTTTACCTTGATATAAATGTTTAAATTAACTAAATCACCTTCTAAGTGCATGGTCTACCTTGTAAATTAAATTACATGAAATAAATGGGATGGGTTGACATGATGGATTGCCTTTCTTTAATGCTTTAAAAGGTGTGTATTAAGTTGAATAGATTTATCATGATGGATTGATTTACAGGAATGTATTAAATGGTTTAATTGAAATGGAATTTAATTTGGTGGTATGACCACACCTCGTATAGTAATTAAATTAAGCATGACTTATGTAAATTGTTATAATAATAATGCCCTTGATTATATAATGGGTATGATGAATTAAAAGCATGAGAGGTATTGCCTCATGGATTTTATTATAAATATGATTATTCCTTGATATAGATTATGGAATGATGGATAGTGTTTTGTTTGATCATGGTGGAATCACACTCCCTTACATCATGTGTTGAACATGAATTCTCGCACTAGTGATACTATTGGGGCAGTGGTCATGACGCATCACGTCCCCAATTGAGTGTTGACATGGTGGCATACTCACTACTATTTGAGTGTTTAAATGATGTAACACTCGCCATATCAAGTGAAGATCATGATGTCTATCCCTTATTATGAGATTTAGGTAATGTACCCTTTGTCTTGAGATTATAGTCTCATTCAGACTGGTTTTGGATAACTGAATTACGCCCCGGTCCAACCAGTACCTAGTATTCTAGATATATGGCCACTTAAATCCGCATGTACTTTGTTTATATAGGTGGATGAAATATATAACTATATATATATATATTACTATATATATATTTACTAGTCTGAAATCCATTCTAGGCATGGGCTAAAGCAGGTAGAGCTACCAAGTGTCCTTCTAGAACCCGAGTAAGTTGGTTTTTATTTTTGTAGTTTTGTTTATTTATTCATATTACCTGCACACTAATTTACTTATATCCATGAACTAGTTTTAACTATGGACATAATGGGTGGTAACCTAATGGGATTTATATCTCATAGCCTACTTGGGCCTCTATTGTACTGGGGTACTCGAATATATACCATGTTCACAGGACCATGGATGTTTTCTTGTACCTAGGAGTTAGGAGTACGGGACTGAGCTGGAGTTCAGGATGCTCATGAAGATGGTAGTTGAGGATTTTATTTCTTTTTTGTATTCATTTACTTCCTTGTATCATGATTCCCATTTTATGTATACTAGTTTAGTCATGTATAAAAATTTGGAAATGCATGTATTGTTGTATATTAACATTGGCCATCTTTTATATTCGGTTTATATTATTCTTCCACTACTCTATCATTCATATTTTACTTCTTACAATGTTTCATGTTATTTATTATTACTTGATATGTCATTGTGCTACTTTGATCATGAGTGTATAGTCTCCTCTCTATCACCTCCATAGACCCTCACTGCTAGTCAACAGCCTCTGGCATACAGGGAGGCATGCTTGAGGCCATGTGACCCATCGGTCCAGCTATTGGTTTTGTGTTCAGCTAGTCCAGGATTTCACAATGAGGGTATAGTCTCCTCATTGTACAACCATTAGAATCATGATACTATTTAGGAGCCTCTAGAATATGGAGAGGCATGTTTAAGGCCACGTAATGAACTAGCTTGGGGAACCATTTTAGTAGCTCCTAGGTCAGAGCATTACAAGTGGTATCAAAGGTTCTTTTTCTATGTCTTAATGTTTGGGGATAGTATACATGAGACTAGTAATGTGTTTAGACTTGGTAAATAGATCTAGGTCTATCAAATCCACACATTGTGGAAATGTTATGTTTCCAGGGATGGGATTATTAATGTTTTTGTTATTATAGTTTATTATTACTTCACCTTGAGTGATTGGTGTACTTTCCACTAGTTATTGATTTATGGTATTTACCTATAATTTATGGGTTTTACTTCTTGTCCCGGTATGTAAAAAGGTGGGGTGTATTCATTCATCATTATATTCACATAGAGATTCACATGCCATACATATGTTATTCCATGTAGATTTTATTGATTGATTGCCTAATACTTGTTGTATATTACTTACATGATCATTTGGTATGCTTATCTATATACCATTATTGGTTGATTATTTTCATTTTTATTGTATTCACTTCTCTGTGATAACATTTCTTATTATAATTATAAAAAATAATTGTTTATTAAAGTGTCTTCATCAACCTAAATGGTGTTTTCCCATATATCATAATGGTGGAAACTTAATTAACCAATCATGACATGTTTGATCCATGGAGCATTGGTTTCATGGGATGGAACATTAGTGGTTATGATTAAATGGTTGAAAATAACAATTTATGAAGTGTGTGTGCCTTTATAAATTGTAAGGGTGGCCCATATATTCAAACCATCATATATAGCTTTGTTATGCTTTGTGGCTGAAGGTAACAACATGGTCATGGTTACATGAATTCCAATTGTAACTTATAAAGGTGAGTAACTTTATAACTTAGGAATCGGGATTCATATAACTATACCATTATGAAAATATAAGAGTTATTAAAATATTAATCATAAAATGATTTTTTTTATGGATCATAGACTTGACTCAACCGGAGTTGGTCAGTCCTGGTGTTTCATGCTTGTAAGATAAACTAGTCAGGACCTGAGTATGTCATACTTTACATGGTATGATTATATGATAAACCCACTAAGGGTGTAATTAATCTTTAATAAATTAACTTATATTGTTTTTCACTTAAATGGACCTAGGTTATAATGATGGGACCCTCGTAGGTCACCTTTATTTTTATATGCCTTAGTCCTTAACCCCATGGGGGTATACTTGTAATAGAAAGGGATAGTTATTTAAAGTGTTAATAGACACCAATATGGGTTACATATAAATGTATTGTGTAATATTGCTAAGTTTATTCCATTTAAAATGATAAAAGGACATTACATATACTTAATCTTTATTTATTATGAGGCCCTACTTAATTAAAATTCCAATTAAAACCTAAAGGGTGTTTTCCTCTATATCTTGGAATTGAAAATTTCTTTAACCAAGCCCAAATGTGGGAATCTTATATAAATAATGGTTTGAAAGTAAATTTTGACATAATTTTTTGAATGTTTCATAGTTCCAGCAAAACAATGTGCTTAGTATAATTTTCCTTTTAAAAAAGTTGGTACTTGACATCTCTTATGTTTAAACCTATAAAATGTTGTAATAAATGTAAATTGGTGAAAATAACTGAAATTAAAACCCTTGGGGTAGTCTAAAAACAAATAAACCTCATGTAAGGGTTAGTTATGATGTACCTTGAGCATTGTGCAATGCTCCATTTCAATGGGTTAGACATGCCTCAGGCATGGTCATCCATTTTGTTGGTTGTGTGACCTTTCTTATTTTCTAATAGTGCATGACTTGAGAGTCATCATCTTATTAATATTTGTATAAATAACATGACTCTGATTTGATCCATGTGTATGCTATCACATTTTAAGAATGCGTAGCTCCTATTAAACTATTTTGATATTGCATTATCACATATTGTTACATGCAGTTCCCATCAAATTAAGAATTGATGTGTTAAACCACATGCATTTTGAGTGATAAGGTCACATAATACTCTAAACCATGTGTATTCATGATTTCTTTAAAATATTCATTAGTACCTAATGGATCCATTCATAGGTCATCTCTAGAGTAGAGTTGCATGAGTATTGAGATATCATTGTGATTATTTTAGCATTGAGTTGATACTCAGAATATGATTTTTCATATTGATTCAAGATAGCATTGTAAAAATTATTTGGTGCAATAAAACTACAAATATGGATTAGTTTTGGATTTTATTTTGGATGATGATGACATGTGTGAACATGACTCAAGATGAATTTCAAGAATGCATAAAATATCAAACTTGTTTGAGTGTTCCTATAAGTGGATGGTTCCTCTCTTCTCATATCAGCACTTGTAATAAGAAGATTGGATACATCTAGGAGCCTATTTTGGTGGTGATAGAGCGTGTGTTGGGGTATGAATTACTTTTTTTTAGTAAAGTGATTCCTATGAAACTCCTAAGGTGGGGATCATTACATCAATAGTGAGAAGAGTGTCCTTCCAAGTAGATGGAATGTAACAAAAAAGGAATAATTGGAAATGCTTGGAATATATTATAGAAGCTGGTGAGCTGGAAAGTCTTGATTGTATAGATGAGTTTCAAAACTCATGTGTGAGTTTAAAATGAGTCTATATGCTAGATTCATACTCCAAATGAATAAATGATCTGGGATTTTGATGGGTCGGTAGCGTTTCTATGCTTTCAAGGCAACACGATGGTGAGGTGTTTGGTTGAGTACCCAACAATTTATGAATGCTGAGAGTTAGGGTTAGACTTTAGTGGGTTTTCTTAAACAATCAAGATTACCTTGGGATATAAGGTGACATGATCGATCCCTTGATTAAAACTTTTGATGAGGATCAAAAATTTCAAATTTAATGCTTATGGGAATGGAGAACGTGATATTTTAATTAATGGAAGTTCCCCTATGATGAGGGCCCTTTGGAAATTAAATCAAGTGTCATGAGATGGTTGAATGTGGTTAGACCTTGACACACATGGTTGGGATACATGGTTTCATGGGTTGTTAAAAGAAAATTAAAGCCTATTTTGATGTGATCATGGATTGAAGAGATCTATACATGATTGTCAATGAAATCCTCAATGTAAAATCTTAGTGTACTCTTAGTTTTATGAAGATCATGCCCAATATATTGACATGAACCTAAGTATGATAGGATATCATTGGTTATACACTGAGATAATGAAATTAAATTAATTCAAAAATCATTTCTGATTGACAGATGACCTCCCTAGTTGTAACACTCGAGGAGTGGTATAAAAGAACATTGTATGGTGTGGAGGTCACCTTAGGTTATTGAGCGTGACATTCATGTGGTATGGGTTGTGAGATTATGGGACTAGTCACTGGATAGTCATTTTGGAATTCAAATATCATTTGAAAAATATGTCCATGTATGGATGGATCTTAGGGAAAATTCCAAGCATGAGATTAGTCTTTTGAGTACATATTTTGTGCTTGAGTCTGATCTCGATTTCTATATAGGATTAGACTATCCTAAGTAAAACTTATATTATCGAGTAGGAATTAAATGGGTACAATAATGGAAAGAAGCCAATTCTTTGACTCAATCACTGGGTGAGATGTCAACATTAGGCTTGGTCGGTGTTTCTGATATGTGGATGTCTCAGCTGTGTATTGAAATTTTACCCATAAAACCCGAGAGTATGGACTACCTTAGATGATATAATTGGACTATATTAGTTGATTATAAGGTTACCCAAAAATTATGTTCAATATCAATTTATGGTAATATTGTAACAATATTAACATGTTGGATTAGTAATGTGATGGAGTTCATGCAGTGATATGGTAAAATAAATGAGTAAGAAAAGGTTTTCCTGGGAGAATTCACCAAGAGTTGATTATGATCTTCGATGAGCATGCCGAAGTTTAGTGTAATGTTTAGATAGGGATTTTAAATGAAAATATAATGCATCTGAGTTAAACTTAGTCAATAAAAATTAAACCATTCTATCAAATTACAAACCATGTTGAGAGTGTCTCTAGGACAATAATAACGGTTTTTTTAGGGTAATTCCAATGTTAGAGGTATCATTACATATAATTGGATATTTAAAGATAAAACCTATAGTGGTAAGAACCATAGTCCAGATGATTAAATACATTAATATGTTAACATGTATCATCTTAGACAGTTTTGGGTAAGTGTTGCCTTAGTATTGCATTGGTTGTTATAAGCGTTGGATAAAGTTTTAGTGGCTTATGTACCATATTCTGAAAATGAATCTTAGAGGCGCATTGGGTGTTCATGAATGAAATGTATTCATTTTAGTAGAGAATCATGAACCAAGTAGGTTAGGTGAGGTTTTCTTTGTCCACCAGGGATTCATGAGGATGATTATTTTTAATGTGGGGAGGTTGTAACATCTTGTGTTTTGGACGGGATGAAATTTTCCAAATGAATTTTAAATTTTTTTTGGGTGGATGGGCTGAATCTTAAACTGATCCTTGAATTATAAATTTGATCATTGGAAGACATGAATGTTATGTTTTTATATGGGTTTTAAGTCCTTAAAGGTGTCTCGGTTGTTTTTTTAAGTTTCAAAAGAGTCAATATTTATAAGTTGTGTTTTTTAAAAGGAAAAGGGGGCACATGGTTTGCACATGGTTAGTGAAAATTGTCAACCCAAACCATGAGGCCCTATGGGGGTGTCACATGGTTTGGAAAACCATTCAACCAAGGATACACGGATATGTTAAAAATTTTTAGAAAATTGAATAGGTTGGTGCATAGGATGAACCCAATTTGTCTAACCGTGTACAATCCATGAGAGGGGTGTGGATCTTAGGCATCATGAGCTTCATGATTGGTGCACAATTTCCTTGATCATGTAGCCTAACCATGATCCTTATTAAAAGGGTAAAATTACTAATTTTTTCCTATGATCCTTAAAGTTTTTTCACTCAATTTATACCCTCATTTATCCAGGAGGCTCCCCTGTATGCACTCGCTTCTCCCTCTCCTCCTACATGATGATTCTCATTTTTTATGGATTGAAATTGCTCTTCATTAGATGCATTGGAATCCTATAGGTAAGTCTAAACATCCTCTTACCTCTTTTAATTTTTTTTATTTTTATATATTGGATACTATTTTCATGCTAGCTCATGTTCCCTATTTTAGGGTATTTTTTCATTTCTTCTATTTCTATCATTTTGACTTAAATCAAAACCTATGAATGGATAAGTAATGAATCCTTGGTATAAGGTATGTGGTACATATTTCTTTCCATTAAGGTATTTCTATTTTAAAATTTTCCGGTGTTCCATATGCTATACATTCCATGAGTTGCTCCTAAAATGTAAAATCCTTAAATTAAATTGGTTATACCTTGTTATATATCCTCCTATAGACCCTTAACATTATCAAAGGTTTCCTAACTCAACTGGTACCACCCCTTTGGGTGTGTTTAATAAAATTAATTGGCACTTTATAAATAAATATATGACCCAACCACCTTTAAAGTGAGTTTGGCTTGTCTCCTAGTTGAAGTGGTTTAAAATTAACTAAACGAATTGTTTAATGTTTGAATAAATTTACATGGCCTGTATTACCTCTTGAAGGGGGGTTTTACTAATGAAATGAGTGGGAATGTTGTGTCAAATTATATGTTTACTCACATAGATCTCTTTATTACATATAAATTAATTGATAAATGAAACGATCATGATGAATGGTGTTGTGTGGAATGGAATTTTATCATGGACTATATTGGAATCTTAAATTTGATTTATTGGATGGATCTCTTGGAATTTGTTGAATTATGATTTACTCCATTGACTGGATGGGATTTAGTGAAAAGTGAAATGATATAAATACTTTTCTTGGATTATAATAAATTACTAAAATAAATGATTTATTATTGTTATAAAACCATGAGTATTGGTTGTTTTGCACATAGTTAAGGGAAGTGTTGGATGTGACACTTCATGCTCTCTTGATGTGAGATTTTGTACATGATGCTTCACATCATTTATCTAGATGTTGGACATGATGCTCCATAACATTTATCTGGATGTTGGACATGAAACTCCACATTATTTATCTAGATATTGGGAATGGAATCTCTTATCATTAATTTGAAACTAATGGTCATATCATACCATATTATTCATTTGTTACTAATGGGAATGGTGTCTCTTATTATTCATTTGAGATTGATGAGAATGGAATTCCTTATTATTTATTTGAGACCGATGGTCATGGAATCCCTTATTATTTATTTGTGTTTGATAGGTATGGAACCTCTTATTATTAATTTTATACTGATGGGAATGGTGTCCCTTATGTTTCATTTGTGATTGATGGTCACGGTGTCCCTTATTTAAAATATGAATGTCATTATATTACTATTATGGGGATGCTTTGGTTTTACACCTCATTTCCTCTCTAGTTCATATATATCTATATATATATGTATGTATATGTATATGTATATATATGATGGAATGTTCATATAAATTAAGGCTTAAGTCAAAGCAGGTATGGTAGTCCAGGTGTCCTTGAGGAACCTGAGCTCGACGTGATTACATTTATTTATTCACTGCCTTATTATTATACTTACACACTACTTCAATTTACACTCACGAAAAGGGTTACATTATACACCATTGGTGGCGGCCTATAGATTATATCTCAAACTCTCTTTAGACCGCTGATTGGTACCTGAATAGATCTCCTAATTTCAATTTAGGATCTAGACTATTCTAAGTGTTGTTTTTCATTATGGACTAGAATTGGGCATGGGATCTTAGGAGCAGTCGTTGATCATGTACTTGGGCTTCCTTCCAATGTTGGATCCTTTTATTTATTTATTTATTTTTTTAGTATAAACCTATTTATTATATTCCTTGTAATATATTTGGTTGTATTGCATTGTGAATCATTATGTTCATTACTAGTTATTTATTTGGATTTGTATGGGTTATCAGTTATTATTATCCTCTATTATTGTTTCATTATTATTGTCTCTACTATTGTTTTATCTATTATAAACCATTGTGTTGAACTCCGGTCATGAATGAATTTTATCCCGATTTTACAACCATTAGAACCTTTTTTCTAGTCATTATACTATGTCGTATGTGGAGGTGCACTTGAGACCATATAAAAAACCAGCTCAGAGCACCATTTTAGTGTCTCTCGGATCAGGGCATTACACTACTTCTCCAAGTGAATGCCTTGACCTTTAATAAATAAAAAATAAAAGTATTACAAAAGGTTTTGTGTAGTAATCTATACCATATTCATCCACATGATCAACTCCACATGTTTCCAAGAATTATATTCTATAATTATCTTTGATCTTTCTTTCCAACACTCTCTATAATTCTTCTCTCTCGATCATAGAAATATCTCACCTGTTCTTCCCCATTTTTTATTGAGAATATATCTCTCTAAATTATCAAGAGAATTTAAAATTATCCCTTGATTAAGTCTTTAAATATTCTTTACTTTCATGGGAAAATCCATCCATTCATACCTTACAAATATGATCCTCAATCTCTCCATTTGAATATCTAAGAACCTCTTAATAGATAAGAAATTATAATTGAAGATATAAACTACAACTTGGTCCACCATAGCATAAATGGATTCACCATAGCATGGTAAGTTCCATATCAGAACTAAACTTCCAAAATCCTCAAATCTAATCATTTTGAATCTCCCTTATCCCATAAACTTTTTTTTTGAAATTCAAAACTTTTCTTATCTGAACATATTGATAGCTTAGTGACATGATGACCATGACATAATGGTCTCTATATTGAAAATTGTTACCCTACAGAATTATTCATGACATTATTCCCATTTCCATATCATTTTAATAAAATGATACTCTATAACATATTCAATTATGGTGTGTCTATTCTCCAGACTTCCTATTTTACTTCACTATACATGAATACCATGACTCGCCAAATGCTTGATTCAAGGCTCTCTATAGCATACAAGGATTTCCCAAACCAAAATGAAACATTACTTGTAATAAAATAATTTATATTCCACATTTATAGAAAAAAATTATAAACCATGGGGATTATTTCCAATACTCGATCCATTTCCATTAATCCTAGTAACTTTTATGACATAATCATCTCTCCACCATGGAATAAATGTGACCTTAATGATAATCTCTAAACATCCATTCTTCAATATTCCTCTAACTCTTAAAATAATAAAATTAATGAATCCAAAATAATATTATGAGTATTTTATATGATTTTATAGTATCTTTATCAAAAAAACACAATCCAAAAATAAATATGAGTATTTTTTGCTAACACTTAACTATATTTTTATTTGTTTACTTTAAAATAGTTTAATTACCTTCCCATTTTATAGAATTATAACATAATACCAGTTATAAAGATAATATTCAATGAAATTCATATACATATAAAATTGAATATCCAAAAATATTCATAAATGGATATTACCCAATATAAAAATACCAAATACATTTTTATAGCTATGTACTTACATTGATTATTATTTATCTACCTTCATTCCAGAACAAAAACTATCAATATCACACTACAAAAACTTTCCTTATCCAAAAACTAGAAAAAAGAAAATAACCATACCCTTTATAGAAATCCAGGTTCATTTATAGAAAAAACACACCAATAATCACATGCATTCAAATATATTCCATAAAATCACTACCATAGTACTACATGATGCATGAGACATAGATCCTATCTCGGTCTACTATAACCAAAATAACATGATAGATAAATGAAAAAATAAACCAATTTTTTTTATTTAACCAAAACCTCAAACTCCTAGGCATCCCTAGAGAGTTAGGTTTCATTATAAATATATTGATTGAGAATTTTTATAAGCTACCTAATATTTTTTTATGCATCCAATATCCACACTTACTGTACCCTAACTGAACCAAACTAATACCATTTGTAACATCCCTACCTTGTCTTGCTACTCAAACTAGACCCTAAGAAAAATTGGAATGTTACTCAACCCTTGGAATTATCCCCAAACTTCCAAAGGCTCGATAATAAAATATCATAACTAAAATATATATTATTTGAAATGGTGTATCAACTCATACACCACACATCTAAAAAACTATACAATATTAATAATGTAATAAATAATATAATTCATATAAACAACCATAAGTGAAACAATAATAAAAATACTTCACATTGAAAATAGAACCCTATACAAAGGTCTACGTCACTGACTGACTGATTTAATGACAATTAAAACATTTTATTAATGAAATATAAAAACACAACATTCTACAAAAAAGTTCACAGGTGATGAAAGTGATGAAGACCAAGGGAATACCCTCAAATAATCATAGAACTATCAATAGAAAGAGATCCAATAGTGGAAAACATCATAAACCTATTATCCTAGTTACCTATGGAAGAAAGAAGATATTAAAACAAGTTACCCTCACACCATGTATGAAGAACCAATATACTTGGAAGAATAAAATCCCTCCAAGCTCGCATGAGGTAAATAATAATCCAAGGAAAATCCATTTGAACTTTAAAGGTATTACCAATCCTCTACCATCATGAACAACACCACCACCATGCATGGTCCCTTGTAAAAAAGAACCATCCACATTTAATTTAATCCCATTTATAGGAGGTTGTCATCTCACCCAAACACCAGGAGACCTCAGCCCAGAAAAATTGGCCTCAGTTGAACAAACAAGTGACAAAAATGAAGGTTGAACCAAGTAAATTTTAACATTTTGACACTACCTCATAAATTAAGAGAGAATATCCAAAAACTTTCACCTAATATAATGATGATATGGATGAAATCCCTGATGACATACAACATTACGCATATCCCAATGAAGTTGTAATATATGTAACCAATAATTCAATCCAATAATCATTTGTATGTGTACAGATATGTACATGTAGGGGTTTAGTATGATAACTCAATTGGATTTCCATGATGACTTATCATGCACTACATTCATGTAAAAACTAAGTATTTTAAATGTGTTTTATAAAAACATGTTTGACCTATGATGATTGATATAACCAAATCAATTATTAATGATTATAAACAACATGGAAATTGTTTTATAAAACAAATACCAAATAATTCATAAACCAATTGATTTCATGTCAATAAACACATGCACTCACCACTCTTCCTTGATACTGAGGTGAATCTATACTCATACCATATCCATAATTTCCTCATCGACAATCCCCCATACTCAAGTGGGGTTTATAAACAAACCTTTTCTAAACTGATAAGGATCCATGATCACATTGAGTTTCTAAAACCAAACGCATATAACCTGATGAGTCCCTTACACTCAAGTGTATTTTCCATAACTAAAGTCTCTTAACATGATGAGGCCCCCACACTCAAGTGGAGTTTTTAAAACAAAAAAATACCATAACTAATCTACACTAAAGTTCCAAAAAATCACATCGATGACAATCATAATAACATATCACACAATATCCACCAAACAATAATGAGCAATTTCATAATAACCAACATCCTAAATTAAACATTTTATGAAAAATACTCATACACCTAGAAAATCAATATTTATTTTCTTTGAAATCAATACACGCAAAAATGGTTTTACAAAATCATACTTTTAAATAAACTTTAAAATATTTTATATGAAAATAAAATATAATTTATCACATAACAAAATAATTTAGAATCCACCTTCCTCAATCGTGACACCAAATTAAAATCAACATTGCTTCACTAAAATCTTTCCTTCCTCCACCCTTAATCAAAATCTGAACACAAAATATCTCATTTTAATCCACAATAAAAACCTTTAAAATCTATAAATTGACAATCCATAAATTGGAAAATAATATAGAAAAATTATCATTCATTGTAATAGCACTGATTAATGACACAATAGCATGAAAATACTCATCTAGACTCCTCTATAATCCTTAAAAATCCTTATAAATTGATTGGGTTTCACCATGAATTAGAAAAACTCCTGAACCCACATGAGAAGATATCAAGATATAAAGGAAGTGAAGTAATATGAAATGCACCTCAGTTCTATAAATCTTGGAGAGGAATAAAATTTCCCAAACACTATAAAAACACCTAATAAACCCCTCTCCTAAGTTGGTATTGAAATGGGGGAGGAAAGAGTTTTTTTAGGTTTAAAAATTGAGTTTTTAGGACACTAATGTATGGTCACCCTATACGTCTCCAAGTTCATGCGAAAGAGTGTGCATTCTTGAAAAACTTAAAACCAAAATGTTCGCTACCCCTACATGGTATATGGTATCATGTAAGAGAATGTATTTTATATTGCCTCGTGTTTCACCCTATTCACCTCCAAACATCCACAAACACTTCCCCACTACCTAAAACCTCATTTTAAGGATTTATAAAACCTCTTCAACCACCAATCACACTCCAAAAACATTTCAATAACATTTTTTCATATTTTCCACCTTCACCCTTTTTTTACTAAACATATATATATGATCACTTTGGGATATTCTTAACTATGATAGTGGTGAATTGGTGTTGAGGTATTTTATTCAATTTATCTTTTTATCTCTTTATCTTAACTTTACACTTTTAAGTGGATGGATCTCTCATTATATCATTTTATCTTCATTATATTAGTATATTCAAATGCATACACATAAAAGGGAACAATAAATTTATAAGGTTCACTTCTCAAAATGATAAGGTTAATCCTTATTGGTATATGGAAAAACTCAAAATCACATGACTCACTAGTATCAACCTATGAGAGGAAAATGAGAATAAAGTATCCTAGAAATCATTTTTCATATATGTCAATAGTGTATGGTGGATATCACACTCTTATAGTATCCTGATAGATCTTTATATTTCCTCTCAATAGTGTATAATATTAATTATGGTAATAACGAGAGAGTTTATCACTAATTTAAGACTTTATAAATTTATTGATTATCAAACTTAATTTTATTATTCTTCTATTACTTACATAGAAGAATGAAAGTAGCACTTCTTATACTACTATTGCACATCACTCTCCCTTATTACCTCTTATTATTATTTATTGCAATAGAATAGCATTGTGTATTCTTCTTCCTTATCTTTGAATTCTAAAATGTATAGATTCGGATCTTTTTATTCATTCCATTGACTTCATATAATATATATAGTGTTAAAGTCACAAAAACTCTCCTCTTTGATACCTAATGATTTATAATTTTATAAAGTATTGGTTCTTTTCCTAACTTCATGATACAATGCTCTCATAGACTCTTCTTCTTACTCTATCATATATTATAATCAAAATAAATAGTATTGTGATATTTGGATTTGAAATCTCAATAATGCCTCATCATATTTAGAAACATCATTGTATGAGTGGATGAATCATGTGTTCTAGTAAGATAACTCATATGCAGTACTGAATAATAAATACATAGTATCTGGATATATAACTCATAAAAAGACTCATAAATAGGTTTCTATGACACATATGTAGGTAGAGATGACTCATGTTCACTTTTCCTTAGGTTTTTAAGCTCTATCGTTACCATTCTGAAACTATTGAACTTTCTCATACCATAATCTTTTTCATCTGATAATATAAAATTTTAATGGATATTCTTAAACCTATTTAAATTCATAGTGAATATCTAGGGATATATTTGTTTCAAATAATGAAACATAACTATATTTATTATCATTTTATAGTGACAATTTTATGTCACATTTAGTCCAATGAGCTTCAACACTTGTATCATGTGTCAATCATATTCACAACATGACCATATTGAATGTGGCATGAGATTCTCATGATATTTCATAGTTGATCACTTTATTGTTTAAGGTGAGGTTCTCCTGAGTGAGCTTGAGGAATATGACTTGATACTGGGTCATATTTACCAACATGGCATTTGTTTTTCAAGTGATTAACAATGTTTCTATTTAATGATCCCATATTACAGTTTCTCTAGGAATCCTACTAGTTAATTAACTATCATGCTCTATTGACCTCCTGAACAAATCTATTAGGTCCTTCCTTTCTAATGAGTCTGTCATGACACCCTGTATGGTATCTCTACTCCTCTTTCTCATGTGTCTTCCCATACAGGCTTTATGCCTCATCTATGCTACTCAAGGCTAGAACTTCCTTTTATCTCAGCTAGTTATCTTTCGGATATACTAGATTCTTGGTTATGTAGATAGTTTTGAGTTGGATGGTATTTTTACTAAAAAATAATTTTAAAAAAAACATTATCCATCTATTTATTGGGATTAAAATACTCTTATGAAGTTTTAATTACTTTGATAAAAAATCACTTCACAAAATGAACTTTAAATTTATAAAAACCTTTAAATGGAAGCAACTCAACCTGATTTTTTTTTAAATATTCCTTAACTTTATCCAAATAATTTCCAATATAATCTTGGATTATTTAAGCTTTAAACAATAAGATATAACTAAGATAATTCAAAAATATTTTTCCTTAAATGTAAATTGATCTTCAAAACTCCAAATATGAGGTCTTCTCTTTGTCATATGATAAATGACAAGAAACTTCTAACCAGATTCCAAGATGTGTGTTCCAATCTTTATTTACTTAATAAAAAATGACAGAATTATTGGGAATACTTATTCTCTATATGCTTGGTTTCTTCAACCAAATTCTAATCTCTTTTTATTCACTCTAATTCCTATTTCATATTTATATCAAGCTCTATTGATTCTCCATGATCATTGGAAAAAAAATGTAACAAAAACAAATTGCTCTCAATAAAATCACCCTTTGTATTTTTTTTCAATACCCACTATAATTATATATAAATTTGTGTATATAATTTCTCAATTATTTCTCAAAAATAAACTTTTTTTATCCCCATTTCTTATTAACCTTTCATGTTCTTCTCTCCCCCTTATTAAAAATTAAATAAAAAGTAATTGAGAGATAACGGTACCAATTCATTCTTAATAAATGTTCCATAAATCATTCCTCTATAAGTATACATGATTCATGAAAGATGTAGAAAATATAAGGGTTTTATTTAGAAATAAAAACCATCCTTAATAAATTAATATGATACCAATTGAAATAAAACAACTCATCACCTTCCTCTGGTACTGTCTAACAATTTTTAGGCTAATATAATTGATCGATACCAATTTTTATTTAGATTCTCATGGAATATTTAAAGCTTAATTCCTATAATTACTTCAATACTCAAGTAAAAAAAATTCAAACAAAAATATTAGGTTTAAAATTTCAAAAAATATCTATGAATCTTCTTCAATCATTCACATTATTTTAAATTTTTAAAAACAATTTCTCCCCCTTAATGTTAGGACCAAGTTTTTTTAAATAAGAGAGAATATAAAATCATACCTTTTCAATGAAACATTTTCAAGATACTTCTAGACATTCATATTTTTATGAATTAATACTTCTAGAAACTTCTCAAACTATTATCCACTTGTTTCTCCCTCAAGGAGATACTCCACTTCTATTCATTGTGACTAATCTACTTCTTAAAGGGTACTAAATTTTGGATCAATTTCAAGATGGTTATCTAAAAAAATTTATACATATTTGATAGCATTACCTTATTCAGAAAAGATAATATTTTAATAGTTTTATTTTATAATACTAATTGATTTATCATTATAGTATTGATGATTCAACAGTTTAATATTTAGTATTTTATAGCTTACATTTCATCTCTAGTTATCCCCCCCCCCCCCCGAGAGACAACTTTACCTTCAATTACCAACCTGGTTAGCACACAAATAGTAAGTTAATAAGGTGGAATTATTTGTTCCTTAATGTGAATATTGAGGTTAAGAAAGTTTTTATCAACCAATTTGGTCCTTTTTCTTCATCCTTGAAATATTTATTTAGGCTTAAACATCTATATTTCAAGACTACTTTAACTTTGGGAAACATGAAATTCTTCATTATTTCAATTTATTTGTATAGGATACCTCTATTATTTATTTTATCCATCAAATAATATGTATAAGGCATATGAATCTCCTCATTCAATATTTATTCTCTTTAGGATATCTTCTTGTACTGGTAGGATTTTTAGAAAAAAATAAGTTATGTTCATCCTCCTTGCATCTTCCAAATAGCTCTTCTAAATTTCTTGGTTTATCATTTTTTTTCTAAGCACTCATGTTTGGATTATTCATGTGGAATTTATTTATTTCCTTTAGTAAATACCTATACTTGTTCTTCCTCTATTTTCTTTTTTTTTTCTAAATTAATTATCCAAACAACTAATAATTCTTTAGAAACTATATTAACTTGTTTGGAATTTCTAGATGGCTTCTTATAAGTGATTTTTACCAAATAAATTTTTTTTCGCTTTCTTGGACTAATATACCATTATTCTCTTTCTTCTTCCATTGAAACATACACTCATGGGTTATTTACATGATTACATGGTATATCCCATTATTCTATAATAAAATTAGATTTTATTAGTACTCTTATTTTTATTATTAGGTCTATTACCCAATAATGAATTACCAGTCCTCTCTAAACACTTCTTGGGAATATTCACTTCAACTTAACTTTATTTAAACTTACCCAAAGAAGAATTACCACCTTTATTCATCAATTTATATGGTTCTATCTCCCCTATTTATTTTTAACACAAAATTATTTGAGCATGAACCATTTTTTTTGGATACTTCCCTTGAAAATACCACATATAATTTGAATTTTTTAAAAAAATATTAAAGAGGGAGATGTTATTTCCTTTAATATAATGGTGTTTCATCACCTCAAACTATATACCCCTTAATGTATGATTCATTATATTTTTTAGATTTATATATTATGTAAAAAAATTATTTCCCTATGCCCAAACTTGTTACGGCACAAACAGTGACCCACAAACATAGGATTTCTTCTTAAAATTGTGTGTTTTCCATAATTTCTAGAATTAATTGTATGTTTTTTTAGAAATTCTTTTCAACTATTTGGGATTATTTTAGAGATTATATCTTCTAACATATCCTTCCCTTTACTACTGATATGGTGGTAAGCTTTTCATTAATTTTCCTCATCCATTTTTTGTATATTTTTTTTTTTAAATCTATACTTTCCATAAAATAAGATATAGTAAAATAAATATATTTTGGTACAGATGGTAACTTATCCTTTGATCTTGATGAGGATTGATCATCAGATGATCTAAATATATTTTTATTAAAAAATATATAACTTTTATAACATGAACTCTCCTCTAAAGGTTGTGTGGTAGAATCAACTTTTTTGATGGATAATTTTAAATGCACAAATTGATCAATTTATAGATTTACTAATTTGATATCAAGCTTGAGATACTTCATATTAAGAATGTTTTTTCATCCTACGTTAACATTAATTTTTCTTCACACTTGTTTCTGATGCTTTCTCCTGGGCGTGCGTATCTGTCTATTTGAGGACGATGAGGACGCGTTGACTATTGCCCTGCATTCCTGCTTTCCAAAGGTGGGTGACAACTATTCCTTATTCAGGGATATTTTCTCTTTGATTTAAACGGGATGATAGGATGTCAGTTCTTCCTTTTGTGTATTCCTCTTCGGAACTTGTTACCTATTATGGGTCTCCCTTATATATTAAGACGTTGTTTGTGAAACTCTTCCCAGTGTCATATCTTCATAGACACCGGTTAATTACACTTATTTTTTCAAGAAATTCCAAGGGGTCCGGCCAGGGCAGCAACCTTCGGTTGGGGGAGTATTCACATTGGACATCACTGGCATATCTAGATGCTAGAACACTAGCACATCTCAGTATCTTTCTATTATTATAGGGATTCTCAAGGGCGCGGAAGCCCGAGGTATAAAACGTTGAATGTGGGGAATTTTATTCCATAGGCATGTCTCTGAGGTTTTAGTCAGCTTACCATGTTTAACATAGGGTATGTCGTAGGTTTAATGTCTAGCAGAGATGGATCAGACTGATCAGAACACTGATTAGAGTGGATAATATGGGTGCAACCCCTGGAGAGAACACTGATGTTAGGGATAACATGTGGTTAGATACCCGGTTGTTGCTAAAGGGGATGATAAATGAGGTGGAATGATCCCACTGGGATGTGGCATCCCGAATAATAATCAGGTTGGATGATGGAGGGTTGAGAGTTGATGAAGAATGAAATGGAACCGATGTGAGGACGGCGGTGAGTTTGGGTTTGAGTCTCAAAGAGACTTCCTACATATCCATGTGGTA
This sequence comes from Viscum album, assembly GCA_963277665.1. Lineage (NCBI taxonomy): Eukaryota > Viridiplantae > Streptophyta > Magnoliopsida > Santalales > Viscaceae > Viscum > Viscum album. The sequence continues at coordinate 511,564,600 of OY728163.1, read as the reverse complement.
GGGGAATAAAAGTTCGCATAGCTTGGTGGGGCGATGGGACACCTAACGAGGCGACCCATATGAAGAGGACCTGGAGGAAGTGGAACCTCCAATTTGGGGCATGAAATTGGGGTGTGTATGGAGGACAGCTACCTAATGATATGTTGGGGGTTACATGTGATTAGCGGCTCGAGATTTGGTCTGATTCCAGAGGAGCGGACCAGAAATGTGTGTCCCAATGTAAGGAACTACAACGGCTTACCGCTGGATGGGGTCACAATGGCTTACTGCTGGGTGTGGACCGCAACGGCTTACCACTGGATGGGATCACAATGGCTTACCACTGGATGGGGTCACAACAGCTTACTGCTGAGTGTGGATCGCAACAGCGTACTGCTGGATGGGGTCACAATGGCTTACCTCTAGATGGGGTCACAATGGATTACCACTGGGTGTGGATCGTAATGGCTTACCTCTTGATGGGGTCACAACGAGTTACCATTAGATGGTATCACAATGGCTTACCACTAAATGGGGATCACAACGTCTTACCGTTACATGAGGTTCACAACGGCTTACCTCTGAATGAGTTTCACAACGAATTACCACTAGATAGGGGATAGTTTAGTGTCACGCGGGGTAAAAGAGGCATACAATTTAACATCATGCAGGACAAGGGGTTGACCGACATGAAGTGGTCAGGATCAATGGGTGTGGGTCTTGAACCTCAGGTAGGATTCCTACATAACTTTCCTTGGCAAGGATCAAAGTCCATGTAGTTCAGGAGGGGTTGGTGAATCGACATGAAGATGGTCGGGATCAATGGATGGTGGGCTTGAACATCAAGGAGGCTTCCTAAATACCTTGCCTTGGCAAGGATCAAAGTCCTCATAGTTCAGAATGGATGGTGAACCGACATGAGGGTGGTTGGGATCAATGTATAGTGGGACTTGAACCTTAGGGATGCTTCCTACATACCTTTCCTTGGAAAGGATCAAAGTCCACGTAGTTTGGGATGGCTGGTGAACGGATGTGAAGTTGGTCGGGACCAATGGATGGAGGGGCTTGAACCTCTAGTAGGCTTCCTACATACCTTGCCTTAGTAAGGATCAAAGTCCTCGTAGTTTGGGATGGATGGTGAACCGACATAAAGGTGGTAGGGATAAATGGATGGTGGGGATTGAACCTCAGGGAGGCTTCCTACTACCTTGCCTTAGTAAGGATCAAAGTCCCCATAGTTTTGGATGGCTCATGAACTGACGTGAAGGTGGTCGAGACCAATGGATAGTGGGTCTTGAACCTCAATGAGGCTTCCTACGTACCTTTCCTTGGAAAGGATCAAAGTCCCTATAGTTCGGGGTGAGGTGTTGGGGCTTACACACTAAGGATGCCCAGGTAGGATTCCATAGTCAATTCTTACTACTCTAATCCCACGTCAGTCTTGCTCGGTCTGAGAAACAAGAGGTAGAAAAGACCTGACGATCACGTCTCTAAAGGTGTGTATGTGGGAAGTGGAGTGGGGCTGACACGTAGTTAGTGGCCCAAAATGGAAACAGGGGCTTATGCGTGGTCCGCAGCCCAAAGAGGAAACATGGGATTACGCATGGTTAGTATCCCAAGGATATGGAGATTGGGAATTACTCCAGGGTGGAGGCCCGGTGGTGACAAATCCCAAAGGGAGAGGTATTTGTCATCGAAGAAAGGAGGGCTTCAGTGCCCATCCCCCCTCTCTGGTCTTTGTCCTGGAAGAAGATAGGAGGATCAGGGATGTTTCCTCCCACAAGAAAGTCTAGGGGCTTACACAAAGATGGTTGTATTTTCCCCATGGACAGACTCTACTCCAACAAAGAGGATCTTATTCCATGTGAGGAAGATCTCACTCCCATGGAGACCAGTGGGCATAGATAATTTCCAAGATGGGGGACCCCACGTATGATGCACGGGGTGTGGTCACAGTTTAACGTCATGTGCTGAGGATGATGGTGCTTGGCAGTTTAACATCCTGAAGCTCAGACGAGGTGGGTTTACTCCACATCCCTAGGACATACATAATGGATACTCTCCCACCCTTGAGTAAAGGAAGGCATCAGTAATTCCATGGTGAAGGGGTGTTATGGAGTGATCCATTGAGGGGTCCGCATTAGTGTGGTTATGCGAATAAGCAATAGCTGTTAGCATGCCTATGCGAAGAACCATGAGGCAAAGCAATGGAACAGGAAGTACCTCCCAAGGAACTTTGAAATCAATTCGTGAAAACCTGGAGGGTCTCATGGGAAAAGGAGTTGTGGAGCAAAGGGGTTCATAGGTAAAATCCTCATGAAGATCTGGTGCTCCATGTAGCGGAGGGGCTTCACGAAGGGGTGTTCTTCGTGAAGTGAAGTGGCCTAGCCTAGGCGTAGGGATTTGGTGCATATGGAAGGTGTGTTGTGAAGTGGGAACGTATTCATGGAGTAGTGCTTCACGAATCAAGGGTTCCTTGCAAAGAATAGAATTGGGAAGAAATGTGCTTCATGAAGCACAGTGGCCCTGCCTTAGCATGTGGGTCACATGTGTATAGAGGGTATTTTGTGAAGCATAGGTGCTCTGTGAAGTCTCGAGTCCCTTTGGGGATCCCTTTCCTTCGCGGAGGCCCATGGTCTCCACAAAGGGCATCCCTCTTTGAATTGGGGTTGAATTCAAGAAAAGGTGGGGGCACTTCACGATGCTAAAGTACCTTGAAAATCTCATGGTTCACAGAGATGAAATTACTTCGCGATTTGAGAGCTAAGAAGGTGAAAGTTTGGAGGATTTTTCCTTTGGGCTCGAGGGGATCCCAGTATTTATAGGTAAGAGGCACCATGAAGAAGAGCATGTCGGGCGTGAAGACACATGGCATTTTGTCATAATCATGAAGCCTCCTGCCTCCTTGCTCTGCGGCGGCTTTGCAAACATCAAACTGGTTTTTGGAGCCTCCTGCCTCCTTGCTCTTCAGCGGCTTCACAAATGTCAAACAGGTCCATGGAGCCTCCCACCTCCTTTCTCCGCGGTGGCTTCACAAACTTCAAACTGGTTTGTAGAGCCTTGCCTCCTTTCTCCACAGTGGCTTCACAAACGTCAAATGGGATTGTGGAGCCTCATGCCTCCTTGCTCTGTGGCGGCTTTTAAAACATCAAATGGGTTCACGGATCCTCCCTCCTCCTTACTCTATGGTGGCTTTGCAAACATCAAATAAGTTTGCGGATCCTCCCTCATCCTTGCTCTGTGGCGGCTTCAAAAACTTCAAACGGGTTCGCGGAGCCTCTCACCTCCTTGTTCTATGGTGGCTTCACAGAGGGGAATATTTGTGCTGGTTGTGGTGCTATGGGGGCTCCACAAAAAAGCTTCACGAGGTAGACCCTAAGGCTTTCCTTTTTTTCTTGTTCTTCCTAAATTTTGGTGCCAAAAAATTCCCCCCTCAGACTGGGATTTGAGGAGAAAGTGAGGGTCAAAGTCTGAGGGTCTATCACCAATATCCCTCTGTCAATCGTGAATTTGACTCATAAAGGAGGCGCGCAAAGCGGAGAGGCAATGTGTGGGCTGAGCGCGCCGCGAAGCTCACCATGGTTGGATGTTTCATGAAGCACCTAGGGTCCTCACCTATAAATAGGGGAGTCTGAACTCTCTTTTGTCCTTTCTCATCTCTAAGTTTTGGCATTTAGCACTCTCGATTCGTAAATATCCGCGTACTCCGCGATTTATCTCCATGAATGGGGCCTTCTGCTTCGCGGTACATAGCGAGTCTTTGAATTCACGATGGTGAGCTCTGCAGCTTGCGTCTGAAGGTCAGGGCAGGGCTCCGCAAACTGACTTCATGAACGAACTTCATGAACTAAATCTGCAAACGAGCTCCGTAAAAGAGCTCCATGAACCAAAACCAAAAAATTCCAAAACTCAAAAACCGAATGGCTCACCAAGAGGCTTCTAGGGGGTCCTTGTGGATGCTTCCTGGAGGGAAGATATGGTAGATAGCTCGGATATAGGGGATTTTGTGCGAAGCCATTCTGACCATAACTCGTTGGTGGAACTATTGTCAGAAATCCATAAAGACTACCCACTGTTTAGGAGGTTGCCTTTGTATGGCTTTGGCCTAAGTGATGGCATCTTTATCCCTGAAGCGAGTAGGGATGAACCAGCTTACTGGTTCAAGAGCATGTTGTGTTAGCAATAGTGGTTCAAGGCGGCTGACGTCCATGCCCGGGAGGACTCCACGCCTGTCAACGCTAACTGTTTGTACAATCATCTGAACGATGTTGACAGGAAGGAACTGTAGCTGGATACATCCCCCCCTCTATATCATACTATCTTGAAGGAAACCCTGAGGAACCCAAAAAAAGGGTGGTCAGGCCAATCTGATCGTGCAGGCGGTACAGAACCGGATCTGAAAGGTAGAGGAGTTCAACTTTCACCCATTCCCATTTCCAACGGGTGCATTCACTAATGATGGTTAGGGAATGAAAGAGCATTGTTCCTAACTCCTGGCCTTTCAAGGTGGAGTCCTGGTGGTATGGGTGGACTGTGAGCCCCTCTATGAGCCGTACACCCTGCACTGATTTGCAAGGCAATTTAGGTGTATGCATCGGTTGACCCCGCGGGTCTACTTGGGGGTGCGCCACAAGGATCACCCATGTGTAATGAGGCAGATGTGTCTCATGTTCACATGGGAAAATGGGAAGATGCAGAACAAGATACCTCCACCCACATCCATCTTCAGACTAGTAAAAGAGTATGCCAAAAGCTGGGAGGCAGCCTACCCTGGGGAGTTGCTGAAGCAGAAAACCATTCGGGCCAGCAATGGTGTGCCTCCCCAACCTCAAGGTCGGGGCTGGAAGGCGGTAAGGACATCCCACGATGGTGGGGCTTCCATAATGGTGAGTCCTGCACCGGTTGAGTGAGATTCAACAGTAGTGGATCAAACGGTCGCAGCGGACCCTAAGGTCCCAGAAGAGCAGAGTTATTTGGAGGGGAGGCCACCAAGAGGATTTCGTAGAATATCCACCTAGGATTTGGGGAATTGGTTGCGCCATATAGACATGTTGGATAAAGTTGTCTTCCAGGAGGCCTGGGACATCTAGGATCTCAACAGGAAATTCCTCGGCCCATTCAAGATGTGGCAACACCTAAACCATATCGGGATGGATTTTCCAGGAATTGGCCCTGTTGGGGATGGATTTACAATATCCCAGGTGGAGGCGGAGTGATACCTAGATGAGTTGGAAGACTTCGTGCACTCCTGGGGTGCCTCGCATCCAATGACAGACTGGGTGAAGGTGTTGTTGGATCGAACAGCCCCTCCGTAGTTGTCAGTTGCAGAATTGAGGGAGCACTTCCCTTTTCCGAAATAATCAGACGAATCCTCTTGGGGGGAGGAGGCCAGTAGAGGGATCCCTTTGGAGGAGGGTGAAGTTGGCAATTCGGACCCAGAGCTTAAAGAGTTTGCAGAGGCTCTTGAGGTAAAACCCTGAGTTCCTTCCCCGGGATCTGCTTCCAGGCTACTTTGGACCCCTCACTAATATTTAAACTGTGCAGGAGGGCCTCATATTCAGAACTAGCTCTTGACCTTCAAAAAATGTTGATGCGGGGCCGTTGGGATCTACACCTGCATCTATGGAAATTACCGCGTCTAGTGGGGCCAGGACACCTGAGGCGGTTCCTCTGGAGTTTTTAGACTTCCCAAAAATATAAGGAGGGCCATGCCTTGGGGTCCCAATGGAAAAAACCTAAGAATGAGACTGAGAATTCAATCTCTGTAAGTCTCTTTTAAAAAATTCATGACTACCACCCATTGACTAGGCTAACTAATATTCGTGACCTTTTTGGTATGCACAGTTCTTCAAATGGTGTGGGTTGCCTTGGTGAGGTTGGTTGGTACTTCTGGTGGTGCCTTTCCTAGGTGAATGTCAGTGGTCATGGAGATGGATATCCAGACCGACCAAGCTACAGTGCTCCTGATCACTGGTGGGACCATTAGTAGGGTTGAGACTGAGATTATTGAGGTGGTATCCAATGATAAAGATTAATCAGACAGCATGGGTCCTGCCATACCCGATCAGACACCATATGTTGACCCTACTGATGAGTTCTTGGAGGTGTTCCCCATGTATGAGCCTACCAACCCTACAGACTGGGATGAGATGAAATATAATTAAGAGGATAGCAAGATATTCCATCGCCAGTCATGGAATCTGATCAAGTGCTTTATCGATGACACCCCTCAAACACAATGGATAGACCAGATGAATAGACTTTGTTTGTGAATGTGTGAACTATGCACTGGGGGAGTGGATGCCTGACATCCCCACATGCTCATCCGAGATCTCATGGAGGAGAAGATTCAAGAATATGATCGCGGCCTTGGTGTGGGTTGGCAGTGGAGAAAATTAGTGAACATCAAGAGGCTCCAGGAGGCTGAAAACAAGATTCAACGGCTGTACATTTGGGAAGATGAACATTCTGATTTCCTCAACGCGTAGTCAGAGATTATATCATGGCTGAAGGCCCAGCTGGCGAAGGCTGAAGAGTGCATGAGGCAATCCTCTGAGGAGATTACCATTATCCAAACCAATGAGAAGTGGGCTCGGAACGTAACTGACGAATCACACCCCATTGCTGTCGAGGAGGAGTGGGAACTGAACAGGCGACAACAAATCTTGGACACCACAAGCCAGAGGGTGGTGGAGATGCAACTCTCTTTTGGCGGGGTCAACCCATCCATGGGATGGGTCGATCCTTGGGTACTATGATGCATGTAACTTTTGAACACACCTTCATGTTTTTATTATTCATGCTAGATGCATGAATGAGTTTTGTATCTTCTTTGAAGATGGGTCATTCAGACGCTCCCTTCCCGCCCGATGCTTCGGTTCTCGCCGAAGGGTTTCCGGTTGGCTCTCTGGTGGATGATGATGCCTCGGCACATCCCCCTCGACCTACCTTTAAGGATTCTCTTCTTCACTCTCCCCTGGTCCGAGGTTTGGACCCGAAGGTCTCTGTGGCAGCTTCTTCTAAGGTCTCTTTCTCGGAGAATGGATGTCCAGTTCTGGTGGTCCCAGTGGCTTCTTTCGCGGTGGCAGTTTCTGATCTTTAGTGGACTTTGGTTGCGCGCTTCGGATCCGATAAGCCCCCACTTGCGGTTTTTTAGGATTGTGTTCGGCGTTGGGGCTTGGATCAGGCAGCGACTGTTTCAATCTTAGATCGTAAAGCGTTCTGCATCGTCCTGGCATCTAGGTCTGATTTTGTGAAAGCTTGGTGCAGGATCTCGCGGTGCGTGGGTCGGTGGAGGTTCTCTCTGTCACGATGATCTATGGATGCGCATTTTGGTCATGAAAGTTCTAGGGCGGTGGTTTGGGTTTCCTTTCCAGGGCTTCCTCTCCCTCTGATGTCAGAGGGCTTCCTGTCGGTTATTGGGGATTCTTTGGGGGGGTTTCTTTGCATGGATGAGAGGACGCTCGGCTTGGTGGAGGCGTCTGTGGCGCAGATCTATGTGGATATGGACATTTCCCAACTGTTGCAAGATCACTTGGTCATCGGGATTGAAGGATTTACAGATCATCGTCAACCTCTGGTTTATCCAGTTTTCCTCTGTTTCTATTCCTTCTATCGTCTCTCGGGCCACTCCCTACAGGTGTGTCGCAAGGTTAGAGTGGGTGCTTCTCATTCTCAGGCGGCTCCGACTTCAGACGCAAGGTTATCTGGCTCCTCTTCCTCAGGATTGGCTAGCCTCGATAAGGGTAAAGGTGTGGAATATCCAGTCTTGGCCTCCATGGCTTCCTTATCCAAGCAGCCTCCCAGGTTCGAAGGGTCCTCTCCTTGTCGTGAGTTGGTGTTATTCAATGCAGGTAGGAAGGTAGATTCCATTTCTCTACAGCGGGATGGGATCATGCTCTATGAAGGGAAGGTTCTAAGCGTTCCTTGTCCCCCTATCCCGCTCATTATGGCACCTGGGCCTTGCTCCTACCTTCGCATTTCGGAGGTTTTCTTGTCGGATCAAGGCAGTGAGGTATGTGCAGCTTTCGTTCCCTCTTCGCCAAGGGAATCTTCTGAGTTACCTGTGGTGTCATCTCCACCGCCATCCCTGGGCTTGGTTCAGTATTCCTCATCCCTACAAGCGTCTCCTCAGTTGCATGAGGGTCGGTAGAGAAAATGGGATCAGCAGAGCTGCACTTCTCCAGAAGGTGGTCTCATGCGCACTTCTACAGGTTTGGGATCCCCAGTTGGTGCACGCTCTCTGGTGAAGAGTAATATTCGTAATCGGTCTCAATCGAGGATTGGTGAGGACCTTTCACCGATTTCATCTATGTCTCTCAAGGGATAGGAGTCTGGGGCCAAAGCCAGGTGTGGGCATATCCATGTTTAAGGTCTTAATTTGGAATGCTCGGGGTCTCGGGGCTCGGGAAAAATAGGATTTCATATCCAACGAGCTCAGAAACAACTCATTTTCCTTGGTAGTGATCCTTGAACCAAAATTGATGTCTTGAAAGATTAAGGACTTAGCACAGAGGCTGTGAGTTTGTGGCTTCATTCATGGAGACCCCCCCCCCCAATTCTCATATTTGGATGTTTTGGAAGGACCATATCAAGGTCGATGCTCATAGCGTGTCTGATCAGTTCCTCACCACGAAGATCGTGATAGAGTCTCATCAGATCTTTTTCTCCTTCATATATGCACACTGCAGTGAGCAGGAAAGAGAGGTCTTATAAAGGGACCTGAAGGGCATAAATCCAGGTAATGATCCATGGCTTGTTGCTGGTGACTTTAATGTAGTGGCAAGCCCTGAGGAAAAACAGGGGGCGGCTCTTTTCCAAGGATATAAAGTCTATCCTTTTTTCACTTCATGACTAGGAATGGGTTGCTGGATATGGGGTATGAGGTTGATGCCTTTACATGGTGTAACAATCAGCATGGCGGGAGGCACATGTGGTGTCATTTGGATCGTTGTTTGATGAATGAGGCTGCCTTATCCTTGTTCCCTGATTCCAAATTCTTCCATCTTGTGAGGTCTCTCTCTGATCATTACCCTCTTCATCTTGGTTTAAAAGAAGGGGCGTTAAGGGGGGATCAGGTTCGCTTTTTTGCAACATGGGTGGAGGATCCTGGTTTCTTTGAAGTGGTTCGGGAGGAATGGAGAAACTTCGGTGGTTAAAGTTTCTGTTAAGGATCTGGAGGAAGACTTTACCTGGTCGGTACAAGGAGGTGATGGAGGTCAGTTTGGAGGTTAGTCGGCTGGAGACCGAGCTGGAACAGGGGTGGGATGAATACATCTTTGCTGAGTTGAGGAATAAGAAGGATATGCTCATGGAGGCTCTTCTAAGGCAAGATCGGGTGGCTCGAGAAGGGGCTAGGATTCACTGGTTGCGTGAGGGGGACCGCAATACGGGCTACTTCCATTCCTGAATTAAGGAGAGGCACTGCGTCCAAAGGCCAAATATTATCAGGGATGATGGGTCCTTCATCAGTGATCTAGATGAAGTGGGAGGAATGGCTAATGAGAGCATCAAGTCTTTGTTGGCGGACCCTGTTTCAGGTAGGGACGAGGGTTTTCCGAGCGGTAATGCTGAAGTCCTCGAGGAGATCCCACTCAGTGTCTCAGAGGATTTTAACTCCCTTTTTAGTAGAGTTATAGAGGAAGATGAAGTGCTAGAGGTGATATGGACCTTGAATCCGGACAGCGCACCAGGTCTGGATGGATTCCCAGGGTCTTTTTACAGGGCGGACTGGGATTTTATCAAGGGGGATCTAGTGCGGGCAGTCCAAGACTTCTTCATTGGCGGGGATTTTCCCCGAATTTCTTGTGCAATGAAGATGGTTCTAATTCCTAAGGTGCGCATCCCTCAGTCCATTGATCAATACCACCTGATTAGCATGTGCAATATACCTTATAAGACTCTGGACATCATCCTGAATAAGAGGATGGCTCCACACTTAGATTCTTGGGTGTCCCTGGAGAAACATGGGTTTATTAAAGGGAGTTCCATTCAGGGGGAAATTGGTGTGGTGCAGGAATTGATCAGCGATATTAACAACATGTCCTTTGGGGTAAATTTGGTGATTAAGCTAGACATGAGTAAGGCTTATGACCGAATGGAGTGGAACTTTATCATTGGGGTGTTGGATGGTATGGGATTCTCTACCTGGAATACTGATCTCCTATTCCGCTGCTTCAGCTTAGCATGGATCTCAACCTCGTTTATGGGAAAGCAGTATGGGTTCTTCAAGGCTTGTCGTGGGCTCAAGTAGGGGGATCCTCTTTCCCCAACTTTATTCATTCTATCCCAAAATTTTCTCAGCTATTATATTAAATGAGGCCTCCGGATGGGTAAGGTCTTTCCCTTTCAGACTAGGTACAGAATCGGTGACTTCTCTCATTTAATGTTTGTGAATGATACTATTTTGTTTCTCAATGGATGTCTAAGGTCGGTGCAGGGGATGATGGGAATCCTTGAGGAGTATGGAAAGTGGAGTAGGCAGGTGGTTAATAAGGAAAAGAGCCTCTTCTATACTGCTAGGGTTTTCTCGGAGAGAAGGGCCAGGGGCCTGGAAGCAGATCTAACAATGAGAAGGGGATTTTTCCCTACAGAGTATCTCGGGGCCCCGGTGAGCCCTTTATCTCTTAGAATCCACCATTTTGATAAATTAGTCAGCAAGATCACAGGGTGTATTTTAAATTGGAAGAACAGATTCCTTTCCTTTGGAGGCCGAATTACCCTCGTGAATAGTGTCCTTGTGTCCATTCCCATGCACATTTTGTCCACTTTTAAGGTTCCTAAGTCTATGGTATCTACCTTGGAGAGGATTATTGTGTCCTTTATTTGGGATGGGAAAATGGAAGGCATACATCATTGGGATTCCGGGAAGCAGCTGGCCAGGTCTTTTGCGGAGGGGGGCATCAACATGAGGAGTGTTTCCAAAACCATGCAAGGGTTTCATGCCAAACTTTCATGGGAGGCTTTGGAAGGGAGAACATTTTGGGGCAGGACTATGCAAGGAAGATATGGACTAAATGTGAAGGACCCAAGTCCAAGGCCCTCTAAGATTTGGAGACTGGTTCAACCATATTTGGACTTTCTTCTTCAACATTCTATTTGGATGGTGGGATGGGGGGACCTTAATTTATGGCTCCAAAACTGGGGGGTCGGGAGGTTGTGGTTTCCAGGCTACCCTACTCCAAATCTCTCTCTTAAAGAGGCTTGTGATCATACAACATTTCTCTCGACTATTCTTCAGGAGGATCATCATTCGGTTTTAAACAACATTGTGTTCACTAAGGACCCGAACAGACTTATTTTTATGGATAGTGTGTCGGGGAGGTTCACCATTAAGGACTTCAACCGTGCAAGGAGGGGTATTACTATAGAAGACTCGTGGGGAGTGACGATGTGGTGTAAGGAGATCCCGTCTAAATTCAATTTCCTGCTTTGGAGAGTGAGGAATCATGCTTTGCCCACTGAGGACAATATACAGCGTATGGGAGTGAGTACTGTATCCAAGTTTTGGTGCTTCTGCAATCCGAGCACAAAATCAGTGGATCATCTCTTTTTTGATAGCGAATGGGAAAATTGGGTCTGGCAGACTTTTGGGGATGGTGCTGGGTGGAATTGGCAAGGGGGACCGATGGAGACTTTTCTCAGCACTTGGTTTCAAGGAACAGGGGATAAGGGGCCTGAGAGGAAGGCAAGGGCCATCTCTTTACTGGCGGGGTGTTGGGTTCTCTGGACAGCTAGGAACAAAGCAAGACACAGGGGCCTGAAAGACTCACGGACTAGTCTCATGTTCAAATCACGGAACCTGCTTCAGGACATGGTTCGCCTGTGCACTTCATGTCAGGCGGCTCCTTCAGTTAGGACTCTCATCCCGACTTCCTCCATCCTCAATCAGCCGAACGTTTTGGGGTAGGTCCAATGGATTCTATGGAACCCACACTGCGCTGGGTTGAAACTTAACACGGATGGGTCACTCCACGGGGGGGATATAAGAGGCGGAGGTGTCATCCGCAATCACAAGGGGGCTGTTATTTCAGCCTTTGCAGACCTCTACGGAAGGGGTGACACTTTGCAGGCGGAAGCTCTGGAAATGGCATCTGGTCTAGAGTTGTGTCAGTAGAGGCACATTCATCTCAGCGTGGTGGAGATGTACTCCCTTATACTTTATCAAGCTCTCTTGGGAATAGGGTCTACTCCATGGAAAATTGAATATCTAATCCAAAGGTGCAGACATCTTTTGGGCTAACACATTGAGGTTTTTCACACATGGCGGGAGGGGAACAGGGTTACGGACTTCCTGGAATCTATGGATTCACTGGACCAATGTATGTCCTCTTTCACTACTCTAGGGTCTTTTCCAAGGGAGGGGTTTCATCATGTTATTAATGATGCACTTGGCTTGCACTTTTTCAGACCTTTGTGATTGTTGTTCAGTGTGTTTTTTCCTTTTAAAATAAATAAAAATGGTTATTTTCAGTCATGAATGAGTTTTGTTATTTGTTTTTGGTCTATTTCATTTCTGTTACATTCATGGAACATCCAGCGATCAGTCCCTATGCTCACATGGGTCAGACCTGATGTGAGAAACAAGGGATGACCACCTTGCCATTCCATCTGAGTATAAGAGTGAAAACCAATCTCCAGGCATCCGGGGTTTGAACAACCAATACAGATTTCCATTAAGAAAGGGAGAGGCCCAACTGGAGGATGAGGACCTCAGAACAATCGATGTGTCGTCTTCCCAATGTGATCTAGTGCATGAGTGGGGTAATGCCAGGGGAATTTGGAATCAAACTGAACATAAGGGAGTGGAAAGTGTGAATCATGATACCCTAGATTCGGAACACTGTGGGGGTGGCATGACAACGAAGGATAATCTCTGACTGCATTTGAAACACAATATCCTTATTGCGTTAGCATAAAATGAAGATAACAAATGAGGGCTGACCATTGACCATATTCGAAACACATGGCCTAACTCAAAATTTCATCCATTAGTCTTCTAGAACATTGGACCGGGATATTAGGCAAGCCATAGGCTGAGCATCCATGCTGTTAGGGGGTTCTTTTAGATGTGAAAGATGATGAGGTCTTGAATAAAGGGAACGCAAAGTGTGGAGTGTGGAGTGATGGGTTGTTCGAATGGATTCCAACACTCTTGAAATCGTGCCACTATAGTGGAAACACATTAGGTGGGTGTATCTATCTGATTAGGGATTAAACATACTTCCAAGTAGTACCTCTTTGTAAAGGACCTTGAATGCTCTATATTTTAACGTCATACCAATAAGGATGATAGACGCGTAGTTTAAATGTCGTACAGTGAGGACGATGCACATAGATTAAAGGTCATGCTTCTTGGACCAGGATCGGGCCCAAGGGACCAGAAGGGTCAATGACCCTGAGGCTGGGCCTAAGGTGAAATGCTTGGGTATTTCTACATATCCCATAAGTATGAGAATCAATCCAAACCTAGTTCTAAGAGTGAATTTTGACATCATGCAGGATGATGAAAGGCATGTGTGGCATGGATTCACCAGTACACATCCTACAAGAACTACTAAGACCATGTGAGTCATGCTCAATGTGGGAAACACGGAGTAGTGATGGGACTTTCCTAGCATAGGAAGGCACGTGTTATGGGTGATGGGACACTAGGTGAATAACATACTAATAATTCTGACCCGCCTACTTGACTCACCTAGATGTGTGAAGGGGTAAATCCGAGTATGTTGGAATTCCACTTGAACATAAGGAAGTGGAAATATGTGAATCATGATGCTCGAGATCTGGACCACAATGATGGTGGTGTGACAATAGGGGATAACTTTTGACCATGTTAGAAACACAATATATGTTTCACATTAGCCTGGAATGGGGACAGAACAATGGGGGTCGACCGCTGACCATGTTCGAAACATGAGACCTATCTCAAATGTCATCTGAGGTCCTCAGGGACGTTGGCCAAAGATGGTAGGTAAGCCAATGTGGCATGATACCAGACTGTAAAGGGGGTCCCTTTAGAAATAGAAGATGATGGGGATCTAAATAATGGGCTCATGAATCTTGGACATGGAATGAGGGAATGTCCATATGAAAATTATACACTTTGGGCTATTTTCATGATGTATCTAAGTACAAAAAAAAGATGTATCGGATAGAGGGAGTCAGGTCCCTTTATAAGGACAAGGATCCTAGGGTCACACGCTTCCAACTTAATGGTCATTGGATGGTCCATAAAGGGGAGATTGATTTAATTGATTGTGCGTATGGCAGTGAAGTATCCAAACCCAAGGCATAGTTCACATAGGGAGATCTTAGTTTAAGATCATAGAACTTGGGCCAGCTTGGTAAAAGACACAGGAGGCACATGGTGCGGCCATTGAAAAATACAACGTGAATGATAATCCAATAGGTACTCACCACACCATATTCTCTTGAAAGAGTTCAGGATGAGAGGTTGGAGAGGGGGGCAGGATTTTCGATTCCTAGGGTAGGACTCGAAGATGATATGCCTGGGCGTTCCTACGTATCCCATGAGGATGGGAATCAAGCCATACATAGTTCTTGAAGGTGTTGTGCAATTTAACGTCTTGCAGCAAGGATGTGGAGTGGTCATAGTTTATGGTCACAGAGCTCGGACCATCAAGAACAGAAATAGAGAAACATGTGGTAAAGTAATTACTAAAAACCTGACGTGAATGGGGACATGGGAGTCTGTATCACCACAATGTGATCCCCGGGAAACTTCTGGGTCAGGGGACCAAAAGTGAAAGTTAGGCTGAGCCTGAGGCAAAGTGTTTGGACGTTCCTACATACCCCATGAGGATGGGAATCAAGTCGTACATAGTTCTGAAGTTGTCATGGTAAGATACTAATGCCAGCGATAATAAGGTCGTACGGGTCTTTCCCTCGCACCAAAATAAGTGGCATTTGATAGATCTTGTTTTCTCTTTAGAATGAATGTGTGTGTTTTTTTGTTTGTGGATCAATGGACCTGGGATATAGAGTCTAGGTGTCACCATAATAATTGAGCCATATACAAGGGTTGAAAAATGGTATGGTGGGTGAATGATACCAAACATGATGTCCCCTCGAGTGAGGACACCATGATGTGGTGTCATTTTTCATTGTTCGGCTAGGAAGATAATGTCACAATTTAGGGTCATGTGATGGGACCAACCATGCATTTTAATTTAGTTCAGTATAGACGTAACATTTTAAATTAATGTGGGACTAGGAAGCATAGTTTAAAGTCATATGAATTGGACATATGCAGGAGAAACAAGGTTTAAGAGGGGATGTGCACGACGTGATAAATCATACCTAGTGTGAATGAGGATGAGGTCCACATCACACCGCACCCGATTCCAGGAAAGAAACTTCGGGCCGAGGAGCCAGAAAATGTTATAGAATAGGGGAGATCTTAGTTTAAGGTCTTAGAGCTCAGACCGTGAAGAAGCGACACTCTTCCAAGCGAGCGCAGACCTCGATCCAGTCCCTAAGCCCACGTGAGTTAAACTCAGTGTGGGAAAAAAGGTAAGAAGAGGTATTTTCAACACATGGGATACACATAAATGGGAAGTAGGTGTGGAGCCCCAAATGATGCCTTATCGTGGCTTTTTCCTCCTAACGTGAAAATGCGCACTGAGGGAGAGTACCAAGAGTTTCAAAATTCCACTTGTACATGATGGGGTGGAAAATGATGTGAATCATGTAACCAAAATTTATGGATTGATGGGGTTAGCATGATGATGGAGGATAATTTTTGACCATGTTCGAAACACAACATCC
This sequence comes from Viscum album, assembly GCA_963277665.1. Taxonomy (NCBI): domain Eukaryota; kingdom Viridiplantae; phylum Streptophyta; class Magnoliopsida; order Santalales; family Viscaceae; genus Viscum; species Viscum album. Next base: position 511,548,832 of record OY728163.1, on the reverse strand, counting down.
ATATCGTGTGACCTGAAATGGGAACAACAAATGAGCATCAACCACTGACCATATTCGCAATGTGAGACTTGTATCATTTTTTTGTTTGAAACCCTCGAGGAAGTTGGACCGTAATGGTAGGAGATACCTTATTCTGATCATCCATTCCACTTGGGGGTCCCTTCATATGTTAAAGATAATGAAAGCCCAAATGAAGGGGAACACAAAGCCTTAAAAATGGGTGAAATCATGTCCAGGTAGAACCCAACACTCCAGGCTCTGAACCAGAGTACTCTAGGTCACATTGAAGAATCACTGAAGAGGGTCAAGGGACCCAACTTAAGAGCATTTGACTCAAAAAGATGAGTGTAGGTCAAGGGAGTGAAGGGAGCTCAGGAGAGAGAGAGGTGTGTGGTGTGGTTGTTACAAAGCCAGTGTGAATGGGGACACAATCCCATACCACACCGCGTACCCCTCTCTTGGAAGGACTCAGGACAAGAGGCCATAATGATAGGGAGGTTTCTAAGAGATGGAATTGGACATGAAGACTTAGACGTTCGGGCGGTCCTACGTATCCCATAAGGATGGGAATCAAGCCACACGTATTTCTAGAGAAGGATGTTGTGCAGTTTATCATCATGCCGGAAGGACGATAGCGCTCTTAGTTTAAGGTCATAGGGCTCGGACCGTAGATGCCTATTTTAAGGCCATATGCATGGGATAGATAAGTGGAGAGGGAAAATCATTATGCCTATGGAAAACCACAAAGCAATAATGATGATAGAGGATAATTGTTGACCAGTTTCACAACACAGTATTCATCCTTTTGTGACTGAAGTTTGGGGGAAAACAATTGAGCATCGATCATTGACCGTATTCAAAACATGGGAATTGTATCAATTTGTCTCTCAAAATCCTTGGGGACATTGTCCCAAAATGGTAGGAGGGCCCTTGGGCCGAGAACCTACATTATTCGGGGGTCCTTTTGGATATAGAAGATGATGTAAACCCAAATGATGGGGCTCGCGAATCATGGTGGGGCCTGTGCTCGTAGAAAGGGTGATAATTGAAGGAGGGATGTCTCTTAGGGATATGTGCGGTGTGGAATAATATCCCGACGTGAATAAGTATGTGAGTTCATAACACATCGCACAATCCTAAATGAGAACTTGGGCCAAGGGGCCGAAAGGGTCGAGGGACCTGAGGCTGGGCATCCCGGCCAACTATAGACATATGACCTATCATGTGGGAATTGCCTTATCATAGATCCTAAGCCCACATAAGCAATGCTCGGTTTGGGAAACCAGGAGTAGGACTAGGATCTCCCCATCACATAAGGGTCCGACAGCTGGAATCACACTCCTGCCCGAGGCAGACCGAGGCTTGAAGAGACAGCGGGGCAGAATGAACCACTACACTCAATGTTTGGGACATATGGGGGTGGTGACAATGACAATGGATATATGTTTAACAGATTCAAAGCACAGCATCCATATCGTGTGAACTAAAATGGGAACAACAAATGAGTGTCAACTTTTAACCGCATTTGCAACGCAGGACTTGTATCAATTTGTTGTTCGAAACCCTTGAGGACATTGGCCTGTAATGGAAGGAGAGCCCTTGGGCCGAGCATCCATTCCATTCAGGGGTCCCATTGGATATGAAATACAATGGACTCCTAAGTACAGGGAGTGTGTAAAGTATAAATTTACCCATGAAATTTAAAGTCAAGTTGGACAGTATAAGAGGTGGAGATATTTGGGGGAGATGGATACATGGTACGGTCATGATGAACTCGGTATGAATGAGGGAAAAATCCTGCACCACACTGTGTGCTTCGACCCAATGGGAGGTCCCAAATTTTGGGGTTGGGCCTATGGATGAAATGTATGGGTGTTCCTATGTATCTCATAAGGATGGGAATCAAGCCATACGTAGTTCTGAAGGCTATATAGTTTAGCATTGTGCGGTGAGGATGTGGGAGGAGAGAATAATAAGGGAGGGAACATAGTGAAATCATCATAATCCTGATATGAGTGGGGCCAAAGAATCATACACAACACTATGTGGGATCCTTTAAGAGAACTATACTCAGAGGGGATAGTCAAAGAGGAAACATGGGGCTGGACTCAAGATGAACCATTCGAGCATTCCTACGTATCCCATAAGGATGGGAATCAATCCATACATAGTTCTTGCGGTTTAACATCATGCGGGATGACATGCAGTTTAATTTCATGTGGGACGGTATACAGTTTAATGTCATGCAGGATGACATACAGTTTAGTTTCATACGGGACATTTTACAGTTTAAGGTCATGTAAGACCGGACAGTTTAATGTCATGTAGGACCATAATGCAGTTTAGGGTCAAGAAGGACCGTACAGTTTAAGGTCATGCGGGACCAGGTGACTCAGGTAAAGTATTTCTTGATGAACTTGGCATTGGTGGGAGGAGTTATACACTCCACATCCATGGTAACCATGGAATATGAACCATTAGAGTAAACCTTGTGAATGATGTAAGGTCCTTCCCATTTGGGCTCCAACTTGGGTGGTTTCTTTCCAGGTATCATTGGTGTCCTCAAGGCCAACACCAATTCACCTTGCAAGAAGGATAAGAGGCAAACTTTCTTGTTGAAATCTCTATCTATCTTATTCTGATGCCTTTCCAGATTGTGCAAGGCACGAAGCCTATTCTCGTTGAGTGCTTCCAACTCAGCCAGACATATTTCAGCTACTTTATCTAGAACTTAATGATCATATATAGTTGTGCGCAATGAGGGAAACTAAATTTTGATGGGTAGGATGGCCTCTTTTCCATACACCAGGGAATATGGGGTCACTTGGGTGGAATTATGAGTCGTCATCTGATAAGCCTAGAGGGTATTGGGGAACTTGTCTGACCAGCTCTTCTTGTTCTGATGAACCATTTTCTATAGAATGTTAGAGAGGGTTTTATTTAATTCCTTGATCTATCCATTTGCTTGCTCATGATAACGGGAGGTATGGTTAGAACAGATGTTTTACTTAGTATATAGTTTCTTCAGCTCATCTACCCGTAAGTTCATGTCGTTATCGGTGAGGACGGCATGAGGGACTCCAAATCGGTAGATGATGTTAGAGCTCACAAAGTCAATGATTGAACAGAACTTGACCTCCTTGAGAAGAACTTCCTCTACCCACTTGGAGAAGAAATCTGTAGTGGTCAGGATGAACCTTCACTGGTGAGCTGTTGTCGGTGGATATGGTCCCACGACATCGAGTCCCCATACCGCAAATGGCCAAGAGTACATGGTAGTGTAGATAGAATCTGGAGGCCGAAGCATAAAGTTGGCATGAATTTGGAATGCATGGCACCTTTTGGAAAACTCAATGCAATCATGGATCATGGAGGGCCAAAAACACCCTATTATCTAGATCTGGTGAGATAGTTTCAGCCTGGTCTAATGAGCCTCGCAGGAATCGGCATGAACCTCCTACATGACTTGGGAAATCTCGACTCCCTGAATGCAATAGAGGATAACCCCATCAAACCCATGCTTGTAGAGGATATTCTCATGGCCAGGACTGTCCTAGAGGGTAAACTGTAATGCGCGTCACTGAATTCGCTCGTGCTCGGCCTGATCTGCTGGGAGATTACCATTTTTAAGGTACTCAACAAAGGAGGTTCTCCAGTCATGATTCACTTCAATCACTTCATCTGGGAGACCTGGGGGTCCTGATGTGGAGGCGTCCGTAATAAGGTGGCCTACATGCGGTAGTCATTGTTATCTAGAGTGATGGGAGAAATGACTCTCTAGTGTGACACATGGATAATCATATCATCATTTTCAAGATTTTCAAGTGATGTAGCTAGGCTAGCTAGGGCATCAGCCCAACCATTCTAAGATCGAGGGACATGAGTAACTTCTGGCCGAGATGAGAATTGGGCCATTAGATAGAGAGTGTGTTCCAACAATGGTATGAGCTCTGGCTTTCTGAAAACATAGTCACCATTAATCTACTTGATGACTAGTTTGGATTCCCCTTTCACATGAAAATGGGGCACGTCAATCTCGAGGGCCAGCTCAAGGACAATAATGAGAGCCTGATACTATGTCTCATTGTTGGTGCAGCCTTATAACAACATAAATGAATACGACGGAATAGCTTGTTCTGGGGTAATGAAGACAATACCCAGGCCTACTCTATTGTGCTTGGGGTCATTGAGCCTTCTGTCGGCGGGGCTTTGGGAAGCACCATCAAATTGAATTTTCCAGCATGGCATGGCTTGGTATACCGAGAGGATCACTTCATCGGATAAATTGAGATCCAAGGACTAATCCACAAGAGCTGGATGGGTAGCGAGGAATTCTGCCAATGCTTGCCCCTTAATAGCCTTCTGAGGGAAAAAACCTGATGTTGAACTGCTGAAGGATTACAGCCCACTGAGCTAGACATCCTGTCAACATGGGGTGGTTCAGGATGTACTTCAACAGATCTACCCAAGACACCAGCTGTACCTCATGATGCTGGAGGTAATGTCCTAATTTCTGTATTGAGAATACTAGTAAAAGGTAGCTCTTCTTGATAGGGGAGTATCTGGTCTCCATATCGAGGAGCATGCGACTGAGATAGTAGAGATTGTTTTTAGTCCCCTCATTGTTCTTCTGGGCGAGAAGGGTGCCAAGAGACCATTCCAGGGTGGTCACATAAAGGACCAATGGCTTTCCAAATATGGGTGGCATTAAGACCATAGGCTGGAGAAGGTACTTCTTGATTTCATCAAAATCATTCTGACATTCCTCATCCCAATCATAGATAGCACCTTTCTTTATGAGCTGAGAAAAGGGCTTACACTTGTCGGACATATTCTCGATGAATCAGTGATATAGGCCAATTAGCCTTGGAAAACTCAAATCTCCTAGAGGTTTATTGGAGGAGACATCCGACTGATGGCATTTATCTTCTCTGGGCCGATCTTGATGCCCCTGTATCTGACAACGAATCTGAGAAACTTTCCAAAGGTGACCCCGAAGGTGCAATTTAATGGATTCATCTTCAGGTGGTAGGAACAGAGGAACCAAAACACTTTCTCAAGGTCCTTGAGATGGTCCGAACACTGGTGATATTTTACCAACAGATCATCCATGTAACATTCCACCAATGTTCTGAGGATCGGCTTAAATATGCGATGCATAGCCCGCTGATAGGTGGTACCTGAATTCTTTAAACCAAAGGGCATGACTTGGTAACAAAAAGTACCTTGTGGTTCCCTGAAGGCTATAAAATCCTCATCCTAGGGGTCCATTCAAATCTGGTTATACCTGGAGTACCCATCCATGAAGGATAGGTCTTGGAACCCAGTTCTAGCATTGATCAACAATTCTGTCACAAGAAGGGGAAAATCATTTTTTGGACACTGACTGTTGAGATCCCGTAAGTCGATGAAAACTCTAATCTATCTGTTATTCTTCCTAACTGGTGCAATTTGGACTATCCATTTTAGGTACTGGACCTCCTTAATGTATTTGGCTCTGATGATCTTATCAACTTCTACCTCAACCATGGAACTGTGAGAAGGGTGCATCTTTTTGGGAGGCTGCTTGAACCCTCGATGATTTTCCAGGTGACCGAGGTGGTGGATGGATATATGAGGATCTAGTCCTAGAATCTCATCATAACTCCAGGAGAATACATAACGATTTTGTTTAATTATGTCTATGTATTGTTGTTTCTCTTATAGGGGTATGGAGGCACTGATCAATGTGGGTTTCGGGTCCGCCTCACTACCGAGGTTCACCTGCACCAATTCATCGACCGTGGCGGATAATCCCTCTTCAAAGGTGGGGGGAGCATCCTTTAAATCCTCTTATTCACTTATGAATAAGGTATCCTCTATTGGAGGAGTTTCCTCTGAGTTGAAAGATCCTGATGAGAGGCTGGTACCAGCCTGAGCGGTTGTGGAAACTGCATTGGGGGACTTCTGTGCTGCCAAAACCATAGCGATGAAGGTTGTTCATTTCGATCTCATCTGGTCTTTAGCCCAATGGTCCACACTTGATGATATCAAAGCAATAGTGGTGCGTCATCTTAAGTTGGTTAATTCCATCCCGGTGAAACAAGAAAGTATGGCGTATTGTCATTACCATGGGGCGGACATCCAGATACCTTATGGGAGTAGGAGGCTCTGGGATCACCTGAGCCTAATTTGTGTAGGAGTACGAGGTGATATTATGGCGTTGCTTAGACTTGAGAATGTTCTCCCCCATCATTCCAAAAATAATGAAACATTTTTCCATGTCTGGGGGTGTATCTTCCAATCAGTGGATTGGAAATATGTAGGAATCATCTAGATCTATCCACGGGTCGGTCGCAGTTGTGGCATGCTCAACCTCGTTAGCCTGAATCTCCTTGTCTTTACTCTTGTAATAGTTGGAAGATAGTAGGCTTCACAAGAGGAAAAGGGAGATGCGCCACCTTGAAGCATTCCCACTCGACCATTAAGGGAGTAATTGAGGCACTAGTGATACGATTAAGTAACCACTGCATCCAGGTGGATCCATGGATTGTCCATCAATGCATTGTAGGCGGTGTCCTAAGAGACAACCATAAACTCAGTGTTAGAAACAAGGACACCAAACTGGGTATTCACATGGATCTTGTCGACCGGTGTCTATTCATTCCTGTCATAACCTTGGATTCTTATGTCAAAGGGACTCAGATGATCCTCAAACAACCCCAGTTTTCACAGTGTATGATTCGGGATTAGGTTGATCCCAAATCCCATGTCTACAAGACAGTGATGAACCTCCACTCCATTAAACTGGCTGGTGATGTATAGTGGGAAATGTGCCCCTATATTGGAGATCCTTCATCTTCTCCAGAGAACGAGATGATGTCCTGGCATTCAACATTCTCGACTGCCTCAGTATGAAAGGATTCTACAGCTGCTATCTCCGTCTCAAACTAGAGGGGGCTTCTTAAAGCCTCAGTGAGAGCCTCACACATATCTGATGACAGAAGAAGGGCCTCAAGGATGGATATCTTTGCTGGAATGCTATCCAGATGCTTGAGGACATCATACTTCTGTGTCAGGTGTGAACTTATGGTTACAAGAGGTCGCTCTATGATAGGAGGTATGGTGGGCCCTGACGACTAGACTGACAGCTGACTGGTGATAGGAATATCCCACCACTCACTAGTCAAAGCCTACAGAGTGACTACTAGATGAGGGACTAATGACTGAGACTAGTCTATAACAGATCACGGCTGGTCACGGAAGAGTCGAGGTGGCTCTGCCTGATCCAACAACATGAACGGTGGTGAAGTTAGACCTGATGATTCCAGATGAGAAGGCTTCACATGCTGAGATCTGCGCTGGTCATGTTGCCTAGTTTTAGTAGCATGAACAACCTGGCTAGAAATACTGACTGAGGCACTCTGATGGCCCATATTTTCGCGGTTTCGTCGACGCCAACGACAACTGGGGATGTTTGGAGGACCCGTCTAGTGCTCCTCATCATTAGGAATCATGTAAGGGTTTATCAGCTCTACGGTATTAACCAAGGTGTACCCTTGACTGTCACTCAAAGAGTTATCCACTACTGAACGGATTCTGGGAGGAATTTCCATCTCTGGGGGCATGAAGTCACCGAGAGTACGGGATGACAATGGCATTGGTAGAGGACTTTGTTTTCCCTTACACCGTTGATACTTTATATTCTGAGAAGAGGACGGCTGAGATGACGATGCAGAAGTAGTAGTTGCGGCTTCTGAAGGCTTGGGCTGATTCAGGCATGCATGGATAACACCATGGGCACAGGAAACTATTTTACGAGGCATCCAATCATCATACTTCTGGGACCCATGGTTAGAAACCCGATTCCACTTGCCTTCACTGTCACTACTGCTATCTAGCCTCACGAAGACACATGCCACCTGTGCCGGAGCTGGGCCTAACTGGACTATGTTGTTATCCACCTAGTCTTGAAGCTAGTCTTTAAACACATAGCACTGTTTGAGGGTGTGCCCCAGGATCCAGTGATAGGGGTAGTAATTAGGGTGATCAGTGAGGTTTTCCTCTTTTGTCCTCCTGCACTCAGGAAAACGTACAATCCCCTGCTCCAAGGCACTACAGAAGTAACCAGGGACCTGAGCCTCGTTGAATGAGTAGGCATAGTTCCTCCTGTCCAGGAAGGGGACCCTTGGAGCCTGACCCTAAAGAGGGGCTGGAGGAGCCTGTCGAGGTGGTGGAGCCTAGTTATCTCACCTGGATGGTGGCGTCTCATTGCACGGGGGAACCTACCGATTCTGAGGTGGGCACTTTTGGGCCGAAGGTTGTGCCTAAGGTGGAGGGCCTCTGTAAGGCTGTGGAGGCAGCTCCACTAGAAAAAACTCTAGTTTCCTAGGGGACTCTATTTGAGCCACTACAGTAGGCTCGAACCTGGAGGCCCTTATTGCGGGAATTTCAGGAGGCAATAGACGTGCCTGGATGGCCTATCGTAAGGCTTATTCTAGGCGTTGGGCCTTATCAGAGAAGTCTCAGAATCCCCTGGTGTAGTTCTGGGTGATCAAAGAGGGGACTAATTCTGTCGTGACATTCTCTATGCACATCGTCAACAATTTCTCTTGAGTCAGTGGCATATCAAGAGAGTATGTGAGCCCTTTACACTAGGAGATAAAGTCTGTAGTGTGCTCATCAGGCCTCTGCTTTCACTTGAAGAGGTCTGTGATACTCATCTTCCAAGTGGTGGAATTGAACTCGTAGAGAAATTGTTTTTAGAGGTCTTCCCAGCTGGTTACTGATCCGATGGGGAGCTTATTGTACCAGATGAACACTGGCCCCTCCAATGTCTATATGAAGCATCGGAGTTTGGCAGCCTCCTACTGTGCTGGAGTTCCCAACATGGGCCCCCACCTTGAGATAAAGTGGTTCAGGTGCTCTGGCGGGTCCCCTGTATCATTGAAGTGGGAAAATGTGGGATTTATGAAACCCGGGGGTGCTGGAATATCATCCACCCATGCCAGATAAGGCTTTCCGTCAGGCGGGATTTCCACATGTCCCGTCTCCAACGATTTGAGGCGGGAAATTAGTGTCGCCATTGGATCTTCTGGGTGGGGGTTCCTATCTTGATGGGGATCCCTAACCACCAATGCATTGGCAGGTTCTTCAACACGATAAGTAGACCCAGCGACTCATGGAGTGGCTGGCAGAATGGTCTGCAGAGCAGCTGGGGGAACCGGAGCTGGGTCCCGGAGATTGTCTCGTTACTCGGATGGATTTAGCAACACATACCACACCCTATTTCTATAAGTTCCAACCTCAACCATGTCTTTGTGGGCAGGGTGATTAAGGTCACTTGGAGGCAATTCCCTGAGGGGGATTTGTGCCTTCCCCTATTGCCCCGACCGAGGATCACCGTAGTATAGTCGTCGCTCTGGAGCGCATTCAGCAAGGAGGTTGTCGACCATTTTCTTGTGTTTGGTGAGTTTTTGACACAACGAGGCTTTTTCGGGATCATCTTCCACCTTCTGCATTGATCCAGATGGGTCAAAAGTTTAGATAGATCTAAGGTGTTCCTTACCCTTGTTGGGATTTCAGTTGAGGACCAACGCCTTGGTGGGCATGGGAAGACCCAGTATATTCCTTTGTTGAAGAGTAATCCTTCCCAACAGATCCAAGAGTTGTGAAACTCCCTTGGGGGTAGCTCCTCTCCAAGAATATCTAGATCATTCTCACCCCCCAGTAGGTCGGCCATATTAACCATGACCTTGCCTGGAGGCATATCCTCTATGTCGCCTGACAAATCGGGCTGACGCCAGATGGAACTGAAATGTCAGTCCACTTACTACCCCCAACCATGGATTTGAACATTGGTAGAAGCCTCCTTGATTATCCTACAGAGCACTTTAAAGCTCTGTACACATCGTTGTTGTAGGGTCCAATGAAGACTTGGTGACTCAGGGCATTGGGACTTGGGGAGTGCGGCCAAATCAACCAAACGGCATTGTTGGACGATGTCTTCAAAATGCATGTGACTCTTTGGTTAGGCCACGTGTCGATGATGAAGATGGAAATGAGTCTCCTAGAGGGTCTGGAGAAAGCATCCAACCTCTTCCTGGGTGAGTGCTTCTGGCGCCCTAAAATTTGGCGCTGCAACTGGCCAAAACATATAAGGTAAATGGTCTGCTACAAGAATATCCCACAAGATCCTTGATCCAGATTCGGGTTCTAACCCTTAATTTCCCCATTTTTAGACCAGAGGTGGTTGGGGAACCAGTAGTGGTATTGAATCAGACTACTGAGATGGCAGGCTGACCGATGGAGAATACAGCGAGTTATCTGACAAGCCACTGCATCTCGGGCTATCCTCTGAAGAGTGCAGTAAATTAGCCACCACATCATGATAAGACGGTCTGGTGACCACAGTTTATGGTGTAGGGACTATGGATACTGTTGATGGATCACACTATTTCTCATCCACCATTGGTCCCTGAAATATCTCTATGTGATCTCTGGTCGAGGTAGAAAGTGCTTATGGTGATTATGGTGGCGATTGCATGGACGAAACCTGTGGATTTTCCAAATTTTCATCCTCCTGGATATACCTGCGGAGGGAGGCAATAATATGATGGAACTCAAATTCTATAAGTATGAGGCCGATGCGCCTTGTTCCTGCCCTGACTCTTGACACGGAGGATCTAGGTGAGGGTTCCATCACTGAATCGTATTCTGCCTAAGAATCTGAGAAGCATACTGGTTTAATCTTGGTCTGAATCTTCTCGGTATTATTTTTATGGGGGAGAAAACCCACCCTCCTACCCCAAGATGGTTCTTCAATATAGGGTAGATCTCTGGCACAAGGAGGACCTTTGGCCATACTGGTGTTGCGGCGGAGAGAATTTCCGCCTGAGTGAGCTGGGGTGTGTGGAGCACCTGGGAAGATATCAAAGGGAACATGGGGAGGACCTTCGTGTCCACTGACTGATGTGTGGAGGTAATCTCTATGAAAAGTGTTGGAGCAGGTAGGACCTTTGTTGGAGCTAATAGAAGCACAGGTAGGACCTCCATGCTTGTTTCCCCTAATAGTGTCAGTTCGAGGAGGGTCCTCGTACTGGTCAAGCCAAACACGGGTAGGACCTCCGTGTTGGGTGCTGATGAAGTGAAGCTGGCCTTCACTTATTTGATTTCTGAGGCGAGGAGGACCTTCTCCAACTGTTTTAAGTACATGGGGAAGGACCCCATACTGAATATTGATCAGATGCATAATATCTCCATACCGGTGGTCTGTGTCAGGAGGAATTACCCCACACCCGATGTAATGAGCGCGGGATAGGCTTCCATACTGAGTGTCACTGTTGTGGAGGGGAACCTCATTCATATTAAAGGTGGCATGAGGCATACCTCCGTTCTGAGCTTTGAAGCGAGGAGGACCTGTGTTTTCAATGGTGGCGGTACGAGGAGGACCTCCGTACGGGGTGTCATTGTCGCGGGTTGGTCCGCGGCGGCCGCTACCTGCATCGGCAACCAAGAGAGTTGACCTAGCCATCCCGTGGGGTGGTTAGGGCCTCTATACGAATTTGTTATATAAGTTCCACTACTTAGAATATATAGAGGTATAATGATACACATCAGTGGTGGCTTGGGCCACAGTAGTTGTTGACATTGACACCCTTGGCGGGCATCCTCCTCAGCTTGTGCCCGATGTGGGTGTTGGGTCAACCAGACTGGGGATGATGGTGTAGGTACATAGCTTACCTACTCTTCAACCTATGGGACTAGGTGGAGGTGCTGGTGTGGCCTAGTAGGGGCCCTCCTTGGGATCCCCTGGAACGGGATCCCACCCAGGCCGACCTGGACATCCCCTACCTCATCAGCATATGGGAGGGAGTCATCGAGGCATTCTAGGGAGAGGCTCCCAAAACTATTTTATGTTGGCATGGGTAGAATTGGATCCCTGTTTATCCCTTGGGGAGTCGGTGGCATTGAGGTGCATATGCCTCTAGATCCTGGTGAGCCATATCCCGAGTCGGGATAATCCCCTCCTCCTCATACCGGCAGACGAGGTCGTTTATCACCCTTCATTGAACGAAATCGGAAGGGGAGATAGGGTGTGGGTTCACAATAGTTGTGGTTGTGGATATTTTCGTAGAAGTGGTGGAGCCACGTGAGGTTACCGCATTGACATTTTCCCTACCCTTGTGTCGGTGGGTGGGAGGTGATCGGTTTCCTGTTGTAGCAGCTTGGGTCCTGAAAGGCAGAGAGATTAAACCATTAGCACTGCAAAAAGGAAATCGATGTCTAGTTACCCAATGTCACTCTTTCCTTCATGACTAGTAAGAAGGATCCATGCTAACAACTTCATAGATTGAGATGCCCAACGTTTTGACTTCCCCAAATTCTGACGAGTTTCATGCTACTCCCGCTATTTTCTTGGTGGGACCTGGCACCGTATAACTGGATCCAATGACATGCTAATCCACTAATGTCTCCAATGCTACTAATATCTACATTGAGGAGAATAATTTCATGTTGGGTTCATAATTTCTATTTCTTATGCTTTTTATGGGGTGTGCGCATCCATCTGTTTGAGGACGATGAGGACGCACTGACTGTTTCCCTGCATTCCCGCTTTCCAAAGGAAGGCGGCATCCATTCCTTATTCAGGGACGTTTTCTCCTTGATTGAAATGGGATGATGGGATGTCAGTTCTTCCTTCCATGGATTTCTCCTCAGAACTAATTACCTAGTCCAGGTCTCCCTTATAGATTAAGACGTTGTTCGTGAAACTCTTCCCAGTGCCATATCTTCATGGACACCAGTTAATTACACTACTTCTATCGGGACATTCAAGGGGTCCGGCTAGGGAAGCAACCTTTGGTCGATGTATTAGTCACATTGGACATCACTGGTATATCTGGACGTTGTAACACTAGTAGTTTTGGGTTTCTTTCCCTTAATATAGGGATTCTCAAGGGTGTGGAAGCCCGAGGCATCCCACGTTGAATGCGGGGAATTATATGCTACAGGAATGTCTCTGAGGTTTTCCTCAGATTCCCATGTTTAACACAGGGTATGAAACAGGCTTAACATCTAGCAGAGACAAATTAGATTGATTGGAACACTGACTAGAGTGGATAAAATGGGTGAAACCCTTGGAGGGAACACTGATGTTGGAGCTAACATGTGGTTAGCTACTCGGTTGTTGCTAAAGGGAATGGGAAATGAGGTGGCATGATCCCATCGGGATGTGGCGGCCTAGATAATAATTAGGATATATGATGGAGGGTTGAGAGTTGATGAATAAAGAAATGGAACTGACGTGAGGATGATGGTGAGGTAGGGCTTGAGTCTCGAAGAGACTTCCTACGTATCCCCGTGGCAGGGAATCAAAGTCTGCGTAGTTCGGTGGGGTGATGGGACACCTAATGAGGAAACCCATATGAAAAATACCAAGAGGAATTGGGTCCTCCAGGTTGGGGCATGAAATTGGGGTGTGTGCAGAGGACAGCTACCCGATGACATGCTAGGGGTTACGCGTGATTAGCAGCCCAAGAGTTGGTATGATGCCAGATGGGAAGACCAAAATTGTGGGTCCCAATGGAGGAGCCTACAATGGCTTACTACTATATGGGGTCACAATGGCTTACAGATGGGTGTGGATTGCAACGGCTTACCGCTGGATGGGTTCACAATGTCTTACCGCTGAATGGGGTCACAACAGCTTACCGCTGAGTGTGGATCGCAACGGCTTACCGCTGGATGGGGTCACAATGGATTACCACTGGATGGGGTTACAACGGCTTACCACTGGGTGTGGATTGAAATGGATTGCCACTGGATGGGGTCACAATGGATTACCAATGGATTGGGTCTCAACGGCTTAACACTGAATGGGGATCACAATGGCTTACCGTTGCATGAGGTTCACAATGGCTTACCGCTGAATGAGGTTCACAATAGCTTACCGCTGGATAAGAGATATTTTAGTGTCATGTGGGGAAAAAGAGGCATACAGTTTAACGTTATTTAGGACAGAGGGTGGACCGACGTGAAGTTTTCGGGATCGATGGGTGTTGGGCTTGAACCTCAAGGAGGCTTCCTATGTACCTTTCCTTAGCAAAGATCAAATTCCACATAGTTTGGGAGGGGTTGGTGAACCAATGTGAAGATGTTCAGGACCAATGGATGGTGGGATTGAACATAAAGGAGGCTTCCTACATACCTTACCTTGGCAAGGATCAAATTCCCCATAGTTCAGTATGGATAGTTAACCGATGTGAGGGTGGTCGGGATCGATGGATGGTGGGGCTTGAACCTCAGGGAGGCTTCCTACGTACCTTAACTTGGCAAGGATCAAATCCACATAGTTATGGATGGCTAGTGAACTGAAGTGAAGGTGGTCGGGACCAATGGATGGTGAGGCTTGAGCCTCAGGGAGGCTTCCTACGTACCTTGCCTTGGTAAGGATCAAAGTCCTCATAGTTCGGGATGGATGGTGAACTGATGTGAAGGTGGTCGGGACCAATGGATGGTGGGGATTAAACCTCAGGGAGGCTTCCTACATACCTTTACTTGTCAAGGATCAAAGTCCCCATATTTTTGGATGGATGTTGAACTAACATGAAGGTGGTCGGGACCAATGGATGGTGGGGCTTGAACCTCAAGGAGGCTTCCTACGTACCTTGCCTTGGTAAAGATCAAAGACCCTGTAGTTTAGGATGAGGAATTGGGGCTTAAACACTAAGGCTTACCATGTAGGATTCCATAGTCAATGCTTCCTACACTAATCCCATGTGAGTCTTGCTCAGTGTGAGAAACAAGAGGCAGCAAAGACCTGACGATTACGTCGTTAAAGGTGTGTATGTGGGAAGTGGAGTGGGGATGACACGTAGTTAGCGGCCCAAAATGGAAACAGGGGATTATGTGTGGTCCACATCCCAAAGAGGAAACATGGGCTTATGTATGGTTAGTATCCCAGGGATATGGAGATTGGGACTTACTTCAGGGTGGAGGCCCAGTGGTAACAAAACCCAAAGAGAGAGAAATTTGGCACCAAAGAAAGGAGGGCTCTAGTGCCCATCCCCCCCTCTTTGTTCTTTGGCTATGAAGAATATAGTAGGAGCAGAGATATTTCCTCCTACAAGAAATGCTAGGGGCTTACACCAATATGGTTTCCCTTTCCCCATGGACAGACGCCGCTCTAGTAAAGAGGATCTCATTCTATGTGAGGAAGATCTCACTTCCATAGAGACTAGTGGGTGTAGAGAATGTTCGAGATGGGGGACCCTACATATGATGCACAGGGTGAGGTCACAGTTTAATATCATGTGTGTAGGATGATGGTTCTTTTCATTTTAACGTCCTGCAACTCGGACGAGGCAGGTTTACTCCACACCCCTAGGACTTACTTAACTGATACCTGCCCACCCTTGAGGAAGGGAAGTCATCAGAAACACCATGGTGAAGGGGTGTTATGGAGTGATCCATTGAGGGGTCCATATTAGCATGGCTATGTGAAGAATCAATAGTCGTTAGTGTGCCTATGCAAAGAAGCATGAGGCGAAGCAACGCAATGGGAAGTACCACCCAAGAACTTTGAAATCACTTCGTGCAAACATAGAGGGTCGCATGGGAAAAGGAGTTGCGGAGCAAAGGGGTTCATAGGTAGAAGCCTCATGAATATCTGGTTCTCCATGTAGCGTAGGGGCTTCGTGAAGGGGTGTGCTTCGCAAAGTGAAGTGGCCTATCCTAGGCATATGGCCTTGGTTCATATGTAAAGTTCTTTGCAAAATGGAAAAGCATTCGTAGAGTAGTTCTTTGCGAAGTAAGGGTGCCTTGCGAAGTATATCATTGCGAAGCAATGTGATTTTCGAATCATAGTGACCCTGCCTTAGCATGTGGGTCACATGTGTATGGAGGGTATTTCGTGAAGCATAAGTGCTCCGCAAAGACCTGAGTCCCCTTGGGGATCCCCTTCCTTCGCGAAGGCCCGTGGGCTCCGCAAAGGGCATCCCTCTTTGAATAGGGGTTGAATTCAAGAAAAGGGGGAGGCAATTAGCAATTCTAAAGTACCTTTAAAATCTCATGGTTTGTAGAGCTAAAATTGCTTCACGATTTGAGAGCTAAGAAGGCGAAAGGTCAAAGGATCCATCCTTTGGACTCAAGGGGAGCCTGGTATTTATAGGCAAGAGGCATCGTGAAGCAGAGCGTTATGGTCATGAAGACATGTGAAATTTTGTCATAATCGTGAAGCCTCCTGCCTCCTTTCTCTGCGGTGGCTTCGCAAATGTCAAATGGGTTCACGGAGCCTCCTAACTCCTTGCTCCGTGGTCGCTTCGCAAATTTCAAATGGGTCCACTGAGCCTTTGTCCTCCTTGATCCACAGTAGATTTGCAAACATCAAATGGTTTTACATAGCCTTCCACCTCTTTACTCCATGGTGGATTCGCAAACGTCAAATGGGTTCGTGGAGCCTCTCGCCTCCTTGCTCCACGGTGGCTTCACAAACATCAAACGGGTTTGCGGATCCTCCTGCCTCCTTTCTCCATGGTAGCTTTGCAACAAATAGGTTCGCAGAGCCTCCCACCTTTTTTCTCTGTTGTGGCTTCGCAAATGTCAAACGGGTTCATGGATCCTCCCACCTCCTTGCTCTGCGGCAGCTTCGTAGAGGGGAAGCTTTGTGCCAGCTGTGGTGTTGCGGGGACTCCACGAACAAGCTTCACAAGGTAGCCCCTAAGGCTTTCTGTTTGTTCTTGTTCTTCCCAAATTTTTGTTCCAACCACACTCCTTGAGTCTTCTAACTTCATCATCATTCATTGTGTTCTTATCTTACATCATCAAAGTGTCAATTTTCATTATTTTTTTAGTTTTAACTTCAAATTGATCATTTCTAACATCAATAAAAGATTCTTGATTTATTTCAAATGAATAGATCTTCTATTCAAAATATTTAGTGAATTTATTCTTCTCTTTAATTTCATTAATATATTCCTTTTCAAACATAGATAATCTCTCTTAAAGGTTAATATTAACTGAATTTATGTATTTTTCTTATTTGTGGGTTTGTATACATGTAAGATCATTTTCCTTCAAATCATTATCTATGTCCTATAACACTTCCTCAAGTTGGGTGATCTCAGCCTGTTAACTTTCAAAAATCCCACAAATAAAGGATTTTATTTCTTTGTGAAAAATATATTGCATATCTATTAATTAATCAACTAATATATCTTGTGAATTATTATACATATGATCACTCCCACTAATGTTTGGTTCTTCTGAAGAAAAATATTGATAAGTATGGATTCATTATATCTATGAGACCCTCATCATTTTCTCTATTCCTACTACGTAGGGTTTCTCTGGAGTATTATCCAAACATAAATCCTCTAATTCAATTTCTTTTTTATAGTAATATGTTCCCTTTATGATCATTCCAGTCCTATAGTTTCTTCTCTTTAGTTTCTTTAGGGTTTTTTTTCCTTTAGTTTTGTTGTGTTCTATACTTGAGTGTTTTTTTAGGACTTAAGCTTCATTCCACCTCCTCTTATTCTTTTTTTCCTTTACCATTATTCTAGACCCCATCTTGGTCTAGTGGGATGGTTCCTTTGGAATCTTGGGATGATTATGGATGAGGTATGGTTTGGGGCTTTTGTCACTTTAGTTCTTGGGGTTCTTTAAGTCTAGTGGGTTCACTTTTACAGTCTCCACTTACATTAAGGATTTTTTTCATCCCCATTATTCTCTTATTTTCCTAATACAACATGTTAAACCCTAATCTAGTCTAGTTAATTATTCTTATGGTGGCAAGTTATTTTTTAGGCTGTGAATTTTATGGTGAACCCAAGGTTTGTGTTTTGATTTTCTATTGTATATTTTTCTATTTTGTGTTTATGTTAGTGGTTTTATTGTTTCTCAGTGTATCTTGGCCCCCTATATTTATTCTATATCTTATAGGTGATTTCATTTCTCATTTATTTGTGTAGTTCTTTAGATATTTCATCCCTAACTAATTTTAGGGAATCTTTTTAGAAGGGGTTTTTGGACCAATTGAGATGTCGATATGGTCTAGAGAGTTAGTGAATAGATCTTATAAAATTTTAAAAAAATTAATAACGTAGTGTTTGATATCATATTAGTAACACGTGAAACTTCAAAAACTAATGTGATAATAGTAACACGCCATGGAACGAATAAAGAAAATTTGGATATGGTCTGATTGAAAAATAAAAACATGAACACCTATATTTACATTTCACTCCTCTTATTTATGAGAGAAATTGTATACATTATGAAAAAACATCACTTTTTAAATGATGTGACAACCTTTACATATATTTCCTTTTTCTCACCTACAGGTACATACAAAAAATAACCCATACCTTTCTACAGACCGAGAAAGAACCAGAAATATGTTGGGAGGAAAACTTGATTTCTTATTCTTCCAGTAAAACCACTAAAACTATAATAATTGATTCACTAGAATCTTGCATGCATATCATAGTGTAAAACTAAACCTTTGGAACTCCACCTCCCACAACTTAGTGTACCATATGTTGGAGGATAAAAGAACCTTACCCATTACACAAAGTCATCCTTTCACACACTCAGGAAGAATTCACAAAAAATAAATTCAAATGGAATTAAAAACAATGTTAGTACATAAAATAAATGAATAACATGATATATTGACATGATTCAATTGATTTTTACTAGGTGAACAGGAGAAACATGCGAACTTTCTTTTCATTCACTAAAAGTACAAGATTATATACAACTAAAAAGTCAATCAAATTGCCTTTGTTCTCTTCCGTCAATCTCCCTGGATCTATCTCCTTTATTCTTCCTAGGGTTTCATCCTCCAATTTTATTTCTAGAGCACCTTTACAGCGTCTTTATTCTTCCAATCCTTCTTCCTGGGGTTTCATTCTTCTGCTATTTGTATTAGGGTTTCAATCACGTGTTTTTTTTAGGGATTCAATCACTTTTTTTCTTTTTCCCTTCCTTATTCCATGATGGTTTTGGGTTGAAATATGGTTTTTGTTGGGGAGTTTCGATGGGGTTATAGTCTCTATTTTTCTGGTGAAGGTTTTTCATTGATGTTTTATGGTGAATCTGATGGTGCTTGTCGGGCTGCGGCTTACTATGGATGTCATGCCCACTCGTACTCTTCTCTAGCCTCTGATTCTATTGGTTCCTTCCATTTCGGTCAAGAGATTTGGTTTCTAAGATGTTTTGGGATGCGTTGTGCATTATGTTGGGGGATTCTAGGTGGCCCAGCTAGTGTTCAGGCATCAGCAAGGTTTAATTTTGGTTGGGCAATGTCAGCTAAGAACATGACTCCCTGTGAAGGCTACATGCTTCTCCTACTCTACTCTGGCTTTGGGTACTGCCTTTCCTCCTTGGTTTAGTCTGGAAAGGTGGTTGTCATGCAAGCTCTGGGAGGTGATTTTTGAGTGGTCATCGGCATTCCAGGAGGCTTGATATTTGTTCAGTTGATGAAGTGTCCTTTTATGCTAGTTTTTGGTCTAGTGATGGGGGGTGATGACTTGATGTTGTTGATGGGTTTTGATGTTATGTTGTGGTGCTTGATCGGAGATGTCAATGGCAGTGGTGGATAAAAATTTTGTGTAGGTGGTGGACTTTGGATGAGGTTGGAACTGAAAACAAAGAAGCTGATGATTGTGGTGATGTGATGACTTTATGGTGATGACAGTGTTTTGATGTTAGGTCAGTGAGTGATGATGGCGGTTAGGTCTTCCTCAATGGTGGGTTTCTTAGGCGGCACTCTTTGCCAGCGATTCCAATTTTTGAATTTGAGCTTTAAATTTTGAATGTGGATTTTTGGGATTAGGTTTTTGGTGAATGTTGTTTAATGTGTGTGATGTTTGAAATTGCTATTCAGATTTTTGTAAGGTTCTCACTTATCCAAAAGTGGTTTTTCTAGAAAATGAAAAAAAGGGGATTTGAGGTCATCTCACTGTACATAGTGACACCCATTTCCTTTTATAGGATTCTTCAGCTGGTTGTTCAGGTCCCACCACCTACCTTCATTCATAGAAATTAAACTATTTAGAATGTGACTATAGATCTCTAGTAACTCCATTGACCTCAATTGTATTATTTGGTAACTATCTAAAGAAACTTAATTCTAGAGTCTTAGCCAAAGATTTTGAACATCTATGACTTCATTGAAATATATAAACTTATAGACTTTCTTTTATTGGAGTTGGTTCCCTGGAAAAGAATTATGTGTACTGTATGATTATCTAAATTCATGATTTTTAATATTAAAAAATTTCTTATCACAAATTGACTGTTCTTATACATGAAAAGGTATGTGATAATGTTCTAAGGTTCCTATATCATTGGAAGGTCATAAAAGTTCCCCATTATGATGAGAACCTAAAAGTGTTATCACAATATTCATAAATATATGTTCTATAGTTAGGTGATATAATTTTGTAGAAAAATAATGATATAGGATAACAGGGGTAGGAGGTTCATAAGACATTGATACTTCTTCTCATTAATTTCATCTTTGGTAATCTCAAGAAATGAGGTTATGAGAACTTGACCTACCGGTAGGAAATCCAAATTTATATATATTATTTGATGTTCCTATATGTAGATGTCTATAATAGTCCTTGGATTTTAATATTATTATTAATACATATAATCATTAATGTAATTTAATGTGTTGATGAAAATTATGATGGCATATTCTCATGATTAGGTAAGATACATTGGGTATGTTATGACCGATATTTCATTAATGAATAATGTTCACTTTTATTATTTAATAGAAAATTATATCTTGATAACTTTAGTGGGAATGGAACTGTCTGATTAATTACATGTCCATAGTATTCTTTTGGCATGTTAATTTCTAAAAATTAAAAGAAAATGACATCGATCACATAGGTTAATGACAGAAATATGAAACCTTCTTGATTAGAGATATTAAGATAAAGGGATTATATTACACAATGTTCATTCATGTGTGGTTATTTTCATTTAATTATTTAACCACTTTCTCTATGGATGTCTTGGCTTGTTTCTACAGACTAGCCTTGGACTTTAGGCGATATTGCCTAATGCCACTAAAAAGGAGGCCTAGATGGTCATGTTCTAAGTTTTTCAGAACCTCAGTTAAATTATATATGATTTAATATAATTAATACATATTATTTTCATACATTTTGTAATAATTTTTTATTTTTAGTTGATCAAAACTATTTGATCACTGGTTATTTGAGAGAATATATGTGATTTAAATATTTAATAAATATTTATTATAAATTTTAGAGAATATAATATTTATCTATATATCAATGAATAATATAGTAATTTTTATTAATTAAAATAAATAATAATTATTCAAGGTATAGTATAACCCAAGGAGGAATGAAATACAGGTTAATCATCTTTTGAGAAATTATTTATTAAATATTATTTTAATAAATTTTAATTTATTTATTTTAGAAATAATATTTATTTTTCTGTGAGTTTATCACATGTCAAGTAAATATAATAATTATATTATTATTATTATTATTATTATTTAGACATGGGGTTCATTGGGGATTAAGATAATAATAAGGGACTATATTAAATTTGTTATTCTCTAAACCTAGGTATATAAATACCTAGTTATTTCATTCTCTAACCATAGTCAGGCCATTATAATCATTGTGCATAATGAATTCTAGAGAGAATACTCCCAATCCCTAGATAGATTTTATTCTAAAACACTCTTAAGAATAGAGAGTGGTCCTCCTCATACATCCTCTTGAGTCTATAGGTACCAAAATAATCCTTCTTCCTTGAATAGATTCTTGTAGAGATCAAAAAAATCAACAGAAGTGCTAGAATATCCATGCTAGCACTCAAATAATACTACAATAAAGATTTGAGGTTTACAGAGAATGTGTGGATAAATAGTAGAGGGAATATACCCTTGATTCCTCTAACACAATGATGATATGATAAGAGATGTCAACCAAATCATCAATGAAGAAATAATTCCAAAGAGGGATGATTATTTATCTTAACTCAAATTAAATATAAATTATATGTGAATATCTCATATCATGGAGTCTAGGGTTATGATTACATTTATTTCTAAGTAGAAATTCGAAGGAATTGATGAAAACCCATTGTTGGGCATGGGTATGACCACTTACCATGTGCCCTAAAACCTTAAAGTGGTATCAAAGTGGTCATATAATAATTTATAATTTTATTCATTGATTGATATACATTTTTGTTGATAGTATTTTGTTTCTATTAATTCATTATTTTAATTTAAAAGTATATATTACATGTTTTTTAACTTTAATATGATCTAGAACACATGGAGAATGGATAAAGAATGAATGGAGGTTCTAGCATGAGGTGTTAAGGGTTTTGGTTAGATGACATAGTTACACGACATGTAATTGAAATGTCAATGTCAAGTAACAAGGTTTACTATATACAGATGATTCATGGGATACACAGCTCACCAATTAGGAATTGATACTATGAGTAATTAATACACCATGTGTTGACTGGATAGACTGGCATGTGGCTTTAGGTACTATACATCGTGTAACCCACTTACATATTTTATAGTCCCGCATGGTTCTCCCAACAATTTTTATGGAAATTGTGTAGTCAATGTACATGTCATATGGTGAATAAAGTCTTAAAGTTGGTCAACCTATAATTAATGATAACGCACACCATGTGGCCCATGTATACATTTTGTAACTCATTAATTTCCATCAGGTGTACATTTCTAGCTTACTGATCATGTGTCATATAGACATGAAATGAAATATACATAGCTTGTAGCTCATCGGTGAATGTTGTATAATCACCCAGTAATAAAAAATAAATAAATTTTGAGAAGAATTAATTAATTTCAGTAGTAAAACTGAACTTCATAGTCATAATATATATGTTATATAATAGAAACTTAAAAGTATATAAAAGTTCAAATAAATTTCACATAATTAATTCACCATAATGGTCAATATATTTACTACGTGCATTTAAAATGGTACATGACTTTTGAAATGAATCACCTAGTGAGTTTGGTTAAATGTTATATTGCCTCTAAGTACACATTGTGTAATTATTTTAAATAAAAATCATTTTTTAGATTTGTTTAAATTAAAATAATGGTATTTCTATCACTTCTCATATGAGATAAAATGAATCAATTAATTAATTAATAATATGATTAATTGAATTATTTCAAGGTGATTTTATCTTAATAAAATGATGAATTTAAGTTAATGCTAACTAGTTTGAAAATATATATTTGTTCCATGTGTGGATAATCATGATTTTAGACCAGCTAATGTATATTTTTAGTTTCTTTTAATTTAATTACTATTTCATGGGGTTTAAAATAATTATTTTATTAAATTAAAATGATAGTTTTTGTGAAATACCCTCCTCTATTAAATAAGGACCTACATGCCCATGGTTTATTTTATGTAAACCCCATAACCAATTAGATTGTTCTCATCACCTAAATGTGAGTAAAATTTTATGTAATGGATGGAGCTCTTATGTGAGTGAAGGCAATTTATAATGCCTCATGTCCATAAAAATTTTGAAATTCAAGGTGAAATTTTGAATTTTCCGATTAGTTTATGGTATAGATTTTGAACCATGCTTTAGGATATAATTTTAAAAGTTTTAACCTCTCAAAATAGGTGTTTGGGACATGTAATAAAGGTCTAATGGTGGATGTTAGGTTTAGAAAATCATTAGGGGATGTCTGACTAGTTGAGAAATAGTTTATATCAACCGACTAGCCAGTGGGGATAGTGGTATCCTGGGTTTTACTGGCAATCCATTGGGGTTATATGGGGGAAATTACTATTTTCCACCTCATGTTTTTAAAATGGTTTAAACCACTTCTCTCCCTTGTTGGAGATTTGTCTCGGCGTAGGTTCAGCAGTGTGTCATAGATGGACAAAACCTCGTTACTTAAAGAACTGGTGGTTGCTAATCACCTAGTGAGTTTTCAATTGCTATGAAAATTTTGATATTAATTTTTAATTAATTAAAATTGGTTATAATTTAAAAAAATTATGGTTTATTTGGTGTGACTTAGGTTCCTAGGAATATGGTCAGTGGTTGGGGTACTGGGATGACCTTAGAAGAGATTGGGTGAGCTTGGGTGGGAGTTGTCAAGATATGAAATAAACTGGAAAGATTATGAAAATCTTAAGTGGTACATGTTCTTTCCCAATAACATTATTTCATTTTATTATGATGTGTGTGATGTGTGGTCTCTCCACCGAGGGTGCGGACCAATTTGTTAAAAATGGATTATTTAAACTAAATTGTTCGGTTAATTTAAATTAAATGGTAAATTAATTTAAATTATGTAACTTAAGTAAAATGTATGGATGGAATAAGTAAAACTCCAAGTACACTAAGGAAATTTTGGCACCGGATTAATTACTTGATCACCGATGGATGAGGACTGGACTAAGAGGATACCCAGACACCTGGACACCTCCACGAGAGGGTGTGGCATGACCTGATATAGACATCCCTGGTAGGTCGGGTGAGGACCCCTATGACATGTTTGGACTAGGTGGGTAGACCATATTAATATTATAGATGGTTTGGGTGATCTGACCAACCTTTAGTGACCATATATGTGGATATGTTCCTTAATCCATCTCTCAAGACTGGCACATGTGAGGCTACCCATGAGGCTTATAAGGTTAATCTATGACAATGACCTTACTAAGGGGGCATAATGTACTCTTAGATATAGGTTATAACCTAATAGACATGGGGTGTTATTGAGGACACTTATGGGGTGCCTCAATGTATGTGTTGACCTATGGTACTATGGTAGGTGCCTCAATGATAGTATAACCTTGAGCGAGTGTGGTGGGCTATGGATAGCGATGGAATGTATAGGAATTCGGCCAAACCTTATCCTTTATTTATTTATGTTTGACTTGAAATATTACCTTGGGTAAAATGGGATATGTTTTGGGATTCCATATATCTATAGTTGGATATATGGATGGGATTACATGGATTTGGATCCATTATACGGTTAGAGCTACCATGGATTTGGAGCTTTGTGTTAGATCTTCCATGGATTTAGAGCTCAGTGTTAGAGATTACATGAATTTGTAGCTTATTGTTAGAGATTTCATGGATTTAGGGATTATTATTGAAGCTACCATGGATTTAGAGTACGGATGTTGGAATTTTGTGTGATGGGACCCCAGAGTTGTGAGGACATGGTTGGGATGTCCATGCATTTAGATCCTGTATTATGTTGTTGGAGTTACCATGGATTTCAACCTAAAATGCTGGATTGTCAAGGGATGGGTCCCTGGAGTCATGAGGGTATAGTTATGGTTACCATTTATTTGGATCCAAACATATGGTTAGGATGCTACAAATTTAGATTCGGTATACTGTTGGAGCTTCCATGGATTTAGAGCTCAAATGTTAGATTACCATGAGATGGGTCCCTATATTTGTGAGTATATGATAGGGGATTACATGGATTTGGAGATCGCATATTACTCGGTTGGAATAGTCATAAAAACATGCTCAAAGACACCCCTTCACTATCCAAATCAAGTATGGTCTATCGAGGTCATGGACCTGAGGATCGATGGTGGTTTATTCCTTATTTATTTTCTGTAGATTATTATTGTTCCAACTGAGAGTATCACATGCACATATCACTGCATTGTCATATGTATGGGACTACATTGGTGGTTCCATGTATAGTTTGTTACTCACCCTTATCAAGCATCCATGGAACTTGGGTAACCATGTAGGCTCTCACATGGTTTCAGGCACAGGTTGTGCTAAGGCCTAGTACCATGTCATCAAGATAGAGTATCTTAGACGAGATTTGGAATTTAGGATGAGGCAATGCTTGGGAATTATAGAATAGCCTTTTGTATTTTTTTATTTTTTTTATTTTAGTCTTTTCCTTTTATTTTGTTTGTATTTTATATATGGGATCATCCAAGTGGGAGATCAAACTTATATGTCTGTATTCCACATTTCATTTATTATAGAATGTTCTATTTTAGTTATTTTGGATTATTATGATTAAGGTTGTGTATTATTTTTTGTTTATTTATCTAAGATTTTACACTCAGATATGGGGGTATAGTATCCTCACAGTACCACCTTAGACCCTTTATACTAGTAGAAAACCTCTTATGTATGAGGAGGCGTGCCTAAGGTAAGTAGCAAACTCCAATCTAGACACTGGTTAGTTGTTTGAGGTGGTGGTATGTTCCAAAGTGGTATCATAGCTTTATTTTCATCTACCTTTATATTTGTGGGATGTTATATAGGAGATATAGGAATGTTTCAGAACCTATGATAGATGTTTGGATGGTGTTCCATGAATATATTTTCTAGTAAGAAGTTTAGGTTACTAGGGATGGGATTTATGTTTTAGAATTTCAATGTTATGGTTGATATGATTTTTACCTCGTGTGATGCACATGTGGTTTGATATTTATGATTTATGAGTAATTAATTTTTAGTTCTTGTCTTATTGGTAAGAATACAACTATTTAATTTGATTCTTGGACTATAGAGGTAAGAGGCATCTCATACATCATGAGTTGGCATGTAGGATTCACATGACATATAGAGGTCTTCTAGTGTGTGATTTTTTTATCACTAACAAGAGGCTCAGTTGTTTAAAGTGTCAGAAACTAATCATATAGTATTCTTACATATAATTACTTGGTAGTATTCTACTCAACTGGGTTGACTTGTATTTTAATTTCCTTTTGATGTAATCTCATGTGGATCCATTGTGAATAAATTGATGACAATGGAGGGTTCCATGTGTATAGGAGGTGCATTGGACCTAGTAGGTTATGAAGGGTATGTGATGAGTTAGTGGGAAACCCTGAGGGAGTGGTTTGTATTCAGTATCAATTATTCTGATGTGCCAGCAACAACCTATATGGAATTTTCTCATATATCTTGTAATGGAATTCTATTGAACTAAACCTTGTTTTTGTGTTTCCCTTTATACAAATCATCTAGTAAAATGTCATCATTTGATAAAATGGTGACTGATGAGATCATGATCCTTAAGGTAGTAATCCTGTAGGTGGATTCTTGGTGAGGATTGGTTCCTAGTAGGTGGATAGTTTGGGAATGTGATGTTGATTATACATTTATGGGGCCTATGAGTGGGTAGTTTGGCATTTTAGATGTTGTGTGATGATTTAGATAGGTGTAGTGTGTATTATCCCATGAATTTTGACCTTTTGTGAGACTCGGT
Source organism: Viscum album (assembly GCA_963277665.1). Taxonomy (NCBI): domain Eukaryota; kingdom Viridiplantae; phylum Streptophyta; class Magnoliopsida; order Santalales; family Viscaceae; genus Viscum; species Viscum album. The sequence continues at coordinate 511,521,564 of OY728163.1, read as the reverse complement.
TTGTGGGATAGGTGAGAGACCTAGAGACCATTATTTTTGACTCAGACCTTATTAGTTCATTTCTTAGTGGTTATGAGGAAATCATGGTTGATGGGTTATACCAGGCTTGTGATTTATTTAGATACAAAATCATGGGTTGATTCTTAGGGTTGGGACTGATGCATGGAAGGTGCTATTAATAATATGGTATAATAATAAAAATTCCTTAGTACCCATTTTGTGAGAATCACCTTGAGAGTTATCACTTTATAATGTGCGGTACCTAGAGTGTCATGGTATTGGGACAAGTATTGAAGGGCATGACCATTTGGGTGTCTGACCTAGCTATTATGGATGCATGTAGTACATGGTGAGAGAATGGGTATATGCTCATGGTTTTGGGAAAACACTGATGAGACAATCGAATGTGTGAA